>JAQPPZ010017253.1:4010625-5347500 GCA_028583015.1 Wollemia nobilis
TCACTAGTTGTCTTGCAGTGAATCACTTTGGTGAGATCTCCTTTCTGTAAGCCTTTCAGGATTGCATTCATTGCTTTTGAATTGTTGTGATGTAGGAGCCTTTCTTCTTTAGTATTAGGACCATGTACAGGAATAGTGTACTCATCTTCAATCACTTCCCATACCTCATTACCAAGTGCCATTAGATGAACCTTCATCCTTGCACTCCAAAGACCAAAATCTGACCCATCAAGAATAGGTGCTACATTACTACTTGAATGATCCATTGTGTTCTTTACTAGCTTTTCCTTCAAGCTGTTAAACTTTCTGAAGGCACCTGCTCTGATACCAATTGAAGAACACAAGCTTATACTGAGAGGGGGGTGAACTAGTATAAGACCTCTTTTTACTTTTTCCTTTATACTTCAAAATAGTAAAGCAATATACCCAAAGCAATATCAAAGCAATGCACAATATCATCCACAAAGTGACACCAATTTTAACGTGGTTCACCCGGAATGGTCGGGCTACGTCCACAAAACTTTTCTCTAAAAGTTATCTCAAAGTTCTTTGGGAATCCTTCCCAATTACAATGTTTATGAGCCTCGGCCCAAAGGAGATACCTTCCCCCAATCAAAATTTATGAGCCTCTGCTCAAAGGAGATACCTTCCCCCAATCTAAATTTATGAGCCTCTACTCAAAGGAGATACCTTCCCCTCTATCTGAATTTATGAGCCTCTGCTCAAAGGAGATACCTTCCCCTCAATCTAAATTTATGAGCCTCTACTCAAAGGAGATACCTTCCCCTCTACTCTAGAAATGATCCCTCAGAAGATCAACTGCCTCTACCTCTTGCCAACACGTGGAACTCCTTTCCACCGAAGACCTCCTATCCTCAATGCTTAGCCTAAGAGACCTCTGCCTTCTATGATCACGTCCACATAGCTCAGAAACCTGTACCAAACATAGTCAGTCGGTCTAGTACAAGTCTTCCTCTGTCTGTCAGATCTGTCCAACACTTGAACAAATCAATCCTCTACACACAAGCCTTCTCAAAGACTTGCCAAATCTATCCTCAGGTTCTTCTCAAAGAACTAGTGCTCCTCTATCCTCAAGTTCTCTGATAGAACTATCAAAACTCAGCTCACAAGTCCTCTGCTAGGACCTGTCCAAATCTGCTCACAAGTCCCCCTCCACAAGTCCCCTCAACCTTCCAACTGCTCACAAGTCCCCACCAAACCTCCCCACAAGTCCCCACACCTATCCAAACCTGCTCACAAGTCCCCATCCGAAACCTATCCAAAACCTCAACAAGCTCACCAAGAAAAACTTTCTTAGTAGGAAATCACAAGGTGAATTGTTAGAGACCCAATGTGATTTTTCAAACTCATAGAAGCATAAAGAGAATTGTTAGAGACTCAATATGTTCTATACTCAACTCCCAATCTCAAAACTCAACTCAAATCACTAACTCAACTCAAACTCAATCTCAAATCTAAAAACTCAACTCAAACTCAATCTCAAATCTGAAAACTCAACTCAATATCTGAAATGGATAGGATAGAATGCTTTCTTTCAAGAACATGAAACTCCAACAATTGCCAACTATGCAAAGAATCACATAACAATGATACTCATGTTCTTTTCACCATCAATTAGGGCTTCAACAACAATGCTCATCAAACAAGGTTCAATCAACACCATTCAGCTCAAAACACAACCTTGAAGCATTTCACAATCAACATCAGAAAAGGAAACAAGTAGAACTCCTTTTCTCTCCAATATTGTTTGAACAAAAGCATCCACCAACTCAACTCACAATAGCACACACAACTTTTCAAATCATCAATAAAGGAGTAAGCTCAACACTTTAACCAAGTAAAGAATAGCTTGATTATTACCAATTTAATGAAAGCAAATATCAATCTCAAAGCTGCCCACTTAAGGTTTCACAACTTCACACAAGAAGCAATTGACCTTAAAACATCATGCTTTCATTTCCATAAACAACCAAAAGCACTCTCAACATTACAAGAAATATTTAACCCTTATACACCTTATTTCTCCCTTATAGTCTTATCACAAATAAAATTTATCTCTCATAAGAATGCAATAAGAAATTTCAACAACATCTTCAAAAAGAATCTTTTATCAAAATACAAACAAGCTTTAAACTCCTTATAACTCCTAAGCTGTTTTTCCCTCTAACAAACTTCCTCCATCCGCAAAAACACTTAGCAAAAATTAATTTCGAAAATACCTTAGCCAACATCAAAAATCGCTATGGAGAAATTTGCGCATGAATTCTAACACCACCCGCTGCGTCCACTTCACGACGAAAAACCCTTTCGCGATATTCGAACGCGGAACCTCCCGTTCGGGTAGCGCGCCAATAGCCTAGCCGCTACCGGTGCGCCAAAGGCACCCGATGAGGTTTAAACCTCACGCTGTTAACCTTGATCCTTCTGCACCAGGGATAAAATGAAACCACAGTCCCTTCCTTTCCTCTGTCGTGACACGACGACAATAAAATTTACGACGGATTCGACAAACGACGAGTGCAGACAAACGAACAACGGATCCACGAAAAACGGCGAAGACACAGACGAATTTACAGCGAGCAACTCCTTTCAAAATTTGGATGGGATCAATCTTTGTTTTCGTCGAGGGAGATTTATATGCAATTTACCATAAGCTCTTTGACGTCGGCGAGGAGTTTAACACGTCGACGGAGGTCTTGGCTAGCGCCCACAATGTTAAAACATTTGCGCCATGGATTAGGAGAACCCATTGCAAATAATAATTTATTTATTTAAAAATAATTAAATGGAACCTTAACAAGGTTTTTAATTATTTAAATAAATACTTCCTCCTGGACCCAAATGCATTAAACCAATGCATCCACCTGTAATCTCTAAACCTGCCAACTTGGGGTTTGCAAAAGACCTTTGAAACTGTCATGCCGTAACCTTCATCAAAACAAATTATTTGACATCAAATCAAATTCCTTCAAGAGCTTCTTGACATCAATGACAACTTATACACTTGAGCAAAGGCAATGTACCCAAAGTACCCAAAATTGCCAACAGAGTGTAGAACATATTGAGTTTCTAACAATTCTCTTTATGCTTCTATGAGATTGATTGGAGTTGAGATTGGGATTTGAGTATAGAACATATTGAGTCTATAACAATTCTCTTCATGCTTCTATGAGATTGCATTGAGATATTGATTAAGCATTGAGTATAGAACATATTGAGTCTCTAAAAATTCTCTTTATGATTCTATGAGATTGGACAAGTTCTGTGTGAGCTTGTTAAGTAGATTTGAGACAAGTCTTTGAGAAGGCTTGTGGACTAATTTTGAGAAAGATTTTGTGGAAGCTTGCTATGCAGATTTGAACAAGTCCTCTCTAGGACTTATTGATCATATTTGGACAAGTTCCAAGTGATATTGTTGAGAAAATTTGGACAAGTTATGAGTGAGCTTGTTGAGCATATTTGGACAATTTTTGAGTGAGTTTGTTGAGCAGATTTGGACAAGTTCTGAGTGAGCTTGTTGAGCAGATTTGAAAAAGTTTTGAGTGAGATTGTTGAGCAGATTTAAGTAGGTTCTGTGTGGACCTATTGAGCAAGTTTTAGTAGGTTCTATGTGGACCTATTGAGAAAAATTGAGTAGGTTTTGTGTGGACCTATTAATCAAAAATGTACTAGACCGAATGTACCGTGTTTAGTGCAAGAGATTGAGCAGAGTTGTGCTAGACTAACTGAACTGTGTTTAGTACAGTATTGAGACAAAGCTTTGGAGGTGATAGAGTACATAGGACATAGTCTCAGTGGATAGATATCCAGTAGCTAGGACAATTGAAGATAGATCTAAGTGAGGAGTCTTGAAGTGGGGAGAGATCCACCAGTTAGTGTAGTAGAGAGACAGAGTCTTCCAGAAGATCACTAGCCAGAGCAAAAGGGGAAAGAGTTCTCCTATGGAATACATCCATGAACTTGAGATTAGGGGATCAAAATATCCTTTGGACATAGGTCCATAAACATTGTAATTGGGAAGGATTCCTAAAAGAGATTTATTGAAAAAAATTTAGTAAAAGATTTTCTCCATGGAGTAGCCCACATTAGGTGAACCACGTAAATTGTGGTGTCTCTATTGTGTGATGATTATGCATTGCTTTGGTTATTGATATTGATATTGCCATTGATTATATTTATTAATGCTATTTGGGAAAGAAAAGTAAAAAGTGGTCTTATACTGTTCACCCTCGTCTCTCAGTATAAGATTGTGTTATTCAAGTACACCATGTAATCGAAAATTGTTTACACAAACTTTCCTACCAAAATTGGAAAGCATCCTATGGATTCCTTGGAAAAAAGTGTTCTACCTTATCAATCTATAAATTATGATGAGGATAACAACATGTAAGTTTTTGGACATAGGTAAGCCTTACGCAAAGTCCAAACTAATCTCTTTCCACTTCCACTTCAATATATCATGAGGATACAACAAACATGTTGAATGTATTTGTTGAGTCTTAGCTTGTTGACACATATTTCATCATAAATTATTCTAAAACCTTCTTAAGACTTGGACAAAAGTGTAATTTTCTTAAGTCCACCACCAATTTGATCAATTCTAGATGTCCTAAATATAGAGCACAATGTTTTCCTCCAAAATTATGGCTCATCAGTCATCTAGATCAAGTACATAGATGCATTATTTATGTCTTTAGAGACCATATATATCTATATATTATACCCCTTAAGGTAAGGATCTTGGGAATTATTCTCTAAGAAATAAATAGTCTCTTGTAGTCTTCATCCTCATTTAATTAGCTCAAAACTATCTCTAATTTTTTTTTGTTATTGGTGATACCATCAATATTTCTTCCATGACTAACAATGTCATCCACTTGATTTTATTTTTCTTTTATCTAGATTGTATTGAAATCATACTCACAAAAAAATTATAACCATCACCTCTAGTTTATTTTTAGGTTGGTCTATATAATATGTACTTTAGCCTTTGAAGGTCAGTTTCTAGTTTGAAAAGATTGTCCATCAGGTAATGCCTCTACGTTTATAGTGTGTTAATAATTGTTTCAAATTCTAAGTTATGTGACACATAATTACATTCATAATTAATATTATAGGAACAATACACCACCATTTTTCCATTTATAATCACACCTAATCCTTTGTCATATGCATTAGTTGTGACTAAAAAATCACAAATAGGGTCTAGAACTTTGAGAATGGAGATTTTCAAATTTTATTTCAAAATTTGAATGGCATTTTGGCATTTTTTTTTACATTCAAACTCCTTTCCCTTCATTTGGAGAGAATTTATTTGAGTTGAATATGGTGGAAAACCCTTCCATAAAATTCCTATAATAGTGAATAAGTCCCATATAACTATGAGTTCATGAACATTTATGGTGTTGGAATTCATGATACTTTTCAAAAATATTTCAAAACATAAATTCACCATGATCATATATGGTGTTGGAATTCATGATCATATATTTCAAAACATTTATAATGTTGGAATTCATGATACTTTTCAGAAATATGTAAGATCAAATTAAATATATCATGCTAAATGAAATAGAGAGCGAGAGAGATACATAAACATCATAAATTGATAGAATGAATAAGGGGTGGGTGCCCATAGGCACCCTATAATCTCATATATCACAAATTTATTCAATGGATCAATTATTGAGGGTTCTTATAGTGATACCAAATCCTTGATTAAAAATTAACCTCAAGTCAACATAACATGACTTGAAGGTTAAATTATAGTATAGGTAATGTGTTAAACCCTTTAATCAAGGTTATATTTTACCAATATCATTAAGGACTAATAAATCATACCTACCTGTAGGCTTACATAAATTATACCCAAAGGATTGCATAAGTGATGCTTGTAGACATGCTTACAGGCTTAAAGAAAGACTTGTCCATAGGCTATATCAATAGTATCCATAAGCATTCTCTAACACTTTCAACATTGGCCTAATAATATTAGATTCCACATACTTCAACACCCCACCATAATATGAGTTTAGGAACCAAGAAGAGAATACATTATAAGTAGTAATGTCATCCCCCCCATAATGGATGCTCTAATGGGCCTCCTCTTTGCCATATTCATATTCATATTCATCATAAAAAAATATTGTATCATGACCTCAAAATTTTACTTCAATCTTATTATGTAGTTTTTTATGGAGTGTCCTTCCCTCTACAATATTCACGTGTATTTGACTTCTTGGGAATACTTAAATTTCCCTTAGAAAATTGAACCTTAGAATCCACTAATTTTAATTTCTTTGGATGGGCATGTAGATGAGAAATATTTATAAAATTCTTAACAACAACTTCATAATGAATAAGAATTTTAAAAGGTCCTTCAATATATATGGGTTGTGGATCCTTTATAGTCATAACAGTTACATAGAAAACCAATCTAATGATATGAAAAGGTGGAGTAAGATTGGAAGTAATATATTTTACATACTCTTTATTTTTATTTACCTTTCATCCTGTAGACACCAAATCCTAGCCACTTGTCGTCCATCCAGGTCTTCCCACCATTTTTACCCATTATTTACATATATTTATATATATATTTGTTATATATTTAATATTAATATTTTATATATTTAATAAATACATATATATGTGTGTGTGAATTAATCCTAGTCATTCACCTTACTTAATCCCAACCATTTATCCACCTTGATCTGTGTCACATGCCCAGATCTAATCTCCACCTTCCATCATGTTTTAATATTGACCGCACAAATTGTATCTTCAAAACCCTAATGTGCCTTAGGGAAGATTATAAATAGGAGTCATTTTTATGGCTCAACCCCTAGAGTTTTCTAGTAAATTGACCCCATGAGCCTTGAGTTCCCTAAGTTTTTAGAGTCCTCAAGTATCCAAGCATTCTTACCATCTTCCCTCGCTCATCGTAGCCTCCACATTCATCACCACCCACTTCGCTTAGCTAGATCTGCTTATGTAGATTTTTCTCAGTTCATGAGTACCTCTAGATTTTCCCTATCACTGTCAAGCACCTTCAGGTGTTCCCTGCCATCATAGTATACACTTCAGGTGTTCCCTGCCATCATAGTACACCTCTGGGCGCTTCCCTCCACTATCGAGCACCTCTGGGTGTCTTCCCTCCATAACCAAGTACCTCTAGATGCTTCTTGTTGTTGTCGAGCGTATGCAGGCATCTCAAACCCTAGTTTTACTAACTAGCAAACCCTTGGGTGTCGTTGGGGTATATACGCACCTTTATCCTACAATGAAAACCAATGACAAATCATAAAACAAGTTTACAAGGTAAATATTTTGTTATTGTATTAATTTTATTATTTTCATATTTGCATGTAGTTTTATCATTTGATAGCTAGGGTTTTATTGATTTTTGAGGGTCTCACATAGTGGAGCCCTCACAGTTATTACTAACCCTCTTTTGTGACAACGTACAAGAGATTATTCCTTCTCCAATTCCTCTTTTCATTAATATCTTTTGAAAAATATATACATGCATAAAAATAAAACAGCCCGCAGGCTTTACAAAGGACCAAGCTCGGCTTGGTCTTCTCTCCTGCACTCTGTCTCCCTTTTTCTCTAATCCGCCACCCCAACTTGTCCACTTACAATGCTTGAGTTTTTATCGAGGCCTCGACCCTCTCCCCATTAATGACTCACCTGCGCGAATAAATTAACAAGACCTGCCAAAATCGGCTTCCCCCGTCGAGTCATCAATTTTCCCTCCTTAATTGACCAACTCCCTGATCCGCCATGAAAGCACACATTTAATTGGTCCTTCACCTGCAATCGTCGCTTTGTTAGAATATTTATCTGCAACAGTTGTCTCTTTCCCTGCACGCGTGGCTTGTCCACGTGTCCATTTTTGTTTCGTCTTCAACTGGCCGTGAAATCGTGACATGTCGCGATATCGCAACATGTCGGGATATTGCGACCAAACTGGCGCCTTGCCTTCGTCTGTAAAAATCATAGCGAAATCACAACCAAAATGCCCCTGTGGCTTAGTCCGCAAATAACATCGCGATATCACAATGTCACGATATCGCGATGTCGCGAGATCGTGATGAAAAACCTCCTCCATGCCTTCGCTGCAAAAACGTCGTGGCATCACGATGTCGCGATATCGCGACGTCGTGATATCGCGACGTCGTGATATCGTGACGAAAAACCTCCTACGTCGCGATATCGTGACGAAAAACCTCCTCCGTGCCTCCACTGCAAAAATGTTGCGACATCGTGACCATTTTCTGCCTTGCCTTAGTTCTTCTCCGTCGAGCCCTTCGTCAACTCCGCCTTCATTTTTCTTCGAACCCTTCATCAACTTCGCCTTCACTTTTGCCAAAATAGCGTCGCGATATCGCGACGAAAACTCCCTCCACGCCTTTGCCGACAAAAACATCGTGACATCGCAATGAAAACTCCCTCCACGCCTTTGCCTTCAAAAACGTCATGATATCGCGATGTCGCGATATCGCGACGTCGCGATATCGTGACAAAACCTGCCTTCGCCTTGCCGTAGCCTTTGGAGTCGCGATTTCGTGACCCCCCCCCAACTTCTGCCTTGGGAAAGAAAAGAAACAGAACGAATTACTTAGAAAATTTGGTTGATGCCAGATTGTCCTGCTATCGCCGGATGCTCCTGCATAATTTTGTTATCTTCTATGTGGATATCTAGAGATATACAGGCATTGAGTAGTTGTTTAAGCTGGAGTAGTCCTGTCAATGAATATTTTAAGCCCACTCACCTTTATTGGGAGCAAGAACGAGCGTTGAAGATACCATAAGCATTGTTGGGTAGGGTTTTGGAGAACCCTAGCATATTGTATTCATTTGTATCAAAATAATAAATAGTGTAAACCCCTATTTTGGGTACATTTGATTGTATTGAGATCTACTGGACAATAATAATATAAAATCTATTCTTTGTGCAATCTCTTGTATCATTGCTTATTCATTTTTTTTATCTATATTTGGTGTTTCATTTTTGTCTTCACAAATGGCAATCATGGTGGGACCCCCTAAGGATTTATTACTTTGATTTATCTTGTGATCTAACTTTTTATTTTATGTTTTATCTTGTAGGTTTTTAGAAGTATGGATCGCATGATTTTTGCAGAATTTAGATTTTTGGAACAACATAGAAGTTGCAGAAGGTGCACAGAAGCCCTATGACATTCATGGGATATTCAGGAAATGCCCAGGTGCATTTCATACATGTCACAGGCACCCATGTGCGTTTCATAGAGAAGAGAAAAAATACGTAGGCTTCCCTATAAGCTTACCTTGAAAATCTAATATTTATTTTATGCATTTTTATATTTTACATTTTTCTGTTTTCTTTTAGATATTGGATTAAAAAGAACATTATAATATATATGTTAGAAATAATCATTCTAGTGTGCATTTAGGCATCAAAGTAGTTGTTGCATATAGTTGCATTTACACATAACACATTTCCATTTAAAAATAATTCATGCTTTCTGGTGTGCTGCATCTTTTGTTTGCATATGAAATGTTAAAAGCATAAAGTAGTGTGCATCCTAGGGTTAGAAGTTTAAAGTTTTTATTAATCTAAGTAGGAACAACATTTAAATTAACAAAATTACCTCTGCACTTGGTGATTCAAGGCAAAAGAGTAGACAAACCCTCCTAAGTTTAGAGAGCGGTCTTAAGCGGTGTACTCTACTTCCTTTGGGAAAATTGATATTTTGATGTTGGATTCTAATTTAGATTGATGAAAGTAGTTATTTTATGAAATTTTATGAGCATAATAGAAAACTAAAATTTTAAAAAGGAATTACACACTGCACATGGAACTTTTAACAGTAATGGTTGGATTTCATCACCAATAATTTCTTGAGATATGGTGATGGTGGGTTTCATCTCCATCCACCAATATTTGCCCCTAGACACCATAGGTTACCCTTGAGCAAAATTGTAGGATTTGATCACCAATAAGAATCTCGTTGCCCATTCCTAGCCATATTATTCACCCATTTTAATTTTATATTAGTGTATTCAAACACACAAAATCAAAATAAAAAAAAATAAATGAAAAACATTAAAGGAGATAATTAATGAATGAGGTAAGACATAGTTGTTAAACATAGCATTGATTGTCTTCATTTTATTTGTGTGAATATCCATTTTTGCATTTCCTTTATGACACATTTTACATTCGGTTAAATAGCTTATGGAATTAAAAAGAAATCAGAAGAAATATTTAAACCAAAACAATATCTCTATCTATATATATATAAATAGATATATATATATATATATATATATATATATATATATATATATATATATATATGGATTGTTCATCCTCATTTCCTGCCACTTCTGTGATAAATCCAATTAATTTGATTTATATAGATTGCACAAATTTTTTTGTGGGTCCATAACACACTGTACAGGCTACTGATGTCTCACAATATACACTTCTACATCTCTTCTACAAATCGAATCATCTTCACCCATAATTGACCACAACATTACCCACATAAACATGGCCAAAGTAGAGGCTTTCTACAAATCAACTAATCATGTCTTGCATCCCATCCTTAATGACCCAAATCAAAATCCTTCTTTATAGCAATAATTTGTTCCTTACCAACCATCCAACTTCACCCAAGTGTACACTAACCCTCTCTTTGAGGCATCAGTTGCACCTTCATCCCATTTCTCCATTCCCCAACCATCATGTACTTCTATCACTTCATATGTATCCACCTATATCAACCCCTTGTATGAAGCATAAGTTAATGCTGCTTCACAAGTACCCATTTCATCCAATCAAGTTGCAATTCCCATTGCCACTTGTCCCCCATCCACATCATCTATTCCATCTTCATCCATGCCTTCCAATGATGATATGGAAATTAATGAAGCATAGGAACATTTGAACAAATTGCTTAAGAAGCGGTAGACCGCTCAATAGCAAGTTCAAATGAATCCTACACCTCAACTAGTTTCCACTCAGCCCATATTTGTTAGCCAAAGTCCATCCTAGGTACCATAATTTATTATGGTTTCCATTCTGATACCTCCATCTACCCATACCCATTCCATTCCCATAGGCCAACCTAGCCATAGTCCTCATGCATTACCCCATTTTTAATAGTCACTATAATTTCTCAATCAGTCTCATCATGATCAATTCCAATCGACTTCGCCTATCCATCATCATCTTGTCACTCCACAATATCTTTCCACCCCTTCATATAATCATCAAGTGATTCAGGGCTTTCACATTCCTAGAGAAGATACTAGAATCAAGGCTATGCAACAACAAATTGATAATTTGATTCAACATACTCCTAGTTATAATAACCAAAAGCTAACATTATGTCAATTAATCAATCAAACAATTCACCCTTCGGTACCATCATCACCATATCCAGAAGACTTTACTGTACCAAGGTTTGACAAGTTCAAAGGGAATGAGGACCCGAAAGAGCACATGAGCAAATTTGTGCACTCATGCTTCAAAATTCAAAATGATAATTCTCTCATGCTTTGTATATTTCCTCAGATATTGGGGGGATACACCATAGAGTGGTATAAAAAATTGTCCAATCATAGTATTTATACTTTAAAAAAATTGGTTGACCAATTCTTTGAATGATTTACCCTTAATGTAAGAAATAAAGTCTCATTATCTGATATCTATGGTTTAAGACAACATGATGATGAGTCTATCTATGATTTTGAAAACCGTTGGAGAGCAATCATAACCAAAATTCCATTCACTTTACCTATGGAAGAGCTTATTAAGCTATTCACTAAGAGCTTCCTAAAAACCATTTCTTGGATGCTTCAATTGCAAACATATCGCTCATTTGAGGAAGCTCTTGCCCAAGCTAGTAAAAGCAAGAAGGCATACTTAAGCCAAGAAATAAGGAATGGCAAAACAAGGGCCAATATAAAAGCAATTATTCTGGCCACACCAAATCAACATAGGCTAATCCGGCCAATCAAGACAATCACATCAATCAAGTGGTCATGAGCCAACCAGTAATGACTCAACAACAACCAATGCAACAACCACCATAAGAAATTTATTATCATGCAGTACCCTCAGTAACCCAATATATGCAAAGCATAGTGCCAACTATGGAGAATCACCAACGTTGACAATATGTTTGACAAAATTTTTAATACACCCCTCTATCCAAGTCATATGCTTCCATATTTTGAAGGTTGTATGATATCAACCAACTTGCTTTACTTGAGGTTAAAACAGATGATCCCACCATACGTGGTAAAAACTACAAGGATCATTTGTTTTACCCCTATCATAGGTAAAATGGATATGACATAAATAATTGCCATGTATTTAAAAATGTAGTACAAGACCTTATTGAGTTAGAAGCTATCAAGCTTGATAACCCCCTAGCTCAACAAAACCAAAATCTTGGTATTTTCCAAACACCACTTCCTCATCATGAGGAGGTGCAATCCACAATGGGAGGTTCTAATATCAAGACCCCTCCCAATCAAGTTAACCATGTTCAATAATACCAAGGTTTTGTAGGTGCCATTGTGTGGTAACCCGAGGTCAACAATGAAAAAAAATCAACAAGATGCATGGTAGCAACCCGTTCAACAACCCATGAACTCATAAGCAAGGGAGTCTCAACCTGTTCCATCACCATCCATCCAAATTTCCTCCAATCCTTCTCCATAAATCCACATTCCCAACCATTCTAATCCATTAAGTCATCCCATCAACTGCCTCCAAAGGTCAACCATTTCTCTGAGTAGCCAGTTAACCATGAGTTTAAAAATGGCTTCATCAAAATTGTCTATTTATGACTTAATTCAACAATATCCCCAACATCATGAGGCATTAATGGATATTCTAAAATCCATCGAACTCCAATATCAAGATTTTAATACCTTTAATAACTTTGTAGGGAGTATTCAAACATGCATGAAGCCTTCCATCACGTTTTATGACTTTGAGATTAAACCAATCTCATCAGAATCTGTGGAACCTCCATTGCATATAATGGCTTAAATTGATAGGAAGCCATTCAAAAGAGTCTTAATTGATACCAACTCCTCCATTAATATCATCACCACATCTACCCTCCATCATCTCAATCTTCCTCCATTGCACATAACCAAATCCACCATCACATTGAAAGCATTTAATAATGCAACTCTATAGTTGGCACTATTATTTTACCCATAGAAGTAGGGGTAAAAATATTGCATACCTTGTTCCACATCTTAGAAGGATCTGTTAGAGTAGGTTGTTTAACTTAGCTCATGTCCACCTAGGTAATTTATTTTTCTTTTATTTAGTTATTTCATGTATTTTCCCCACCCACTTATGTGTGGATATTTCATTTATCTTATTTAGATATTATGATATGTTACATATTTATTCCTTACATATTATGGGGATATTTTTAGGTTTGACTATTCTTAAGAGTTATAGGGATATTTTAGGTATATTTGAAGGGTTTGTTTTTTTACTCCCCATAGCGGTTACAGATCTATGGACCACATCACTTATTCCTTTTATACGATGGATATTTATCCTTAGCTTGATCCTACTGCTATGGTTGATCATCCTTACCTTAATAATCAAGGCACCTTCATTATACTCATTATGGAGGATTTCATTACTCATGTATAATATATGATATTGTTGCTCATTATTTTGCATATCCATTTATAAGCTTATGATATCAATTTGCTTTCAGATTCTTATTTTGGTTGAATGTGGTGTTCTATTAACACTTGATATCCTTGTATCTTAGAATGATCTGATTATCATTAATTTCATGGAATCAGATCAATAGGTGTTGCAGTCATCCATTTGTGAGTGTTGTGCAGTTGTTTCTCTTGTAGGTTCGAAGATTGGTGTGGAAGCTTTAGTTTTTGTGATTAGGTACTTGGTGAAGTTTTTTGGCCAATTTATATCTCTTCTTCCATTTTAATATCATCACAAACCTCCTAAAATATCTTCTGCCCATACTACAATAGCCTCATTCCATTGGATCTATCTCAAGCATTTTTCTTCTTGAGAATTTCCTTTTTTGGCAGGGTCACCAACCCAACCCGTTTTTATATTTTGCATGTATCTCCTGATAAAAATGTAAATTTTCCACAAATTTTTTTGGAGGTCTGTAGATGCATTCATTTGAGTTGTGTCAAAAATTTCAGCTCATTTGGATCAGTATTCTTCAAGATATCTTGATTTTACGAAAACCTACACTTTTTTAGTAATATGCATATATATTCATCAAAACTTCTAATTGTTTGCAGATTTTTTTCTAGAATGTGTAAAATCATATTATAGACATTTTTATAAAATTTTAGAGAATTTGGAGTTGTATTCTGATAGTTACACCGAGTTTACTATTTTTAGTAAACTAGTAATTTTAGGAGAAATATTGGGAATTGCTCAACAAAACTTTTTTCCAAACCTATAAAATCATTTTTATGATATGTCTATAAAATTTCAGATTTTTTGGATCTATATTTAGACATTTACAATGATTTTATGATTGCACTCTCAATATTGCATTATGAAAAAGGGTTTTGCACTTGAACTGGTATATGGACTATTGTTATAAAGTCCCATATTCCTTCATTTTTTGTTTGTCCACTTAGTTTGGAACTTTATGATCAGCTTACTTGGTGTTCATTATTGGTGGAGCCTACACATTGTTGTGCTTGAGGAGTCCTTTGTCTTTGACTTCACTTGCTTTGTTGTGGTGCATCCTCTTGTGCCAATCTTCCTCATTGAGGCACTTAGTTTGAAGAAGGGGATTCTTTTGGTAATTATTTTAGAGACTTTTCAGAGTTCAGAGGCTTCATTTGTTCATTGATGTGATTTTATGGTATTTTGCACCACCTTGTGACATCACACTAGACCTTTCAAATTATAATGGCATTTGATTTTAGGGGGCCTCTTCTACTTTTGAGGACATCTTGAAAACTTATTTTTTTAAACTTAGCATAGAGGCAAATGCTGAAACTTTTGAATCATGGTTTAAGGTACTTTTTTTCATTATGTCAAAGTGAAGGTTTGGATCCTTTGTTCATAACTCCAAAACCCAAACCAATGGTGAAGGATAAGGAGTATAGGACATGGTTCATGAATAATTTAAGGATCTCTAGCATGCTTTATTATTCAGTTTATGGGGAGCTTCAAAATTTTATTGGAGTTCACAAGAACACACCTCATCTTGCTTATCATATGTTGAAAAGAAAGTTTTTTCCCAAGGCACCTTCTCTTACAATTGCTTACATGGAGGACATCATTTGTGACATTGCACCTTTATTGTTGGAGTCACTATCTCATGATGTTTTGGATGATGAGGTTGATGCTATAGTACCTGCTTCAGATATTTTACAGGATACATCTCCACACTTGTATTATGTTGATGATCATGTTGATGTTGCAGCATATACAATATATATTTTATGGCATGTTACATCCTTACATCCAAATGACTTCTTGGATGGTGTTTCCTCTCTCTTCATTGAGAGTTACACATGTTATTTTCTTAACATGTATGAGGATATCACTCGTTTATTTGATGATGATGTATACATTGTATCTCCTCCATGTACTTCTTCCTTTGTGGATCCTTTTTTGGTGTGCCCTCCTTTGAGTGAGCCACATTGTCCACCATTTTATTCTCCCATTTATTTCACATTGGATGATGTACTCCTACAGGAGTTGGATACAAATATTTTATCTTCGGTTGGACTCTCACTTGGATATCCTGAAGATCATGTTGATTCTTTTGAGGCTTCTAAGCCTCCACTTCTTTCTCTTACTGCTTCCATGGCCTCATCATCACTTATGCAAGAGGATATTGGTGATTCTTCCTTGATGGATGTTATTCACACATCTCTTCCACTTTTACACACTCATGGTTTTGTGCACATTGATCTTTTGGATGTTGATTGGGACTATGTTCTACCCAATTTTAGTGTTGGTTTGGGCTTCTACATTCTTGGAGATTCATTTCATAATTTTTTTTTTGATTGGTTGAAAGGGTGTTGAAAGGTCCCTGAACCTTGTACAAGAGGAATTACATGATTTCCAAATCGACCAAGGTGGTCCAAGAGCTAAAGATCAAAGAAAGAGCAAAGCGCCACACGAGGAAAGGTGTCACGAAATCGTGACCAGTTTGGAAATGATGTCGCGAAATCGTGACATGTTGCACCGTTGCACCCAAGAGAGGAAGAGATGTCACGAAATCGTGACAAGAAGCGGCAACGGAGCCAAAGGAGAGAAAGTGTCGCGAAATCGTGACATGTTGCAAGGTTGCTGCCAGAAGAGAAGAAGTGTCGCGATATGAGAGAAAGTGTCACGAAATCGTGACATGTTGCAAAAAGATGTCGTGCAATCGTGACATGTTGCAAAAATGCGCCCGAAGAAGAAAAAGTGTCGCGAAATCGCGACAGGTTGCAAAAACGCGACCGAAGGGAAAAGGTGTCGCGATATCGCGACATGTTGCAAATTCATGCCCGAAGAGAAGAAGTGTCGCGATATCGCGACAAGTTGCAAATTCGCGGCCGAAGAGAAGAAGTGTCGCGATATCGCGACATGTTGCAAAATCACGGCCGAAGAGAAAAGGTGTCGCGAAATCGTGACATGATGCAAAAAGGTGCCGAAGAGAAAAGGTGTCGCGAAATCGCGACAAGATGCAAAATCGTGGCCGAAGAGAAAAAGTGTCGCGATATCGCGACAAGATGCAACATCGAGGTCGAAGAGAAAAAGTGTCGCGATATCGCGACATGTTGCAAAATCGTGGCCAAAGAGAAAAGGTGTCGCGATATCGCGACATGATGCAAAACCGTGATCGAAGAGAAAAGGTGTCACGATATCGCGACAAGAAGAGACATCATGGCCAAAGAGAAAAGGTGTCGCGAAATCGCGACAAGATGCATCCTCGTCGTCGAAGAGAAAAAGTGTCGCGATATCGCGACATGATGGAAGACCGCAATCGAAGAGAAAAAGTGTCGTGATATCGTGACATGATGGAAGACCGCAGCCGAAGAGAAAAAGTGTCACGATATCGCGACATGATGGAAGACCGCAGTCGAAGAGAAAAAGTGTCGCGATATCGCGACATGTTGCAAGACCGCGACCGAAGAGAAAAAGTGTCGCGATATCGCGACAGGCTGCATCATCGCGGTCGAAGAGAAAAAGTGTCGCGAAATCGTGACATGTTGCAAAATCGCGGCCGAAGAAGAAAAGTGTCGCGATATCGCGACATGTTGCAAGAACGCGGCCGGAGAGAAAAAGTGTCGCGATATCGCGACATGTTGCAAAAACGCGGCCAAAGAGGAAAAGTGTCGCGATATCGTGACATGTTGCAAAATCGTGGTCGAAGAGAAAAAGTGTCGCGATATCGCGACATGTTGCAAAAACGCGGCCGAAGAGAAAAAGTGTCGCGATATCGTGACATGTTGCAAGACCGCGTCCGAAGGAGAGAGAAATGTCGCGATATCACGACAAGTTGCAACCTCGCGGCCAGAGGGGAAAGGGATGTCGCGATATCGCGACATGCTGCAATTTCGTGGCCAAAGGTGAAAGGTGTCGTGATATCGCGACAAGCTACCAAAACACGGCCGAAGGAGGAGAAGAAGGAAGAAATGATGCGAAAACTCGACCAGATCCAAGAGCAAACCAAACCGGTCCCCAGCCAACCACTCACATTGTGCAGACATTGACACTTATAGAATCGTTCCTTAGCCCAATGGGGAAGGAGTCTCTCCAAACATGAATGTCAGATTCGCCTACTCCCTTGTTAGCAAGCCAGTCCGTAGCTTTGTTTCCTTCCCGATATTGATGCTTAATGACTAATTCTGGGTAATTGCCAATTAGTGCCTTGCAATCTTGGAAAATCGAAACAAGGGCCCAGGGAGGCACAGAAGTCCCATTGAGCCAGTTGATACAGTGCAGCGAGTCTCCTTCTATGATAAGTTTATTGATGGCCAAACCTTCCAAGAGGATCAAGCTTTGGAGCAGAGCCCGAGCCTCTGCCATATTATTAGATTGAATTCCCAAGTTCTGGGCAAAGGCCAAAATTATTTCTCCTCTGTGATTTCTGAGAATTCCTCCTTCGCCAGCCGCTCCTGGGTTGCCTTTGGCCGCACCATCGAAATTGAGCTTGTGCCACCCAGTAGGTGGTAAGACCCACTTGATGACAGACCTGTCAACAGAAGTACGGGCCATGGCAGAGAAGTTAGAAAGATTGAAAAGTTTTGTTAGGTCCGATTCAAGGCCAGGAGGGGGGGTTTGGAAGACGAAACAAGAGAGGCATTCTCCGTAGCAAGGGCCAAGATTTTGGCAACAATAATCTTCTTATCAGTGGCTTGGTTTTTGAAAATTTTGGCATTTCTCTCGAGCCATATCTGCCATAGGAAAAGGTGGAGGCAAGCTTGCCACATGAATTTAAGTTGATTGCTCTTGAAAGGTCGGGGCCATTGCTGAAAGAGGAGGGGAATGGAATGAGGGAGGGCTGCGGAGATGTCGAAGGTGTTAAGAACCTGGTTGAGAACTGCTAGAGAGAAGGGACATTCCAAAAAAACATGCGAAGTTGACTCACAAGCATTTTTGCACAGGATGCACCAATTGGGAATGAGTAACCCTCTGATTATCAAGTTGTCAGTGGTGAGGATTCTATTTTGGATGGCCAACCAGCAAAAGAATTTGACCTTGGGAATGATCTTGGGAACCCAGACCTGATTAGATAAGTCCTGACCATCATTGGGAGTTTCTTGACTGTAGTAAGCAGATTTAACAGTGAAATTCCCTGAATCTTCAAGGTTCCAGACCATGGAATCATCTTTGTGTGAGCTGGGGATGATGCAAGTCCTCAGCAAGTTTTGTAACCACCTGAGCGCCTCGGTGATATGCCTAGGCCCGTTAAGAGCCAGGTGTTTCCATTCAGGTCTTGTGATACCTGGGTTAATGAAATGACACACCTTATCTCCAAAGGTGGCTTCGGTAGCCGTCTTGAGCACTGCAAGATGCGGATCTTGGCTGAGAGGTTTATCACGGATCCACGGGTCGTCCCAAAAATGAATGGTCATTCCAGTTCCTAGACACCACCTTAAGCCTTCCATGATGATCTTCCTTGTTTTGGTGATGCCATTCCAGAAATGGGATCCGTTAGGAAGGTTGTGTTCTCCAAGAAAGGAAACCTGATGGAGGTACTTAGCTTTGATGATGTCAATCCAAGTGACATTTTCATTGATGGTAAGTCTCCAGGACTACTTGGCAATGAGGGCCATGTTCATCCGCTTGATGTCTCTGAATCCGAGTCCTCCATCCTTTTTCTTGGAACAGACCCTATCCCAGGCAACAAGAGAAAATTTATTCTTGTTTTCGTTTCCCGCCCAAAGGAATCTGCGTTGAATTTGCTCAATTCTTTGGCAGATGGAAGCAGGAGCTTTGAAGATAGATAAGAAAAATATGGGAATACTTTGCAGGCAAGCCTGAACTAGAGTGGCTTTGGCTGCCTGACTGAGCAATGAGCTTTTCCAACCTGCAAGTTTCTTGTTGAGGCGATCTAAAACAGGGTTCCACATAGCCGAGACAGATCTACCGTGGAAAAGTGGTAATCCAAGATAAGTAGTTGGAAGGCTCCCAATGATGCACCCAAGGATCTCAGCAATCCTATTTTGCCTATGAATGGGAGTATTGAGAAAGTATAGCTTGCTTTTGCGGTAATTGACTTTCTGGCCAGCCGCCTCTTCATAAGAATCAAGAATGTTCTTAATGATTTTTGCTTCGAGAACGGAAGCATGAGAGGATAGAATAGTATCATCCACAAACTATTGGTGGGATATGGCATTGGTTGTTGAGGTTGGTTTGATCCCGGAGACAAGACCACTATTGCAGGCAGTTGTAAGGGTTCTTCCAAGGGTTTCGGCCAAAATGATGAAGAGAAAGGGGGACAGAGGGTCCCCTTGATGGATGCCTTTGAAACTTTGGAAGAAACCTGCGGGTGAGCCATTGATAAGAACAGAGAACCAAGCAGTCGAGATACATTCACGAACCATCTTGATCCATTCTTTGTGAAACCCAAACTTCTCTAGGACCTCGAACAGGAATTTCTAGGAAACCCGATCAAAAGCCTTGTTCATGTCAAGCTTAAGGAACATGCTGGGTTTTTTATTTTTAGATGCCGAGTGGGCCAATTCGTGGACTGTTATCACTCCATCAGCAATGAATCTGCCTTTGACCGAGCTCCCTTGGCACTGATCGATGATGGAGGGAAGGATGTCTTTCAACCTGTTTGCCATAACTTTGGTGATAAGTTTGTAGATGACACTACAGAGACTAATCGGTCTGAAATCAGAGAGAGAAGCACGATCATTGGACTTGGGAATTAAGACAATGAAGGTGGAATTGGCCTCTCTCGGCATCTTTTTGGCTCTCTGGAAGAATTTAACCGCAACAACGACATCTGGGCCCACAATATCCCAAAAGTGTTGAAAAAACCGGGGAGGGAAGCCATCGGGTCCAGGGGCCTTATCAGGTTCCATTGCAAACAGAGCTTCTTTGATCTCCTCTTCAATGAAGCATTGAAGCAATTTCCCATTATCATCATTAGACACCAAATTTGGGATGTTATGAAGCAGAGAACTTGTTGTGCGGGGATGGCAGTCAGCGCTTGGACCTAAGATTTCTTGGAAGTGGCGCACAGCTTCCTGTCTGATAGCTTGGATGTCAGAGACAATGGATCCATCAGCCTTGGTCAACTCAGAGATTTTATTTGAGCCTCTGTGATGCATGGTGGAAGCATGGAAAAACTTCGTGTTGGTGTCTCCTTCTTTGAGCCAGAGGTTTCTGGATTTTTGCCTCCAGTAGGATTCTTCCTTAGCCAAGGCATTGTGAAAGTTTGAAAGGAGGCTTTTTTCTTCCATGAAAGTTTCGGCCCTCAGATCTCCTCCCTGAATCAGATTTTCCACCCTTTTCAGCTCATCCATCAGATGCTTTTTCTCGGTAAAGAGGTTGCCGAAAACCTCCCTATTCCAGCATTTCAGCTTGAGTTTGACCGCTTTGAGTTTGAGGAACAGATTCGTGAGAGGGTTTGGACAGAGGTTTTGCTGCCACCATTGTCGAATACACCGACCTAAATCTAGATGAGTGAGCCACATCTTTTCAAACTTGAAAGGGGTTTTGAAGATTTGTTGGGGGTGGGAACAATCCAGAATTAAGGGGTTGTGATCGGAGCCAATTTTTGGGTGGCTATGAAGCCTGGCATCGCCAAAAATAGGAATGAGTTCTTTGGATAAGAGAAATCTGTCAAGCCGGATTTGAATGTGGTGGATGCCCGCTCGTCTGTTGCTCCATGTGTAGTTGGATCCTTGGAGCGGCATGTCCATTAGCTCGTTGTGGTTGACAAAATCGTTGAAATCTTCTATGCAGCTGCTGGTGATCGGATTGCCTCCTTGCTTATCAAACAGGTGAAGGGGAGCATTGAAATCGCCACAGAGCATCCATGGAAAGTCTACAAAGTTGTTGCGCATTGCGGAAATGTTATCCCACAACAGTCTTCTGTTGATAGGACTGTTAGGTCCATAAACATTGGTGGCGATCCATTGGAGGTTGGTGACTTTATTGGTAAACAGAATGTTGATGGTTCTGTCAAAGACTGAAAGAACCCTCCCATCAATGGTTTTCGGATCCCACAAACAAAGGAGACCCCCAGATGCCCCTGAGGAGGGACAAAAGGCAAAATTGTTGTTTTCCCAGATTAGCTTGCAAACTTGAGTGCTGCTATTCTCGTCAAGTTTGGATTCTTGAAGGAACATGATATTTGGTTTTAGGTTTTTTCTTACTGATTTAACAGTCCTCTGTTTAGCAGTTCCATTGAGGCCTCTGAAATTCCAAGAGATGAACTTCATCGAGTCAATTTGGGGTTTGCTTTGCGACCTCTGCCTCTCCCTTGAGACGAAGTAAGTTTGGGTCTAACTTCATCCTCATCTTTGTGGGTGGGGTGTTCGAAAATAGGGCCCAAGGAGGTAGACACATTTCATAATTTATTGGTGAAATTTTCTTCACTTTAGATCAGTTTGAAGGATTCTACATCATCATTCTACATTTTTTCCCATCTTCTCATACTCACTTGGAGTGGAAAGACATTTGAAGGATGCTTCATGGCTGCTTTATTCCTCGCGGGAGATACATTGTTCATCACAGAGGCATCCACTTCTTCATAGGATGTCTTCATGGAGCTTGTAATCCTAGGGGGGTGTTGGGAGCACTCCTTGGCTCCATTCCTATTTTTTCTTCTCTTTCTAGTTGGATGGTTTTTTTCCACATGGTTTTCCACCTTCTGGTTCAGGAGCTTCTGGATACACATTGTACATGAGTACCTAATTAGGCCTTGTTGTCGAGACTTATATTGTGGATATGCCACTTTACTTTTTGGCACCTAGCTTCACTTGAGGGGGGGTTTTAGAGTAGGTTTTTTACCTTATCTCATGTTCACCTAGGTAATTTATTTTACTTTTATTTAGTTATTCCATGTATTTTCCCCACCCACTTATGTGTGGAAATTTCATTTATCTTATTTAGATATTATGAGATGTTACATATTTATTCCTTAGATATTATGGGGATATTTTTAGGTTTGACTATTCTTAGGAGTTATGGGGATATATTTAGGTATATTTGGAGGGTTGATATTCTTTCTCCCCATAGTGGTTACAGATCTATGGACCATATCACTTATTCCTTTTGTACGATGGATATTTATCCTTATCTTGATCCTACCGCTATGGTTGATCATCCTTGCCCATATCAGAAAGGCACCTTCATTGTACTCATTATAGAGGATTTTATTATTCATGTATAATATATGATATTGTTGCTCATTATTTTGCATATCCCTTTGTAGGCTTATGCTATCAATTTGCTTTCAAATTCTTGTTTTGGTTGAATGTGGTGTTCTGTTAACACTTGAGATCCTTGCAGCTTGGAATGATATGATTATCATTCCTTTTAGGATCCATGGCGTACAATATATTCCTTGGAAGATCTTGGATGGGGGAATGAGATGTGTCCCTTCCATATTACATCAATGTCTAAAGTACATACACAAAGGGCAAGTACATTGCATACCAATGGATGTTATGTCATTTAAGTATTGCAACTTCATCTCAAATCCTTATGAATCCATGATTTCTTCTACCCACATTTTCCTCATGTCATCCACCACATCATCAATCACTCCATCCAATCCTTCATTAAAAGCTCCTATTCCTAAGGATCTTCCCATCACCAATACCAACCAAGCATCTACTTCTACACCTTCACTATCATCATCATTGACTACATGTACATGTGGTCGAACCCAATACATTCCATCCACATCATCATCCCCCTTATTGGTCACAATGATTCCTTCACAATCAAATCCATCTCCATAAAATAATGTTTCACCAGTGGAATTGTTGAACTGTGAGATGCCCACATATTCCTCATCGTCTGCGTCATTAGCCAACCATGAGCCTCCCATGTCCACTTCATCCTCACCATCCCAAGTTGAGGTCCACCTCACCAACCTTGGTATTGGTGAACATTTTATCCAAGACATTACAATAACATCGCTCATCATCCCAAATACCAAGGATTTTGGTCACCCACATGACCCACATTTATCTATAGGAGCGATATACAATATGGGATCAGTTCCTAATAGCATAAATTTTGTGTATGGAGGGATATAATCTTTGTCTAATCCTGCTCTTCCAGAAGAACCCAAACAACCACCACCTACCAATATCCAACAAATAATGGTATTCCATCCCGCTATTTTCATAGACATAATTGACAAAGACATTGCTTAGGCTGCTATGAATAGAGAGTGCCTCATCCTATTGATATCCCATATCAAGAAGTGCACAACAATTTAGGTCTAGGTTATCACCCACTTCCCACCATATCTTCTTTTGAACAAGCCTTCCAAAGGCTTAATTTGAATTCAGAAGAAGAAGCCCTCTACATCGATGACTCTGATGAGAAAATATACAAATAATTTGACCTCATATCGATAGCTTCTGATGAATTTGATGAGGAATCGAAGCCCATCATTCCCCACATCGAACAAGATGAGTTTTATCTTAGAATGTTCTCCATCCATGAGCCCATATTTCACTTGCTTCTTCCACAAGAGCGAGTCAAACCTACTGGTGAACCACCGCCTCCATCTCATTAATACATTTCATCAGTCAAAACTGTAACATATGTATATAATGCAAAAAAAAAGAGAAAAATATAAAACAAATAAAAATATATATATATATATTTTGTATTTCATGTATATGACATTTAGTTAAGTGCATTTATTTGTGTTTCTTGATACTTTCCAGGTTTACCAAGGTCCTAGCATCCATTCTTAGGCTCTATCCATCCCATCCATTTCACCTCCTCCATTTTACCTAAATTCAACATGAATCCTGCTAAATTATTCACCCCACTTCGTAATCCATATGATTTGGCAAAGCCAATTCCAATTTACATGAACCTTATTGATATGGATCAGTTTTCCTAGCCATATTATTTTCTCGAGTTTGTCCTATCTGAGGAATTGTTAAGGGCTTCAGCCAACTACATTTCTCTGTCCACCTTCACCTTCGAACCCTGAGGTTTTCTAGGTAAACATAGATGAGGATAAGTCAGAAGAGTTTGATGATATCATAGATGATATTCATCTAATCCAAACATCACATCAACTTGAGGAAGGTTCCCACATGTCCATTGAAGTAACTATCGATATGGACCTTAGTTAAGATAAAGACAATCCCTAAATTATCAAAATAGATAAAAGCTTATCCAAATATGAACAAGAGCAATTATTTGCTCTCCTTAAGAGGAAGAATGGTATTTTATCATGATCTTACAAATACATGCTTGGTATCAACCCTAGCTTTGTCATCCAAAATCTCACCTTACATCCTTATGCTAAGCTGGTCAAGCAAAAACTTAGGAGGATGCATCCTACGATTGCCATCTTGGTCAAAGAAGAGCTTCAAAAACTATTGGATGTGGTTTTCATTTTACCTATTGACTATCCTGAGTGGCTCTCAAATATGGCACCCATTCGTAAGCCTAATGGGGTAATACGTGTTTGCACTATTTTTTGAGATCTTAACAAATCGTATCCTAAGGATACATTTTCTCTTCTAAACATTGACACTCTTGTCGACACCTGCGCTAGCCATGAAATGCTTTCTCTCATGGATAGTTTTTCAGGATACAACCAAATTTAAATAAATCTTGATGAAAAAAACAAAACAACATTCACTACACCTTGGGGGACTGTTTGTTACAAGGTGATGCCCTTTGTCCTTAAAAATGTAGGTGCCACTTATCAACATGCCATGACATACATTTTTCATGACTATATGCATAATATTATTGAATATTATATGGATGATCTCTTAGTAAAAACTAAAACTTGACAAGAACACATTGGTGTATTGGAAAACAAATTTCATTGACTTCTAGAGCATAATGTAAGGTTGAATCCCAAGAAATGTGTTTTTGGTGTTACCTCAGGAAAACTCCTAGGTTTCATTGTATCCAAAAGAGGCATTGACGTGGATCCAAACAAGGTCAAGGCTGTCATGGAGGTGCCTCCCCCAAAAAATTTAAAGAAATTGCATAGTTTACAAAGAAAAATTAAATCAATCTATCATTTCATTGCACAACTTTATGATAAATGCAGGCCATTCAATCACCTGCTACGAAATGGGGTGCCATTTTCTTGGACAAATGAGTGCCAAAAGTCCTTTTATGACATTAAGTAATATATATATTCTCCACCAGTCTTAGCCCCTCCTTGTTCGAGGGTCCCCTTCTATATTTATGTTTTATAAATGAACTTTGCATTAGGGACAATGCTTGCACAAAAAAATGAAGAAAATCGAGAGCAAGTTGTCTATTACATTAGTAAAAAATTGGTAATATATGAAACTAGATACACTTATGTAGAAAATTTGTGCTTAGTAGTGGTTTTTTCCACTAAGAAACTCAAATATTACATGCTTAATCATACAACATATGTCATAGCTAGAGAAAATTCTTTGCATTATATGATGTCTCGCACTTACAATAACACCCGCATCTCTAGATGGATAACGCTTCTCACTGAATTTGACCTTGAGTTCATTAGAAAAAAATCCATTAAAGGTTAGGTCATAGCTGATCAAATTGTGGAAGCTCAACTACCTAGTGATCATCCCTTGATTATTGAGCTCCCAGATGATTCGGTTTTCACTGTCACTAAATAAGAAGAAGATGTCATTTCAGAGGAAGACATCGATATCACACTATTATTTGATGGTTCTAAGTGCACATAAGGTAAATGTGCTAGAGTCATGTTTAATACACCCTAGGGGGTACCTATCCCATTATCATTTAAAATTGAATTCCAATGCATAAAAAACATTGCAGAGTACGAAGCCTTAATCTTAGGCCTTCAATCAGCTATAGCTATGAGCATTAAGCATATCAAGATATTTGGTGATTCTCAACTTGTTATAAAATAAATCAAAGGAGAATACCAATGTAAAGAACCTACCATTAAGCTTTACCATGAAGTAGCAATGAAATTGCTCTCTAAATTTGATTGGTATGAAATCAATAGTTTGCCACGTTCGACTAATAGATTCATATATGCGATGGCCTCTCTTGGATCATTGATTCCAAAAGACTCCTTAGGAAAGGTACATCCTCTAATTATTTCAATGATTTCTAAATTTGTAATTATCCAGGCCGAATCTAAGGATGAAAAGGATGTTTTCTTTATCCATTCGGATCCATATGAGCCTTGGTCAAGCCAAATAGTAGCCTTTCTCAAGTTTGGAAAACTCAGATATGACATGTCTCGAACTACTAAATGCACTTTCAAGAAAAAAGCAACTCATTTTGTTCTCTTGATGGACGTGTTGTATAAACATGGTTATGATGTAATCCTCCTTCGATATCTTGAGGTTGTTCAGGCACAAAGAGCCATATATGAAGCTCATGATGGTACTTGTAGTGTTCATTTTAGTGGGATGACCATCACAAAGCATATTCTATGCATGGGTTATTATTGGACCACCATGGAACGATATTGTTTCACTTATATCAAACATTGTAAGCAATATCAAGAACATGCTAATTCAACTCATGTGCCATCACAAGCATTACAGCCTATTCAAAGCCTTTGGTCCTTTTCATAATGGGGTCTTGATTTAATTGGTAAAATCTTGCTTCCTTCATTAGGACAACATACATTCATCATCATAGCCACTGAATACTTCATAAAGTGGGTTGAGGTAATTCCTTTAACCAATACACCAGGACCTATTATTGTGGATTTTATACTTCATCATATCATTTATCATTTTGGTATACCCTCCAAAATCATTTTAGATAATGGTAAGTCTTTCAATAACAAGGATAATCAAGCACTTTGCGAGAAATATGATATCAAACACAATTTATCGACTCCTTATTATCCACAACAAAATGGACAAGATGAGGCTACCAATAAGACCTTAATTGCTATTCTTAAGAAATTGGTTAACAAAAATCATAGAGATTGGTATACTAAAATTCCCTTGGAATTATGGGCTTATCGAAAAAGCATCCACACACCTACTGGAACAACACCATTTTCCTTGGTCTATGGAGTTGAAGCAATCATGCCTTTTGAGCTTGATATCCCCTCACAAATTTCTTTGCAGGAATACATAGATGATGACACTTCTATAAAAGCATGTCTTTACCAACTCACACTTCTTTATGAGAGATGAGTCAATGCTTTAGAGCATTTATGAGTTTATCAAGACTGCCTAAAGCATGCTTACAATGCCAAAGTTTATCTACACAAATTCCAAGTAGGAGATCTTGTCCTTAAAGAGAATCAACAAATCACCAATATATTGTTGCATCTTCATGATAAATTCATGGATAATTGGTTAGGTCCATACATTATCACTAAAAAAGTGGGTAAAGGTACTTATAGGCTTGCTAGTCTAGAGGGAGAGGAAGAACCCGAACCACTTAATGTTACACACTTGAGAGCATTCTATGCTTAATGAGATTTATATATATGTATATGAAGTAGGGAAAAATAGTGCACAAAATTATGATAAAAAATATATGTATCTATGTCCTATTGCGTATGAGCACCGAGCGGAAGCATGCAAGTAAGATAGAAAAGATAGCAAATAACAAGAAATGGAGCAAAGTAAATCGACTTCTTATTAATTAGGCAGATAAAATCCAGGTTACAAAATTTCCCCTTGAGGGCTCAAATTATTGATACAAATTTTTACAAATTGGGTGCCCAAGGATCAAAATCCTTCAAGTAACTCGGGTGCACATCTAGTGTCTTTCCTCGTACCCACAATCGAAGTGGGCAGGCCAAGGTTGCCACTGCTTTTATCTCAGATTTTTATGTCTTATGATCCTTCATAATGCACTCTAGAGACCTGCACCTGCACACAAGGAAACTAAAAGTGTCAAGTAGCAAGTGCATATGATGTAAAATATGCAATCCCCACAGTCACTAAAAGACTAGTAATGGGCATATGCATAGATATTATATAAAATAAACTAAAAATGACTTGAAATTTCATAGGGATGTAAAATAGAATGTTTTGGGAAGATAACAACAATTGTGCCAAAAGTGAGTTTGATGGTACCTTATAATTGTGATGACCGTTCACAACCTAAAAAATCCAAAGCAACAAATTTGTGCCCCTAAATATATCAAAAACACATGAAAATTGGTAAGAATGCATAATATAACATTTTAATAAAACCCATATGATCATATTTACAAAATAAGTGATATTTCAGGTGTTTCTCCATATGACCACCGTAGACTTGCGTGAGACCCTGCAAAACACTAAAATTACGATATCTCGACCAATATAACTCAGAATGATGTGAAATTTGAACTATAGTATAATATGAACATGTAGAAAATAAATAATTAAAAATAGTTAGAAAATTATTGACATATTTCTATTAGTAATAGGGTGGGACAAATAGGACTATCACAAATTAGGGGACGCTCGGGGTGGGATGCCCATTGATTTTGCCTAAATTTTACCACCAATTCTACTAGGGATTGATGAAAAACACTATGGGGGGTATTTTAATCAAATTTTGTGAGGAAATTCACTCAGATGGTTCAGTTATGTGACAAATTGCGCTTACTAGTTCACTCGCAAACCTCTTTCGCTAGGTAGAGATTTCGAGGTAAAAACGGGCACAAAAGGTGAAAGGAAATATTAGCAGCACTCCGTTACTTTCTCCTAAAAATCCTCTCCTATTATTGTGTGGAAAATACATCCACTTTATAGCCTAAGGGGGCTCATGGGTCAAAATACATGCAAGGGCATTTAGGGCAAGAGGTGCCACTTGGCCACTAGGGTAGCATGCATTGGAGGGGAAATATAATCTCCCAAATTGGCCTTATTTATGGAGAAAGGCATAAAGCTACTGTGTGCTCTGACTTACAGGTGATAATAGGTAGGAATCTGACCGTTACTAGGTACAATTTATCCATATTTGACTTTTTGCTGGTCAAACCTGCTATTCGTCCCACCCTAGGACGAATGCCGCTATTTGTTCTAGGGTGGGAAAAATAGGATCTGTATTCATCCCAAGGTGGGAAGAATAGAAACAAGATTCCAAAAAGGTCTCAAAAGTGGCTTGAAACCTTCCAAAACCTTACACAAAGTGGCTAGAACCACGGTATACCTCCTGAGGGCTGCCCTAGGGGCCTTGGTATGTCAATTTAGTCGTTGCTTTCGGTAGCATAATGAAATTGACTAGATTTTAGTGTCTACAGATGCCCCTTTTTGGGATGCATTATGTGCAACATAGTTCTGAGTAAAAATAGATGACTAAAATGTTCAATGATTAGGGTTACTAAATAACCTAACCAAGATACCCCAATCCTAGAAAGAGCATGCAGAATCCTTGCTTTCTATGAGCTAAGGAACTTGCTTTATCTTGACTGTCACTCAATCATGATGTGGGGGTTCCCAATATTACACATGCTTACTAGATGCCAAGAATTTTGATTTGATATTTTGTGCTTGTTTGCTACCCCAAGCAAGAGCGTGATTACCTTTGCTAATGAATCGTTGAAAGAATACAATTTGCCTGATTGAGTGTGTGCTTGTTGATTTTAGATTGAGTATGACTACCCCCTCAAGCAACGATTCAATGAGGGAATAAATCATGAGAAAAGTGACAAGTCACTTGACCCAGATGACTTTTGTTAAGGTTGCCTTCTGTTGTATCCAATGAAAAATGTGTTAGAGTAATATTCCATTACTTGGGATATTTACCATTTACTCCACTAGGTAAAAGAGTATTTACATTTATCTTTTACTATCTAGATATTTATTTTTCTATCCTAGGTTAATATCTAAATGTCCTAGGTTAGTGGTTAAGTTAGAACTCTCTCCTAGGTTAGTAGTTAATCACACATAACTCCCTATTATATTTTTAGAGGGTAGTTAGCATTATTTGCTACTATCCTATTAATGTTCTATTTTATCTCCTATTTAAACCTAGACTCTCTATAGTCTAAGGTAATGATAAATCACATTATTTTGCGACTCCATTTGTCATCATTGGCATCAGAGCCAACTACGTTGGGGCTGGATCGAAGTTTTTTTTTTGCCACCACACTCCAAGTGAGCATGGCGGTTGGCGAACACGGAGGGTAATCCCTGGCTAGGTCCAAGCGACCTGCCAGGGCCTAGGCGTGCCCGATTCAACTGGCCAGGTCAGATCGACCTGCCAGTTGTGGGCGTGACTGCAAGCCACCATGGTGATCACCACCATGGATGTGTCAATCGTCCTAAGCCTGCCCAAGCTAGGCGATCAACCGTCCTAGCGGTCGATCGACCGAGCCCACAGTTGACAACCACGTGTTGTCGATCGTCTCCGTGGGAGCAGCAGCCCGCAGTCGATAGCCACGTGTTGTCGACAGTCCAAGCGGGTGATCGGCCCCACGGGCGAAGGCCTTGAGGCGCAGTCGCCTCGGCCCCCACATAGGAAGCCACGACCCACAGAGCCATGTGGGCCTAGGAGCCATGTGGCTTCCTAACAGCTTGGGAGAGCCGAGAGGGCAGGAGCGCCCTCCCCCTCCTAGCTGGACAACTATGCGGGACCAGACCACCTCGGGATCCGCGAGGGCAGGAGGCCCTCCGATCCCTGAGATCCAACGACCGGGGGACCCACGCACGCCCGGGCACAGATCCCGAGGCGCTGACTCAGACCAACCTAGACTGGACACGTGGCACTGCCACCTGGACACAGATCTGGACGCTGACTGGATAGCGGGACAGAACGCTGACGTGGCACTACCACCTGGAGCGACATCTGGACGACACGTGGTGGACAACCACTAGACTCGACCCTGACTCGGACACGACACGTGGGTGACACGTGGCGGACTGCCACGTGCCACCCGACTCGACCTAGCCGCCACGTTGCGGCGACCAAAAAGACGGCGGGGGGCACTCGGATTGCCCGAAGGCAATCAAATACAAAGGCGAGCGCCTTTGTTTTTAAAGGGCGAAATGGCAGCCTTTTGCTGCATGTGGGATTAATTCCCACATTAAAATTTTTTTTCTCGCCCGAAGGCGGGAAAGCCTTCTTGTAGAAGGCGGTCCCCTCCATAACCCGTCGGGCTTGCTAGCCCGACCGGCGAGGGGACCCGGAGGAAAGACTCCTGACCAAGAGGTCGGGAGTTCAAGCCCCGTCGGGGCCAAAGTAATTTTTTTTACTTCGACGGGCATTCATAAAAAAAAAAACAAGGTACATTTTTTTTTTTTTTTGAAGTTTATTTTTTTTAATTAATTTAGTTTTAATTTATTAAAAATTTTAAAAATTATTTTACTTAGAATTATTTTTTTTAAGGTAATTTTAAAGTTAAAATAGTTTTTATTTTTCTTGATAAATTTTTACTTAAATTACTTAGAATTTTTTTTTATATAAACTTCAAAATTCAAACAAAGAAGGCTCATATTTTGCAAATTACAACAACATATTGCTTTTTGTTTTCTCACCACAAAGGAGATATAAGACATAGAAAAGCATATTTTTTTTTGCAAATTCGAAAAGCCTTCTTTCTTCTCAAAACTTGTTAATTTTGCAACATAAAAGGAGCCACTATTTGATTGCAAAATTGTAACACAAGGACTCACAAAAACTTGCAAAATCCAAACATCAAAATTTGTGCATTTGTTTTCTCCAAGGAGATATAAGACATAAAATTGCACATCTTTTTTTTTTGCAAATTTGAGAAGAAATTGTAACCTTGGGCCCATAAAAACTAAGTCGTGTGTCGACTAGTTCTGGAAGCCTTCCAAACGCGGGTCGTGTGTCGACTTGTCTTGGAAGGAGTGCTCAAATTGTTCATTTTGCAAAATTCAAGGGGGAAGACAACATTGTACTTCTTTTGCAAAATTGGAAAACAAAGTAGGAGACATAAAAATATCATTTTTTGCACAACACAAAACCCACATTTTGTTGCAAAAATTTAAAAGGTGCATTTTCGATTTTACTCGACACCTTTATTGGCAAATTAGGTGCATTTTCGGTTTCAACCACACCTAGGTGATAATAATTTTGAGGGCATTTCTTGTTTGATTGTTGCATCATTTCTTTTTGCAATTATAAGTCATAGAATCAAGAACACTCCAAACCCCAAAATTTCACAAATTTGTGTACATCCATGCACAGATTTAAAGCCAAATTTCACTTGATATTCTCTCCTAAATCAACAAAACCCCTAATTCACTCTTATTTGTTTGGCTTAATTTCCTCAAACTTCTCATCCTTCTTGAAGGGTGTTAAGGCAGGTGCCATTAAATATCTGTTTGAGTGAATTATATTTTGGTACTCTTTTAGGGTAATAACAAAAGAAAGAACAAGTTTTTGAAAATAAGGAACCTTAAAAAGTTGCAATCCTTTGCACTAAGGGGGGATAATTCCTTTCTTCCTTCAAAACACAGATTTTTGACAAGAGGGAAATAAAACTTGTAAAGGCAATCATAAAAGTAGAAGTCATAAAAATTATACCTTTTCTTTTAGACTTCATAATAGCAATCATGCTTGAAGTTCTTACAATAAGGAAGGATGATTTGGTGAACTTTTTGATAAAATTGCCTAGAAACCATAGTTTTGCAAAACTTGTAAAAATGAAAACCAAGACACCATTCAGTGTTGGTTTCAAAACAAGCAAAACTAAAATGGCAAAGGCACATCATAGAAGCCATATTTCTAGTGAAGTGTCTCATTCGGATTCTGATTCTGGTTCAGAGAAAGCACACAGAGTGCTAATTGCTAGAACATTTTTGTAGAGGGAAAACACATGTGTCCCTTGGGCAAAAGCACCATTTTCTCTCTCTCCTCTTTTTGGCTTCATAAATAGCATAAGTATTTTGTTTGAAGACCTTGCAATAAGGGGTGCTTGTACCTCTTTTAGGCTTCATAAATAGCAAATTCTAGGTGTTTGAAGTACTTGTAACAAGAGGAGCGACTTTTTTGTGATGTAAAATTGTCTAGGAGGCAATATTTGTAAAATCCTTCACAACACTCTTGCATTGCACACTTTTTGCAATTGAGGGGGGATATAAATTTCTTTTCTTCACAATTTTTGTAAATAGGGAAGAAGGCTTATAAGGGTGCATTTTCGAGCTTCGACCGACACCTTAGTCACACTTCCTTCAGAAATTAATTACACTATGTTTTGCAACGAGAAGGGGGGAACTTATAAGGGTGCATTTTTGGCAGCGACCGACACCTTAGCTACCTTATATTTTGCAAATTCATATTGTAAAATGAATGAACCTCGTATGAAGTGATCTATTCTACTACACCTAGCGATTGCAATGGCTGGTTACCCATGCAATTCGGTTGGATGATGTGATTACCATAAGGACATTCGTTGGCGTGAAGACAAAGTGAGGAATGACCCACTTTTTGCTTAAGGAGCAGCCAAACACTGTGACAGAGCAAAGAACCAGTAGATCAACATCTTCTTCACTGTATTGGGGCAGTTATATACTTTACCCAAATATTGTTGTATAGAGGGATATGTATGTATTACCCAAATAATGTAATAAGGGGGGATGTTAGAGTAATATTCCATTACTTGGGATATTTACCATTTACTCCACTAGGTAAAAGAGTATTTACATTTATCTTTTACTATCTAGATATTTATTTTTCTATCCTAGGTTAATATCTAAATATCCTAGGTTAGTGGTTAAGTTATAACTCTCTCCTAGGTTAGTAGTTAATCACACGCAACTCCCTATTCTATTGTTAGAGGGTAGTTAGCGTTATTTGCTACCGTCCTGTTAATGTTCTATTTTATCTCCTATTTAAACCTAGACTCTCTATAGTCTAAGGTAATGATAAATCACATTATTTTGTGACTCCATTTGTCATCAAAATGGCATAGTTTTGAAAGGATTTTGATGATGCTATGGGGGTTTCTTGGAAGTAGAGAAGTGAAAACTTCATTCCCGTGGGGCGGTTCGACCACAATGGCCTTCTTGGGGAGTGAAGTAATAACTTGTCCATGCATCCATGAGAATTTTGCATTCCATATTGACCCTGAATGAATTCCATCAGTTTTGACTTGTTTTTGATGGGTTTTTGGACCCTTTTGGTGCATTTTAAGGTGTTTTAACCTACAAATTTTGTATTCGTCCCAGGGTGGGATGAATATAAATTTGGTATTCATCCTAGGGTGGGACGAATGGCCAAAAGTGCATTCATCCCACCCTAGGATGAATAGAACTACCGCAAGCCTATATAAACCTCAAATGTGAGTTTTGGGCTCATTATTGCATGTTTTCTTTGGTGATTTGAGAGGTGAGGAGGAGGAGGGTTATTTTTTCGTAGAGAAGCACTGTCGAAATCACCCTACGGCCACCATGAATTAGCAAGCAGAGGCATACAGTGGAGGAGCTGGTGCAAGGCGAGCATGTGCTGACTAAAATTCCTCATTATTTTTTCTTGTAAAATTGTAATTTTATTTTGTTGTTATCTGATTTGCTCATAATAGATAATTAACCCTAATTTAACTAGAATACATCGTATTGTTGACTTGTTTTATTTTGAGGTATATCACATTGCCGGACAGGTAATTAAACCTAATTTGGATGAAATATACCAATTTTTTTGTTTTTTGTATTTTGTTTTAGGCACATAACATTATGGGATAGGTAATAAAACCTAATGTAAATGGAATATGCCGAATTTTGAATTTTTGTATTTTTTTTTATGTTTTTCTGCAATTAGATTACTGTAATAGATTAGTTGTGCATTTATTTTTGTTTTTATGTTTGGGCCTTTTGGAGGCCATCTTGGAGCATGGTGAATGCCTGCTTATTACTTTGCCTATTTTTTTTATTTTTACCATGTGGTGAAGAGTTGGTACCGCACACCAAAGCTCTTCAAGACCACCTGATAGGCCTTGACTGAGGCTAATTGGAAGTGGCTTGATGCCATGGGGCTCAAGCAAGTTACCCGGTTGGAGCAAGTGATAGGCGATCGGGCCTAATTGACCACTCTTATTAGCCTGTGGAACTCTCTCACCAACACCTTCCACCTACCCACGAGGGAGATGATGATGATGCTAGAGGACATCTACCAGATTTTGTGGATTCTGATAGAGGGACGACTAAACCACTCTATGCACCAGGATCAAAGAGGTGGAGTGATGACAAGGTATTTTGGCAAGGATGTGGATGCGACAGAGTTAGACTACCAGAATGGAGGGATATTGGTGAGGTTCTATCACGAGGAGGGAGTGTTGGGGGTGAGGCATGCACTACTAATGACCCTCATCTTTAATATGCTCCTCCCTGATTCCTCAGGATCCAGGTTCCCTTGGAACCTATTGGAGTTGGTATATGCCCTGGCGGGGTGCACCAAGGAGGAGTCTCTAGTGATGTCTTGGGGGTCTACCTTACTGGAACAACTTTATAACAAGCTATATGAGATCTGATATTGTCAATGGAAGGGCTTAGGATGCAGCTTCTTGTTGCAGTGTTGGGGTTGGTAGCACATAGTTGTGGGGCGACCAAATGGACTATCGTGTATGACTCAGGTGTAGTTAGATGATAGGGAGATAGTATATGGTATCCTATGGTAGAGGGCACAGGAGAGAGCATAGAGTCGTCATCATGTAAGCAATGTGGAGCACTACGCTGATGCGTTCTCATGACTGGCACTAAGGTAGGTGATATGATGACTATACAGGGACTGTCTGAATTGAGTAGGTGCTAGACAATAGCTCCAGTGAGTGAGGCAAGATAGATGGTTAATTATGAGGTATGGGACCGAGTGAGAGTACTATTTTTCTTAGGTTATGTGATAGTTTGGGCTATGATAGGGGTTTCTTGGGGAGCCAGTAGTATATCGGTACCATGGGGATGAGAGGACACTAGACTGGCCAATAGTGGAGGATGTGGATGAGGAGGCATATCCCATAGTAGATGTTCTTGATGTGGATGATATCAGGACTACAAAGGAGTACGACTCATGGTGGGTGATGCACCAGTGGTGAGGTGCAGGGGCCTGTTGAGAAGCAACACACCCCCACTGAAAAATGAGATTCCATCCTTAGAAAATTCTGAACTTTCATTTTTGCAGCAGGGACCCTCTTGATCCTTTCCAGTTTTAAATCCAAATTTGCTTGCCTCCTTTTTAAAGTTGTGCTTTTCCTGTCTTTCTAGCCTGTGTTTTCTTAGACTTAACTTTTACATGCTAGAAATCATTCATGCTTAAGCCAAATCCTGCACCGGTACCGAGAAAATCCAGAAAACAGTTGCATAAATTCATGAAAAATCAAACTTTCCATTTTTGGTAGTGTCGCGATATCGCGACACTTCCATTTTCGAAAATGTCGCGCAAGTCATCGCTGCAGTAAAATAGCGAAATCGCGACACTTTCCATTTTTGGAAGTGTCGCGATATCGCGACACTTTCCATTTTTGGAAGTGTCACGATATCGCGACATTTCCATTTTTGGAAAGTGTCGCGAAATCGCTACGCAGATAGAGGAGAGAGAGAAGGACGGAAGGAAAAATGTCGTGAAATCGCGACATGTCGCATTTTCGCGGTAGGAGAGAGAAAATGCATGAAAATCGGCTAAGTGCCAGAAAGGGCGCGATTTCGCGACATGTCGCGAAATCGCGACAGCTTTGGAGAGAGAAGGTGGAAATCAAAAATCCGCAAGTCATTTTTGTGTAGCGAAATCGCGACACTTTCCATTTTTGGAAGTGCACGGATATCGCGACATTTCCATTTTTGGAAAGTGTCGCAAAATCGTCGTTCACGGAGGAGAGAGAAGAAGGTTGTACGGACCACGCGATTTCGTGACATGTCGCGAAATCGCGACATGTCCCATTTTCGCTGAGGATAAATGAAAAAGTGGCTAAGTCCAAAAGTTGCAGCGATGCGCTGCATGTCTCAAAATCCGCGGCTAAAGGGTGCGATGCGCTGCATGTTTCCAAGTCGAGAGGTAAAGTTGGCAGCGATGCGCCGCATGTCTCAAAATCACGGTAAGCTGGCAACGATGCGCCGCATGTTTCAAAGTCGAGGAAAAGTGGCAACGATGCGCTGCATGTTTCAAAGTCGAAGGGTGAAAATGGCAGCGACGCGCTGCACGTTTCGAAGAAGTCTTGCAAGACAAGCATGTCGCGAAATCGCGACATGCTGGAGCAAAGTTGTACGGCAGCTGGCAGGAGGCGCGATTTCGCGACATGTCGCGAAATCGCGACATGTCGCATTTTCACGGCCGACAGGGGGAGAAGCAGCGCAGCGCTGGGAACGTCGCGATTTCGCGACATGTCGCGAAATCGCGACATGTCGCAGAATCGCGATAGGAGAGAGAAAGTCCTAAGTTGACCAGAAAGTGCATTCCAACGGGAAACAGAAGGCATCCTGGGGTAGCGACACGTGTCAAAGCGTGAGGCAGACATGCAGAGGCCGACATGCAAGCTTATTTTGCGATTTTTAATCTGTTTTAATGTTTTAAGCTTGGATTTAATGTTTATTAAAGAGCTAATTAATCTTTTTGTCTTTCATGCAGGATTCCATCTGGCACTTGCGGGACAACCGGGAAAGGCCATAAAGGCAAAGTTAAAGTGCGGATTTAGTCAAGGACCGCCATGCTAGAAGAGAAGATGCCGGTGAGAGCATTCAATGACAAATTTATTGTAGAATTGATAGCATGAAGACAATTTCAACTCAGGGATGGCTTTACGGAGATCAAATTGATGGAGAAGTGGTGACTCATCCGGCTCACCAGCAGAATTAATGGAGGCATTTATTTGCAACTGCGGATGAATGCAAGTGGCTTTAGATTTTATCTTCTCCATTTATGGCAGCTGACTGCACAGATTTGCCGAAGGGTTAAGTTCTATCCGGACTTTGATTTTAAATGGATTTTTATTGTAAAACCCGGGTCCTAGGGTTTAAGTGCGATAAGATTTAGGGTTTGAGCAAGATATTTTGAAAAGATCAGGGTCTGTCCTGAGTCTATAAATACAGATTCTAAATGTAATCGCAGGAGGCGGAGACTTAGAAATAAAAGGCTTATAAGCAATTTCTTGCAAATCTTGTGAAATCCTTTGTTTCTGGACTTGGAGTTGATGTGCTTTAGCTTTTCTGTGATAGCATGGCCAGGAGCCTAATCTTTTGCAGAGTGTGATAAGTGTATCTTCTTTTGTTATCCGTTCCATTTAAAGTTTGTTAGATATATGCTGTAAATCTGAGATTATCAAGTTTAAATATGCTGTTAGGCTTCAGCTTGTTCTCTTGTCTGCTAGGGGAAATTACAGATTTGAGGTTAAGTTTGTTCTAATTGCTCTGTCTTCACCGTGTGAGCTAGGTCGTCGGTGAAAGATACCAGCTTTAACCAGCTGCCCTTGGATTTATAATTTTTTGCTAGATCCGTTTCACTCTGCCTTGTGCTCTTAGTTGAAAGTGATCTTAGACTGACTGGACACTTTCTTCTTTGATTTGTTCTGTTGTGAAGCTAGTAGCATAGATAAAATTGACAGTTTGGGTTTTACAGTTGATGTTTGATAAACTTCTCTTTCTGCCTTACCCTACCCTCTCTTTGTTTTCGATGAATGATCCATTTTTATTTTCTTTGTTTGTCTTTTATTTAAATCTACTGACCCATGAGAGCTAGATCAAGAATTCAAGTTAAATCTGATCAACTTTTGCAACTACTGAACAAGTTCAAGAACCCCCTGTAAGGTAACAGAGCAGTCCATATTGAAATCTATTCCGGAAGTGGAAAAGAGTGAATTGCCATTCGACCCAACTTGTAACTCGCACCTTGGATAACCAACTAGATCCTAAAGATGAGTGGGATCCGTCCCGTGGGTGTCTCCGGAGCTTCCTTGCTTCATCCTTTCCCGGGGTGTGCATGAAAGCCGGACCAACAACCTAATTGGCGCTAGAAGGAGGGCTTGAACTCGCTCAAGTATTGTAAGGGCATAACAACAACATTTGAAGGACCCACGATGAACTCCGAACAATTTTGTAAATTGTCAGCTTCTAAATTGTCAGTGCAGTTTTGTAAGTTGTCAGTACAGTTTTTAAAATTGCCAGAGAAGACCTCAAGTTCAGAATAATTTTATCTCCACTGGCAGTTATCCAATTACAACTCAGAACATCACTGTCAGCCAAGTAATAATGGCAAATTGGTTGGGCCCCACTGCTTTGAATATCCCGGGTATAGCCCATGACCTGCCCAGAAGCCCGAAAAGATATCTCCCTAGGTACAAACATGATGGGACAAGAACTGCAGAAGAACATCTGCTAGCTTTTAAAAATGCTTTAAAATTGTTGAATATACAGCATGAAGATGTTGCCTGCAGATTGTTCCCGTTCACTCTCCAGGAGGGAGCTTATGACTGGTTTTTAAACCTCACCAAGAATTCCATTACTAGCCGGGATGATCTAGAGAAAGCTTTTATATCACAATTTGGGGAAGTGATAGACCCCAAGATGTTATACCAACAATTTTCCAGCATCAAGAAAGAGTCGGGAGAAACTGTCAGGTCTTTCAATATGAGGTTCCAAAGAGCTTACGGTAGAATGACTGGCCATTACATCCCAAATGCAAATCTGGCCTTAGAAATCTACAAGAATGCATTGGATTCAGTGACCTCTATTTTCCTCAAGAGAGACATCAATATCACAACCCTGGCAGGGGCTTATAAAGAAGCCTTAATTCTTGAAAGACAAGCTTAGGGCCTCAAATTCTTGAGCAGTCCTTTGATATCCTATGTTACACGTAACATGCCTGTTCTGGACCCCATTCCACATCATGAGTTAGTGCCAACATGTCATGCTCTACCCAAGGAGACTCCGTTAACCGTGACATCCACTCAAAGATGTGCAAAATACAGAGAAAAGTTCGACAAGTTCAAAGTGCAAGTGCTTGAACTCGAATAGCTTGTGATCCGGCACCACCCAAATCTAAGTTTTTCCCTGGTGAGTTAAATTTTCCTAGAGATCAAAGAAATATTGATATTTCTAGTTCACCCAAAAATAGTACAACCAGGGTTTCAGATTCTTTCACTTTTCCCGAAGAGACAGAAAGTCTTGTAGAGACTCCTGTGGATGAAATGCAAGATTTTCAACAGTTCAAAATGGACAGTTATGACTTGAAATGTGAGAGTCCATAACTTAATAATGATCCTTCCTCATCGTAGGATGATGAAAGTGAGATTCAATATCACTATGCAGAAGTAACTGAGGAGGATAACATCATTGAGGATATGAGGGAACTTAAAGCTGACATCACCCTCTATGAACTCGCCTCGCATTGTTGAACAAAAGGTTAACTTGATTGAGGCTTACTCTGGACCACCCGTTGGATTTCAAGAAAAGGAGGAAAAGATGGTAAATATGAATGTGGTCAGCCAACTTGGAATTGATGAACTGTCTCAACATAAGCCTGCAACTTCTGAACATAATATCAAAGATAAGGCTATAAACTGTGTTGATGCAGATATTGGAGTTTATAATTTGGCAACTGAGGAAGTGAGAACAGTTACAGCTCTAAACCATCACAACCATGATGTTTGGACATTGCACATTGATGAGGTTAAATCTAAGCAAGGCTCAAGTGAAAAGGAAAATTGTAAACATTCTTCTAGAGGGATAAAAATTGAAGTCCTGGATATTGAAGCAAGACAAGCAACCACAAAATGTTCAAGTTGTTAAGAACCAGGGCATACAAATAAAACATGATTTCTTTCAGCTGTCACATAATTTTGAAGATGTGGTGGTCTCGGGTCTCGTCAAGATTTTAAGGTATTTGATCCTGGGGGTTTTTTACATTCAAATTCTTTTGAAAGAACTCTGCAAACCCTTCAATTAGAAGCATAAACATGTTATCATATGATTTGTTATTATATGATTTGTTTAATTTGAAGGAGTTGCAGATTTGTTTTTCAAATGGGACAGGGAAGACAAGAAACACAAGTCTTTCCCAGATAGCAAATTTTTGAAGCACGACCTGGAGTGCATTTCGTCAACAGGACTCGAAAGGTAATTTTTCTAAATTACTTGTACATGGTCAAATTTTTTTAAGGCACCATTTCTCTCGCTTTCCCAACCGCTGCATTTTTTGAGTATGAAGGGAAGTTGTAACATATGTATGCATTGTAAGTAAGCTTTGAAGTTTTTCAGTTTTATTTCTTTGTCGGTGCAGTTTTATTTTTAAATGTCTGTACAGTTTAATCTGTTTCGCTTTTTTTCTTTAGTTCATCTTTTTTTTTTTTCTTTAATTGTTTTTCAGTTTTAGCTTGTGCAGTTTATTTCTTTTGTCAGTGCTTTTTATTTCCTTTCTTTGTCTTTTTATTTTAGCTTGCTTTTATTTTAGTCTCGTACAGTCTTTTCTTCCTTGCGCTTCTTTTTCTTTGTCTGTCTCGTACTTGGTTTAATTTATTTCAGTTGCTTTAGTTTATTTCGTTGTCTAGTCAGCTTTAATTGCTTTGCTTCTGTTTTAGTTTATTTCTTTTATTCCCTCATTTCATTTTCTTTCATCCTTTTAATTACTTCCTTTTTATTTTAGTTTTATTTTTTCTTTCTTTTATTTAGTCTCAGTTTTTTATTCTGTTTTGCTTTAAAGCCTGTGCCTGTCCTTGGAAGCCTCGTACAAAGTCCTTTGGCTTCTAAAATTTTTTGTCCTTTACCTTTGCCTGAGCAATCAATGAAAAGTCAGCTTGCTAAAAATTGTTTATTCTAAGCCGATCAATCCAGCTTCCATCCAATGCCCATGATGTTCACCATTCTAATTGAGATAGTCTCGCTTACTCGAACAGTAGAACTATTTTGTTATTCAGACAAAGGTAGAGAGATGATTGGATCTTGTGTCTTACTTGCCACAGTTGTTTTAATAATAGAAAAACTGCTATGCCGTTTAGTTGGAGGAACTCCCGGGGAATCCAAGAAAAGCAGGTTATGAGAGGGGACTATGGTTCATGCAATTATTTGGGTATCCACGGAGGCTATCAATGCCTAGATCGAACAGTTTCAGATTGATCAAAAAAATAAAAGAAGATTGTGATTTCCCTAAAAGCATCTCAGATATTGATATATTTCAGAGGGAGAGATATAAAAAAAAAAAAAAAAAGAGAAAAGAGTTGAACAATTAAAAGAGGCAGCCAATATTAGATTCTGCCCTACAGTTGTAAATTGGGTCGTGTAAATCTAAAGGGTAACTCTGTCTAGGCTGTAAAAGGCTAAACTAGTAAACAGAGCTCTACTCGGTTTCCCCTTTTACAATCTAGAAAAGTTGATCAATCCAAGTTTATCATTCAATCCAGTCATCCTTGAAGAAAGTTCTATACCCTTTGAAATTGCACATCAGTAAATCTTCCTTGAAGTAATCCAGCCCAGTATGTCCTTGGGAAATTTTAACAGCTAGCAGTTAGCAGTCAATTTATTGTGAAGAATGTCTGTGGCAAGGCATGATGCATGGTCTTTTTGTTTTGAAACCAGAGTCTTGGGTTCTAAAATAGTGCTACTATTTTACCCGCAGATATCGCCATTTGTTGAGAAGCAACACACCCCCACTGAAAAATGAGATTCCATCCTTAGAAAATCCTGAACTTCCATTTTTGCAGTAGGGACCCTCTTGATCCTTTCCAGTGTTTAAATCCAGATTTTGCTTGCCTCCTTTTTAAAGTTGTGCTTTTTCCTGTCTTTCTAGCCTGTGTTTTCTTAGACTTAACTTTTACATGCTAGAAATCATTCATGCTTAAGCCAAATCCTGCACCGGTATCGAGAAAAATGCTCAAAACAGTTGCATAAATTCATGAAAAATCAAACTTTCCATTTTTGGTAATGTCGCGATATCGCGACACTTCCATTTATGGAAATGTCGCGATATCGCGACAGAAAATAGAAAACCGCTAAGTCGATTACGTAGCGAAATCGCGACACTTTCCATTTTTGGAAGTGTCGCGATATCGCGACATTTCCATTTTTGGAAGTGTCGTCGAAATCGCCGACAGGAGGAGAGAGAAAGTCGGAGAAAATCGAAATCGGACATGTCGAAGAGAGAGAAAATGCAGAAAGAAGGAAAATGAGGAGAGAGAAGAAAAACATGTCGCGATTTTCCACGAGGAGAGAGAAAGTGGGCCGAAGAATCAAAAATCCGCCAAGTCATTTTTGTGTAGCGAAATCGCGACACTTTCCATTTTTGGAAGTGTCGCGATATCGCGACATTTCCATTTTTGGAAAGTGTCGCAAAATCGTTGCCGGAGGAGAGAGAAGAAATCAGTACGGACCAGCACGATTTCGCGACATGTCACGAAATCGCGACATGTCCCATTTTCGCTGAGGATAAATGATAAAGTGGCCAAGTCCAAAAGTTGCAGCGATGCGCTGCATGTCTCAAAATCGCGGGCTAAAGGGTGCAGCGATGCGCTGCATGTTTCCAAGTCGAGAGGTAAAGTGCACATGCGCCGCATGTCTCAAAATCGGTGAAGGCAATGCGCCCATGTTTCGAAGTCGAGAGGAAAGGGCAATGCGCCGCAGTTTCAAAATCAGGGGTGAAAAGTGGCAGCGATGCGCTGCATGTTTCGAAGGCGAAGGGTGAAAATGGTAGCGACGCGCTGCACGTTTCGAAGAAGTCTTGCAAGACAAGCATGTCGCGAAATCGCGACATGCTGGAGCAAAGTTGTACGCACTGGCAGAGGCGCGATTTCGCGACATGTCACGAAATCGTGACATGTCGCATTTTCGCGGTCGATAGGGGGAGAAGCAGCGCAGCGTTGGGACGTCGCGATTTCGGCGACATGTCGCAGAATCGCGATAGGAGAGAGAAAGTCCTAAGTTGACCGAAAGTGCATTCCAACGGGAAACAGAAGGCATCCTGGGGTAGCGACACGTGTCAAAGCGTGAGGCAGACAAGCAGAAGCCGACATGCAAGCTTATTTTATGGTTTTTAATCTGTTTTAATGTTTTAAGCTTGGATTTAATGTTTATTAAAGAGCTAATTAATCTTTTTGTCTTTCATGCAGGATTCCATCTGGCACTTGCGGGACAACCGGGAAAGGCCATAAAGGCAAAGTTAAAGTGCAGATTTAGTCAAGGACCGCCATGCTAGAAGAGAAGCTGTCGGTGAGAGCATTCAATGACAAATTTATTGCAGAATTGATAGCATGAAGACAATTTCAACTCAGGGATGGCTTTACGGAGATCAGATCTGAGAGAAGTGGTGACTCATCCGGCTCACCAACAGAATTAATGGAGGCATTTATTTGTAGCTGCGGATGAATGCAAGTGGCTTTAGATTTTATCTTCTCCATTTATGGCAGCTGACTGCACAGATTTGCCGAAGGGTTAAGTTCTATCCGGACTTTGATTTTAAATGGATTTTTATTGTAAAACCCGGGTCCTAGGGTTTAAGTGCGATAAGATTTAGGGTTTGAGCAAGATATTTTGAAAAGATCAGGGTCTGTCCTGAGTCTATAAATACAGATTCTAAATGTAATCGCAAGAGGCGGAGACTTAGAAATAAAAGGCTTATAAGCAATTTCTTGCAAATCTTGTGAAATCCTTTGTTTCTGGACTTGGAGTTGATGTGCTTTAGCTTTTCTGTGATAGCATGGCCAGGAGCCTAATCTTTTGCAGAGTGTGATAAGTGTATCTTCTTTTGTTATCCGTTCCATTTAAAGTTTGTTAGATATATGTCAGTAAATCCGACATTATCAAGTTTAAATATGTCGTTAGGCTTCAGCTTGTTCTCTTGTCTCGCTAGGGGAAATTACAGATTTGAAGGTGTAAGTTTGTTCTAATTGCTCTGTCTTCACCGTGTGAGCTAGGCTCGCCGATGAAAGATACCAGCTTTTAACCAGACTGCCCTTGGATTTATAATTTTCTGCTAGATCCGTTTCACTCGGCCTTGTGCTCTTAGTTGAAAGTGATCTTAGACTCACTGGACACTTTCTTCTTTGATTTGTTCTGTTGTGAAGCTAGTAGCATAGATAAAATTGATAGTTTGGGTTTTACAGTTGATGTTTGATAAACTTCTCTTTCTGCCTTACCCTACCCTCTCTTTGTTTTCGATGAATGATCCATTTTTATTTTCTTTGTTTGTCTTTTATTTAAATCTGCTGACCCATGAGAGCTAGATCAAGAATTCAAGTTAAATCTGATCAACTTTTGCAACTACTGAACAAGTTCAAGAACCCCCCGTAAGGTAACAGAGCAGACCCATATTGAAATCTATTCCAGAAGTGGAAAAGAGTGAATTGCCATTCGACCCAACTCTGTAACTCGCACCTTGGATAACCAGCTAGATCCTAAAGATGAGTGGGATCCGTCCCGTGGGTGTCTCCGGAGCTTCCTTGCTTCATCCTTTCCCGGGTTGTGCATGAAAGCCGGACCAACATGGCCGGGGTGAGGTGGCTAGGGTAGTAGATGAGGTGACGGAGGATGTCCTGGAGGATGACCAAGTAGAGGTGGGTGAGCCACATGGGCATCACCAATAGACAGACGAGTAGGTAGATCTCCTATACTTGGGAGATCAGGGTGATAATGGGGAGATCGAGGATCAGGGGGTACAAGTGTAGTAGGATCCATAGGGTGATCAATATCTAGAGCTGTAGGTAGATCATAGTAGGGTCAGATAGGAGAGGGATCTCCTTCGGGTGCAGGCACATGAGGACCAGGTCGATATATCCTCCCTACGGGTATAGCTGAGTTTACAAGATCCTAGGCAGGAGGTATTTAGTAGTGGAGAGGTAGAGGGGTTTTGGGTGGAGGTGCTACGACTGTAGTCAGTGGTGTAGACGTACCAGGCATGAGGGCAGTAGAGGTAGGCTTATGTGGATTGGCTAGAGATGGAGGTAGTCCACCTTGGAGGGCATATTCATGATGATGGGGAGACCAATGGATCACACAAAACTTGACAGAGCGAGACAATGCAACCTTCTTCTAGGTAGAGGACTAACAAGTCTGGTGGCAGTAGGCATGGGAGATCATAGCAGACCTGGACTATAGGTGGTAGTGTGAGTCGTAGCATCGAACCTGCATGACCATGGTTATGGAGACTCTTGGGATTATTTTTGGTGTTTGGCTTTTTGATATTCATGAGGTTTGAGGACCCACTTTATTGTAGCCCATGGATATTTTTTGAAACTATGATGTATATTTTTCCCCATATATATAAATGAGATTTTGTTATGGTCATCATATGTCTCCATTATTGTTTATGAGATGGATGCAATTTATGTATGTGATTTATGATGATATGTTAAATGCTAATGATTTATGTAGATAGATACTGTTATGTAATTTTTTGTAGTACTAATGGATGTTGTACCATGTATGCATATGTATGCTTTTATGATGTGATGGCATATTGATGGATGTTTATTATGGATGCATATGTTTTAATATGGTGTAATTTGATGCTATGTATATGAGTGGATGTACAATGATATGGATGACTTGAGTGCTTTGATATGATGAACGGTGACTAATGATTTGACACACTATGTTAACACCATAGATTGTAAAAAAATGCATTACTTTGTATTTTTTTTTTGTGTTTTCATTTCTGTGTAATGGATATATGGAAATGTATTATTGCAATGTGATAAAATGGAATAAATGAAATGAGATGTTAGAGAATATAGATGAGGTTTTATTGAGGCTCAAACACTCTAGCTAACTTTATCAAAGATTGTATACTGACTATGCATGACTTTTTGACAAGGTAAGAATCTTCTAGGACAACCAAGAAACTTTATATCCCCATGTGTGCAAGTGAGTTCATTCCTGTGAGACGCATAAAGATACCACTATTTCTAGATAAGCTATCCACAAAACCTATAATGAGGATCATCCTATGAATATCACACTCCTAGGTCCTGTACTTAGTAGGATTATACCACTAGGTAGTATGGGCTACCAAAAGCTGGCTCGTCCACATGCAAACATTGGTCTACACACACACCAAAAACTAATGTGACAGAGATATCATCATGTGTAAGGATACTACCATTGTTGGATAGGCTATCCACAAAACCCAGAATTAGGATCACCTTATGGCTTTCCAAATGCTGAGAATTCTAGGGATTCAATCTCAAGCTCCCTTATTTTCTTTAGTTTTATTGGGATACTTGCTCATGTGTAGTGATTATAATCACTGTTTATTTTGTATTTTTTTTTCTTTGAGAAAGGGATGTGGGGAATGGTGATAACCACTCTTTATTTGGATTTTGCTTCTTTTGTTTTTGTGGGATTTTGATTTTGAACTTTTGGGATTTTGATTTTTTTTGGACATTTAAGATTTTGATTTTTTTTTAACTTTTGGGATTTTGATTTATTTTGAACTTTTGGGATTTTGGGAATTGGGATTTTGATAGTGGTTAAAACCACTGTTTATTTTGGGGAATTGGGTAGGGAAGAGCTTGTCCTTTTATCAATTATCAACATTATTGAACCATTCATACATGGGGATGAGCAGGATAACATTTTTGCTTAAAGCAACCTACACCACTTCGTGGGTTTCATATTTCCTTGCGCAAAACTTGGATTTATTAATGTGTAATGTGTTGGGATTTGTTGTATACAAGGTATAATCTAGGAAAGATTCTACCTCCTAAAAATCATGATAGCTTTCTACAAAATTTGAAGAGAAAACTAGATATGAGTGAGTGACTAAAAACCCGTTAAGACATTCTAGAAAAAATGACTATGTGATGTGGGACAAACACTGTTATGACCAATATAAAATATAGGTAAACCTGATAAGTGGAAAATGGAATGATGTGGATAATTATTTTGACATAATCATTTTCTTTTGTTTTTTTTGGACTGATGCAGGATGTACAGTCTTAGTGCTAGACACGTATGAGCAACTCTATAATGCAAAGTGCAATAATGAGTGTACCTAATGCAGATAATTTTGAGAATGCAACGAGATGTGATGTAATGAAATGCAGTATGATATTTTTATGTTTTTTTTGTTTTGATTATGTTTGAAGATATAATGCAATGCAATATTTTTATATTTTTGATTGATAAATGATGTTTTTGATTTTTGATGATGTTTGAAGATGCAATGCGATGTAATATTTTTATATTTTTGATTGATATATATGTACATGTGACCGATGGGCTTATTGGGGGCCGTTGGCACATTTGGGGTGACCAAAGGGCTTATGGTTGCTGTTGGGGCTTTTGAGGTGACCTAGACAATCATGGACCACCTAAAAGCATTTTAGGTTGACCAAGCGGGCTATGGATACCCTTGGAGCATTTTGGGGTGACCTAGATGGTCATAGAACGCCTAGGAGCATTTTAGGTTGACAAAGAAGGTTGTAGACACCCTTGGAGCATTTTGGGATGACCAAGTGGGTTGTAGACACCCTTGGAGCATTTTAGGTGACCTAGATGGTCATAGACCACCTAGGAGCATTTTAGGTTGACCAAGCGGGTTGTAGACACCCTTGGAGCATTTTAGGTTGACCAAGCGGGTTGTAGACACCCTTGGAGCATTTTGGGTTGACCAAATGGGTTGTAGATATCCTTGGAGTATTTTGGGTGACCTAGACAATCATAGAACACATAGGAGTGTTTTGGGGTGACCTATATGGTTAAATACCATCTAAGAGTATTTGAGGTTGATCGACAACACTCTAGGTATGGAAAGGCCACAAATAAAGGATGTTCAAGGGTTCAAGATACTTAATTACTTCAAGGGATTCTAGGCAACAAGTTTCGGGTCCTATATGACTAGTAATGAAAAAATGACATAACCAGTTTACCATAAACTTATCCCTCAGATGGGACGATAAGTTAGAATTGTTTTGGATTTTTTTTAGAATGAGGTCACCAACCTAAAATATCTAATATGGACTTTCATATTGTAGGCTCTCTTTAGTCGCTCATTATAGATGTGTAAGTGCTCAAGAGGATTAATGCGACGTTCATCAAGCAACGTAAGCTGATCTAGGCAAGCCTACCATGCGGTGTCATCATCGATGAACTCCTGCATGGATATGCGTAGCGATGGGATTTCTAGGTCTAGTGGCATGATTACCTCGATGCCATACACTAGTTAAAATAGAGTAGCCCTAGCATTCGAATGCTAGTGCGATAGGCCCATAGAGTAAGGGGTATTTGCATGTGCCAATCAGTGTGATTCTCTTTAATAGTTTTCTTGAGAATAGCAATCAATGTTTTGTTGGAAGCCTTTGCTTGCTCATTTTCTTGTGGATGGTAGGGCATCGAAAATATATGCTATATGTTATACTTAGCCATCAAAGCACGCACATATTTGTTCTTAAATGACATCCCATTTTTTGAAATGATCTTGGATGGAATACCAAAATGATAAATGATATTGTGTAATATGAACTCCGTGATGTGAGGTCCAGTCGTAGTGGTAAGGGGGATCACTTCCACCCACTTTTTAAAATGCTCAGTAGCCGTAATGATAAATGTGTGATGGCCTGAGGATGCGGGGGAGATTTTCCCAATTAAATCCAATCCCTATTAAAAAAATGGCCAAGCTGATTGGATTGGTTATAAGGCCTGAGAAGGTATGTGTGTCAAGTTAGCATGGTGTTGACACTTTATGCACTTCACATATGTGCAACAATATTTCTCTAAATTTGGTAAATAATAGCCCATGCAGAGAATGCACTTTGAGATGACCATGCTGCTAAAATTTCCATAACATGTATCGTTGTCTACTTGGATGATTTCCCAAGCTGACTCTTGATGCTCTAAGCAAAGAAGAAGAATTCCTTCATAGCTTCAATGATATAGAATATCTCCTAGCAGGACATATTTTACCACATTCTATTTGAATTTTCTTTTAGCATTGTGCGATAATCCAAGAGGGAGATTCCCAAATTTAAATACTCCTTGACTTGTGTGGACCAGTCCTGTTGTGAGGAAGCCTCGATCACGTGAACTGCTTGTCCCTCTTGAAATTCATCCTGAGCAAATGCTGAGTGGGAAAGAACTTGTAATAATAGCATAATATTGATATCAAAATTGGCTTTAGGGAACAAATTCCCCCAATCGGCATGATTCAAGCATTCGTGAATGTGCGAGAATATCTCTTGATGAGGTTCATTTTGAATCAAGTGGACTTTCAACGTGGCCTAAGTGTTCTCACGCTCAACTGCAGACTATGAGAGTGTTTTGACCTGAATGCTTGTCATATCATCAGCAGGGTTCTACAAGATCAAGAACCCTAGGGAGGCCATTATATTCATAAAATTATTAGATGATTGAGGGAGCGCCTCGATGTCATACCATTAAAACTTTACCAAGAATTTATCCATAAGGGCTTTGTAGGCTTACATAATTGGGCACTTGCATTGGTAGATCCCTTTGACCTGGTTAAAAATGAGCAAGGATTCACCAAAAATATTAAGCTTGGTGATTTTCATGGTGATAGCCATTTGAAGACCTATGAGAAAGGCTTCATACTTAGCATTGTTTTTGGTGCATGGGAAATAAATTTTAAATGAAAAGGGTATGGAAGCCCCATGCGACATGAAAAATATGATCCCTACGCCACCCCCTTGATTGCACTTGGAGCCATTGAAGAACATAGTCATATCTGCCTGGGACTCAAGCTCTTTATAATCAGGTGATTCTAATATTTGGAAGACTCCATCATCGGGAAGCTCCATGCTAAGAGGCTGATCATCCTAGAGAGGATCCTCTATGAGTTTATCAGTGATGACCTGACCCTTAATTGATTTTTATCCAATAAATTTTAGGTTAAAATCTGTCAACAACATGATCTATTTCACCGTGTGACTATTATGATAAGTGTGGCTCATCATGTATCACAATGGATTCTATTTAGATACAACATACCTGGTATGGCCAAGCATGTAATGTCGTAGCTTCTTAATGGAAAAAAAAATTGCTAGGCATAACTTCTCAACGTATGTGTACTTGATCTCATAGCTGACCAGGGTACGACTAAGATAGTAAGTAGCATGTTCCTTATGTAGTTCATTGTTTTGGGCTAACATGACACCCAACGCAATATTAGTGGTTGAGATGTATAAGCGAAATGACACTCCTGGTCTAAGTGGGGCCAATACTAGCAACGAATCTAGGTACTAATTTATTTTATCAAAGGCCTTCTGACACTTGTCATCCCAATAGAATGCGACCCCCTTGTGCAGTAACTTGTTCATGGGTCAACACTTATCCAACAATTGTGCTATGAAGCATTTGATGGACATGATCTTGCCCTACAGACTTCAGAGATGCTTGATGGTAGTTGGAGGAGGCATCTTGAGGATGGTCTTGATCTTGTTGGGGTCCACTTCGATGCCTCATTTAGAAACTATAAATCCCAAGATTTTTCTAGATGTGATACTGAAGATGCACTTCGTGGGGTTCAGTCTCACGTTATGCTCAATAATGTGATCGAGGACTTTGCATAGGACATTGAGATGCTCATGGCATAACAAAGATTTAGCTAGTAATTCATCCATGTAATCTTCCAAAATCTTATGCATGTAGTCATGGAAGATGTATGTCATGGCACGTTGGTAGGTAGCACCGATGTTTTTAAGGCCAAAGGGCATGACCTTATAGCAAAATGTTCCCCAAGGTGTTGTGAACACCATTTTGAGCTGGTCCTCTAGGTTGATACAAATATGATTGTACCCAAAGAAACCATCCATAAGGGATAACATTTCATGGCCTGCTATGGCATCTACCAGGGTGTCGATGCTCAATAAAGAAAAAATATCCTTAGGACTCTCTTTGTTTAGGTCACAAAAATTAGTGTAAATGCAAATCTTCCCATAAAGCTTCTTGATGGGAACCATGTTGGAAAACCATGGCGGATAGTCTACAGAAATGATGGACTTCAATCCAACAACTTTTGTAGCTCATATTTGACCATCAGGGCCACTTTTGGATGCATCTTTCTCAAATTTTTCTTGACAGGCTTGGCCTTGGTGTCAAGCATCAAATTGTGGGTGACTAGATTTGGATCCAGTCCTGGCATGTCTTTGTAAGACCATGAAAAATTTTCCTTCTTATTTATGAGAAGGGCTATGTAATCAGCTTGCTATTATGGGGATAGAATTTTCCCTAGCTTGATACATTATGAATCTCAGGATCTGGGCTGATATCTTTGTCAATCGTAGGCTCGATTGACATATGAGACCCCTCCCTAAACTGGTGGAGGGTAGGGATCAAATGGATTTCATCAGATGGATTTATATCATTAATGGAAACCTCAGGTTCCTCCTCAATATGGAAGACATCATGAGTTGGCCCTGGAGAGAAATGAAATGGTTGTAGCATCAGTACTCAGAGGATGAAGGGTTTAAATCCCCATGATCAAAGTAAATTACCCCCAAGTCGAGGTGCAATGATGTTGACGAGTTATTTGGATCTTGCAAGGGCTCGAATAGGTCTATAGAAATCATATTTATGGATGGATGATTTCCCCTATGTGGCTGGTGGTGTTCATGGACATTAGGATGTTGCAAGACCTAAGGAGGTGGTTGTGGAGGTGGTGGAATGAATGGAGGTCGTCGGTGTAGTTGCAAGTGAGCTTGCTATTCTAAAGGTAGAAGTTATCACCATATAGGGTGGTGTAATGGAAAAATTCTTAGATAGAACTCATAATCATCATCTATAGGTATTACTTGTGGGCCTTCCCCATCCAAACTACTAGAGTCAATGGGCACTATCCCATAATCAGACTCATTCTCAGTGGTCCACTCATATGGGGGCCCCTGATACTCTTCCTCACTATCATGGGGAAGTGCGTGTAAGCCTTCGCCTCTCTCGTAAGATTGAATATCATCACGAGGTGATTTATCATATCCTAAGGGCATAGGGAAGTAGTCCCCTAGTGAGTAGACTTGATTGGGGTTGGGAAAGGGATCTCGCATCAACTCATCCTGAAATTTGAGTGTCATTTGGTCCAAGTTATTTTCCAAGACATCAAGGGGAAAAGGAATGTTGTACCCCAAACTAGACTTGTCATAAGGCATTTGATACTACAACTAGTAAGGGATTCTAGTGCCTTGCTCATACAGTCCTAACTCAAAATCATGCCAATTGCATAGGTCAAGGTAATTTAGGGTGAAGTTAGGGTTAGAAAAGTAGTTAATGTCTTCTCTGAAGGGATCTTCATCTTCCTCCTACTGCTGATAAGGTTAGATGCCATATGCAAGGCCCCCATAGAAAATAATTATTTGATTAGGGGGGAAGCCAAGAGGCCCGATAGTACCTATTTGAAGACGAGGTTGACCCATGTCTTGCACTAACTCTATTAGAAGGGTAGTTGTGACATTCCTAAAAATGTACTCTCCCAATTTGGTGGAAGCCAGGAGCACTGTGACTTGAGGTTGTGGATAAAAGAGGGATGAGAGCGAGACCTGATATGATTCATCATTTTCTCATGTGGTAGCTCCTCATTTTTTGGGTTAGGTATCTCTTCTGTGGAGATGGTGGATATGGTCGACTGGACCTCATCAATAGGTCGCTTTCCTGGGTTCCTAGATAAAATATCCACAAGTGCATTGGGAATCTGGGGGTTGATGATGATGAGGATGGTACGAGATGTGATGGTGATGGAGTCAACCCTAGGCCAAATTTATTTGGTTGGAAATCCATATGGGTTGATGGTAAGGTTGACTCGGGGATCTGCTGCACCATATTGCAATACTTGAAGGGCTCTAGGTCCGTAGGGATGACATGAACTTACCCTTAATGAGTGTACTTGAGGCACTAGTGAGCGATGGAAGGGACACACTTCATGTCCCTGATCCATGGTCTGCCTAACAGGATATTGTATGCCATCTCACCCTCTAAGATGTGGCACAACATCAAGATGATCTTTTCCCCTACCTGAATAGGCAGGACAATCATATCAACCATTGAAAATATGGCATCATTAAATGCTCAGAGGGTGTAGGTAGATGCGATGATGTGGGATGTTGGGAGCTTCAAGTGCTTGAGAGTTGTTGTAGTGATGATGTTGCTAGAAGATCCAATGTCTATCCATACTCTCTTGTATGGTGTTCTGTTCACACATGTGACGATGTGCAAAGGGGGATCTACCATATCATTTGGAACCAATTTATGATCATCTTCTTGAAAGGTAATCATTGATTTCGTACATTGTTGTACATGCCCCATGAAGTTGTTGAAGGAGTTGGACTCCTGGGGCGAAAGCTTGATTGCCTTAAGGATCTCCATCAAGGCTTCTCTTTGAGGAGGTGATTGTTGGATGAGCTCATAGATGGAGAGTTGGGTAGATTTCATTCTTAATCTCTAAGCGAGCTTACTCTTAATTGTGACCATAAGCCTAGGTGGAAGGCTCAACCTAGGAGGCAATAAAGGCTATGACATCTAAGGAACATCGCTCTGAGCTACAGGTGGCATGATTGGACTTAGGTACCGCCTATTTTTTATGAAAATGTTGATCATACCAACATACCATTACTTAGGGGGGGCATGGTGTATCTCATTCACCTAGGGCATATGTGTGGCCTGCTCTGCATGGGCAGGAAAAGGGTCTTTAAAGACCTCCATCTATTGGTTGTTTTGTTTAATAGGGTTGTCCACCTGAAGGGTATTCCTATCGATCATGTCCTACACCAAGTGCTTGAATTTGTAGCACATTTGCACATCATACCTGTTTTGCCTATGAAACTTGAAATATAGGTCTTTTCTATATCCTTTGGGATTTATTGCTTTTGGGTCAATGGGTTGACTCTCAGGTATGTGGATTGCATTGGCTACTAAGAGGTGCTCAAACAACGAGTCCATAGACTCTATAATGGGTGTGAACTATTTTTTGGGGCGATGTTGTTGATTTTTCCCCTAATTATTCTGGTTGTCCTTGGTATATTTCCCAGGAGTGGCCTGATAATTAGGATTTTAAGGCGGTGCAACTTGCACTGGCCCTGGGACACTAATGGAAACTTGATTCACTATTGTTGGCTTAGGCTGCACAGGGGTGCTTTTAGCATTCTTGTTCCACTCCTTATTGTGAGGCTTCATAATATTGCCCTCTTGAATCTTGATTTCTTCAATGGTCTTAGCCTATGCTAGGGCATCTTAAAGATTCACATACTGTTGTAGCTACAACAACAAGGATATCAGCTTCAAGAATCTCTTGGAAAAAATCTGAGTCAAATCCGACATGGGGAGAAGATAAGGTAGCTTGGTGAGTAGGTCTCACTACATATTACTATAGTTTGTTATTGAATCATCGTCATACTATTTCAACCCACTTAGATCGGCTAGCGTCACCTTCATCTTGGTATTGAAGGAAATGCATTCTAGGAATGTGTCTACAAGTTGGACCAAGTTGTGGATGTTATGCTTAGGGAGTTGGTAAAACTATTTTGATGCTGGGCCAGAGAGGGTAATCATGAATGTCTGCAATAACAAAGCATCATCATCATGAATTCCAAAGCATTGGCCTAGGAATCTGGTGACATGTTCTTATGCATATTCCTATCCCTTAAACGTAGCCAATTGAGTTAACTTAAATGACTCTGGATAAGGGGGGGTAGGAACCAAAGTATGAAGGGGTTGAATATGCAACTGGTATAGAGTGGGATTTTGAGATCTAGACCCATAGGTCTTGTTCTATACTGACTCTAGGTGCTCTAGCAACACTCTATATGGGCCTAAGGATTTAATCTCCTCATATTTGCTCACATCCTATGGTGGAGGTATAGTATCCTCCAACCTATTGTGGGGTGGTGGCATGTCACCCCCTGCCTTGGTAAGGCATATCCAAATACTCTACCTCTAGCTCATGCTAAATGTAGGCCCCATAGGGTATTTATTGATTCGATCTATAAATAGGGGTATCTGGCTGCTATGGGCACCCCATGTTTGGCTTGGGAGGTCCATACCTATCTGGCCTAGGAGTTCATGGAGGTAAATTTGGATAATGCCTAGGAGAGATATCTCGAATGAGTGTGGGTTGCCTCAGGTAGAATTCTTGTCTATGTGTCTTAGGGGTTGGAACCCTCTCTTGTAAGTCTTTTGGAACAACTCGTTGGTCTACAATTTGATTCTTTCTTTCTCAAGCTGATGCAAACAATCTAGTTGTTCCTTGTCTTATTGAATATTTTTGAACTGAGCTTGGCGCTCTACATATCTTGCAACTGCCTGCTTGACTTGTTTTGCAATATGGTGTCTGGGAGGCCTATGAGTCTTGCCTTGAGGTCGATCTCATTAAATATAATCAGTGATATCTATCGAGCACTTCCCTTGATCGAGGGCCACCACATTGACTTGAGGTTTAGGCTAGAGCATATGCTCATTATACTTAGCAGGCACAAAGGCACATCGTGCATGCACATAATATTGCTCTTGAGAAAAATCTAAGATTTTCTCGTGCCTTCCTCTTGGATGAGGAAGGTGTAGACACCTAAAATGTATAATGTTGATGGAGACTACTCATATTGACATGCTACAATACCATATGGAGGATCTTGGATAGACTCCAAGATAGAGTAGTGGTTCTAACCACTCAATTTGGGATCCTTGGCCTAATCAGTCTGAACCGCATCCCAAATCTATGGTTTACAAGTTGAACCATGGTTGAGACCTACAGTTTATAGTCTAGACCGTAGCTATAACCTACGATCTTAACTGAAGTTTAGTTGGCCTTCATTCAAGCCAAATCGGTTTGAATGACCATTTGATCTAGAAGAAGGTGGTTAGAGGATGGAAGATTTCAATCCAACTGTCCTAACCACCCCTTCTTGATCTTGGCTTCTCCATGAAGCCATCCTTAGACCTTGGGTAGTCCTATAAGTATCCCTCAAAATTAGGGCAAAATGAAGGGAGAGCATTGGATATTTGAGTAGCGAAGCCCTATTGAATTGTACACTCAATCGAGTATACTAAGAGAGAGCTATTGCACTTATACCCTACCTACTTGCCAAGATTCATTATGAATTGCATTATGGATGCCCTAGGAGCCTAGGAGAGACAAGAAGCACATATTCAGGAAAACGAAGGCCCTTCACAATGAATCAACCACCAAATAATTCTGAGGACACCGAAGGTGACCATTGAACATCAATTTGGACAAGGAGGTCAAGCCCACTACCCTTGAAATTGAGGGTAAACCTATCATAGTGCTAACCGTGGCTTTCAGACATGGTTTATAGTGCAGAATGGTCACCAGAGCTACGGTTTACAACAAAGGTATCCTCGCCTTACCTTTTTCATTTCAGTCCTATTAATTATCTTAGTTTAACTATTTTCATGGCTTAATTATAGTTTAGTAGACTTTTGACTGGTAGAATTAGGTTAGATTAGTTTCTTTATGTTAATCATCAAATAGGACATTAATGGATTCTTTATGCACTTTCATGCTTTATTTTACATAATTGATCCATGCATAGTGTAGTTGTTGTCTTCCTTCATGCAATTCCATGAATCTTGATTCAATTTACATAGTTTAGAAGCACTTTTCATGTTTTCTTGATTATACATGCTTAATGGTGTCTTTATGCATTTTTCCTAAAAGGGCCTCATCATGAGAGGCTGCCTATATTTTTGACACTCTTATGTTGTTTCTTGACCACAAGGAACAGATTCAAGGAGACTCAACCATCAAGTTCCTTCCCCAACGCGAAGAAGAGGGCAACTCCACCCTAGAGTAGTTTGTGACTAGTTGAAAAGCACTATTAGTGCACCTACCCTGTTGAGGGCTTTGGCATTGTATTAATCATATCATCATTTGGGTGACCCTAAGAGGGGCATGATTATAATAGAGATTCTTTGTAATTATTAATATAATAAAAGTCTATTTTGTTGAATCTATGCAATTTTGTCATTTTTATGCTTTGAAGCACACTTTTTGGTTGGATCAAAAGGTGATCACGGTGGGACTCTGCAATTATAGCATCTAACTGAGTTTTTTGGTTTTTATGACTTGCAGGTACAGATCGTAGCTACCAACCGTGGGCCAACAATTGAACCACAAGTTCAACCTGCGGGCCATAGTCAAAATCGCAGCCCAGACCTACGGTTTCCAATAGATATAATAGATAGTAGAGGGATAAATCTCATTCAAATGTGGACCTGAGGTAGGCCTTATTTCTCACTCTTTGTAACATTCTATGTCTTTGTGTTTTTCTAGAAAGTCAAATTTCAAATGCAATTAAGAAATTAAGAAAGAAAAAGAAATGAATTAGGTCTTAGTTGTATTTATCTTTCGTGTCATTAGAAAGGCGTTGCTAGGAATAGCAAATCTCTGATTTTAATCCTCCCTATAATCCAGTGTGCTTGATAGATTTTGTGTAATTGGTTTACATGTGTGAGGCCCAATTAGTGGCCAATTATCATCGTAATGTGCATGGTCTCAAAGAGCATCTAGAATAGCTTGCATTTTTTAATTTGAAACGTTCTTTTATTTGCATAACATTTAGAAGATGAGCATGAATGTTATATGATGCATTTCTTCTATGTACATTAAAACTAACCACACACACCACTTGGCACTTAAACGCTAGTGAGTTGGGATTGACATCCAACCACTAGTAGGGTTCAACGATGGTGGGCATAACTTCCATTCGTTGGCCCAAATCCTATGAACCTTTGGATACTAGACCAATACCGGATCTGAGAACCTTTCGTACCCTGGAAAATTTGCATGTATTCTTTTTGGAGGGTATAACATCGACTGGGGAAAATGGGTGAGGATCTGGGAGGACTTGTGCTCCCTGATCATGTGTGGGCTTCATTACCACACATTATAGGTTGGATTACATGACTTGGAGTTCATAGCCAAGTTTTCAAGCTACGAGCATACAGGTGAAAGCCATTAAACTGAGAATAAAATCCAACAAGTTTTGCAAAACACGATAAGAGTTTCTACACTGATACAACAAATCTTGAAAACACATCAAATAGTTTGAGACTCACTTTCAAAATTTAAAATGAGATAATCATTATTCTATACCTTGTTTGCTTAATAATAAAAGATACATCTAGACTCTAGGTACACAATGGTGGATACACGTGGTGGTCGACAAAGGTCTAAACCTAACGTCGATGACCAACCCCTAACCAATTCACAACAACATGTGTCAATTCCTCAACCACATGAGCGAACCGAACATCGTTCAACTAGCATTAGAGGATATAACTCGACACGAGGGGAGCCTATAGAGCATACCCCAGATAGAGGAGCTTCAGTACACTCCTCTAGGCATAGGATAGAATAGGAAGCCTCTCCAGCATGAGGGTGTTCCACTTGAGAGACATTACTCAAACCATAATGGGATCGATCGAAGATTTTGTTGTGCAGGGGACCAGGTTGGTGCCCCTATGTACTAAGTCCACAGGAGGATCCATGGCTCCACATTCTAAGTATAGAAGGACTCACAAGATTGCCACCGAGCATTCAAGGGTAGGTAGATAGGCTCACTATCGAGCATAGGTCTAACCATACTCCCATGCATGGTCCACCATGTAAGATCACCATTGATATATCAAAGGTGGGAGATAATGGCACACCGTCGCATGAGCAATGGTGGTCTAAACACGTAGAGGGTCTAGGTAGTGTTTTAGAGCATCTAGGCTACAAGCCTTCTGCTCCACCCACTCGTGCCCTAAGTGAGCGTAGCATGAGTGTCATCAGGACTACTAGAGAACATGGAGAGGATTCTAAGTGCCATCATGTCACACACCCACTATCTGTGCATGGTGGTTCATAGTATAGGACACAACATGATGCCAATGCCATCTTCACAAATAGAGGCAAAGGCACAACACATCAGTTTGATGGGTACAGAACCCACAAGGTCGCTCATACAGAGCAAGGATACCAGAGGCCTCCCATGGCCAATCAGATCGATAGGTCACATCAATTGGTATCAAAGCAAAAATGCAAACTCCTCCAAGATCAATTGGAGGATGCTCGCCTAGAGAGGCAGCACATTGAAGATGAAAATCTTCAAGCGTAGAGGCTCATTAGATAGAGGCTATATGAGTAGTGCATGCACGAAGAGCGTATCCTTACCCATAAGGAACGCGTGGAGCAAGAGGATAGGTTAGCTAGGGATGGCCTATATCCTCATGATGAGCATAGAGAGTGTGTATACAAGAAGGCTTTGTCTCAAGCCGATATGCATCAAGAGCATAGAGATGCTCATACTCATGCTAGTGTCGAATAGAGGGAACAACCACCATCGCTCGATAATCAGAGGTAGAGGCAACATGAAGAAGTAGAGGGAGACAAATACGAGAAAGAATATCCTAAGAGCTCCCAAGCTGAGGAGGAGGAAGAGCAATGCCCTCCATATCGTACAAGGAAGACAATACCTCCTAAGCCACCTCCACGTCAACTTAGGGAGGAGGACTTTCTATCTTCAAAGGCCTATAAGGCCTTAGCCGAGAAGATCAAAGCCATCGAGAGACAAGGCGTGGCTATTCAAAATATGATATTAAGGAAAATCCATAATGAGCCTTTGGATCCTTCGGTGCCTACTCTAGCTTACCTTGAGCATTTTGATATGCCCAGGTTGGACAATTTTAAGGGTGATGAAGATGCATAGGAACATGTCATGAGCTTTCTGGATGCTTGTTTTTAGATAGCAAGCAATGATGCATTATTGTTGCATACTTTCATCATGACACTTTTAGGTCCAACCCGAGAGTGGTTCAATCAGCTAAAGAAACATAGCATAACCAGTTTCGAGCAATTAGTTGATGCATTTCTTGAACGCTATTCCTTTGGCGTCAAGAAACAGGCCAATATTTTTGATCTTGCTGTGCTAGCTCAACATGATGACGAGCCAATAGAGCAATACAAAAAGAGATGGAGGAGACTAATGGTGAAGTTGCCATTCCCTATTCCTACCATAGAGTTAACCCGAATGTTTACAAAGAGTTGTGCCAAGCACATCTCATTGCTAATGTAGTTGTAGCAGTATCCTACATTCGAAGAGGCTTTAGTGCAAGCCAAAGTGATTGAGGACATCAAGTTGTAGGAAGGAAACTTGAAGCTCAAGAACAGGAGAGAGGGACAAAAGAAGAGTGCCACAAAACAATAGGGCAAGTAGGCCCATGTGAATCACATGGTGTTGAATCTCCAAAGGGAGGATAAGGGGCAACAGAAACAAAATTATCAGGCCCAACCTCCTCCTGTGTAGTATGAAAAGCACAACAACAATTATAAGGGCAAGAACAAAGATCAACGCCCACCTCACCAGTTCACACCATTGATGGAATCACTGACATTAATTTTCCATCAACTATGCGAGGCCAAGGCAATTAGATTACCCGAAGTCAAGATGGTAGACCCCAATCAACCCAAACCAAAGGGGTACCAAGAAGATCTATTTTGCATTTTTCATCGAACGAAAGGCCATGACATTGAGGTGTGCTAGACTTTCAAACACATGGTGCAAAATATGATTGACAAAGGTGAGCTTGTAGTGTCACACAACCCATAGGTTCCCGATAATTAGAATATGGGGATTTACAAAAACCCCTTGCCAAATCATGAGGCACCTCAAAACAATGTTGGCTAGGTCAACCAGGTGCGAGTCGAACCACCTACCCAGGTGTTCGTAGGCATGGTCAACATTGTCACTAGGCATGGGAGATATGAACAACATAATCAACCTTATGCTCCCATTCAAATACAAGCCATGCCGAATCAGTGACCGACACAAAATATTCCAGGCCCACCAACAAGATTGATGGTGACCATAAGGAGTAGGTTGGTCCAAAACCTACAAGCAACTCCCGAGAAGTTGTCAATATATGAATTAATACAATAGTCCTCGAGGCATAGGGAGACTCTTATGGACATTTTGAGGTCCATTGAAGTATAGTCCCAAGATGTGCAGGTATTTACTAATTTTGTGGGACATGTACAGTAGTGTCAGGAACCGATGATCCAATTTTATGATCATGAGATAAGGATGGTTTCTATAACTACGACTGACCCACCATTGCACATAATTGCATGTGTTAATCACATGCCATTTAAAAGGGTCTTGATCGATACTGGATCATCGATCAACATAATAACGACCAAGGCATTGAGTCATTTGAAGCTACCTAAATCACACATTGTTCCCACTACATTTACATTGAGAGCGTTTAACGATGCACTATGTTCGACTATTGGCACAATTATCCTACTCATGTAGGTAGGCTTTAAGACCATCTCAGTGATGTGTCATGTGATAGAAGGGGCCATGCAGTACAACATATTACTCGGTAGGCCTTGGATTCATGAAATACATTGTGTCCCATTGATATTGCATCAGTGTGTGAAGTATATTCATGAGGGATAGGTTCACATAGTGGCATCCGATGAAGAGCCATTTAAGTTCATGAACCTAATAGATTTTCTTGGGGTTTCATACTACTGTAAACACACCTGGATGTTTGATTGTCATCATCATTAAAAAAACCAGGAGGTAAACCAGTAGTATGTGCTCAACCAATGCCATCTGTGTTACATAGATCGAAGCACACCACTGCCACGTCCTTGAAATCATCGACATCAGTTGTGCATCGGGATGACAAGAATTTGAAGGTGAAAATGGGTGAGAAAGAGGAGTGTGAGCCCAAGCCAATCATCGAGGAGGTTCCCATTCCTATGGAAGTTGAGGAACCCCAAGACAAAGTCGAGGAGGCACCTCAGCCTGCCTCACCTGCATCTTTAGAAAGGTCATCCACACTGTAGGTGATAGTACATCTCACTAATACCAGATTAGGTGAGTACCTTGTGTAGAATGTAACCTTTGGATCAAATCCAAAAAATTGTGCAAGAGATGGGCCGACCATCCACTCATCGTTACCTGGTTGGATTGGTGGTTCCATTGGGAGAGCCACCTAACTAGACTAACTTCATCTATACGGGGCTAGACCAGCTTCCAACGTGAGAGCCCATGGATGAAGATGATGAGGAACCTTTCATGGTAAACGTTTGTTATTTCTCCAATCTAGAGTATGCCATACGTATCTTTGAGCTATATCTTGGCATGGATACAGCCTTGGTATCTTTGAACAAGGACGAAGGACTACGCTGGAACCTCATTATCAGTTAGTCACTGATAGGTTCGGTTTAGGGTTACAGATATGAGGGTAGGATGATTTTCTTGTAGCATCCCTAGATCATTTGTACCTTAGTATGGCAGACGATGTGGATTTTAATCCATATCATCCGGATCCTTCTAAATTTTGGAGGAATCACCCTATGATATCTGTCATCACCATTGAGCCACTCGAAGGTCACCATGAAGGGCTCCTTGAGTATATTGAGATAGAAATGAACCCTAGAGATCACCTAGGACACCAAACCTGTGATGCAATTGATGACACAAACATGTAGGGGTGTAACCCCATTACTATGTGTGATATCGAGCTAGGAGATCTTTGTAATGAAGATGGAGTAGAGTCCACCTCCGATATGAGTGGACCAGGTTATGACACAGATGAGGAATCCTCAAACGATGATGAATCTAGGGATGAAGTCGAAGGTGCCTATGAGAGACCCCAACACATGCATCATTTATAAACTATTGAGTTGGTACAAGTTACCGAAGAGATCCTTCCCAATGTTGATCATTTAGGGGAAGAAGTGGAACCAGATTTCACGACTATGTTACACTTACAATATAATTATCCAGTTTATCCAGATAGTGATGACACCAATAAAGCAGTCAGATTCATGGGGCCGCACATGCCAGAGTGCCCCCCCAGGAGTAGGGTTAAATGAAGGATTCTATTATGATAGTGACAAAGAAGATGAGCTAGAGATGGCCTACCTTGGTCCTCCTTATTTGCGTTACCATCATCAACCCATCGACATTTATGAGGTCTATCGATAGCTACATGTTGGTCCTCGCCTAAGAGCGAGATGGTTAAAATTGGATCAAATTCATTGGTTGGTTAATCCCATTCCACCGACATACATGGAGCTCCGTGAACCAAATGATCCTATTTTTAATTCATTGCATAAGGAGGATCCAGTTGTTTGTAGTTCTCACAAAGAAGACCCTTTTGTGCCTGTGCCATTAGAATCAGATCATGGGTATGAGGACTATGCAAATTTTGTAGAAGTCAGTCCATGTGGTCCTGGAGATCAATTCCATTCCATAAACATAGTTTCCATTGATTTGACCACTCCACTCCGCAATCCAGCAGATCCGTCCAAACCGTTGTATCTTAACAAAGATGCTATCGACTAGGATTGCACTGATTCTCCATTGATTTGACCACTCCACTCTACAATCCAACATATTTGTCCAAGTCCATTAAGAAATAGGTCATAGCAGATCAATTAGCTGAGGGACAACTTTCAAATAGTAGACCTCTAACAATCGAACTTCCAAATGATACAGTCTTCATCATATTTGAAGCTCCCAAACCCGAAGAACTAGAGAACAATGCTGATATGACTCTATTATTCGATGGTTCAAAGTGCGAACAAGGGGGTAGTTCCGGAATAGTGTTCTTCATGCTATAAGGAGCTCCAATGCCCTTGTTGTTCAAGTTGTATTTTTCATGCACCAACAATAACACTGAGTATGAAGCCCTACTGCTAGGCCTCCACATAGCCATAGCCATCACCATGAATATTAAGATATTGAACATATTTGGTGACTCCTTGCTCATAGTAAATCAAATCAAGGTGATTTTTTAGTGTCGATTTCTTGTACTGAAAGCCTATAAATATCTAGTTGACACATATTTGGCCAAATTTAAATGGTATGAAATTGAGGTAATTCCTCGATCGTCAAATAGGTTCGCAGATACCATGGCATCTTTGGGATATTTAATCCCTCAGAATCCATCTACTTATTTCACTACCATCCATGTAAATATGCTCTCACATCTAGCAACAAAGTGTGCAACCTATGATAACAAAGAATCGATCAACATGATCAATGTAGAACCAAATACTGAATGGTTATGCAAAGCTGAAGACTTTCTTAAGAAGGCACCCTAGGGGTCATTAACCTCTTAGAGTCCTATGGGGAGTGGTACTACCATTCACCACAGGGTTGTTTTCGAGTTTGCATTTGTAAAGGTAAATATATAGGGGGAGCAAGTCATCTTAGCAGTCAAAGCTGAGATTTATCAAAATTGGATGTCACAAATTAAAGACTTCCTAAAGCTTAGTATAATCCTAGAGGGATTGCACGTGCCGCAAAGCGCACATTTAAATAGAAAGTGGTAAAATATGTCTTAATAGGAGACATCTTGTACCGACGAGGCTACTATGGAGTTCTCCTTCATTGCTTAGAGCCCCAAGAGGCATCATGGGCAATTTTGCAAGCCCATGATGGTACGTGTGGTGGCCATTTTAGCAACATGGCCATCATCAAGCACATCCTTTGAATGGGCTACTATTGGCCCACTATGGAGAAGGAGTGCAATGTGTATGTCAAGAAATGCATTAAATACAAGCATCATGCTAATATTATGCACTTGCCATCGCATGCCTTATAGCCCATTCAAGCGGCTTGGCCATTTGCTCAGTGGGGACTAGATCTTATAGGTAAGATCTCTCCTCCATCATCAGGCCGACATACATTCAAAATCATAGCTACTGAGTATTTTACAAAGTGGGTGGAAGCAATACCCTTAACAACAACAACTAGAGCTCGTATAGCAGAGTTTATACTAGAGCATATCATAAGTCATTTTGGGATTCCATCCAAAATAATATCGGATAATGGAATGTCTTTCAAGAACAAAATTATGAGAGCTTTGACATCTAAATATAGAATCAAACACAATTTTGTGACTCCATACTATCCATAAGAAAATGGGTAGGCTGAGGCTTCAAATAAGATAGTGGTGGCCATCTTGAAAAATATGGTACAAGAAAACCACAAAGACTAGCATATCTAGCTGCCCCTTGCATTATGGGATTACAGGACTAGTATTTGGACGCCCACTGGGGCAACACCGTTCTCACTAGTATATGGTGCTGAGGCCATTATGCCCTTGGAATTAGAAATTCCAACGTTGCGCGTCGCATTGAAAGAGTTCATCGATGATGACACCGCACGACAAGCTCGACTGGATCAACTAATGCTACTTGATGAATGTCGCATGAATGCCTTGGAGCATCTCCGTGTTTATTGGGAGCGACTAAAGTGAGCTTACAATATCAAAGTCCACCAGAGAGACTTTGAAGTTGGGGATATTGTCTTGAAAGAGAACCAACATAACTCTAATTTATTGCAAGATATGCGAGACAAATTCATGGCTAATTGGCTAGGACCCTACATCATATCTAAAAATATTGGTTTGGGTACCTATCACCTAACATCGCTAGGGAGTGTTGAAGAGCCTAAACCTCTCAACATCATCCATATTAAGGCATTTTATTCTTGAAGAGCATAGTAAAAGGCTCCAAACGTATCTGTAAGCTCCAAACACTATCATAAGTAGTTTGCTTGTAACCGCTTGGTCATCCTAAAAATATCCAAACACTATCATAAGTAGTTTGGTCAATCAAAAAGCCCCAAAGGCATCTATAAGCCCTTTGGTCAACCTCAAAAAGTATCGAGGGTTTGGTCAAAATCGCTCGGTCATCCCAAAAGGCTCCTAGGGTTACTAAAACTGCTTGGTCATGTTAGTCAAAGGCCCCGAGGGTTTGCTTATAACCGCTCGGTCATCCTAAAAAGCTCCAAAAGCATATGTAAGCCCTTTGGTCAAACTCAAAAGGCACCAAGAGTTTTCAAAAAATTTCTTGGTCAACCCAAAGGCTCCAAGGATTCTCAAAATCGCTTGGTCATCCCAAAACGCCCCAAAGGTATCCATAATCCCTTTGGTCAATCCTAAAAAGCTCCAAGGATTCTTAAAAATTGCTTGGTCAATCTAAAGGCTCCAAAGGCATGTACTCATTTTTTGGTCAATTATGAGGCTCAAAACCCATAAAAATTATAAAATCAATAAAATCCAAAAAAATTGGTAAAGCATAAAATCCAAAAATATTTGCATTTGCATTTGAATTTTGCATTCTCATTTTTTGCATTCACACATGCATTCGCTGCATTATTGCATTGCATATAGGCATTCGTCATCCATTGCATTCCATAGTAGGAGGGATTATGTTTTTCAATCTTACAAACGACACCACGTTTGTGTTTAAATCATGCATCTTTGCATTTATCATGATCCATCATTCATGTGAGTAATTGTGTTTTTCAACACAACCTATAATGTTGCTATGGAGATATACTAGGGTTTTTTGGTCACTCAGCCATACCTAGTGGTCTTATCAAGAGTTGGTAGAAAGCTTGCTTTGCTTTTGTAGCTAAGGTTTAGTTAGTATAGCCCTTAGCATATCAGAAGCCTATCACTAATCAACAAATTAAACAATCCTAACAAGGACTAGGGGAAGATGAAATCCATGAAGCAGTACCGGGTATCTTGAAGAGAAAAGAGTTATTCTTGCTTATCCCTCTATGCGGACGGTATGGGAAATATTGGTAGTTGGCAAAAGGATAGGTTAGTTCCCTATTTAGAATCCCTTGATTACAATAAAATGAGCAATATCCCAAAGAGATATCCCACATCAATCCTCATGATTGATACCCTAGATCGATATCATAGATCAACTTCCCAAATTGATATCCCATATTGATATCATAAGATCGATATTCTCAATCGATATACCAAAAATAGTTTTCCCAAGTAAATCTCCCCAAAGGAAAGTTTCTGAAGAAAATTATCAAATGTAAATGTCGAAAAGTGAAGATCGAGTGAAGATCAAGAAAACAGGCTTAAATCAAAGTTCAAAGTGAATATCAAATGAATATCATAAATCAAAAGTTCGAGTGGAGATCAAATGAAGATCCAAAATCTATTTTGAAGAGAGATCAAATGAAGATCCAAAGATAGTTCAGAATGAAGATGGAATCGACTCCCTTGCTTCACTACATATGAGCAAGTATCCCAAAAATTTAAGGATAGAAAGGAATGAGCCTGAATCCCTAGAATTGTCGGCACTACTATACCTTATGCATGACGATATGTCTAACGCATTAGCACCTCGCTTATGAACAAGACCAATGTTTGAATGTGGAAGAGCTAGCTTCAAGTGTCCTACATTGCCTAGTGGCTTAGTCCAACTAAAATCTAAACTTGGGATTGGATAAGACATTTGTGGAACCCCTATCTTAGGAATGGGCTGAAAGAATCTTGCATGACATCGAGGAACGCTCGTGTCTTATCTTAAAATAATCATGTGCACACACAGGGATAATGATCAGTTAGGGCCTATCCTAGCAAAAGTCTTTTATCTCAAAACTCTAGTGTGGTTAGTATGCAACTTTTGATAATTCTATTAGGGTGCTTGAGTCTCATGGAAAACCTCAAAAATTTCTCTCATAGAAACAAAATATCAAATATCGCAACCATATAAATCATCAAATTGCAAAGTATCAAGTCCATGATACATCATCATATGAAGCACAATCAAAATATAGGATAGATACCGGATGAATATTAGAAATAATATTTAGATGACCACTGACTATATCATGCATATTTTTCAAATTTTACAAAATAAAATAGAATGACACATTATATCATTCACATCATAACATCACATACCATTGCATTTCATATATGGATGATTAATTGATTAAATTATTATCTTAAGGATTTTCAATTACATTCATGATTTTTATACATTTTGTGGTGTCATCCATTAGATTGATAAACATATTTGCATTTATTCCTTATGTTTTAAGTGATTAAAGCATACAATATTCATTTACATTAGATCACCATCATGTAAATAAATCATTACATACATTAATGCATACAATAAAGCAATATCAAATATACATTAAGAGAAAATATTGCATCCATATGCATCCATCATAAATCACACATCTAAGCATCTAGATCACTGCATATACCATCATCATAAATAAAATAGCTATCTAGTGCATGTCATCCATACATCACATCATATATCATCAAATTAACATAAGCATTGCATCCATGTGCATCAAATAAACATAAAAATTAAAACATATAAATCAAGTACACATAATGAGCCAAAAGATAATGATCATATATATATATATATATATATATATATATATATATATATAATTATGTGTCTCAAAGTACATCAGATGAGTACAAAATGCCTATAGGCTAAAATCATGTAGGTCCTCGACCTTACACCAAAAATGATACATATACAAAAAGTAGCTGTCATCTGATAATAGCCCTAGCTCTTGTCGACTCCCCTGAACCGGAGCTCTCACCACCTCCCTTAACCCCATGACCTGGAGCCTGCTCTATAGTCAGATATGGCCCCTATTGTGCACCCTATTAAGGGCCCTATGTACCACCTATCCTAAAAATGCCTAGCATGCTAGAGACTGATATGCCTAGGTAGCTAGTCATATGGCTAGAGGTCCCACTTGTCTCCCTATGGCTCCTGTGAGAGTTACATCCCTGTGTGCTAGAGGACCTATGCATCCTCTCTATCCTGTGGGTTCACTGGATTGAGCTAGTTGTAGATTTCCCTATAGTCCTGGACCTAGTCTGTTGAGACCCTACAACATGAGAATCCTCTGGGATCATATCACCAATCAACTTGATGTAGCCCTCCAGTTGGTCTATACGGGCTACCCTACTAGTATGTCTATCATTGCCCTCCTCCATGAGGGCCTATAAATTTCTAATCTCTAACATGGGATTAAAGCCACCAGGTAGCACTAGCACTAGTGCTGTAGGTGGTGCCATAATAGCATGGGAAGATGAAGGATCTCCTCTCTAAGCCAGGGCCAAGTACCTCTCTGCTATAGCTTTAGCTAGGCATACCTCTTCTATATCGCACACACTAGTGAGCTCATATACCCTCCACTCTACTTCCATAGCCTATGTAGTCAAGCTAGTGATCTTCTGTGCTGCCTCGATTGGTCTGTGGTCCTAGTCAATCAATTGTGCCCATAGAGTAGCAATGGTGGTATCTCGCTTTAGCTATTATGTGACGTATCTACCAAGCTAACTCTGCAAGTTAGCAACCTAAGCTAGGAGTAGCCCCTCTATGCTATCAGGAAGGACCTCACCCTCCTCTAGAGCCTCATCATCAAGATCGACCTCAAGAGACTCTTCGATGGTGGTCTTTATGCCCAATCCACCCTCTATCCACTAGCACACCCTGCATCCATCAGGATCCACCTCTGCCTCTGCCCGATCTGCCACTCTACCTAGAGGCCCCGATCCATGCCATCAAAGCATGGACCACCATATGTCGTATGTCGAGGTGGTAGTAGCCCTGTTAACTCTAGTCTCCTAAAATTCATCTAGCTCATCTCCTAGAGCTGGAGGTTGAATACACAGAAGATCTCGCTCTAATGCTAAGAACCTGTAAGGAAATGAGATCTCCAGGATGTCCTACACTATCCCAAATTACCATAGGATGCGAGAGTAGAACTAATACTCTCTAATCTCAGCCTTGCGATCGAGTAGCCATCTGTCTCTGCAAGCCTATCGAAGCCACTTGTCCACCTCAGCCCATGCTGGGCAATCCATATACGACCACCACTCAATGTCATCAGGGTTGAGTGATATGAATCATGTGATATAATTTTGGATGTCACCAGCATGGGTCTTAATCCTGAACCCCTCCTCCTATCGAGGCCAGAATATGGCATAACACTAATGAGCATCGTCAATATTTGTGATGTGTAGTGGCAGCTCCCTAGGATTCTCTAAAATAATGTGATGTTAGCCCCAAATTTTAAGTAGGCTATAGCTAATGCCCTGATGGATATGATTAGTGATCTGGTACAACTCTTTTTACATCTAGTAGAGCAGGGTGCTCCCCTAGGCCAGTCACAGCGGTTGAGTCGTTGAGCTCTGAACCACTCTATAGATAGTGGCTAGGAGGTTCCAAGGAATCCTCATGCTCGAGGAGTCTAGAAGAACAAATTGCACCACCAGGTTCATAAAGATGACCTTGCACATGAAGAAGATGTTCTTCCCCTGCTAGTATCCAATATGGACACCTCTATGATCGATACTACATTGAGCCTCCTGGCTTCGATCGCTAAAAATAACATAAAAAATGGGTCCTTTGGTCCCAGAAGTAGAAGAGACAATGGCCTCGCCATCAATGGGGATCCTAAAGATCCTGTAGACATCCTCTATTGTAACAGTCATTTCACCTGTAGGCAGGTGAAATGTGTTGGTCCACGCATTCCAGCATCAGGCCAATGTAGTCAAGTAGGCTTGATCTACCCTAATCGTGGGTGGATCCAAGACGTAAAAGAAGCTAACAACTCTGAACCATTCCCACTCCCTGGGAGTGAGCTCTCCGTGAATATTCTTAAGGATGTCCGGCTCTCGAGCTGTAAAGGTCAACCTCTAAAATAAAAAGTATAATATAAGAGAAAATCTAACTAAAAACAAGCAACAAAATTTAAAAACAACCTCAAAACATCTAAAAACTGATAAAATTACAAAAACATGTCATCATGCAGTCATAAAAATTAAAAATGTCACTCAAACAGGTCAAAAATACATTAAATGACATCATTTGCCTATTAAACCTTAGAAAAATTAAAAATTTGATAAATTTTTTCTAAAGTTTGCGAACCGTGGGTCAAGCCTGCGGTCCGCATACAATCAAAAATTGACCGTTGGGATTTTAAATATAGACCATAGCTGGTAGGTGCGGTCCCCAATTTATCAATTGGGAACCATAGCTGGTACCTACAGTCTCCGACTGAGATCCCATCGGGTATTTTATCGTGACTAAAAAATGAAAAAAAAATATAAAGCCTAAGCTAGCCTAGCCTAAGGTGTGGTTCATTGCCAATAATTTAATGTGATTTATTAACTAATTAATTAATTTGGTTCATTTTATTGGTAATGGATGTGAGGTCTTGGTGTCGAATTACCTTGCCCTTGCCTCGACCACCGTGGCTAGAAGAAGCTTTCTCGTGCTCTGCCATCGTGCGATGTGTAGGTATGAGTGTGGAGTTTGGTAGGGTTGCAGGTTAGTTTGTAGCTATCACTGTCAAAGATCCAAATTCCAAGTCGTTGTCAAGGAATAATGAAAAATATTTGAAAATTGAGCTTTTATAAGCTTTTCTTATTCTGCGTGGACCGCAGGCCCTAGCCACGATTTTGAAAATTGTAATTGAGAATCGTAGGCCCTAGATGCGGTTTGCAACTGGTAGAAAATATGGTCAAATCCCACCATGGGAAGGTCTAAAAAGGTAAATTAATGACTCCCATTGGATCAAATTTCAATAAAAGCAATCAATTTGGAAATTTGGTGATGATCAAGCACCAGGATCCGATTAAAAATAAAATATATGGCTGAGATTATAAAGTACATTCAACCGAGGTTGTCGCTATGACAATCCTTTCATGGAGAAATGCACCTCCCAACCAAATAAATAAACTCAATTCATAATTCAAAACATTTAAAAAAATCAAATAATTAAAAACACCAAATGCATTTCATATTTAGTAATTTACCCTATACACTTGGTAGTTGCAACGACTTGTGCTCCATGCAATCCGACAAGATGAGCAAATTACCATAAGGACATTTGGGGCAAAAATTGTCATCATTGATCTGATATGCTTCTTTTCAATCCCTAAGAAGGCCTTCGTGGCTAGACTTCTCCATGGGAATGAGGCGTTTCATGTCATATCTTCTATGACATCTTTTCAACAAATCATCGATAATTTGATGCAACACAAATCTAATTGGATTTGTATCAATTTGATTCCCTAAGATGACTATTGCAACCTAATTGCCCGATGGGATAGAAATGTGCAAATACTATTAACAGTTGGAATCAAAAGCTGAACTAAGCCTAGCCAAGGTATTAATTTGCTAAAATGTAAATTTGTTCAGATCATCCATGGTGGTCAAGTGACATCGTCGCTTTAATCATTATCATTACCCTCATTGACTCATCGCTTAAGGGGGTAGTCATAATATCAAATCATAATAAAAATCAATAGAAGATCCCGGAGATCGTAGATCCCTTGATCTTGTCAAAATTACGTTCGTCCTTACGAATCATTGTCAACAACTATCATAAGCTTACCCATTTGCTTGGGGTAAATAAAAAATATGATAATTTATTTGTATATCTTATCCTTTTAGTTATATAGGCCTAACTCCTATTGTAGATTGTAGCATCAAACACTACCCGAATAACTGATGGTGATGTAGTATTTTCAATTTTAAACCTCCAAAAAGTTGGAAGCAGTGATTCTAGGATGCACATCCTTTTGCAGGACCTGGGGTATCTAATGTTGATTTGACTAATGATCATCATAGAAGCTTCATCATTATTTTAGGAGGTATATTTTCGCTCAACGTTCTTTTTGATTTCACATTGTATCTCAAAAGAGGCATCTGTAGACACCTAAAACATGTCATGTCAAGGGTGACTACTCATATGGACATGCTACAAGATCATATGGAGGATCTTGGACAGACTCCAATATAGAGCAGTGGTTCTAACCACTCAATTTGGGCTCCTTGGACTAATAAGTATGAACCACAGCCCAAAACTTCCATTTATAGGCTAAACCCCAGCTAAGACCTGTGGTTTATAGTCTAGACTGCAACTATAACCTATGGTCTTAACTGAAGTTCAATTGGCCTTCATCTGAGCAAAATCGATTTGAATGGCCATTTGATCTAGAAGAATGTGGTTAGAGGATGAAATATTTTAATCCAAATGTCCTAACCACCCCTTCTTGATCTTGGATTCTCCATGAAGCCATCCCTAGCCCTTGGGTAGTCCTATAAGTACCCCTTAAAATTAGGGCAAAATGAAGGGAGAGCATTGGAGATTTGAGCAGCGAAGTCCTGTCGAATTGTACACTCAACCGAGTATACTAAGAGAGAGCTATTGCACTTATCCCCTACCTACTTGCCAAGATTCATGATGAATTGCATTATGGATGCCCTAGGAGCCTAGGAGAGCCAAGAAGTGCATATTTGGGCAAACGAAGACCCTTCACAGTGAATCAACCACCAAATTAGTTTGAGGACACCGAAGGTGACCATTGAAAATCAATTTGGACAAGGAGGTCAAGCCCACTGCCCTTGAAATTGAGGGTAAACCTATCAGATTTCTAACCGCAACTTTCAGTTGTGGTTTACAGTGTCAACTTCTCACTAGAGCTACAGTTTATAGTAGAGGTATCCCCGCCTTACATTTTTTATTTTAGTCTAGTTAATTATCTTAGTTTAGCTATTTTAATGGTTTAATTGTAGTTTAGCAGACTTCTGACCGGTAGAATTAGGTTAGATTAGTTTCTTTATGTTAATCATCAAATAGGACATTAATGGATTCTTTATGCACTTTCATGCTTTATTTTACATAATTGATCCATGCATAGTGTAGTTGTTGTCTTCCTTCATGAAATTCCATGAATCTTGATTCAATTTACATAGTTTAGAAACATTTTTCATGTTTTCTTTATTATACATGCTTAATGGTGTCTTTATGCATTTTTCTTAAAAGGGCCTCATCATGAGAGGCTGCCTATATTTTTGACACTCTTATGTTTTTCTTGACCGCAGGGAACAAATTCAAAGGAGAATCAACCATCAAGTTCCTTCCCCAACGTGAAGAAGAGGGCAAATCCACCCTAGATCAGTTTGTGACTAGTTGAAAAGCACTATTAGTGCGCCTACCTTGTTGAGGGCTTTGGCATTGTATTAATCGTATCATAATTTGGGTGACCCTAAGAGGGGCATGATTGCAATCGAGATTATTTGCAATTATTAATATAATATAAGTCTATTTTATTGAATCTATGCAATCTTGTCATTTTTATACTTTGAATGAATGAATACGACATAGTATAGTAGATGGGTGCACACTTTTTGGTTAGATCAGAAGGGTAGGGCGGAGTTGGCTCACCCCGAGCGATGAGTATCATACCCATAAGGTTGCCTATGCTACTGTACCCTATCAAGGCGATGTGAAGGCAAAGGTAGTATCAACCTGCTCTGCCCAATGTGTGAATTCATGCTCTGGCCTATGAATAGGTGTGTCAACCCTAATAGGTACACGTATGCATGGCACCGCTCTATCTAATATTTCCTTAACACACTGTTACATTTCATAAAAGAAAGTATGTGATGTATCTAAATACTAGGAACATTCTTCCAAGTAAATAGCATCACCTCTCGGGGTGTCCTGCATAGGGCTTCCTTGTATGTGTGGTTTGTGCCCCGTTGTCTTGGGGCTAGGGTGAGTAGAGGCTCACCAGGGAGGTATGAGCAGGTCCCTGGGGCTATAGCGGAGATGAATCATGTCTCCTAGTCTACTATCCATAGCTTTTTCCCATGATTGGGCTTAGCTACGTGTGCACACCATTGTAACTTTCTACCAAATCCTGAGTGATTATCTTCTTTACAAATTCTTAATGAAACATTAAACATGAAAAGAAAACACTCAATAAGATAGATGATTCTCTTTTAATTTTTATATTTGAATCCCTAAACCGTTTTGTGTATTTTAGATGTGTTGTTTGTAAATAATAACCTTGTATCACGTGTTTGAAATCTTTTTGGATGAAAATATTGTGTTTAATTGGATTTCACCTGTATACTCATAGCTCGACAACCTAGCTATGAACTCCAAGTCACATTATCCCATCTATAATGTGTGGTAATGAAATCCACACACGACCAGGGAGCATAGGTCCTACCAGTTCCTCACCTAGTTCACCTGCAGTTTGTAATATACCTCTCTAAAGAGAGATATGTGCTATAACCCATGGGCTATGATGGATCTTGGAACCAACCTTGGAAAAGAACAAGGTTTGTGGGATTTGAGACAACGGGTGGAGGTGAAAGCCACCTCGTTGAACTCTACTAGTGAGTGGTGATGAAATCCACCTCACTAGCATTTAAGTGAATCGTGGTGTATGTGGTTATTTTTAAGCCAAATAAAGTAAGCAAAGAAGCATTTGATGATCATTCACTAAATGCATGTAAAAGGTGCATTTTACTTTCAGAAAGTTAGTGTGAAAATAACTCACAAATGTATCTAGAAATGCAAAACCCCTAAATACAAGCAAGCAATCCAAAGAGATGTGTTTCTAATTTAAATTTATTTTGATTTTTCTCCTTTATATGTTTTTGTTATTTTGTGTTTAAGAAAAAGTAAAACTAACTTTTAACCTTTCTAAACAAGCAAAAGATGCAGGAAACACCAAATAAAAATAGTTTCTGAAAGTGCAAAACATAAATGGAAGATTCAAATGCCTACCTCATCACTGCCAAAACTTGCTATTTCTAGAATTTTGCTCAGAAAGCTCTCTATTTTCTATTCACTCTAGGGTGGGATGAATAGTAGGTCTACATTCATTCTATGGTGGGATGAATTCGCATTCATCCCAGGGTGTCACGAATAGCAGGTCAGAGTTTGTTTCAGTCCATAACGAATAACACCTGCAACATAAAAAGGTGAAAAATGATCTCCAAAAATCACCTAAGGCAAAAGGGACTAGGTTCCACCATGATCGCCACTAAAGTAGGAAAAAATGATGCACCAAATTACGATAAAAATATATGTATCTATGTCCTATTGCGTATGAGCACCGGGCATAAGCATGCAAGTAAGATAAAAAATATAGCAAATAATAAGAAATGGAGCAAAGTAAATCGACTTTTTAATAATTAGGTAGATCAAATCCAGGTTACAAAATTTCCCCTTGAGGTCTAAATCATTGATATAGCTATTTACAAATTGGGTGCACAAGGATCAAAATCCTTCAAGTAACTCGAGTGCACATCCAGTGTCTTTCCTCGTACCCACAATCAAAGTGGGCGGGCCAAGGTTGCCACCGCTTGTACCTCAGATCTTGATGTCCTATGGTCCTTCCTAATGCACTATAGAGACCTGCACATGCACACAAGGAAACCAAAAATATCAAATAGCAAGTGCGTATGATGTAAAACATGTAATCCCCACAGGCACTAAAAGACTAGTAATGGGCATATGCATAGATATTATATCAAATCAACTCCAAATGACTTGAAATTGTAGAGGGATGTAAAATAGAAGGTTTTGGGAAGATCTCACCAAAAATTGCACCAAAATTGAGTCCGATGGTGCCTTGTAATTGCGATGACCGTTCACAACCTGTAAAACCCAAAGCAACCAATTTCTACCCCTACATATATCCAAAACACACAAAAATTGGGCAAAATGCATAAAATAACATTTGCGATGACTATCGTAGACCTGCGTGAGACCCTAAAAAACACTAAAATTATGATATATTGGTCAATATATCTTAGAATGATGTGAAATTTGAACCGCAACATAATATAAACATGTAGAAAATAAATAATTAAAAATAGTCATAAAATTGTTGATAGATTTCTATTCATCATAGGGTGGGACGAATAGGACTGTCACAAATTGGGGGGCACCTGGGGGTGGGACGCCCATCGATTCTGCCTAAATTTTACCACTAATTCCATTGGGGATTGATGCAAAATACTATGGGTGATATTGTAATTAAATTTGGTAATGAAATTCACTCATATGGTTTTGTTATGTGACAAATTGCGCCTACTTGTTCACTCACAAACCTCCTTCGCTAGGTAGATATTTTGAGGTAAAAGCGGGCACAAAAGGTGAAAGGAAATTTTAGCAGCACTCTTTTACTTTGTCCTAAAACTCATCTCCTCTTCTTGTGTGGAAAATACATCCACTTTATAGCCTAAGGAGGCTCATGGGTCAAAAGGCATGCAAGGGCATGTAGGGCAAGAGGCATCACTTTGCCGCCAGGGTGGCATGCATTGGAGGGGGAAGAGAATATCCCAAATTTACCTCCTTTATGGAGCAAGGCATAAATATGTTGTGTGCTCTGACTTTATAGGTGAGAATAGGTAGGAATCTGACCGTTACTAGGTGCCATATATCCAGATTTGAATTTTTGTTGGTCAAACCTGCTATTTGTCCCACCATGGGATGAATGTTGCAATTTGTTCCAGGGTGCGAAATAGGATTTGTATTCATCCCAGGGTGGGATGAATAGAAATAGGGTACCAAAAAGGTCTCAAATGTGGCCTAAAACCTTCCAAAACCTTGCACAAAGTGGCTAGAACCACTGTATACCTCCTGAGGGTTGTCCTAGGGACCTTGGTCTGTCAATTTAGTCATTGCTTTCGATAGCATAATAGGATTGACTAGATTTTAGTGTCTACAGTATATATACATGGACAATACACAAAAATATTGCACTTCATTTGAACTCATTTCATTTAAAAACAATTGTATTCATACACTCCATTTCACAAATTGCATTTCATACATTCCATCCATATTTCACATTTCATATTAGGGATCATTTATTCAGTTCAATATTTTAATTGGTCCATATAAAATCATGTTGCTTTAATAATGGGCACCTTCACAACATCATCCACACCATTCCACCAAGTCAAATTGTCATTTGCCTCCTTATATGCATAATTCCTAGGTATTTTCGATCACTCAACCACTCCTAGTGTTTAAAGCAAACCACAAATATATGTCAAGTTATTTTTAGGACCAGTACATATATTCACTAAGAAAATATTGAGTTTTAGGAATTGACTCCAAAATATTCTTGAACCAAACACAATTTCACATATTAAAAACATCTTATGTCAAATAGGGATACCACCATACTTGGGTTGAACCTTGAAGTGAAAAGGGTAATCCTCATCTGTCCCATCATGCAACATAGTCCACAAAAATAGTGTTTTTACCACTATCACAATTCCAAAAATAAAATAAAGAGTAGGAAAAAATCCCTAAAAACTCAAAAATATTTTACATCACACATCACTGATCATTGGGTCGTAAGGATCGTACTACATTTCTATTTAGATGATTAAGTAGTCATCCCCAAAACTTAAGAGATAAAATCCTTGAAATATAGAGTTAGCCTCCACCAAAGTTATAGACGCTTGATTGGTAGTGGAGTACGCTCATGTGTGGTGATACATATATTTTAAAGAGACCTCTGACCACACATAAGGACAAAATAGCTTCTTAGTTTCATCCATAATAGGTCATACTCAATTTACTCAAGATGATTTAATGAACTCACTTGCACACACATTGGTTCTTGATTGCCTTGAGTCATTACCATAATCATTATTTGGTAAATGAATTCACTACATGCACATTAAGTCCTAGAGAACTTAGGTAGTTTTAGTGAGTTTTTTTAATGCCATTAGTATGTCCGAGTCTCTTCATAATAGTCAGTTTTCCATATCAACATCTATATCTTCTTTCATATCAACATCCATATCTTCTTCCATGTCAACATCCATGTTAGTTCATGAGTCTTTCACCCCACATACCACCAAGTTTGGTGCCCTTAATTAAACAACAATGTTAAAACATGGCCAAACAAATTCTAAACTATGAATGATCATTAGAACATTTGCATCCCATAACTTGCATTAATCATCCATAACACATTACCACTTGCATTAATCATCCATATACATATGCATTCACACAAAAGTATTTCTACAAAAACATTCATACAAAAGCATAATACAAAAGTAATAGCCATGTGTATATATAAATATCTCATATAGTTCCCAAAAAGGCTACATATAATGGAGCACCAAGGCTCATATACAAAAAGTGCATCTAAGCACTAGCTAATGCCTATGAGAGGACACCTGTGACCCTGAAGAAGCCCTAGATCTAGAACTATGCCTAGACTCACTAGGCCTAACAGACCCAGATATGGATGAGGAGGGTGGTTCCAGAAGCCCAATATCATGCTCTATTAATTGATCCTCCAATGATCGTATAAATATCCATATTGTGCCTGAAGGTGATGTACATCATATCTCTACCTACGATGTCCCTATCATAGATTTACCTAGAGCCTTGTGATCCTATCCTCATCTCCACCTATTATTGATCATACCTCTAGATCTATATGTAATTGAGATATCTTCACCTCCTGAATCACCTCTCTACCCTACAACCAAGCTATCTTCGTATCTTGAGCCGCTAACATAGCATCTCGCTCTACCACCAGCTGATCCGGCCTCTCTCGATAATCCTTGCTCTAACTAGGGGGCCAATACACAATCTCCTTCCTATCCTCCATATCCCTAAACTTAGAAACTTTCTTTGCCATATCCCCTCCATCTCCTCCACCCTATGAAACCTGCTCTATCACCCTCCTAGTCCGCCTCCTCCAACTACTAGCTTGGATACGCCTTCGGTGCTAAAGAAACTCCTCGGCTCTCTCGACCTCATATCCATCTCCATCTCTATAATCTGCTACTAGAATTGGTACCCATGCTAGCTTAGTTATGAACCATGCATCATACTCCTTCTTAGTCCTCGCATCATCCACATTTAGGAGATCCATCTCCTCATCATCCTCAAAGGCAACCATCCATGCCTCAACAGATGGTAGCCTTATCTGATCTTTGTGCCACCTATAAAGCACTGGATCCTCAAGAACCCCTTGCCTCAATCTGAACTACCACAGTATCGTAAGAACTGGATTAGCTCCATCTCCTTCATGCACCTCATAACCACCCATATAGCCTACCATACCCACCATAGATTATTTCCATCACTTGTCCACATGGTCCCTCACCATAGCCTCCATACCACCTAAGATATTATCAAACCAATCCATAAATATTGGTACCACTAACTGGATAATATGAAATACTCTATTGTACATCCTCTACCATTGACCATATCATAGCATAGGGCTTCTCCCTATCCCATATCCTCATTGGTAAGCCTATGGGTTGAGCCACACTAAAGTGCTCCCAATCCCAGTAGTGCAGTAGCACACTACAACCTAATCCCTGGTGCTTCCACCTCTTCACCTCATATAGCTCCCAGTATAACTACACCAATAAAGTAGGATCCCATGCATACACCCGTGGTGTAATGATCATGTCACACACCAACTCGATAAGATTCTAGGGGAATCGACATCCAATACTATTTGGGGCCACTATGTTGACCAACACGAACATCACCAAAGTGGGAAGGGCATCCAAATTCTTGTCCACATACATGGAAAAGTAAGTAATCCCTCTACCCATCACCTCCACAACCTCCCATAAATACCTAAATATGTGGCTTAGCTTATTCTTCTTATCGTGTCCAACCTCAACATGTAAGCCCTATATCGATAACTTGAGGATACAATATACATCCTCAAGTGTCACAATCATCTCTTCGGTAGGGAGCTGAAAGGTCCCCTTATCTGGATCTCACCTCTCTGCTAAGGCTGAAAGGTACCCCTCATCAGCCCTTACAACATCTATCTAGGCTGGTCCCACCAACCCCATAGCCTCCAACCACTTCCACTCCTCCTCACTTAGTGCCTTCCTCACCCCCAGGATAAGAGGTAAAAACCGATGCCAAGCCTCCAAAATCATCAATTGCAAAAGAACACAAAAATATTAATGTTATAACATGTACATTACTAAAAAAAAATTGCACAACATAAAAGTAAGTCAAAAGACCTTACCTTGGTATTACACACTCTAGATTTAGCTCTAGCACCTGCACCCGCATTTGCTCCCTCCATCACCATAAATTTTGTAGCTCACTTCACTCCACTACCTCAGACGTAACTTTTGAAATTTGTGGATGCAAAAATGAGATTGTTTTCCCCTTTGTAAGCCTTATATAGCTGCTTTAGGCACACATAAAAACCCATGGGTGTTTCTTGATGCACTGAAGCACCCACTCGCATTTGGAAACACACCAAATTTTGGCAGGTGTTTACGCATGCAATAAGCGCCTGCTGGCGTTTGGAGTTAGAGTTGACAAAATCCCAAAATAAATCCCAAAAGGTAGCTTACCTCCACCAAATCACTCCAAATTGCATCCATGTATCTATTTCATCATATTATTGGGTTTTGTGAAGGTCCAAACCAATTTGGACGCATAATTTTAGTTTACGCCCAAAAGGCACCAAACCACTTATCAAATTCCAAAACAATCCAAAACGGTCCAAATTTTCACAAAATGACCATAATCATCATTCTCATAATTAATGCATCATTTTCATATCATTTCCAAACATCAATAATTGTATTTGCACATTTTTCACAAACTAAAATTCAAGTGAACCTTGTATCTAGTGGTCTATTCTATCCCCTTGGAGATTGCAATGATTTGCATCCATGCAATTCAGTAAGATAAATACACTACCATAAGAATAATTGACCATTTTTCATCATACAATATCTCATTTTTCAAAAATAAAATTACTCTTGGTATTTCACCTTTTGTGTGAAACTATGCCATGATCAATTTTCTCAAAAGCTGTCATTGATGGCCTAGTTCATGGGGCCTGAAACATGGATAAAATTATAACTCATAATTAATTTTCTCCTTGAAAGTCATCATGGTTACTGGCCTTAGCTAGGGTGATTGGTTCTAATCATAGGAATTATTTGACAGTCACTAGCTGGCCCTCTAAAGTTAACTTTTCTTGAATCTTCATACTTGCATATCAATGACGTCGATAGGCATATTCTTAAACACATCCCAAACTTGGGGTAACCACATTTGATTTTTGTTTTTCCACAATGAAATACATATTACATGATCATGACATCTACACTTGGCAAAACCTCCTTTCTCTGTTAGGGCAAAAATAAATTCAATCACATGCATCTTCCACCAACCCCCTTTCCATCGTTGGGGCAAAAATGGTATCACATTTACATCATTCATATCATCCACAATCACTCCATTCATCCATACAATTATTTACACTTATTTATTTTTCAATTGGCTCATGAGATTCATCTGCTAACTCATTCACCAATTGAGGGGGTAAGCTACACACTCAAAATTCTTTTGCCTCCAAGCTCATATCCACATCTCAATAAAGTTGCTTCACCATCAAGCCAAAATATGTGTCTTGTATTTTTGCACCACATTGTATTTCACACAACACAGTACAAAAAGAGGCATATGTAGACACAAAATCCTATCCACTTGTCCATCTAGGTCTTCCCAACATTTTTACCCATTATTTACATAGATTTATATATATTTAATATTAATATCATATTATATATTTAATAAATACATAAATATATATGTGTGTGTGTGTGTGTGAATTAATCATGGCCATCCATATTACTTTAATCCCAACCATTTATCCACCTTGATCTATGTCACATGCCTAGATCTAATCTCCACCCTCCACCACATTTTAATCATGACCGCACAAATTCTGTCATAAAAACCCTAATGTGCCCTAGGGAAGATTATAAATAGGAGTTATTTTTATGGCTCAACCCCTAGAGTTTTCTAAGTAATTGACCCCCTGAGCCTTGAGTTCCCTATATTTTTAAAGTCCTCAAGTATCCAAGCATTCTTGCCATCTTTACTCTCTCGTCATAGCCTCCAAATTTTTTGCCACCTACTTTGCTTAGCCAGATCTACTTCTATAGATTTTTGTCTTAGTTCCCAAGCACCTCCGGGAGTTCCCTGTCATCGTCGAGTGACTTCGGGCATTCCCTATCATCATCGAGTGTCTTTGGATGCTTCCCTCCACCACCAAGTACTTATGGACACCTTCCCTCCATCACCGAGAACCTTTAGGTGCTTCCTGCTATTGTTGAGCACCTGTGAGCATCTCAAACCCTAGTTCTATTGACTAGCACATCCTTGGGTGTTGCTAGGGCATCTGTGCACCTTTATCCTACAATGACAACTCGGGTGTCGCTAGAAAGCAACAAGTTTACAAGGTAAATATTTTGTTATTTTATTAATTTTATTATTTTTTTATTTGCATGCAGTGTTATGATTTAATAGCTAGGGTTTGATTTATTTTTGAGTGTCTCACATAATGGAGCCCTCATAGTTATTACTAGCCCTCTTTTGTTATCTTCTGTGTGAAAATATAGAGATATACAAGTATTGAGCAGATGTTTAAACTGGAGTGGTCCGGTCAATGGATATTTGAAGCCCACTCACCTCTGTTGGGAGCAAGAACGAGCGTTGAACACACCACAAGCATTAATAGCTAGGGTATCGAAGAACCCTAGCATATTGTATTTATTTATATCAAAATAATCAATAGAGTAAACCCCTCTTTGGAGTACATTTGACTGTACTGAGATCTACCCGATGATAATAATATAAATTTCTTCTTTGTGCAATCTCTTGTATCATTGCTTATTCATTTTTTGTTATCTATATTTGGTGTTTCATCTTTGTCTTCACACCTCCTATCATATCTAGGTCATTCTTTAGGTCTTTGAAGTGATACATGTAGTCTTCAACATTACTAAAATTTGAAATATTGAGGTTGGAGAGCCTTGTGCTTAATTTGTTAAATTCACTAACACTTAATTTTCATAAAGATATTTTAAATTTATCCATATATGAATAGGGTTAATCTTCTCTCTTATGTATAAAATTACATCTAGTTCTATTACCATGAATAAGAGATCAAGTGCCTCTTTTTTATTGACAAGTTCATGATTATCAAGACCTTCTTTTGTTCCATCATTAGAAATAAATCCAAGGTTCTTACTTCTAAGTAATCTTGTTATTTGAAATGACTAGGTGCTATAATATTTTCCATTGAGGCAAGTAACATGTGCCAAAATATCCATTTTGTATAAGAGTCCATCCAAAACCATAACAAGTCCTTAAACTAATATCTCCTCTATGTAGATCTCAAGAAATCATATGATCTAAAAAAAATGGGTTCCAAATTCTTCCCCATGAAAAATTTATGATCTCTAGAAGGTTGTATGAGTTAACACTTGAAATCAAAAAAATAAAATACCAAACCTTTGAATAGATTTTCCAAATCTGAGATTGCCACTAGGTAGATTCTAAAACTACCACTTGGTAAAAAAAATATGGACTAAACTTCATACAGACATATATGTGTGTGTGTATCCATACACACACATACACATACATACATACATATATATATAAGGTTTAAAATTTTTACGACCAATGGGATTTGAATCGGCAACCTCCCCCATGCAGGGGAGATGACTAACCATTGTGCCACTGTGTACTTTAAAAATGAGCATGATATTTATCCTTAAGAACATGTTGAATGTAGAATACTAAAAATTGACCTCAAAGCCTATTAGCCACAAGCAACAATGCCAACCAATACACCAAGATAATCTTTTGGAGTTAGGGGAAGATATACCACTAGTTATCTATGCATATGCCATCCTTCACTAGTGATAAGCTCTTCAAAAAGGGATTTCTTGAGGGATTCAAACTAACAACCTTATTGCTATTAACAAGTTTTTTTACCATTACACCACTATGGACAACTATATTTAGGAAGGAATACACTTTTATTTAACAAGAAAAAATGCCATAACTTTGAAATAAATGTGTCACATACAAAATTTATTTATAGTATGTGAACTAGTGGCCTTTGCTAAATAGAGAGGATAACCAACTATTGTGCTATAGCCATAGTTTGGAGTGAGTGCTATAGGAATTTACTATATTATTGGAAATTTGAGGGGGGAAACTTATGCAAACTCCAATGCCATCCATAGGCCAATACCCTTATAGAAGAAAAATTCCTTATAAAAGTAATGAAGCTAGAGCTCAAAGAGAAATAGGTATACCCTTCTCTTTGCTCAATTTTTAAACTAAATATCCATGTCTTTCCCCATGTAACTAGATATTCTAGTTGTTTTGCTTAAAAATATGCATAGCCATAAAACATTGAATTGCTCCAATATCTATCATGATAGTCATAGGGCATCAAAAACATTTCTTGATCACTCTATGGGATTATTTTTATGCCCTTTATGGTCGCTATATTCTACTACATGTATATCGTGTTACTCTATTTTGGTTGAGGTGGAGGTCTATAATTTGATCCTACACTCTCTTAAGGACATTGGTTGACATAGTGGTCTCTACCACAATTATAGCATTAATCCTTGGGCCACGTCTTATCATTATTTCTACCATTTTGTTGTTGAAAATATAGATTACCCTATTTATGATGTTAGGTTTACCTTTTAGGAACTTCTTCTTGAAGGTGGGTGTTAGCTATTATGGAGAGCCTTGTTTTTCTCCTTGAATTCATTTCTATAATCAACAATAGATTATATTTCTAATCTTGCTTAATTTCCTTCTCAAAAACTTGCTCTAAATTTAAAGGGCTATGGACATCAAAGTTGGTACTAATATAAGAATTCAATCCCATGATAAACATTTTAATATTGAATTATTCATCCTTTAGTACTATAGAATATACTTAATAATCTTGGTGGAAGTCTCCAAATACTAAGTTACAATGAAATTTCCTTGATTGAGATTCTAAAACTCAGTCATCTTCTTGTTGAAGTACAACTATGGTAAAACCACCACTAGTGGAAGGGAAAAATAAACTATTCCTATTTGAAACTTTCTATACTTAAGCCTCTCAATTTTTAGATTATCCCGTCTTGAATATGCTTTTGCATAATATGGTATGCAAAATAGACTACCTTTGTTTCCTCAAAAAAATTATAAAGTTTAAAATACTTTGTTGTGTCTATGAGTCATGACTTAGCTCCATATCTAATGGTTTTATCATCATATTTTGATAGTTCAATCCTTTTTAGATCCTTGGATAAGTTGATTTCAAAATGAATATCCTTATGCACTTGTCCTTCATGGTTTATTCTATATGATTAGACTCTTGGTTGTGCTATCAATTAAGTTATTTTAACATTTGATCTTAAGATTAAATTCTCACATGCATTCAACAATAACAATGATAATAACACAAAAATATTATTGATAGGTATATCTACTAAAGTAATGTAAATACAATGTATTGTACAACTTATTCAATTCACCATTACAATGATTTGTATTAAATATATACACATTGGATATGAGACTCTTCACATTCACAAGACTCTTGACCTTTCTACTTTCAACAAACTATTCATCTCCTCAAACACCTAGGAGATACGACTCTTCATATTTATCATAAGAGAAATATATTTTATTGACTCCACATAATAAAAAAACCTCTTGATTAGTAAAATATAAACTCTAAAAGACTCATATTTTTTCACACCTCATATTTACAAACTATGTACAAAATATTTATAAGTACCAAATAATGTAATAAATGTCCATAGGTTGTTGCCCCAATAATTTTAATCATTTATTGGATTTTAACTCCTAAACAAAGGATTATCATTATATTCATCCTCTCCTAGACATTATTAAGATTTATTTTATAGGTTAGCCATGTTATCTTATGTTTCATTTAGTAGGGATAAAGTCTGATCTAGTTTGTTTCGTGTCACCATTATATCCTTCACTAGAAAAATTTTCAACACTCCTTAACATATCTAGTTTCCTTGTTATATTAAAAAATATACATTTCACCACTAGTGAGCTCAATAATCCCTAGCAATGAAGTTGGGCTTTGATACCACCCTATATTAACCCCCTTCTTAGTATTTTTGAATATAGCATGAATGAATTTTTAAATTCTTGTTATTACTATTAGAAACCTCTTTACTACTGCTAACTACTTAATCATCCTAGACTAAATACACTCTACGATGCAATTATAAAAACATTATCCTTTAAATTAAATAATCAATACAAGCTTAAACTTATTCATCCATGCTAAATATTATGTGCTTAAGTTTCATCCATAATCAAATACATATTCATGTGATAAATAAATCTTAGGCATTAATGGGTGTGATATAAGAACCATAAGTACATCTTTGTATCATATGCCAAAATTCCAAGTGAATAATTCTCCATGAATGATAAATATAATAAGTAATAACTTCATGTAAGGCTGAATTAGAGTACTCTTTTTTTCCACTATGAATATAGAATCATTCTAATGTGACAATAAGGATTAATCAAACATCTTATGTATACCATGAAATTCATAGAATAATGCATGAAATTAATGTACATCTATTATTTTTCATATGTACATATAAAATGCATCAAGTAAACCAATTTTGTAAAATTATCTTTCAATTACAATAAATTTCAAATTCCACTTACTATTATAAAATTCATGAATGAGATTTATTTCTACATTCCATAAAGTACAAGGATTTTCCACCCATTATGTTTCACCATATATTGATAATGTGCTAAATCAATAAGCAAAATAAAATCTAAATCAACATATACCATACATTTTGATAAACAATGGCATACATTATTTGATTCATATGCATTGCCACTTTTAAGAACTACCAGTTTGGTGATAAGGTAGGGAAAATAAAAGGGCCTTACCCTTGAACTATTGTAAACTAACTCTATCTTGAATCTCACTTCTTTGTATGTAAAAAAAAACTGAAATTCTTTTGGGGTAGGCTTATTGTGTTGTTAAAGGAAGTGTATTTTTGGGACTAGGGAATTCATGCATCCTTAAGACAAGTTTTAGGTTGGTCGATCAACCTCTCCTTCGAAGTTGAGAACCATAAAAACTTTTTACTACTAAATCAAGGAGGGTTGGAAGGTGAGAACTACTTTTCCCTCTAAGGGAATCAAGGTCAAGGAAAGACACAATTTGATACCAAACACTATGGGAGAAAAGAGAAATGGACCTGTATTTTCCTCTTCTTAACCTCTACCTTTGGGAAGATATGGAATGAGTTATACTATATTGTTCCAATCATACAAGTATAACTATTACACTTCTTTAATTGAATTTTTGACAACCAAAATAAAAAGTTACATAATGAGAAATAACAACTAGTTTGTTACATAAATCTCTAAGTATAATAATTTAAATGTTATTTTACTTCCTTGCACATAACTCATTCACTCTTGTGCATGCCCCATTAAGGGTATAGATGAATGTAAATACATTATTACTGAATATAACTATTGTAATTATGTGGTAGAGAGATTATCATTATATTTTTATGTTTAATTTCTTCCAATAAAACCATAAGCTTCCTTACACAACTCCGCTAATTATTGGAGGAAAAAATCAAGGGCTCTTTGGTTGAAATATGGAGATTCAAATTCTAATTTTTTTCATGTCACCATGCTTAGAAATAGAAGCAATAACAAGATAAAATTTTTAAAAAAAGCAGATGGTTCTATTACTCAAGACTTAACAGAAATCATAAAGGAGGCAGTAACTTATTTCAATTCTATCCTTGGTCAGGAATCACAGTGCAAGGAGGAGGACAAAGATATTCTCTTGCAATACATTCCTAGAATAATAAATTAGGATATAAACCTTAAGCTTCTAGCTCCCTTTTCTGATGAGGAAATTAAGGAAGCCTTGTTTAGCATGGAGCCAGACAAAACCCCAAAACCCGACGGCTTTCCCCCTCATTTCTATCAAGATTTTTGGGACATCGTAAGTGAGGATGTAATTTATGCTGTCAGAGAATTCCAAGCAAGAAATCATATCCCAAAAGGTATAAACTTTACTTTTATTTCTCTAATTCCTAAGAAGCAAACCCCTGAATCTATGGCTGACTTCAGGCCAATCAGTCTATGTAATGTTTCTTACAAGATCCTAACTAAAGCCATTGCAAATAGAATGAGAGATATTCTACCCCGCATCATAGATCCATGCCAGAGAAGCTTTGTCTAGGGTAGGTCAATCTTGGATGGAGTTATCATAGTTCATGAAGCTCTGCACTCTACTCATAAGACTAATAGGTCTGTTTTTGCCCTCAATCTTGATATGAACAAAGCATTTGATAGGCTAGATTGGGACTTTCTGATTGTTGTCCTCCTTAAGTTTGGTTTTCACCACCAATGGGTTAATTTGATCAAATAATGTATTTATAAAGCATGTTTCTCAATTCTAGTTAATGGAACAACTGCTAGTTACTTTAAAAGTCACAGAGGAATTCGGCAGCGGGACCCTATCAGCCCCATGTTATTGATCATTGTGATAGAAGATTTAGGTAGAACCATCAAAAATGCTTGCAATTCAAGTCTAATATCTGGAATCAAGGCAACATCTCTCACTAGGGCTGTTTCTCACCAACAATTCATTGATGATACCCTTATATTTACTAAGGCATCAGTGGTTGAGGCCAAAATAATTAAATACATCTTGCAAATCTACGAGGACACTACTGGTCAGAAAGTTAATTTCATTAAAAGAAAGTTATATTTCTTGAACACCCCCATTCAAAGGTAAGGAAGGATTGCAAAAATTTTAGGGTGTGATATAGCAAACCTCCCCACTTCGTATCTTGGTCTCCCTCTTTTCATTGGTTCTTCGAGAGAGTCAATGTGGGACAGGGTTATTGAAAGAATTCAAAAAAAAACTTGTTGGATTGAAAGGTCATCTTCTATCTCAATCATGAAAGCTGACCCTCACTAAGGCCTCTCTTTAGAGCATTCCAGTCTATTTCCTCTCCATTTTCAAAGCCCCTGTGAAGGTTTTCCAAAAAATTGAGAAACTCCAAAAATAATTTTTATGGACTGGATCAGAGGAGAAAAAAAGGATACACCTTGTAGGATGGACCAAAGTGTGCGGACCCAAGGAAAATGGGGGCTTAGTTCTGAGGAGAATTGCTCATATAAATTTAGCTTTACTAGCTAAGCAGGCATGGCGTCTCATTTCTGGTGAATAAAATGAATGGAAGCTATCATCAAATGAAAGTATCTTCAAAATATGGAATTTCTAAGTGACTCAGTTCCAATCAGAGGTTCTACTTTTTGGAAAGCAATTCTTAATTATAATGAAATCATCAAAAAATGTTTAAGATGGGTTTTAGGCAATGGTGATAGGATAAATTATTAGAATGATAGGTGGGCTAAGGATAAACCACTGACGCAATATCCTAACTTAGCCCAAATCAGAGATATCATAGAAGAACTCATTGGCAGAAAAGTATCTAATTATATGGTTGAGAACAAAGGTAGAATGAAGTGGAAATAAATAAGAATTCAGGGATTTCAAGCAGAATCAAATGATCTTTGTAACATTCTCGGGCAATAGTTTATCCCCATGAGACCCAATGAAGATCAAGTTACCTAGGCTCCTACGAAAAATAGGCAGTTCACTGTTAAATCAGCTTACAAGCTTCTGCTTGATGACAAGGATTTTGTCCTCCAAAAGGACTTAGTTTGGATAAAAAATTTAAGTCCAAAAATTGTAGTCTTTTCATGGTTGGTTATCCAAGGAAGAATTATAACCATTGATAATATGATGCGTAAAGGTATTTGTATCACTAATCGTTGTTATCTATGCAGGGCTAATTGGGAGACCATTTATCACATTTTTCTTGAGTGCCCTTTTTCCTTGACTATCCTAAGTGGGGTTTTTCAGGCCTTCAATATTTCATGGGTTAAACTAGCCATCGTACTTGATTTGTTCGTCTAGTGGCCTTGCCCCTTTTCAAGCCAAATACTTAGATACATGTGGAAAATTTTTCTCAATAACTATCTTTGGCAGGTGTGGTTAGAAAGGAACCATAGAGTCTTTAATGAGTCTATCCATGATCATCAAACTATCATTGCCAGGATCCTATCCTTTTCCAATGATAATGTGAACCTTATCCCTTTTTATAGCTGTAAACCTCATATGTAGGAGACCACGATTGCTCAATATTTAAGATTGACCTTGTTAGATGAGTTTGTGCCTAGGGTGGTCAACCCCAGAGCCAATGTTAAGTGGTCTCCACCTCCTCTAGGTTAGTTTAAGCTTAATTTTGATGGAGTAGCTAAGGAAAATCCTTGCAAATCAGGCGCTGATGGCATTGTGCAAGATCATAATGGGAATATGATGCTTACATTTTCTAAATATTTGGGAACAAGGACGAACAATGAAGTTGAAGCTAGAGCTATGTGGAGAGGCCTTCAAATGATTCAAGACTTAGAAGGCAATTTGATCATATAAGGAGACTCTATGCATGTTATAAATATCCTCAATAATTGGAAAACACCTCCTTGGAGGATTAAAATAATTGTTGAAGAGGCTAGGATTCTTTTCCAGGGAAGACAAGATAGAAAAGCCCAACATGTCTTTCGAAAAGGTAATAAAATTGCTGATAAGCTGGCCAATTTGGGTGTTGATGGTGATGGACTTTTCAAATGGGAACATGGTGTCCCGAGTGAAGTAGAGGAGCTTATTCAACAAGAATTCCAAGAATGATAGTCAAATTTACCAACAGGGAAGGCACTGTAAGTTCGAAGGCTAGGAGTATTCCCGTATCTTTTTTGAATTGGACTCACAATAAAAATTATCTGAGCTATCAGTCTTCATGGATGTTGCTTGGAAATACCACAAAGACTAATGGGGATAGTCACATGTCAGATAACATGGCTCCTAGTCATCTTAGTAATTTGAGGTTTGTTGATAATCATAGGAAAGGAAATAAATGACAATATAAGACTTCAAACCAAAGCCACGTGGACCACCAGATAGCCACCACCATAAATCTAGCCAGCAGGTTCACTTCTCCAAGGCTAATTGGCCAAGATAGTATGTGGTACCAAAGCATGTCATATACGAAAGAAAGCAATTACCAAAGAATTATTAAGAGTAATTGTCAATACAGAGCTTGTGGGAGTTTTTTTCAGTACTCTGCTATGTGTGTTTGCAGCTTTTTGTTTCTCCATTGTCTCAAGGAAGGGATCCGTGTCTGTTTCTTTTTTGTAATTATGATGCATGTGTGTTTTCTTGGGGTATACCCAAAATTTTGTATGGGAAGTTTATTTTTGATAATAGGCTATGTGCCTTACCGGATGTAATGGCTTTTGAGGCATGTAGATTTTACAAATATAGGATCCTTAGTAAGGATATGTTCATCAAAAACCCTAGGCTGATTTTTGTAAATGGTTTTGGGTCAACCTGTAAAACCCGGTATTAATGCTATAGTATCTTATCTACCAAAAAAAAAGGTGTAGATACATAAGGCCAATAGAATCAGAGAGAGTATACAATGAAAAGTGAATTCCTACATGTTGTCACTATATTTATAAAAATAGGACCAATGACTAGCTTTACAGGTGGTGGAGAATATTGTCATATGAGACATGGGTGGTCTGATTTTGTTAGTCCTTAGGTAGGATTTCAATGATCCATGTTGGCCAATGGTTTTAATTCTATTTTTTCACCTAGTTGTTACCTTTATACCATATTTCCTTGTCAATTTTACTTGTTAACTTTCCCAAAAATATAAAATATGGATTAAGGGATAGGTTTACACATGTTCCATAAAGCATTCATCCTTAAGATCAATGGTGTTGCAATATTCACTTTAAAAAACAATCATGATCATAAATTTATTTTTAGGGATTTCAATGTACAATTATAATCCTAACATGTTGTTATACTTTGGGTTAAGATGATGTGTTGTTTGGACTAATGGTTGTGATTTTATAGCTCAAACAAGAGTGTAATTCAATCATGGCCTTCAAAAGAGAAATTTATTCCTCTAATATGCTATAAATACCCATTTCATCTCCTTATTTACTTACCATACTTCCATGTGCTCATCTACCATACATATTATTGATCATTGGCACTGCTAACATTGCTCTCAACTTTTTACCTTTGTTGCTATCACAACACGTGAACTCTTCTCTCTCTCTCTCTCTCTCTCTCTCTTGTTATTTTAAGTATAAATTAAGCCATTAACCATTGGTTCCCTACCTTCCATGTAGGAATACATAGCACTATACCATGATTTATAGCCAAATATTGAAGTTGCTACTTGAGAACCAGTTTTCCAAGTACAATGAATCCTTTAAAATAAATCAAGGTGAGATATCTTCTTTTCATAGTGATGGCAATGTAAGTAGAATAGAATAGAAGTGAGTCCTTTATTGTATTTATCTATGGATGGTATCAACCTTTTTGTCCTAGATGTCAAGTATTTTATTAACTACATTAGGATTTGGCCTAGCATATGCTTTTTGTGCATGATCTTAGTGTAGTAATCTCTTGAATATTATCTCTTAATTTATGCTTATATCAATATAATTTTATCTCTTTTATTGTATGGTTATTGATTTTCTATGCTAGTTTAATTATTTTTGTATATCTTGTAGTAATTCATATAATTATATGAGATATCCCTTTTTTCTTGCAAATAGTTTGGTGAACCTAACATGAATTCTCATTTTGAGGCATTCACCTTACATTTTTATGCCGCTAGGGTTTAGTAGGTTTGTTGTTATAGATTTTGTATTAGCTACCTCTACTTGTTGTAAGCTAAGTAGTCCAATCATAGCTTTTATCTTTCTTTTACGAATGTCTTTAAAATATATTCTTTTTGTTGTGAGGGTTTTTGGTAGTTTGGTTGCTTGAGGATAAAAACTTTGTCAAATTCCAAGCTTCACTTTAGTAATATTTTTGGGCTTTTCCTTATGGAACCTCCCGCTTCTTCCAAGGGTTTTGGAATGACTACTTGGTCTAAGAAGAAGAAAATTCAAAAAATTGAAGAATATTTAGATCATTCCATTCCCCAAAATAGTTATTATGATTATATTATCCTTCTTCCCAAAATTTTTGGTCATAAAAATGAGGCTTGAATCAAATATTGGATATATAGGTATTTATATTTTAATGGGTATTGGGACCCAACTAAATATTATGATGATCCTACTGGTCTACCCTAGGATCCCAGTGGGATTTGGGAGCCTCCATGTTCAATAATGATGATGAACATTGGGTTTTACCATGATTATCGCTTAATGTGGTGATTATTGTAAATTAGGCACAAATGCAAAGAGCAAATGTAGGTTAGGTATCCCTAAGGTCTCTATATTTATTGAGTCTCATGATGAAAAATAAGTTGAATATATGATTACCCATGGTAAATATCTTGCTTATCATCTAGACACTCATAGGAGATATACTAAGAAGTAGATAGAGGTAACTAGAAGAGATAACCAAACAAATATTGGATATGATGAATAAACTCACTAAAATATTGAGTGTTAACATAACCCCTATAATATAGGTTGTTATCCCTCCTCCATTCTAAAATCCCAATGCTTTTCCTCCTTCATATTCCTTAGTTAACTCTAGGGTGGATCCCCCGTAATCTACTAATCCTACTTTGATAAATTACCATAGCCAATATCTAACCCTTGATGTGGAAGCCATAAAATTTTCTAGGTATATCCCTAAAATATTTTATGATGGAATAAATAAATCCCAAATATTTATTGATAAGTTTACTACATATTATAGGGATTGGTTGCATATTGAAAAATATTTACTAAAAATAATGACTAGGGATTTGGTAGGAAATACTCTTGATTGGTTTAGGGAGTCAATAGAATACATGGCCAATTAGGGAAACCAATGTTATAACAAATAAGGGCATCAAAGAAACCAAAATTAGAATAGTCATTATCCGTAAAATCAAAATATTGGATCCAATACCTCTCAAATTCCTCTAAAGTTAACCGAGTCTTTGTCCAACCTAGCCCAAATGGAAAATAGATCTACAATCAGCTAAATTTGGTCCATTATATCAATATTTTGGAGGTTCGTGTAGAAAATATTAATCCATGGAACAACAATTTGCTACTATTACTAGGAGCACACCTCATAACAAAAAGAAACAACCTACTAAAGATAAAAACTAAAATAAGGATAAATTTAAAGAACATATACAAGTAATGGTCAATCAATCCATAATTGATAAATAAAAAACCCTCCTTTTGTCATCCAAGAACCTGTTACAAACATAGAAATTTTAAAAAATATAGAAAACTTTCCTAGGAATTCTCAACCATGTCTATAAACTCTCACTTATGAAAATATTAAATGACCATAATTGCCACTTAAAACAATGTTTTTTCACCCATGTTAAAAAATCAATAGGACCCTACCCATCCCAAAGAATCACTATTTATAGCAGTCGTGAACAAAATTAAAATGTGGGACATAGTGAAAGGATTACATACAACCCTCTATAATGTCCCATATGAAATTACTTAGAACATATCCTTATCAATGACAACAATTAAGATGATTACTGGATGGGATGAAGATGCCTAGACCACAAGTTACTAATATTATGCCCACCATTACAAGATCTTATGAATAATAGTATATTCAATCACATAAGAAAAATATTTGTATTGATGCATATACTAGCCCTAGTTTGACCTAAACCTTCCTTTGAAAAGTATGATTATTGTTGAGTATTTGGTAAGTAATGGTAGACTTATGTTAACAATAGTATATAACGATATGGCAGTCTATAGGACCTTGGTTGATGAAGAAAGTGGTACATGTATTATATCATTATACTTAATAGATCCACTATAATTCATTGGTATTCTTATAGTGGTCTGCCACAAGATCCTATGGATTTAATTTGGTTGCCAATTATTGCTAGTTTTTAAAAAAGTTATGGTGTTTTATTTCTAGACCAACTATAACATGCTATTAGGTAGATCTTGTACTAGCAAGATGATAGCCATAGCTTCCTCTGCTTGTCAAGTGGTTAAATATGTCTATGATGATAAATTTTTCACCATAGAGGGAGACATAGATCCTTGGTGGCATTATCCTCCAAAGCATAAAATTTGCTTTATTCCCTCTATGGATGAGATACAAAAAGTTCCAATTTATGAGCATGAGCCACAATGAACTTCTAGAAGAAATTATCCAAGAGGTATCCTAAATTTCATTTAAAATATCCCTACGATAGGTATAAATCAGAAGATGATCAACCTGATATAGATGTTATTATTTCCCTTCTTCAATAGGTAATTGATGAATTGTCACCATTATTAAAACCTAAGATGAGAGAATATCATGTCTTGTTTTATAAATGGTTGACCAAATTACACAAATCCTAAAAATATGCTACCAAATGAGAACAAGTATGGATAATGTTAACATGGAAGAAGATAACAAAGATGTTGACAATGATTTTAATCAAGCATTTAACATTGAAACTAACCATTCTCCTTCTGCTACTCATATTTTGGAGTGGGTATTGGAAATTATCAAGTAGGTTCAATGAAAGGTTTTATTTTAAATAATAATTATTATTATATAGATGTAAATTTGTGTGAAGTTTCCACAAAGATAGTAGTAATTATTTTGGTTATTACATGCTTATAAATAATGAATGTAACCTCTATAAGACTAGGCTATATAGGCATATAGAAAATTGAATGTTTTAATTATCACTAAATCAAAAGGTTTCAACATGCCAAATAAAAAAATAATTATTCCTTTGCCTAGTCATTTAACAAAGGTTGAAATATATAATTTCTAAAATTTGTATGATGATAAAATTGGGAATTCTCCCAGATTATCTCACAGGTTCCTTTACCAGGATAAAATAGAAATCGTAATATTAAATTACACAACTATTTGATCAATATCAATGAATCACATTCATAGAATAAAAACAATATTTCTCAATAATAAAATTCATAAATCATAAGATATTACAACAATATTGTTCTTCAATACTTGATTATTGATCTATTTCTTCATGATACAATACATGGAGCTTTATCTCCATAGTATAACCTTAAAATATGACTCTTCAAAACTTGACTATTGCTCTCCTCAAACATCCAGGAGATGCATCCTTTCCTATTCCTCACATATTGACAAAACTCTCATGACTCTTCACTTTACATCTTGTCACATATCATGTGACCTTTCACTTACATATTTAACACCTAACTCCTATGACTCTTGACTTACATACTTGACACTTTGCACTCTTACAACTCACACCTCACACCTTGCATACTTTCACACTTGCACACTTCATTACATAAAATTTGGACTCTTATCACATATTGATACATACGTTAGAGAAATATAACTCACACTACCTAATATAATATTTAAAAATTTTACCAAATAATGTGATATTTGTTAGATCCCTTGTATTACATTATTTAGTTTGAAGAATTTTAGTCTTCAATCTTCATATTTTGCTTTGTTCCTCATATTTCATTCTTTCTTTGGCTCTTTGCTTTGTGCTTCTTTTTCTTTGTCTTGGTATTTTTCTTCTATTTCTCTAAGTTCTTTCCTACTTCTATTATATTTCTCAACAAATCATCAAAATAATATGACTCATATACTTCATTAATATTAGTTCTTGTTGACTGATTTGCTATTTTATGCAAGATATAAATATTCACCATTTTCATATTCATTGTCAACTAATTCTTTACTATGATTTTTATCATTTGATGACTTTGTATCATAGTTTTCTTCAATATATTGTTTTTATTGGTAAGAAAGGTTTTGAAAGGATTTCGTAACCTTTTACAAAAAAGTTCTAGTTAGGAAAAATGCTCCCAACCATCTGAAACAAAAAGGAAGCACCTTCTTCAAAAAAACCAAGAAGAAAGACAAAAATAAATATAGAAACCTTCGTAGGGGAAAAAGAGGAAGCCTCAATGGGCTCACGTAAATCCTGCTCACGTGTCTAGGTAAAACGATAGATTACTCTATTTTATCATCTGTTATGCAGTAAAAACATGTAGGAGGTGTTCATTGAAGATGGTGTAGTACAATATGGCTCACAAATACATTCTCCATGTTGAGCCAGAAGCTCCACGTGATTTGAACATTCATTTTATCAAGGTGAAGCCACACATGAAAGTGTATGTTGAAAATAGATTCTGTGAACTTAGAGAAATTACATGGATCGATGAAACCTCCAATGATGTGTCCTAAAAATACTATTCAATCTAAGGAGGATTTCCATAACATGGAGAATATGTGGCTACCCAAGAAACCTGAATCCTAGGAAAACTCACAAAAGAGATACAGGTGTGGGATTGCCATTGACCACGGGGGAGGAGCAATTTAATTTTAAATAGTGATGTTAGGTAATGAATCCCCAAGTTAGCTAAAAGTCAACAGCTTGGTTTCCTTCCCTAAAGACATGTTGGACAGTGACATTAGGGGAATAGCTCAAAAAAAACTTTTCCTCAAATATTAAATTGTAGATGTTCCAGGATGCTAACTGGGTACCTAAAATGTTTCTAATAATGTTCATAAAGTCACCTTTGAAAATAAGTTTAAGGTAATTTATTCTATATAGGAGATACAGACCATGGAAGAGAGCTCGAGATTCAACAAAATGGTTGGTTTGGATGTCGATATTTTCTACAAAGACTAGCAATATCTTTCCTATATGATCTCGAAAGATACCTCTTGCTCCAGTCGATATTGGCTTACCCTTGGTAGCACAATTAAAATTATACTTGATCCATACCAAAGGTGGAGGAGACCACTTGATAATTGAGTGATCAACCACAAAAGAGGGAGATGAAATATCACAAGAAGGGAGCTAGAGGGACTTGGCTAACCGAGCTTCACTTGGGGATTCCGACCACTCAGTGCCCTGAATAAGAGATATTTTTAGCTATTGCATGTATAACTCTGGAAAGAACATAGTTAGAATCATAGATGGAGTTATTAGAGGCTCTAGAATTTCATTCATGCCAAACTTCCCATAGGAAATAAGGGAAACATAAGGTACAAAAGGTTTTGACACGAAAAATACCATTGTAAACAGAGGATATTAGGAGAAAATGGAGGAACCCATGCAATACCCACAAAGGAAAATAAGGAGCAAAGAACTTTGAGGGAGAAAGGACAGGAGAGGAAAATATGTTGAGTTTTTTTCAGTATTCAAATTACTAATATTTAAAAATTTCTTCTCATTTTATGAAGTCAAACTTCTAAAGTAAGTACTTCCATATATGCTATTATCATTATATAAATAGTTACTATGATGATATTTTTGGATTTTTCACTTGATTTTGTCAAATTTATGCTTAGATAATCTTTAAGAGTTCCAATTTTCAATATATTTTCAATTTTGAATCTTTTTTATTTTTTCAGCACTCTATCATACTTTGTGTGCAAAATTTTAAATTTTACAGCATTTCTTCACTATCTTTCAAAGGTAAATTTTGAGTAATTTCCTCCATAACAATATTTATTTAATCAATGTTTCCTTTGATATTGAATTCCTTATTTATCCAAAATTTAATGTCTTCAAATAATTCTTTAAAAAAACAATTTTCTTCAATTCCTTTTATGTAAAATACAATTTCTTCCAGATCAACAATTTCTATTTTAAAACTTCAATATTCAATCAAGAAATCAATAAGTTCTTCAAATAGTCATTTTCTTATAACTCTAATTTAATTTTACAAATTTCAAATTTCTTTATCAATCTTCAAATTAATAATCAATCAACTTTTCAATTTCAATCATTCATTTTCTCCATCATCATTCATCATTCTATTATCAAATTCAATTTTATCTTCTTATTTCTCCTAATTTAATTATTTTTCACTATTTCTCCTTTAAATATTAATTTCACCCTCACTCCAATAAATTCCACTTTCAATTTAAATTTTAAATGTGTTCCCTTATAACTCATATTCATCAATGCATTCTATCACTATGGTTAAACCTTATAAAATAAAATTTCAAATTTCTTCCTTATAACTCCAAATAAAAATTTGATGCCCCAAATCTAAATTATGTCATCCCAAATAAGTAATGCATACCTTAATCAACCCAAAATTTAATATTCCTCAGTCTGATGTCTTTTGGTATGTTAGGACAAAACTTTGTCAGGTGTAGCACCAAATGCTTCAAATGTCTCCTCTATCATGTAAAATAAACTTTGAATTTGTGCTCTTGATGCTTAATATTCCTCTATGATGCTTCTCCATGCTCGAAACTCCTTTGCTATTTCTTCATAAACTTCTATACTTTAGGACAATTTCTTGTGTACATAGGTTCTCCTTGCTTCAAGAAAGCTTTTTTCTTTAGGCTTCATTGCATAGGTTTTATGCTTCAAATAGGTTCATTGGTCTTTATTTATTCTTTTAGTAGCAATAGTTTATTCTTTACCTACATTAGGATTTTGCTCATGGTAGTCTTATCTCTTTAATGCTTCATGACAATCTTCTCTCCTTTTAATGCTTCATGATAGTCTTCTCTTCTTTTGGCTTCACCAACTCATAATCTATGCAACTATCATTAATCTTTCAACCATCCAACTTCTTACTCATCTGACGTCTGGCTCCAATGTAAAATCTTCTCACATAACTACTTCAATAAAAAATTATCCTCCTCAATGTCTCCACTCAAGGTGTCCAAAGTGTGGCTTTGACTTGATTTCAGTATCTTTCTTCTCTTCTTTTCACTTTCTTTCAATTCCTTATATCTTCAAAATATTCTTTCAAAACAATATTCTTCTTATCTCTCCAGATATCATTTTTTCTTAAAAATACTTCTTATTTCTCCATCAATATTTGAACAATGCTTCTTATTTCTCCAATAATTTAAATCAATCCAAATAACTTTATTAAATGAATTTTTCCTTACGTTGGCAATTATTCTCAACAATTTGTTCTACAATTTGAGCAACCTTCACCCTTCGATATTATTTCTATTCTCTTCTTCAATAATTTTGCTTCATCAAATTTCTTCCAATATTTAATCTATGTGGACCACTAGTCCAATATTCATACCAAATTTTGGTGCCAAATTTCTTCAATTTCTTTGTATATTCCAATAATCTTTTCAACTGGCCATCTTCACCATTGAAAAATATCAACCCTCCTTTTCTTCAATATCAAATGTCCAAAATGTGGTGTTGATACCACTGTTAGGAATTCTCCCAGATTATCTCATAGGTCTCTTTACTAGGATCAGATATAATCACAATATTAAAGCACACAACTATTTGGTCAATATCAATGAATCACATTCATAGAATAACAATAATATTTCTCAATTATAGAAATCATAATATTATTCATAAATCATAAGATATTACAAGAATATTGTTCTTCGATACTCGATTATTGACCTATTTATTTGTGATATAATGCATGGAGCTTTATATTCATAATACAATCTTCGATACTTGACTCTTTCTCTCCTCAAATATTTAAGAGATGCATCCTTTCATATTCCTCACATATGATAAAAATCTCGTGAATATTCAATTTACATCTTGCTCATTACTCTTCACTTACATAGTTGACACCTAACTCCTATGACTCTTTATTTACATACTTGATACTTTGCACTCTTACAATTAACACTTCACACCTTACACACTTTGACACTTGCACACTTTATTACATAACACTTAGACTATTCTCACACATTGACACATGCATTAGAGAAATATAACTCACACTCCTTAATACAATATTTACAAATGCTACAAAATAATATAATATCTCTAACAAAAACCATTTATCATTCCATATTTGATAAAGTCAATTCTTGTACTATTTTTAATTGTCCTAAACCAAAATCTACTATTAGCTTATCCATTTGAGAATTTTGCTCAATAGAACCGATATTGCCTCTTAAAAAAATGATCCTGGTCAAAAAAGTTTTTTCTATATTTTCTAAGCCTATTCCTATTGGATTAGAAATCCTTGGTGTCTATTTGGCCTATAGGACCTTTGGTGCTAAAATTGTCTGAAAATGTAGATAAAATTCTTATGCAACCAATACTGCCTTTTAATGTGGTGATATTAGTTTCCCTCATTTTTAGAAAATAAGGAATTTCTAGGCATTCATAACTATTCCTAATGACTTATTTTTAGGTATATAAATGTTTTTCTACTTAGATAAGTCATCAAACAATTGGTTTGACTAAGTTGATCCTACATCCTCTTGTACACAAGACATTTAATTGAAGCAAATTTATCTCTTGAGTAATAAACCAATGTTTTCATTGCTTCTTTTATGAATTTTTATAAGTAGTTAGATCCATACCCTAGTCCCCCACATCCCCATATTTCTTAATTTATAGTCATATGCTCAAATCCTCTCTTAGCTTAGAGGTAAGGGGCATGAGTTTGACCAACCCTTCAACTCCCAAGCAATGTTCTCTTTCTCTCATCCTTGCCTAATGATAAATCCATTATAGAATTATTATGACAAAGAGAAAATAATCCATCCACAATACCATAAAATCGGGTTTCTTCAAGATACTAATCATAATTAGGGAATCCATAAGTGGTTTGATTAAGATTGCTAGGTCAAAATTAGTACTAAATTAGAGGACTTTACCCTACTCTAGACTATTTTAAAGAGGAAATCTCATGAATGTCAAACCTACTATAGACATTGATGCAGGCTACTCTAAGAAACCATGTATGATCAAAACTAGGGCTACCTATTTAAGGAATAATAGACTAGCTTTACTACTTTACATTGATAGTACAAAGATGCTTTTGCCTGGGATTATTCTAACATGCTTGAAATGGATGATGATTGGTTTTCCATAACATTGTTAGTTATGGGGACATCAATCACATTCAACAAAAGTAAAGGATGTTCTCTCCCATTCAAAATTTTTCCACAATTAAAATCCAAAAGGTGTTAGATGTCAATTTTATCAGATAGGTTAACTATTTAGGATGGATGTCTGACCAATGTGAAAAAAGAAGGAAGAGAATGTTATCCATATTTGTTATAATTTTATAAACATCAACCTAAACTATCCTAAGGATAAATTTACTTTACCCTCTGTTGATGCTATTGTCAATTTTACCACAAGGATAAAACGTTGTCCCTTATAGATGGCTATTCAAGATATAACCAAATCTAGATTTCCCATGAGGATCAAACTAAAATAAATTTTACTATATCCTCGAGTATATTTTGATATGTTGTTATGCCATTTGGATTAAAAATACTAGAGCAACTTATTAGCAAGTTATGACAATTATCTTTCATGACTTGATTGAAAATATAGTGGAGTCATATGCGGATGACCTATTAGATAAGTCTAAGAAGTAGGTTGACCACCCAATTGACACACCTTCTATTTCTATAGATTCTAAATAGGATCGTCACCCTAACACTTGGACCCTTTACTTTGGTGGAGCATAAATGAATTTGGGATATGAATTGGTATCTATCTCAGGTATTCAATTGGCCTAGCTATTCCCATGACCTTTCATTTAAATTTTCTAGCATTACTAACAATGTTGTAGAATACAAGGATTTTATTATAGGAATCTTGACCACCCAACATATGAATGTTAAACACATTAGATTGTTAGAGAATTTTTAAATTGTGGTATATCATATCTTTGGTGAATATTTCATCAAAGATCCATATAATGGCCATAAACTTAATCAATGTCATTGTTTCCTTTTTTATTAGGCATTCCCCATGGGGATAAAATACCATGGCTGACTCTCTAGCCACTTTGGCTAGTAAATTCATACCACATGAAAATATTATTGAAACAAATTTTGTGGTAGATTTCCATGATGAACATGTGATCTCTATCATTTATGGCCCAATGGATATATATTCAATCAAGGTTAATGTTATAGATTTCTAGGTCTCTATTGATGATCGCGATCCTTGATATGACAATATTTTACACTTACTTAATAATCAAACCTATCCACCTATGGTTGATGCTAATTAGTGGGTTTGCATTTGAAATTTAAGAAATATGATATTGTTTAGGCCACAACCAAATATGTAAAGAGGTGCTTATGAGTACCATTTATGTAGCCTATGTGTATGTAATAATATAAGCCTACATGCATTTAACATTTATTTAAGCCTATATGCCTCTTTCATATTTAGCCCTTAGTGGTATTGGTTAATCCACCTTTATGGACAACCTTACTTTAAAAGGGTAATTTATTACTATTATATTGTAAAGTTGATCTCATGATAAGTTTATGTCAGCTTGAGATTAACCTCTCATTGAGGATTTGGTATAACTATAAATACCTCAATGAGGATTCATTTGAATAATACGTGTGAATAAAATATGATATTTTGGGGGTGCCCATGGGCACCCACATTATGCTTCTTGTCATATCTCTTTATTTCCATTGTTGTTTACTATTTATATATTTCTAATCATTTTTATTATTTTCGGTATACAATTATGATGAATGCATGTTTTGGAATATTTCTAGAAAATATTGCAAATTCAGATAACATTCATAGGAGACCATTTCAATATGTCATTTTCAATGGAATATTGTACTATCATAAGCTTGATAATGTTCTCCTACAGTTACTTATAGAGGTCAAAGTGCAATAATTCCTCTTTGATAGCTGTTGTTGCACTTGTAAAACATACCCAAGTCTACATGAATTGGGTACCCATATTTTTAAAAAATTTGGTAAGCTTTCGTTTGTTTTTATTAGGTTTGTTCTTAATTTTCAGTCATACAAAAATTCAAGTGTTCAGCTGAAAGCTTTTTATTATAGGTGCTCAATTTTTGCTTACCTTAAGTTTGTTGGGATGATTATTATCATGGTTGTGTATAGTAAACTTATTTTAAATGGAAAATAACCTCTTCCATTAGATTTGGCTTGAAATAAGCTTTCCAACTAGTACCTGCATGCCTATGTTCCCATAGCCTTAGCACCCTGAAATTGCTTAAAATTAAGCATTGCAAACTTGATTTTCTTCCTGATAACATAGATGGATTCACTTTTGGGTCCCTATATCTCTTGTAATATTCAATGCAATTTTGTGAAATCACTTCCATTAGATGTCCCTCAAAAATGACTTTTCGAAATATTTTAATTTACCTATGTTTAGGGGAGAAATGACCTCCCGGATAGCTTATTTTCTATAGGCTATCAAATTTGTCATGGCTAAGATAAATTTTGGTAAAATATTAAAAAAAACAAGTGAAGACATTATCACTGGCAACTTGCGATCCTATGCAATGCCGAAAGCTAGGTACTCACGGGAAAATTACCCTGCGGGAAGCAAGAAGGCCATACAATAAAATACCAAACTTTCTTATTATTGATGTAAGCAAAAGCCTCTAAAACGTCCAACACATATTTGGATAAGGCATGAAGCCCGATAATTGTAAATAAACTCAACATTTAAAATTTGACTAAGACATGAAGTCTAGCAATTGGAAATTTTACCTCAATAACTGAAAATTAAGCTTGAAATGGAAAAGCTAGACAACCACTTGCGGGGAATGCTAAGTAAAAATTACCCTGGCCAAAATGCTGGACACATTACAAATAAAATATCCAATAATGAGCGTAAGCATAAGAAAATTTTGATAAAGAAAAATCTAGGATGAAATTGAAAAAAATACCTAGACCTGATAAGAAGAAAAATCTAAGTATAAAAATTATCGGATGTTATATGTTGGATCTTTAGCAATGGCGTTAAACACTTCCTTAGTTGAATCCCGATCATGGGTGACAAATAAAAAATCTAAGTGAAAAGGAATGCTAAATTTTTTTTATTATTGATGTAGGCAGGAAAACTGAAAAGTTTGGCAGAGTGAAAGCCTCCAACACTTAAAAAAAGAGGCTAAGTGTAAGGTAAATATCGGATGTTAGACTTTTTGGCTATAACATCAACACTTCCCCTGTCAGAACCTGGCCTCTCGCTCATGCGAAAATAAAAAAGGTAAGTCAAAGAAAATGTTAGATGTGAGAATACACCAAAAGAAAAAAGGGAAATGCTAGACATTTTTAATTACTGGCGTAAGCACAAGCAAAAAAAAATCTGGTAAAGAAAAAAACCGGACTAAAAGCCAAGATAAAGAAAAAGCGTGGAGACTTGCAAGAAAACTTGATGAATTAGAAATAAGCCCAACCATTAGAAATTTTACCCGGCCATTGAGAATTTTATTTTGATAACTGAAAAAAAATAACCCCAACAATATAAAAAATAATTACCCTGGCGAATGAAGATTTACCCCAGAAACTGTGAGCTAACTTACTCAGAAGACTTGGCCACTTGTAGCTAAAGAATATGCAAAGAAAAATAAAGCGTACCCAACCAGAAGCTTGGGCTACTTCCTAGGAAGCATGAGAAGAGAAATAAAGACAAAGCAAAAATCTCCAAATGTTGTAAGAAATCTGAGAAGGGAAGCTCATGTTTGAAAGTGGAAAGCCTATTTGAAAAGGAGCATATAAAAAAAGAAGAAGAAAAAATTTAAATGTAAATAAAATGTTATATATAATGTAAACTATAAAAAATAAATGGTTAGCTCTTTGCTAGCTGTTTTGTTTTATGTTTGATTGGGTGGACCATCTTAATTGGTGATCTTCACAAGTCCCCTAACCTTTTTTAGCTTATTATTGTTAGTTGGGCATGTTTGTGTGGATGTTGGTCAGAATTTTCTTGGCCTTGATCCCGATGGTTTCCTCTGTGTATGCTCCTCTGGCGATATGGTGATATGTTTTCTACTCTTGTGGTAATGTGGTGATGTGTTTATCTATTCTGGAGGAAAAGCACTCTGCTCTTTTGGGTACATTGAAGTTTGTGGTCTCCTTTGTCAATGATATTCAGGATGTGGTTAACAAACAGATGGATATGCCAACTCTGAACTAGCTATGCTATGATGTTCTTGTAGCAGTTGATATTAGGTTATATTTTATGTTGGTTGTACGAGGACCTCTTTATTTTATTTTGCTGAGAAAGGCATGGTTCTTTTATGGTATGTTGTCTGTATGGGACCCTATCTATTTTGCCTTGTTGAGGGTGGCCTATTATTCCTACTCCTTTGCGGGTTTTAATTTAGTTTTGTAGTTTAGTGCATTCTCATACCTTATCTTAGCCTATTGTAATAGGTTTTGGGACCTCAAAACCCCTTCGTTTACCAAATCAAAAAAATATATAAGAAATAAATGGGTATAGGTAGTAGATTGACAAGTTTTCATTGAGTGTTTATCAATTTGAAATCAACGGTTCCAATCTTGAGCCTCTCCAAGATCACCCGAGCCTCTCCAAGATCACCCGCACTTGGAGTAAAAATATTACCGAGGTGGGATGGGGGCTATAGTTGTAGCTTTTTGGATTTGAACTGTGCCCATGGGGATAATATGACAAAGACTGTTGCTGATTTTCTTATCTCTTCAAAAAAAAAAAAAAAAATATATATATATATATATATATATAATAAATAAAATAATTTATATATAAAAAAATCTAATGCTTGTATTTTTGCTTTCTTCTTGCAAGATATTTGTTGGAGCTATATTAAATTTAAAATATGGTGGACATGATGGAATATGTGAGATTTTAATGTTGATCAAGCAAACGTACGATACCAGACTCAAAGATATCAATGCAAAGGATACTTGGAACCCTAGGAATGATAAGTTACACCATGCGGCATCTATTAGAGCTAGAAAGTGACTACCACCTCCATGAGTCATGGCGAGCATCTTAAGAATCATAATGGCCTGACAAAGGATGTGTAGAGAAAATGAAGAGGGCTAGTGGTGCCAGCTTAGCCCAAGATCATGTCTAATAAATTTTAGCCAATATTTTATTTTATTTTAAGTTTAGTGAAAGCTATATAAAGGGTGGTACTCTTCATTTGTATAGGTTGGGAATCCATATATTAGCATAGCCCCTTTAGCTTCTTTTTCTTTGCATTTTATCTTTGTAGTAGGATGAATCTTCTTAACTAAGTTGTTATTGCTTCGAGCATAGCTTTTGTAATCCATTAAAGTGAGCAAATCTAAAATGAACGTACTTAATGGCTATCTTTTATAATATAAGGTTTTAAAATTTCTATGTTCAATCTACGCATGCTTCTGGTGGTTGCACTTAGTACATTTCTTAGTCTTTTTCTCCCTTGAAGATTACATCATTTTGGGTCTTAGGTTGTGTAAATGTTGGTCGTGTCGGGGCTACTTTTAAATCAGAATTTTTTGCTTTACTGAATTAGAGCTGGAGTTCAAGGTAATAATAGCTTGTTTTCTTTTAATTTCTCTTACCCTTAACCTTTGATCTTTTTTTGAAATTTGTTTAGATTAGGAGTAAATTTAATTAATATTTGAAGCTGGTTTGTTGTTGTGTTAGTTTCAAATTTTGTTTAAGTTGTAAGCTAAGAAATTTGAATGCAATGAATGATAAATTATACTTTGCAACCATTTAAATTTTACTCAACTCATATGCATTATAATATCAATATAGTGGAATTTTTCTTTGGCAGTTAAGCATTTTTATTTTAAAGCATTGCATCGAAGAAACTTATCTTTTAGAGTCATAACCAAAAATGGCCCCTTGAAGGAACAACAAACAATGACCTCTGAGTCTATCTGCATCAACCAATACTTGGCATATCCAAACCTTGGGGGAAAGAAATTTTCCTTTCAAGAGGGAATATATCATGTTCCACATATGTTGTCTTTCCCCCGATAATGTGTCATTTGCATGCTCAACAAAACTGGTGCTAGAAGGAGGGCTAAGACTCTAAAATTAAATTTTCTAGGTGCATTGTGTATGTTACACATCTTGACTGTCAAAGCTAGAACCTAAAGTCATCATCACTAGATCCAATCCATTTTTAGGTGGCATTGCGTTTCTTAGCCATTTTCCATACAAGAGATCTAAAGCTAGTAAAGGTAATCCTAGTACTATTTAGACTACCAATAGTTTTCGTAGAGTTATTATCCCTATTGTTGATCATTTTTCCATTTTTTAAAGTCCACCAATGGAAAAATTTACTTCATGGTTAGTAGGAAGTAACCCTTTGAACATACAAGGGCTTGCACATGATATATCTAAGAATGTTGAAAGATATATTTCTCAATATAGGTATGATGGAACAAGGTTAGCTGAAGAACATATTCAAGCATATTGAGACACATTAATCCATTTATAAATTATGCATGAGGATTTTGCTTGTAAAATGTTTCCACACACATTAGATGATTGGTATATCAACTTACCTTCAAGCTTTATCACTTCCTAGGCTTAGCTAGAAGCAACATTTATCAACCATTTTAGATTACCTATGGATCCTACTATGGTATATCATCAATTAAACTTTGCATGTAGAGAACCTAATGAACCCCTAAGACTTTTCAACACAAGATTCCATAAATTATATACCAAGCTAGTGATGCCTTACACCTTGATAGAGAAATCAACCATTCAGATGTACTTTAGATCCTTGGACCCATTAACCTCTATGTTTTTGAGGAGAGTTCCTCAAATTACATCCTTTTCCAAAGAATATAGTGAGGCCATAATAGTTGAACAACAATTAATGCCTCAAGGCTTTGGTTTGGGTTAATTACCATCACTTGGATAACTAGGGGTTTATAATCAAATACAGTTATTAAATCAAGCCCTTACACAACACCTTCCCATGCTAAATCCATTGCTAAGAGTCATGTATCCAAACCAAAACTAGCCCATAAATTATACACCCTTAATCAAATGATGCCTAATATAAGCAATCAATAGACCATTCCAACATTATTGGATAACCAGGTAACCACAAAAAACATCCTCAACCATGCACCTCCAGTAAATAATAAATCAACATTACCCACACCTATAAACACATTTACACCCGCAAATAATATAATAAATTAACCAATATCAAATAAATATAATAAACCAAATTCGAGGTTAGATAACTTACAAAGAATTGTTCAAAAATTAAACAATGATATGCTTCAACTACAAAGGCAAGTTACTCAAAATCTTGCTATAAATCAAACTAATGACAACCCAAGTGCTTATATAAACTTGGCTGAACTTGCTCTACGCAAGTGGTGTAGGGTCCATTCCACTACTCAACATGGTGAAACTGATTGTCCAAAGTTTAAAACTACTTTGGATATTGTCCAGAAAGAGATGGGAAATTTAGAGTTAGTTTCCATCAATGAGGATTGTAGAAATTAAGCTAATTAGAATGCAGATACAACCTTAGTTTTAGAAACATATGAGCTATCAAGAGTGGATGAGACGAAACCTGAAGAATATCTACAAGAAGAGGTGCAAGCTCACTAGTAGTTTTAAATAGAATAATTATATTCTTCAGAGTAAAGGAAAATAACCACTGACTTCTTTCACGCCTCTCAACAAAATTTATATCCCAGTTGATGAGTAGGCCAACAAAAGCCTTGTCCCACCTAAGGATCCTGTAGTTCCTGCATAGTCAAAATCTAATATTCTATTACCACAGACAGAAAATCCAAAAAAAAAACAAGCTTGGATATGATATCATTGAAGACCTCAAGGAAACCAAGGCAAACATTTCTCTATTTGAGATAACTTAGGTGAATGACCAGGAGGATTTGTTGCTTAAAACATCCCCTATCTGAAAGAAAGAAGAGATGGAAAAGGATACTCATGCTTTGTTGGCTATATACAAATAAAATATAGAATCCCCACCTTTATTGTTGACTACTAAAATGGCTAGTAAAAGTTTACATAATTGCCTTGTGTAGTCAAGTGCTTCTGATAATGCGATGCCATATGTTGTCAATAAAATATTAGGGTTGACCCCTAATTCCTCAAACAAGAAGGTTGTTTAGCTAGATAAGACAAAGATAAATGTGGTTGGGATGTTACATCAAATTCACATATGATTGGTTGTTAAATCTAGGATACAAAAATACATTGATATTCAAGTTTTGGATATCCCATATGCCTATGGGATGTTGCTCAACTATGATTGGTCAAAAATATTGAATGGCTATATGTCAACGAATTTTATAGAAATGAAGTTCATCATAGTAGAACAATATCAATGAGGTTTTATACCATGAACTAGAATGTGGAGCATATATTGTTGCCATCGAAATCAAAACTGAGGATGATAATTATCTAGTAGTGGAGACCACACACAATAATTCAAGATTAGTTGTGGACCCTCAAGTTTAATGGATCAAAGTCCAAGTATGGTAGTGGCGATGAGATTAAATTAAGTTGGTGGGGGAGAGGGGTAAAATGAAGGCCTTTAGAAATTCAGATATAGTGTTATTATGGGATGATGCCTATAAAAACTGGTATGTTTTTCATGACAGGTTTCTCTCAAATCATGATAATTATGTTTTGGACCTTGGGAAATTTGACCCCTTTGGGTAGGACCCCTTCAAATATCAAAAATTCTAGTTCTACCTTTTAAATAAGCCTTATACATAAGTTTATGTTTTAAGTTTTTGGTTATTTATGTTGTGCTTTATTTTGTTTTTGAATTTTCTCTATCATATGCTTTCCTCTAGTTAGCTTAGATTGGTCACTTACAACTAGCTTCTAGTTCCTCTAATTTATAAGTGTTTTTGTATAGTTTAGGGATTAAAAGATCCTACTCTAAACTCCATAAAGTCGAGATGGTATTAATCAATTATTTTGTGTATATTCTTTGTTGGGGCAAACAAACTAATCTAACAAGTGATACAAAATGATGTTGTAGCTTCACATTGAAAATATTTATAATAAAATTTCATACCAGGAAGAATAAAACCATTGTGGTTTGGTTCTCAGGTGAAGGTTATTCAAGTGTTCACCCTCCTATTTTACATAGTGATCCTCGATCCAAAAGTAAATGCTATGGCTTCTAAAAATTTTATTTTCAAAAAAAAAAAAAGAGAAAACTCGAGTGCTTGTGTGATTCAAACAACCTCTACTAGTGTTATGAAAGTCTAGATAGCAGTGGAGCAAGGTCTAGAGTGGAATCATAGATAACCTTATCAAGGTTATAAACACCTAATTGGTAGTGGAGCAATATCCGATAATTGGTGACATATCTACCTATGTGGCAAAACTAATCATTAGTAGACCAATATTCGCTTAGGGGTAAACTAGTCTTATTTCTAAACTTTATTGGCAAATTTTAACTGATTTTGGAACAAAAATGAATTCACATACACACACTTTTTCTAAAATAAAATGAAGTATTGCTTTAAGGTTGATGGTTAAATCCCAACTTTATATGGATGCCAAAATTTTATTTTTGTTGGTTTTGAAGTTTCATTATTTTAGAGGGTTCTTTCCATTCCCAAAATGCTTAGGAGTATTTTCCAGCATAGTTACCATTTGTTGTTGTGCTTGCACAACATGCCCTAGTCTGCATGGACTAGGGATCTACTTTTTAAAAATTTTGGTAAGCCTTCTCTTGTTTTTCCTGGGTTTGTTTGTAATTTTTGATCATGCAAAAACTCATGTTTTAGTTGAACGCTTTTTAATATAAGTGCCTAGTTTTTGCTTACCTTAAGCTTGTTGTGATCATTATTTCCATGGTTGTGTATGGTAAACTTATTTTAAATGACAAATAACCTCTCCCATTAGATCAAGCTCGAAATAATATTTCCAATAGGTACATGCATGGCTACGTTTCCATAACCTTAGCACCTTGAAATTGCTTAAAATCAGGCATTGCATACTTGTTTTTCCTCCTAAAAACATAGATGTCTTCACTTTTAGGTCTTTATATTTCTTATAATATTCAATGCAATTTTTTGAAATCACTTCCATTAGATGCCCCTCGAAAATAAATTTTTGGAAAGTATAAATTTACCTATGTTCGGAGGAGAATTGACCTCCTGGATAGCTTATTGTTTGCAAGTTATCCAAGTTGTCGTGACTAAGATAACTTCCAAGGAAGTATTTAGAAAAGAAAAAAAAGTGAAAACATTGTTGCTAGCAACTTGCAATCCTATGCAATGTCGAAATCTAGGTACCCACAAGGAAATTACCCCGTTGAAAGCTAGAAGGTCGGATAATAAAATTCTAGACTTTCTTGTTGTTGATGTAAGCAAAAACCTCTAAAAATTTTGGCATGTATTTGACCAAGGCTTGAAGCCTGACAATTGGAAATGAACCTGGCACTCAAAATTTCACTAAGGTATGGATTCTGATAATTGGAAATTATACCACGGTAAGTGGAAATTAAGCCCGACAATGGAAAAGCTAGCCGACCACTTGTGGGTAACGCTAAGTAAAAATTGCCTTGGCCAGAAGCTCAGATGCATCACGAAAAAGAGATCCAACAATGAACATAAGCATAAGAAAGTCTGACAAAGCAAAAGCTAGGATGAAATTGGAAAAAATTACCCCAACCCAGTAATAAGAAAAATCTAAGTATAAAAATTATTTGATGTTGGACCTTTTGGCAATGGTACCAAACACTTCCTCAGCTAAAGCCTAGTCGTGGGTGAGAATAAAAAACTCTAAGTGAAAAGGAATGCCAATTTTTTTTATTGTTGATGTAAGCAAAAAAACTTAAAAATACCGATATAGCAGAAGCCTCCAACACTTAAAAAAAGGGGCCAAGTGTAAGGTAAATATCAGATGTCAAACCTTACTGGCTATAACATCAACACTTCCTCTGTCGAAACCTGACCTCTTACTCATGTGGAATTGAAAAGATAAGTGGAAGAAAATGTGAGAAGCGAGAATAAACAAAAAAAAGGGAAATGACAAACTTCTTTAATGGCTGATGATGTAAGTACAAACATAAAAATAATATAGCAAAGCTAAAACCTAGACTAAAAGCCAAGGCAAAGCAAAAACCTAGAGACTTGCAAAAAATCTTGATGAAGTGGAAATCATCCTGACCATTAGAAATTTTACCCAACATTTGAGAATTTTACTCTGGCACTCAAAAAACAACCCCAACAATCTAAAAACTAATTACCCTGGCCGATGAAAATTACCCCAACAATTGAGAGCTAACTTGCCCAAAAGCCTTGGCCACCTATAGTAGAAAAAATAAAGCATGTCCAACTTGGGCTACTTGCCAGGAAGCATGAGAAGAGAAATAAAGCTAAAGTAGAAATCTCTGGATGCTTGTAAGAAAGTTAAGAGAAGCTCATGCTCGAAAGTGGAGAGTCAGTTTGAAAGGAGCATTTAAAAAAATGTTAACTTTTATTAAAATAATAAAAAAATAAAACAAAATAAAAGGTAAATAAAACTTGTTATATATAACGTATAATATAAAATAAATAAATAAATTTATAAAAAAATCTAATGTTTATATTTTTGCTTTTTTTTTGCAGGATATTCATTGGGTTGTTTTAAATTTAAAATATGATGAACATGATGGCAGACATGGGATTTTAATGTTATTAGACAAACACACGATAAATAAATACCAGACTCAAGGATCTTAATGCAAAGGATACTTGATGATCTAGGAATGAGAAGTTACACCACATGGTATATATCAGAGCTAAAAAGTGGCTACCACCTCTATGAGGCATGATGAGCATCATGATGGCCTAAAAAAGGATGTGCAATGCAAAATGAAGAGGTTGAGTGGTGTCATCTTAGCCCAATATCGTGTCCAATTAATTTTAGTCAATATTTTATTTCATTTTAAGTTAAGCAAAAGCTATATAAAGGGTGGCACTTTGCATTTGTAAAGGTCAAGAATCTATCTAGTAGCATAGTCCCTTTAACTTATTTTTTCTTTAAATTTTATCTTTGTAGTTGGACGAATCTTCTAAACCAATTTGTTATTGCTTTGATATTTGCTTTTGTAATCCATTGAAGTGAGAAAATCTAAAACAAATGTACTTAATGGCTATCTATTATAATACAAGGTTTCAATTTTTTTATGTTCAATAGCACATGTTGATTGCGGTTGCATTTAGTACATTTTATAGTCTTTTTCTCCCTTGAAGATTGCATCATCTCAGATCTCAAGTTATGTGAATGTTGGTCATGTTGGGGCTGGTTTTAAATTAGAATTTGTTGTTTTACCAGATTAGAGATGGATTTTAGGGTAATATTAGCTTGTTTTCTTTTCCCCTAAACCTTTGATCTTTTTTTGGAGCTTTTTTAGATTAGGAGTAGATTAAATGAAGATTTGAAGTTGGTTTTCTATTGTACCAATTTCAAATATTGTTTAAGTTACAAGCTAATAATTTTGAATGCAACGAATTTCTAGTTTACAACTATTTAAATTCCACTTAGCTCATATGCATTATAATATTAGTACAATGGAATTGTTCTTAAGCAGTTAAGCATTTTTATGTTTAAGCATTATGACCAGGAAACTTATCTTCTAGAGTCATAACTAGCAAAGGACCTTTGAAGGAACAACAAACAACCTCTGAGTCTATCCACACCGGCCAAGACTTGGCATACTCGAACCTTGGGGGAAAGAGATTTTCCTTTCAAAACAAATCTTGTTCCAAGTATGTTGCCTTACCCTTGATAATATGTCATTTGTATGCTCAAAAATATCCATAGTGGCATTGTGGAGGACACTTTAGTGGTCATTATTTAGCTTGTAAAATGCTAAGAAATTGATACTTTTGGCCTAGAATGAAAGGTGATACAATAACTATGTAACATCATGTGGTAAGTTTCAACTCTATCAAGATGAAATCATGCCCTTTCCTAGGTTCTTCATCCTATTAATTCCATTTGGTGTCTTAACCTTGTAATATCTATATATTTCATGTTCTCGAATAGGTAAATGTATATTATTATAGACACAAAATATATTACAAAATGGGTGGAAGCTATGCCACTTGCAAATCAAACAAACTTCACTATGTCCAAATTTATCTTCAAATAGATTGTGTCACTTTGGAATCCCTTCAACTCCATTTCTAGATAATGACACTCCCTTTAAAAACAAAGAAATGCAAGAACTGACTACACAAATAGGGATTCAACATTAGTTTCCATGCTTTATTATCTATAAGAGAATGGTCAAGTTGAGTCTAGCAATAAAACTTTGATAAATAATTTGAAAAAAATATTCAAGGAATCAAAGAAATATTAGCACTTAATTTATATCCTAAAGTGTGGGTATACTATACCAATAATAAGACATCATTTTTTGTTAAACCATGATATTGAAGTTGTTTTGGTTCTTGAAATTTAATTGACTTCCTTGCATCTTCTTTTAAGAATATGTTGAATCATGATGAGAATCATCAAGAGTATCTAGAAGCTCATATTTTCAAACTTGCTACTTTTAATGAGACACATCTACATGTTTTTGAGCATAATAGAGCCTATACGCATCATGTTGCCAAGCAATATAATAAGAAAGTTTGTCATAGTGATTTCAAATTCAAAGACCTGGTCCTCAAGCTTAATAATATGAATAAAATATGCAAGGAAAATTTTATACAAAATGTCTTGGTCTCTATACTATCAAAGAGTTGTTTGGTTATGGGGCAATGAATTTATTAATAATTGATGGAGTTAAGTTGGAGGAACCCACCAATTTGATGCATTCCAAACCTCTTTTAACTCATTTGTTTAGTTCTTATATTTTGTTAGGTTTTCTTGTTGATTTTGGTATCTTATTTTTTACTTTGATTAATTTAACTACCTATTTATAAGCCTTTGTGTATGTCAATCTTGTATGTCCTTTAGTTTTGGCACATCTTGATATGTTTCATGATGTTTTTTTTCTCTTGACCATGATTACCACTTTAAGTGGTAATCCTGGTTAGCCAAAAATTTAAAACTACTTTCTTTTGAGTTTTGTTAGTTTTTGGACCTTGCTTTATTTTATTTGCATGGTTTGTGTTTCATTTCCTAGTTGCTCAATGTTTTTTGTCCATTTTTTATTGGTATTTATTGTTTTTGACTTTATTTGCACTTAGTTTACTCTCCTATGTCATGGTATTATTATTACTAGTAAGGGGTACAATGATGTCTTGAATATTTTCCTTGTTTCAAGTTATTATCCTGCTTAAAGTGCCATAAAGCACCACATTAGTTCAATAAATGTCAGCTTCCATATGTAGTTTGTTGGAACACCAAAGTAACATTTTTTATTTTCATGCACATTCTAAATGTTAAAACCGTATCAATCAAAATTTTCCTCTAACTATAGTGGTGATTGTGCTTTTTGACACATCATGTTTTTCTAGACACTATAGTGTGTGAGCTTAGACCATTGTAGTAGAGGCATGGTGTTCTCCTTATCATAGAATATCCTTTCCCTAGGTTTTCTTCCATTTCAATTTTACCCATTTGTTTGATTCTTTGTTTTTTCTCCCCCTACCATGGTGGGCATGCCTTGTTTGATATAATGCACTCATCATATATGGTAGGGCATGAATTGGAATAGGGTATATATATTCATGACTTATTTATGGTGTTTGGATTCTCCTGGTCTATCCTGCAATAGTAGGTGGACGTGCTTGTTGACACATCATGTTCATATTTGTCCATCTTATCATTTTTATAGGGTCAATGGGTAAATATTTATGCTCATGCATGGCATAATTTGGATTCTCTTAGTCTAACCCACTCTAGTAATGGGAGTATTTGCTTGAGATATCTCACTTATTGGATGATACACATGTCCTTCCTACTACAATAACATGTGTACTTATTGATACTTTGAGTATGAGGGATACTATAGGGAGATAGTTTTGAATAAGTTATAGATTATCAATGGTTTTCTATTGATAGTATCATCTTGGTTTGCTTGTGAGTGTTATTTTCTAAATTTAGTGTAATATTTTAGATGATATGTCACATTTCAATATCAAGTGGAATGTATGAGATATTTCGCTATGTTTGTGCAAGGTTTGGGTAAGACGTCACAATAGTTTCAATGGGGTCTTATGTGAAGTCTTGTTATTTTTCTGAAGAGCCTCATAAGTGTATTTGATGAATCTAAAATTTTACATCATACATACATATAATCTCTATTAGAAAGCAAGAAATGAAATCATATCACATAGAAATGCATCATATTATGAAGGTATTATGCATGACACATCATGTGCTTAAAATAAGATATATATATATATATATATGAATGAATAAATGGTATATATGGGTACAATATGATGCATCAAGTAGTATGGAGTTCCATTATCCTAAGCTACACTGTGTACCAAGAACAAGGCCCCATAATCACATAAGTCCTATGTACATGCTACTTGGGAGTGCCATTTTGGCTACAAAGAATACTATGATATTATAGGTGCTATAGCTATAAACTCAACCCCTACATACCTTATACTATGTGTTAGGGATTTGTATCATGGTGAAAATGTGACCAAGTGGTAACATCATGATATTGATATCTTGGTCCCTGCTAGCTATCTTACATCCATGCCAAATCTAGTTGAGCTTACATTAGCTATTGTTGTAATATACACTCCCTCTCCATGGCCTCTTGTCTAAGTTGTAACTCTTGCTCCTTCTTGTATAGCTAACATGTTGTATGATCACCTCTTGGCACATAAATCAAAAGGATTTTGAGCTAGTGGAACTAACTATACAAGTCGATTGGCTAATCTAATAGGCCAAGGATGGTGATGCTAGTGATATGCTATCAAAATCCAAGGTAGCACCTAGGGTGACTATAATCTATTAATGAGATCTTGGTACTCCTAGGTCATCTCTAAAATCACATGAGAATTGTTTTGCCATATTTAAACCATTAGATCATTGCATTAATCCTCTAATCATAAATCATGTCAATATTATCTAGTTGTACATCAAATAAAAGAGAAAAAATAATTAGTTGAGTCAAATTTAGGTTTATGGGGTATACCTATGTTGGTAGGTATCCTCATATCATCCTCCTTAGAAGAATGGATCTTTAGGTTAGTTGTGTCCACACTGGCCTTACATGCATAAACTTCATCCATGGTCATACTCTTCTTTGAGTCTCCCTCCTCTACCTTCTTCATTCTTACCTTCTTTTATATATTACTTCCTCCTAGTTGTAGCCTCCTCCTCCCCTAAGAATTCCTTACTATCCATCCCTACTTATGCCACTCTACACGACTTGCCCCTCTCTCATGTTGGTGCTATGGGAGATAAGTCTATCTCCATTTATATATCCCTGGTTAATAATTATCTAATGGTACCATAAATGATGGCCTCTTTAGGTACCCAAAAATAATTTATGTCTAGCACCTCCTCTATCCTCATCCTTTATTAGTGATGCCTTACTATGGGCATCCATGAGGATATTATATTGCTAGACATTTTTTTTACCCTCTATCATTGGTGTCTCTAGCACATGTCATGCAGAGAGAGTGCATATCTAGGTGTGAGTCCCTAAAATTTCTATGCACCTACTCCATCCTACAAGGATCTATCACCTTATATCAATGTTCAAGCAACATCATCATCGAATCCATGGTAATTATCTGGTGGTGCTCCTAGTATCCTATCTATAATAGGTGGTGGTACAACATCCATAGGATCTAATGATATGAAATACATCTTAAAGGAGGAACCTATGGTTGTCCTACCCCTTATATATGCACCCATATTCTTATTTGAATCTCATCAAGTCATATATCATGTGGTAAGCCTAGAGGGTGATACATAACAAAATGCTCCTAGATATAGACCTATAAGGATAAACTATTCTAATGCATTATGCTTGCCAATCTTGAGCTCAATATAGATCATGATGCAATAGCACTAGCAAAGTCTATCCCTAGGAAAACCCCTTGTCTAGTCCTTATTGATCCTCCTCTAGTGATAGGTATAGTGGAAATAATAGAGTGACTAGGATACTATTCATGCTTTTATGACAATATGCAAAGGCAAATAAGAGGATCCCCATGCATCTCACAAAAGGTATCTCACTCACATGGTAGATGCAATCTAGAATTTGTTTTACTAAATATTAAGCATCCTCTCCTTGGTTTCCCTTTTAAAAATGGAAACCATAATAGTTGTGATTTACTAAATATTAAGCATCTACCATGTGAAATCACAACTATTAACCATAATCACCACTTTTTAAAAGGTGGTGATCTTGGGCAAACTTAGTTTTTGGGACTTCTAAGGCACTTCTAGGCCCTTTCTAGTTTTTAAGTATGGATACCACCTCCTTTGAAATGTTGTATTCATGATGGTGATTTCCACATTACCTAAATATTTCCTAGCTAACCTAACTAGATGTATGTTCAATAACCTTGTTTTCTTTATTTTTGTTCATTTTAGCCAAATAAAATTAAAGAAAAAGTTGGGGGACCTATCTCTCCAAACCTACCTCCATGTCTACTCACTATTGATAGCCTATATCTTCAAACCGGATAACATATATGAGTGTGGAAGTTGTCTAAATGTTCAAATTGCACATGAAAATTAAATTGACAATCCATATTTTTACCCCTCTATATATTTTTAATATTTTACTAGAAAATAGTTTTCTAAAAAAAATTAGTTTTGCAATGATATCATAGGGGTGATATCTCTAAATTTTTTGGCTCACTTTAGACTCATTTGTACACTCTATTTATGCTTATTTCACACCTAGCTAACATTTTTCAACACTAAGGAGGTTTCTTATAGGTAAATTCCTTTCAAGCCACGTGGGATAAACAAAAGTAATTTTGATCTAACCAAAATGTTTAGGGGCATGTAGAAGTAAGTATCAAGTATGTTTCCCTCTATTTTTTTTTATGTTTGGTTATGTTTTTTTGCATTATTTATGTTGTTTATTTGAAAAAACTCTATTTTTCATAGATAGTAGAATGAAAATTAAAAAAAAAATTGTTTTTGCCATAGCATAGGATTTTTATTTGTGTTGCTTCAACTATCGTATACTAATATTTTTTCTATTTTTCTTAAGGACTCCTAATTGATTATCATTAATGGTGTAACCCACATTTCTTAGTGAGGAACAATACATATTTATGAAAAGAGCACTAATGGTTGACTTTGTAGGTGGTGGATAATCATATCCTCCTATGTATGGGATAATAATGGACTATCTTTTTTAGTTCTTGGGAAGGATGAAAACAAGCCATGTTGACCAATGATATTGGTTCTTTTTCTTCACCTAGTTGTTACCTTTCTACCACATTTCTTTATCATTTTTGCTTATTAAATTTTCTAAAACTCTAAAATAAGGAAAAATTATAATCAAGGGATAGGTTTACACATGTCCCCCAAAGCATGTGTCCTTAATATCAATAGTGTTATGATTACCATTTTAAGCAGCAATTTTGGTTGTTGATTGATTTTTAGGGTTGTTGATATATGTTCAAGAACCTAGTATGTTTTTATACCTAGGGTTAATATGACATGTTGTTTGGGCCAACGATTATGATTTTATAACTCCAATAAGAGAATATTTTGGTCAACCTCAAAATGGAAAGTTACTCTTCCCATTTGCTATAAATACCCATTTTATATCTTCATTTATTCACCAAACTTCAAATTACCACATGCTCATCTACTATATATGTTTTTTTTTATCATTGTTATGGTTGATATTGCTCTTAGCATTTTTCCTTTATTGATATGGCAACATGTGAAATGTTACAAAAACTTATTCTCATTAACATAAATTGTTTAGCATTATGTGAAAATATCAAATCATTCATCCATAAATAATTATCCACAATAACAATCCACACAAATCAAATAGAGATATATAATACCCTTAGGGTAGAACAATACAAATAATACTCCTTAAGGAAGGAATAATTCCACAAGATCCCAAGATGAGAGCACCATTTAGAGAGGGCAAAGTCATGTAATAAACTTTGTGGATAAAGATTATTACAAGTAATACTTGATATAGGTGATCAATATTATAATAAAAATATCCCTTCTTTATATACCCATCTTCTAATGCTACTTTGGGGAGGGTATAACCCTAACCCTAGATGACTTCTAAGCATCCCACTCATTATTATAATATATTATTAATAATACAATAAAATATTGGATTATGTGTAGCACATACCAACTATCGATAATACCCATAATCAATATAATATCATATGCCCATATACCTATTTCTAGGTACCATAGAATTCCAACCTCCTTACAAATGCTTCATCCTCAAAACATGAGAAGAAACTAAATAATATGATCTTTAAGCAATGTTGACAACTAGTATCAATCTTGATCTTCCATCCATCCAAGCAAAAATTTTATTGGTGGTGGTCTTCCATGATGCCAAGCTACTATTGTGTCACTTAAATACTCATAACTGCTATGTTGGTTTTATGCTCTTATTGCTCTACTCTAATATTTATAATGATTACACCTATGGTTCTATGACGTTATTGCACCACCTTAAAATCCAATATTACTATATTTTTCTACCAAACATTAGCATGGTCGATGCCTTTCTAATTTTGTATAGGTACATAGTAATATTAGTGCCCTATACTATGCCTTCATGATCATTGCCACTCATGGTGGTATGGCTAGTGATATCTTACAACTTAACCTGATGTTTTCTTCCCTTGACTCTTCAACATTTTGTTCTTTTATTTTAGATTCTTCCTCATGCTCTTCACTCATATTCCCTTTCTTTAATGGGTCCTTATGGTCTCCTAATAGAGATTCCTTAATATTTGTTGTTGCTTCTTTCTTAGAATCTATTATTACCTCTATTGTAGACTCAAATTTTGATTCCTCTACAAGTTCTTTAACTTTTTCCCATGCCATAATTGCTTTTGGCTTCTCCTTGGATCCTTGCTCCTTAAGCTAAGAAATATCCTATATTGTTTTTATTCTTTTTCTTATACCATAACTTCATGAACTTCTTTTGCACATTAATGTTAATAGTACCAAAGAATATAACCAAGGATAACCAAGAATAATATCCATATCATAATAACATAAAAATATTAATGTAAAACATATTTATCCATAGTGATATTCAAATCTTAAAAAAATTATCCTTTTCACCTCATGTTGTATGTCCTTATATTTTTTCCTAAACTTGCAATCTCTTAGCCAAAGTAATATTAATAAAATTATACCCACTACTAGAGTTTATGGAAATACTAACCTTTTCCTTTTGAATGCAACCATGAACTTGCAAAATAAAATTTTAGATTCAAACAAATCCCTCTAACCACTCTTTGGCTTATCTTACACTGTGGTTCCCTTATCCTGCACACTGTCGGCATTATTTTTTCTTCTTTCTTTTCCTTAAGCCCCTTGATTTTTCCTTCAAGTCTTGTGATAGTATCCTTTAACCTAGAGATCTTCTTATCCTTACTTTTTTACTCCCATTTACTAAAAATACTTTCTCTACTTCTTTCCAAGTCTTGTTATAATTATGGGTCATAGCAAAACTATAATGATAAAACAAAGCTTCCCCATGTAAATAATCATAAAATGCATGCATAAAAAATAATTTCAACCACTATCTAACACCAACATCCTCTCTTCCAAAAAATAATGTTAACTCCATGAGCTCACACCTCAACAAAAAAAAGATAGTGCAAACTAGGGTTTTATAAAAATATATATATTCGTAGTTATTTGAAACTAAAATTCCACATAAACAATTAGACCCAAGAAAAATCTCCTTCAAACACAATAACAACAAATGGTTTGCTTACCCCAACTAAAAGGTATCTCAATTTTTTTTTTTTAATATGATTTGAAAAAATATTGTTGTCCTTATTCTAGATGACTAAATTCATAAGGTTGTATCTCCCTCAATACTACTTAGATTCTTTCATAGAACCACTCTTTTTAAAGCTCTTTATTTTTTGAAAAAAATAGCAGAAGAATCATTTGAATCGGATAACTCTATGCAAATATATGGCTCCTAAAAGATGATATATTTTCTAGAAGGAAATATTTGTCCAAATTCTACAACCCACAAAAATAATCCTAATTTACTAGAATCAATGCTTTGATACCACTTATTATAAAATTTTATCCTTATTAATACAAATCATTCACTATTATGCAAAAATATGATATCATTCATCCACAAATAATTATCCACAATAACAATCCACACAATGAGACAAATAGATAATACCCATAGAGTAGGGCAACACCAATAATACTCCTTAAGGAAGAAACAACTCCACAGGATCTTCCAATATGAGAGTTCCACTTACAGAGAGAAAAGTCTCATAAGCTACTTCATGATAAAATATGATTACAAGTATTACTTGATATAAGTGATCATTATTACAATGACAATATCCCTTCTTTATATACCCATATTCTAATGCTACTTTGGTGAGGGTATAACCCTAACCTTAGCCAACTCCTAAACCCTTATCCCACTCATTATTATAATATATTATTATTAATACAATCAACCTTGGGTTATGTGTGGCCCATACCAACTATCAATAATACCCATATGCAATATAATATCATATTTCCATATACCTATCCCTAGGTACCATAGCATGACCTCCTTGCTCTCTTTTTTTCTCTCTTGTCCTTGTAGGTACAACAAATATTATTGACCATTGGTTTCCTGTCTTCCATGGAGGAGGATGGGATGCTCTATTAATATTTGTAGCCAAAGTTTGAAGTTGTCACTTGAGGACTGATTTTCAAAGTACATCTAATTCTCTACATTTATTCTAGAAGTGATATTATTTTATAGTGGTGACATTGAAAGCATAATAGAATAGAAGTGAGGCATTTATAGTGTTTATTTGTGTATGGTATGGTCCTTGATACCCTACGTGTCAAGTATTTTATTCAATACATTAGGATTTAGCCTAGTTTATGCTTCTTGTGGATGATTTAGTGTAGTAAGCTCTTATATTTATCTCTTAATTTTTTCTTAGATCAGGATGGTTTTAACTCTTCCATCGCATGATTATTTCTTTAGTGTCTTGGTTTAAGTATCATGGTATATTTGGTAGTAATTCATGTCATTGTATGATATATCCTCTTTTTTCCATAAACAATCACATAAAACATGCAATACTATATGAACATAATAACTACTAAAAGTCATAGCTTTATCTAAAGCATTTTATACATAGTATATATTCCTATACCTAGGAGTGTAAGCCTAATATCATCATCAATGTAACTAATAAAAATACCCATCAAGGCCTATATATAAGCCAATATTTAATCATGTATACAATTACTTGAGTGTAACTACCCATGATTACCCCTTATGTTCATTCATGTATAGGCCTACAATGCAAACATCTATGCATCCATCTGTATCAATTTTTCTAATGTGATAAAATAATCCCTCTTCCCATGCATATATCATAATCAACTACTTGTAGTATTAATTCAATTAATAATACAACAAACAATTTATTTAGGTTTTGAAAAGACGATAAATGAAATGAAGTTGAATCATTCTATTTATTGGGAAACAAGCCAACTTTGTTATATTCATTTTTTAATGAGTTTACATAGGTTTTTATGAGGGGTCCTAGTCCCCTCATATTGAGTGGAATTTGAACCTTGGATATTTTAAAGAGAGGCCGAATCCTTACCATTAAAATAAGCTTGCAACTTACTCTGTTATATTCATTAATACATAATAAAATTGATATTTCATAAACACTTATAATCACTCATGCTCTCAAACTAGAATTATTAATCATTTCACTCTATAGGTATACATAAATATACTCTATATAAATGTACCTACAAATATAAAGTTTACTTTAAAAGTTAAAAAAGTTCAATTTCCAATATTGTATTCAAATCCATTCAACAATACATATATGCAAGAAGCATACAAAATATGGAACTTCAATTTTTATTTGCATATGATAGTACTATTTTGTGAGCATGTGTGTGATGTATACCATATCTATATTTCCTATGCCTATCACCTACCTCTTCACCATACCTAGATATCTATTAGGTAATATTGTTATCATATATTCTAAGCTTACCCACAATCTTACTTTATTATTTTGAATTAAGTTTTATCAATATTTAAACTTGACCTTGTGTTGCCTTTACCTATAGGGTTTAATGACTTCCTTGGCTTGTCTAAATATAGATAAAACATCTTGGTGGAAATGATAAAATGCTCCTTATGAGTTGAAGTCCTTACATTTATATCATCTATAATTTGACCTTAGGACATACCAACATGGGTAGCTTCAACGAATATGTTTCTTGGGATTTTAACAACCAGCATAGGGGTACCATCCCTACCATAATTTATATAGATCCTCATCCAAGGGATATTGATGAACATATGAGGAAGAAACATGAATACAAATATTACACTTAAGAGTATTTGAAAATAATCCTTCAAGAAACACAAGATGAATACATTCCATACTCTATAGCTTTAAGCAAAATCCACATAATGAACAAGATAATGATTAATCTAAATAAGATCTAGAGAATATTCATGGCTAGTTGCCAAAACCTTTTTCCAATCCCTAGTCCTAGTGATAGCCTTAATAGTCCAACATTAGTATATAATACTCTAATAATAGTGAATGCCAACGCTAGTACCACTAGCTTAGATATATAAAAAAATATATATATATATATATATATATATATATATATATATATATATATATATATATCTATAAATGTCGAGAGTTATCAATCTCGAGGTGCCTATCTCATAGTTTAAATATTTTAAATCCACCGTAACCCTTAATGTCGGCGGATAATTTTCTTAATGTCGGATTTTTTAATAAAATATTAATATTGTTTATGGCGTGGCTGACCTTCCTGGCTGCCATTGTAGGACGCCTATCAGCATAATTACCATCAACTAGTGTTAAAAATTTTGTCATATCAAGGAACCACTATTCATTCCTCCATTGCCTAATATAAGAACACCAAAACTTAAAATCAATAGGATCACAAACTATTAATAGTTTCATAACTATCATAACTCTTTTTCCTTGGACAATATGATACCTTTCATGCCAAATTATTCCGTTTTTCCATTGAAGTAACTTTTAAGACTTGACTTCTTCTGATGAACATAGTTTTTACATGATGAAATGTAAGAGGGAACTTGTTTCTACTCTTATATCAAATTATAATAATCCTACACCAACTTAAAAAGTGGATTCAAAAGACTCAAGTATCTTAATGACACTTATATTATTTGTTTAAAACATTAAGAATTCAATACAACTCATAAAAATATTTCTAATCCTCAAACCATCAATCAATCCAATGGTTAGATAACATAAGATGATAAAATAAAAGAGGAATACAATTCTTTATTAGAAAACACTTGGTACTTGGTCTCTGTTCCTAAGAAAGAAAATGAGTTCAATGTAAGTGGGTGTATCAATCACATAAAGTATACAATAGATGAAAATGTAAAAAAATATAAGATATTATTCGTTGCTAAATGATTCTCTCTAGTTCAAGGAGTTGACTATTTTGATATCGATGTACTATTTATAAAGATTAATTTGACTTATCTTGCTTTATTCATGACTACTTTATACAAACATAAATTCCACCAACTAGATGTGAAAGCGCACTCTTGAATTGTGATCTTCAAGAATAAATTTATAGAGAAAAACCATCAAGGTTGGTTGATAGTTAGTAAGTATTTTGTAGGATTGAAAAGTCCCTTTACGACCTCAAACAAACTCTAAGAGCTTAATATGAAAAATCAATACATTTTTACTTTAGTCATAGAAATTAAGCCATATTTTTCTACATTCATTTATACTCGATTATGTATATAGAGGATTGATGGTTAATTTATCATAATTGTTATTTTTGTTGATGGTTTGATAATAGTTTTGAATGTCACCTCTTAAGTAATTGGTATGAACTTGTTACATGCAATATTTTGATATGATTGACTTGGATTTACTTCATTAATTTTTGGATCCTCCAAGTGACCAAATCTAATATAAGGATAAACATTTTATAAGTATTATATGGATTGAAATAGAAAATTTCATGTGGAAAGTTTTATTTTGTATCCCTCTTTTTTTTAATATAGGTTCAAGCTCATTTTTAACTATACCATGCCTATGATTTATCCCAATAAATACATACAATAATCATATAATATTTTGTAAAATGGTAGCCAACCTAACTTGTATTTATCGTTGATTTGTTCTATTGATTAATGCAATGTTTATATAAGAATTGTTGGAAAGCATGCATGTTAATATTAAAATATATTCAAAATACAATTCTGTGTGGATTGAGCATACTTTAACAAATCAATTACATCGAGTATGTTTCACCAAATTTGATTACAAAATAAACATTGTTGATCATAATTATATAGTTAGATATGTGTTTTATATTGGTTTGGGTCTTGTTATTTAATTAAAAGGAAAATCAATGGTTATTGCTCTTTTTTCTATACATAATCAATACCAACGATTTGTTATTGCTAATGAAAATATATTCTAAATTTGATAATTTTCACAAAGTTAGCACTTAGAGTATCGTATGACACTTTGGTATATTACAAAAACCAAATTTTATCCATATTACTCATAACCTAATGCAGTTGCAATGCACCAAGTATATTTAGATTCATATGCACTACATACAATAACTAGTTTAGGATACAATCAATGACTTGCAATTATATTATACAAAGGATTACATGGTAGATATCTTTAACAAACCTTTGATAAAGATTAAATATGTTCATCTTTGATTCAAGTTTAGGGTGTAGAAAGTTGTTATTTGTAGATATTATCCAACTCCCAGACCTCCAATTCTCCCAAAAGGGATGCTATGTATTCTTTATATATGTATTAAGACACAAGATTATTCATATTTATTTCCTAAGAAAAGTTAAGAAGATTTATTGAAATATAGCAAACGTTAAAAAAATAAAAAAAAACTTATTTTATCCTTAATTAAACTTATTTAAAATTTATTTTTAATGCAATAAAATTTATTTTATTTAAATATAATATTTACATAAAAAAATTTCTTTCAGCCTGAAGAATGTATTTTATTTTATTTACTTATATTATGGGTAAAAATATATTTTGTAAATTATATAAGCATGTAAGTCATACTAAAACAATCAATAAAGAATATTATAATTATTAATTAAGATTGTGTGTGCTTTTTTTTAAGAATCCATATTATTACGTTATTTGCTTTATTTTATTGGTATGTATGTATAGGACAATGTTAAGTACACGTGAAACTTAAGAATAAGGGCCACTATTAAGTGCCAAGGGAACATGATAATTTGTAAGCTAAATATAACTCCAAAGGTGAAAACCATTTTACAATACTTAGGGATCCTATTGTATATCGTGTTTATGATTTAGTTGTTATAATTCATGCATAACTTAGGGTTTATTATATGATATTATATTTTTTTATGATGATATATTAATATCTTAAATAGTTTTATGATAAACATTATATTTTTTACTTTAACTAAGATTTTATTAAATATATTAATAATTTTATTTAAAAAACTTAAATTTAAACCCTCTTAGATGATGTGTGAGTGTATTTAAAACAAAGGTATATTAATAAATTAATAATCCAAATTAAATAATGTTATTTAATAATAAAAATAATTTTAAAAATAAAGTAATTAAATAAAAATTATATTAATTATTTTATTAAATTAATTAAAAAATAACATTTTATTTACTAAAATTAATTAATTTTTTTTAAATATTTTTTAAATAAAATTTTAAGTTTAGACCATCATCTAGATTGAAGGTATAATACTTCGAAAGAGACACACCTACCCTATCACCTCACAACATTCAAACAAATAACCAAACCTAGGTTCAATTACAAATAATCAACCCTAGTGAATAACACAAGCTTATACTGAGAGGGAGGGTGAATAGTATAAGACCACTTTTTAATTTTCTTTTCAATTCAATATTATGCAGTGTATAGATAGCAGTATCAATAACAGTAATCAAAGCAATGCACAAAAAACCATCCACAAAAGTGACACAACAATTTACATGGTTCATCCAATACGGGCTACTCCACGAAAAAAAATATTTTGCTAAAACTTTCTCAATCAATCTCTTGGAAATCCTTCCCAATTACAATGTTTATGGATCTTTGTCCAAAGGAGATGTTGATACCTTAAATCTCAAGTTCATGGATCTCTTCCATAAGAGAACTCTTTCCCCTTCTTCTCTGGCTAGTGATCTTCTAGAAGACTTTGTCTCTCTATTGCACTGACTGGTGGATCTCTCTCCACTTGAAGACTCTTCACTCAGATATGTCTTCAATTATCCTAGTTGCTGGATATCTATCCACTAAGACTTTGTTCTCCGTACTTTGTCACCGCCAAAGCTCTGTCAATAGGTTCACTCAGAACCTGCTCAAATTTGCTCAATAGACTCACTCAGAACCTGCTCAAATCTGCTCAATAGGCTCACTAAGAACCTGCTCAAATCTACTCAATAGGCTCACTCAAAACCTGCTCAAATCTACTCAATAGGCTCACTCAGAACCTGCTCAAATCTACTCAATAGGCTCACTCAGAACCTGCTCAAATCTGCTCAATAGGGTCACTCAGAACCTACTCAAGTCTGCTCAATAGGCTCACTCAGAACCTGCTCAAATATGCTCAATAGGCTCACTCAGAACCTGCTCAAATATGCTCAACAAGCTCACACATAACTTGTCCCAATTTTCTCAATAAGTCCTCTTTAGGACTTGCTCAAATCTACATAGCAAGCTTTCACAAAAGCTTACATAAAAACAGTCCATAAGCCTTCTCAAAGACTTGCCTCAAATCAGCTCAACAAAATCTCAACTCAATCTCATAGAAGCATAAAGAGAATTGTTAGAGACTCAATATGTTCTATACTCAAATCCCAATATCAATTCAAAGCAATCTCAACTCAGCTCAATATTATAGAAGCATAAAGATAATTGTTAGAGACTCAATATGTTCTATACTCAAATGACAATCTTAACTCAAAGTAATCTCAACTTAGCTCAATATTAACTCAATCTCATAGAATCATAAAGAGAATTTTTAGAGACAATATGTTCTATTCTCAAGGCTCAATATCAACTCAATCATAATATAGAATAATTTGTTTCATGGAACTTGAAAAACCACTTCATGCAACCATTTGACTAGGCTCAATAAACTGTACTCAACCAATCACTTCAAGAAACAACTCTTTCTCACAAACCCTAGTCCAAGTATGAATCAACTAACTCAAAATATTTCCAACAATGCTCAACAACGAATCTTACATAACAATGATACTCATGTTTTTTTTCTAACTCAAATTCAAGTTTTTTGCATCACCCATTGGCTTCAACAACAATGCTAATAAGACAAGGTTAATCACAACTCTCAATTCAGAAAACCTTGAAGCATAAACTCAAAGTACTTCACTCAACCAATGGTTTAAACAACAATGCTTATCAAACAAGGTTTAATCACAACTCATAATCCAGAAAACCTTGAAGCATTAACTCAACCACTTTCGAAAAGGAAACCACAATCAATCCTTTTTACTCCAATGATATTTCAAAAATCAACCACCCAAATAAAATCAATGGAGAGTATTCCTCATACCTTTTTGATGGATTATGAGTTGCCCACTAATTTTGTCACACTCAACACACTTTCTTTTTCAACTCTTAACAAGGGTTAGAGATATTGAGTAATAACACAACAATAATATCCAGATAACACCTTATTACTCCTACTTTATTTTAACATCCACCAAAGTTCTTTTTAAAATAAAACCCTTATTCAAAATAACTTTCACTAAAAATAACTTTATCAAAACCCCTTATTACTCCTAACAATTTCAAAAATCACAATTAAAAATAATTCACAACTCAAACAACCACCATGACCTTATTCCCTAAGGTTACTCAAAAAATCAACTAATGAAGCACCTTTACCCCTTATCACTCCACCTTAGGCAATCTAAACAAAAGAATAATAAAAACCTTAATACCTGCCTCGAGGGAAATCGAACCCTCCTCTTGCCCCAATGTGAACGCCCTAGTTGTGTCCAAGCTACCGCATGAGTTGCGAGCTCATTGGTGAAAAATAAGTGCCACCCGCTTCTTATCCTTCACCCTCTTCCGCCAAGGAAAAAATTATGCGCCTTGGGCGCCTCAACAGAACAAAGCCAAAAATGATGCTTGCAGGAATCGAACGCACAACCTCCTTGTCACCAACACCTTTGCACAATCCAAGCTACCACTAGGCCACGCTGCCCAATGCATTTTAGGAAGTGGTCGTTGTCTCCCTTTAATGTTTGTTGTGTCACTTAAACGAAAAACACGAGCTCTTTTTCTTCACAAATACCAAGCGCAAATATCAACGAGCAAGGATAAATGAATTAAAAAATTTAATGATATATTTAGATGCCTTCCCTTTGCTTTGGAAACATTGGCCTTTTTGAAACTTCCTTCATGACGTTGGCAGATAAACTTTTAATTTTAATTTTAAAATTTAAATTTAAATTTTAAATAAATTAAAATTTAAACTAAATCTTTAAAATTAAATATCTCCATCACCGGGGCACCTTTTTCGATGAAACGAAAAGTCAACTTGGGTTTTAAGAAAAACCCATTTCAAATCTGTCATTCGTGGTTTTAAATAAAACCTTTAAAATTAAATTTCTCCATCATCGGGGCACCTTTTTCGATGAAACGAAAAGCCAACTTGGGTTTTAAGAAAAACCCATTTTATATTTGCCATCCATGGTTTTAAATAAAAACCTTTTGCAAAGCTTCCCTTGAAGCTCCTTTTGGAACCAAATGCCATGCATCCCTTCTTGAACCTTTGATCAAAAACCTTTGCTTCTCATGAAGCTCTTTGTGAAACACAAACATAGTGCTTACTTACATAGATCCTTTTGACATTAATGACAACTCTTAGCTTAGGGACTCAAAATGTCCAACAATCTCCCCCTTTGTCATTGATGGCAACCCATATCCTTTTACTGAAATCTTACCTTCTTTTATGCTCCCCTAGGACTTTACTCCCCCTAGATCAAAGCTTTCTCAAATATCAAATCTTTTCCCATATCAAAAACTCTTCTCAATATACAAAAATCTCTCCCCCTTTGTCATCAATGGCAAAGGGTCACCTTTGGGCCTTGGGGCTAAGAATGAGCCTCTTAGATTAGCCCCTCCTCAACCTCCACATGAGGTGGTTAATTCTGGGGTGGGAGTATTTCTACTCCCCAAAAGCACTGCTCTTTACCTTTACCTTTCTCTCTTCCTTTCTGAGTTTTCTGAATCCTCTCACTGTTTCTTACCAAGTCATCATCACTTCTATTCTTGTTTCTATTTTTTTTCTCATCCATGTTCCTGTTTTTGTTCCTATTCCTGTTCTTATTCTCATCCATATTCCTATTCATGTTCATGCCTACTTCTGGAATATTTTCTCTACATCATCTTGTTGTGTGACCATCATTATTGAACTTATAACACTGAATGTTATTATTCCTTTGAAGTTCAAATGTCTTAGAATATCTCCTAGTGAACCCATATCCTCTTTTGTCATGAACCCTGCAATTCATTGCCTTGTGACCAAACTCATTGCATGAGTAGCAATATCCATGGAAAAGTTATCCTTTCCCATATTCCTATCTTTTGTATGACCTGCACTATGAAGCCATGTGCCCAAACCTATGACATGAGAAGCATATTCCATTAAAGCTTCCTTGCCTAGACCTCATTGGTCTCCTATTCTGATTGTTGTTCCATTTGTATCTTCTTTGTGAATTATTTCTATATTTGACCTCTTTGTTGTCCAACTCATCCTCTGATGTCTCATTCCAACTTACACTATCACTTTTTGAAGTATCTTCTTATGAAATTCCTTCTTCTTCAAGACTTGAAGTAGACTTTTCTTCCCATTTATTTTGATCCTGTTTGGAACCAAGACCTATCTTGTTTGTTGCTCCTCTTTGTATCTTGATTATTTTTTCTACACTCTTTCCATTGTTCACATATTTGTACAACTTTTTCTTGAAATCCTCTAAATATTTCTTTAGTAGTGCCACTTCTTGTGTTAAATTTTCACACTCCAAAATCTTTGCTTCTAACTTATCCTTGAACTTACTTGCCTTAGCCATTGACTTTTCTAAGTCCTCCATGAGCAATAATATTTCTTCATCACATTCTTGAAACTGAATTTCAAGCTTAGAGTGTTGCTTTCTTACCTTCTTTATTGTGTCAAGAGCATATATAAGTTCCCCCTTGAGATCATATCCATTATCCACTGAATAATCCTCTATTTGTTTACCTTTGTCACTATCATTACTTCCTTTTGGCTTGTCTTCTATAGGATCACTTACTTCATATTATAATGCCATTAGAAGATTATCATCTGGTCTTTCAAGTACATATTCAAAACCATCATGACTGAAACTATAGCCATCCCTAGTGTAATTATCTTCAAGATGTCCAAATTCACCACATCTAAAACACTTGAGAATAACTGGAGTCATTTTCTCTCTAACAATAAATAGGACTTCATCTCTATCATTTTCTGAAAAACTAGCATCACTATCATTTGAGTACTTACTTGCATTATCTGCATAGTAGCTTTTTTTTTGCCTTTGAAAGAACTTCTTTCCTTGTCTATTTTGTCCATCCTTGTCTTTCTTCTTGTACCTGTGTCTTTCTGATTCTTTGTACTTGTGATCCTATTTTTCTTCATCACTGTTGTACTTTGGCTCTTTGCACTCTATCACATAGTTTCCATACTTTCCATAGTTGAAGCACTTAATATATCTTACATCTATGAATAATTTGGAACCTTTATCTCCTATACCATAGTTAGCTTCTTCATCACTAGATGACTCACTGCTTGATTCTGTATTTTTACCCTTTTTCTTTTTGTCCACTTTGAATGTAGCTTCTTTCGGAGGAATAGGATCTTTTGTTCTTATCTCAAAAGTAGTAAGCATGCCAAGCAAATAATTACTTCTCAAATAATCACTATCAATTGATGTTTCTATAGCAGAAACATTTTTACTATACATTTTTGGAAGAGTTCTCAAGATCTTATCACAAGCATCAGATTCATCAACCTTCATTCCAAGACCTCTCATATCATGTACAAGTTCATCAATCTTACTGAGATAATCATAAATATTTTCATCATCTCTCATTATTAAGTTCTCAAATTCTCCTTTGATATTTCTTATCTTAGCTTTCCTGACACCTTTATCACCCTCATATATGTCATGCAGTAGATCCCACATATCTTTTGTTGTTTTACAATCCATAACCTTCATAGATTTTTATGTACTCAATCCTTTTATAATTACATTCATAGCTCTTGAATTTGTATGCATTAGAATTTTACCTTCCTTATCTATAGGAGGATTAATTGTAGAATCATATCCAAGTTCCACTGCATCCCAAACTTAATTTCCAAGTGCCATCAAGTGAAATCTCATCAACATACACCAATACAAGAAGTCACTTCCATCAAATATTGGTACTTTATTATTGAAGGACCCATCATTTTGATCCTTGTGATCCATTGTGTTCTTAGACCACTTTTCCTTCAAGTTATGAAACTCTTAATAAGGAACCCGCTCTTATACCAATTGAACAACACAAGATTATATTGAGATGGGGGGTGAACAGTATAAGACCACTTTTTACTTTTCTTTTCAATTCAATATTATGAAGTGTATATATAGTAGTATCAACAATGATAATCAAAGCAATAGATAAAACACCATTCACAAAAGTGACACAATAATTTACGTGGTTCACCCAATGCGGGCTACTCCAAGAAGAAAATATTTTGCTAAAACTTTCTCAATTAATCTCTTGGGAATCCTTCCCAATTATAATATTTATGGACCTCTGTCTAAAGGAGATTTTGATCCCCTAAATCTTAAGTTCATGGATCTCTTCCACAGGAGAACTCTTCCCCCTTCTACTTTGTCTAGTGATATTCTAGAAGAATCTATCTCTCTGTTGCACTGAGTGGTGGATCCCTCTCCACTTGAAGACTCCTCACTCAGATCTTTCTTTAATTGTCCTAGCTGCTTGATCTTTGTCCATTGAGACTATGTACTCTAAGCTTTAATATACTTTTTCTTCATAGGGTAAAGCCTTAAAGGAGTTGGTATTTCTTCCAATATCCTTCCTTACTAGTCTCCACTATTTATTTTCTTTCATTTTTCTAGATCTATTTTTTGGAAGTTGAAAACCATCCTCATTCATATCCATTTGTAAGTTTCTCTTGCTATTTTCTACATATTATTTTGTTGGAATCTTCTTAGGGCATGATATCTCAATATGACCCATCTCAAGACATATTATATATCTAAAATATATATTTTCATAATCTATGGTTTGGATCCACATATTATCCCAATACTTAAGAATGATTAATTCTGGTAAAGCTTTACTTATATCAATCATGACCAATATTCGAGCATAAATAGCCAAGAATCCATATTTTGTAGTTTTTGAAATCTCAAAGAATTCTCCCAAAGTGTTTCCTATTGCCTTTAAGGCATCCATACCCCAAAATTCAATGGGAAACCCATGCCTCCTAACCTAGACTAGTACTAGGGATAGAATTACATTTTTAGGTGAAAAGCCTTCATACCAGCTGGTAAGGAAGTCCTACTCTTCCCATTAAACAAGGACCCCCTTTTAGGATTTTATCTCTTTCTTCCCTAGAACAAAAAATGACTAGGAAGAAACCTTTGGAAAGAAAGGATAGAATCACTCCTAGATACTTCCAACTCCTATCAATCCATTTTCCTAAGTTTGTAGCCCCTGGCCAATACCCACTAAATTTACCAAAAACCATCCTATATTTGAGCAACAAGGATCGATTCTTTATGGTGTACTCACTTACCTCTACTACTAGAGATTATTCTAAGAATTTATCTATATATCAGTCCATAGGAAGGAAACTAAAACTTAAAATCTACTAAAATCTACCAAAATATCCTATAGCGAATATAATATTTGATAAAAATTTATAATAATTTGCATGCAAATTTTCTAAAATAAAGAAGGGAAAAAAACTTAGCCAAAAAACTCTATGCCTACATAGAATATCTTGCCTCACTAAAGCCCTAGCCCTCCATTGCTCCTCCCATCATCCAAACCTCGACTGAGAAATATTTACAATTTGTTTTTGCAACTTGAAAATTCATCATTGCCCTTGTTTTGGATGGCTGACTTCACAAAGTCATATCTCCCTCAATATTTCTCAGAGTCCTTCATATGACCATTCATTTTAAATATTTTCAAATTCCACACAAATTGGTCCAAGAATTAGCTAAATCGGATAACCCTTTGTGAAGATGTGGCTCCTACAAGATGAGATGTTTTAAAAAAATGCCCTAATCTTTCTTGAAGTTACCATTCCCTCCATCCCACATTATTCTTATATTAATAAATTATATTATTAAAAAAATTACAAATTTTAGCTTGACATTTCATTTAACATAAAAAAAATACATTAATATCATTTAGAGATTTTAATTTCACATTTTATTTAACATAAAAATGAACAAATGAAAAATATTTGAAAAATATATTTTCATAATATTAATTGTCAAAAAAAATTTCCAATTTTTTTAGAACTAATATTCATAAAATATTTTATTTCATATTAAAAATGCATATAAAAACCTTGAATTTGAAAAAAAATTCTCCAAATTTTTTGATTTCGGGTATTTTTTTGGTAAAAAAGATTATTATATTAAATTATTTGAAAATAAAATTACGTATCCTACCTTTCTAGGTTTGAAGGCTTTTAAGCCAAATTTTTACAAAGGATGTGGGACTATGCTCCCTCACATCTAATCTACTACAACTATCTATGCATAAGAGTAACCATGTAAAGCAAGGATATATAAATCTATTTACAATGAGCAATACTATCATCAATAGTAAGAATGAAAAAAATAGCTTCTCTAGTCCACTGAGTCCACCATCTAGGAGGATATCCATAGCAAGTGAGGTCTCCTCGATCAAGAGCCCAATTAGCCATCGTCTCTTTCATCCTATTATGATATTTAAAGATGTTTATGAACTTCACTATTTCAATGCATTGTTGAGTCATCTGTATTTGTTCAATTATTCTTTGTATTCTTCAATTTGCATTCATTTGCTTACATGATCCTTTTAAGTGGTTAATCATAATTTAGAATTTTGATTCCACCTAAATTTTCCTCCACTCCACCTTCAGAGCCACGTGTAATTCCATTAAGATGGCATATCCCTCTACCAGGTTATTGGATAAGATACCTAGGATTTTTGAGAAGACAAAAATAGGGGCACCATTTGAGAGGTAACCTATTCCCCCCACACTCACTCTTCTTAGAATTTCTTTTAAAGATCCATCCAAATTAATCTTACCCAGTCCCTCTGGATGAGGTTTATAATTCCTAGTTTGAATTACTTATTTGCAATTTAAGATTACCCTTTTTGATGTGATCACCATTAGAGGCACTTGTAATTTGGATATTATCTAGACCCACTTCTAGTTAGGATTTTCGGGCCTTTTAAAAGGTATTGGATTGACTCCATCATATTGATTGTGATCCTTTGCCAGATAAAGTGTTTGTCTCTGTACTCCTGGTTTAAGATACAATTATTTCTCTCCTTCCACAAATTCCACATAATAAGAGTCATCCCCACCTAAAACATTTTGTTGAGTGGGTTGATCTATTTTCATTTGTGTAGGTCACTCAATCCAAAGTTGTTTTATAGATGATATCCTAGACTAGCAGATGCCAAGAAAATTTGTCATTTGTTTCCATATTTTGATTGTGAAAGGACATTCTAAATAGGTGAGAGATTGTTTCCTCATACTCCCAACACATCACATCTAAAAGTCCCATGTATCCCTCTTCTCATCAATTGTTCCCTTGTCAACATCCTTATATAAAGTAAAAGTTAAATGAAGAATATCACTTTGGGACAAAGGTTCTATGCCAACAACTACATGAATATATCTCTTAACATACTTGGGGTACTCTAGTAGAGGGCTAAGTATCCAAAGGAAATTGTATATTCAGTCTGTTTTTTCCTGTCCCATCTAAGAGTATCCTCCTCTTGAGACCATGAGAGTGATCTCATTTAGATGGTCCTATAGATTTTATTTCCATTGTCATTTGAAACTTGGATTGGCCAATCCTCTACTGGGATCCATTATCTTCCTATCTCCTAGATTTTGCTTTGAGGCTTACAGTAATTGACTATCTTAACCTAGTTGTTTCTATGTAGGTTCTCCATCAACGATCTCCAATTCAGGAATTGTGTAATTATAGGAGGGTGACCATCCCAAAAGTATTTATAGAAGTTAGTCTTCTGTCATTTATGGATAATTTAAACCAATATTTTTTGATCATATCCTCTCCTATTATGAGTCCCATTAAGATAGGATATCCTTTGCTAGGAAGTGGAAATCAGATAAGCTCTATCATGGTTTTATTCTTTATATATTTGGCCCTCAAAATTTGAGCCCATAATTCCTTAGGGAATTTTAGAAATCTTAAATATAACTAAACTGACAGTACCTTTTTATTCTTGATTGTTGATCTAATTCCTAGCCCTCCCTCCTTTTTTGTAGGCATGAAGTGTCCCATTTCACCAGTGCCCATTTACATTCTTCCTTGATTCTATTTAAAGGAATCTATAGCTTATTTAATCAATTTTTTTAAGAATTGCTTTAAGGATGTCTAGCACTAAGGAGACATAAATAGGTTTGGCATGGAAGACTATTTTTATCAAGGTCATCTACCTCCTAGAGAAATCCACTTGTTAGTCCATTTTTTCAATTTGGATTTCACTCTCTCTAACAGCCGAGTCAATTCCTTCTTTTTTGTCTCTCATCTGTAAGTGAAATTCCTAGGTAAGTGATTGGAAGAGATGCTTTATTTTATCTCAATTTATCCAACAACATCATATCATGCCTAGGTGAGCAATGGAAAAAAATTACCTTGGTCTTTTATTCATTTATAAGTTGTCCAAATGCTTTTGAAAACTATCTTAGAATAATTTTTAAGTCTAGAGGTGTCCTTTGCCATTTTTCCTAATAAAGTAGAGCCATCAACAAATTATAGGTTAGTAATTGGTTTAGCTCCATTTGCTATTAGTATTCCCTCCAAATATTTGGTTTTCCTATCCTTAGCTAGTGTTTTTTCCAGATATTCAGCCAATATGATGAATAGGTATGGGATAAGAGGTCCCCCTACATGATACCATTGGAGGTTGTAAATAGGTTGGTAGAAGCTCCATTTACTAATGCTGAATATGATACAAATTAAATACATCCCTTGATAAACTCTACCCAATCCATTGAGAAATCAAATTGTCTCATCACCTTTAGGAGGAAGTGACAGTCAAATCTATCATATATTTTGGAAAGATCTAGCCTGATAAACATGGAGGATATTTTCTAAACTTGCATAGAGTGTATGGCCTTCTGAGCTAAGACTATCTCACCGAGATTTTCCTTCCTTCCATAATATCACCCTACTTTGAAGAAATATTTTTTTGAAGAATAGGTTTGACCCTTTCTACCATGATCTTAGTGATCATTTAATATAGGACATTACAAAGAGCTATTGGTAAAAAGTTAAATATGTGTTCATACTCCTGGGTTTTTAGAAAAAAAGCTATATATGTCGTGTTCACCTCTTTGAGCACCACTTTGACTACCCTAGCCTCTTCTACAACTTTCAATATATCTTCATTAAGGATACCTAGAATTCTTGGTAGAATTATATAGGAAACCCATCTAGACCTAAAGTTTTTCCTTTCTACATCTTTAAAAATACCTTCTATAGTTCTTTGATAGTAATTGTAGTATTCAAAGTTACATTATCTTCCTTTGTAATGAGAGAAATAATCTATTGGAGTACTTCTTGTTGTGCCTTTGGTTCAGTGGTTCTATCGTAAAGAGTCAGGAAAAATATTCTATTGTTATATCTTTCTTCCCATCCCATGTGTGTATTGAATCATCCATTGTTGTTTTTAGGGATGAGATGAAATTGTAAAACCACCTAGCTAGGAGAGATTTATGGAAGAAGCTAGTGTTCCTATATCCCTCCTAGAGTCATTAGATCCAAGATTTTTGTTTTCATATGATCTCTTCTCTTATGTATCATCCCTCCATTTGGGCAATAAGCTTATCCTCCTTGCTTTGGATCTTAGTAGTGCTATACGTTCGTATTTGCTCATTTAGTTCTTCCAGTTTGGTTAAGATTTTAATTTTCTTTATGTCACTAAATGCCTCATAGTTCCATGTTCTCAATTTGGATTTGATGTATTGTAGCCTCCTAATAAATCTATACATATTTGTACCATGCTAGGTTTACCCTCCTACCACCATTGTTGAACCTTTTATTGAAAAATATTGTCTCAAAACCATATTAGTTGGAGTCTAAAAGGAGCATGATTGGGTCTAGTCTTCCGCACTTCTACCAACATCGACCAATGATATGATCTTGCATTTTTCAACATTTTTTCTCTTGGAATGTATCCATTGATTAGAAACTCCTCTAATAACAAACTTTTCTAGTCTTTCTAGAATGCATGGTGGGCCTTGCCTTTTGTTAGACTAGGTCATCATATCATTGTCTGGGTTTGATGTCTACCAAATGAGATATAATATGCTCAGTCATGAGGTTAGTACTACTGTCTAGATTGTGATTTCCTCATATCTTCTCTTCCAATGAGAGGATGATGTTAAAATATCCACCTACAAGAAACCAAGCTCCAAGGAAATGACTGATAATATAAGCTACATTCCTCTATTGTTGTCATTTTTCATCCAACATGATAAGTGTGTATACATTGAAATATAACCAATGCTGAGGTGAATGTCTATTGTGGGTCAATAAAGTCAAAATCCCCTAGCTTCTCATTGTTTACTTTTGGACCTCAAATATAGACCACTCCTCTAGATGCTCCTTGGGATCTTAGGGATTCCACTTTACACGTAGGCCAAATATTTTTTGCTAATATCTCCATCTCTTCAATCGACACTTTTGTTTCCCAGATAAAAACCATTTGTGGGCAATGTTGTTGTATCATCCATTTCACTTCATTATGATTTTTTGGGCTACCTTTAAGGTCTTGGATATTCTAGGTGATGCACTTCATCAAGTACAATGATTGAAGATGTGGGTAAGATCCTTGACCTTTCCCATTTCTATCATCATTGCATCTTCTTTTCCTACTTGGTTTTGAGTAGTCTTCTTGCCTACTCTTTGGTTTGTGTCTAGCTTTATCTTTTTAGTAGACTCCTAACTCACTCTTATTGGTTCCATGATGGATTCAAAACCTAGTGTATGTAAGTATACCACCATGGCCCTGTCAAAATATTCCTAGGTGTTATCTCCATTATTTATTCCTTTGAGTTCCTCCATTTAATTGGTTAGAGTTATTGTTTTTCCTTTGGGATCTATTTATTTTTGGGTTGAGTTCTTTTTGGGGCTACTTGGTAGAGCTTCAGTTGCCTTGTTTTTGCAATTAATTTCTTCAATTATTGGTTTCTTTCTTGGGGTTTGAATTGGGGTTTCTAGGATATTTGTCTCCATGATGTTCTTCTCATCATCCATTGAGAGGTTAGCAAACTTATTGGTTGAGATGATTGTCTATTATTTAGTTATTTTCTTCCTCTATATGTTCTTCTATTTCGGAAATTGAAAACATCTATGGGTCGTTTCCTCTTATGTTGGCTCCGAGAGCCAATATTTGTAGTCTCTAGATAGGTGATCATATTTATGACAAATATTACACCTAAAAAGGATGCTCTTATAGTCTATATCTTATTCCCAGGTGTGCTCTCTAAACTATAGGGTAATCGTTTTTGGCAAGGGCTTCCCAAAGTTGATGAGAACACAAATTTTGGCATAGATAACTTGTTCAAATTGACTTGTACTATCGGTTATCATCATATCATCATATAAGATCCTAGTGTATTTTCTATTGCCATAAAGATAACTTGGTTCTAAAACTCAGATGATAACACAAAAAGTCTCACCTAGACTATGGCAATTGAGGGCATTTCCTCTTATACCTTGAACTTTGTATGTCAAGGCTTCATAAAATGTCTTGCCCTCCCTTAAAACCAAGGATTCCCCTATAAAATGTGTTATCTATCCTCCTCATTAGCAAAAAGAACCAAGAAGTAACCATTGGGGTAATAAAAACTATTTAACTCACCTCTAGTTCTCTATTGTCTAGCAGCCTACATATTTAAATAAGGGAAGGTTGGATGAAGACCCATAAATCGATAGATTAATCCTCTATGCTTCATAGTGTTGATCCCAATATGTATGTCTCACATTTGTAGTTGGACTATGAGAGATTCATCTATTGCTTTTATACACCCTGAGGTTGTTTTATTAGGGTATGTTTTGGGCATTCTCAAAGGTCTATGGAGAATCCTAGTGTTATTAGCTACATTTTTTTGAGGTTGTCCTCCTCTCAAGGCATCTCAAAAGGTCATTTTTGGTGATGTTTCACCAAATTCTCTTCTCATACTAGGGATCGACTCATTTTTCTTGCTATGACCAACAATATTAGCCCCTCCTTGATTACTTTTCAATGGTCCAAGTTTGTTCCTCTATTGAGGCATTTCCACTTGTTGCAATACAACCCTATATTGTTGTTTTAAAGTCGTGCCTCTTTCTCTTGTGCATTTGTGCCCTTAATTCTGCTCTTGTTTGGGATTGGCTACCATGAACTAGAAAAAAAATCATATTTCTCTTCTTGTAGGGAGATTTGATCACTAGCTTGTATTATTTGTTCCACTTGCATGTGCTCATTCCTTGTAGAGATCTCAAATGACTAGTTGCAAATATTTTTAAAATTTTAGGGTAAAGCACGAGTTTTTGAAAGGGGCCATGGTCCCCTTATATGAGGGTTTGAACTTGGGTCTCCTAAATGAGAACCCAAAGACATGCCACTACAATATCCCAACAAAGATTAAAATTTAAAGGTAAAGCATGGGTTTTGAAAGGGTCATGAACCTTGTTGCAGGGTTCGAACTTAAGTCTCTTGAATAAAAAGTCAAAGTATCTTTGATAAGACTAAAATTTTAAGTTAAAAAAATCTTAATCTTTCATATAGTGATTTGAACTGGGATCTCTTAAATAACCTTAAAAATAAAATATATCAAGTATATTAAATTCAACCTTTATATATAGAATCTTTTTATTTTATAATCTTCTTCAATATTTGTCGGTGAGAGTTAAGTATTTCTATAAATATTATGATGTGATAGTGAAGATGCTTGGGTGTTACCTTTTAATATATTTTTATGTATCGACAGAGAAAGGCTTTCTAGGAGATGAAATTGTCAAGTTTATGAGAAAAGCACGTTTGGTACGACGACACAAATTGATCGACGACACTACCATCCCCGAATTCTAGTAAGATGTGAACGGTCTTCTTTCAAACAAGGCGAACTCTCTGATATCGTACAACGGCTTTGTCCAACAATCAATCAGAATTTTTCATAGAGACAACTCACTCTATTTAATGACATAAGTCCAAGAAATCTGATGGCTCTTCTGCAACTATAAAGAGCATTATTGAGGTGGTGGAAACTTTTCAAAATTTCATTTGGTTTAAACACTCAGCTTAGCAAAGGTAGTAGTCCCTTATGAATTCTATGAGAGTCAGACTGATGACTATGATACAAACCTCGAGCAAACTTCGAGTGACCAGTGGTCTCCATCTCACGTTGCATCAACAACGAGTCAAATAGGCTTGTTGGGAGCAGCCCTCTGATTTGAACACTACCCTTGTCAGTCAACTCCCCCATGAAAAAAAAACTTTTCAAACACTCCACTTTCCCATTATGTCATAGTTAGAAAATCCATGAGTGGAGAAAAAGAAATATCATTTAAGAAATCCTAGTTAAAAGTAAGGATGTCCTACGGGAAGGAATTATATTTTTTAGATCAAAAACAAAAATAAGAACAAGTCTATACTAATCTTTATCCATGTAACAAAAGATACACTAGAAGTAATTATCAAGGATTGGATGATGAGGTATAAAATAATGATTTTTAAAAGAAGAGGGTCAATATAAGTTTAATGGATACTTCATAAGGTTTTTAAATGTTTAAAAGTTGATTAAATGGTAATAAGATAGAGTTTAAATTATTTAATGATTTTCTTTTTTAAAAGATGTTTTCTCATCATTTTCTCTAGTTCAAAAATTGAGGAAAAAGTTATAAAAAGTTTTCTTTCAACTATGATTCTTTCTTATTAAATAATATAGATTTATATCAAATTGGATGAGTTGTGACTCTAGCTAATGGTCTTAAAAATAATTAAAACTAATTCTAATAACATATAAATTGTTTTGACTCTAGCTAATGGTCTTAAAATTTACTAAAACTAACTCTAACAACCTATGAACTACTTTAATCATTTGTATGCATCTACTTTTTAGAACTGAAGGTCACATTCAAATAACTTATAATACATGAAATACATCTTATTTCTATCTTATACATTGTTAGAAATAGTTAATTACATCTTATCTATATTTTATATTTTGCTGAAAATAACCATAGATATTTGGTTGTCTCTCATTTTTATCACTCTCACTTACACAAATATCTCTTAATTGATTCATTGAAGATTGAATTCTCCCTTGTAGAATTGAAACTTATCTTTTGGAAATGTCTTTCATAGTGCATTTACTATCATTTCATCTATTGCATGGTATTCTAACTTTACAATGTTCTTTGTCACTTGTTCATAAAAAAATACTACACTTTAGTGCATTGTTTTCTACCATAAAAATTTCAGTTATTTATCATTACAATGCAATTCCAACTATTGCATTTTAGCATTGTCGGTTGGGTCTAAACAAGTTCAATATCCTTCAACCATTTCATTAACTAATGTAATTCTTTCATGGATCACTAAGCTGATATGTACTCTACTTCATATCTAGAAAGTAAAGTTGTTTGTTATATCTTATTCGACTAGGAAATCACACTACCATTCAAAATGAAATAGTAAGCTGATGTTGATTTGTGATTGTCAATATCACCTAACCAATTTGCATCACAATATCCAATAAGCTTTAAATATTTTTCAAAACTCCTATTCAATGTGATCCCAAGCTTAATTGTTCCTTATAGATATCTAATTTTTTTTTTGCTATTTCCCAACACTATGGTCTAGGGTTGCTTGAAAATTGGCTTACAACACTAACTATATTTTATATCAAGTTTATGGTAAACCATTGCATACATAAGTATTCCTACTACATTTTGAAAGAAACTATTTCTATATAATCTTCTTCTTGTGTCTTCAAACACATTTATATTAATAAGTTCTTAAAATTTTCTATTATAGTACTCATCGACTTGCAGTCATACATCTTAAAATTCTTGCGGATATACTTAATATACCTCTCATGACATAGATGAATTATTTTATTTTATATGTTCTCTTACAATATGAATGTCTAAGCAATAATGAACCTCACAATCACTATTCATCTCAATTCAATAGTTAATCTAGATTTGAACAAATCTAACAGGTTAAATTCATTACTATAGCAATAACATCATATAATGTTAAAACTATAATTAGTTTACTAGTATGCTTAAAATTGACATTTGAATCATTATAAAAATCAATATATCCTTGATTTTATAGGAAATCATCAAACCTTTCATACCATACTCTTAACGATTACTTCAACTCACTATAAAGTCTCCTTTAATATGCATACCAATTGTTACTTCCCTTATTGTGTGTAGCCTTTAGGTTATTGCATATAAACCTGCTATTTTAACAACCCAATTAAAAATGTTATATTGGCTTTTAATTGACACACATGAAAGTTTAATGTTATTTTTTTTGGCTAGCATAACTCTTATTAAGTTTTTTCACTACAGAGAAAGTGTCATGATAATTCATTGCAATCTAGGTATATCCATCACCACCAATTGAAATTTGTATCATTCAATTGCACTATCTAACTTATACTTTCTCTTAAATAGCCTCTTGCATATATTCACTTTTTTGCTTGGTGGAAAATTTGTGAATTCTCATTTCTAATTTTTCATGAGTGATTTAAGTTCCATATCCATTGTATTCTTTGACTTTATTGCTTTACTGCTATCAAAAGCATCTTAAATATTGTGTGGGTCATCAACTTTGATAAAGTGTGCATATGATTCTAATATTTTTTGTGTGGGATTCCATACTTATATTGGCCTTTGAAGTCGTGGTTTCTCTTATGTAGGTTCATCTTGTTGTATGGTTGGTTCTTCTTAAGTAGATTCATCTTGCTTAAATTCTTCCTCAAATTCATCATCAATAATGTTTTTCTATGTTACCTTCACATTCTTCACTTCCATTTTCTTATCTATGGTTGAACTTTCATTAAATATGATGTTTCTTCTTATTATGACCTCATGTGTTATAGAACCATATATGTTCTATGCCTTTGAATCCAAGTTGTACCTAAAAAATACGCATATCTTGCTTTTGTTATCAAGTTTCCTTCACTTATTACCTATTATATGGACTATATCACACAACCAAAATATCTTAAGTTTCCAAAACTTAGCTTGGTATCATGCCAATATTCATAGGAGTCCTCTTATGCAATGCAAGACTGGGCAATCTACTCTAGTCATAAGTTGTTGTAGAGATTGCCTCAACCCCAAAAAATTGGAAACCCACTATTCTTAAGCATATATCTTGCACTTTAAATAAGATTTTGATTATGTGTCTCTCATATACCATTATTTTACTAGAAATGTGTGATAATATATGTTGGGGGCCTAAAAAAAACCCATGTTCCTACGGCATCATACCCCTTGTGTTTGTGGTGGCTCTGGTCTCTTCAAGCGGGTGCATTTGTTGTCTTGTGCCTTGTGTAGGGTGCTAGTCCTATGAAATCTAGGGAGCATGGGGTATGGCTCCTTCAGATGACCTACGGTATTTTTACCAAGGTTTTTTACTTATTTTGATGTGATCTTTGGTGGTCATCCTTCCTTCTTACACTAGCCTACCCTACTAGGTGTATCTACTAGGAAAAAGAAAAAATAAGGAAAAAATGATTAAAGAAAAATAGTAAAACCTAACTACCCTATCTAGACTACCTATGGGTGGCGATGCACTAAAGATCTCAATAAACCTTCTATGTTGTGACAAGTTGAAGTGAACACATGCGCAATGGTCAGCAACACATGAGGAACATAGGTCCCTCCAAAAAATACATAAAAATAGAACACCCACACCAAAACTAGGATAGGGACTTCATAAGTGGTCACAAATTCTTATATTGTGAACTCCAAGTTGCATACATGTAGAGGGAAAAGGTTGAAAAACTAATCAGCTAACAATGTAAGGCTCGAGCCAAGCTCAAACACAATAGAGAATGAAGGAAAAAACCCTTAGAAGAATGGATAAATTATGATTTTTTACAATGAGAAGTGTACACACCAAAATCTAGCCACTTGTCATCCATCAATGTTTCCCAATATCCACTGTCCATTATTTATTTATATATATATATATATATATATATGTATTTTTAATATATATTTAAATATTAATATTTTATATATATTTATATGAATTAATCTTAGCCATTCGTCATGTTTTAATCTTAGCCATTCATTCTCCTTAATCCATGCCGCTTGCCAAAATTTAATCGCCACCTTCCTCATGTTTTAATCTGGGTTGCTCAAATTTTATCGTCAAAACCCTAACATGTCTAAGGGATAATTATAAAGAGGAGTACTTTTTATGACTCAAAACCTAAGTACTTTTTTAGCCCTAACATTTTTGAGTCTTTAGAATCCCTAAGTTCTTTGAGTGCCTAAGCCCCCTCCCCTAAATTCCTAACCTAACCCGATCATTTTCATCCTCACTCCCCATCGTCGTTGTTCGTATCTTCTACATCCATCATCGCCCATATTGCACAAACTATATCTAGTTTTGCAACCTTTCCCTCAGCCATGGAACACCCACCAGAGCTTCCTAAGTGTCCACCAGAGCTTCCCAAATGCCCTCCCAAGATTTTAGAACACCTCTGGGAATTTTTGGTCATCACCAAGTTCCCGTGAGCATTTCCCATCCTAGATCTATAGCCCTACGACCCTCTAGCATCATTAGGGAATCATCGTAACCCTCACTAGCAATATTTATTTAAGTAGGAAACATAGACAACAAGTTCGTTAACAAGGTAAAATTTCATTGCACTTATTTCATGTTTTTATTCTTCGTTTACAACTTTCATTGCAATATTAGGGTTTAGTGATTTTATTACTTCTAAGAGTCTCATGTAGTGGAGCCCTCATAGATATTACTAACCCCTATTATTGTTTGTTGTGTATAGGTGTAAGAACAACATTTATTTAAGGTTTTTGAAGCTTGGGTGGCCCTACATAGGATACACAAGCCCATCCACAACCTATTGGGATCGAATCAAGTGGGAAGACACCACCATTTTTTTTAACTAGGGTTTTGGAGAACCCTAGTACATGTAACAATTGAATCAAAAGAAATAAGCATTTTAAAACCCCACATTTGGGGCATATTAATTGTAACACTTGAGATCTACTGGCAATAATAAAAGAGTTCATTTGTATTATGCAATCATTATGCTACTTTACTTATTTTTTATTTCATAGTTTATATTTGGTGTTGCTTGATTTTTTATTCAAATAAGGGAGATATTTATAAGAAAAAATAGGGATATTCCCTCAAAAAAATCCATGTAGGGTTTTAAAATTGGAATAAAATTTGAATTCAAAATTTTCCAAGGCTGGTCGACATCAACAATGAATGATATGGATATGAATTTAAAAATCCATGTAAAGTTTTAAAATTTGAATTCAAAATTTTCCAAGGCTGATCGACATTAAAATTTGTAGGGCATATCCATGTAGGGATATGCCTTACAAATGTTTTAGCCATAAATACTATCATTGTTGCTTTGTGCTAAAAATCTTGATGAATAGACCTCTATGATCATTCCTTATAAATATCTTAGGTTCTGCATTGCCCCTTGGGTTGTCCTCTATGTTATCACTTTAATAATTTTGATGTTGCGTAGGGAACTATATCTAGTGTGGGAAGCTAGGATTGGGATTGGATCATCATCCCTTCCCTTGAATTTGATCACTCTATGTTGGTTTGGTGGTTTTGGTGGTGTTTGGATCTTCCTGTATTCTTGATAGGTTCCCTTCAGTGAATATGTCCTTCAATGCACCCTCTAGGAAATGTGGTTACCTTATTCTAATTTACCTTGATTCTAGAGGCTCTTCTTCCACCATGTACCATGAAGGGGTTGTTACGGAGCCAACAATTCTAAAGGTTTAGGAAGAAATTTGTAGCCAAGAGTCTTTTGAGCTATTCTATTTTTTCTTGATCCTCAGGTATTAAACCCTACCCTGGTGAGGGGAGAGGCTTACCTTACCATCTCTATACTCATCCCCCTCATATTTTCCTTCTCATCAGATGAGGAAGAAGCTTTATTACTCAAGATTCACTAGTGATGTCATCTTTGGATAACACGAAGGACTAAGGAAACTCCTCAATCAAGAGAAGGGACCAGCTTTGTGGTCTTTGCCCTTAAGGGAAGATAAAAGGTCATTACTATTGGTTGAAGTAAGGTCCTGATAAAAGTAGTTCTCCTTTTGTCATTTCCAAAATGGCTTGGGGGTTCCAAGTATTATTAGGACCTGATTTATCCACAATAAAAAATGTTAGAGTTCTTGTTGATTTTGGTCTGGTGGTTGAGCTAAGGTTTATAGTGAAGTAAGATTCAAGTTCAACATTGATCGAGATGGTTGTTCCTTCTCAATTGTACTCTAGATGGTCCTTAGACTTTAGTTTCTTCGTAAGTAGTAGGAGCTTTGGGTTCCTTTGAAAATTTGATCAAAATTACCTTTAGAGGTAGGATTTTCTTGATATAGTGAATCTTCACTACAATATACTTCACCTTGGTCCCTTCTTTTACACATATTTTTCAGAGTATTAAAGGTATATTCACCCCCTCTATCAGACCTTAGTTGCTTCAATGGGTTATACAAATATTCTTCAACAAAAATTTTGAACATATTGAATGTCTCTAATGCATCTGACTTAAATTTAATAAAATAAATAAATTTTATTCTTAAAAAAACATCAATAAAGGTGATATAATAACTTCTCCTTTATGTGACAGAGTTTGCATTGGTTTGCATTTGTCTGAATGTACTAGATCCATTCACTCCTTAATCTTTTTGCTCCCTTTAGGAAGAATAATCTATACTACTCACCTACATTATAGGATTTGAAAATTATCAACTTGACTAAAGACTAAACATCCAAATCTTCAATAAGTTACTCTTTGATCATAACTTCTAATAGCTTTGTATTTACATAATCTACAATACCAAAGCATAGAATTGGCTCTTTGATCATCACTTGTTGCCATCATTATTTCTTTTGAAGTTGTTGCACATCACTTGAAGAGGTTTCCCTTTTACTACCGTTTGCAATTACCTTTCTTTTTACATCCTTTAGAAAATAGAAATTACTATTAGATTGTGCTAATATTATTATATTAGTAATCTTACTAATTGCTAGAATATTTTCTAGCTAATTGTCCAACATGCCATACGTTATAAACTATTTTAAACTCACCATCAAGCATTTTTAATAAAATATTTTTTACTCAAATTATTTCATGCTTATGGATATTATTCTAAGAACATACTTACCCTTGGGAACATTGTTGTACATTTTGAACCTATCTTTCTTGGGGTATTCTATAAAGCACAAGCTTGTGGGAAAATTTCTTGCAAATAATTGGTCTTTCTCACTACACGAATCTCCATTAGCTTCTAATTACTTCTTCTTCATATCTTCAACCCATGCTAACCATGTGTTGCATTGCTTCTTAAAATTCCCTTGAGCACCATAATGGATGCATTTCCTAGGATTCTTTTTCTCCTCTTTTGTAGGTTGACTATTCTTAGAGTCACTTGGAGACTTGATTTTTATCTTATTTTTCCACTAGAGTATCCATTATGAAGGGAATATATTATTATCACTAACATCTTCTCTCCTTGGTCCCTAAATTTAGATTATGGAGGTGTTAAAATCATGATTTGATTCAAGGCCAAGAGTTGAAATTCTGCAATATATTGGATATACCTAGGGGCATATTAGTGTACAATATATTAATAATTTTATAATATTTTATTATGTAATCCCTATGGACCATGGTTAACATTGTTATGGTCAAAACCTATTTATGACTTATAACTAACCTAAATCCCTCTTGTTAGGTTTTCTTGGGTTTAAACTTTATGATGTAATTGGAGTTTTGGTATTGCTATGAATACCCCCCTCACACTCCTCATTTGATTATCAAAGTATTGTGTATAATTATCTATGGATATAGTGATTATTTATGGTGCCTACAAGTTCCCACTAGATCCTTCTCTTTTTCAACCTTCTTTTCATTCTTTACATAATATTTGAGTGTTTGGTTTTCTTTTATTCATTTTTGGAAAGCATTTTGAATTCCAATATTCTAGACTTCATATATTAAACCCTTCACCATCAAACCACTCTAAAATCCTTTCAATTATCTAGCATTGTCTACTGCCATCTCTTTATCCTCATAGATTTAGAATCTTATAAGAATACTTGCTAATAACAAAGGATGTGTTTGGATTTAATACCATGTTTAGTTCTCAAATTTGATTCTTTCTAATTAGATAAAAATATTTATATACAAATTGGATTAGTTATGACTTCATATAACAATGGAATTTTTTATTAAAATTAACTCTAACAACTTATAAATTACTTTATTTATTTGCATGTATCTCCTTTCTAAAATTGATAGTTACATATTGGATAACTTTCACAGCATAAAATACATATTTTTTCTATCCTATGCTTTTCTAGAAACAACCAATTGCATCTTATCCTTATCCTATGCTTTGTTGGAAATGGCTAAAAATATTTTTCTATCCCTTATTTTTTACAAAAATAATGGGTGAAAAAGAGGTGGGGGGGGGGGGGGTGGAAAAGGCCATGGAATGAGAATTTTCTATGGAGATGAAAACTTTAAAAATGCTTCTAGTATAGATTAGGATTTTTGTTCTACCATATTAGCTAATTGATAGGGAGGCTTTGAATACTATTACTAATACTCTATGGGTGTTCATCAAAAAGGGGTAAAGTACATAATTGTATATGTGTTGTGTATATTTCAAAACCTTATTAAAAATGTTAATATTAAATCTGAATTAGAACAATGGGATCAATAAATGGACTGTGAAAATATTGTATTTTGATGTTGCAATTATTATGAAACAAGATATATTGCAAGGGATTATAAATTTAAAATGATCAAGTAATAGATAAGAAGTTTTGATCGTGATACAAACTTAAATATGAATCAAGGGGATCATATTGCAATAGAAGATGGATTTAAATCAAAATATTTTTCAATCCTAAAGAATTACCTATTGGAATATGTGGTGATCAAGCTTCAAGAGGCCATAACCAACTTTGTATTATATTTTTTGTATATTCTCTTTGGACCCTTGTACACCTTGAATAGGGAATTTTTTAATATTTTATTATTTAATCTAAAGGTTCATTCCTTAACCTTGATCTAAATGTCTCTTATAATTGTGTATAAAAAAACCTTCATACCAACCATTTTGTTATTGGTTTGGATTGCAATTTTATTTACTTTAGTGAGATATTTTGGTGTCCACAAACATCCTTTTATATTGTGTGTTTATTTCTATGAATTATTTAATCATATATGGGTAATGCATTGATTCCATTCACTTTTAGAAACTTTTGTGAAAACTAACATTGTATCAAAGTGGGTGTGAACATTCATTATTGAATTACTTGTGTTCAATAATTTAACTTCTATGATATTTCCTAAGGGCTACATTATTTGGATTGTTTACAAAATTTTAAGCAAGGTCTTAATTCAACACTTCTCATTTAAAATATAGGTTCATGTTTCATTGCATTAAAAAATAATATTTCCCTTCAAAATTTAAAATTTAAAATTTAAAGTTTGAAAATATTCTAATGAGTACAACAAGGGTGAATAAGATGGATTTATGCATGCAACATTGAGCACAAAGACACAAAAAGAGTAGAGAAGTGTTTGAGCCCATGATACACAACTTTGCAAAGGGAAAGGCTTTACTTCAAGTATTAGTGCTTTGGAGTTGCATTGGCACCCAAGCCCAAGAATATAGGGGAGCCTCCCCTTGTCCTTGGGATATTAGAGGTTAAAGGTTTGAATCACATTCCTTCCATTTGTTTATGGAAATGATGACATCACTTTGTTTCCTAGTGACATTAGTAGTTATGATGTACTATTGTGCAATGATGTAGAACTATGTGATGATGTGGCACTTTTTGATTATGTTATCTATTTTATAGCACACATGATAACATGGAAACTCATGATGACCTTGCACCTAATGATGATGTGGTATTGTTGGCATTTTTGCCACATTGTTTTTGTTGTTGCTGTTCAAGCAAAAGAATGCTCAAATTGTATAGACACTTAACAAATTTTGTGCTAAAGCAAAGGTGTCGTGATATCGCGACATGTCATGAAATCGTGACCTATCACGTTTTCGCAGCGTCTGCACCATAAAAAAGCTAAGCCCAAAAGATGTCGCAATATCACGACATGTCGCGTTTTTGCGACATGTCGCGTTTTCGCGAGGTCCAAAACCAAAAGGTGCAAGCATGGAAATTTGTCGCGATATCGCAACGTGTTGCAGTTTCATGATGTCAAATGTAGAAATAAGCTAGGTGCAAAAAATGTCGCGATATCTTGACATGTCACATTTTCACGACCTGTCGCATTTTCGTGGTCAAAACAGTCAACGAAAGCAATGAGGTCAAACTGTCACGATATCGCGACATGTTGGTGTTTCGCGACTTGTTGCAGTGAGAGAGCATCAAAATGAAAATTTATCGTGAAATCATGACATGTCGTGTTTTTGTGACTTGCGGTGGCCACAGAGTAGAGTGATAGAAAATGTTGTGATATCGTGACATAAAGCAGCCAAGGGCAATGTCAATGAAAAATGTCACGATATCGTGACAGAAAAGCGAGAAAGGAGCAAATGATAAAATTGTTGCGATATCGCGACATGTCGCATTATCGCGGGAAGGACTGATAGATAAACACAAGGCATGAAATATGTCATGATTTCGTGACATTTTTGGAGATGAAGTCAAGCAAGAGGAAGACGTCGCGAAATCGCGACAGGAAGCGGCAACGAAGAGAAGCACAAGAAAGTGTCACGATTTCACGACATGTCAGGGCAGAAGGGCCAAGTGCGGAGAATTGTCGTGATTTCGTGACATGTCGTGTTTTCACGAGGAAGAAGCAAGGAGGCAGCCAGATTGTACGAAATGTCACGATTTCGTGACATGTCAAATTTTTGCGGCCTAAAAGCATCAAAGTGAAAGAAAACAAAAAATATCGCGATTTCGTGACATATTGTGAAGATCAAGCCAAATGGAAAAAACATCTCGATATCGCGACATGTCACATTTTTGCGACCTGTCGTGTTTTCAAGGAACGAAATTTGACAAGTACAAGGCAGACAAAAATTGTCGCGATATCGTGACATGTCATGTTTTCATGATGAAGGAGCCCGAAAGACAATGCTAAGTACGGACTGTCGCGATTTCGTGACATGTCCCATTTTCGCTACTTGCAAGAAGATGAAGGCCAAGGAAGAGAAATATGTCATGATTTCGTGACATGTTGCAGTTTTGCGGGTATACAAAAGAAAAGGACACAGAAGGAAGAAGATGTCACGATTTCGTGACATGTTGAGGAAAGAAGCACAAGAAAGTGTCACGATTTCGTGACATGTCAGGGCAGAAGGGCTGAACGAAGAGAAGACGTCGCGATATCACGACATGTCACATTTTTGTGACTGGTGGCAAAAACAGAAGACAGTAAGGTAAAAGTGTCGCAATTTTGTGACATGTTGCATTTTCGTGACCTGTCACATTTTTGTGGTAGAAGCAAAACAAAGGCCCGATACAGTTCTGTTTGCATTTTCCTTCAAGATTGCATAGGAGAATGTGAAGAGAAGATAAGGATCAAGTAAAAGCTCTCCAACTAATTTTTAGATCATGGTCAAAGAAGCTCAAATATTAAATGTTGTTGATTACCGATGTGCGCAAGATAGAAGAACCTAAGGCATTTTTTGATGCCACCAGAATTAAAGACACCTCCAGCATTAAAAGTTTTGTTCGTGGTCTCCTAACAATTTTTGGCTTGCCCTGATAATGGTCATTTAATGTGTGATTTCTCCGAGGCAGATTAAGGGGGATTGTTTCTCTTTTCAAGTGCCTATTTTGTGGACCTCTTCTTCGAAATCTATTGTATGTTTTAAATGTTGTGATGCAAAAGAGAGAGGGAAGACCTCTATAAATATTCATGTATATCTAAAGCAAAAAAGGTTGGACATTTTGCGAGAAAACTCTCTAAGTTCTCTACATCAATAGAAGAGACTTGGCTTCTGAAATTTGCAAGCATTCTTATGTGTGTGATGTCCCTCTGTTTTAAAAGTCATTTCTATTTATGCTCATGTTCCTGTTGTTAAGTTCAGAATTCTACATTTTGGATTCAAACATTGCTAGTTATTGAGTAGATTTTGGAATGCGATCTGGGGATTATCTCTGCAAAGGTGTGAGTTCAATTCTACTACTTTCCCTTTATTAGATGTTGTTATAAAACTTGGTATAATTCTTGTTGTTAGTCTACCCCAAGCTATACGCTTTGGCCTGTGGCCATATTTCCATTCCTTTCTATTATTTCCCTCTCTTTTAGCATTTTCCCATTTCTTTCCTGCATCCTTATCTCCAAAACCAGTTTAGATTAGTTTGGGAGCCAGCCCTCTCTGGATATTGGGCCGAGAGACTTCCCTTTCTCTCGGCCTTTCAATGTTGGCCAAGTCTAGGGCGCATATGCATATAAAATCCTTTCCTGTGGCAGATTTGTGACCAACAGTTTTTGGCATGCCCGGTGGGACTCACAAGTCTCATTTTTTGATACCCAAAGGAATCAAGATTTTGATGAACTATCTTGACCTCATAGCAGAGATTGTAAGTTCATCTGGTGACTCTGCTGAGCTGAAGATCCAAATTTCTTGATCGTAGATGCATTTTGAATCTAAAATAAGATACCTTAGAGGAATCAAGGTTTGGTGAGCAGCCTTGAACTCAAAGTGGAGAAAAGAATGTGCACCTGGTGACTCTGACTTAGTGGCGAGAACCGTGATCCCTGCAGACCACTGCTATAATGGAGAGTGTACGCTGTCCTAGCTGGAATGATCCTGGCCCTCTGAATCTCCAAAGTTTGCATGAGATTCCCAAAAGTGCCTTGAAGACACTGATGAAATACAATGGTACTAAGGGAATGGCCTAAGAACATATTGAAGACGTTGCTGCTTTTTCAATCCTCCATGACATAGTCCATGAATATGTCATGATCAGACTTTTGGTTCAGTATTTGGAAGGAAGGGCGTTGCAATGGTACAGACTGCTCAGGTGAAAAAGCATCTGCTCATGGGATGACTTAGTGGGAGCACTAATCAGAACATTCGATGGCTCTCAGGATCCCTGCCAGCTCTTGATGCACTTCTCCACCATCACGAGAGCACCTCTAGAGAGCATCATAGACTTCAATGTTTGATTCTATAGAATTTGGAAGAGAATTCCAGGGGAGATCCAATCGACACCCACCCAAGCCCACCTCTTCTATGTTCGTGCCTTTCACCTAGACATAAGCCTCCTCTTGCTGCAATCAGATGAACAAAGGTTCCCTCAAATATTTGAAGAAGCAGCGCGAGCAAAACAGCTTTTGCTCCTGTCAGGAAAGTGGCAGTGGGGAGAAACTCCAGCACTTTCCTCGATAGTCACCACTCCTGTCTCTCCTGTGTAGTATTCACCATGGAAGATTCCTCATACTAAGCAGAGACTTGAGATGCAGCTGTGTGGATCTCAACAGGCAGCTTTCATCCAAGTCCCACGATGGGAATCGACAAGCCTTGTCCCGATAATAGATAATATGGTTGCTTGTAGTTTCTATCGAGAAATGGATCAAGAGGAGATGAGCGAAGGAGAAGAAGAATAGGCTCAAGTGGCAGAACCTGAGAGCAAGGAGGGTACATTTTTGCACCCTTTTTGTATCCCAGGGCATAGCATGCAAGTGTTCAACCAGAGCCCAATAAGCAAGCCTCATCAAGAAGCTGAGCCTGAAGAGATCCTGGAGAAAGGACTATCGCTGGACAATTCCTGTTATCACATCAAGGGGTTGGAGGAACATGTACTCGGTCCATAGCCAGTGGACTCTTCAAAATGGTGGTATTGGCTTCGGCCATTACTACAACCGGTACCCCAAGGAGCCCTCCATGTGGCAAATCTCTTTGCTACATTATTCATCAACTGTATGGGTACCGGCATGCATGATAACCTACCATGTTGTGCCCTATTTACACCATGGAGAACTTTGGGAAGAGGTCAACTGGACTTCAAATATCGACTGAAGTACGATCAGATCTTGTCTGGACACTGCAAGTTCACCGAATAGACACCTGAAGCTATATTTGTGGTGGCGGCATGCCAATCATGTCGTAAACTTTTGTGTACATACTGTAAATAGCCTAGCTAGTAAATAAAGTGTCGAGGGCACTAAATTTCTACAAAAAAAAAAAAGAAGAAAAAAAATAATTCGTCAACTTCGACTATTTTTGCACACGAGCCCGTAGGTATGTTTCTTTTTCTTTCTCTTTTTCTTTTCCTCCCAAGAAGATAGTGGCTTCCATCTACTTCTTTCTTCCCCTTTCTCATATGCATTCCCTTCCTCTCCTACTCCTTCTTCTTCTGCAATTCCTACTCCTTGTTCTTCTGTCCATAATCAAGCCACTATTGTTGTTTCTACTCCCCTCTCTGATCTTCCCATTTCTACTTTCCATTTCTTCTAGTCCTTTGTCTTGTGAGTATTTCACCACAGCCACAGTTCCTACTACCATCTCCATTCCATCCACTTCCATTGCATTATCTATTTTCATCAGAACCTAGTAGATGGTAGCACAGTAGCACCCTGTTGTTGTATCTACCACTTTTGCTCTGCCATTATCCACCATTCCATCATTCCTCATTCCAATTCCATGGCCTGCGCATCCACTAGTCATCACTCCATTCATTTCCCTTTTTGTAGTTAAGGTGCTTTTCACTACTGCTATGGAGATCCTTTCGCAGCACCTGGTGATTACCTGGCTCAACTAAGCTAGGCAAAGTGTAGTAGTTCTAAAGAAATAAGGGAGTTCTGCTCTTCCATAATTTTTTTTTGCAGGTCCTATTTTTGAGTGTCGAGTACCAGCAAGAGATTGTTGCAGCAACCCGTAGAGATTTCCAGCATCAACTAGCACTCATTTCTTTTGTCCCTCCTGTTTCTTGACTCTGTTGCCCAATGGATAAAGGCCTGAGGTTTGTGCATACAGCAGAACTATATACCCCACGAGCCGCCAAGAATATTGGCATTTTTGCCACATTGTTTTTGTTGTTGTTGTTCAAGCAAAAGAATGCTCAAATTGTAGAGACACTTAACAAATTTTGTGCTAAAGCAAAGGTGTTGCGATATCATGACATGTCGCGAAATTATGACCTGTCGTGTTTTCATGGCATCCGTACCATAAAAAATCTAAGCCCAAAAGATGTCGCGATATCGCGACATGTCGTGTTTTCATGACCTATCGCGTTTTTGCGGGGTCCAAAACCAAAATGTGCAAGCATGGAAATTTGTTGCGACGTGTTGCAGTTTCACGACGTCAAATGCAAAAATCAACTAAGTACAAAAAATGTCGCGATATCATGACATGTTGCATTTTCGTGACCTGTCGCATTTTCACGATCAAAACAGTCAACGAAAGAAATGAGGTCAAACTGTCATGATATCGCGACATTTTGGAGTTTCGTGACTTGTTGCGGTGAGAGAGCATCAAAATGAAAAGTTGTCGCAAAATCGTGACATGTCACATTTTCACGACTTGCGGTGGCCACAAAGCAGAGTGATAGAAAATGTCACGATATCGTGACATAAAGCAGCCAAGGGCAATGTCAATGAAAAATGTCTCGATATCGTGACAGAAAAGCGAGAAAGGAGCAAATGATAAAATTGTCGTGATATCAGGACATGTCACGTTATCACGGGAAGGACTGACAGATAAACACAAGGCATGAAAGATGTCATGATTTCGTGACATTTTTGGAGATGAAGTCAAGCAAGAGGAAGATGTCACGATATCGCAACAGGAAGCAACAACGAAGAGAAGCACAAGAAAGTGTCACGATTTCGTGACATGTTAGGGCAGAAGGGCCAAGCACGGAGAATTATCACGATTTCATGACATGTCACATTTTCACGAGGAAGAAGCAAGGAGGTAGCCAGATTGTACAAAATGTCACGATTTTGCGACATGTCAAATTTTTGCGACCTAAAAGCATCAAAGTGAAATAAGACAAAAAATGTCACGATTTTTTGACATATTGTGAAGATCAAGCCAAATGGAAAAAATGTCGCGATATCGCGACATGTCGCATTTTCGTGACCTGTCGCATTTTTGCGAAACGAAAGTTGACAAGTACAAGGCAGACAAAAATTGTTGCGATATCGCGACATGTCACGTTTTCGTGATAAAGGAGCCCGAAAGACAATGCTAAGTACAAACTGTCGTGATTTCGTGACATGTCCCATTTTCGCTACTTGCAGGAAGATGAAGGCCAAGGAAGAGAAATATGTCATGATTTCATGACATGTTGCAGTTTCACGGGTATACAAAAGAAAAGGACACAGAAGGAAGAAGATATCGTGATTTCATGACATGTTGAGAAAAGAAGCACAAGAAAGTGTCGTGATTTCGTGACATGTCAGGGCAGAAGGGCTGAACGAAGAGAAGACATCGTGATATCGCGACATGTCACATTTTCGCGACTGGTGGTAGAAACAAAATATAGTAAGGTAAAAGTGTCACGATTTCATGACATGTTGCATTTTCGTGACCTATCACAATTTCACGGTAGAAGAAAAACAAAGGCCCGATACAGTTCTGTTTGCATTTTCCTTCAAGATTGCATAGGAGAATGTGAAGAGAAGATAAGGATCAAGTAAAAGCTCTCCAACTGATTTTCAGATCATGGTCAAAGAAGCTCAAAGATTAAATGTTGCTGATTACCGATGTGCGCAAGATAGAAGAACCTGAGGCAGTTTTCGACACCACCAGAATTAAAGACGCCTCCAACATTAAAAGTTTTTTTTGTGGTCTCCTAACAATTTTCGGCTTACCTTGATAATGGTCATTTAATGTGTGATTTCTCCAAGGCAAATTAAGGGGGATTGTTTCTCTTTTCAAGTGCCTATTTTGTGGACCTCTTCTTCGAAATCTATTGTATGTTTTAAATGTTGTGATGCAAAAGAGAGAGGGAAGATCTCTATAAATATTCATGTATATCTAAAGCAAAAAAGGTTGGACATTTTGCGAGAAAACTCTCTAAGTTCTCTGCATCAATAGAAGAGACTTGGCTTCTAAAATTTGCAAGCATTCTTATGTGTGTGATGTCCCTCTGTTTTAAAATTCATTTTTGTTTATGCTCATGTTCCTGCTGTTAAGTTCTGAATTCTGCATTTTGGATTCGAACATTGCTAGTTAGTGAGTAGATTTTGGAATGCGATCTGGGAATTATCTCTGTAAAGGTGTGAGTTCAATTTTGCTACTTTCCATTTATTAGAAGTTGTTATAAAACTTGGTATAATTCTTGTTGTTAGTATGCCCCAAGATATACACTTTGGCCTGTGGCCATATTTCCATTCCTTTCTGTTATTTCCCTCTCTTTTAGCATTTTGCCATTTCTTTCCTGCATCCTTATCTCCAAAACCAGTTTAGATTAGTTTGGGAGCCAGCCCTCTCTGGAGATTGGCCCGGGAGACTTCCCTTTCTCTCGGCCTTTCAATGTTGGCCAAGTCTAGGGCGTATATGTGTATAAAATCCATTCCTATGGCAAATTTGTGACCAAAAGGTATCTAGTAGCATATTTTATGATAATGTTATACCTAAGGATGTTGAAATTGTTAGCATAGAACATGATGTGGTATCTGATAACATGGAAAATTCTAACATGAAAATAATAAACATATCAAAGGATGTTGTGGTAGGAAGGATTCCAAATAAGAAGTATAAAGACAAGTTTGACTAGTAACAGTTTTCCAATTTATCAAACCCATTGGTCAATTATTTACACAATCAACAATAGACTTAGTGAATCAAAGTATGATAAATACCATGATTTGGTTTATAGGTTTCAAAGTGAATCTTAATGTGACATGTGGTATGATATAATTCACCAATACACTATCCAATGGCCTACATAGTTGATTCCTAGTTGGCATCCCTTGCACAAAATAGTGACATGTGGTATTCTTCTTGTCATTAGTTCTTTGTCCATTCAGTGTCCAATTAGCACCCAATTAGCCACTCACACTACGACACATAGAAAACTCTCATTCACTATAGGTATTTAATAGGCAACCTCCCATGTTGACATCAATATGTTTGTTGTGAATGAACTGGAGAATAGAATACAAGCCATCAAATATGAACAAAGTTTGTGAAATTGAGAAAAAATAATCAAATGCACAAGTTGGAGAAAGAAATCACAAATGGAAAACTAGTTGGGCTGGTTGTTAGGATTTATTACATCATAGTATATGTGAAATATAATGTGGTATAACCACCCATAATTGTGATGCAACATTGAGCACATAGGAATAAAAAGAGTAGAGAAATGTTTGGGCCCATGATGCACAACTTTGCAAAGGGGAAGACTTTACTCCAAGTATTAGTGCTTTGGTGTTGCATTGGAACCAAGTCCAAGAATTTAGGGGATAATCCCCTAGTATTTTGGACATTAAAGGTTAAAGTTTTGAATCACGTTCTCTCAAGTTTTTTATGGAAATGATGACATAACTTTGTTGTCCAGTGACATTAGTGGTTATAATGTAATATTGTGCAATGATGTAGCACTATGTGATGGCGTGGCACTATTTGATTATGTTATCTCTTTTCAATCACATGATGACATGGAAAATCATGATGACCTTTCACATAATGATTATGTGGCAATTTTTGATGTGGGATCTAGTAGCATATTTCATGATCATATTATACATAAGGATGTTGAAATTGTTAACATAGAATGTGACGTTGTGGTGTCTAATAACATGAAAAATACTAACATGGAAAGAAAAATATGTCAAATGATGATGTGGTAGGAAGGATTCCAAATAAAAAGTATAAATACAAGTTTGACTAATAATATTTTTCCAAATTATCAAACCCATTGGTCGAGTAGTCACAAAATCAACAATAGACTTGGTGAATCATAGATTTTGAGTGAATCAAAGTGTGATAAGTGGCATGATTTGGTTTATAGGTTTCAAAGTGAATCTAAATGTGACATATGGCATGATATTATTCACCAGTGTACTATCTAATGGCCTTCATATTTGGTGCCTAGATGGCACCCCTTACACAAAATAGTGACATGTGACATTCTTCTAGTCATTAGTTCTTTGTCCATTCAATATTTAGTTGGCACCCTCTTAGCCACTCATACTATGACATATGGAGACCTCCCATTCAATATAGGTATTTAATAGGCAACCTCCCATGGTGACATCAAGAAGTTTGTTGTGAACAAAATAGATAATAGGCTACAATCCATTAGATATGAACAAAGTTTGTGAAATCGAGAAAAATTAATAAAATGCACAAGTTTGAGGAAGAAATCACAAATGGGCAACTAGTTGGGTTGGTTTTTAGGATTTGTTACATCATAGTCCATGTGAAATGTAATTTGGTATAATCACCTATCACAAAGTCTATGCATGCACTATAAGATAAGGGTAGTTATAAATTTAGTTAGAGGTATTTTATGCCTAAACTAGGCATACTATGTATTTAAATATCTACTATTTGATAAAGAAAATAATTGAAACATTGAGTTATAACATGTGGTATCAAAGTAGGTAGAAGTAAGAGCAATCTCTCTTGATTCTCCTCAAGCTTCAACATATAGAAGCTACAAATATCTCATGTTGAAAAGAGATTTCAAGGGTAAAAAACCTTACCAAAGATCAATTAATGTTAACCTCAAAGAAGAGGCAACCATTTTATCTGTGAAGCACATTCCATAGAATTTTCAAACAATATTTGGATAAACCACGAAAAGGGAGATAATTATCTTCTTCTTGAATTTTAAGAAGTATGGAAAGTTGTAGATGGAACCATCACCTATCCTACTACAAAATATGAAGATCAAACAAAATTCAACAAAGTAGATAGCAAGGCAAGATTGATCATAATGTTCAGAGTAGTTGATAAGTACAAACATATATTTAAAATTCAACCATGACCAAAGATACTTGAAGAACACAAGCTTATACTGAGAGGGGGGGTGAACAGTATAAGACCACTTTTTACTTTTCTTCTCAAATCAATATTATGCAGTGTATAGATAGTAGTATCAATAGCAGTAATCAAAGCAATGCACAAAACACCACACACAATAGAGACACAGATTTAACGTGGTTCACCCAATGTGGGCTACCTCCACAGAGAAAATATTTCTTCTAAATATTTCTCAAATGATCTCTTGGGAATCCTTCCCAAATTACAATGTTTATGGACCTCGGTCCAAAGGAGATGTTGATCCCCTAATCTCAAGTTCGTGGATCTCTTCCATAGGAGAACTCTTTCCCCTTCTGCTCTGGCTAGTGATCTTCTAGAAGACTTTGTCTCTATGCTGCACTGACTGGTGGATCTCTCTCCACTTGAAGACTTCTCACTCAGATCTTGTCTTCAATTGTCTTGGCTATTGGATCTCTATCCACTGAGACTCTGTCCTCTATACTCTGTCACCTCCAAATCTCTGTCTCAATACTGTACCAAACACAGTTCAGTCGGTCTAGCATAGTTTTGCTCAATCTCTTGCACTAAACACAATACAATCGGTCTAGTATAATTCTGCTCAATAGGTTCACTCAGAACCTGCTCAAATATGCTCAACAGGTTCACACAAAACCTGTCTAAATCTGCTCAATAGGTTCACACAAAATCTATCCAAATATTCTCAACAAGTTCACACAAAACCTGTCTAAATCTGCTCAACAAATCCTCTCTAGGACTTGCTCAAATATGCTCAATAAGTCCTCTCTAGGACTTGCTCAAATATGCTCAATAAGTCCTCTCTTGGACTTGCTCAAATCTGCTCAATAAGTCCTCTCTTGGACTTGCTCAAATCTTTTTAGCAAGCTTTCACAAAAGCTTAACTCAAAATAGTCCACAAGCCTTCTCAAAGACTTATCTCAAATATGCTTAACAAGCTCACACAGAACTTGTTCAATCTCATAGAATCATAAAGAGAATTGTTAGAGACTCAATATGTTCTATACTCAAAGTACAATCAATATCTCAATTCAATCTCATAGAAGCATAAAGAGAATTGTTAGAGACTCTATATGTTCTATACTCAAATACCAATCTCAACTTAATAGAAGCATAAAGAGAATTGTTAGAGACTCAATATGTCCTATTCTTAAATCTCAATCTCAACTCAAATCAGAATATAGAATAGTTTGTTTTATGGAACTTGAACAACCATTTCACACATCCACTTGACTAGGCTTAACCAACTCAACTCAACCAATCACATCAAGGAACAACCCTTTCTCACAAACCCTAGTTCAAGCATGTATCAACCAACTCAAAATGTTTCCAACAATGTTTTATCTCAAGTCTCACATAACAATGATACTCATGTTCTTTTCTAGATCATGTTCAAGTTCATTTCATCATCAATGGGCTTCAACAACAATGCTAATGAAACAAGGTTTAAATACAACTCACAAATCATAGAAAACCTTGAAGCATTCAACCAACCATCTTCACAAAGGAAACTTCAATTAATCCTTTTCACTCCAATGATATTTCAGAAATCAACCACCACAAACAATCAATAGGAGAATGTGCCCATACCTTTTTGATGCCAATAAGTTGTCCACAAAATCTGCCACACTTAATCACAACTTTCCTTTTCAATATTAATAAGGGTTAGTGGTTTTTAAATAATCACAATAAAAGCATAACTTAATTTACACCCTTTTCACTCCAACTTCATAAACACATCCACCAAAGTCTATTTTAATAAAAACCCTTATTAAGAATAACCCACAATAAATCTCTCAAAATCACTTTAACAACAACTCCTTATTTCTCCTAAAATCAATTCTCCATTTCCATCAAAATAAAACATAAATCAAATATGCTTTTGCAATAATAATCACAGCCCTAATGATAAAATTTAATTCCCATTAAATACCTTATAACTCCAAACTTTAGGGCTAATAAAAATTATTAAAGGTAAAAACGTAAATACCTCTCAAGGGGATTCGAACCCCCGTCCGCCACACACCGTGAGCGTCTTAGCCATGGCTAAGATTCCAACCGAGCCAAAGTACTCATTGGAAAAGCAAAGGCCAAAAGGGCCTTTAATCTTCCTCCACCTACCGCAAAGGACAAAGCGCCAAAGCGCTTCCCACACGCTGTCATCAAGGGGATTCGATCCCTGATATTTGTGCTGCCCACAGTCTTAGCAAAATTGATACGCCAATGCGCCATGCCTCATACCATGTTTGAGATTTCCAAATCGTTGCGCTTTCTTCTCTGCTTCCTTTTCAACAATTCGCACGAGCTCTTTTGAATTCCAAGGCAATTAACACATGAGAGCAAGGATGATTATTTGGTTTAATTGCCACCCCTTTATATAGTGTTTAATAACACTTTGAAGACGTCGGTGGAAATATTAAAATTGTATTTGCATGATGACATCGATAGGAAACTTTCCATTTAAATTTGAATTTAAATTTTAAATAATTAAAATTTAAACCAAACATTAAAACTCAAATAACTCCATCATCGGGGCACCTTTTTCAATGAAACGAAAGCCCAATGTGGGTTTTAAGAAAAACCCAGATCAAATCTGCTATCCATGGTTTTAAATAAAACCTTTTATTTTCCCTACCTTGGTTTTCACAAAAACCCTTCATAGATCCTTTTGACATTTATTGCTCTATTGACATCAATGACAACATTTCAACTTAGGGACTCAAAATGTCCAACAATCTCCCCCTTTGTCATTGATGGCAACCCAAATCCTTTTACTAAATATTGACCTTCTTTTCTGCTCCCCCTGGGGCTTTGCTCCCCCTGGCTCAATGCTCTCTTAGATATCAAATCTCTCCTCATATCCAAAAACTCTCCCCATAATACACAAATCTCTCCCCCTTTGACATCAATGGCAAAGGGTCACCTTTGGGGCTCGGGGCTAAGAATTAAGCCTCTTAGCTTAGCCCCTCCCCCACCTCCACATGAGGTGGTTAATTCTAGGGTGGGAGTATTTCTACTCCCTGAAAGCACTGTTCTCTACCTTTGTCTTTTCCTTTTTCTTTTTGCTGAATTCTCTCACTGTTTCTTTTCGAGTCATCATCCATGTTCCTCGTTCCTATTCTTGTTCTCATCCATGTTCCTATTCTTGTACCTGTTCTTGTTCTCGTTCTTATTTTCATCCATGTTCTTGTTCTTGTACATGTTCTTGTTCTCATTCTTTTTTGAGTCTCTATTCTTTCATCTTGTTTCTATTCATGTTCTTGTTCCTATTCCTGTTCATATTCTTGTTCTTGTTCCTATTCATATTCATGTTCCTATTCATGTTCATATTCTTATTCCTATTCATGTTCATATTCCTGTTCCTGTTCATACCTATTTATAGAATATTTTCTCTACACCATCTTGCTATGTGACCATCATTATTGCACTTATAACACTTAATGTTATTATTCCTTGGATGTGCAATAGTCTTAGGATTTCTCCTGGTGAAGCCATATCCTCTTCTATCATGAATCCTGCAATTTATTGCCTTATGACCAAACTCATTACATGAATAACAATATCCTTGGAAAATTTGTTCTCTTCCATATACCTGTCTTTCATGTGTCCTGTACTGTGAAGCCATGTGCCCAAACCTGTGACATGAGAAGCATCTCCCATTGAATCTTCCTTGCCTAGACCTCATTGGTATCCTGTTCTGATTGTTGTTCCATTTGTATCTTCTTTTCCCATTGTCCCTATTGGACCCACTGCAATATGACTCATCCTTAGAAGTTTCACTTTCACTTACATCTAAGAATCCCTCTTCTGAAGTATCTTCTTCTGATGTTGTTTCTTCTTCTTCAAGACTTGAAGTAGACTTTGCCTTTTCCTGTTTCTTTCCAAAACCTAGACCTGTTGAACATGATGTTCTTTGTTGTCCATGAATGAACTTATCCAAGTTCTTAGAGCTATTTGTGAAACTCTTCATCTTGATCTTGGAGTCCTGTAAATATTTCTTTAGAGTAGCCACTTCTTGTGCTAACTTCTCACATTCCAAGATTTTTGCTTCTAACTTTTCTCTGAACTTACTTGCCTTGGCCTTTGACTTCTCTAAGTCCTCTATGAGCAATAATATTTCTTCATCACATTCTTGAAACTGACTTTCAAGCTTAGAGTGTTGCTTTCTTACCTTCTTCACTGTGTCAAGAGCATAGATAAGTTCACCTTTGAGATCATAACCATTCTCTATTGAGTAGTCCTCTATTTTTTTGCCTTTTTCCATATCATTTCTTTCTTTTGACTTGCTTTCTATAGGATCACTCAATTATTTATCTTCTAAAGCCATTAGAAGATTCTCATTTGATCTATCAAGTGCATCTTCAAAATCATCATCACTGAAACTATAACCATCTCTTGTGCAATCATCTTCAAGGTGTCCAAATTTACCACATCTAAAACACTTGAGAATAACTGGAGTCTTTTTCTTAACTTGATATTTTTCCTTAACCATGAACAAGACTTCATCTCTATCATTGTCTGAAAAGCTAGCATCACTATCAATTTGGTACTTACTTGGATTATCCACATAGTAGCTTCTCTTTTGCCTTTGGAAGAACTTCTTCCCTTGCCTATTTTGTCCATCCCTATTTTTCTTTTGGTACCTATAATTTTTAGATTCCATGTACCTTTGATCCTATTTTCCTTCATCATTGTTGATCTTTGGCTCTTTGCACTCTGTTGCAAAATGTCCAAACTTACCACAATTAAAGCATTTGACAGATCTCATATCTATTGGTATTTTGAACCCTTTATCTCTTCTACCATAGTTAGCTTCTTCATCACTAGAAGATTCATTGCTTGATTCTATCTTCTTACCCTTTTTCTTATTGTCCACTTTGAATGCAACTTCTTTTGGAGGAATAGGATCTTTTGTTCTTATCTCAAAAGTTGTAAGCATACCAAGCAAAGCATTTCTTGTTAGATTATCACTATCAATTGATGTTTCTATGGCAGAAAATTTTTCACTATACCTTTTTGGAAGAGTCCTCAAGATCTTGTCGCAAGCATCAGATTCATCAACCTTCATTCCAAGACCTTTCATCTCATGTATAAGTTCATCAACCTTGTTGAGATAGTCACGAATGCTTTCATCATCCCTCATTCTTAGATTCTCAAATTCTCCTTTGAGATTTCTGATATTTTCTTTCCTGACACTTTTATCTCCTTCATATATGGTTTGCAAGAGTTCCCACATATATTTTGTTGTTTTGCATTCCATTACCTTCATAGATTCTGATCTACATAATCCTCTTATAATTGCATTCATAGCTCTTGAATTTGCATGCATGAGAAACCTACCTTCCTTATCTATAGGAGGATTAATTTTTGAATTGTACCCAAATTCCACTGCATCCCAAACTTCATTGCCAAGTGCCATTAGGTGAAATCTCATCAACACACACCAATATAGGAAGTCACTTCCATCAAATACTGGTACTATATTATTGAAGGCCTCATTATTTTTATCCTTTTGATCCATTGTGTTCTTAGACCACTTTTCCTTCAAGCTGTCAAACTCTTTTGAAGGAACCCACTTTGATACCAATTGAAGAACACAAGCTTATACTGAGAGGGGGGTGAACAGTATAAGACCACTTTTTACTTTTCTTCTCAAATCAATATTATGTAGTGTATAGATAGTAGTATCAATAGCAATAATCAAAGCAATGCACAAAACACCACACACAATAGAGACACAAATTTAACGTGGTTCACCCAATGTGGGCTACCTCCACAGAGAAAATATTTCTTCTAAATATTTCTCAAATGATCTCTTGGGAATCCTTCCCAAATTACAATATTTATGGACCTCGGTCCAAAGGAGATGTTGATCCCCTAATCTCAAGTTCGTGGATCTCTTCCATAGGAGAACTCTTTCCCATTCTACTCTGGCTAGTGATCTTCTAGAAGACTCTGTCTCTATGCTGCATTGATTGGTGGATCTCTCTCCACTTGAAGACTTCTCACTCAGATATGTCTTCAATTGTCCTAGTTGTTGGATCTCTATCCACTGAGACTCTATCCTCTATACTCTGTCACCTCCAAAGCTCTATCTCAATACTGTACCAAACATAGTTCAGTTAGTCTAGCATAGTTCTACTCAATCTCTTGCACTAAACATAGTATAATTTGTCTAGTACAATTATACTCAATAGGTTCACTCAGAACCTAATCAAATATACTCAAAAGGTCCACATAAACTACTCCCTAAATTTTCTCAAAAGGTTCACACAAAACCTATCTAAATCTTCTCAATAGGTTCACACAAAACCTATCTAAATCTGCTCAATAGGTTCACACAAAAACCTATCTAAATCTGCTCAATAGGTTCACACAAAACCTATCTAAATCTTCTCAATAAATCCTCTCTAGGACTTGCTCAAATCTGCTCAATAAGTCCTCTCTTGGACTTTCTCAAATCTACTCAATAAGTCCTCTCTTGGACTTGCTCAAATCTATTTAGCAAGCTTTCACAAAATCTTAACTCAAAATAGTCCACAAGCCTTCTCAAAGACTTGTCTCAAATATTCTTAACAAGCTCACACAGAACTTATTCAATCTCATAGAATCATAAAGAGAATTGTTAGAGACTTAATATGTTCTATACTCAAAGTACAATCAATATCTCAATTCAATCTCATAGAAGCATAAAGAGAATTGTTAGAGACTCTATATGTTCTATACTCAAATCCCAATCTCAATTTAATAGAAGCATAAAGAGAATTGTTAGAGACTCAATATGTCCTATTCTTAAATCTCAATCTCAACTCAAATCAGAATATAGAATAGTTTGTTTTATGGAACTTGAACAACCATTTCACACATCCACTTGACTAGGCTTAACCAACTCAACTCAACCAATCACATCAAGGAACAACCCTTTCTCACAAACCCTAGTTCAAGCATGTATCAACCAACTCAAAATGTTTCCAACAATGCTTTATCTCAAGTCTCACATAACAATGATACTCATGTTCTTTTCTAGATCATGTTCAAGTTCATTTCATCATCAATGGGCTTCAACAACAATGCTAATGAAACAAGGTTTAAATACAACTCACAAATCATAAAAACCTTGAAGCATTCAACCAACCATCTTCACAAAGGAAACTTCAATTAATCCTTTTCACTCCAATGATATTTCAGAAATCAACCACCACAAACAATCAATAGGAGAATGTGCCCATACCTTTTTGATGCCAATAAGTTGTCCACAAAATCTGCCACACTTAATCACAACTTTCCTCTTCAATATTAATAAGGGTTAGTGGTCTTTAAATAATCACAATAAAAGCATAACTTAATTTACACCCTTTTCACTCCAACTTCATAAACACATCCACCAAAGTCTATTTTAATAAAAACCCTTATTAAGAATAACCCACAATAAATCTCTCAAAATCACTTTAACAACAACTCCTTATTTCTCCTAAAATCAATTCTCCATTTCCATAAAAATAAAACATAAATCAAATATGCTTTTGCAATAATAATCACAGCCCTAATGATAAAATTTAATTCCCATTAAATACCTTATAACTCCAAACTTTAGGGCTAATAAAAATTATTAAAGGCAAAAACGTAAATACCTCTCAAGGGGATTCGAACCCCCATCTACCACACACCGCGAGCGTCTTAGCCATGGCTAATATTCCAACCAAGCCAAAGTGCTCATTGGAAAAGCAAAGGCCAAAAGGGCCTTTAATCTTCCTCCGCCTACCGCAAAGGACAAAGCACCAAAGCACTTCCCACATGCTGTCATCAAGGGGATTCGATCCATGATATTTGCGCTGCCCATAGTCTTAGAAAAATCGATACGCCAATGCGCCATGCCTCATACCACGTTTGAGATTTCCAAATCGCTACGCTTTCTTCTCTGCTTCCTTTTCAACAATTTGCACGAGCTCTTTCGAATTCCAAGGCAATTAACACACGAGAGCAAGGATGATTATTTGGTTTAATTGCCACCCCTTTATATAGTTTTTAATAACACTTTGAAGATGTCGGTAGAAATATTAAAATTGTATTTGCATGATGACGTCGACGGGAAAATTTCCATTTAAATTTGAATTTTAATTTTAAATAATTAAAATTTAAACCAAACATTAAAACTCAAATAACTCCATCACCGGGGCACCTTTTTCGATGAAACGAAAGCCCAATGTGGGTTTTAAGAAAAATCCAGATCAAATATATTGTCCATGGTTTTAAATAAAACCTTTTATTTTCCCTGCCTTGGTTTTCACAAAAACCCTTCATAGATCCTTTTGACATTTATTGATCTATTGACATCAATGACAACATTTCAGCTTAGGGACTCAAAATGTCCAACAGATACATGGGAGAAGTTACAGATAGTATTTAAACCAAATAATTAGAATCAAATTCTATTTCTCCAAAGTCGGCTCCATTTCTTGAAGATGAAGAGTGGAGAAAAACTTGAATCATTCATGAGGAGAATTACTAAACTATGAGCATCACTACAAGATTTGGGATAAATAGTAGATAATGAAACTTTTATTCCTATCATTTTAAGATATCTCCCTTTAAAATATAATGTATTTGTGACAACAATAAATATCTAGTTTTTGGGGAGTAGGAGACCTGTTGGGAGTTGTAGCTCTATGGTTTTGATTTTTAAATTTATTTACCCTGTATGGAATTCTATTAGGGGGATTTATTTCCATTTGTATTAAGAAGGTTCTTAAAAGCCAAATTATTTTTCCAATTTGAATTCTTTTTTATTATTTTTTGTGCCTTCGTCCTTCACCTTAAGCAATAGTTTTGTAAAGATATCTTTAGGTTGATTAGGTTTGGATGGTCTAGCATCCAAAGGCAGTGTATCATCATAAGATACAACTGGATTTTATGGTATCCTTTCAATTTATCCACCTAAATTTCAACAAGCCTCCTCTATGCTTGTATTGATTATATGATTTTCATCCATAAGTTTTACTCATGGCTAAGTCTAGCTGCACAATGAGTTTCAAGATTGATTTTCTCTAGTAGAATTAGTGACAACAATGCAACTTTAGCTTCTTTTGGAAACTACCATATATGCTTGTGGCAATTGCATGGGAAAAGACATATCATATATGCTTGGATAGTGGGTACTGATCTCATATTGAGATCATTTCATGGTTTTAAGAATTATAGATTGAGGTTTTTCAATAGAATTGTCTCAAAATTATGTCTCATTTTCTATGGCACCTTGGACCTTAGTAATTTCTTCAATATCCCATTGAATTTCACTACATGGGATTCTACGGTTCCTCTTGGGCGATATTTTATTTTAAAAGGATAATTCTTAGCTCTAGTTGTTGTGAGTACGTGGTCCTAATTTTGTGTGCACTGGGTGTAATATGGTATCTAATGGGCCAGAGGTCTGGGAAAAATGACATGAAGATCGCTTTAGATCCTAGTTAGTTATAGGTGGATGACGAAGTGAAGAAAATCTTGCAAAAGGGTGGCCTCTTGGAATACCTCCAATCCATTCATAAGAATCAAAAAGCCCTCTTAAGAACATTTGTGCATTTCTAGAGGAAAGTGTGGCTCCAAGCTAGAGGGATTGAGTTCCTCTTATCGGTGACCCTTATTGGTGAAGTAATCGGTCTTCCTATCGATGGAGGTTAGGCCAAAGCACTCCCTAAAGAGGGAATGCATATTTTTATTAGATGGTGGGGAGTATCTACCAAAATTGTAAAATGGGTATGATGCCAAGGCTCTTATGTCCCCATGAAATCAAGTTAGTTTGGTGATAATGGACTATTTCACCTTGGATACGAATAGAGAGGTGATTTGCAACTATCACATGATGTTTTTAAACCAGCTTAGGAGAAAAATACTTATGAACATCCCATATTTTCTTTACCACTCCTTGGTAAAGTCTCTAAAATATGTAAGATGAGGGAGGGGTTTGGACCCAATTCATCAAGGTCTAATTCTGCTTACGTTTAAGTACATAGCTAAATCTAGAGGCATAGAGGTGGAAGAGCTCCTAGAGAAAATTAAGTTTTAGAAAATCTCCCCAGCCATTGACCCATCGATGACTTCTCTAGGTCCTCTAGTGACTCTTCTAAGTCAAATTCAAGGGAGTTCATAATTCCCCTTCTACTTCGAAATGGAAGGCATCGACTGCAAAAAAAGTTAATATTTATATGAATGGAAATAGGGGAAGCCGTGTGTGATGCTCAAAGTTCTTATCCTAGAAGGCAATAAAAATTGAAACCTCACCTGTTTTGATAGAGGTGACAAATTTAGAAGATATTTTACCGACTAAGAAAATCTATAACTGTTTGTAGGTCTTAGAGGATGCTAAAGATATGTCTCCCTCAATGAGACCTTAATACCTTGTTGTCCAACCGTTCATAGGTAAACTTGATGAAAAACACCATGTATTTCTAGGTTTGTTCAAGTGGTGATCTCTTTCATCAATGAGATATATGGAATGGCATAGCAGTAGAAAGTCACATTGGCTTCCTAGTTTTAGGTGGGGTTTGATTCTCATCATTTGGTTTTGATCATTAGTAATTTGAATTTGGGTGATGTTTTTACTTATTTGGTCATCCAGCTTTTGTCTTGCAAGGTTGTGTGCTCCCCTTTTGGTCTATTGTTGTGGGGCAACCTGTGTTAGATAATTTTAATTTTTGTTTGGTTGGTCTTTTTGAGTGAGCTTCAGGGTTTGACCTAAATATCTTCCATCTCAATATGTAAAAAGGTTTGGGTATCCTTTAAAAAAAACAACCTTCTTTTATCCAATAAAAACATATCATTGAGCAAACACCAAGCTTTGAAAAGCTAGTGAATCTACTTCAAAAAGTAGAGGCTTCATAAACAACACAACAAGAAGAACAAGTACTTCTTACAAATCAAAAGGGGAAATAAACCATTTGTTGGAAAATATTACATGAAATGTCAAGAGTCACATCCCATTGTATAGTAACCTTTGTGTGAGAATATGTGAGATGACAATGTGGAGAAGTAGAGAATAAGGTAGAGATACAATGTAGAAGCATGTATGAAATATGGAGAATTTGAGATCTCTATTCTATATCAAAATACTATTTTTGTGAGCTTTTGTTAATGGTAATTTTATGAGTTATTGTAAAAATATTTCATGAGTTTTATATGCTTTAAATATTAATCATTATCTTATATTTGATATAGCATGCTTATTCTAGATCTTGTGGTTGATTTTCATTAAATATTTAGCATCAAAATCTAACACCATTCGAAAGAGATATAAGACCTCAACAATACTTCCAATAGAGAAATAATGCTCAAGGATAAAATATTTTTAATCTTTGTGGTAGAAGTGGCCAAGCAATGGAGGAATGTTGACATAACCCATTTATATATGAATCTCCTTCACAAGATATGAAACAACAACAAGACAGGTCATCATAATACAAACAAAATATGATTTAGAGAAAGGTATAGCAAAATAATATAGCTAAGGAGAACCAAATTAAAGAAGAAGAAAATGTGTTTGGTGTAGAAGCACAACTAAAACAACACAATATTTTTGGTATGAATTTGAAGCAATCAAACAAATGATAGGTCAAGAAAATTGGATCCATTCAAATCATCCAAATTGTTATACAAGAAATATTGCATCAATTTATTGGTCCAAGACACTCGAGAACCAACAAGAATACATCAAGTAGGAGAGGACATTGCTAAGATACAAAGGAAACCATGATAAACGCAATCCATAGGATACCTCTAAGGCCAATAAATTTAATACCTCCTAGAATGAAGATGTATGTTTAGTGTTAATTATTTTTCTACTCATTTTCCTAGATACAAAGAAAAATATTTGTAGGATGAATGGCCTATTGTGAGAAGAGCTTTGAAGAAGCATGGAATAGCTTGTAAATGTGATCTTATTAAGAAAATATTGTTACAACTTGTCAAGTTGTTATGTTTCACATTTAATTTGTCAAACCAAGATTAGATTTAAAGAATAGCTACCCATGTAGATATCCATAATAATGGCCATTGATTTTTATTTCATTTTCTTAGTTTCTCTACATAAAAGATAAAGGTTTGCAATAAATGAAAATAATAAAATTATGCTTAATTTAAGGGATGCAATTATGAATTACGCTAAGTTTTTGTGTGGATCCACTTTTATGATTTTAATAATGCATTATCTATTTTATTATATTATGTAATTCTATAATATGCAATTTAATTAAATTTATATTCTAAGACTATTCTATGTTCTAACTAAATATACTATAGTTTAGGAGGAAGAGAACAAAGGATTAACCTTTTGAAGTGGGTCCTACCTACTCAAGGTCAATATTAATCTCTTCTCATTTTTTTCTCTACTTTACTTCAGTAATTTATATTCATTGAACTAACTTTATGCTACTTAATTCATGCTTGTAGGAAAAGAAAAATAAACTACAACTACTGTTGTCAAAGCATAAGAAAAATACAAAATTTCATTCCTAAATTCATGAAAGAAGACAATAATGCTAAATCACACTTTTTATTCCAAATTCATACCAACTTGTACAATGTAACAAGGTTATCATAATCCTTCTTTATCTCTCCTTCGTGCATCTATGTGGTTGGTGCTTGGACCTTTCTAAATGAAGAAAAGTCAATAGAAAAGTCAATATTCACTTTGTTACACGATTTTGAATAAATCTTGTCCAAGCGGCATGGATACTAAATATGCGTAACAAGGACCTAAAATCTATGTAACTTACTAACAATACAAAATAGATTTTTGTCCTTTTATTTAAGAAAGAAACAAATCCATTACATCTCAGATTTCATAATCTTTAACCAATTAAAAAATTACATAGTAAATTTATATGCGGTCATCTCAAATAAAGAATGATAAATCATCCATGTCTGACTCTTCCAACGATCTGCATGGCATTGACCAAGCTGGTAGCATACATGGTATTTCTACTACACACAAGTTTATGAATAACAATAGATATTCATAGACTATTTCCATAGGGCCTTTTTGTAGATAATTTCCATAGATAGCATCTGTAACCTATTTTTGCTATGTTCTCTTATGAACTGCTTCAACTGTGTTTGACTATAGCATTCTTCGTGAATCACCTATAACATTCACCTACTAAAAACACAATATTCTCACGAAATTCATGTAATATTGCAACCATTAACACATAATATTTTGCAGATCATATTTATCCAAAAATCATATAAAAATATTCACACCATTGATAATATATATATATATATATATATATATATATATATATATATATATATATATATATATATATCGAGTATCTATAACTAAAATATAGAATTGAACTACAGATTACAGTCACATTCTAGTACTCATCATTTTTCCCCAAACTGAATGGAATGCATGTACTCATGCACACAATTATTGTTGCTAAAAACATACCATATACAGATAAAAATGAGTGTAAGTCTGTAGTTTTATGATAATACATTAAAAATCAAATATTTTTAGCCTTAATATGGGATGAAACTCGGGTTGGAATAGGGTGGTCTTCTACCTTCATATTCTCACATTTGATCTTTCGAATTTGTGCTCTGGCTGTGTCTGGATTTGGTGGTCTCTCGATGGCCATAGTTTTCAAGTAAGCTATATCATCCTGTCCACCCCCTAAATTTGTTGGGCCATGTGGGAATTCTAGATTTATCTTTTCTGTCAATGGGGAAAACTATCCTATTGATTTACGATCGTGTTGATCACCCTATCAACCTCCAAAGAAATTTCTAACTCCATGCCTAGGCTCGTATTTTGTGCACCACGTGTAGGAGGAGTGGGGTGCCTATGGAATCTAAAATATGATAATGTGGATGAGCTATATTTAGTGAATATCTTGGTCAAGGCAAAGTGTTTACTAAATTTTATGGACCACCTTATCCTCACCCCTGTTAAAATTGTATTAGGTGAGGTACTGGATATCAACGGTTGAGAGACCTGCTCAACCGGTTTTGTTGCCTTGCCTTTGGCTTCTATAGATATCTGCATTAGGATATCATTATGGGTGGATATGGTCTTCTCCACTGAAGTTGCATGTTTCATAAAATCTTTACATAAATTATCCAACTAAAATTATGATAGGCTTTTTCGGGTGTGGATCTAATCTAAGGCTTCGATAGATTTTTACTGAGGTCTCTAGGTAATTGGACTTGATCACAGGTTGATAGATTGTTTAGATGTTTCCTCCTTTCTATATTGTTCTAGGTTGTATTCCTCAAATTGCATCCTCTTCATTGGTGCAGGTGAGGAAGGTTTTGACATCTAGGTAGTTATAGTTCAGGTTACTCTCTTATGCATAGGTGAATTATCCTCCTCCTAGTTGTCACTAGATTCAGATGCAAAACTCTCACTAGCCTCATATTATTCTTCAGATGATTGCACATATAGGTTAGCTTCTTCTACGATTTTATCCCAAGTATTTTCAATATAAAAAGTTTTGTGCAAGACTAGCAACTTGATGAGGCCATGGTGGGTAATCATGTGTAGCTTAGGTGCATCCCCAATCCTCCTTCCATGAACATTCTTGAACATGGCTTTTAGGTACATGTAGAGAAAGTAAGATAGGTTGATGACATAATCTTCTCGATCAGGAAACTTGAGGTTGAGGAGAAACTTTAGGTGATAGCCCCGACAAACCAACAGTCTTCTCTCTATAGTGAAAATTTTCATTACCAAGGTGACAACTTCTTGCTATTTTAAAGAGAAGGAAGAGGTTGCCACTCCTTTGATCGATCCTTCTCAATCTCGAAACAAGGAGCACTTTTCTCCAAATTTTCAACCAACTAGGTGACTCCCCTATCATTTGATTTAAATTATTTTAGGCCAACTTTAAATAGGTGTAGGACTTGTGAAATTAAACTAGGGGTTACTTCTATTTCAATTCCACCCACATGTGTGACCATGGATGTGGGATCATAGTTTAAAATAAATTTCTTAGCCACACCCTGGTTGTGGCCTTGAAATCGATTCAAGGCATCCCACCACCTTACCTTTTGGAAGATTTTTTTGATACAGTCACTAGGCATTTGAGTTGCAATAGAGGACAAATCACTCCTTTTGTGAAAGGTAGACTTTGTCATGGTAAACAAGGGTTTTTCTAGGTTGTAGGGTAATAAGTTAAAGACAAAAAGTTTTTTTTTGTTTAGTTTCATAATATGTTGGCCATGATAAAATCCCTGCGAAGAAAATTTGACTACATGCATACATTTCATCACTATTTTGCAAAAAATTAATTCATACAACTAAATATTTTAAAAATAATTCTCATTAAAAATAAAATTCTCATTGTATTTCAAAAATTCTCTTTATATTCCTTTTATGAATTCTTTAAAAATTTAAACACTTACAATTGACTTTCGGATCCCTACACCCTCTTCTTTTTAGTGTACATCTACAATTTTGCAGTCATTAGTCCTTACAAAGTTGCCATTACCCAAATTTCCCTCTCCATAGCGTCTTCAGGTGCAATTGCAGTAAAATTACTATGTTTCAATCACATTTGCATTATCAAACTATCAAGGTTTTACCCTAATGACATTGCAAAGAAGGAGAATTTCATTTGCACATGAGATTAGGGTTTATCCTATGTCTAATGGTGCATTACTATTGAGGAAACATAGTCATCAATCATTATTTTGATCAACAACTTCTAACTTTAATTTGTGGCATACATTCTCATTTACTCCACATAGTTCGGTCAACCAGGTTTTGGTGATTAGTTCTTAAACCTACAATGTGGTCGCCCTCTTTAAAATGGCCATCATTGCGACCATGGTATGCTAAAAATTTTCCACATTTTCACATGTGTGAGAGCCTTGTTTAATCCTTCTATACCAACTATGGTACACAGGTGAGAAGCCTCATCATCAAGGACTATACATGTGGTGCTCGCATACAATAGGAATTTTTTTTAAATAGAGTGATGAGTTATTTGCGGTAATTTTTACTAAGAGATAAAAAAATATGGTGAATCCATATCTAATTATGGTGTGTCCAAGTAAGGCTTGCGATTTATAAAAATAGAGATAATGTATGTGCATGCTTTAATGTTGATTTTTTAGCTGACTTGGCATCACATTATCTCAAACTTTGGACACGTTTCTTCTTTCCAAACATAATTCATTTTCCAATCAATGAATCAAAATTTCACATGGCTTGCTCAAAATAGCGCGTGTGATGCCTTTGTGTTCTAGGGATTTTTCTAAGGTGGAATTTTTATTTATGATCGATCCCATGTGGATTTTATATCTTCCAAATGTCATTCTCGCCCAATAGCAAATCTGAAGAGTCATGTTTGAATCATGGAATAAACACTGCATGAGTTTTTTACCACTTGTCCATTAGCTTAAATGAATGATATTGTGTATCTCTTTTATTTCATATCCAATGGTCTTGGTTATACTTAGATTTACGTCCTGCGCAACGATAGGTCGAAATCCTCTTAAATGACTTGCACTCAAGTTTAAGCCATTTGTAATTTGACAACCCATGACCTCAAATATGGTAAGTGTCCATAACACCTATGCTCAGTATCCAAAGGATTGCATCTTATGACTTTTGTGTCAGGATTCACAGGGCATATTACTCATATGTATTATATATCTAATTTCTTTACGTGCAATAGATTCGATAATTAAAGTTGAAAATAACCATTTCATAGAGCCTTATCACCTAAGACATGTGGCTTATATTATGGTTCTTTTGATGTAAATTCAATATAGTCGTATATTTAGTAAAATATTGTGTGAAGATGTGCTTACAAAAATCTGCCATGAAAACATACTATGAATCTTATCCATGGAAATGAACTACAGAATTTAACTACAAAAATTAACTACATAAATGACCTATATAAGTGAACTACATAAATTATCTATAGAATAAAACTATAGAAATGAACTATGACATAAAACTACAGAAATATATTACGAAAGAGAATATTGTAGAAATGTTTTAATTGCTTCCATTTTTTTCTTCCCTTTTTTTTCTTTCCCCCCAAACTATATTATAGAAAATATTATATTATTCTTTTGCTTCTCCCCCAAACTGAATTTTTGGCTATATAGCCAAAACAAATGAGGAAAGTTTTTTTATTCATAGGGATTTATATTATAGAAAATCTTAATTATAACATAATATATATTTTTTATTTTTATTTTTAAGAATATGGGGAGGTGTTTACTTATTATATATATATATCATCCATTTAAACAATATTGTAGGATAATAAATCTTCTTGAAACAAAACTGTTTATTCCCAATATCAAGATGGTCTGCAAAAACATTGATGTCTTCCTTGACCTTTGATAGAAATATTCCATGGTCTTCATAAAAAACCTTTCTAATATCCTAGAGAGATCAATTTATTTTGTTCTACTTCCTTTAGCATCAATGTGGAGATATTTATGAGAGAAAAAAATGATAGTAAGATTAAACCAATGTCAATCAACAATGCTTTGATTTGTAGAAATAGGTCTTATCAATGGTTGAACACATTCAAAACCTGTTTTGGAAGAGGAAAGTAAGATAGTCATTCTGGTATCATCTTTGATTTACCATTTTATTGCCCATTTTTTTCATACATATAGATATAATTTTTAGTTTTAGGGATGCATAGCTTTGGGGAATCAGATTCCCAACCACTCTATCAAATTCCTAATGGGAATTGTCACCCTATCCTTACTACTATGCTCCCTTAGTAGGAAGAGTTAAGGCTTTGGGGAATCAGACCACATAACCATTTGGATGGAAATGTAATTATTCTGTATTACCCTCTCTTTTATTTGAGGAAGAAATTGGAACTTTGGAGATTTAGACTGCATAACCATATGGATGGAAATGTAATCCTATACTTACTATTATTTTCTTCCTTTTATTGCTTGTGGTCCATATGAAACAATATATTTTACTACCTTGCTTTGTTAATTTGTGATATCATCATGACTATATGACTTCCTTCCCGTAAGGTAAGAATATATCTTCACACACTGAATCTGACTTCTTCCCTTAAAACTTGATATTGTGATTGAAAAGTGATGAATGATAAAATGAATGAAAATATTCTATGTTAGAACTCCATCATGAAATAAAGGAAGCATATTTAAATAACATAGTGTGATCTTCTAGTTCATTTTCAAGAAATATTATTGTTCCATGATAATATCCTTTCATTGGTCAAGTAGTGCAAAGATGTTTGCCTTCCATCTTATTTACTGGTATTTATACATCTGAACAAGAGGACTGATTATACTACATTATTTTAATGACTGCACTTATTTTCTTAGCATATATTAAATTATAGAGCAACAATTTATTTATTATTTTACTAGTGTTTTGTTGCTTTAGATAAGGAAGGAGAAGTTCTTTATTTAATAGTAGTTGATTGCATTTCAAAAATGAACTACAAATCAACTTGTTTCTTAAGGTGGTTTAAGAATTCTTCTTTAGAAAATGGCTTCCTATAGAACTTAAGCCTATGTCCATTAACTAATAATATTTGTGTTGAATCATCAATGGGATTGAGTTTGACTATACCATTCCCAAATATTTCTTCAATATCATAGGGTCCAAGCCATCGTGTCCTTAGCTTTCCCTAGAAATCTTGGAAGTGAGAATCAAATAGCGAGGCCCAATCTCCCGATTGAAATGTTCATGGTACAATATGTTTATCATATCATTTTTTCTTTGTACTTGTATTATTTCTATCCCATTTAGTGCCTCTAATATTCTTTCATCTAAAATATTTAGTTGTTCCAACCTAGACTTTTGTGCTTAATCCAAATCAATGTCAAGTTCTATTGTTGTCCGAAGAGTTTCTATTTCAAATTCAATAGGCATAATAGCTTGTTTTCCATAGACCATTTCATAAGGTGATAGTCCTATGGTGGTTTTCCAAGTTGTGTTATATGCCCATGTATCTTCTTTCAATATTTTTGACCAATCAATCCTATTGATAGCTATAATTTTTATCATAATATTGTCAAGCTCTCTATTTGTGACCTCTACTTATCTATTAGCTTGAGGATAATATGGGAATGTATTCTTATATTTGATTTTATTTAATTTAAAAAAATGCTCAATTAATTTGGAGAGGAATTGAGACCCATGGTCTGAAACCAATTCTCTAGGTGCTCCAAAGTGTTGCATGATATGTGTATAAAGGAAATAACCTACGGGCTCAGCTTATGCTTGTGGTAAGTCTTTTACTTCATCCTACTTGGTGACATAATTTTTACACACATGTATATGTTTATTGCCTTTACTTGGAGGATCTATTGGCTCAACAAAATCAATTTCCCATTTCTTGAATGGTTCAAACATTATTTGCGGTACTAAAGGTATCTCCATTGTGGGTATAGGTTTGCTAACCCTTTGCAAGCAACATCGATCAAAAAAATTATGGTCATAGCCTCTGCATAGTAGGCTAAAAATATTCTATTTGAAATATTTTATTAACTGTTCTTTTAACGGTATAATGGCCTCCACAAGGTTCTTCATGTGTTACCCGAATTATGTCATATACATCACCCTCTTGCACACACCTTTGAATCATGTGATCAGGACAAGACATAAATAATGCTCCATTGATCCACATGTAAGAGATACTTTAATTTATTAATGTTCTATGCTCATATGGTATGAAACTTTATGGTATTTTTCATGTTACCAAATAATTTACAATATCGGTATACCAAAGAGTAAAACGAAAAGAGCAAACAAATGTTCATCTGGAAAATTATTAGGAATCAATTCATCATCATCAAATATATGAATATGAGACTATTGGGACTGAAAGATATGATATATTTATACAAGAATAAGTTACAATATATAGGCATGAGGACTATATAAGAACGTGACAATTATCAAGTATACATGTCATAACATGCAAAAAAAGTACATAGTAATTCTAACATCCCCCCTTAATGTGTACTTTTCTAAAAATAGAACCCTAACATCCTCCTTTATTACATGATTTGGTCTAGGCTCATGCTCTTTGTGCTTGGCTCTCCAACTATGAATAATGCTAGATCAACAATGTATACATCTCGATCTGTTGCCTTAGGGTCAACCACTTCCATGGGTCTTTTGCCTCTATATCAGCCATCTTAGTACCTCAAGGTCATCCTGAGTGCCTCAAGATCAGCCACTTCTAGATATTTTGATTCTATAGGTCATCCTCTAGGTATGTTGCCTCTTGTAGGTCATTGACTAGGTTCACCATGAATATCATCCCCTCTCATGGTGAAACATAATCTAGAAGGTGTCGGTCTCTGCTGAAAATGCACCTTAATACAAAGAAATATGAGTCATATAAGAGTGTCGGTCTTTGCCAAAAATGCACTCAAAAAATATAATAAAATGAGCCATATAATCCAAATATGGAGGAGAAGGAGAAAGAAGAAAATCTTCTGAAGTATCTTCGTCTATAGTCTCCAGAAGTTGATCTGAAAAATTCCTTGAATAGAGTCTAGGGTGTCTATGTGTGTAGTCCCTAGAGTAGGTGTCCTTATGGTGACCTTCTCATCCTACCGGAATACATGGGTAACCAGCCACTGCATCCACTAGGTTCTATAGAGAAGGTGACTAGATACTAGGATCACATACAATTGCCTTGGGAGTGTCGGGTTCAATCGAGAGTGCACTCCATGATAACAATATTTGAGGCTAAAAAATGCAAATGGAACAGCCTTCAAATTACAATTGGACACCACCAATGTGTCCATCTCGGAAAAACCTTTTCAACAACTATAAATACCCCTATGTTCCATTCTCAATGGGGCCTTCATTTGTGATAAAAATAGCATACTTTATTGGCAGTAAATAAACCTCAGGAATATTCTCCTGGAATCGCACTCAGGATACATCACTCTCTGGAGGAATAAAAAAAGACTCTTCAATTTTCCTTCACAGGGGAATTACATGTGGCCATATGGACTTTTAATTTGTGGAATTACTTCTAGGTTGGTTGCCTCTATAGGTCATCCTCTATGTATGTTGCCTCTATAGGTCATCCTCTATGTATGTTGCCTCTCCTAGGTCATTGACTAGGTTCACCATGAATATCATCCCCTCTCATGGTGAAACACAATCTAGAAGGTTTCGATATCTGCTAAAAATACACCTTAATAAAAAATAAATGCGATCCATATAAGAGTGTTGGTCTTTACCTAAAATGCACTCAAAAAATACAATAAAATGAGCCATAGAATCCAAATGTGGAGGAGAAGAAGGAGAAAGAAGAGAATCTTCTAAAGTATCTTCATCTGTAGTCTTCAAAAGTTGATCCAAAAAAGTCCTCTTATATATTCTAGGGTGTCTATGTTTGTAGTCCCTAGAGAAGGTGTCCTTATGGTGACCTCCTCATCCTACCAGAATGCATGGATAACCAACCGTTGCATCCACCAGGTTCTATATAGAAGGTAACTAGATACTAGGATCACATACAATTTCCTTGGGAGTACGGGTTCAACCGAGAGTGCACTCCACGATAAAAATATTTGAGACTAAAAAAACAAATGGAATAGCCTTAAAATTACAATTAGACACCACCAATATGTCCATCTCAGAAAAACCTTTTCAACAAATATAAACACCCCTATGCTCCATTCTTAATGGAGACTTCATTTGTGATAAAAACAACATACTTTCTTGGCAGCAAATAAACCTCAGGAATATTCTCCTAGCATCACACTCATGCGACATTGCTCTTTGGAGGAATAAAAAAATAGACTCTTCAATTTTCCCTCACAAGGGAATTACATGGGCAATGTTGCCTTCCAATTCCACTCTCCATGTGGAAAAACATTAAAAAAATGGCCAATATACCCCACCCACTATCAATGTGAGACAAATGTGGGTTTACAAAAAAATATTGTGCCCACCCATTATCCATGTGTCATAATAAAAATACCTAATATATTCTCGACCATTTTTCACAAGCACTCTGACTTTTTTCTTACATGCCAAATCCCCATTCAATGAGAAATAAAGTGGCCTCTCCCCTTTGAAAGATAAATAACCCCCTAAAATGTTGACTTTGTAATAAAATATTATTCCCTACTATTATGATAATGGGCCAACCCTCATGGCCATACATTTTAAAAATACCCTCACTATAATTTAAATAAATGCCAATGCATGGAGTGGGAGATGGTTGGCCATTAAATGATCCATGTATCCACCATTTATCTTAGGTATTAGAAAATAATTTTAAAGCATTTTGAATCATATGTATAGTGCAGTTACCAGAAAACCAAGTATTCCTCTCATAGGTGATCTCGATGTCTAGCTACATTACATTTTGGGTGGTTTTGGTAGAGGTATTCAACCTTATTCTCTTGATCAACACCTTCATATTGAACTGGTGGGTGAGGATCTCATGAAGTTGCTCCACCATTATCACTAGCTTCACCTTCCACATACCTTTCTACTGTGTGGCAAAACCTCCAAACTGGGCCTTCTACTCTCGTCAAACTATAGATCTTCAAAAGAAGATTTGACGCCATTCCTGATGATAGACGACATGATAAATCCACATTCAAGGCCATGCATCAAATTATAGATAGTAAAATAAAATGCATCTCCACCATGCCAGTAGTGATCTCCTCCATGTCATGCAATCACCAGAGAATGGTGGAGGTTGCTAAAAAAATATTGCCAAGATGTCATGGATTCCTTCTGAGATGACTAGAAATAGGATTCCCCCACTGGCACTATAAACATGGACACCTCACTAGCACTATCACTGGCATCCATCATCACTCGAGATCTGGAAACTCCACCACATCCGTAGCTTCAAATACTTCATAGAACTCTTCATAGAAAGATTTCCAGTTTTGGCAAAAAATAAAAGCTTTGAGGATTTTATAGTTGATCCCTCAAATGGTTTTCACAGTAGCCATTCATCGATTGTGTAGGTGGAAAAATTCTATGCTACCTCCCTTTGTGTTCAACCTCTAAAAAAATGGATTCATCTAAAAAATCCTGCCAAAAAATATTGGAAACAAACAGTGCTCAGGCTATAGAAAATGTTGCTAACTGGTTCTGTTTATGTGATAAAAAATGCTGTTAAAAATGAATGCTATCAATTTCATTCATGAATATGGCTGCTACGATGGCCAAATTTTAGTTTTTGAGTTATGATATTTGGATGTGCCCACAAAAATATCTTCATCGTCGTGAATGTGAGCAAAGAAATTGTCTCCACAAATACAAACGATGATAAAAACATCAGAAACTATCATGGTGAGAAATAAATGAGATAATATTTATTTCATGACATCGGAGGATAAAAAAAACAAATGCACATCATCGTCTCAATTCTCTTCTTCGAATCTAGATCATAAACCACTACGTGCAGGGAAAACAACAAGGATGAACAGTCGGCTTTCCATGGTCTTCTATAATGGTTCATCCACTTGTGTTTACTGGTGTAGGACGTGAGAGACCAAAAATAGTACAGTGGTTGATGGCACTTGGTATTATCCCTGATTGAGCATATCATCACAACGCCTGGCATAGTCAAAATAGTTTTTCAGCAGTGTCAAAGCCTCACACGGCTTCGATTTGAAATACACATTACAAGAGGAATTTCCACTACCAGTAGTGACAAATCAGTGTGGATAGATAAGCATGCAACTTCCAGCACAACCAGGGCGTACAAAGTGTTAGCCCAATTCTTTGAGCACAACAACAGATCTGCAAAAAAGAATTTTGAACTGACAGCTCCTTTGAGGATTACCACAAACTCAAACAAGAACATTAAAATAGAGAGTATCATATTTTTCATTTATCTATCAAGAAACTACTTCTGTAGATAGATACAAAACACTTAACCTCTCTAATAAATCACTCTAAGAAAATTTCAGATTTGGCAGTCATTTTTTTTTAACTTTCTTGTTTATGATCCATCTCATGGATGGAGATCATACTTCCTCAATATTTAGAAAAAAATGGGGGTAAATTGAGGGAAAAATGAGGGGAGGATTTCCATGAGGGAAATCCCCCTCAAACTCACAAGGGCGGGAGAGCACCTGAGCTCTGATACCAAATGTTGGGACTGAAAGATATGAGATATATTGATACAAGAATAAGTTATAATATATAGGCATGAGGTCTATATGAGAACATGACAAGTATCAAGGACACGTCTTAACATGCAAACAAAGTACACATTAATTATAATAGAGAAAAATGATCTACAATGATATTATATTTACCTTCTTTATGTACAACTGTAACATTAAATTCTTGCAATAAGAGCAACCATCTAACCACTCTTCCCCCAACTATGGTTTTGTTCATTAGATATTTAATGGCAGAATGGTCAGTATGGATAAATACTTTATACCCTGTTATATAATGCTTGAATTTATTAATGGCATGAACTACAACTAAGAATTCTTTTTCAATTATTGTATAGTTGAGTTCTTTCCCATGCAAGTTTGTTCTTGCATAATAGATGACATAAGGTATTTTGTTCTCAATTTGTTGTAGTACTATCCCTATTGTATAGCCTGAAGCATCACAATGTATATAAAAGGGTAATTCCCAATTTGGTCCCCTTAAAATGGAAGAGGCAGTCAACTTGGATTTTATAATTTCAAAGGATTTTTGATGTTCCTCTATCCAATTAGATTCACTTTCCTTTGTTAAGAGCTTAAGCATAGGGGAGGTAATTTTTCTAAAATTCTTAATGAATGTATGATAATATCCTGCATGTCCCAAAAAGTTTCTTACCTTAGTTTGTGTCTTTGGAGGTTGGAGGGATTTAATGACCCTGGATCTTTGTGGGATCTACTTTAATACCTTCCTCAGATATATAATGTCCTAATACAATACCTCCTCTCATCATCATGAAGCATTTTTCATGACTCAAGGAGAGATTTTGTTCTTGGCATCTAATAAGAACTTTTTGTAAGCTCAATAAGATTTCTTCAAAGGTGTTACCATAAAATGTGAAGTCATCCATATAGACTTCTACACATTCATTGATTAAATTAAAAAAAAATGGTAAACATAGTCCTTTGAAAAGTGGCAGGTGCATTGCATAACACAAAGGGTAGAACTTTGTAAGCATAGGTACTTATGAGACATGTAAAAGTTATTTTTTCTTGATCTTCTTTTGCTATAGAGACCTAATTGTACCCACTACAACCATTCAAAAAGCAAAAGTACTTTCTGGAAAAGGTGTCAAGGACTTGATCAATAAAGGTTAAGGGAAAATAATACTTCTTTGTTACTTTGTTTAATTACCTATAATACACATAAATTATCACTTACCATATCACAAGTGGTGACATCCATTGGCTATCAAAAATTAGATATAAAAATATTGCATTGAGTAGCTTAATAATCTCTTCTTGAACTATGTCTTTCATGGCTGGATTCAACCTTCTTTGAGGTTGTCTCACTGGATGGCAACCTTCTTGGATGAATATACGGTGGGTACAAATATTTGGATGTATTCCTTTCATATCCTCATAGTTCCATGCAAATATTGGTTTGATGTTTCCTAAGTATGTCTACCAATTGTGACTCTTGTATTCTTGTGAGTGCATTATTAATGTTTAAAGTTTTTCCAAGTGTAATGTCTATTTATTTGCAGTTCTCAGTATTTGCATCTATTCCCATTATTTCATGTTCAAGAATATTTAATTGATAGTTATAGGGCACCAATTGATGAGATTGACTTGTACTTGCTTCATCATTAGACATGGTAGATTCAAGTGGACAAATAGTATTTTGTTCTTGATCTTCCTTTTGATCATCTAACATTAGTGATAGTGGTCCTTCAATATATTATTGTAAATGTTCACTTAATACATTAACTAATAAAGTTTGAACATCATCCAAGTCATCAGGAAAATCATACCAAAGTTGTCCTAAAAAACCTTGATCCAATGTTGACTCAGAAAATAGGTTGAGGTCTTTAGTGTGTTTACCATTGGAGATAGTCATATTTCTAGACCTACAACTGATGTAGGCATCAGTTGTTGCAATCCATGGGCATCCTAGAATTAAGGGATGTCCCCCTAATTTCTTCTTTGGTTGTAAAACCACAAAGTCTACAAGATACTCCCATGAACTTACAAAAACTATAATATCTTCTAACTTTCCTTCTAGTTTGATGGTAGATCTATCTGCAAGTTGAAGCACTATAGAGGTTGGTTGTAATGTATATATCCTCTAAATATTCTATTATTTTCTTAGTCATAACATTTATGGCAGCCCCTAAATCTACTAATACATTTTGCAAGGTTGTTTTTACCAATGTGGATTGTGAGTATAGGTACTCCAAGATTTGCATATTTTGGTAGTAACCTTCCTCCAATCATTATCTCAGATAATTTCCTAATAACTTGGATAGTTTGAGATTCATTTTTATTTTTCCTCATTGAATTGGTTGTGCACATACTTTTTATTAATTTGGAGTAAATGGGAATATCCTTGATATCTTGTAAAAGAGGAATTTTAATGGTAACATTTTCTAGTTCTTGAAGAAAATTGAAAGTTGGTTTGGAGGGTTCTTTAGTTATTGCCAATATTTCAAGAAATGGAATTTCCACTTCTTTCCTTTGAGGAATTTGAACCTCTTTTTGCTTTGCTGGTATATTCTCTGGTAAAGTTTCTATCTCATCTTCTAATTTTTCATCTTTGTCTCCTTTTCCAAATGAGTTTTGGGTAGGTTCCTCAATTTCTATGAAAGTCACTCTATTATTATCCAACACCTTTCTAGATCTTAAATGGATCTATTGGCAAGGTACCACAATTATTGAACATGTTTCATTGGCTTCATATACCTGTTGAACTATTTTTTGTTATTAGGATTGGGTACCAGTTGAGATGGTAAGGGTGGTTACCTAGGAGGATTGTTCACATTATTTGGAGAAAGGTAGGAGTCTATTTTGAGGTTGGTTTTGAGGGGCTTGTCCCTTGAATTTATTTTGAAATTTTTGTTGTTGGGGTGGACCTTGAGACCAACTAGGTCCCCCTTGATTATATTGGCCATTCATGTTCCAATTAGGCATATTTTAATTTTGGCCTATCATTCCTTGAGTCCATGGAGGTGGACTCCCATATGAGTTGGACATAAATTGAGCCCATGGAGGCATATTCTATTCTTGATTATTTGGGTAGTTAGATGGGTTCCAATTTATCCAATTTGATGCATTTGATCAATGGTTAGGTCTTTGTTGGTTGGAATAACTAGAATTTGACCAATTAGATGGACCATTGAATGGGCCATTTCTTCTTTGGGCTACAAAATAAATATCCTCTCCTTCCTCAACTTTAGGTTCTTTTATAGCAGATTTGATAGATGAAATATACATGTCATTTTTAGTACTATGATTCTTGTCACAAAATTTACAATTACTAGAAATGTTGGAGATATTTGTGATGTTAAGGGATCATTCCCTTAGATTGTGTCTTTTCCTACATCTATGACAATATATCTCCTCAATATATTGCTATTTTGGTTTCTTTTCCATGAGGTCAAGAGATGTAGTTAATGTACTCAACAAATCAGTCTTCAGACTTTCCAACATGTTGCCAATTTTTGCTCTTGTCACTCCTCCTGTGGATGAGTATTTGTTGTTTCTAAGTGGCTTATTTCTTGAATAGTTCTTGCAAAGATTCACAATATCTTCAAGTGCCATATGATGAATATCTCCCTTAGCCATAAGATTTAATATATCAAGGACATTCTTTTAATCCTTTGAGAAAAAGTTCCTTTAATATTTCTTCATCTAGCTTGATATTGACTCTAGACCCCACAAACTGAAATCTTTCAAGGTAGTCCTCAAGAGATTCTTCCTCTCGTTAGTTCATGCAAAATAATTCAGCCTTCTTATCCCTAACTCTATAGTAATCTTGATACCATTCAAGGAACATATCTTTTAATCCATTTTCTCCATCCCATTATCTACAAACACTCTCACCTAGACCCATGAACCATATTAAAGTTGCATCCTTAAGTGTAGAGGGAAATAGTCATAGCTTCTGTTCATCAGTGGTGTAGAAATAAGCTTGGCATACCACTTCGAACTCAAAAAGGAATGCATCAGGGTCCTCATGTGGTTTTCCATGGAAGGTAGGCAAAATAGCAACAGAGATAGACTTTGGTTCTCTCGTTATCCTATCTTCTGGAGAAGGAATGAGAAAGGCAAAATTTTTTCTTTACCTACTTCTCCTTTGGTTTCCTTCTACTTCTTCGTGATCACTATTCCTTTGCCTATTCCTCCTTTGGTTTCCATCTACTTCCCCATGTTCACTATTATGGTCATCCATGACTGATTGAAGGAATTCTAAGATTGGACCTAGTATGGGTTCAGAAAAGATAGTGGAAGGATCTATATGATTATCAAATTTAGGTTTTGGTAATAGAAATGTTTTAGGATTTTGATCTAGTAGAGCTAATGGAAACCTAGTTTTCTCTTTTGAAGAATCCTCAATTACTACAATCTCAGTCTCTTTTAAATTAGCAATGTCAAGCTCTTCACTAGATTCTCTTCTAAAGTTCTCTTCTTGTTTCTCTTTGTAAATTTTAATGAATCTTCCTTTCGAGTCTCTAGGTCAATTCATAAATTTATAGAACTCCTAATTTCAACAAGTTTGAGTGTCTTAAAATCATTTAATCCTCTTTAAACAATTTATGGATATCATTGATTGGATCTAACTATTTAGGGGTCATATAATGCTCTTCTTCAAATGTGAAATCTTGCTTTAAAAGATGAATCAATTGGGTAATAAAAGCTTATCCTTGTATAGCAGTAGGGTTTTCAAACTGTAAATCTTGACACAACTCTCTAAAGCATATAATCCTAGGTGCTTTGTGGTATCTTTTGCTATATTCTAGACTCACCTCCCTATTTTCTATATTTTCTAAGAAATTATGGACAACAAGGGAATCCTCAAAGTAATGCTCCCAAGGATATGTAGATGAGTTTACACTTGCTCTTCTATCCCCTAACCAATGTTCACAATTTCTCAATAGGTCAAAGTAGGATGAGTGATAATTTGTACCTAGGGCCTTAGTTATATTGATCCTTTTAATTTTTCCCAACTCTTTTGACCTTTGCCTAATAACATCAAGGTGTTCCCACAAATGGTTCCATTGTTCCCAAGATGGACCTATGTCTTGTTCATAAAGTAGGTTGATTTCTTGTTCTAGTAGTATTCTCCTAAGGTCTATTAATGTAGACTGACTAATGTAATTTTCCACCATTAGCAACGTATACTTCTCTTTTTTCTTTTTTTTTTTAGTTTTCAACAAGTTTTTTTTTTTTGTTTAGTTTTTGAGAAAAGAATGCAATTCACAAAAACTAAATTTTACTTTTCAAAAGTAATCTTACTGCTATTAAAACTATATTTGAAATACAACAGTCAATTTTAATGTAGCAAGAAAAATTAAAAATGTTGCCACTACTTTGGTTTAAAAACACTCGGTATGATCTTGTCACACCACTAACTTGTATACAAGTAATTTTTTTTAAACCAAAGATGTAACAACTACAGAGCTCTAAAAATAAAATGTTGAAAGTAAAATGCTGAAAATAAATATTAACTAATGTTGCCACTACTTAGTTTAAGAAACACTCGGTATGATCTTGTCGCACCACTGACTTGTATACAAGTAAAGTTTCCCAAACAAAAATGTAACAACCATAAAATGCTAAAAATAATTTTTTGAAATAGAAATATTGAAATAAATACTAACTATTGTTGCCACTACTTGGGTTTAAGAAACACTCAATATGATCTTGTCACACCATTGACTTGTATACAAGTAAAAAGTTTTCCAAACTGAAGATGTGACAACCATAAATTCTGAAAATAACTTGTTGAAATTAAATGCTAACTAGAAAAACAATAAAATTGAAACCAAGAAAGTGGAACCTAGCAATGTTAAAATGAAGATACTCAATGGGACTTCTTGTGCCACTCTTGTCCTGTATGTAGGTAAATCCTCCTCATGAAATCCAACAATATCCAATTAGATCTTATGGCACTATTCTCCCCAACAATGGCACCAAAATGTTGAGTTGTGATATCTCACATTTAATTTATCAAACTAGGATTAGATTTAAAGAATAGTTATCCCATATAGATATCCATAATTTTGACCATTGATTTTTATTCCGTTTTCTTAGTTTCTTTGCATAAAAGATAAAGTTTGCAATAAATAAAAATATTGAAATTATGCTTAATTTAAGGGATGCAATTATGAATTATGCTAAGTTTTTTTGTGGATCCACTTTTATGATTTTAATAATGCATTATCTATTTTATTATATTCTGTAATTCTATAATATGCAATTTAATTAAATTTATATTCTAAGACTATTCTACGTTCTAACTAAATCTACTATACTTTAGGAGGAAGAGAACAAGGGACTAACCTTTTGGAGTGGGCCCTACCTCCTCGAGGTTAGTATTAATCTCTTCTCCTTTTTTAAATCTACTTTACTTTAGTAATTTATATTCATTAAACTAAATTTATGCTACTTAATTCATGATTACAAGAAAAGAAAAGCAAACTATAAATACTACAATCAAAGCATAAGGAAAATACAAAATTTCATTTCTACATTCATGAAAGAAGAAAATAATGCTAAATCACACTTTTTATTCCAAATTCCATACCAACTTGTACAATGTAACAGGGTTACAATAATCCTGATTTATCTCTCCTTTGTGCAACTATGTGATCGGTGCTTGGACCTTTCTAACATGAAGGGCTTTGTAATTTATAATTTTACATTATACCCTTACAATAGAAAATTCAATATTCACTTTGTTACATGATTGAATAAATCTTGTCCAAGTGGTATGGATACTAAATATGCGTAACAAGGATCTAAATTCTACGTAACTTACTAACAATGCAAAACATTTTTTTTTCCTTTTCTTTAGGAAAGAGAAACATTTGTTACATCTAAGATTTTATAATCTTCAACCAATTAATAAATTATAGAACAAATTTATATTCGGTCATCCCAAATAAAGAATGATAAATCATCCACACCTGACTCTTCCAATAGTCTTTGTGGCATTGACGAGCAGGCAGCATACGCGGCATTTCTATTGCACATAACAGTTTTATGAATAGCAATAGATTTTTGTAGACTATTTTTGTAGTGCTTTTATGTAGGCCTTTTAGGTAGATAGCATCGGTAACTTGTTTCTATTGTATTTTCTTGTGGATTGCTTCAACTGCGTTTAACTATAACATTCTCCGTGAATCATCTGTAACATTCACCTGCTAAAAAACAACATTCTCACAAAATTCATGTAATATTGCAACCATTAACACATAATATTTTACAAATCATATTTATCTATAAATCATATAAAAACATGCACACCATTGATAATATATATAAATCGAGTAGATTTGTAACTAAAATGCAGAAGTAAACTACAGAGTATAGTTAAATTCTAGCACTCATCACAACTCACAAAATAAGAGATCATTACATCATCATTAAAGCATAGGATATCATAAAAATATTATCAAGGAGTGTACCAACGCTACAAGAAATCAAAATACTAAATGATAATATGTATTGTGATATCATTAAAATTGATAACATAATATAAAATAAAATAAGATTTGTTAGACAATGTTAGCAACTATTGGGCCCTAATGGTTCAACTCTAAAGGTTATTGAGCACTTGGTGGGTTACTACATTCTTGTTGAATAAAAAACTATGGCAACCATGGGATCATTCTAAGGGTTGAAAGAAGTATGCATAATTGCTAGAGATTATATTCAAAACATACGTCCTATGTATCATATCAAAACAAATATGATAAAATGATAACTTGCATAAAAGAATCTAGAACTTGATCGTAATAGAAGAAATGGAAAGTAGATGAAGATGAAGAAGCAGAAGAAGCCATATACAACCTTATTCTCATCACATGCAAGACAAAAATTGGTGACCAATCAATTCAAAGGTCAACATAGAATTCATGGTAGCACGTACTTCACATGAAGACATTAGAGCAGGAACATATTTCATGCACTGAATTCTATAAGTATTAGAAATTGAATAGGTATTGAATAAATATTTGTAATAAATGTATTTTTGGAGTGCAATATTGGTGAAACCTGACACTCCCAGGTATTTTAGTAAGTAGTCTACATTGAGAGAGGGGATTTCTCTCTCAAATGTATAGATTCTAGAATCACCCTAGAAATTAGTTTTGACCATAAGATAGATATAGAGCTATGAATATGATGTTAGGAGTTATTACATCATAGTCCATGAAAAATAGAATGTGCTATAACATCCATCACAAGGTCTATGCATGAACTAGAGGACAAGGGTAGTTACAATTTTAGTAGAGGTTTGTTATGCCAAAATTGAGCATCCTATGTATTTAAACATCTATTGTTTGATAATGCAAAGCATCTAAGCATTGAGTTCTAACACTAGCATATCATTAACAATGAAGACTTTAGACTTGGAGGTCCAAGAATCACATCCACTACTTGTTTTTTAAAATTATATTTTTTAAAATTTAAAAAATAAAATAAAAGAAGAGTTAATTAATAAAAACTTAGGCCCACATAAAGTACTTATATATAAAGTTCATTGAAAGTCAAAATATTTTTAGTCCATGTGATGTAAAGCATCTTGGTGTTGGTCTGTAAAAAGATATAGTCCAAGTGTATTATATCAAGAGTTGTTAGGTGTCAATTTGTGGAGTATACAATTTTTTCAATTCAATATTTATATTAGAGTAGTGTATATTGTCCAATGATGTGTTAAACAAAATTGTTGTCAATTTATTATATAGTTTCTAAGTGTAAAAAGAGTCATAGTTGTAATTAGTCAAAGGTCAAGGGATTATATTGAAAATTTGTTATGGTTAGTAATAAAAAATAAAAAAACAAAGTAATGTGATAGTGTGGTGAGGAGTCATTATATTTTACGTATCAAAATAATTTATAATTTGTTAAAAGATCTTAGTTTTATGTTATATTTTAAAAGGTTGGTCTATGGTTAAGAAGCATTGTACACAAATCAAACATGTGCTTTAGTACATTCATAGTGTTTGGTATAAATTACACCTTTGGATTTCGTTTACAGGTAAAGTTATCGCATTAAGCTATTGTATCTATGGCCTAACAAAGCTACCATAATGGCATATAGGCATCGACCATATAAATTTTTAGAGAGAAATAAGAAAATAATTTGCTTTTATATGATTATTTTCACTCAATTTTTTACCCTATTTGTCATTATCATTCAAAATAAATCCTAAAATTGAGAAATTTTAACTATATAGGGAAGTTATACCCACGTACAAAAATTTATCCTTAAGTATGTGTTATTGAAAGGACTAATCCCTTTTCATACTACCTTGGTACCACGTATCATTAAATTTCATGTGCCTTAAGGTCTCTCTTATGTACAACCACACATATAGAGAAAACTAGATTCTTGCATGTATTGATAGGTATATAAGAAGGGTGAGTATATAGAAAGGTTTAGTATATCAAATTGGTGGTATACTAAAGGAGTACCATTTGGGAGACATAAGGAACCATCACAATTATGTTGAAGAAAATAAATTCCAAACACTAGAAGTTTTCGCATCACTTGATTGAATGGGGAAGGCAAAGAGGAAACAAGCCAAGAAGCAAGTTGAAGTTTAAAAGTGTGCAACAAATAATGATCTTTATTTGTAAGAAGCTAGTGAATGTGGAGAGAAGCAAGCTAAAGTTCAAAAGTGTGTGACACCAGAAAAAATATATTTATTTCCAAGAAGGTAAAGATCTTTATAAAGATGGATAATTCTTAATACTTAGGTGTTGCTTACATTCGATCCTTAAAGATGTTGATGCTTGTAAAGACAATTTTGAAAATGGTGTTACATTCCCTATTGATGTTTTGAAGACAATATATGGAATTAGTCATTCTTAACATCTTCAAGGTGAAGCGTAAAAACAAGAGGAAACAAATGAAATATTGAAGGTCAATCCTATGATGGCAAATGCTTGTTGTGACACAAGTTATCTCAAACCTATGATGGTAAATGTTGCTTGTGACAGATGCGACCTCAAGCCTATGATGGTAAATGTTTATTGTAACATAAATGACATCAATCCTATGATGGCAAATGTTTGTTATGATATAAGTGATCTTATCCAAAGGATAAATTTTACTCATGATACGGGTGATTTGAACATTGTTGATGATAGTAGGGTTTGTTTTGAATGATCTCATTGATAGTATTAGCCATGACAAAGACCATGTTGTTGAATAACATGGTGATGATGAATAAATTGGGTGATTTGAAAAGCACATTAAAGGCTTGACTCAAAATTAATTAAAATAATTGAATATAATGGCACATGATTGGGAAGGAATGGGCAAGGCCTAAGAAAACCTATAAAGCCAAACATAAGGCTAAAAAATGAAGGCCTTGGTTATGATGGTCAAACAGAAAGTGGTAAGATAGTTTGTAAAAAGATAAACCTATGCAAAAGATGAAACTTTTATAATAGTTTGTTGCTTTTATTTTTCTAGATCTATTTTTTGGAATTTGAAAACCATTTTTGTCTCAGAAGCCATCACATAGATCTTTGCATAGTTCACCCCTATAACCACCATTATACAATCATTTTAAACCTTTTACACCGGTGAAAGCACCAAGAAAGAGACATGCTCAAAATTTAAACTTTGAACCTCCATCCCCATGCAGGTTTATTTAGCTCTATGTTTTTATTTAATTTAATTTTGTTGTTTAAGAGAATGGGTAATATATTTTGTTTGAGCATGATTCAGACAAAATTTTAATGGAATTATTATAAACTCTAAACCTACTAGCTAAAGAGGACGTTAACATAATATTAATGTAGAAGTATCATAACAAAATAGTTTACTTAAAAACACTTAACTACCATCAATAAACCTATTTCACTTGAATAAATGTTTAGCTTTGATGATTTAGAGTTTGGAATTTGTGGATAATGGTCCTCGTCCTTCTATTTCGTCTAGTAGAAAAGATGTTAGACAAAATGTGAGATATGGTATATGGTATCCTCCTTCTCCAGGGGTGTTCAAGATCAATATGGATGGGTCTTATTGGGGTAAACCTGGGCATGTTGGTATTGGAGGAGTTGGGAGAGATAGTGCTGGGAATGCTTGTTTTATTTTTTCATGCTATAAGGGGATACACTCTAATAATTATATGGAGGCTCTTGCTATATGTTGTGCTTTGGAACAAGGGTTGGCTATGGGTTGGTGGAGGATAATATGTGAGTCTGATTCACAAATTATTATAAATTTGTTAGACTCACCATCTTGATAATGTTCACTGGAGGTTGACCTTAGTTGTTCGACAAATTCTTCAAATCTATTGTAATTTGGAGTTTATCTCTTTTGTTCACATTATTAGGGAATGGAATAGGGTTGCGAATTGTTAGGTTAAATGGGCTTCTCAGTTTTAGGGGAATTTGTCTATTAAGGGTGATGAGCAAGGTGCAGCAATAGTATTGTCATTGTTGTCAACACAGTCAGACAAATCGGTTGATGTAGTGGACAGGAGTTTTAGACAGATTGGTTGATGCAAGTCGACAAGAGTTAAGAGGTTCTTCAGAGTATGTACAGTGATTATCCAAAAGATCGAAGTGGCCCATATGCTAAAAATAAACATAAAATCACAAGGAAGAAAATACTGTCGCGATATCGCGACATGTTGAGCAAGGAAAAATACTGTCGCGATATCGCGACATGTTGAGCAAGGAAAAATACTGTCGCGATATCGCGACATGTTGAGCAAAGAGGAAAACTGTCGCGATATCGCGACATGTTGAGAAGAAAGAAAAAAATTTGCGATATCGTGACATGTTGGGAAGAAAGCAAAACTGTCACGATTTCGTGACATGTTCGGAGAGAAAGCGCAAGCAAGCAAAACTGTTGCGATTTCGTGACATGTTCGGAGAGAAAGCGCAAGCAAGAAAAACTATCATGATTTCACGACATGTTCAGAGAGAAAGTGCAAGCAAGCAAAACTGTCACGATTTCGCAACATATTGCAAGAGAGATAGTATGGAAGAAAAAGTGTCACGATTTTGTGACATGTTGGAAGAGAAAAAGGCAAGTAGAAAAAGTGTCACGATTTTGCGACATATTGCAAGAGAGATTGTACAGACGAAAAAGTGTCACGATTTCGTGACATGTTGGAAGAGAAAAATGCAAGTAGAAAAAGTGTCATGATTTCACGACATATTGCAAGAGAGATTGTATGGACGAAAAAAGTGTTGCGATTTCGCAACATGTTGGAAGAGAAAAATGCAAGTAGAAAAAGTGTCACGATTTCACGACATATTGCAAGAGAGATTGTACGAAAGAAAAAGTGTCACGATTTTGTGACATATTGCAAGAGAGAGAGTCCGAAATAAAAAGTGTCACGATATCGCGACATGTTGCATTTTCGCGGTCCGAAGCGAAGAGAAAATGCAAGGAGGAAAAAGTGTCGTGATATCGCGACATGTCGCATTTTCGCGACTTGAAAAGAGCAGGAAGGCCGAGAAGGAAAAGTGTCGTGATATCGCGACATGTCACATTTTCGTGACTTGAAAAGTGCAGGAAGGCAAAGAAGGAAAAGTGTCATGATTTCGTGACATGTCACATTTTCGCAACTTGAAGAGAGCTGGAAGGCAGAGAAGGAAAAGTGTCGCGATTTCGCGACATGTCGCATTTTCGCGACCCAAAGGTAAGAGAAAGTGCAAAGGAGAAAAAGTGTCGCGATATGTCACGTTTTCACGACCCGAAGGCAAGAGAAAGAGTAAAGGATAAAAAGTGTCGTGATATCACGACATGTCGCATTTTCGTGACTCTAGGAGGAGAGAGAAAGTAAGAAGGCAGAAGTGTCGCGATATCGCGACAAAAGTAAAAAGGAAGAGTACGAAGGTGAAAGTGTTGCGATATCACGACATGTTGTGTTTTCACGGGTACAAGCAAACAAAAGCAGCAAGGAGGTGAAAGTGTCACGATATCACGACATGTTGTGTTTTCGTGGGTATGAACCAAGTAAAGCAACAAGGAGGCAAAAGTGTCATGATATCATGACATGTTGTGTTTTCACGGGTATGAACCAAGTAAAGCAGCAAGGAGGTGAAAGTGTCGTGATATCACAACATGTTGTGTTTTCGTGGGTATGAACCAAGTAAAGCAGCAAGGAGGCGAAAGTGTCACGATATCGCAACATGTGTTTTTGCAGGTACAAGCCGAGAAGAGGACAAAGAGGTAGAAGTGTCGTGATTTCATGACAGGTCGCTTTGGCATGAGCTAAGAAGTTAACCCAGCCAAAATAAGATATGTAATAGTTAACTGAAGTCATACAACAGTTACAGGGGCCGTTACAAAAGAAAATCATGTAGCTAATTTAAGAACAGTTGAAGAAGGAGAAATCGAACAATCGTATAAATAGAATCAAAAAATGCATGCATGCACAAAAAAGAATACGAACAATCATGTTTGAGAAGACGAACAGTCATGGTAGGGGCGTATGTGTCAATTCGTAAAATGTAACGTATTTGACGAAAAGCCTACCCTATATATATACAAAAGGAGTTATAGTTAGAAGGCGTTACAACTGACAAGTGGCACATGAGAAATAAAAGGAGTTACAACTAGAGTTACAAAGAGACAATATGGCTATAAAAGGAGGTCTGCTCGGAGTATTACAAGTGGCTAAAACAAAGGGAAAGTGTTGCTGAAATTGTGTGAAAGTGTTGCTAAAAAAGAGTGAGAGCGCTCGAGATTAAAGCGAGAGGCGCGCAAGAGGCGAGCGAGTAGGGTGTGTGCTGTGTGAAGAGTAGGCGATGTTGAGAAAGCAATAGACCAATCAGGTCTTGTAAAAGTGAAGGCATCTTTATGTCAATCTTCTAGTTTTAGAACAGAAGTCCAAGTTGGTGCTTGGCATCAGGGGTTGGTGCTCCTTCTAGTTGGTGCTAGTAAATCAGGGGTTGGTGCTCCTTTCTATTGGTGCAGATAAATCAGGGGTTGGTGCTCCTTTCTATTGGTGCAGATAAATCAGGGGTTGGTGCTCCTTTCTATTGGTGCAGATAAATCAAGGGTTGGTGCTCCTTCCAGTGGGTGTTGGTAAATTGATTGTAAAATTGATATTTTGCAAAGGCTGGATTTGGATGGGAGTCCAAACAGTCAATTTTGAGGAGTAGCAAAAAATGGTGAACCTTGGTACATCTTGTGTTGTGTGATGCTCTTTTGGTATATTTGCTTTATTGAGTTTTAAGCTTTCATTTTTTCAGCATTAAGAATTGAAGATTTAAGTTTTTAAGAGCTACACTGATTCACCCCCCCTCTCAGTGTCATAGTGAGACTAAAAAAGGGTTGGGATCACCTCCCTTTTGAGGATATGTCTAGTTGAGGTTTTTGTTGGATTTTTTTTATGGTTGTTTGTTCTCAGCTGCAAAGTTTCTTTGATCTAATGAAATTTTACCCTCTTTTATTAAAAAAAATAATGGAAAAGTGGAGTGTTTGAAAAGTTTCCACCACCTCAATAATGTTCTTTACAGTTGCAGAAGAGCCATCAGATTTTCTAGACTTATGTCGTTAAATCGAGTGAGTTGTCTCTATGAAAAATTTTGATTGATTGTTGGACAAAGCCATTGTACAATATTAGAGAGTTTGTCTTGTCTGAAAGAAGACCCGTCGGTATCTTACTAGATTTCAGGGATGGTAGGTAGTGTCATCAATCAATTTGTGTCATCGTACCAAACTTTCTTCTCTCATAAACTAACAATTTCATCTCCTAGATAACATTTCTCCATCAATACATATTAAAAGGTAACATCCAAGCATCTTCATATCACTTAGAAATATTTATAGAAATACTACGTGCACCAAAAAATGTCGAAGAATATTATAAAATAAAAAGATTATATATTAGTATGAATTTAATGTACATAAGGACATTTTATGTTTAATTTTTTATGTGGGAGACCTAAGTTCCAAGTTCAAATTACTATATAAGAGGTTGGGACCCTTTCAAAAACTTATATTTTACTTTAAAATTTTATTTTTATGAAGAATACTTTGGATTTTTATTCAAGAAACACAAATTCAAACTCCGCTACAAGATTGCTTTACCCTAAAATTTTAATCCTTGTTGGGATACTGTAGTGGTATGTTATTGGGTTCTCATCTAAGAGATCCCAGTTCAAATCAATGTACAAGGGGCCAAGATCCTTTAAAAAAAGTCTCATGATGAATACCATAGTGGTATGTCTTTGGGTTTTCATCAAGAAGACCCAAGTTCAAACCCTAGTACCAGGCTAGAGTTGCTTCATCTACATGCTCGATTCCAAAACTTATTGTGGGATTTTTTAAATAAAAAAACCCATGAGGGATACCATAGTGGTATGTCTTTGAGTTTTCATTTAGGAGACTCAAGTTAAAACCCTAATATAAGGGGATGAGGACCCCTTTCAAAAACCCATGTCTTATCCTAAAATTTTATAAATACTTGCAATCAATTATTTGAGATCTCTTCGAGGAATGAGCACATGCAGGTGGAACAAATAATATAATCTAGTGATCAGATTCCCATATAGGAAGAGAAATATAAGATTTTTCTATTTCAAGACAACCAATCCCAAACAAGATCATGATCAAAGGTACAAATGCACAAGAGGTAGATGAACGACTATAAAACAATAAGCTAGGGTTGTATTGCAACAAGTGGAAATGCCTTAATAGGGGAAAAAACTTAGACCATTGGGAAGTAATCAAGGAAGGGCTAATATAGTTGTTCATAACAAGGAAAATGAGTCGATCCCTAGTATGAGAAGATACTTTGGTGAAACATTACCAAAAATGACCTTTTAGGATACCTTGAGAGGAGGACAACCTCAAACAAATGTAGTTAATAACACTAGGATTATCCATATACCTTTGAGAATGCTTAAAATAGACCCTAGAAAATAACTTGGGGGTGCATAAAAGTAGCATATGGCTATCCCATAGTCCAACTACAAATGTCAAACATACATATTTGGATTAACGCTATGGAACATAGAGGATTAATCTATTAATTTTTGGATCTTCATCCAAACCTCCCTGCTTTCAAGATGTGCTTTGCTAGACAATACAAAAGTTCAAGGTAGAAGAGGAAGTTTTAGGTAGGGTAGGGCTTTTTATGAAGCCTTGACATACAAAGTTCAAGGCAGAAGAGGAAATGCCCTTAATAGCCCTAGTCTAGGTGAGACTTTTTGGGTTACCATATGAGTTTTAGAACCAAGTTGTCTTTATGGTAATAGGAAATACACTTGATATTATATGATTATAATAGACAATACAAGTCGAATTGAACAAATTATCTATGCCAGAATTTGTGTTCTCATAGACTTTGACAAGTCTTTGCCAAAAAATATTACCCAATAGTTTAGAGAGGATACTTGGGAACAAGACGTGGATTATAAGAATATCCCCTTTAGGTATAGAATTTGTCATAAATATGGTCACCTAGCTAGGGACTAGAAATATTGGATCTCAGAGCCACCACAAGAGGAAATGACCCTTGGAGGTTTTCAACTGCCTAAATAGGAGAACATGTAGAGGAAGCAAACAATTAAAGAACAAACAATCATCTAAACCAATACATTTTTTAACCTCCCAATGTATGATGAAGAGAACATCAAGGATATGAAGACCCTAGAAATCCCACTTCAATCCCTAAGAAAGGAACCAACAATCGAAGAAATTAATTACAAAATTGAGCCAAATCTAGCTCTACAAAGTAGCCGACAAGAGAATCCAACCCAAAAATAAAGAGATCCCAAAGGAAAAACAATAACTCTAACCAATAAAATGGAGGAACTCATAAAGGAATACATAGTGGAGATGATACCTAGGAATATTTTGATAGGGCCATGGTGGCAGACTCACATACATCAGGTGTTGAATCCATCTTGGAACCAACAAGAGTGAGTCAGGAGTCTCCTAAAAATTTGAAGCTGGATCAAAACCAAAGAGTAGGCAAGAAGACTACTCAACACCAAGTAGGAAAAAAAGGTGCAAAGATGATAGTAATATGAAACATCAAGGATCTTACCCATATCTTCAATATATGTTCTTGATAAAGTGTATCACCTAGAATATCTGAGGGCTAAAGGGTAGCCCAAAAAAACATAATAAAGTAAAATTAATGATACAACATTAACCATAAATGGTTTTTATCCAAGAAAAAAAAGTATCGATGGAAGAGAAGGAGATATTTTACAAAAATATTTGGTCTACTTGTAGAGTGGGATCCCTAAGATACTAAGGAGCATCTAGAGGAGTGGTCTATATTTGGGATCCAAAAGAGATAGTGATACACCAAACAATTGGAAGCTAGGATATTTTGGCTTTATTGAACCATATTAGACATTCACCTCAGCATTGGTTATGTATTAATATATACACACCTATCATGTTGGATGAAAAACAATAACAATAGAGGAATGTAGCTTATATTTTTGAAACGTGGCTACTTGTAGGTGGAGATTTCAACACCATCCTCTCATTGGAAGAGAATATAGGAGGAAATGACAACCTAAACAGTAGTACTTACCTCTTGATAGAGCATATTATATCTCATCTGGTAGACATCAAACTGGATAATGATATGATGACCTGGTATAAAAAAATGTAAGGTCCATCATGTATTCTAGAAAGACTAGACAAGTTTATGTTTTTAAAGGAGTTTGTGAGTAATGGATACATTCCAAGAGCAAAAATTTTGAACAATATAATATCAAATCATTGGTCGATGTTGGTAGAAGTGTGGAAGACTAGATCCAATCATGCTACTTTTAGACTCCAACTAATATGGTTTTGAGACAATAGTTTCCAAGATAAGGTTCAACAATTGTGGTAGGAGGGTAAACCTAGCATGGTATGAAGATGTATAGCTTTCTTAGGAGGCTATAATACATCAAATATGAATTGAGAATATGGAACTAAGAGGATTTTAGTGACATAAAGGAAAAGAAACAAAATATCTTAACCAAACTAGAGGAACTAAATATGCAAATATGATGGCACTACTGAGATTCAAAGCAAGGAGGCTAAACTTACTTCCCAAATGGAGGAATGAGACAAAAGAGGAGATCTTGTGGAAACAAAAATCTAGGATCCAATGGCTCTAGTATGGATATAGGAAAACTAGATTCTTCCATAAATCTCTCCTACCAAGGTGGTTGCACAATTTCATCTCATCCCAAAAATAACAATGGGTAATTTAATACACACATGGAATGGGATGAAAGATATAACAATATAATATCTTTCTTCACTCTTTATGATAGAACTACTGAACTAAAGGCACGGTAGCAAGTACTCCAAGAGATTCCTTCTCTCATCATAGAGGAAGATAATGTAACTTTGAATACTACAATTATTGTCAAATAATTATAGAAGGTAGTTTTCAAGATGCAAAAAGGTGAAACTCTAGGTCCATATAATTCTACCAAGAATTCTAGAATATCCTTAATGAAGATATGTTGAAAGTGATAGAAGCAGCTAGGATAGACAAAGTGGTACTCAAAGAGGTGAACAAGACATATATAGATTTGATTTTGAAAACCTAGGAGTCTGAACACATCTCTGACTTCTGACCAATAGCCCTTTATAATTTCCTATATAAAATTATCATGATCATGGTAGAAAGGGTCAAACCTATTCTTCACAAAATTATTTCTTTAGAGCAGGGTGATTTAAGGGAAGGAAGACAGATCCTGTATGAGTAGTCTTAGCTGAAGAGGTCATCTATTCTATGCAGGTTCAAAAAATACCCTCCATGTTTATCAGACTAGACCTTTCCAAATTATACAATAGAGTTGACTGGCACTTCCTCCTAAAGGTGATGAGACAATTTGGATTCTTAGTGTATTGGGTAGAGTGGATCAAGAGATGTATTTCCTTTGTATCATATTTAGTACTAGTAAATGGAGCTTTTAACCAACTATTTACAACATCTAGAGGTATCAGGCAAGGAGACCTCTTATCCCCATACATATTCATCATATTGGATGCATGTCTAGGGAAAAACTAGCTAAGGATATAGAAACCAAAGCTTTGAATGGAATAATAATATCGAATGGAGTTAAACCAATTACTCACCTAAAATTTGTTGATGAATCTATTGTATTAGGAAAAGCAACAATAAGTGAGGCCTCCAGAATTAAAATGATTCTAAGACAATTTACAAAACCTACTGGACAACTTATCAATGAAGAAAAGACCAAGATCATTTTTTCCATTACTCACCTAGGAAGGATATGATGTTGTTTGATAAATTGATATACAAGAAGTCATCTCTTTCAATCACCTACCTAGGAATTCCACTTATATCTGAGAGGCAAAAAAAGGAGGAATGGACTTGGCTAACAGAGAGAGTGAAATCCAATTAGAAAAATGGACTTACAGGTGGCTTTCTACAAGAGGTCAAATGACACTAATAAAAGCAGTCCTCCATGCCATACCTATTTATGTCTCCTTAGTGCTAGTGTTAGAATCCCATCCTAACATTATTTTTATAATTATCATATGATTATGTAATGACCCACTTCCAATGTGGGGACCCCTTTATAATGTTATTTTGTAATACTTTGTAATGGTATGTGGCAAGTAAGGTGCCTAGACAAGTGGGGTCATTTCATGTAATCGTTATCAAGAATGTAACCAATGTTTGGTAGAAGATTCTAGCTCAAGTGGAATTTTGCATGTAACCTAACTCTTGAGCATTAGGTTAGGATTGCATGAAGTGTATTTTTAAAAGACATATATCCACTATTTTGTGTTGTTTGTAAGATTATTTAATTATGTATTTACTTTTTGCATTATGATATTTTGTTATTTCATGAATCATTGTTTTATTTACAGTATTTGCGTGAGTGAGTTTATTTTTAATAGTAGGTTCCCAACAAGTGGTATTAGAGCACTTTTCAAGGTCTTATATTACAACTATGACAATTCTTTCCCATCCATTTTGACTACTAGGTATAATTTTCTTTTGTTTTCTACTTTTTGCTTGTCCTTTATCTAAAAAAAACAATAAAAACACAGTCTTTCTTTTTTCTACAATAATTATTGTGAAGACAAAAATGAAACACCAGATATAATTAACTAAAAATGAATAAACCACATAACACAAGAAATTGCACATTTAAATAGATATGATATTATTATGGTTGGAGGATTTGAGTATAATCAAATGTGATCTCAAATAGAGGTTTTACATAGTTTATTTAGATACAATAAATACAATAATGTTAGGGTTCTCTGAAACCCTAGCTAACAATGCTTGTGGTGTCTGTAAAACTTGTTCTTGCTCCCAAAAATGTTGAGTGGGCTTCAGATATCCATTGAGCTGGATCACTCCAGCTTAAACAACTATCCAATATTGATGAATCTCCAGATCTGCATACATAAATACAATAGCAGGAAGTTAGTAATAATTGTGAGGGCTACATTGCATGAGACCCTTAGATATCAATAAAAATCTAGATATTGATACATGAAATTACATACAAATCTAAAGATATTGAAATAAATAAAATAGAGGATGATTTACCTTGTTCCTTATTGGTTGTCCTTTGATGACTGGGTCTATTGCAGGTCGATAGCGAAGGCATGCCCTAGCATCACACGAAGGTAGAAGGCTTTTAGGAGGGCTGATATTAAAGCACGTATAAGGGTAGTTATTAAATGTAGGGTGTGGCATGGATTGAGGGATCTGGATGGATGAGATTAAATAAAATTGGATGTCTAGGATTGATTTATATAAATAAATATATATTTATTGAATATATAAAATATTATTATTTAAATATATAATAAATATATATATATAATAGGCAAAAATGGTGGGAAATATAGGATGGAGCGCAAGTGACTCTATTTTGATGGTGAAAGCATGGATGGAGGACAAGTGGCTAGATTTTGGTGTCAAAAGATGCCCCTTTTTGTACTACATTGCATAAAACACAATGCAGTGCAAAAACACAAGACACCTATTATGGCCAAGTGCAAAAGCAAATTCTCTTGGGATGTGGAACATAATCTTGGAGAAAAAAATAAAATAATTTGAGTTCTATATAGCTTATCCCCTCAATTGGAGAATGAGGTTACAGATGAATCTCATGAGCCAATTGATAGGTTTGTGCAAATGTAATGTGGACAATATGAATGATGGAAAATATGGTACCATTTTTTACCCAATGGTTGGAAGGGGATTGGTGATGATGTAATATGATGTATTTGTTTATGCTGCAACAGATGAAGGGATGTGTGAAAATGTGCATCTATTTATGCCCCAACAGATGAAGGGATTTTTGCTTAGTGTAGATGCCATGATCATGTAAGATGTATCCCAGTGCAGAAAAGTCAAAACTAAATGTGGTTTCCCAAAATTTTGGGATGATTCGATGTAGTTGAAACACTTTACCTTTTGGCATCATTGATATGCAAAGATGAAGATGCTAAGAAGAATAAGAATAGTCAACCTTGGATGGCCTGTTAGTGACTATTTGAATAATTCCCATGATTAGAACCAATCATCCTAGCTAATGCCTATCTCTGTGATGACTATCAAGGAAATGTCTAATGATAAAAGTTGATTTTATCCATGTTGTAAACCCCACAAACTAGGCCATCAATGACAGCGTTTGTGCAAATTGCTCTTGGCAGGGTTTCACTCAAATGTGAAGTATCAAGCATGGAGATAAGTGATGATGATCATGTACAAGTGTCCTTATGGTAAGCTATTCATCTTATCAAATTGCATGGATGCAAATCGCTACAATCGCCAAGGAGATAGAATAGAATACTAGATACGAGGTTCACTTGAATTTGTATATGAACTTGGGAAAATATGCAAATGATGATGTGAAATTATGTGAAGGTGATGTATGAATGGTTATAATGATGATGGTCATCGTTTTGTGATTATTTGGACTATTTTGAGGTGTGTTTGTAGCTTGTTTGATGAATTTGAAATATGCGGTCATAAACAAAAATTATACATCCAAATCCATTAGAATATTCACAAAACATAATAAAATGATGAAATGTATGGATGAATGAAATTTGGAGTGATTTGGTTGGGAGTAGATACTATTTTGTGTTAGTTTTATCTTTTGTCAATGTTGATGCGAAACACCCATGGGTGCCTGCTATCCGTAGAAACTCCCGTGGGTGCTTCAGTGCACTAGGAAACACCCACGGATGCCTCAAGGCACCTAAAGCAGCTCTAAATATATTTTTGGGTGAGATTGAAGCTCATTTATGCATTTGGAAGTTTGAGAAGCTATGTCTGAGGAGTGAAGGGTGAGTGAGGAGTGAAGTGAGGTATTGAAGTTTGGGTGCGAAAGCTATGGTGGCGAAGGGAGCTGGTGCGGGGGTTAACACTATGGATGGGGTACGAGCTACAGAGGTAACATTATTCTCTTTGGTTTGTGAAAAGTTTTTTTTTAATTATTAACCAATGTTTTATGTTGTGTTCTAGCTAAGAGTTTTTGAGGCTCGACATTGGTTTTGGCCTCATATCCTCGAGATGAGGAAGGAGATTACGGATGAGGAGTGGGAGCTACTGGAGGAGGTAGGGCTAGCATAGATAGCCTAATTGGATATGGTGAGGGCTGATGAGGGGTACCTCTTTGCCTTAGTGAATATATGGGATGCAGATAGGGGAACATTTCAATTCCCCATAGGCGAGGTGATAGTTACCTTGGAGGATGTATATCACATCCTCAAGGTACCAGTGGAGGGGATACGAGTTGAGTTTGGGCTCAACCAAAATACAGAGATGATACAAATATTTGAGGATGCATGGTAGAGGGTGAATGTGGAGAGTGGGAAATATCATATGTGTCCATGTATGTGGACAAGGAGTTAGACCCCCTCCAGGCTTTGGTGATGTTCATTTTTACCAATATTGTGGCCCTAAATAGTACTGGGTGTAGGTTCCCTTAGAACCTGATAGGGGTAGTGAGTGATATGCTCACTAAGAGATAGGTGTACGCATGGGCTCCCACCTTACTGGTGCAGGTATATCGATAGTTATATAATGTGACAAGGTGATGGTAGAAGGGATTGGGGTGCATCTTATTGCTATAATGCTAGGTGTGGGAGCATTTTAGGGTTGCTTGATTGGAGGGCTTACCTATGGAGGAGTTTTATAGGGATCAGCCCTATGCTAGGAGATGGTCATTGGATGAGGAGGTGCAATTGAGTCATCCAGTGAGGATGAGCCAATGGTATAGGAATCTATGAGCTAGATTGACATCCATCCAAGTGGTGTGGAGGCCATGGTTGGGTGCCTAGTGGACTAGGGATGGAGAGCACCTACTACGGGTGCGGCAGGGTAGGTGTGTGGTTGGGAGGTATAGGAGTGAGGTGAAGTACTTCCAGTTCTCATGAGTGCTCCTCCAGTTTGGGTTGAGGTAGGATGTCCTTGATGAGCCAGTGCAGTATAGGAGACATAAGGAGGAGATCGAGCTACCTTGCATAGAGTCATGGAGGGTGGTCCTGGAGGATGCTGAGGAGATGGATCTCTCATATGTGGAGAATTTAGGGATGATTGTAGAATATGATGCATATTTTGTGGCTCATCCACCATGGATATTACCTCAAGGAGTGGCTAATAGGGATGGAGGTGGAGAGGCAATGGATGAGGGTACCTAGGAGATCCAGGATGATAGAACCCAAGAGGCCTCTAAGTGGTAGCGGCATCATAAATTTGATAGTCAAAGATGAAATATGAATGGTGGAGCATAGCAAGCTCTCGAGATTGGATGAGATGGAGGATATAGGGAGGATGTAGAGGAGGTTATAGATATACCTCCAAGTCAGAACAAGGAGTATTTGGCATATCTAGAGTAGTAGGTGGCAAAGTAGGATACAAGGATCATCAGGCTCTAGATAGAGCTAGTAGAGAGAAAGCATCGACATAATGTTGATATAGCACACCTTCAGTATCGACACAGATATATCGAGGCATTGGAGAATAGGTTTATGGAACACCATATTCCACTTCCGAATCCTCCAACCTCATCTGTGTTTGGGGGTACAAGGCATAGTGAGTCTAAGCATAGCTCTAGGTTTAGGGATCCTTCTAGGTTTGAGGCTCTTGCTAGGTCATAGGGGTCTTCTTAGAGGATGTAGTTAGTACTTAGATGCACTTTTGTATATGAGCCATGGTGCTCCATTGTATGTAATATTTGGTAATTCATTGTACATGTGATATTTATAAATATATATACATGGCTTTTACCTTTTGTGTTATACTTTTGTGTGAATGCTTTTGTGGAATGCATGTTTTTGTTTATGAGTAATGCATATGATATGTTATGGATTATTAATGCAAGGCGATATATATGGATGATTAATGGAGGATGGCATGTACTAATTATTATTTATTTTTTAGATCTTTTCTTGGTCATTTTTATAGCATTGTTGTTTAATCAGGAGCACCAAACTTGGTGGCATATGGAATGAATGGCTTTTTATGTGACATGGGTAGGAACACGAAAGAAGATATGGATTTTGATATGGAAGAAGATATGGATGTTGATGTGGAAGACGATATGGATGTTGATGTGGAAGATGATATGGATGTTGATATGGAAGTATGCCTATTTTATAGAGACTCAAACATCCTAGTGGCATCAAACAAACCCATTAAAACTACCTAATCCTTATAGGACCAAATGTGTGCAGTGAATCCATTTACCAAATCAATAGCATGGTAATGACCCGAGAAAATCCATAACCAGTGTGTGCACAAGTGAGTTCATTAACTCATCTTGAGTAAATTGGGTAAATATTTTATGGATGAAACGAAGAAGTTAGCTTGTCTGTATGAGCGGCCATAGGTCTCTTTTAAAAAAGATACCACGCATGAGCGTACTCCACTACCAGTCAAGCATCTATAGCTCTGGTGGAGGCTAACTCCATAGTCCATGAATTTTATTTTTAATATCTTAAGTTTTGGGGATGACTACCTAACCATCTGATTGAAAATGTAGTATGATCCTTACAACCCAATTGATCAGTGGTGTGTGATGTAAAATATTTAGAGTTTTTGTTAGGTAATTGTGGTAGTGGTGAAAACCACTATTTTTATGGACTATGTTGCATGATGGAACTAGCAAGGATGAACCTTTTGACTTCAAGTTACATACCAAGTATGGTGTTATATCTCTTTTACACAAGATGTTTTTAAGATGTGAAAATTGTGTTTGGTTCAAGAATATTTTGGATTCAATTCCCATAACTCAATATTTTTCTTAGTGTGTATGTGTAATGATACTAACAGAACTCAATATGTCTTTTTAGATTTTTCTTAAAACACTAGGAGTGGTTGATTGACCAAAAACATCAAGGGTCTGTGAATCTATGGTTTGTGCTAATGATAATTGGGTTTAGTAGAATTGTGTGTATGACATTGTGAAGGTGCCCCTGAATAAGGCAACATGACTTTTTGTTGGACCAATTAAGATATTGAACTCAATAAATGATCCCTATATGAAATGTGGAATGTGAATGCAATGTATGAAATGCAATTTATGAATGTGTGAAATGCAAAATGTAAGTGAATGCATTGTTTTTTAATATGTGAATATAGGTAAAATGAAATGTTTTGAATGAAATGTATGCAGTTTTTTGTGTATTAGCCATGTATATATACATATATAGTAATCAAATCATGCATATAATGCTCTCAAGTGTATAAAATTAAGTGGTTCGGATTCTTCCTCTCGTTCTAGACTGGCAAACCTATAATTACCATTACCCACTCTTTGTGTGACGATGTATGGACCTAACCAATTAGCAAAGAATTTATCATGAATATGTGGAAATGCATAGGTGTTTTTTTGGTTCTATTTAAGGACAAGATCTTCTAATTGAAATTCATGTAGATGAACTTTGACGTTGTAAGCACGTTTGAGGTGTTCTTGATAAACTTGTAAATGCTCTAAAGCATTAACTCGCCTCTCATCAAGAAGTGTGAGTTGGTCAAGACGTGCTTGTCTAGTAGTGTCATCATCTATGAATTCCTACAAAGAAATTTGCAAGGGATATCAAGCTCAAGAGGCATGATTGCTTCAACTTCATAGACCAATGAAAATGGTGTTGCCCCTGTAGGCATGCGGATGCTTGTTCGATAATCCCATAATGCCAAGGAAATTTGTGTTTTCCAATATCGATGATTTTATTTGATAAGTTTCTTGAGAATAGTAATTAAAGTCTTGTTGGAAGCTTTAGATTTTCCATGTGCTTATGGGTAATAAGGAGTTGAGAAACTATGTTGAATATTGTATTTCTTGCAAAGTGTTCGAACATCCTTGTTCTTGAAATACTTGACATTATTTAAAATTATTTTAAGGGGATACCAAAATGACAAATGATATGAAATATAAACTCCACAATTCTAGGTCCTATCATGCTGGTTAGAGGAATTGCCTCAACCCACTTTGTGAAGTATTTAGTGGTTGTGATAATGAATGTATGTTATCTTGAGGAAGGAGGTGAAATTTTTCCAACTAGATATAGATCCCATTGTGAAAAGGGCCAAAGGTTGTGAATAGGTTGTAAGGCTTGTGATGGTACATGAGTTAAATTAGCATGCTCTTGACACTTTTTGCAATGCTTAATATATGTGCAACAATCACATTCCATTGTGGGTCAATAATAACCCATGCATAAAATATGCTTTGCAATGGCTATTCCACTAAAATGACCATGACAAGTACCATAATAGGCTTCAACTATAGCTCTTTGAGCCTCACTAGACTCAAGATAATGAAGGAGGACTCCGTCATAACCATGCTTATACAACACATCCCCCAAGAGAACAAAACGAGCTACCTTTTTCTTGAAAGTGTGTTTTGCAGTTCGAGACATATTAGATGGGAGTATTCCAAACTTGATAAAGGCTACTATTTGGCTCAACCAAGGCTCATATGAATCCAAATGGATAATTAAACATCCTTTTTATCTTTAAACTCGGCACGAGAAATTGTAGATTTAGAGACCGTTGAAATGATAAGGGTCTATACCTCTCCAAAGGAGTCTTTTGGAATCAATGATCCAAGGGAGGCCATCACATCTACAAATTTGTTAGTCGAATGTGGCAAGCTATTGATTTCATACCAATCAAACTTAGAAAGCAATTTAATTTCTACTTCATGATAAAGCTTAATGATATGTTCTTTGTATTGGTATTCTCCATTGATTTTCTTGACAAGTTGAGAATCACCAAATATTCTAATACGCTTGATGCTCATAGCTATAGTTTATTGAAGACCTAATATTAATGATTCATACTTTGCAGTATTGTTTGCTCATTGGAAGTCTAGTTTGAATGAAAATGGGATAGGTACCCCCTGTGGTGTGAGAAATATGACTTCAACACCTTGACCTTTCACACACTTAGAGCCATCAAAGAATAGTGTGATATTGACATCTTCATTTGAAATGACATATTCTTCTTGTTCAATGACAACAAATACCGAATCATCTGGAGCTCAATAATAAAAGGATGATCACTAGCTAGTGGATCTTTCACTAGTTAATCAACTATTACCTGAACTTTAATGGATTTTTGGCTTATGAATTCCAAGTCAAATTTGTTAAGGAGCATTATCCATTTAGTAGTGTGGGTGTTATTGTAAGTGTGAGATATCATGTAATGCAGAGGATTTTATCTAGCTATGACATAAGTTGTGTGGCTAAGCATGTAATTTCGAAGTTTCTTAGTGTCAAAAACCATTGCTAAGCACAATTTTTCTACATAAGTGTATTTAGTTTCATAACTTACCAATGTTCGACTAATGTAGTAGACAACTTGCTCTCGATTTTGTTCATTATTTTGTGCAAGCATTTTCCCTAAGGCAAAGTCTCATTGCTGAGATATAAAGATAAAATGAAACCCCTAGACAAGGAGGAGCTAATACTGGTGGAGAAGCTAGGTATTGCTTAATATCATTGAAGGCTTTTTGACATTCATTTGTCTAAGAGAATGACACCCATTTTTTAGTAGGTGATTGAATGACCTACATTTGTCATAAAGTTGTGCAATAAAATGGTGGATTGACTGAATATTTCCTTGTAAACTATGTAATTCCTTTAAGTTAGTAAGGGGAGGTATCTCCAAGATAGCCTTGACCTTGTTAGGGTCCACCTCAATACCTCTTTTGGAGATAATGAATCCTAGAAGTTTACCCGAAGTAACACCAAAGACACATTTCTTGGGATTCAACCTTACATTATGCTCTAGGAGTTAGTAAAAAACTTTTTCCAATACACCAATATGTTCTTGTGGGCACCTAGGTCTGGTAGGAAGGTGCCTGTGGGCACCTAGTGTTGACAGAAAGTTCCTGGAGGTTCCTAGTGGATGAAGGAGGATTCTGTAGAAGCATACAGGGTGAGAGCGAGGGATGCAACGACGAGGATGGTGAGCGAGGGGGAAAGGAATATGCTGGATGGAATGGTATTAGCAAGGATGACCCTTTTCACTTTGAGGTTCATACCAAGTATGGTGTTATCTCTCTTTGACACAAGATGTTTTTAAGATGTGAAAATTGTGTTTGGTTCAAGAATATTTTGGATTCAATTCCCATAACTCAAGATTTTATTAGTGTATATGTGCCATGGTCCTAAAATAACTTGACATGTATTTTAGAGGTTGCTTAAAACACTAGGAGTGGCTGAGTTACCGAAAATACCTAAGAGTTTTGTGAATGTGTAGTTTGCGTGAATGACAATTTGACTTGGTGGAATTGTGTGGATGACATTGTGAAGGTGCCCTTGATTAAGGCAACATGACTTTTGTTGGACCAATTAAGACCTTGAACTTAATAAAGGATCCCTAATATTATATGTAAAATTTGTACGTGAGTGCAATGTATGACATGCAATGTTTGAATGAAATGTATGTGGATGCTTTTGTGTATTAGCCACATATATATACATATATATTAATCAAATCATGCATAGAATACTCTCAAGTATATAAAATTAAGTGGTTTGGATTCTTTCTCTCCCTCTAGACTGGAAATTCGATAAGTACCATTACCCACTCTTTGTGTAATGATGTATGGACCTAACCAATTAGCCATAAATTTATCACGAAGATGCAACAATGCATTGGTGTTTTTTTTATTCTCTTTAAGGACAAGATATTCTACTTGGAATTCACGTAGATGAACTTTGGCATTGTAAGCATGTTTGAGGTAGTATTAATAAACTCATAAATGCTCTAAAGCATTGACTCACTTTCATCAAAAAGTGTGAGTTGGTCAAGACATGCTTGTCTAGCAGTATCATCATCTATGAATTCCTGCAAAGAAATTTGCAAGGAAGGGATCTCGAGCTCAAGAGGTATGATTGCTTCAACTCCATAGACCATTGAAAATGGGGTTGCCCCTGTAGGCATGCGGATGCTTTTTCAATAAGCCCATAATACCAAGGGAATTTATGTATGCAAATATCTATGATTTTCTTTGGCAAGTTTCTTAAGAATAGCAATTAACATCTTGTTGAAAGCTTCAGCTTGTCCATTTCCTTGTGGATAATAAGGAGTCGAGAAACTATGTTGAATGTTATATTTCTCACAAAGTGCTTGAAAATCATTGTTCTTGAAAGACTAAAATTATATGAAATGATTTTTGAGGGGATACCAAAATGACAAATGATGTGATGGAGTATGAACTCCACAATTCGAGGTCATGTCGTGCTAGTTAGAGGAATTGCCTCAACCCACTTTTTGAAGTATTCAGTGGCTGTGATGATGAAATTATGTTGTCTTGAGGAAGGAGGTAAAAATTTTCCAATTAGATCTAGATCCCATTGTGAAAAGGGCCAAAGGATTTGAATAGGCTATAAAGCTTGTGATGGTACATGAGTTAAATTAGCATGTTCTTGACACTTTTTGCAATGTTTAATATATGTGCAACAATCATGTTCCATTGTGGGACAATAATAACCCATGCATAAAATACGCTTTGCAATGGTCATTCCACTAAAATTACCACCACAAGTACCATCATGGGCTTCATTTATGGCTCTTTGAGACTCACTGACCTCGAGATAATGAAGGAGGACTTCATTATAACCATGTTTATACAACACGTCACCCAAAAGAACAAAATGGATTACCTTTTGCTTGAAAGTGTGTTTGGTATTTCGAGACATATTATATGGGAGTGTTCCAAACTTGAGAAAGGCTACTATTTGGCTTGACCAAGGCTCATATGAGTTTGACTGGATAAATCAAACATCCTTTTCATATTTAAACTCAGTACAAGAAATTGCAGATTTAGAGACCGTTGAAATGATAAGGGTTTGTACCTCTCCAAAGGATTCTTTTAGAGTCAATTATTGAAGGGAGGCCATCACATCTACAAATCTATTAGTCAAACATGGTAAGCTATTGATTTCATACCAATAAAACTTAGAAAGCAATTTCATTGCTACTTCATGATAAAGCTTAATGGTAGGTTCTTTGCATTGGTATTCTCCATTGATTTTCTTGATGACAAGTTGAGAATCACCAAATATTCTAATATGCTTGATGGTCATAGCTATAGCTGATTAAAGACCTAAGATTAAGGGTTCATACTATACACTATTTTTTGTGCATTGGAAGTCTAGTTTGAATGACAAGGGGATAGGTACCCCCTATGGTGTGTGAAATACAACTCCAATACCTTGACCTTTCGTGCACTTAGAGCCATAAAAGAATAGTGTGATATCGACATCTTCCTCCAAATTGACAAATTCTTGCTCAGTGACAAAAAATACGGAATCATTTGGAAGCTCAATAATCAAGGGATGATCACTAGGTAGTGGAGATTCTGCAAGTTTATCGGTTATTACCTGATCTTTAATGGATTTTTGGATTATGAATTTCAAGTAAAATTTAGTGAGGAGCATTATCCATTTAGCGGTGTGGGTATTATTGTAAGTGTGGTACATAATGTAACACAGAGAATTTTCTCTAGCTATGACATAAGTTGTGTGGCTAAGCATGTAATGTCAAAGTTTCTTAGTGTTAAAAACCACTGCTAATCACAATTTTTCTACATAAGCGTATATGGTTTCATAGCTTACCAATGTTTGACTAATGTAGAAGACAACTTGCTCTCGATTTTTTTCATTACTTTGTGCAAGCATTGTTCCTAATGTAAAGTCTGTTGCTGAGACATAAATATAAAATGGGACCCCTAGACGAGGAGGATCTAAGACTGGTGGAGAAGCTAGGTATTTCTTAATGTCATCAAAGGATTTTTGACATTCATCTATCCAAGAGAATGGCATCCCCTTTTGTAGTAGGTGATTGAATGACCTACATTTGTCAAAAATTTGCGCAATAAAATGACAGATTGATTGAATATTTCCTTTTAAACTATACAATTACTTTAAATTATTTTGGGGAGGCATTTCCATGATGACCCTGAACTTGTTAGGGTCCACCTCAATGCCTCTTTTGGAATCAATGAATCCTAGTAGTTTGCCCTAGGTAACACCAAAGACACATTTCTTGGGATTCAACCTTACATTATGCTCTATAAGTCGGTCAAAAACTTTCTCCAGTACACCAATATGTTCTTGTCAAGTTTTAAATTTAGCCAAGAGGTCATCCACATAGTCTTTGATAATATTATGCATGTAGTCATGGAAACTTTGTGTCATTGCATGCTAATAAGTGGCACCTGCATTTTTAAGGCCAAAGGGCATCACCTTGCAACAAAAATTTCCCCAAGATGTAGTGAATTATGTTTTGTATTAGTCATCAGGATTTATTTGAATTTGGTTGTATCCTAAAAAACCATCCATGAGTGAAAGCATTTCATGGCCAGTGCAGGTATCAACAAGAGTATCTATGTATAGAAGAGGGAAGTCATCCTTAGGACACGATTTTTTGAGATCTCAAAATTTAGTGCATACACATATCGCCTTGTTAGGTTTATGAATGGGTACTATGTTTGAAAGCCACTTAGGATAGTCAATAGGAACTATGAAGTTTACCTCTAAGAGTTTTTGAAGCTCTACTTTTACCAAGAGGACCATGGTAGGATGCATTCTCCTAAGTTTTTGTTTGACCGGCTTAGCACCAGGTTGTAAGGTGAGATTTTGAACAACTAAACTAGGATCAAGACCAAGCATGTCCTTATAGGACCATGCAAAAATGCTCTTCTTCCTCTTGAGGAGAGCAATGAATTGCTCTTGTTTTTTGGGTGATAAAATTTTTCCAAGCTTGACAATTTTGGGATTTTCTTTGTTTGAACTGAGGTCCACATCGATGGTATCTTCAATAGACATGTGGGAACCTTCCTCAAGCTAATGGGATGTAGGGATCAGATGAATGTCATCTAAGATGTCATCCAACTCTTCTAGATTATCCTCATCTATTTCTACCTAGAAATCCTCAGGATCCAAAGATGAAGGTGAAGGCGGGGGGGATGGAGGAATGTAGTTGGTGGAAGCCCTTAGTGATTCCTCAGACAAGAGAAATTCAAAAAAGGTTGGGGATAAGGAAATTCAATCCATATTAATAAGGCTTATGTCAATTGGAATTGGTTTGGCCGGATCGTATGGATTACAGAGCGGGGTGAATAAATCAACAAGATTCATGTTCACTTATGGGTAATGTGGACAAGGTTGGATGAAATGGATGGAACCTAGGGATTGATGCTATGGGCTTGGTTAACCTGAACAACAGCAAACAACTCAAAACGTGTTTTACTAAATGGTATATTTACATATGTAATGCAAAGAAATAAAACACTTTTTTTATTTTTTTATTTTTTTTGGTAGTGGTGAAAACCACTATTTTTATTTTATGTACAGATGTTACAAGTTTAGCTTATGGAATGACCTAATGGAATGGAGGTGGAGGTTCACCAGTAGGGCCGACTCGCTCTTGCAAAAGAAGAAATTGAAATATGGGCTCATGTATGGGGAACATGTTGAGATAAAACTCATATTGTTTGGAATGGGGAATGATGGGCTCCGATTCTTCTTTAGATTCATCTAAAATTATCGATATAAGCTTGAATTCTTCATAGATATCCTCATCAAAATTATCAAGATGGAGGGATTATTCTCCTAAATTAAGGTTAAGCCTTTGGAAGGCTTGTTTAAGAGAAGAGGTGGTAGAAAGTGGGCGGTAGCCTAGACCTGAATGGTCGTGCACCTCTTGATATGGAACATTGATGGGTTGATGACTCCATGTTCATGCAATCCTAGGCCATGGTCTTTCCAATTGACAATATGGAAATATCGATATGGGAATCCTATCATGTTTGGAATATTGGTAAGAACCAGTTCTTTGGGTTATTCTATGGGTGTTGGACTTGACGAAGAATCAATCTTCTCATATACAAAATTTATGCTATTTGGAGTTGAATCCATATTATAAACTGCTCCTATTGCTAAAGGTTGGTCATGTGGACAACTAAAATCCTTAGCACTAGGGATGGTGAAGGGTATAACAGTGATTTCTTGGACCACGTATTCACCAATACCAAGATTATTAAGGTGGACCTCGACTTGGGATGACATGGGAGGTTCATGGTCAAGCGATGGATCGAGAAATGGTGTAAATGGAGGTATCTCACAATCTGTTAATTCGACTTGTGAAACATTAGGTGATGGTGATGGATTGGATTGGAAAGGTTGTTGAGTGGATGGCAATGATGAGGATGGTAGTGATGTTGATGATATGGACTAACTATGACCACATGTGCATATAGTCAATGATGAAGGTGATGGATATGTGGAATCTTGATGAGGGTTGGTGATAGGGAGCTCTTTGGAAATGGGATACTTTGATGAAGATATTGGATAAGTGATGGGTGGATTGGATGATGGTGAAAGAAAAATATGAGTGGAAGGTAGCATGGAATCATAAGGATTTGAGATAAAATTGTAATACTTAAACAGCTTGACATCCATTGATATGCAATGTACCTATCCCTCATGAACATATTTCAAACATTGATGTAGTATTGAAGGGATGCATCTCATTTCCCTCATCCAAGGTCTTCCAAGGAGTACATTGTACACCATGGATCCTTCCAAGATGTGGACCATTGTGTACAATATTTTAACCCCTACTTCGATGGGCAAAATGATAGTGCCAACTATTGAATACAAAGCATCATTGAATGCTTTGAGGGTGAAGGATGACTTGGTAATGTGAGATGGAGGAAGATTCAAATTATGGAGAGCGAATGTGGTGATGATGTTGATAGAGGAACTAGTATCAATTAGGACTATTTTAAAAGGCTTCTTGTCAATTAGAGCCATGATATGCAATGGAGGATCTACTAATTTCGATGAGATTGACTTAATCTCAAAGTCATAGAATGTGATGGAAGGCTCCATGCATATTTGGATGCTCCCCACGAAGTTGTTGAAGGCATTAGGATCTTGCAATTACAATTCAATGAATTTCATAATATCCATTAATGCTTCATGATGTAGGGGATATTGTTGGATTAGCTCATAAATCAACAATTATGTGGAAGCCATTTTCAAACTTGTAGTAAGTCAGCTACTCAATGATATGACAGGTTGAGGTGGATGATTAATGGGTGGATTTGGAGGATTCGATTGACTAGGAACACAGATAGGTGATGAAGGATTAAGGGAAACTTGGATGGGTGGAAATGTATGAGGTTGTGATACAGTTTATTGAGGTGGTTGCCTTTGTTGGTTATTCCTTTGACCTCTAGTAACCACATGAATGGCACCCATAAACCCTTGGTATTATTGAATATGATTGACTTGGTTAGGGACAGTTTTAGTGTTAGCTCCCTCTACATTTGGTTGTAGCTCCTCATGAGGAAGTGGTGTTTGAAATATACCAAGATTTTGGTTTTGTTGAGTGAGGGGATTACCAAGCTTGATCACCTCCAAGTCAAATAGGTCTTGGACTATGTTTTTGAACACATGGTAGTTATTGATGTCATACTCATTTTGCCTATGATAAGGGTAAAATAAGTATTCTCGATAATTTTTACCACATCTGGTAGGGTCATCTGGTCTAATATTGGGTAAAGCAAGTGTATTTGTCTCATACAACCTTCTAGAAAGAGAGGCATATGATTCGTCTAATGGGGTATATTGGAAATTTTATTAGACATACTATCATCGAAGATGGTTTTCCACAGTTGGCACTATGTTTTGAACTTTTGGAGCTTGTGTTGTTGAGGTTACCATATGATATGAAGTTTATTGTGGTGTTTATTGCACAGGTTATTTTTGATCCATTATCGAATGGCTCATGACCACTTTATTGACTTGATTAGATTGGGTGGTTGGGGTAGCCTGTGTTTATTTTTTTGTCCTAAATAGTTTCTTTTGTATTGGCCCTTGTTTTGTCATTCTTTCTTTTTAGGCTTTAATATGCCTTCTTGGATTTTTGATATCCTTAATGACACTATCCTGAGCTAAAGCTTCTTCAAAAAATTGATAATTTCGTATTTGGAGCATCCAAGAGATAGGTTTTAAACAAATCTTGGTGAATAGCTTAATTAGCTCATCCATTGGTAGGGTGAATGGAAATTTAGTGATGATAACCCTCCAATGGTTTTTGAAATCATAGATAGATTCATCATCATGCTACCTTAAAGCATAGACATCATATAATGAGATATTCTTTTTGACATTTAGGATGAAACTATCAAATAATTGATTAGTTAATTGGTCAAAAGTATAGATACTATGGCTTGGCAATTGATTGTACCATTCTATGGCATCCCCTACTAATATTTGAGGAAAAGTTCGAAGCATGAGAGCATTATCATCTTGAATTCTAAAGCATGCATGAACAAAGTTGCTCACATATTTTTTGGGATCCTCCGTTCCCTTAAATTTTTTGAACTTAGGTATCATATGGCAGGGATGGTACCTAAGGATGAATTGGTTGATTGAAAATTTGGTGTAAGGTTGGTTTTTGGTTTGAAAAACTAGGAGTAAATTGCATCAATTGATCTATCTATTTCTGCATGGCCTTAATTCAAGGGTATTCCTCAGGAATTTGAAAGCCCTGAATTACCTGATGAGCTTATGGCGGCATGGATAAATATCGTGGAGTGACTAAATGATGAGGATATTGGTATTTATGACTAGGTGAATTGGATGGAATGTGATGAATAGGGGATTATTGATGAAAATATAGAGAATTATGGAATGATGTTGATGAATGGGGGTTATGGCTAGGCTAGCAAGTGAGAATAGGATGGGTGATGGTATGACTTGATGGAGAACAGGGATAGAAACTATTGAATACTGTGGTGTCCATGATGGACCCTGGTTGACAAGGACAATCTAAGTAGAGTTATGTAAGGGCTTAGGGTTTGCTTGTACTTGTTGTTGAGCATTTTGAAGTTGTCTAAGGAATTTGTTCAGGTGTTCCCACACCTCACTAATATCTCTATTAGATGCTACGGATATGGAGGTAGATGATATGGAAGATGTGGTTTGGGTACAAGTTACACTAGGTATGGCAACTTGTGAGGCTGGAACTTGTGAAGCAACATTGACTTGTACCTCATATAAGGGATTGGTGTAAGTGGAGGTATATGAAGTGCTAGGAGCACATGATGTTTTGGGGATGGATGCATGGTATGAAGGTGCAAATCATACCTTAAAAATAGAGTTAGTATTCACCTGGGTAAAGGTGGATGGGGGCTAGGAATAGATAGGCTCTTGCTGTAAAGAAGAATCCTGTCTAGGTGAATTGGGAATAGATTCTAAGACATAATTAGAAGACTTCATGAAATATTCTACTATTTCCATGTCTATATGGGTAATGTGGTTGTCAATTGTAGGGGAGGTTGAATCCTCTTGGGACATGGCCATATGATAGGCTATAGATGGTAAGGAATGTCAGGTACCTATAGATAAGTCTACCTGTGTCACATTCAGAGAATCTACCACATAAGTGGTGGGGAAGGTGGATGAAGGTTCCATTAAGTTATCTTGACTTATAGCTTTATTTTGATTTCTAGTTAATACCATAAGCCAAATAAATCAAGATACAAATTAAAATACCGAATATAACACAAAAACTAAAATTCTTTTTAAGAGAAAAAATGAAATAGACAACCAATGCTAATTTTCAACCAATGTGGCTTACCTTTTTCATTGATTATCTTCTTTTGAATGTGTATTCATTTTGTGTCAGTCTTGTGTATTTTGATGTTTATATATTTCTTAATGAAACAAAGATAATATCTATGGTGAAGATAGGATAATGAGATTCTTTTTGGTGATGAAATTTAGAAATTTTGTGCGGGGGCATCCTACGATGGCTAAGGGCAAAGATTGGTGGATGGAGATGATTGCCACCATCACCAGCTTTTTAAGCAATGGTTGGTGATGAAATCCAACCACTACCGTTTTGAGTGAAGCGTGTTGTGTGTGAATTATTTTTAAAGTTTGTGTTTACTAATGTGTACAAACAATGTTAGAAACAACAAATTTCATAGATCTAAATTAGAAGCCAACAAGAAAATGCCAAGTTCTCCAAAGGGTGTGAAGTACATCGCTTAAGACCCCCTATCTAAATAACAATCGAAGGGTTCATCCACACATCTTACTAGAATCACCCAACTAGTAGGGATAATTTTGGCACCCTAATGATGTTCCTACTTAGATAAATAAAATAAGGTGTTTCTAACCCTAAAATGCAATACTAAGTTATGCAATTCTTAATTCAGATGCAAACAAAATGAAGCATTTTATATTTGTGCATACATTAAAACACAAACCCTAATTAGAATGTATGTTCATCTCCATATTATTTAATGATGGTTTATTTTAAGATTAGAATCTAAAAAATATAGCAAATAACCCAAAATATGTAAAACAAAGACTTAGGTTTTAGATAGCAGACTTACTGGATAGCCTATGTATTTGCTCCAAATCATTGTAAAATGCACCTGGGCATTATTGAAATGCACTTGGGCATTTATAGACACCTTCAAATGCCTCTTGGAATTTTTGAATTACCTTCAAGCACCGCTAGATGCTTCACGCTCTTTATGCAACTTCTGCAAACTTTTAGGAACCCTAGATCCAACGAAAGATGCGTAATTTACACTTTTGAAAATTTGCAAAATAGGACAATAAAAAGAAAGTTAGAACTCAAGATAAATCATAAAATGAAACCCCTAGAGGATCCAACCATGATCGTCATTTGTGAAGACAAAAATAAAACATCATATATAACTAAAAATGAATAAACCACATAACACAAGAAATTGCACAATGAAATAGATTTGATATTATTATGGATGGGGGATCTGAGTAAATCAAATGTGACCCCAAATAGGGGTTTTACATAGTTTATTTAGATACAATAAATACAATAACACTAGGGTTATCTAAAATCCTAGCTAACAATGCTTGTGGTATCTATAAAACTCGTTCTTGCTCGCAATAGAGTTGAGTGGGCTTTAGATATCCGTTGAGTCATGCCACTCTAACTTAAACAGTTGTTCAATGCTGATGAATCTCCAAATATGCACACATAAAGAGAATAGCAGGAAGTTAGTAATAATTGTGAGGGCTCGATTGCGTGAGACCCTAAGATATCAATAAAACTCTATCTATTGATAAATAAAATTACATACAAATCTAAAGATATTGAAATAAACAAAATATCAGATGATTTACCTTGTTCCTTATTGTTTTTCCCTTGATGATTGGATCTGTTGTAGTTCAATGGTGAAGGTGTGCCCTAGCATCGTGCAAAGATAGGAGGCTTTACATAAAATACCCGTGGGCACCTGGCGGCTGCAGAAAATACTTGTATGCACCTGGGACTGGTAGGGAGTTGCCCGTGGGTGCCTAGTGTTGATAGAAAGTGTCCAAAGGTGCCTAGCGGATGAAGGAGGATTCTACAGAGGCATATCGGGTGAGGGTGCAGGATGCGATGGCGGTGATTGTGAGCGAGGGGCAAGGAATATGTTGGATGGAATGGGATTAGGGAACAAAAGACTTGGTTGGAGATTTAGGAACTCAAGGAACTCAAAAAATCTAAAAAGACTTAAGGTGCTTAGGGACTTAGGGAAATCAGTGGTTGAGCCATCAAAATGGCCTCTATTTATAATCCAACCTAGGGCATGCTAGGGTTTCAACGACACTAATAATGTGGTTGATATTAAAGCATATCTAAGGGTAGATATTAAATTTAGGGTGTGGCATGGATTGAGGGAAGTGGACGGATGAGATTAAATGAAATTGTATGGTTGGGATTGATTTATATAAATAAATATATATTTATTGAATATATATAAAATATAAAATATTATTATTTAAATATATATATATATATATATATATATAAAATATATAAATATATAAATAATAGGTGGAAATAGTGGGAAATATAAGATGGAGGGCAAGTGACTATACTTTGATGGTGAAAGCATGGATGGAGGACAAGTGGCTATATTTTGGTATCTATAGTTATTTAGGTTATAAACCTTGTGTCTAGGGTTTTAAAATATAATGGAGGAGTTGTCATTATTCGCTAAGCTATATTACCCATAAAGCATCTAGTGAAGTGAGGGGCAATCAAGCTTCAAGAATCAAGCCTTAGAAAATACTCACTTAGGAAATTGAGCTCCCATGAATCTTTGGGTATATCAGGAGACCACTTATGATTAGGAGAAACCTTTAGCTCTAGGAACATTTTTTGGCCTTGTATTAGCCATAATACATCAAACACAATATGCGGGAATATTACTCTCCCATATTATCAAAGAGGTACGTAGTGTGCTCAAGGGTATGTGTGGAATCCTCCTTGAGTAGTGGCCTAAAATATTAGTCTAAGCACTATTGCTCATCACTACGATATAATAGAGGGCCTATGGGTATTTCATACCCCTTGTATTAGAGTACCTAGTTTTGTTCCACCTATAAACAAAACTTTTTTGTTCTGCTAAATGTTTAACCTGCAACCAAAAAAATTCCCATTAAAATTGAGCATATGGAGGAGACTTCCCTATCACGAAAAAATTACATGCAACATAGGAAATAATTAAGGTCCGAGGTGTAGACCAATTGGTTCATCCAAACCCCATAAGGGGGCGGAGGTCCAAGGTTCAAATCTCGGGCCTCATCGGATTGAACGCTTGTCCCTTTCCTGGTGCTTTCAGCGGCGTAAAAGGTTTAAAATGATTGTGGCATGGTGGTTATAGGGGCGGACTACGCGAAGATCTATGTGGAGGCTTCTAGGGTAGATAGTGTAGAATACTGTGGCGGCCATAAAAGCTGGACAGCCTACCCGGATTCGTGGTGGCTACCGATTCCACCATGTAAATTAAAAAAAAAAAAAAAAAAAACATAGGAAATAATTGATGAAAAAAATAGAAACAATGAAGACATAGTCTACAAGTATCAGTAATAGTTGAGTATCATTTCAATTGGAGAATAGTAACAGTTGGGTCAGGATTTTTAGTTGTTAGTAACAATTATCAGTGATAGTCTAAAATTATAGAGAGTGGTTAGTGATAGAAACGGAATAGATAGTGTCAATATAGGGAACCGCAAATTCAATGACTGAAAAATGTTAGTAACCAGAGTGTAGGAATAGTGTTAGTAACTTATAGTGCAAGGATAGTGTCATAAGGGGAGGGTCGATAGAAAAATTAATTTTTGAACCATGCCTCGAAGAGAAAAACCAACCACACCAACAACCTCGGCAACAAAGTAGATAAAAATAGTATGGGATGTCCAAAATTAGTGTTGGGGTATATAGTTTATTGTGACTATCTTTTCACACTGATCATTTTTATATATAGCACCCAAACACTTTTTTAGGCTCCATAGTAAAAATAGTAACTCTTGGAACCGTACTTCTATTTTTAATAAATCAGTGAAAGAGGTTCAAATACCACCAAAATGGTTGGAGGTACTAGAGGACATCAAAAGGAGGTAAAACATGCCAACTCTTTGTAGAACATTAATAGCACACTTACTTCCCTTATCAATATGATTAGAAGTGTGTAGGATGGCATACAACATTTGAGAAGTGACTATTTTAGCTCCAAATCCAACTTTGAATAACAATTCCTAGAGGTTGATGCAATACTTAAGGATGGTCCAAAGGTATTTGAACATCATGATATTGAATAAACCAAACATGGAAAAGGACTCTATAGTTACAGGGAAGGCTCTCACACTCTTTTTGATAAGGATGCTCCCTTTAAGATGCCTAAATTGGACTTTCCTAAGTTCAATAGAAAGGATGCAGGTGGGTGGTTATATTGTGTGGATCATTTTTTCATACTTCATAATGTCCCTAAATATTTGTGTATCCCTATGACATATTTCAAATTTGAATTTGAATCTTTACAGTGATTACAACACATAATTCTTGACCCTTCTTGGGAAGTTTTTGAGTCCCAATTACTCACTTGTTTTGGTCCCAATGAGTATGAAGACTTCACAGGAGCCTTAACCAAACTGAGACAAACTTCCATAGTTTGGGACTACTGGACCCAATTTGAAAAAATGGTTAACAATACCAAAGGGTTGAATGAAGGATTTTTTTAGTTGTTTCATTAGTGGCTTAAAGGATGATCTCAAGGCTAAGGTCAAGATGTTCAAACCACAAACTATGATGCAAGCCATAAGTTTGGTATGGTTGGCTAAAGAAAAATCTTCAGCTCAAAGGAGGCCATATAAATTTCCATAGGCCAAACCCTCATTTCCTCCTAATATCACATCCAATACTAAAAGTAAATCTACTTCCTACAAGCACTTGACTACCAAGGATATGGGTGCACAATGCACCCAAGTTTTATGTTATAATTGTGATGAAAATATATACACAAGGGCATAAATGTGTCTAAAATATGTTATTCTTGATTGATGTATAGAAGCCAAAAAGAAATGAACAACTTGAGGATGAAGTAGAAGCATCAAAGGAATCACTTCAATATGAGTGTGACATACAAGAAGAGCCATAGCCAAAAAAAAATATTTATGCTCTTGTAGGGATTACTACTCCACAAACCATGAAAGTCATTGGTTTACTAAAGGCCAACACCTTACAATCCTCATTGATTTAGGGAGCACTCACAACTTTATTGACCCTCAAATTTCTAAATAATCTAATTATTACATACATACCTACAACTCTTTTGAGTTTATGGCAACAAATCATGGGACTTTACCTTGCAAAGGAAAATACCACAATGTTAAGTTGAAAATAGGGAATTTTGAGCTCCAAATGGATATGTTTGCTCTTCAAATAGGGAGATGTGATATTGTGCTCAAAGCTCAATGGTTAGATGCTTTGGGAAACATCACCTAGAATTTTGTGGAGTTATGGATGTAGTTTTCGCAAGATGGTAGGTCCTACACTCTTCATGGCTTACAAGCAGGATCTCTTGAGATTATCAGTTCAAACCGTATGAAGAAGCTGTTAAAAATATTCTCATGGGTAATCACTCAAATTTTTCCATACAACCACCCCCTTCAACTGAGGATAAAATTTTAGTATATTTACAACTCATTCTTATCAAGCATGATGTATTATTTGCAGAATTGATAGAATTACCATCCTACCACTCCTAAGATCTTGTGATTCCATTGAATTTAAGTGCATGGGGGTAAACCTTACCACTACCCCCATGCACTTAAATCCAAAATTGATAAATTAGTATAGGAATTATTAAAAGTGGGAGTCATTCAGCCTAGTAACAGTCCTTAATCTAATCTTATTGGTTCATAAGAAATATGAGTTTTGGTGGTTATGTATAGATTTTTGTGAGCTCAATAAGATCACTATTAAGGATAAATTTCCTATCCCTGTGGTAGATGTATTAATATATGAGTTACATGGGGCTATGCTTTTCTACAAATTAGATATTCATTCAGGTTACCATCAAATACAACTCGAGGAGGAAGATATTCCTAAAACAACATTCCACACTCATGAGGGCCATTATGAATTTTTTGTGATGTCATTTGGATTGAATGATGCACCTTCAACATTTTAGAGCCTCATGAACAACATTTTTCACCCATTCCTTTGTAAATTCATTTTAGTTTTCTTTGTTGATATTTTGGTTTATAGTCACTCTTAGGAAGAGGACCTCATCCATGTGGATTGAGCTTTGAAAATTTTGGCTCAACATCAAATTTATGCTAAGAGGTCCAAGTGTTATTTTGGGTTGTCTAAAGTAGAATATTTGGGACACATTATCACCAAGGATGGAGTTAAGGTAGACCCTAAAAAAATCAAAGCAATTCAATATTGGTCGAAGCCTCACACTCTTAAGGGCCTTCATGAATTTTTGGGGCTCAAAGGCTACCATCGCAAATTCATCCACACTTATGGCAAAATCGCTGCTCCTTTAATGACTATGTTAAAAAATAATCCTTTTACTTGAATAGGTCTAGTTGAGTAGTCTTTCATTTATCTTAAGCATGCTATGAACACTACTCCAGTCTTAGAAATGATTGATTTCTCTAAACCATTTATCTTTGAAAGTGATGCTTATAGCAATGGCATTGGATTTGTGTTGATGTAGGAAGAAAACCCCTTGGCCTATACTAGTAAAGTGCTTTCAATCCAAAATATGGGTAAACCAACTTATGCAAAGGATATGCTTGCCATTCTGCATACAATTACCCATTAGAAACCCCATCTCATTGGGTATAATTTTTATATTAAACAAATCACCAAAGTCTCAAGTACTTCTTCGAGCAATGGGTCACTACCCCAGAACAATAAAAGTGGACCTCTAAACTCATGGGCTATGATTATATTATTACCTATAAAAATGCAGGGAGAACATTGTGGCGAATGCAGTCTCTCACCAATTTGAGGCTCAAAGTATGTTGTGTACCATCTCTTCACCCATACCTCAGTGGGTACATTCTATTTTAGAGGATGTGCTTAAGTACTTAGGCTTACAAACTTTGATTACCACACTTCAAATAGTACCCACCTCATTTCTAGGATACACTTGGGATGGCCAAGATTTGCAATATCTCCAATGCCTTGTTATTCCCCACTTATCAACTTAGGGAACTCATATTGAAGGAGATGCTTGCTTCACACACTATAGGCCATTTTGGGTTCCTCAAGACATATGAAAGGATAAAAAATACTTTTTTTGAATGGCATGAAGAGGGACATTCAAAATTTTGTGGTAGCATGTGATATTTACCAACAGATGAAAGGTAAAATAGTGCATTCTCTAGGAACTCTTCAATAATTGCTCATTCCTAACCAGGTTTGGATAGATATTTCCATGGACTTCATTGAAGGGTTACTTAGATCTGAAGGAAAATTATTTATTTTTGTGGTAGTGGATCGTCTCTCAAAGTATGCTCATTTTGCTCCATCTTCCATCCTTACACGACCTCCACAGTTGCCCAAATTTTACTCGATTTTATCTTTCGCCTTCATGGCATGCTTGCCTCCGTTGTGTTCGATCGTGACCCTACCTTCACTAGTAATTTTTGGCAAGAATTATTTAAGTTAAAAGGAACTCAACTCAAAATTTTTTACCTTACCATCTATAAAAATATGGTCAAATAAATATTATCAACAAATGTTTAAAGATCTACCTTCGTTGCTTTACCTTTGATCATCCTACACAATGGGTGAAGTGGCTTCCCTTGACTAAGTGGTGGTATAACACTTCCAATCACACTACAACCAAGATCACCTATTTTGAAGTAGTTTATGGACTACCTCCATCAACACCCTCCTACATTCTAGGTAGTTCCAAGGTTCATGTGATCAACACTACACTTAACCAACATGCTGAAGTCCTCCATCAACTGAAGATAAATTTAGAAATGGCCTAGAAATGGATGCACCAATAAGCTGATAAACACCATTTTAAGTGTAACTTTGATGTTGGTATTATGGTCTTCCTCTACTTGCATCCATATAAATAGTCATCACTCCAAATTTGTAGGTGCCAAAAACTTATCGCCAAATACTATCATCCTTACTAGGTCTTACAATAGATTAGTGCAATGACCTACAAATTGGCCCTACTATCTACATCCAAGCTCCACCCTATCTTTCATGTCTTCTCTCTCAATAATGTTGTAGGCAAGTAGGTATAGGTTCAATTTTATTTATTGGAATTAGATGAAGAGGATTCTATCTTTCTTGAGCCAGAATAATTGTTGGACCATAGGGCACACACTCTTTGCAACCAGGTAATTACTAAGGTCCTTGTTCAATGGTGTGGTCTACAAATAAAATATGTTATGTGAGAGGCTCTTCAGTAGCTACAACACTAGTTTCCTCATCTACAACTTTGAGGATAAATTTTTTTGAAAGGTAAGGGCATATTAGGACCCCATCCTAACATTATTTTTTAATTCTCATATGATTATGTAATGACCCACTTCCAATGTGGGATCCCTTTATAATTTTATTTTGTAAAAGTTTGTAATGGTGTGTGGTAGGTAAGACACCTAGATAAATGGGGCCATTTTATGTAACCATTATCAAGAATGTAATCAATGTTTGGTAGAATATTCTAGCTCGAGTGACATTTTGCATGTAAGAAAACTCTTGAGAATTAGGTTAGGGTTGCATGAAGTGTATATTTAAAAGGCATGGATCCATGTACAAATGTATATTTTACAAATTAATGAAATTATTGAAGGAGGTTACCCCCTCGAAGAGGCCCATATTTTTTTATTGTTTGTGAGATTATTTAATTCTACATTTACTTTTTGCATTGTGATATTTTGTTATTTCATGAATCTATGTTTTATTTGCAATATTTGTGTACCTGAGTTTATTTTAAATAGTAGTTTCTTAACAACTAGAAATCCTTAAGGAAGTTATTAAATAATTGGATTAAATAAGCTATAGATTCCTCTGGAGTGGAGTCAAGAAAGAATTTAAATGGACACAAGTGAAATGGGATACTTCATGCCTACATATAAAGGAGATATGACTAGGAATAAGATCGACAGTCAATAATAACAAGGCTCTAGCAGCTTAGTTATAATGGATATTGCTAAAATCCCCTGAATAATTATGGGCTGAAATTTTAAGGATCAAATATATAGAGAATAAAATAAATATAGATCATATTCATTTTCTACTTCCTAGAAGAGGATCTCCCATATTAATGGGACTCATAATAGGAGAGGATATGATAAAAAAAATATTACTATGAATTATCCATAAATGACATAAGGCTAACTTCTAGAAATATTCATGGGATGGTCATCCTCCTCTAACACCACAATTCCTGAATTGGATATCGTTAATGGAGAACCTACATAGAAAAAACTGGGTTAAGGTAGCCAGTTAATGTAAGCTCAAAGCAGAAGCTGGGAAGTAGGTAGACAATGGATCCCAATAGAGGATTAGCCAAAATATATAGGACCATCCAAATGAGATCACTCTCATGGTCTCAAGAGGAGGATACCCTTGGATGGGGTACAAAAAAATAGACTAAATATATAATTGTCTTTGGATACTTAGTCATCTACCCGAGAATCCCAAGCATGTTAAGAGATATATTCATATAGTTGTGGGCATAGAACCTTTGGCCCAAAATGAGATTCTTCATTTGGATTTTACTTTATAGAAGGATGCTGATAAGGGAAAATTGATTAAAAAAGGGATACATGGACATTTTAGATGTGAGATGTGTTGGGAGAATGAGGAAATAATCTCTCACCTCTTTATAGAATATCCAATCACAATCAAACTATGGAAATAGATGTCAACTTTGCTAGGCATCTCCTGGTGTGGGATATCACCTATAAAAAAATTGGATGGAGTGATCTAAATGAAATAAAATAGACCAACTCACTCAAAAAAAAAAATGGGTGGGGACAACTCTCCTTATGTAGAATTTGTGGAAGGAGAGAAATAAGTATATCTTCACCCAAGAGTATAGAGATAACCATTTTATCTAGCAATGGATCACAACCAATATGATGGAATGAATATTTACCTATTAAAAGGGCCCCAAAATCCTAACTAGAAGTGGGTTCAAATAATATCCGTATTACAAGTGCCTCCAATAGTGGTCACATCAAAAAAGGTAACCCCAAATTGCACATAAATAATTCAATTTAGGAATTGGAAACCTCCTCTAGAGAGACTAGGTAGAGAGACTATCCTTTTTTCCCAAAGGTTTCTTCCTAACCATTTTTTGTTCTAGGGAATAAAGAGATAGAATCCTAAAAGGGGTCCTTGGTTTATGGGAAGATTATGACTTTCTTACCAATTGGTATGAAGGCTTTTTACCTAAAAATGTAAATCTATCCCTAGTACTAGTCTAGGTTAGGATGCATGGGTTTCCCATTGAATTTTGGGATATGGATACCTTCAAGGAAATAGACAACACTAAGGGATGATTTATTGATATTTTAAAAACTACAAAGTATGGATTCTTGGCTATTTATGCTCGACTATTGGTCATGATTGATATAAGTAAAGCTTTAGCAGAATCAATCATTCTTAAGTTTAAGGATAAGATGTGGACCCAAATAATAGATTATGAAAACATATCTCTTAGATGTAGAAGATGTCATGAGATGGGGCATATTGAGAGATCATGCTCCAAGAAGACTCCAACAAAATCTTATGTAGAAAACCACAAGAGAAACTCACAAATGGATATGAATGAGTGCAGTTTAGAATATTGTGGCGGCCTTAAAAGCCAAACAACCTGCAGAGATTCATGGTAGCTACCGATTCTACTATGTAAATTCAAAAATAAATAAATAAAAACTTGCACGGGTCTCTGTCACACATTTCTTTAGTTAAATGCGATTGATGATGACACATTTGTGTTTTCATATGGAATTCTATGACAGCAAGTCTCGAGAAGCAACGACATGTAAATTTGAATAGCGGAATCAATTGAATAGAGGATTTGGTTTGGAAATAGAAGATACCCTTAAAAATTTGATTGGATCTTAAGTGGTTCCAGGCTTTCAGGCTTAAATTTCATGTGTAAATGTTTATATTTAATTTTTTCATAAAAATATTGTAATTATAAAAGAGTTAGATTGTTTTTTTGAAGAATTAAGTTTAATTTATAAGAGATAGTCTAAATATATCCCAAATTTTTTAAATTATTAAAAAACATTTATTTTTTATTTAATTATTAATTAAATATTTATATGTACTTCATAATATTTATATTATTTTTTTATGTAATTCTTTTAAATAAAAAAATGAAAAAAATCTATTAATAAATAATTAGGTTTTTTATATTAAAAAAAAGTGGTGAAAAATATCACACCCCAATATGGTGCCAAACTAACCACCATGATTAAGATATGCAAAAAATACCAAAATATCATAACTATACTTTAACTAAACATAACTGTAATTTTCCATTAATAGTCCTTGGTCAAAGTAGCGAGGCTTTCTTCCGGGATCAGAGTGGGGTTTGTGTGCATTATGTATATAAGTTTGCAAAAAAACAAAATGTTTTTAAAAATTATAAGTATCTTTGAAATTGACAATACCTTAAATTTTAATTAAGAGAGCTAATACTTATTAGAACCATTTTTTTCCTAGATATTTCTTTCTTCTTTGAATCGTAAAAAATCATTTTTAAATTTTAATAATGTATATCTAATTTTTAAATAAATAAAAAATATTTTATAATATGTGGCCAAGAATTTCAAATAGATACATCTTTAAGTTAGTAAAATATTATTTAATAGTATATAAATATACAACATTATTCACATAAAAACATATTTTTAAATTGTATTATTATGTATTTAAATTGCATTATCATGATTTAGATGTGAATTTAATTGGTTAGTGAGAAATGTTAATTTGTGAAGAGGTTGAAGCGATGGCTCCTCTACAACCAATCAAATTTAACTTTATATATATATATATATATATATTAGACCTAGAGTGAACCATATAGCTTTGAAATTTTATTCTTATATAACTAATTAAAAAATATTACATTATGATAATTAAGTAGGAATTGAAATCGGGAAGATCGGATAGAAGAGGCAGAAACCAGCGATGGCGACGATGGGAACCGATCCTTTAGAGTGATAGACGAAGGATATGGATTAGGTAATGAAGCCACATCTTTTGGTGGAGCGATTTTTCCAAGGAAGTCCCCCGAGGGCCCTCGAGATAAGGAACCTCTCGACAAAAGGCCTGTCGAGGGCTCCATCCCAATAAGGGCCCAACTCCTGGAAGCCCAAGTGGGCCTTCGTATGCCAGGTCATCTCCAATGACCTAAACATTTTAAAAACCTCATACAACCACCTAACTCCTGTCGAAGCAGATATCATCATCCTAGAGGAGGTTTTCTCCAGCTACGTTTCAATGGAATCATACACTTTGAACAACAAGTTCATCAAGGGATTTTTTGATATGGAGACAATAAGACGTTGGGCCTTCTCCAAATGGATAACCTTAAGGATCATGGATATCGTAGCCCTTTCCAAAGTATTTTTCATCGTAAGGCTATGCAACCATGATGATGCAAGTCAAATCCTAACGAGGGGACCATGGTTCCTAGGCAGAAGGAGCTTGTTCCTTAGGATGTGGGCTACGAATTTCAACCCCAACACCCAGAGCATTTACTTCACATCTATTTGGGTCCACATCCCAGATTTTCCCTTCCACTTGTGGCACGAAGACATCCTAGGAGCCATTGCCAAGACTGTAAGAGACCTAGTGGTAATTGATTCTACAACCAAAGCATTCTCAAGAATGGTCCATGCTCATATTTATGTGAAAACCAATCTCGACTCTGAGCTACCCACGTTCATAAACCTAATCTCAAGCTCCTTCATATGTGTCAACCTCTTGAATATAAAAATAAGCCAGTGTTTTGTGTCCATTGTCACACGTAAGGCCACCTCAGGAACCAATGCTCCCTTATCAAGGCTAAGCCTTCAAAGGAACCTGAGTATTTTGATAAGTTCATATCGATGCCTCCCCCCACCACATCCTAGAATTGGTTTCCTTCCCAACCATCAAGAAAACATCATCTCAAGAATATCCAAAAATTTTCCAAAAATAACAGCTCATCTTCGCATGCAAACTAGGTCATGAACTATCAAAGAAGGTATGGTTTCTATGATGACAAAGGGAAAAAATTATTGATTCTCCTACGACCCCAGAGCAAGACCAGGTAAGTCTTTCACTTGAAACTAATTTTATTTTCTTTAAGGGTAAAATTGGCTTCCTAGTGGTGGATCCCCCACCCCTAATCTAGTATGCTCCTCCCCAAGATGATCTGATCAAGAATGAGTCCACCGAATATCCATCAAAATCTAGTCCCTCCCACCCCCTCTCAAACATTTTAGACCAGTATCCATCCATTATGAAGATGAAGATGAAGGAAGCCTTATTCCATCCTAGTCCATCCTAGAGAAATTTAGTCCCAAGCAGACTCGAAGCAAAAAATATCTCATCGACTATGGAAGTGATAAAGAGAGAGGAAGGTCATATGCTACTGAGCAAAGAAGAAAAGATATTGAATAGGATATAACAAATGACTTCCAAGCCACTCTGCTCTCTGACTCTCTAAACTTGATAAGAGATGAATCCAAAAGATCCAAACCTCCCCTACAACAATCAAAGGGTGGTAAAAAATCCCTCAAAAAGTTGTAAATAAATATTCTCACTTGGAATGTGAGAGGCATTAATGGATCCCCCAAGCAATTACTGGCTACAAATTTAAGAAAGGAGTACAACCCTACAATTCTCATTATGCAAGAAACAAAATTAGATGAGATATCTTCCTCTAAATTTTCCAAAGAAATATGGAATAAAAGTGAATTTGTCTTTGCTCCTACCCAAGGAACTTTTGGAGGGTTGATGTGCATGTGGGATCTAACTAAAGTTGAAGGAAGAATGATCTCCTCTTCAAACAGGATCATAAACATGTTTTTTCACTACAAAAATAGCAACAACATCTGGATCCTTACCAATGTCTATGCTCCTTAAACCTCCTTGAAAGATCCTTACTATGGAACTCTATAATTCAAATGAGAAACTCTTTCAATACCATCCCCTGGATCCTTGCAAGAGATTTCAATAGTCCTCTCTTCCCTTCTGATAAAAAAGGAGGCAACATTTCACTTACCAAAAGTATGGAGGAATTTGAGGAGTTCATATATGCAAACGAACTCATGGATATCCAATTGAAAGGAGTAAAATTCACCTAGAGCAACAAAAGGGTTGTATCCAATCTCATCCAGGTTAAATTGGACAAATTTCTTCTCCCAAAAGAGGCTATTCCTATTTTTGGAGATGCAACCCTTAAATACCTTCCCAAAACTGGCTCTAACCATAGTTCCCTTGCTTCTTTTGTCTTCAAGTCTTCTTGTTGAATTTTGAAGTCATCAAATCTCCTTCCTTCAAGATCCCCTTTCGCTTCGAGGTGATGTGTTTCCATCACCTAGACTTCGGGAACCAAATCTTTTAGTGGTGTTAGTAATCCTTAAAAGGGCCCCCTCGATCCAAATCTATCAAAAAATCAGATTCAAAAAAGAAAATCTTAGGACCTGGAACAGATAAATATTTGGAAACATCTTTGAAATCAAGCATATAGTCAAAGAGAAACTGGAAATCATAGAGCAGCAAATTCAAGCAGGTAACCAGGATAGAAACATTAAAGTTGAAGAGAACAAGCTCCTAGTTGAGTTTCATAACATCCTGGCTAGGGAAGAAATGTACTAGAGATAGAAATCAAGGGTCCTTTGGCTTTGGTATGATGACTCGAATACCAAATTATTCCATGCGTCAACCTTGAGAAACAAAAGCTCCAAAAAAAATTAGAGGTCACCTCTAGTGATGGAAGGCTCATAAGGGAAATCTTTGAAATTAGGAATGAATTTGTTAATTTCTTCCAGTCCCTTTTGGGCACCTCCTCTCTTGCTTTCCCCTGGGCCAAAGAAGCCCTCTTGGGCAATATTTCCCATTCTATCTCCTCATCCACATATGCAATGCTCATCAACCCTCTCACCCATGAAGAGATTAAAGGAGCATTGTTCTCTATGCAGCCTGACAAGGCTCCAGAACTGGATGGCTTTTCTCCATGCTTCTTCCAAGAGTTCTGGAATCTGATTGACTCTAAAGTTTGTGCAGTAGTTAGATACCTCCAATCCTCCAAGTCCATCCCTCGAGGGATCAAATCTACCTTCATCACCATGGTTCCCAAAGTTTCATCTTGCAAAGCTTTATATAAATTTTGTCCCATCAACCTCTGCAATATCCTCTATAAGATCTTAACCAAATAATTGGCTAACAGACTTAAGGAGATCCTCTCTCTTATCATTGATCCTTGCCAGGGAAACTTTGTTAAATGGAGGACCATAACTGATGGAGTGATCACCATTAATGAGGCCATACACTCTGCCACCCTGGACAAGAAACCAACCTTCCTCCTAAAGTTGAACATGAATAAGACCTTTGATAGAGTAAGTTGGGACTTTCTTATCGATGTCCTCCTCAAATTTGGCTTCCACCTGGCTTGGGTTGACCTCATTAAAAGTTGCATCTCCTCTCCTTGGTTCTCTATCTTAGTCAATGGATCCCCTTATGGTTTATTCCCTAGCTCTAGAGGACTGAGGCAAGGAGATCCCCTATCCCTAATCATGTTCATCATCCTGGCTAAGGCATTAGGTATATCCATTGCAAGTGCTAGCAGGAGAGGTGTAATTTTTAGGATCAAAGCTACTACTAGTCTTAACCTCATTATCCACCAACGGTTTGTTGATGATACTATCCTATCCACTTCCACATTATTTTATCAAGCCATGGCTATTAAACACATCCTTCATCTGTATGAGAGTGTTGTAGGTCAGAATATCAACCTCCTCAAAAGAAAAATCTTCTTCATTAACACACCCTACATCTGGAAAATCAAAATAGCATGGATCCTTAGGTGTTCCTCGGAGACTCTCCCCACCACTTACCTTGGGCTCCCCCTGTTCTCAGGAAACTCCACATCTTCAATGTGGAATAATATCATTGAGATAATTAAAAAAAAATTGGCCTCCTAGAAAGGTCACCTTCTCTCCCAGGTAGCCAAAGCTATCCTTCTTCGACTTGTCTCAAGAGCATCCTGGTTTACTTTCTATATGTCTTCAGTGTCCCAGCCTCAAGGAGCTCTAAGCTTGAGAAAATCCAAAAAATAGTCCTCTAGTCTAGGAGCAAAGACATGAAGAGAATTCCCCTGGTGGCTTGGAATTTGGTCTATCATACCAGAAACCAAGGGAGCATTGGGCTCAGAAAAGTCACCAAAATTAATATTGCTCTCCTATCCAAGCATGCGTGGAAGATCTACATCAACAACAATGCGGAATGGATTGAGATAGTCAACAATAAGTATATGCAGAATCACCAATTCTTGAATGAATAGGGGCCCTAGACTGGATTGGCTTTCTATAAATCCATCACTCAGACTAGAAACTTCCTCCAAAAAGGCATTATATGGATTCTTGGCAACGAAAACAACATTGAATTTAGGTATGACAAGTGGCTTCAAGACTAACCTCTGAGTGAAAACAGATCCCTGGCGGTCCTCAAGCCTTCCACTGACACCCTCCTAGGGATCAATGTTTTTGACTTCATCACCAGTCACAATGGAGACCCTGGATGGAAAACCATCAATATTGTCAACTTCCCCAATCAAGATGCTACCCTATACAGTCTGCTAAATGCAATCACCATTACCACTGGAGAAGCTAAAGATAGGCCCATTTGGGGAGAAACTGATGAAGGGTCCTTCTCTATAAAATCAACCTACATCCTCCAATAGAATGCCCAAGATCCAACTATTCCTTTTAATTAGTTTGGAAGAAGAAATTCATACCTAAAATAAGCTTTGTCTCTTGGATTTTTATCCAAAATAAGATCCTCACTATCAAAAATTTAGCCAAAATAGGGTTCATGATCCCCAACCTCTACTACTTTTACCTATCTGACTAGGAATATTCAAACCACATTTTCATCAACTATGCTTTCTCCTCCACTATCCTTGACCAACTACTCAATTCCTTTCACATCCAATGGGTTCAGACCAAATCAATCATTGACCTCTTCCCCCAGTAGTGAAATCCTTTAGCAATCCCAAGCTCTGCTCTCTCTGGTCCTTCTACCTCCATCACTTCATTTGGTAAATCTAGCTTGAGTGAAATAGTAGGGCATTTTCTACCTCATCAAGGGATCCCCTATTTGTGGCTTCCAAATCTATTGCCTATGATATCAAAAATATTCGGCATATCCCTTTCTCCTTGACCCCAACCCTAGCTTTTGAATGCTCCCTTTTCAAATATTTTTCCATCCCTAAGGAGGATCCTCGAGCTCAGCCAAGGCCTAATCCCAAAGCTAATATTAAATGGAAGCCCCCCCGAAGGGCTAGATAAAGCTCAATTTTTAGGGGCTTCCAAAGGAAACCCTGGCTCTACTGGGGCAGGAGGGGTCATTAGAGATCACAAAGGTAACCCGATCCTCACATTTTTTGAGCACCTTGGACCTCAAACCAACAATTTTTTGGAATCCAAGGTTCTATGGAGAGGGCTTGTTCTACTCAAAGAGGATCCCAAAAAAGCAATCATAAAGGGCAACTCTTTGAATATAATTAGCTATATGAAGAACGATAAGATTCCATCTTGGAAAGTCTTCAACATCATCCAAGAATCCAGAAATATTCTTCAGAATTATCTACATATGACCATCCACCACAATTATAGGGAAGATAATCATGTTGTTGATCTTATGGCCAACATGGCAGCCTCCTCCAATAGCCTCAAAGTGTGGAGAGATAACTTTCCTCAAGACATAACCAATGTTGCAATTCATGAAAATCCTAATAATCAGAGTGCAACTCCCAATGAAAGGAATTTTGAAGCTAATCTCATCATAGGGCCTCTCCTTAACAATGCTATAGTTCTCAATTTTTCCTCCCTGAATGTGGTTCATTGTCACAGGTGGACTAGGACAATGTTAAATTACACTCTCATCAAGTTTAAGCTAGTGGGAGGTAATACGTGGGAAGCTCCTAATTCTCATCACATGTTCAAATTATGGCAGTGTCCTTACCACAAGACCAATGGCATGCACACCAAAAAATATACCTTGTTCCACGTAATTAGAGCCCTGCATCACTTCCTTTTTTGCTGTGTACAAGCACAAAAATTTGGAAAGGCATATCTATCTTCATCCCACTAATCATGCTAATAATATATACCATCATCTACCTACCCAGTTATCGATTACACTTCCCAACACCCTCTGATATTCCATGCAATATATTTTCCAATATCATCCCAGACTATCCGCTCGTGCTCTAATCATGTAAATATCAGGCATTTTGGCGATGATATTTTCAAGCATTGGGGTGATGTCCTATTCCTTCCTGAGAACTCCCAATCCTCAACCCATACCATGTTCCAATGTAATTGTGTTTAGCCTGATTCTATCATTTCCAACCTTTTCCACTCTCTCCATTCCTTTTTAACCTGCAAAGGCTCTACACCCTAGCTTGCACCCCCTATGTTTTCAACCCTGGCTTGAATTTACTGAACTCTGGCCTCAGCTTCCGCTCTCTCCTTCTTATTTGCCTTAGACCCCAATCCCTAGCTGAAAGCATGGCTTACATCAAACTTAATCATCTTAACCTAAACCCCACTACCCAAATTTTCATGGATGCCCAAGGTCTTACCCCCTTCCTATAGAATTTTTCTAGGGCCAAAGACCAGATTACCAAGGATTTCATTTCTTCTTGGAACTAGGGTGAGGTTGCAATTCATGGTGTTCACTTTAAATTGACTATCGAGATGTTAGCAGAGATCACTGGTCTTCCGCTAACAAGTCACTTCATTTGTTGTGACAAGCACAATTATGAGGAATAAATTGATCATTTCCCCCACAAAGGTAAAATACTAGGTTGGGATAAGTCTACCCTCCATTGATATTCTCTCTTGGCTCTCTAGAACATTTGTATAGTCTCCATCATGTAGTACATCACCTTTGATGACCCTAAGAAGCCCCTGAGGAGCGTCCACCTTGTCTTTGTCAATCACCTTTGGGATGGTAAGGTTGTATGTGTCCTTGACTACCTCCTTTACTCCCTCACTCTGACCATCAATAAATATCATAAGTCCAATGATAAACCCCTTCACCAAGACCTCCTACCTATAATTTTCAAGAATGCCCTAGCCACCTGCCCCCCTATCCACAATGTTAAGCCTATGTTTGTCAATCCTCCCAAAGAACCCCCCCATCTCCCATTCGAGGCCCCATTCCTGATGACTCCCCTATTGGCCCTATTTAGTTTTAGGTTGTTCAAATCCTTCTCCCATTAGAAGTGCTATATGAAGCAATCAAAGGAAGCGTGTGGCTACTTCGAACACTCCTCTGACACCCAAATCCTTTTTTAGGCTCAAAAAGCCAAAGGTGGAGCACTCATCTTCCTCAAATCATGTCATTTCTGAATCTAAGAGTGACAAAGATGACCCATGCTTCCAAATATTGTTGGAGCTTGTTATCATGACCATAAATGCAACCATAAAGTCTCTAGAGGAAGATTCCAATATTTTATCTCGTTGCACTTAGAGTGCTACAGGATCTGCTCCAAGGAAGAAGAATGACAATAAGAAATGACTGGCATGGGTCCCTCTGTTTTGGCCCTCTGGTGCACAAGGATGCCTTTGTTTTTGTCTGGTCTACCTAGGTTAGCATGCATCTTTTTATCTGGTTGTGTTCAGGTGGGGCATTTGAAGCCAAATCAGGTAGTTTTTGGTTTGGTGCATATGTCTGGTTAGGGCTTGCCCATTCTAATTTATATTCTAGTTATTTTTTCCTTTCGGGTCCAAGAGGATTTTTGTTTTGGTCTTTTATCTAGGTTTCTGAGGTCCCTAGAACCTCTTTGGAATTTTTGGTTTTGTGTATGGCTATCCAACCTCTACTGTAATAAGGTTTTGGGTTCCTTTCAAAACCCATAATGTAAATACAATTACAATCAAGTAAAATACTTAAGGATAAAAAAAATGTTCCATTATCATGTATCTAAATTGCATGTTTTTAAATTAATGAACCAATAGCACACAATTGTGAACTATAAGCTAGCCTCACCCTCAAAGTTTTAGCTCTAGATTTTTGAAGAATTACAAAAAATATAGGATTATCATTAGAAAAATGATGAGTGGAGAAAAAGATATATCATTTAAGAAGCCCTAGTTGGAAGTAAGGACGTCTTACTTGAGGGATGTATATTTTTTAGATCAAGGATAAAATTAAGAACAAATCTATAGTAATATCTATCCATATAGCAAAAGATATACTAGAAGTAATTATCAAGGATGGGATGATCATGCATAGAATAATGGTTCTTAAAAGAAGAGGATTAACATAAGTTCAATGGATACTATAGAGGGTTTTAAAATATTTAAAAGTTGATTAAATGGTAATAGGGATTGAGTTTAAATTATTTAATGACTTTCTTTCTAAAAATATTTTTTTCATCATTTTCTCTAGTTCAAAAATTGAGGATAAAGTTATAAAATTTCTCTCTAAACTATAATTCTTTCTTTTTAAATAATACATATTTATATACAAATTGGATGAGTTGTGACTCTAGCTAATGGTCTTAAAATTTACTAAAAATAATTCTAACAACATATAAATAGTTGTGACTCTAGCTAATGGTCTTAAAATTTACCAAAAACTAACTCTAACAACTTATGAACTGCTTTATTCATTTGTATTTGTCTACTTTCTAAAATTTATGATCACATTTAGGATAACTTTTACTACATGAACTACATCTTATTTCTACCTAATAATTTGTTAGAAATAGTTAATTGCATCTTATATCTATTTTATATTTTGCTAAAAATAACCATAGATATTTGGTTGTCTCTTATTTTTGTCACTCTCACTTAGGCAAAAAACTCTTAATTGATTCGATGAAGATTGATTTCTCCCTTGTAGAACTAAAACTTATCTTTTGGAAATGTTTTTCTTAGTGCATCTACTATATTTTCCTCTATTGCAAGGTATTCTAACTTTACATTGTTCTTTGTAACTTGTTCATAAAAATGATATTGCACTTTAGTGCATTGCATTCTACCATGAAAAGTGTAGTTCTTTATCATTACAATGCAAATCTAACTATTACATTTTAGCATTTTCGATCGGGTCTAAACAAGTTCAATATCCTTCAACAATTTTCTTAAGTAATTCTTTTATGGATCGCTAAGTTGATATGTACTCTACTTCATCTCTAGAAAGTAAAATTGTTTGTTGTATCTTACTCGACTAGGAAATCACACTACCATTCAAAATAAAATAGTAAGTTGATGTTCATTTGTGATTTTCATAATCACTTACCCAATTTGAATCACAATATCCAATAAGCTTTAGAGATTTTTCAAAACTCACATTCAATATGATCCCAAGCTTAATTGTTCCTTATAGATATCTAAAATTATTTTTGCTATTTCCCAATGCTATGGTCTAGGGTTTCTTGAAAATTGGCTTACAACACTAACTATATATATTATGTCAACTTTGTGGTAAACCATTGCATACATAAGAATTCCTACTATATTTTGATAAGGAGCTATTTTTTATATAATTTTCTTCTTGTGTCTTCAGACACATTTCTACTAATATGTTCTTAAAATTTTCAATCATAGTACTCATCGAATTGCAGTCATACATCTTAAACTCTTGTGGATATATTTAATATACCTCTCATAACATAAATGAATTAGTTTCTTCTACATTTTCTCTTACAATATGAATGCCTAAGAAATGATGAATCTCACCATAGCTAATCTATATTTAAACGAATCTAACAAGTTAAATTCATTACTCATAGCAATAACATCATCAACATATAATGCTAAAACTATAATTGGCTCACTAGTATGCTTAATATTGACCATTGAGTCACTATAACAATGAAGACATCCTTGATTTTATAGAAAATCATTAAACCTTTCATATCATATTCTTAAGGATTACTTCAACCCACTACAAAGTCTTCTTTAATATGCATATAGATTGTTCCTTCACTTATTGTGTGTAGGCTTTAGGTTATTGCATATAAACCTCCTATTTTACCAACCCATTTAAAAATGTTGTTTTGGCATTTAATTGATGCACATGAAATTTTGATGTTGATGTAATGGCTAGCATAACTCTTATTAAATTTATTTTCACTATAGGGGAGAAAGTGTCAGAATAATTCATTGTAATCTAGGTATATCCATCACCACCAATTGAGATTTTTATCATTCAATTGAACTATATAGCTTATACTTTCTCTTAATAGCCACTTGCATCTAGTCACTTTTCTACTTGGTGGAAAACTTGTGAGTTCCCATTTCAAAATTTTCATGAGTGATTTAAGTTCCATTGTTATATTTTGATGCCACATACAATGGAAGATAGAAATCACAATATGCAAAAATAAATAAAGTAAATCTTTGAGATGACTAAAATATGTTATAAATAGAAATGATGAAAACGATTACAGTAGTAGTTATGGAGGAAATGGACACTCTATGATATAAGCTACTACTCCATGAATGAGCTCTGATCTTATAGCTCACACACACTACCACAAACTGACTTTGATACAATGAATTTGATATCTATATTCTACATTTATGGCCTTTATATAGGAAGATAAGTTCCTTGGCCAACACTCTACCTAGTTGTACAAGTGGACACCTTGCACATTATAGCTTGCACATTGACACTTGTGCATTTATTATATTGCATAAAGTAACTAGATAACTTACCCCTAAATTAACCTAATGTCCTAAGAATATACCAAGGAAGGTACATTTACATGATCCAAATAATGTAATATACTCTATTTATAACACCCCCTGTATTACAATATTTGGATATTGAAGATTTTAGTCTTCAATATGGATCTTATTCCATATGATGGCTTTGAATTGGATCTTCTTCTTGGGAATGATCTTTGGCTTCTTTAGTAGTTGCTTCAGTCTTCATACGATGCAAAAATAGGTTGAATCCATAGACCCTTATTTTAGTTGACCTTGCATTGTATTCCTCCTTCATTGGGTTCATCTCCTTCTTCTTTCCTAGCTTTGCCTTTGAAATTGGTCTCTACCTTTTCATAGGTGCTTGTGTTTTTACTTGGTTCTTGCATGGATGATTCTCTTTTCTTGTCTTTAGTCTGTACAGATGCTTTTGAACAACCACTTAGGACATCATGATAAGATTTTGAGTTAGTAGAACTTGAAGTATCAATTCTACATGAGGATTGAAAAAACTTTTCTAGATATGACTCACTTAGTTCTACCTTTTTCTGAGTAGTTCTATCAATCCCTTTTGTTCTACATGCTCATTATTTAAGTGCTTATATGTGAGTAAAGCTATATATAATATGCTCACAGGATATAAGAAAAATGTAACAACATTTTCTTCATTGCCAATAGCTCCATTGAGACGAGTTTGAAGATAGCATTCCATAGTGTTAATGTTGTCTTCTAAGGATTCACTATGGATTATTTTAGAAGTTAGATCTATCATTATTTCCAATTTCAAAAGAAGATTCATGATCCCAAGATTTATGGCACTAAATTTTTTCTTATTGATATTTGCAGTATTTTGGAAGGTAGACATCCTTATGGCTCCCTATTAGGATATATGATCTCTGATAGAAGTATATAAGCTTGATTTGATAAAACCTATATTAATACTTGATTCTTGTAGGCTTCCTTATGTCTCCCTAGTAACGAGAATGAGTACTCTTAGGGATTTTTAGGTTTTCTACATAGCTTATATATTGCTAATGGATTTGCAACTTGATAAACAATAGATTATAATATTACCAAGTTTTGTAGAATGCCTTATGACTCCCTAGTATGTTTTGGACGAGATAAAAAGTGCTTTTGTAAGTTATATTTTAATCTTGGTTGATTTTGTAAAGTTTTGTAAATGCTAAAATAAACTTCTATTGTCTTTATTGCTCATATTGAACTAAGCACTTTTTCTATATTTCAAGAGGTTTTAATGTTGGATCTTTTGTCTCTTTTTGTGAATATTTGAGACAAGTAAATATTATAATTTCCAACATTTAAGTGTTTTTGATAAAACTCTTATAATGGCCCTTTGATATTTGATTTTAATTATTCTAATTTCCAATAAATAAATTTGTAGTAGTAGACCTTATGACTCCCAAATTTGGAAAATTAAAAACGATAATAATATTTGCAAAGTATTAAATAGTTAAACCTAAGTAGAAGGCCTTATATATCCTAGGTTAGTTTATAAATAGTAGTTTGATTTTTGATAAGTTATCTCCTGTATTTTGCTTTCTCAACCTTAAAGTTTATCCTTGAAATTATAACCTTATATCTCCTAAGTTGAAAGTAATATTAATGATATAGTTCTCTTACCTTAGCCTTGTGAGTGATATTTTGCATCTCTTCACCCAATTTTCTTTTAAATATGATAGCGTGGTAGAAACAATCAATTTTTATGTATTGATGATTGAGGTTGATGCCAAGGATCAAATGGACGGGTGGAAGAGCAGAAATTTGGAAAGCAACTACGTCTGGAATCAGATGAAAGATTGGGTGGGGAGGCATGAACAAATATTACCCCAAATTATTATCCTAATTTTTGAGGTGAATTTTGGATTCCATATGGAATAATGTGACCATGATATAATGATCTCAAGACCTAAATTTTTTTTCGTAAGCCTGGACAAAACTTTAAGAGGACAACGTTAAAAGTTTTGAATCTGATCTCTCGTCCCCATGAAGGATGGAAGAATGGGATATCGGTGCACAATGAGTATGCCCAAAGATCCATCCAAATACAATGATCACCATACAACAAAGTGGAAGCTTCGAGGATCCCAAGAGCGATTATCAATGATCTTAGCTACCCAACATGGGTTGCTAAAAGGCACAAAGTAGAAAGATTTAAAAGTAGACAATTTTAGAGGTGGCCAACTTTTGACCTCTCTAGAACATGAAGAGGTAAAGTAGATGGGAATTTAGAAGGCTACCAAAATGATCTAAGGACCAAATCTCTGTAGAGGCACCTGATATCCTTCTAGACGATCGACATTCCCCTAGAACAGAGTGCCGATATATTTTCCAATCATTCTAGTGTGATTTTTTCACTAGGTACCATTAATATTATGGTTTGAATTTCATTGTAAAATTTATCTATAAATAATGGAATTTTTTTCATTCCAAAGGGTGGCTCTACGACCTTTACAATTCATAAGTAATCTACAGTCATTTATAAATAATAACAATCATTGTTTGGTCTCTCAATTTGTCTGTCTCTTTCTCTTTTTGCCTTTGTGTGAGTGTTTATTTTTACTATGGTTGTCTACGTTGGTCTACTTAATTCTACTATCTGGATTTCATGCACCTTTTTTGCTAGTTCTGGAATTTTCCCCTACTTGTCAAGCCAAAGGAGGAGTGATAGGTAGGGTGGGCTGATTTTTTAGGTGGTTCATTGTTGTTTGTACTAGTGATGGTGGAGGAGTGTATCTTTATGTGACCACATTCCATTATTGTTAGTTTTGAATGTGGCCTCATTTTATTTCTCTCTCACTCCTTTTTCCCCTATTTTTCCTTTGCAACATAGTTAGCTAGAACTTCAAGAGCCAACATTCTTCGAATATCGACCGCCTCTACCCCTCTAGGACCGAGTGATTGTTCAATTATAGTTAGAAACCACCATGCATGCCCCCCACTCACCTGGTATCATTTTTTACAATAACATGCCCTTTGACTTCACACTTGAATGGCACTGGTTTTGACTGAAATATAGCAATCCTTTACATACCCTTTTAGCAGTGCTTGACTTGATGAATTTGAGTGACCAAGTGTGGTATGGTTATTGGGATTTCTCTTCGATGCTTGGAGAGAATATACTGAACTTCTTCAATGGAGTCTTAAATGCTACTATGCTCTCCTTATTCCATGTTGTGCTTAGAAATAGATTGGCTGTGTTATTTCTCCTATCCTTTGACTGCACTTTGCTCTCCACTTCACACTACGAATATAGAACATAAATTCTATCCTTTCACTCTTTCTATATTGCATTTAAGGGTAGTCAATGATGGACAAGTGGCACCTATGTTTCTTGAGAGCACTGTCACTTCTTGTAATGTTGTTGCACTGACCGTTACTCTATAATTTTTTAAACTTGCGATGAGTGCTTGTAACTCCTCAAAGTTCATCTCTTGAGAGTTAGAGATATGATAGCCATTAAGAAATATTATACCAAGTGGCACTCAGCCCTCTTGCATGGGATTTTTTATTTAACATTTCCAAGAAGGATATTATAACTCCTATTATCTTCCTCCTTAGCTTGCTTTGATTTCTTGAGCAACAAGAAATGTATTTTCTTCTATAGGTAATTCATGAGCTAGCTTGGAGCTTAGAACGAGGATGAGGTAGCTCTTTTTCTACCCTCTACTGATGTTATTACCAATGTAGCATCTACTCTTCTTCTTTGTGCCTATACCTTCATTGTGCTTCTTGTTCACATTGATAGAGGTGAAGCTTGACAAGTCTGATCATTGGATATGCCCTATCTTTTTTTTATGTAAATAACTTCTTATCCTTGATATGGTTTACATCAATGTTTATAATAGATTTCCTTTACGTAAATAACCATGGTAGGCTTATTTTGATTTACGTAAAAGCTTCCTTTGTCTTGCAAACTCATTCTTGGAGAGAATGCCCTTTCTTTGTTGGAGAACATTTGATCCTTTGGATCTTCTTTTGGCTACCTTTTTCCCTGTACCTATTATACCTATTGTGGCACCTTTAAATATGCTCCTTTCCCTACGTTTGATGTATTGTAGAATTGCAATACCATGTAACCTTTACATGTATATAGAACCTTTTTATTGCACCTTTTCTTGCACTATTTTGTAGGTTTGAGATTCTCATTTTGTAGTAGATTAATGAGTGCAAAATAAGGGTTTTAAGGATGTCTCTTTGGCTATACTCCTTACCATTTTTTCTTGGATGATTTATGGTGAATCCAAGCCTTGTAAATGCTATAGAATAGAAGCTTTATTTTAGTTGCACTAACCCTAAGTGCTTTGTATTTGAGACTCACCAAATCTCAATATTTGAAGCTTCTTTTGGTTAGATTTTCTTTGCGTGTACTAACCAATTTCGATGGCTTGTATTGACCACTATGAGTTGCATGTTTCTATGTTTTAAGAGTGTCTTTAGAAACTTGATCTAAACTAGATTTTGTAGCCTTTATTTCAAAGCACAAAATTAATTTAGTGCAAATAAATCTAAAAAATTCTACTTTTAATGAGCTAACAGATTATACCTTATCACTCCAATCTACTCTCAAGAAAATGCACTTAATTAATTCACTGCAACTAATCAAGAATAATATGAAATGAACCTTCAAGAATTATTTTATAAATTTCTTATAAGCTATATATTAAGATATAGTCTTATTTTTCTTTCCAAAGTAGATAATAGGCCAGTTGATAGATTATTGAAATTCTAAAATGTAATCAACTCCTAATGTGCAAATGAACCTTAAAAAGAATATTTCTTTTTGCACACTTGAAAATTGTAATACAAATCTCCTTTTTGCAACTTTAATCATGATTAAGGTACTTTAATAAATCTGATAAGTAATCCAACTAATGAATCTACTTGCACTGATTCTAAACCCTTTTGTAGCTCCTTTTCTACTTTTTTAGAGGATTTAGATCTTGGTGCTTGAGATCACCAAGTTGCTACCTTGAGTAGGATCTTACAGCTCTTTGTAAACTATTTTGAACAAATCCTTCACCAAATTTATGGTCTCAAACTTTCTTTCATGAGCCTAGGATTTGGTGACTTTGATCTCCTCTTGTAATCTCCTCCTTCTGCTATATATTTGGAGAAGTTTGTATCTCTAAAGAAATGAACTCTTACTGGAGGATGTAATCTTCAAATCTCCTATATTTGATAAGCTTCTTCTACCTTCAAGTCTTCTTGTTGAACTTTGATTTCAAGCAAGATCTTCTCAAAATTCTAAATATCTTGAGGTCTTCACTAAATTATTCTTTTGCTCATATTTGGCACTCCTTGCCAAATTCTCATCCTCTTGGGCTTGTTGTTGGATGGCGATAATTGTCCCAAGTCCTTCACTATCTGGGGCTTCTCCTTGGTAGTGGATTTCTCCAGTGAGTTATTCTTTGATGATTTCTTTAGCAAGGATCTCCTAGCATTTTACTGGATGCTCATAAAGATATTTTCAAGATCTTTTATCTTACAACTTCTTATGGTCTTCCTTCATATATTATATTCAACCTTCTACTTTTGGAAGTGTTGGCGTTGAGATCTTCTCTTGGATCTCTGATTTTGTTACTTCTGGATTCGAGCAGGAATCTTCTAGTTCTTCTTCTTCTCCCTACTCTATAAGTTCTTAAATGAGATCTCATGATCTCTTTTGATTGAGGTATTGGATTGATTCTGAAGAGGCTTTTCTTCCTAAATTTCTTGTACGAAGCTTTCTCGACTTACTATATCTCCTTTACCTACAACAAAAATATTAGTACTGAAATATGCTTTTGAATTAGATACTCTCTTCTAGAATATTCTTCAGGATAAAGGCATCTGTAGCCTATTTTAGTATCAAGTCTTCTGTGGTATGTTCTTCAATATCAAGGCTTCTATGGCCTTCTTTTGGATCAAGTCTTCTATGGCCTTTTCTTCTAGATCAAGGCTCTTATGTCCTTTTCTTCTCGATCAAGGATTATATGGCCTTTTATTCTATATCAAGGCTTCTATGGCCTTTTTATTCTTATGGAGTTATTCAATCTATCAATGGAGATATCTTGTCTATATACTTCACCATAATTCTTTTCCAAAAGTTTCTTCTAAAGTATTCTCCTTTTTGCAACAACTAATATCTGCACTATGAAGGCACTTCGAAATTCAAGCAATAAAGTTGAGGTCTCCTAGCTCTCTATTGTAGGAGGTGTCCCAATCATCTAAGTATTAATTTCCTGCAATAAAATAAACTTTCAGGTAAGTATTTCCAGATATCTGAACTTCACTAGTTGATTCATCAACCTATTGGATCAAATGTTGAGTCCTAGTCTACACAAGTTTTCCTTCAACTCTATGGAAAGACTCTAGCCCCATGCAATCTCAGTATTTCTAAAATTAATATTTTAGTCCTCACTTATAAATCTCTCTAATTCTACCACCTAGACTCTTTTGAGAAATTTTGACAGTGATCGATCTAATGGCGAGTTAGGTTCTCAAAAAACTTAGGGTCAATAATAATGGTGGTTTTCCTATAGACCTACTGTGGCTTGATCTACCATAGCTTTGATACCATTGTTAGCTTTTGATACCACATACAATGGAAGATAGCAATCACAATATGTAGAAAGAAATAAATTAAATCTGTGAGATGACTGAAATATGCTATATATAGAAATGACAAAAAATATTACAATAGTAGCCATGGAGGAAATTGACACTCCATGATATAAGTTACTGCTCCATGAATGAGGTCTGAGCTTATAGCTCACACACACTGACTTTGATACAATCACATTGATATCTATCTTCTACATCTATGGCCTTTATATAGAAAAATAAGTTCCTTGGCCAACACCCTACCTAGTTGTACAAGTGGACACCTTGCACATTACAACTTGCACATTGACACTTGTGCATTTATTACATTGCATGAAGTAACTAGATAAATTCCCCCTAAAATAACCTAATTTCCTAAGTATGTACCAAGGAAGGTACATTTACATGACCCAAATAATGTAATATACTCTATTTCTAACATCCATATCCATTGTATTCTTCCACTTTATTGCTTTACTACTATCAAAAGTATCTTAAATAGTGTGTGGGTCATAAACTCTTATAAAAAGTGCATATGATTCTAATATATTTTGTGTGGGATTCCATACTTGTATTTTCCTTCGAAGTTGTGGTTTCTCTTATGTAGGTGCATCTTGTTGTATGGTTGGTTCTTCTTAAGTAGATTCATCTTGCTTAGATTCTTCCTCATAAAGAATTTTTCTCTATGTTACCTTCATATTATTCACTTCCATTATCTTATCAACGGATGAACTTTCATTAAATATTATGTTTCTTCTTATTATGACCTCATGTGTTATAGAGCCATATATGTTGTATGCCTTTGAATCCAAGTTGTACCTAACAAATATGCATATCTTGCTTTTGTCATCCAGTTTCCTTCACTTCTTATCTAATATATGGACATATGTCACACAATAAAAAACTCTTAAGTTTACAACAATTGGTTTGGTTCCATACGAATATTCATAGGGAGTCTTCTTATGCAATGCAAGACTAGGCAATCTACTCTAGTCATAAGTTGTTGTAGAGATTGCCTCAACCCAAAATATTTTTGATAACCCACTATTCTTAAGAATGTATCTTGCACTTTAAATAATATTTTGATTATGCCTCTCTCATAAACCATTCTCTTGATATAAATAAGGAATAGTATATGTTGGGGGACTGAAATAACCCTTGTTCCATGGATGCCATGCTCCCCATGTTTGCATTGGCTCTCATATATTTGAGTGGGTGTGTCTAGTGCTTTGTGCCTTGTGCAATGTGCTAGTCCTAGGAAGTCTGGGGAGCATGGGATGTAGTTCCTTTGAATGACCTAAGAGATTTTTTACCAAGGCTTGCTCCTTATTTTGATGTAATCTTTGGTGCTCATCCTTCCTTCCTATGCTAGCATACTCTACCATACGTCTCTATAGGTAGTCTAGATAGGCTAGGTAGGTTTTATTGCTTTCCTTTACTATTTTTTTTTCTTTTCCCATAGACCCTTTGTGTTATGATAGTTTGAAATGAACACATATGCAATGGAAAATAACACACGATGAACATAGGTCCCTCCAAAACATACATGAAAATAGAACACCCACACCAAAAATAGGATAAGGACTTCATAAGTAATCACAAATTCTTATTAGTATGAACTTAAAGTTACATACATGTATAGAGAAGAGGTTTAAAAAATAATTTGCTGACAATGCAAGGCTTGAGCTAGGCTGAGACACAGGAGAGAATGAAATAAATCATCCCTAGAAGAATGGAATAATTTTGATTCTTTACAATAAGAAAAAAGAAGATATTTATAAGAAGAAATGATAAAATTTCCCCCAAAAAATCCATGTAGGGTTCTAAAATTTGAATTCAAAAATTACCCAAGCTAGTCAACATTAACAATGAATGATCTAGAGGCCCTCGAGTTTTTATAGCCATAAAAAATATCATTGCTCATTTATGCTAGAAATCTTCATGATTAGACCTCTATGATCATTCATCATCAATACCTTGGATTTTGCATTGCCCCTTAGGTTGTCTTTTGTGTTATCATTTTAATGCTTCAGATGTCATGTAGAGAATATTTTTTGGTGTGGAAATCCAAGATTAGGATTAGATCATCATCCCTTCCCTTTTATATTATCACTTTGGGTTGGTTTGGTGGTTTTGGTGGTGTTTGTATTTTCCTACATTCTTAATTGGTTACCTTTGGTGAAGATGTCCTTCAATGTACCCTCTAGGAAATATGGTCACCTCCTCCTAAGTTTTCTTACTTTTGGGGATTCCTCTTCCACCATGTACCATGAGGAGGTTATTAGGGAGACAACAAACTTGGAGTTTTAGGGAGAATTTTGTAGCCAAGAGTCTTTCAAGTTGCTATAATTTTTCTTGATCTCGAGTATTAAAACTTACCCTTGTGAGGGCAGAGGCTTGCCTTGCCACCTTTACACTCGATCCCCTCATATTTTCCTTCACCTCATATGAGGAAGAAGCCTTAGTCCTAAATATTCAATAGTGGTATCATATTGGGATAGTACAAGGGAATAAGGAACCTCCTCAATCAAGAAAAGGGACTAGCTTCATGGTATTTGCCCTCAAGGGAAGAGAAAAGATCATGAAAACTGGTCGAAACAAGGTCCTGCTAAAAGTTCCCATTTTATCATTGCCAAAATGGCTTGGGGGTTCTAAGTATTATCAGGACCTGCTTTAGCCTCCACCAAAAAGGTTATAGATTTCCTGTTGATTTTGGTCTAATGGTTGAGCTAATATTTATGAAGAAGGGAGCTTTAGGTTCAACATTTGTTGATATGGTTGTTCCTCCTTGGTTGCACTCTAGACGATCCTTTGGATTCAATTGCTTTGTAAGTAGTAGGACTTCTTAATTTTGGCTTTGGGTGGACACTTTGATCAAAATTACCTTTGGAGGTAGGATTTGCTTTATGTAGTGAATCTTCATTATAGTATACTTCATATTGATCCCTTCTTTTACACATACTTTTTAATGCATTAAAGGTATATTCACCCCTCTATCAAGCCTTTGTTGCTTTATGGATTCTACAACTATTATTCGATAAAAATTTTGAACACATTGAATGTCTCTAATGCATCTGACTTAAAATTAAGAAAATCAATCAATTTTATTCTTAAAAAAACATCAATAAATGTGATATAATACCTTCTCCTTTATGTGATAAAGTTTTCATTGACTTGCATTTGTATGAATGTATTAGATCCATTAACTCCTTTACTCTCATTACCCCCTTTGAGAATAATAGTCTATACTACTTACTTACATTATAGGATTTGAACATTCTCAACTTGACTAAATACTAAACATCCAAATCTCAATAAGTTTGATCATAACTTCTAATAGCTTTATATTTACATAATCTACAATACCAAATCATAGAATTGGCTCTTTGATCATCACTTGTTGCAACATTACTTATTTTAAAGTTGTTGCACATCACTTGAAGAGGTTTCACTTTTGGATACCTTTTGTAATTACCTTTTCTTTTACATACTTTTGAACTAAAACATTACTATTATATTGTGCTAGTATTCTTATATTAGTAATCTTACTAATTGTTAGAATATTCTTAGCTAATTTTAGAACATTCCATACATTATGAACTCCTTTAAACTTACCATCAAGCATTTTAATGAAATGTTTCATACTCCAATTATTTCATGCCCATGGCTATTATTCGAAGAACATACTTACCCTTGGAAACTTCATTGTACATTGTGAATATATCTTTCTTAGGGTATTCTATAAAGCACAAGCTTGTGGGTAAAGTGACTGTAAATAATTTTTCTTGCTCACTACATGAATATCCATTATCATCTATGTACTTATTCTTCATATATTCAACCAATGCTAACCATGTGTTGCATTGCTTCTTAAAATTTCCTTGAGCACCATAATGGATGCATTGCCTATGATTATTTTTCTCCTCTTTTGTATATTGACTATTCTTAGAGGCACTTGGAGACTTATTTTCTATATTATATTTGCCTTGCCTTGGTATCCTACTAAAAATAGCATTGCAGAACTCTTAACATTAAAGATTACATCCATCCTTTTGAATTATTTATGGATTAGTGATGCTACTACAATTTGCAAATTTAGATTAGATTAAAAGCTATGAACTACTACCAATAAAAAATAGGATTTTTGTGGTGTCATCATCACATATTCTTCTAAAATTGTTTATCCATATATCTTTAATTTATTTTTGAGAGATTTAAATTGATTTATGTGGTTTTCAATAGTTTATAATTCCAATATTTTCAATTGAAAAAACTTATTTTCAAAGATATAATCTAGTATTGACATCTTTCAATTCATACACTTGAATCAACTGATCCCAATATTTTTTTATTATTCTTGACTCACTAATATGTAGAATTGCATTATCATACAAATTCAAGAGTATCTAATACAAAATGTATCTCTCATATTCCACTTGTTAACAACATTTAATCTTATGCAAGCTTGGCCTTTTTCCACCAACTACCCAAACATATCTTTGTTCAACAAGAGCATTTACATTTTGTGTTTGGATTGTAATCTGATTCATGGTCAATAGATGATATTGTGTGGTATATTGGATAGGACTAAGGGCATTTCATTGTGCAAAATATTAATTATATTGTAATATTTTATTATATAAGTACTATGGGCTATGGTTAACCTTGTTATGGTTAAACCCTATTTATGACTTGTAATTAATCTAAATCCCTCTTATTTTTTAATAAGTATAAATCCCCCTTGTTATATCAGCTTAGATTAAACTTTATAAAGTAATTAGGGTTTTGGTATTGCTATAAATACCCCCTCACATTCTTCATTTTATTATAGTGATTATTTATCGTGACAATAGGTGCCCACTAAATCCTTCTATTTTTCATCTTTCTTTTCATTCTTTCTATAATATTTGAGTGTATGGTTTACTTTTATTCATTTTTAGAAACCATTGTGAATTCCAACATGGTATTAGAGTGGGTATGGAGCTACTGCACTTGGTCACTCAAGAATGATGTTTGGTGCCTATGATTTTTCTTTGGAACTAAAGGGAGAATTAATCCTTTTGATATCTCTTGTTGGTTTTGTTAGAGACAAAAATAGATTTTATAGATTTTTTATCATCTTTTTGAAGGTCTTAAGTATAGTTTTTTTACTTCAAAATTCTAGTTCTAGAGATTTAAAGATAACTTGTTTGTTGCTTAGCACATGAAAGAATCCTTGTGTAAAGATCTATTGTTTTATAATTTTGACATGCATTTTTTAATTTATAATGTGACCCCTTTGCACACCATATATTTGGCTTGGTTTACATGTGTCAAGGGGTGCATACAAGCTCTCTCTATGAGGAGATAATGCATCTCCATCTAGTGCATAGGGTGGCCATTGTGGCCATAATAATGCATGCTTGCACACTACAGCCAAGATGATCCAAATTCAAACTTATGTGTGTTGAATTTTTTGAGGAAGAATTGTCTCTATTTTTTAGGGTATTAGAATGACCTCAGCATATCTATAATGAACCATCTATGTCTAAGTTTAATAGGGATGTTGTGGTTTAGAGTTTGATTTGTAAGGGATGGGGCATGAGATTGAATCATGCCCATCCCCTCTTTTGTAGAAGATATTTAAATGAGTACCTTCTATGAAAGGATTGATTTTTTTCTTACTATATCATACACTATCCATGTGGACATTAGGGGTTCCTTAGCTAGTATAGGGCATGCAATTGAATCATACACAAATAATTTTTACCAAAGAGTAAGGTATGGTTGGTAGTTCAGCAATGTGTGTATGCTCTTTTTCCATCTATGGATTGGCTAGATTAGCTAGCATATTGCACCTAGCTCAAATGATATCCAAGTTCAATCTCATCTAAGTTCTTTTGGGCACTTTAACATTTTTTGATAGATATTTTGCCAACATAGTGACTTGTGTGGCCCTCTATTGCTCCATGCCAATCCATATTTTCTTATATATCATTTCAACCAAATAAGAGGAGGTGAATGGCAATAATAAAGTAGAGAAGAGGAGTTGAAGTGGGGAACCTAGATTGGAGTTCATTAGCAAATTAGATTTTTCCAAGTAGAAAGTTAGAATTGACACTTGAAACCCTAAGGTTGAGCATTTAAATTTTAATTTTTGGGATCCATTAGGGTAAATATTTTAGAGGCCATACCTTTTGAATATGAAATCATTTTAGTTTTTTTTTTAATTGTATAATTTCTTGATCTCTACACATTGGTGGCATTAGTTTATAGACCTATAATTCTATGGGTATTATATTGTATAAGATAGACCATAAAGCCCTGATTACTTGCCTTAATGGGTAAAACTACAATGTGTGTTTAACTCAAATTATTGGATTGCTATGAAGTAAGAACCTATATTGCATATTTTAAAAGGAAAAATCACTTATCTTGGATGATGAAACGCACCATCGAAAGGTAGAAGAGACTCTTAAATTATTTTCCTTGCTAATTAAACCAAAGTTGCTTTTTCACATCAAAGAGGAGAGTGGCCCTATCAAGGTATGGTAAAAACTATATGAACCTTTTGGTAAATTCAATACTACTGAAGTAAGTCACTTGGAATTAGAGATTGTTTCTCTCAAACTAGTTGAGTTTAATAACACCAAGGACCATGTTGCAAAACTCAAGGCATTGAGAGAATATACTACATCTTCTAGAGGCAAAAAGAAAGATGGTGTAGAATAAGTTAATATTGTCCTTACTAATATCTCCTCATCCTTTCAAATCTTGAACCTAGTTCATAAAATTTCTATATTTTTGGAATATTATAAGGCTCTTACTCTTAACTATTTATTTACTCTCCTAGTTAACTTTTAGGTTGTAATGTAGAATTTTGGTAGAACTCCACAAATACAGGTTGTAAAGAAATTTAAATCTATGAAGGTTAAGACCTAGGGGCTCAAGGGTTATGCTATGTCTTCAAATAAAATAAATACCGCTTGCAAATACTATAAGAGGGAGGGACATCCAATGAAGAATTATGTACTAAATTTGTAAAGGAATGAAGTTGAGTTCTTGAAGTAAGTTGGACACCTTCTAGATGATAAAGAAGATTTAGAAATATCTACCTCATCTATAGAGTCCCACTAGAGTATCCATTATAAAGCGAATATATTATTGTCACCAACATCTTCTCTCCTTGGTCCCTCAGTTTAGATTATGGGGGTGTTAAAATTATTGTTTGATTCAAGGCCAAGAGTTGAAATTCTACAATTTTTTGGATAGGCGTAGCGGCATTTCAGTGTACGATATATTAATTATTTTTTAATATTTTATTATGTAATCCCCATGGGCCATGGTTAACATTGTTATGGTCAACCCCTACTTATGACTTATAATTAACCTAAATCCTTCTTGTTAGGTTTGCTTGGGTCTAAAATTTATGATGTAATTGGAATTTTGGTATTGATATAAATACCCCCCTCACACTCCTCATTTGATTATCAAAGTGTTGTGTATAATTATCTATGGCTATAGTAATTATTTATGGTGTCTAAAAGTGCCCACAAAACCCTTATCTTTTTCATCCTTCTTTTCATTCTTTGTATAATATTTGAGTGTATGGTTTACTTTTGTTCATTTTTGAAAAGTTTTTTAAATTCCAATATTCTAGATTTTAAATACTAAACCCTTCACCATCAAACCACTCTAAAAGCCTTTTAATTTTCTAGCACTGTCTACTTCCATCTCTTTATCCTCATATATTTATAATCTTATAATAATTCTTGCTAATAACAAAGGATATGTTTGGATCTAATACCATGTTTAGTGCTCAACTCTGATTCTTTCTAATTAAATAAAAAAAATTATATACAAATTGGATTAGTTATGACTTCATATAACAATGAAAGTTTTTACTAAAATTACCTCTAACAACCTATGAACTACTTTATTTATCTACATGTATCTCCTTTCTAAAATTGATAGTTACATATTGGATAACTTTCACAGCATGAAATACATGTTATTTCTATCCTATGCTTTGATGGAAACAACCAACTACATCTTATCTTTATCCTATGCTTTGTTGGAAATAGCTAAAAATATTTGGCTATCCATTATTTTTTACAAAAAAAATGGGTGATTTCCTATGTTTGGGGAGGGACAATGGTGGTCGAAAATGCCATGGAATGAGAATTTTCTATGGATATGAAAACTCTAGAAATGCTTCTAGTATAGATTAATATTTTTGGTCTACAATATTAGCTAAATGATGGGGAGGCTTTGAATACTATTACTAATGCTCTATGGGAGTTCATACAAAAGGGGTAAACTACTATGTAGTGAATCATGTTGTGTATACTTGTATATGTATTGTGTATATTTCAAAACCTTATTAAAAATATTAAGATTAAAGTTGAATCAAAATAGTGGGATCAATAAGTGGATTGTGAAAATATTATATTTTGATGTTGCATATATTATGAAACTAGACATATTGCAAGGGATTATGAAATAAAAATGATCAAGTAATATATAAGAATTTTTTATTGTGATACATCAGAGTCTTTGAAAATGGAATGTGGTATAACCACCTATCACAAGGTCTATGCATGCACTATAGGACAAGGGTAGTTATAGGTTTAGTTAGAGGTTTGTTATGCCAAAATTGAGCATCCTATGTACTTAAACATCTACCATTTGATAATGCAAAGCATATAAGTATTGAGTTCTAACACTGGTATCTCATTAACATTGAAGACTTTAGACTTGGAGGTCCCAGTCTCAACTCCACTACCTATTTCTTAAAATTGCATTTTTTTTAAATTAAAAAATAAGAAAAAATAAGTGTTAATTAAAAAAATTTGAGGCCCACATAAAATCTTTATATATAAGTAAAGTATCATTGAGATTCAAAATATTTTTAATCCATGTGATGTAAAGCATCTTGATTTTGGTTGCTAAAAAGATATAGTCTAAGTGTATTATGTCAAGAGTTGTAAGGTGTCAATTTGTGGAGTATATGATTTTTTCAAGTTAAGATTCATATTCGAGTAGTGTATATTGTCCAATGATGTGTTAAAAGAAATTTTTGTCAAGTTATTATATAGTGTCTAAGTGTAAATAGAGTCATAGTTGTAATTAGTGAAAGGTCAAGGTATTATATTGAAAAGGTGTTATGGTTAGTAATAAAAAATAAATAACAAAGTTAAGAAGTAATGTGATAGTGCAGTGAGGAGTCATTATATTTTAGGTGTCAAAATTATTTATAATTTTTCAAAAGAGCTTAGTGGTGTGTTTTCTTTTAAAAGGTTGGTCTATGGTTAAGAAGCATTATACAAAAATAAAACGGGTGCTTTAGCACACTCGTAGCATTTGGTATAAATTACACCTTTGGCTTGCATTTATAGGTAAAGTTGTGTCAAGCTATTGTATCTATAGCCTAACAAATCTCCCATAATGGTGTCTGGGCATCAACTCTATAAATTTTTAGAGAGAAATAAGAAAATCATTTGAAATTGTGTGATTCTTTTCCCTCTATTTTCTATCCTATTTATCATTATCACTAGATGTAACTCTTAAAATTGAGAAATTCTAACTATATAGGGAAGTTACGCCCACATACAATAATGATTATTGGAGAATATTACATTATTTAGTACATGCAAATGTACCACCTTGGTACAATATTAGATTAGATGTGTGTCTTAGATTAGAGTGTGAGTTTATATTTCATGTAATGTAATAATGTGCAGGAAATGCACAAGTGTCATGTAATTAAGTGTGCAAGTGTTGTGAGTGTGGATGTGCACAAGTGTCCATTTTGTAAGAGTGCACGTGTTCTTAGAATAGGAAAGTGAAGAGTTTCAAATAATAGTGAACGTCAAGAGTGCTTCATATGAAGAGTCACGTACATTTATATATTTATGACAAAGCATTATAATTTGTATCAAAAATGCATAGCACATAGCATGTATTAGTAGACATTTATTCTATAGCATTTTTAGTATTTTCATGAGCAAATCCATGTGGTTATTATGTGATTATTTTAGATTTATTCTAGTTTCAATATTATCTCCACTGAGTTCTTTATATTGCAACTTTATTTTGATCATGTAATTACTCTCTTGTTAGATTTACATTAAGCGTTAGACCTCAAAACTTATCAGTGGTATCAGAGCCACACCAAGTTTACTTGCACAGGTTTTTAGAAAAAGTTACAAAAAGTCTAAGGACATTTCAATTAGCTAAGGAAAGAATAGTGAAGTTAAGGACATTACCACTAGATAAGAAAAAATAGTGAAGGCAAGAATTATTTCCGCTAGGTTGAAGGAAAACCAATGAAGATTAAAGATTTAATATTGAAAAGTTTTAGATAGATTGAGTTTACCTATTCCAAGAATAAATTCAAAATAGAAGGTAATCTACAACATAGTTTCAGGTCTTGAAGATAGACCTTGAGATTGATAAGAGTTTGGAGACTCCAGAAGAGAAGTCCCATTGAAGGTAAATTCAGAGACCTAAGAAGAAGGTCCTACTAAAAATTAAAGATAGAAGAAAGAAGACTTCAAGACAAAATAGAGTCTTGAGGATAGTCCTAGCTAAAGGACAACACATAGCACATCAAAGGAAACATACTAGTAGTCCATATTGGACAACAAAGAAACAAGAGAATTCAAGATAGCAAAAGAGCAAGGTAGTATTTGGAAAGAAAAGAGTGAAGACCACAAGAGCGATATTGAAATTGAGTGAATGCCACAAAGGCAATATTGAAGGTGTTTGAATGTCACAAGGATAATATTAAAGAAAAGTAGTATTTGAAAGCCACAAGTTTAGCATTAAAAGAAAAAATAACAAGCTTCAAACTAAATGTCATAAGTGCAAAAGTAAAGAAAAAAGGACAACAAGTTTATAGAATGCAAGGTAATAGTATTGCCACAAGCAAGTGAAGCATCACAATAAGAATAATTAAAGCTAAAAAAGGCAACATATTTAGTCAAGAAAAGGATTGAAACGTAGAAAAATAACATTGAATACAACAAAAGAGATAGAGAAGAGTTTGAATTAGAAATATCTCATTGGATTTGGAACAATCATCATTATTCGACAACAAGCCCATAAGATATAGAAGAGGTTCCATTAAAGAAAGGTAAATATTCCTTAAGAGAATTTTAAGGAAGGAGACCCTAGAGAAAAGGTCTATCATAGTGGCTTATTAGTAAAGAGAAGAAGCCAATATTTAAGATCCTTATTAAAAAAGATAAAAGGATTTTTTTATAAATGTTATTTTTAAGTTTCAGTGAACCAAGTACAACAAATTTAAAAGCTCCAATGATAAGTGGTACAATAGATTTAAAAATCTCCAGCGATAAGTAATAAGAAGCCTACATATGAAAGAAATATTAGTCAAAGTTGCTATAAAGTAAAAGTGATTGAAAAAAATATCTATTTGAGCATGAAGAGAACTGTCTATTCATCCAACAAATAGTTGAGTATTCAGTAAGTTATTGGCATTAATACATGGCTCTTAATACAAGGAAATGAGGGTTGAAGTGTTAGATTTAAAGTTAAAAGCAAATACAACAAATTTTAAATGCAAGAGCAAGGTTAGAAGGGCCATAATAGAAGTTCATGTCTAGCCTTAAATATGCTTAGAGAAGCACTCATATAGGAAGCATAGGTGCACTTAGAGAAGTGATAGAATGGGCAGTGAAGATAGTACTTAGAGAAGCACTCGAATAGTCAATAAAGATATCTCAAGAGAAGCATTAGAATGGATAGATAAGAATACAACAAGACAATAAGCCTTAATATTCAAGGCAACATCATAGAAGGAAGAGAATGGAACACAACAATTAAAAGGGACAACAAAGAAGCATCTAACATCGTTTAGGAGGAGTGTTATAGTTTAAATAGGAGCACCATAGTAGCGCCAAAAGCAACAAAACATCATAGAATCATCACATTATAATTACATGTCTAATAGGAGCACCATTAGAAGCGCTATGCAAATAAACAAAGCAAGATGATAGTGATCTATAAAATATTGCAAATAAGGAAAATTTAAAGATTAAAGCAAGCCAGAGTATCCGAACCTGCACTTACACAAATAAGATAGGTTTTAAATAATGTATAAATTTTAAAGTAGTGCTAAAGGAAATATAAGAGTTGGAGTCAAGATACAAGCTCCACAACAAATTTTTGAAGCCACAAGGACCAACATAGAATGTTAGCAACAACAAGATTAATGCAGATAACATTAACAATAGGTCAGCACTAAAGGAAAGAGTCGAGTGCAACTCAATGACATAGAAGAATTGAGTGCAACTCAATGATAAAGAAGAACCAAGTGCAACTCAACACCAAAGAAAGAGTCGAGTTCACTCCAACAAGAAGAGAAGAGGAAACATCATCAATACTAACCTCGAACATGGCCAAGTTGAGCCATTAGCAAAGCACAATCATGATAGTGCAAGTTAGGACAAGTTAAAGGTGTGTGTTTTTGTATCTTCGGCATTACCTAAACTTGCAACAAAAGCTATAGCAATATAGAAGATAGAAATCCATTAGTGGAGTGCAATAGCACTCATGGTACAAGGAGACAAGATCCTTCAAAGTGTTAAGCTTTATTTAGGCATCCAAAACTCACTAAACGACCAACATCATAGCCAAAAATAGTGCCAACTATAGTGCACACTAGACGACCAACACCATAGCTGAACATAGTGCCAATTGGATAGTTCTTTTCATAGGGTATAGTGCCATCTAGACGATCAACATAGTATTGATAGGAACAACATGGAATCAAAGGTGACAAAGTGCCATCTAAGAAACATAGTGCTATAGAGAAGCACCACCATTGTAGAGCATTGCAAACAATGTAGGAAGAACAAGAGATAAACCAAGAGAAGGTGAAGCTTTTACATCATTTGTAGCAAAGGAGAAGAGTCATGAAATTCTAACATCAAGTGCCAAAGAAAGGGCATTGAAAGTGTTTTTTGTGCACAGGCACTAGGTGGTAGAAGGGCAGTGAAGTATTACTTTCACCTAAGCATTGGAAGGTTTGAAATAAACTCAAGTGCAAGTTCTCTTTGCATGCATTCTACCATGTGATAAGAAGGAAGAAAAAAGGCAGAGTTCGAAACATATTTGATAAGTCTTTAATAGTGTTTTATGCAAAGAATCCTGACATCAATAAGTCTCGCATGATTGTAGTCGAGCAGTCATTCTTTAGAAGACAAGGGGAGCACATAACAAATTGATAAATATCATTCTCCAAGCTATGTGCCTTTAAGAAGGTAAATTAGGGTTTCTAAATATTATTAAATTTTCCTAAATTTAAAAGGAGAAATAAGGAGTGTATAGTTTTAGATATTATTTATTTGCTAAGGTTAAATAGGTCTAATGGAGAGATAAGTAGTCAATGCCTTAATTGCTTTTTGGAGTGATAAGTAGGCTTTATTATTTTTGAAGTCTTGTTTTTCAAAAGGTTAAATAATAGCTTTATTGGTTTATTATTTCTTGAAATTAAAAAACCATAGAATATTTGCAATAATTTAATTATGGAGAGACAAGGAATTCTACTTAAAATTTAGGAATCTATAAGTTTGCAAACATTCTAGTTTCTATTCAATTAGGGAGCCATAAGGTTTACAACAACAATTTTTTATATAGAAAAGTGTACTTTTCATTCAAAAACTTAGAGAGACATCACAAAGACTACATCAAAGGAAATTAATGGAGAAATTATCAAGAGGGACTTATCAACATAGAAAACATTATGGAAGGATTCAAGATCACAATTCATTTAACATTCTTCATAATTCTTACCAACAATGCAAGATAACATCAAATAGAGATAATCATATGGTTCAAAAAGGTAAAGATATTTGGTACATAGATTATGGTGCCAATCATCATATGATAGGCAATTTATAGTGGTTTGATTGTCTAGAAATAAAAAATAACTTTAGTTTAAAAATTGCAGATGGTAAAACTTATCTTGTTCATGGATGTGGTTGTGTGACACATTATACATAATTTTTACATTTTGTGTTACATGATGTGATGTATGTTCCTGGATTGACATCTAATCTCATTTCAGTGACCAAGCTAGTAGAAAGCAAAAGGATGATTGAGTTCAGATATATAAATGGAGTCAATAAGTGTCTCATTAAAAATCAAAATGAGATAGAAGCTACAAGGTCAATCAAGAATGGAATATATGCTTTAGACTCGATTAGTTTCTCTCAATTATTTGTTTTAGTTCACAATAATTTTGTTGAATATTTTGAGAGACATATTACAAGAAATGAGAATAAAGGATCTATCTACCAATGAAAATGTTGGGTCAATCTAAAATTCAAGAAGATGAAAAGATGAGAGGTCAACAACAAGTTGCACACCAAAGTTGTCTACAAATCAAAGAAGAAAAGGTTGAAGGATTTCAAGAGGAAGGTAAACTAGATCAAGACCTAGTTCATTAACCTAATAATGTATTGAAGACTAAAGTCTTCAATAACCAAATAATGTAATACAGGTAGGTGTTGAAGAATATTACATTATTTGGTATATGCAAATGTACCACCTTGGTACAAAATTAGGTGTGTGTCTTAGATTACAGTGTGAGTTTATATTTCTTGTGATGTAATAATGTGTAGGAAATACATATCTGTCATGCAATTAAGTGTGCAAGTGTTATGAGTGTGAATGTGCACAAGTTGCCATTTTGTAAGAGTGCACATGTTTCCTTAGAATAGGAAAGTGAAGAGTTTCAAAGAAGAGTGAAGGTCAAGAGTGCTTCATATGAAGAGTCACATACTATTATATATTTGTGATAAAGCATTGTAATTTGTATAAAAAATGCATAGCACATAGCATGCATTAGTAGACCTTTATTCTATAGCATTTTCAATATTTTCGTGAGCATTTCCATGTGATTATTTTATGAGTATTTCAGAGTTATTCTAGTTTCATTATTATCTCCATTGAGTTATTTATATTGCAACTTTATTTTGATCCTGTAATTACTTTCTTGTTAGATTTACATTAAGTGTTAGGCCTCAAAAGCTATCAATGATAAGGCAAATCCCTTTTCGTACTACCTTGGTACCATCTATCATTATATTTCATGTGCCTTAGGGTCTCTCTTATGTACAACCGCACATATCGAGAGAACTATATTCTTTCATGTATTGATGAGTATATAAGAAGGGCGAGTATATAGAAAGGTTCGACATATCAAACTAGTGGTATATTGAAGGAGGACCATTTGGGAGACATAAGGAACCCTCACTATTATGTTGAAGAAAACAAATTCCAAACACTACAATAATAAGTGTTCACATAATTTGATTGAATGAGGAAGGCAAAGAGGAAACAAGCCAAGAAGCAAGCTAAAGTTTAAAAGTGTGCAACACCAGATAGTGATCTTTATTTTGAAAAAGATAGTGAAGGTGGGGAGAAGCAAGCTGAAGTTCAAAAGTGTGTGACACTAGAAAAATATCTTTATTTCAAAGAAGATAAAGATCTGTATAAAGCTGGAGAATTCTTAACACTTATAAGTTGCTACTTATAATCAATCCTTAAATAAGTTTATGCTTGTGAAGACCATTTTAAAAATGGTGTTGCATTCCCTATTGATGTTGTGAATATGGTATATATGGAATTAATCACTCTTAACATCTTCAAGGTGAAGCATAAAAACAAGAGGTAACAAATGAAAGATTAAAGGTCAATCCTATGATGGAAAATGCTTCTTGTGACAAAAGTGATCTCAAGCCTATGATGGCAAATATTGCTTGTGATACAAGCAACCTCACGCCTATGATGGAAAATGTTTATTGTGACACAAGTGACCTCAAGCCTATGATGGAAAATGTTTGTTATGATATAAGCGATCTTATCCAAAGGACATATTTCTCTTGTGATACCAATGATCTGAACATTGTCGATGATAGTAGATATTGTGTTAAATGAACTCATTGATTGTATTAGCCATGACAAAGGCCATGTTGTTAAAGAACATGGTGATGATGAAAAATTTGGGTGCTTTGAAAAGCACATCAAAGTCATTGACTCAAAATTAATGAAAAGAATTGGATATAATGGCATAAGATTGGGAAGGAATGGGAAAGGCATAAGAAAGCCTATAAAACCAAACATAATGCTAAAAAATGGCGGCCTTGGTTATGATGGTCATATAGGAAGTGACAAGACTAAGTTTTTGAAAACATAAACCTATGCAAAAGATGAAGCTCCTAGAATAGTTTGTTGCAGCCATTGTGTATGACCCAGACATATGACAACTAAGCGTTAAGATTTACATCTCTATGAGATTTGTGGTGAGAATAGTCACTCAAAAATATTGTTGGCACAAAGATAAAATGACCAGAAAAATACATATGGATTGTAAATGGTTGGATGTGATACAATGAGACAAAATAAAAGAAATGTTGAATGAATTCTACAAGAGAATATTTTATTCTTAAAGGAGAGCAAGGATAAGATAGAGTTTGGTGGTTGACCACAATGATGGTCCAAATTTATCAAATTTATGTTTTTCTAAGAACCAATGTAATCTTAAGATTCTTTAATGAGAGTTAAAAACAAGAGATGCATGTCTTCTACATCAAAATTTATAGATGTGACTTAGGCTATGCTCGAAAAGCTTATAGTGGCAAAGCCTGCAATGAAACATATCCTGGAAGATTTCAAATGTGGTGGAAAAAACCCCAAGCCCAAGCCAGAGCCCAAGCTACAATTAGAGCCACAATTTCTTTTTACTATCCTAGGAATTAAAAATTAAGAGGGGATAATATTTTGTAAAAGGTGCATTTTCGGCCATGATGAACACCTTCAAATACTTGTTATACCAAATAAGGTAATAGGATAACATGTTAGATAATTATTATATTATTTGATTATAATATTATATATCTTGCACCTGGGGATGCAGCGCAACAGTTCAGGCTTTGGCTCTTCTTCGGGAGGTCCAAGGTTCAAACCATGGCGTGGGCGAGTGTGTGAGGGGTGGGTGTGTGGTGGCTTTGTGTTAAATTCCCTATTATGGTTGGGAGGACATTGCTCAACCCTATACATCGGTCATAAGGGTTTCTCACAATAACCAAATAAAAAATATATATATTATATATCTTATAAGAAAAAATTTGAAATTTTTTTTATAAAAAATATAAACATATTATTTAATGCAAATCTAATAACATATTCTATGATTAAAATTTAATTTCTAAATTAATACTTACTCATCTATCTTAACGTTCTATACTTAAAAATAATAATAATAACTAAATTTTTAACTTTTAAATTACCGTTAAGCCATGACCAATCTTTGTTTTTCCTTATAAAGCATTCAATTATATGTGATAAAATATATATATAAAGAGCCAAAATAGGCTGGGTATTCTTCAGAGAAGAGATATAATGGAAGGAAAAGTTTAGAGAAAGATCTAATTCCCGACATTGTCGATGATTTGGACTGAAGATGAGAGTCGTAATCAATTTCCACACCCATATAAATTACAGGGGAGATAAGAACGCTGTCATTTCATGGACAGAATCTCTCCTTTGTATGGATTCAATTTTTCTTTCTATTCCCTATTGTATATGAAATTGATAACATTTTTGTATATGAAATTGATAACACCTTTTCTTTAATATAAGATATGATTTTAGATTCAATATTATTATAAACTTTAGTTTTTTAAATAAGACAAATGGATATAAGGACTTGACAACACCTTTTATTTAATATAAGATATGATTTTAGATTCAATATTATTATAAACTTTAGTTTTTTTTTGGTTGTATTTATATGGTGGAATCGGTAGCCGCCACGAATCCGGACAGGCTGTCCAGCTTTTATGGCCACTACAGTATTTTGAGTTGTCCGCGCCGTCCCACAGATCTGCGTGCAGTCCGCCCCTATAACCACCATGCCACAATCATTTTAAACCTTTTACGCGGCTAAAAGCACCAGGAAAGGGAACAAGCGTTCAGTCCGACGAATAAACTTTAGTTTCTTAAATTAGACAAAGATATCCATTTACATCAAATATTATTATAAACTTTAATTTGGTAGATAAAACAAAGACACCTATATCATTATAAACTTTAACTTACTAATTAAAATAAAAACATTACAAACACTCAATAACAACCAACCACATATTCTTTTCAAATAATTAAAATATAATTTATTTTTTTCATATGCTAGACGATGTTGGCCTGACCGATGACAAGACTCTGTTGACCGAAGCAAAAACAATGTATTTCCAAAGGATACATTACCGGCCCTTTCAGGAGTTTTTAATTTGACCCGTGCCAGGAATTCTCAGAATATGCCGACAAGACACCTCGGTTCAAATTCATGGTCTACAATGCCTCAAAAATTGATGCCCAGGTTCAAATTCATGGTCTACAATGCCTCAAAAATTGATGCCCAGATTACAAAGATTTTTAAATGTTAAGGGTCCCATGTGGAGGAAACTAAAATATCTTCTGCAATATTTTTTATATAAATTATTTTATTTTTATAATTTTAATTTATTAAATAAAAATAAAATTAATAAAATTTAAAAAAATAATTAAAATAATTTAACAATAAATTGTAACCAATCTTATTATATTTATAAAAAAAAAAAGTCATATTCATGATAGGAACATTCTTTACAGACATTCACGTTTGTTTTGAATAGGGCCGGCAAGGGATGGGCTAGATAGACATTGGTTACAATTTTTTTGGGTGATATTTTCTTTTTTGAATAATTGGTCACAAGGTTAAATTACATTGTCTCGGGTCGTGATGTCAAATTATGGAGCTACCACTATAACCCTTACCTTGTCTCGGTAAACACGGCACGGAGTGAGGGAGACCCTCGATGGCTTGGGGTTGGTACTCGTCGTCATCAAGCTGACGTACACTCAACGGATTTTAGTCAGACTACTACCTTTGCCCTAGGGTGGGCATGCTTACGAGGTTTGAACCTAGGTCTTCTCTTGGTAAGTGCCCAACGTCTTACCAATCCACCTAGCCCTTGCGAACTTAAACTTCTCTTGGTAAGTGCCAAACGTCTTACCAATCCACCTAGCCCTCGCGAACTTACCTCGTCTCGGTAAACACGGCACGGAGTGAGGGAGACCTCGGTGGCTTGGGGTTGGTACTGTCGTCATCAAGCTGACGTACACTCAGCGAATTCTAGTCAGACTACTACCTTTGCCCTAGGGTGGGCATGCTTACGAGGTTTGAACCTAGGTCTTCTCTTGGTAAGTGCCAAACGTCTTACCAATCCACCTGGCCCTCGTGAACTTAAACTTCTCTTGGTAAGTGCCAAACGTCTTACCAATCCACCTAGCCCTCGCGAACTTACCTCATCTCAGTAAACACGGCACGGAGTGAGGGAGACCCCTGGTGGCTTGGGGTTGGTACTGTCGTCATCAAGCTGACATACACTCAGCGGATTCTAGTCATACTACTACCTTTGCCCTAGGGTGGGCATGCTTATGAGGTTTGAACCTATGTCTTCTCTTGGTAAGTGCCAAACGTCTTACCAATCCACTTAGCCCTCGCAAACTTAAACTTTATGTTAAGGAAAACTGTTCCCCGTATTCCCTGGGGGCAAGACTTTTCGTTCCACGAGGCTTGTTCCATCCGGGTATACTCCTAAAGCTAACTGAGGGGGGTTTGTATCCTGTGTAGGCCGCCACGCTTGAACCCTGGACCTCCTTTGAAGGATTGAGGGAACTTGCCGGTAAAGTACCTAGGTGCAGACTGTTTTATTTAATTTTTATTAAGGTTTGTTTAAATTTTAGAGCTGTTTTTTAACTTTTTTTTTTTTTAGGTGAATTATTTTTGTCTTTTATTTTTTAAAAGTAAAGATTAGTTAACTTGTTATTTTTATAATTTATGGTTAAAAGTTTTTTTTTTTTTGTTTTTTTATACATAAAAGAATCGGTAACTACTTTTTTTTTTGAACAACTGGTCACAAGGTCAAGTCACATTGTTTCAATTTGTAGAGTCAAATCATAATGCTATCATTATAACACTTATCCCCTATCTCTACTTTTTTTTTTGAACAACTGGTCACAAGGTCAAGTCACATTGTTTCAATTTGTAGAGTCAAATCATAATGCTATCATTATAACACTTATCCCCTATCTCATCTCGGTAAACACGACTTAAAGTGAGGGAGACCTCCAATGACACAAGGTTGGAACCGCTATCATCAAGTTAGTGCACACTCAATGGATTTAGGTCAGACTACTACCTTTACCCAGATTGTGTATGCTCGTGAGGTTTGAACCTAGGTCTCCTCTTAGTAAGTGCCCAACTCCCCTTATGTAACCAAAAAAAAACATTTATAGGTTTGTATGATAATTTTTTAATACTTAGGAAAATCGATAACACCATTAACATTTATAGGTTTGTATGATATTTTGTTAATACGGGGAATTGGATGCTGCCACTATAAACCTTAACCCATTCGGTTAGACAAAGTCAACGAGACCCAATTCTCTAAGGTATTTGTATGAGACTTATTTAAATACATAAGAAAATTGGTAATAACATTGGATGTCACTACAAACCCTAGCCTGCTAGGTTAGACGAAGTCATTGGATGCTGCCATTATAAACCCTAGTTTGCTAGGTTGGACAAAGTCATTGGATGTTGCCATTATAAACCCCAGCATGTTAGGTTAGACGAAGTCATTGGATGTTGCCATTATAAACCCTAACCCGTTGGCTTAGATGTAGTCAATGGGACCCCAATCCTCGATAACTTTTAAAAATTGGGAAGAACATTGGATCCCACTATAAACCCTAACCTGTTGAGTTAGATGAAGTCATTGGATGTTGTCACTATAAACCATAGTGGATTGGATTAGATGAAGTGAACGGGATCATCCTCCAAGGCATTTGTATAATATTTTTTTAAATACATAAGAAAATCAGTAACAAAATTGATGCTACTATAAACCCTAACTTGTTGGGTTAGACAAAGGCAACTAGACCCTGGCCCTTCTAAGCATCGAATTTGGACAATTAACCGACAAACACTCAACAGTTACCATCCAACCTATCTCCTTTTAGGTGAACCTTAAACCTCCCTAAGAAAGATCAAAGCCCTAACCACTGGGTTGTTAACTTTTTTGAACATGTTTGTATGATAGTTAAGCGTGTAAAGTAAGTAGTCTTTTTAATTTTAACCAATTTATTTATTTATTTTTTGTTACATGGATGAATTGGTTACAATCACAATTTTTTAGTAAATGCCAGCGCAGTTGGCAGGGTTCAAACTATCAGCGAAGGCTTCCAACACAACCACCATCTCGTTAATGGTAACCCGACGTGAGAAGGGGAGGGTCGGATGCACTTGATTCGCACAGTTAATGGTAACCTGACGTGAGGAGGGGACGGTTGGACGCACAGGATTCGTACAGTCTTTGTCAGTCTGATTCAACACGTGGCATGAAAGGGACCGTTGGACAAGCAGGAAACAAATTGTCGTCATCAATTAAGTGCAACACGCAGAAAAGTCGTATCAGGCTACTGGCTATGCATGGGCATGGCCGTGGGATTGGAACCTAGGTCTCCTCTCAATACGCTTATTTTATTTTTTTTGTTACATAGGAGAGTTGGTTACAACCACTATTTTTAGTAATCGGTAGTGCAGGGTTCAAACAATTTTAACCAATTTATTAATTGAGATGATTTCTTTGTTATTTTTAATGATATTAAAAAAAATTATTAAATTTAAATAGTTTATAATGTTTATTATTTATTAAACTTTTTATTAAAAAGTAATTAACTTAGTTGTGTAAACCTTTTTATAAGATCTTAGTTCAATTAATTAAATTCTTCAACTTTAACAAAGGAGACTAAGATTCTATATCTTGCCAAAAGATGCAAGTTAAATAACTAACTTCCTATAATACCAGGAACACCAAGTTACAGTGACATTGTAATACAAATGGGGTAGAAAACTCTTCACTCACCTACCATGTGATTTAAATAACTAACTTCCTATAATACCAGGAACACCAAGTTACAGTGACATTGTAATACAAATGGGGTAGAAAACTCTTCACTCACCTACCATGTGATTTAAACTAGGGTCTCTTTGAGAAGAACCTAAAGTCATACCAATGGAATGTCCAACACAACAAAATCTCTATCATTATTAATCATAAGATATCTAGTAAGATTTGAACCTTAAAGAAGAACTTAAAGTCATACCAATGGAATGTCCAACACAACAAGATCCCTATCATTATTAATCATAAGATGTCTAGTAAAATTTGAACCTTAAAGTTTTAGAGTTTCCAGTGTTAAACTACTCAGATTATGCTCTAAAAATAAATAAATTATATAACAATTATTTTTACCTAATATATAGTTATATTTGATTACTTAAAAAACATAATATACAATCATATCCTATACCAGATTCAAACCTTAATTCCTTTACTCGAAATCTTATCTAAGTTGAGATCATCAAACACATTTTATCTTAGTTGAGATTGACAGTTCCCCTCAAGATACGCAAAGCTGGAGGGTGAAGAAGTCAGGACCATCAGTAATTTCCCACCACTGAAACGTAATAAGGAAATCCCACAAGAGCACTAAGCACTATCTCTGCATCTTTTGTAATTGTCCTGTCTTGAGCGATTTTTGTTTGCCTCAAAATGATGCTCCGGAGGAGTTCCTCGTCCCTGTTGGGTTATACCCATTGTCTTCCAGACCCCCATATGGAAACCGAATCCAGTTCCCCCGTGAGGATTTTTCCTAAATCTATGCACAATGTGTATGGGTGTGCCAGGTTTAAGACATGCTCGAGCCTCAGAGGTTTTGATGAACCTGTTGCGGGTGAGCTCTCTGTTAGGTGTACTAATTTGATGCGCCCTTTCAGAAGGAACAAGGAACCCAATCACAGGAGTGGGAATCGTTATTGGTCTGAAATAATGTGTTCAACCAAGAATGGCTTATTGGTTGCTGCAAAGGCGAGGACGGTGGTCCTCGATGAGGAGAGGGTGAAATCTCTGAATCTCGAAAGGAACGTTGAAAAATCTGCGTCTATGCAGATAGGGGAATTGGAGGGGGATGCCATGCTCCATCTCACTTCGAGAGAAGGAGAAGATGTCAAACGACTAACCCACATGAAATCTGATTTGCTAGACAGTGCAGAAGACCAGGAGGGTCTATCAGTGTCTGGAAAGATGTTTCAGAGTGTTATGATCGAGGAGACCTATAAGAGTGTAAATGGAGTGGCTTTGGTGTGCACTGAAAAAGGATGCTGTCCTGCAAATGTTTATGAAGATGAACATATGACGGAAGAGCGCTTTGGCATTGGAGAGAGCGGTGATGGAATTGTTAGTAACGAAGGCGAAGGAGGAAGTTCTGTGGCAGATTCGAGCGCTACGGATGCATATTACCAGAAGATGTTGGAAGTAAATCCTGGCAATCCTCTTCTGCTTAGCAACTATGCCAAGTTTCTACATGAGGTGAACATGGATGTTGTGTTTGTTTCTGGTTTTCTGAACAAGATAGAATATGCCTGATAAATTGATGATATATTAGTATCTAGTTTCCATCTTAGAAAATCACCCAGCCCTGCAAAATGCTAGGACCCCAATAGCCTCACTTCTGCATAGTGATGGAAGTGTTTGTCCTACCCAACTAAGTTTCTGGCACATTTATTGCAGTTTAGTCCCCTGAATAGTCATGGTTGTGCCCTATTGGCCACTGACAGTGAAGTTTTAGTCTTCTGAAGAGTGCTTCCAATATGCTTGCATACTGTTAAGAGGTTGTGTTGGTTTTTTTGGATCGATGTAAATCAGGTGCAACATGACATGGGGAAAGCAGAGGAATACTACGGAAGGGCCATATTGGCAAGCCCTGGAGACGGAGAGGTCCTGTCACTCTATGCGAAATTCATATGGGAAACACAGAGGGATGCAGCTCGTGCCCAAGTTTACTTTGACAGAGCAGTGGAGAACGCCCCTCAAGACTGGTAAGCAGCCCTTGACACCTCTTTATCAGTTTCTAATTCTATCAGTAGTTGGCATGTTCAGATTGTTTTTTGACTTGATTTTGGCATCAGAACCCAAAAATCTATTTTATATATGGCTATATGGGTGTTGGTGTTTCAGCTATGTTCTTGCATCTTATGCTCATTTCCTATGGAATTCCGAAGAAGAAGAGGAGGACAATGATCTTCCTGTAGAGCTCAATACGACAAGCCCGACCGACTTTGGTTCTGGAACCGCTGCTCCTGCCTGAAGTTGCAGCAGTGGTAGGGAGATCACAGTTATGTACTTGAAGGCATTGAGGTTTTCCAATTCTTCCATTGCAATATATATCATAGTTTGTATCTTAGAATGCAGTTATACAATTTCTACCGTGCCTATATAACATATAACTGGGTAAGGGCTGACAGACAGTGAACTGGTACACAGAGGGGTTCCTTGCTAGCTACGTATGGGATAGGAATTCTTCTGACAAAGGCGTAGAGATTATCTTATCTATACTTCTGACCTCAACATGAAGGCTAAAGAAACATTTAGAAGAAAGAAGTGTAAATTAAATATGTAACTCTTCTTCTGCATGTTACATTGCAACATAATTCTGATCATTGATTATTGCTTGAAAGTTTTTAAAATGGCAAAGATTATCCAATATCCTCGTTATCCTAATACACCTTGATTAATAAGACCCTCCTAATCATGCAATTAATTTACCATGATAAAGGGCATGAAATGGGAGGTGTTAAATCATATGCCTCTATTTTCTAACTCAGAAGGGGGTATTATCTCCAAATCAAGATGTAACAAGGAGTTTATCCTACTTTAACCCTTCAAATTAAAAAAATAAGCAACAGGTAAATTCATCATTCTTTTTTGTTTTTTTGTTCTTCAACAATGATGTAGAAAAAGGATGTTTTTATTCTTCTAACTAAAAGCATACAATCAATATACAACCCAAAAGGGGTTTATCCGGTCTAGTTTCTAAACCAAGTGGTTGCTTCTATTCTCCATTCTATAGAATAGAATAAAATTGAAATACAACAATTGAGTTTAAACAAAATTGCAATAAATAGTGATATACTTAATTCATAGTCCACATAAAATCACAAATTAATAAAAAAAAATAGTCCACATAAAATGCATCCATTAATTTAAAATGTAATAAGGGAATTTCCTTGTCTTTTTTTTATTAAAATATAATATGTAAAAACATTTTTTTAATTTTTTTTTCAATATAAAATATAACAAGAAAAAAGAGGTTTTACATTTATTTTTTAAAAAAATGCAATAAGAATTTACAAATGTATCAAAACAAATTTAATTGGAAACTAAAGGAAATGCATAAAGGATTTTTTCATTTTCCTTTTTACTTCAAAATTTAGTAAAGTGGGTTTGCAAATTTCATTCCCATCAAAGAAAGATACATGGAAACAAGTAGATTTTTGCTCAAAATGGGTCCTTGACTGAAGCTATCCTAAAGCCCTAGACAAATTTTAGGTTAAAACTCTTAAATCCCTCTTTTGATCTCTATGCCTATTCTATTTACCTTTTCCTTAAACATATATCCCCAAAGGTTCCAAGCTTGACCATTTAGCACTCTAAATGGCATGCTTTGATCCCTTCTTTGCCTTACAATATAGTGGTTAAGTCTCAAATAAGTAACAATTAGCTATGGATGGAATAAAAGGTTTAATTTCGAGAATTATTTTTGCATAAGATCGACAAGATAGGTGAGTTCAGGTTTGGAACAATTACTATGAGGTAATGTCATTGCCTCCTCTCACCAAAAACATAATATTCAAATTCCTACTCTCTTGTCCAAACCCAAAGGCATAGAAAATTGGGATGCTCTAAGAAAATGGAGTATTTATATGCTTGGTAAGGTAAACTCTAATTAGGGGGCCCACTCAACTCTTACCTTAACTAACATTTTAGCCTTTAACCAAATCATTGGGCTTAATAATTGGTTAACGTAAACATAGAGTCTACCGACATAAGGCCTATGGAAAGGGTCCCATAAAATAATGTTTTTATGCCACCTTCATGGAGAAAAAAGGAGAGAAATTCTAAACAAGTATAAAAATCATGTTCTCTTCCATCCAAAAGGAACCTTATTAAACCATTTGCAAACATTAAGAGCTTTTTCTAAAAAGAACAAATATTAAGATTTAAAATAAAATATCAATTCTAGTCAGTGAGGCCTATGAACCAACAACACTATGCATATATACTCATAATAAAAGTACAATGCAATATATCAATATATTTGGGGAGAACATGCCAAAATGGACCTACTAGCTATTTTTTCCTTCACAAAATTTAGATGGCTACACTATGTGATATAGAACCAACAAAATTGCTCTTACATGGAGGAACAATCAATCTGGAAGTCATGGGATATCTAAAATATTGGACACATTTCTAGTTTTAGAGAATCTCTTAGCTTTCTCTCATAAGATGATAACTTGGATAGATAAAGGGGGAGGATCAGATCATTCTCCAATCCTTTTACATTTAGAAAAGGATGAGGATAAACCACTAGATCCTTTCAAATTCAATCCCATTTGGCTGAGGGATGAAGAATTTTAAAACATAGTAAGAACAAAATGGAGGCATTATGACCCAACCTCAAAAGAGACAACCATGTCCGAGTTTACAAGTAATCTTAGGAGAATAAAATCAGTCACATTAGGTTAGGCCAAAGCAAAATACTGGGAAGCAGAGGCAATGAAATTGAATCTGCTCTAAATCAGCTTTATAGTATTGGAGGTAATGAAGTTTTTTCAAAAACGAAATCATGCAATTAAATAACTAAAAAAAGGAAGAGATAATTGTTAGAATGGGAGGAGGCAAAATGGATAATGGAAAGCACAAATTTATGGCTAAAACAAGGGGATGAAATTACAAATGTTTATTTTTAAAATTAAGCAAAACAAAAGAAATATACAAACACATTTTGAAAAGTGAAAGAGGAGAATGGAAACACTTTGAGAAGATTCCGAGAGTTGGCACCATTAGCAATAAATTACTTCAAATACTTGTATAAAAATTCAAATAAAACAAATATAGTAGAGACAACCAAACTAGTTCTAAAGTTTCCCAAGATGGTCAATGATAAACATAAAAAAATCTTTGTTCTCAGAAATCACCAAGGAGGAATTACATTTCCTTGTCAAATCATTCAAAAAGGGAAATTTCTAGGTCTAGATGGATGAAAATTTTATTTTTATTTGAATTTTTATGAATTGTTGGAGGAGAATATTTTAAAAGAGGTAGAAGAATCAAGGATTAAGAGATAGTTGCTAGGATCCATAAATTTTGCTTTCTTGGATTTGATTCCAAAAAAGACAATCTAGAATCTTTTAGGGATTATAAACCTATCTCTTTATGTAATACCCTCTATAAAATCATTTTTAAGATTATAGCTAATAGAATTAAAGGGATATTCTTAGACAATTTTTTAGAAGAATAGTTTGAGTTTTTAAGTAAATGGCAAATTCATGAAGCAATAAGGGTAGCCCAAGAAGGACTACATTAAATAAATACAAGGAAGCAACAAACAATGGTAATAAAATTGGATCTAGCAAAAGTTTTTGATAAAGTAAATTGGTTATATATTAGGTTGAGCCTAATTCAAATTGGATGTAGCATTCCCTTTGTGAATTGGGTGATGGAATGTATCAATTTAGCCTCTTTTGTTGTACTTCTCAATGGCTTAGCTTTCATTTTTTCAAGGCTTCTAGAGGTTTGAGACAAGAGTGTCCTCTTTGTCCTCTCCTTTTTATTTTGGTAGTATAAGGTTTGAGGAGACTGATCAGGGAATATAAAAGATAGGAAATGATCAAGGGTATCAAAATTAGTAACTCTTTGAAGGTAAACTGTTTGCTCTTTGCAAATGTTGTTTTACTTTTTGGAAATGGGACATTGAAGGAAGACTTAAAGTATAAAGAAGTGTTGAACCTATATTGTATGGCTATAGTAATATAAATAAATCTACAAAAAATAGAAATAGCCTTCAATAGGTTTCAACTAGGGCAAATAGAAGCAGTAATAAGATTTTTTTTATTCAAGCAAGTAGACTTTGAAAAAGGGATAAAATACTTAGGCTTTCATATTAAACCTAATGACTATGGGTACCAATCAAGTAGAGAAAAGGATTAACACTTGGTGCACTAGGTGGATATCATTTGGGGGTTGCCTTACATTGGTGAAATTATTTTTGGAAGCCAACCTAGTCTACTGGAACTCCCTGGCTTACATTCCCATCACAATAGAGAAAATAAGGAAGAAGTGTTTCCTATTTCTTTGGTCAGGTAACAAACAGAAGGATGCAATAGCACTAGTTAAATGGAACAAAATATCTAAACCAAAATTAGATGGAGGATGGGACCTCAAGAATATAAATAATTTTGGAAAAGCTTTAGCAATAAAATGTTTATGGAGATTGATAACCGATAAATGATTATGGCAAGAAGTAATTCAAGAGAAATATTTAGGCACATTGTCCTTTCACTACATCAAAAAGGGTCTTTAAGGGTGGTTATTTAGTCGCTGTCTATGAGGGTATCATAAAAAATGTGAGTCCTACAACGATGGTTAAAAACCACTTCAAAAATCGCCCTCTTAGGGTCTATTAGGACGGTTTAAAACCTCCCTCTTAGGTCTATTAGGGTGGTTTAAAATTGCCCTCTTATTATATATATATATATAAACCTAAGAGGGCAGTTTTAAACCGTCCTCTTATTATTACTTTTAATATTTTTATATATATATATATATATATATATATATATATATATATATATATATAACACATGAAAAACTAGTTTTATTATTACATGAGAATCTTAGTAGTTTATCATGAATAATTGTTTATTATTACATAAATTTTGTAGATAAACAGGTGACTAATCCAAATTTGATTTTTCTTATGACTCATATGACTGTATTTTAATAAAATGGTGGTTTACAAATGTCGAGGAAAAATGAAGTGTTTTGGCCGTTTAAGTGCGACCGCTTATTGCTGAAGTTTCCATTGTAACTTATTTGGATTGGATTTGGGAAAATTTAGAGAAATTTTAAAAACTTTAAGGTGAATAAGTGTTGGAAAAAAAATGTAAGCAATGTACAGACTGAGCTCTCCACCCAAGAAACAAAGATGCTAAATCCAAGAATAGATGATGCAAGTATTGCATGCCTAACAACAAAGCCCACATGAAGAATCTTAAACAGGGTCATTGGCATATGAAATAATGATGTTTTTTGAAACTAGTTGTTTTTCATTAATTTTATTTTAAACTTTTCTTCATGACTTAAAATATGAATAAAATAGCCCACCTTTAGAGCAATTGTAAACCAATCACTCGAAAGTTTTGAATTGCAAGATATTCTCTTTGATCCAAATACAACATAAAAGTAGTAACCGTGTAAAATTCAAAACCCATTACTTCCAAATTTTTATCTCTATCATTGTAGTTTCAAGTGATGATGTATTGAATTCCTTAAGCAAAACACTGCAACCCCAACATTAACAAAATGTGAGGCCTACAAGCCTGTGAAAGCATTTAACTCCTCTAGACCTCAAAATGACAAAATTATTCCTTATGATAATTGCCATAGCCATAATTTTGCAGACATTTGATAAAAAAGAAGAAGAAAGTAAGTCATGTCAATGCCAGACCCAGGCTAACACAATCTCCCCATTAACTAAAATATAAATGAAAACATGTGACTAATAACATGTATTTGTACAAAAATGAACTGCTTTAGAACATAAATTTATTAATAAAGACTTCAGGACATCTTCAATACGTGCCATAAACAGTAAAAAGGATTCCAAAAACTAAAATGGCCATATCAATGGTTTTTTTTTTGGAAAATTTAGAGAAATTTTAAAAGCTTTAAGGTGAATCAGTGCTAGAAAAAAAATGTAAGCAATGTACAGACTGAGCTCTCCATCCAATAAATAAATATGTTGAATCCAGGAATAGATGATGCAAGTATTGCATGCCTAACAACAAAGCCCACATGAAGAATCTTAAACATAGTCATTGGCATATGTAAGAATGATGTTTTCTAAAACCAGTTGTTTTTCATTAATTTCATTTTAAACTTTTCTTCATGACTTGAAATATGAATAAAATAACCCATATTTAGAGAAATTGCAGACTAGTCACTTGAAAGTTTTGAATTGCAAGATATCCTCTTCAGTCCAAAACCAACATAAAAAGTAGTAATAGTGTAAAATTCAAAACCCAATACTTACAAATTTCCATATCTATCATTATAGCTTCAAGTGATGATGTCAAACTAAATTCCACAATCAAAACACTACAACCCCAGTAGCAGAATGCGAGGTCTACAAGCTTGTGAAAGCATTTAACTCCTCCCGACCTTAAAATGACATAAAATTATTCCTCATGATAATTGCCATAGCCATAATTTTACAGACATCTGATAAAAACAAAGAAGAAAGTAAGTGATGTCAATGCTAGAACCAGGTTAACACAATCTCCTTATTAACTAAAATATAAATAAAAATGAGTAAAAAGAAGGGGAAAAAGAAATAAAATTAGCATACATGTAGCTAACATGGCAAAATATTTTCCCCTTTTTACAAGTGCAGTTGATTATGTTTGCCTATATATTTCTATTCTGGTCCATAGTTAGGCCACTTTTATTCCAACTGTTTTCCCTATACCTGAGATTTGATCTACCATTAACTAGCCTGGTATTCTATGCTTACACATTTACAGATAAAAAAAAATTAATCCTTAACATGGAGTCTTTCTATAACCATGATATAATATATCTGTGTGACAGAGGAAGACATAAATACCCTATTGTACCATGTTAGAAATAAAATATAGGAAAGTCATGAGCTTAAAGCATGTTGGCACAAGAAGTGTGAATACTTTATTAATCGAGAAGTTCTTTTAAACATAGTGATTCATCAAAGTCTGGTAGACAAAACAAGGCTACGCGATGTTGGCTTGAAGATTAGATTGCTTGGGTATAATTGATTGTGCTCATCATATGTGACAGATCAGTCATCAAGCCAGTAGATCTACTGGGAAAGGGGGGGACATGGGGAAAAGGGGGTGGGTAAGGGGGGACGCATTGGGGGGGATGGGAAGGGGGGTATGCATGGGGGAGGAAAAGGAGGGATGTGTGGAAAGGACACATGGGAGGGCAGGGGAAGGGGGAACACATGGTGGGAAGGGGAAGGGGGACATGTGGGGTGCTGTGAAAAGTGGAAAGGGGAAAGGAGCGTTGGGAAAGGCACCGACCTACAACACAGGACCAGAAAAAACAACATCAAAACCCTTATATTTTTGGATCTGGTGTGGTTTATTAACTCACACCAAAATTAAACTGTAATGGAATTGGTGATTACATTGGAGCTAAAGATGAGAACCTCTATAATCCTCTACAAGGAATTTAACTTGAATAATTTATTAACAAGCACTATACCACCCTATCCCTTTCTAGAGGGAGCCATAGATGTTATCTTCTAATTTTGGTTCTTCATTATATTGTTGATTTAACCATACTTTAGAATTCAAGGAGCCAAATAGAAAAGCCAAGCTAGACGGTTTAAGAGAATATATTAACTCTTGTTGCAACAACAGTTAAAAAAAATTAGATGACACTCAAATAAATTGACATGGGTTATTAGCAAAAAAATTTCTAGTAATGCAAGGTAAGATTTTCATAGTCTCAAGAGGAGAACTAATTAGTGTAATTAATAACCCATTTAAGCAAAGCACTGACAGATGCCTCTTCTTCTATTACATGTATTCCTCCCAAGATGAAAAAGCTCCCCTGTTATTTGTATACAACCATGGAAATGTATGTAAAGAATTATCACTAAGTCATGAACGGTAGTTATCCCCTCTTAAAGAAAGGCAAATATCTTAATTTTATGTACAACACAGGCTAATTGTGAGGTTGGATAACAATACCTAGCTATAAGCCCATAAACATTATGGAAAAAATCAGGAGGTTGGATAACAATACCTAGCTATAAGCCTATAAAGATTATGGGAAAAAACCTACCCACCCTGAGCATTATCACAAGGTCAAACACTCAACTATATCACCTCACCTTTTATAAGTTCCCCACTCCAAAATTGCGTTAATTGAATAGTGTAGAGATTAAAAGAGCTATATAATGTTATATACAAAGTTGTTGAAACCTTCCATCTGTAGCGAGGGAAGCAAAAGGTGTATATCTTGTAATAGAAAAAATTTCAATCATTTATTCACAAGCTAAAATCCATCGAATGATATTCCATGAATATACAGAAAATCTAACAAGCAAGTGCACACCACATGAAAACATTCATACTGCCTCAAAAGATCCACAATCCAACACAAAAGCAACATAACATGTATATCCTATAGTAGAAAGGATGGATACTCCATAAATACATCATTCATTTAAAAGTTGAAGTCGAATGCAAATATATTCTGTGTATATATATCAAATTTAACACGTCTATGCAAACTACTTGAAAATATTCATACTCACTAAACACATCCATAATTTAACACAAAAGCAGATTGGCATTTATATGTTAAAGTCGAATGGACGGAGACTCGATAATTACATCGTTCATTTATAATACACAGTCGTCGGGATAGATATTTAGTGAACATATTCAAACCAGATAATTCAATGAATATTATATCAATCCTAATAGGCATATGGATGCCAACTACAAATATTCGACATATGTTTGCACTACTAAGAAATATTTTGTAATCTTTCAACTTATTTGAGCTAAGAATGCATACCATAATGAAGAAGTTAACCCATTGTATGATGAATGTGATAACTTGAGACTATATTTTAGCTTTTACAAGCTAAAACAACATTTATGTTTCCACTCGTATCAAAACACTCGAACCCGTATCAAAACAATCGAACCTGCAAATCTAAAAAATCAAAAATCTTGCCCGAATATAAAAAATAAAAAATCTCGCTCGAATCCTTCATTATTTTTTAGGTGATTATTAAGGTCTAAGAGGGCAGTTTAAAACCACCCTCTTAGACCTAAGAGTATGGTTTTAACCGCCCTCTTAGGTCTATTAGAGCGTACAACCATCTTTTAGGCACCATTAAAAGATTTTTTTGGTGAGGGCGGTTTAAAACTACCCTCTTAGGGTCTATTAGGGCGGGTTTTTACTACCGTAAAAATCCATCGTATTTTAGTCGTACTTAAAAGCCTTTTTTGGTGTGGTGTTTGTAGATTGGATTAGATTGTAGAATAAATTCGTTTCAAAATCCACAATTATTTGGAAAGCACTAGTGAGAAATTTTTTATTAGTTGAGAATTTCTTGATAGATATCCTTGGCTAGGAAGCAAAGGAGATTGTCAACTTCCACAAAACATAATAGATCATCTTCATAAACAAGGAAATATGGTATTAGCATAGGTGTTATCGCAAAGAGTACTAATTTATGGAAATAAGGATGGCTCATAGTATAAAAGCTAGCACTAGGAGGAAATGATTCACATATTTGACATGATTACACAAGAATTGAAAAGAGAAAATATAAGAGTAAATTGATAAAGAGACTTTCTAGTATGGTCCAAGAATCCAGCAAGTGGGAAGTAAACGGTTAGAGAATGGCATAAGGCATGTATAAGGTAAGATTTGGCAACAATAATGTTGAAAATATTTGGTGGTGGAGTAGAATATGGAAGGTAAAAGCTCCCCTAAAAACTAGAATCTTTGCCTAGTTAGCTCTAGCCAAAAAAATACTAACATGGGATGTTCTTCAAAGGAGGTCTTGGCAAGGACCAAGTTAGTGTGTCATGTGCAGAAAGGAAGAAGAAATAATGGACCATATTTTGGTTCATTTTCCTTTTGTAAGAGAAGTGTGGAATTCAATTCTGACTTTGTCTCAAGGGAAAGGACAACGACCTACCAGGAATATTTTGGATTGCATGCAATAATGGTTCAAAGAAAGAAAATTAAAGGAGTATAGAAATTTTTCTTTGATAGTGGGATGGGTCTTATGACTGGCTAGAAATATCAAGTTTTTTGAAGGTAAGGAAATTCTAGTGATTCAGGTACAAATGTAGATTACTTACAATTTTGAAAGTAAAATTCTTTCTAAAACCAAAATTTAGCATGCATATAGGAACACCAATAGTGGATCCTATGAAGACATGGACCTTCTTTTATGGAGATGTCAGGGTAGCCTGGGTATATGTGGTGCAAGGAGAGCACTTAAATAAAAATCATAAGATCACTTTCAAGGAAGGTTTAGGGGAAGGAACAAATAATATGGTAGAATGGAAAGCATTGATCCTCTTGATGAGAATAGTAGTGGAGCAAGGAATTACAACTTTATATATTTATGGAGATTCAAAATTAGTGATAAGTTGGGTTGTAGATCATGTTGAGATGAAAAACTTACTTTTCAATCCTTTCTATGAGCAAGTGAAATTATTAGAATCTTCTCTAACAAAAATTGCATTCAAGCACATCTATAGATTACTAAATGTAGAAGTAGACGGTCTTTCAAAATATGGTTTGAATCTTCTAATAGGCACTTGGCAAAGTGAAGAAGTGGTTAGAGGACTTGGGGTTTCCTCACAGTCCTTCTCTTATTAAGGATCATATTAGAGATTATTTAATAGCCAAAAATGGGGAGGGGGGTTGAAATGGACCCTTGCCATTATTTTTTAGAAATACAGGCTTCAAATAGTGTTTATATTCAAAATTAAAACCTAAGTCATTCAAGAACTATTGTAATTGATCAAGAAGTTATTCTTATTTTCCACTTGTCAGTCTTGTTATTAAGATTTTATTAATGTATTGTAAGATGACTGTAACATATCATAACAAAGAGGCCAATAATCCTCTCAATTCAGTTTAGACCAACTCCTAGATAGGATGTAACTAAAATTCATGAGGGTAATTCATACTTATAGCATTGTAAATTTTTTCAAACTCAAAAATAAAAATTATAAAATTTTCCTAGAAATATATATATATATATATAGAGAGAGAGAGAGAGAAAGATGGTGTTTCCATAATTTTATCTCTTCCATATTATTTTTTGACACCTATGACCTTCTCCTCAATAATACCCACTTGCTCAATAATACCCACTTGCTCAGTTAGATTGAAGGTGATCTTGTTAAATACTCATATAAAAAATAGTAGTTATTCAATTTACAAAAATAATAAAGCAATCATAACATTAATCCTTAATGAGTACATAATGGAAACCACATGAAGTATTAAATAATGAGTCATCATTGTCACTTGTGATCCAAACAATCAAGACATATAAGAAGTCAAATGCAACAAATAGTTTCAATAAATTGGGTTGTGAACATCCTTCCCCTCTCGAAAGAGTCATGATTTGAATGTCTACTAATAAGGACAAAGTATCAAATTTGAAATAAAAATACTATTTAAGAAAAAATATGTGGAATTTTTTTTTAATTCTTTACATTTTTCTTAGTGGTATTATCCTTAGTATATTGGCCCTCCTGGATCTTACATTAGGATACCTCTTTGGTACACAAGTGCAACTTGAATGTATCAAGTATCCTTTCTAGCTCAACTAGAACCATATTTGGGTCCTAAACCTATAATCATTACTAATAAAGCATATGATAAGAATTATCATGTTATTTTTCTATCAAGGAAGCATGCAAACATTATGATTTTAAGAGGGTTTTGGGGGTAGGGAAATTCTGTTGGCAATTTTGGGTACTTTGGGTACATTGCCTTTGCTCAAATGGATAAGTTGTCATTGATGTCAAAAGGCATTTTTGTGTTGATATCAAAAGAGTGTGATGTCAAGAATATCTTGAGAAGCTTCATTATGTTAAAGGGTTTTTATTAAAACCATGGAGGTGACAAGGTTAAAGGTTTTTCTTAAAACCATTTGGACTCATTAAGGGTTTTTATTAAAACCAAGCTTAACTTAATGCAAAGGTCCATGTTTATTATTAATAATTAAATTAACTCAAACCTTTGTCAAAGGTCCAAGTTTAATTTATTATTAATAAAATAATAATAATAATTATTTTAATTATTATTAAAGGGTCTTTCAACCCTTAAGCGACGGAAGAAAAAAAGAATTCTTTCACCGATATGTTGCCATCGTTGGAGGAGCGCCGACATCAAATAGTTAAGGAAAAATGGCTATATAAGTGGGGATGATTTTCTAAAGTGAGCACCTCCGATTAATTTTGACATCTACGATTTGTGTTTACTCTGTATCTTTCGATTTGCGCTTGGCGTCTGTGATTTGCATTTGCTCGATATCTTTCGATTTGCGCTTGGCATCTGCGATTTGCATTTGCTCTATATCTTTCGAATAGCGCTTGGTGTCTTCGATTTGAGCTTGCTCTATGTCTTTGAATCTCCAATTGATGTCTTTGAAATTGTGCTTGTTCTGTGTCTTGGAAACCATGCTTGGCATACTCGGATTTGAGCTTGGGCTGCATCCTTACCTTTTTGCTTGACAGTAGTGGATTGGCAATTGCACCTGAACTGCGTTTTTCAAACTATGCTGTGAGATGATTAATGCAAGCATTTAGTGACTTACATTTTGGAAAGCGCTCACCAGTTTGCATGTGGCTTGTGGAAGACGTTTATGTTTTCTAGATTCTTGGTGTCAAAGGAAGATAAAAGAGAGGGCAGCGCTGTATTTCTTCGTTGGGCACTTGTGACCCAACGACGGTGGCGTTTAAGTGAAAGCGCTAGAAGGCAGAGGTGCCGAGTTTGATTCTCTTCGTTGGTAATTTTCTTTTGGTCGCGGTGTGCAAAGGATAGTGGCTGTGAATGCGCGGGAGGTACAAGGTTAAGGTATCATATTTGCTTTGACATTGTTTTATTGATGTTTAATGTTTATGTGGAGTAATAAGGTGTAAAGAGGTTTTACTTTGTATGTATATTATACTTCGGTGGTTTTTACTAAGTTGGAGAAATAAGGTGTTATTTTGGATCTTTATTATTGTGTATTATTGTATAGTTGCTAACTCTAATTGGTGGCAAATTGAGAGTTAGTGTTGTGACAGATTTTGAGTTCTCCTTATTCATCAAAGTAAATGTATGGGCAACTTCTTCCATGTATGTTATTTATGGTATATTTTCTGAAATTGAGTTTGGAGTGAAAAGGTTGTCTACTAGGTATTTTTGGTGTAAATCTTATTTTCTGGATATTGAAGATTGTTTATGCATTAAAGTCATTGATGAATTTTTGGGTGAATGCATAATTCTGGTTGAGGAAGAGGAAGCATTTTTGCACTAGGGTTTATGTTAGTAAGTCTTGCTACTTGCATTGAGATGATGAAACCCTAGTTGTTGGTGAAAAGAATATAAGTATCATTGTTATATGAGATATTGCATGGTTGGCAATTGTTGGGTTGTGTTTCATATTCTTGAGAAAAGCATACTACATCTATCTTATCCTTTTGAGATTGAGATTGAGTTGAGATTGAGATTGGGATTTAAGTATAGAACATATTGGGTCTCTAACAATTCTCTTTATGTTTCTATGAGATTTGATATTGAGATTGGGAGTTAATTATAGAACATATTGAGTCTCCAACAATTCTCTTTATGTTTCTATGAGGTTTATGAATCACATTGGGTCTCTAACAATTCTCTTTGTGGGTTCATGCTAAGCAAGTTTTTCTTGGTGAGCTTGCTGAGGTTTTGGACAGGTTCCGGTGGGGACTTGTGAGCAGATTTGGATAGGTCCTAGCAGAGGACTTGTGAGCTAAGTTTTTGAGAGTTCTATCAGAGAACTTGAGGACAGAGGTGCATTGGTTCTTTGAGAAGAACCTGAGGACAGATTTGGCAAGTCTTTGAGAAGGCTTGTGTGTAGAGGATTGATTTGTTCAAAGAGTTGGACAGATCTGACAGACAGAGGAAGACTTGTACTATACCGACTGACTGTGTTTGGTACAGGTAGCTGAGCTGCTGTGGACGTGATCATAGAAGGCAAAGGTTTCTTAGGCTAAGCATTAAGGATAGGAGGTCTTCGATGGAAAGGAGTTCCACGTGCTGGCAAGAGGTAGAGGCAGTTGATCTTCTGAGGGATCATTTCCAAAGCAGAGGGGAAGGTATCTCCTTTGAGCAGAGGCTCATAAATTTAGATTGGGGGAAGGTGTCTCCTTTGGTCCGAGGCTCATAAACATTGTAATTGGGAGGGTTTCCCAAAGAACTTTGAGATAACTTTTAGATAAAAGTTTTGTGGACGTAGCCCAGGATTTCTGGGTGAACCACGTTAAAATTGGTGTCACTTTGTGGATGATTTTGTGCATTGCTTTGATATTGCTTTGGGTATATTGCTTTACTGTTTTGAAGTATAAAGGAAAAAGTAAAAATAGGTCTTATACTGTTCACCCCCCCCTCTTAGTATAAGCTTGTGTTCTTCAAATTCTACAACCAAGTTGACCAAGTCTAGAACTTAAAATGGTCCTACATATATGGTGCAAGCTTAGAAGACTTGCCAAGCTTGATGGAAATATTTTATGGGGTAATTCTAAGTACCTCTTTATCATTAATTGCATACTATCTAAGTCCAATTCTTGTTGGCATAACTCTTTTTTCGGTCTATGACTTCCTTTAATCACTATGTAATTAATATCACATACTCATTCATTGCCCTTAGCGTACCTATATCTAGGACCCCTATGTCCTCAAATTTGTTCCAACTAAGAGGTGTGGAACATTTCATTCCATATATTACCACTAAAGAAGCCATGCCTAGACTACATTTATAGGAGTTATTATAGGTAAAATCCACCAATGGAAAAATATCCTTATGATCTATACCATTGATCCCTACAATACATCCTCAATAAGTCCTCTAAATATTTATTCACCTTTTTATTTTAACCATTGATCTTAAAATGGTAGGATGAATTAATTTTCAAATAAAACCATTAACGTAGCATTTAAGATTTTCTAAAACCTTGAAGTGATCCTAGTAAATAATATAAAAGATGATTCTTTCTATTACACCATGCAATCTAAAAATATTTTACACAAAATTTCTTAACAAAATTGGAAACAATCCTTTAGATTCCTTGGAATAAAGTGTTCTACCTTAATCAATCAATTGATTACGATGAGGATAAGAACATGTAAGTTTTTGTACATAGAAAAGTCTTGCACAAAGTCCATAATAATCTCTTTCCACTTCCACTTTGGTATACCACAAGGATACAACAATCATTTTGAATGTATCTACTCAGTCTTAGCTTGTTGGCACATTGTATTTCATCACAAATTCTACTACAACCTTCTTAAGACCTGGATAAAAGTATAATTTTATCAACTCCACCACCAATTTGGTTAAATTTAGATGTTTTGAATATAGAGTGTTGGAGAATATTACATCATTTGGTACATGCTAATGTACCCCCATGGTACCTTTGTGGTATATTTATAAATAATAGATTAGGGTTGAGTATAGTTTAGAGTGTGAGTTGTATTTCCCCCTTTATGTAAGCGTGAATGTGCAAGAAATGCATAAGTATCATGTAATATTGTAATGTGCAGGAAATGCACAAATGTCATGTAAGTTAGACTGCAAGTGTTGGTTGAGTAAATGTGCACAAGTGTCATGTATGTAAGAGTGCAAATATGTAATGTAAATATGTTCACAATTGCCCTAGATTAGAGAGTGCAAGTAGAAGTGTAATATTCATATAAATGTGTGCAAGTATTATAGATTCAAGTGTTTATAAAGTATGCAAGTGACAAATAGATAAGACAAGAGTAATGAGACTTGGTATATGGAGAGAAATAGCCAAGTATGGGAAGAGTCATATTACTATGGCTATATTAGGGAGACAATACTCCATAAGAAGGGAAATCAAATACAATTCATATATCTCATTATCTAATTGTAAAAGGAAGAACAACAATAAAGTTTGTATAATTTTTGAGCAATTAATATTGTAAGTTGTTCTTCATGCATAGTATATGAATGATTCAAGCTATTTACATTCATATTTCAATATATAATTGAATGTTATTTGATTTATTATAAGCCTTGATATACATATTAATTTGCTCAAAATATTTTACTCATATTATTATTATCTTTTATATTATATTGTGGTTATTTTATATTGGGACTTGTGTGATATTTTCAAGTTGACATGTGATATTTTGTGGTAGTATAAGGCTTGTAAATCCATTAGTGGTATCCAATATGCCACCAGAATCTATCCAATTGATAGAGTTAATTTTATTAGCCACCATTATTAATTGATTTTATTTAGTTTGATAAAGTTGATTAAGAGTCAATCCACTTTGAAGGAAGTGAGACTCAAACTCTATTTTAAGGTCATATTGAGTAGATTAGACTAGGGTCTTTCCACTAGGTTGAATGAAAATCAGTGAAGACTAAGACTCGACTATATTGATAGATAGGAAAACCAAATAAATAATATTTGGTTATTCAAATATACTGCTAACCTTGACATTGATTTGAAAAAATTGAAGTTTTTGTAGATTAAAGATTGAAAGGCAAATCAACTCTGAGAAATTTGATCATTCAGGGATATAGCCAAACATTGACATTAAATATTGAGGTAGAATCAACTGTGAATATAGTTGATCATTTAGGGACATCTAGTCCCACCTTGACATTGAATATTAAAGAAAGAAGAGAAATAGAAGCAATAGTAGAAGAAAGGAACAACAAAACAATAAGTATAAAGATACATAGTAGGAGTAGGTTAAAAAAATCTACATTGAATAAAATAAGGCCATAGAAGCCTATTTTTTATTTTTATATGAATCCTCCATTGAAGGAGAAGAATTTGGAAGAAGAATAGAATTATAGAAAATAGAAGAGGCCATAAAAGGCCTATATTGAAGAATAAAGAATCCAAGCAAGCTTACATAAGGATAAAAGGCTAGAGGAAAGCATAATAGAATAAGCTCTTATACTATTGATTCTCAAATGACCTACTATCATGTGTTAGGTATTTATTGAATCAGTTTACAAGGAGTTGTGTGAAAGGAACTAGAGCATGAGAAAGTATTACCAGCCATCATAGCATTTGAAGAGTTGTTGGAATAGTAAATAAGTAGACCAGACCAAAGATAAAGTACAAAGAAGACCAAGCAAATTAGGCTAGAGACAAAATACAAAGTGGACTAAGAAAATCCGGCCAAAGATGAAGTAATAAGTAGACCAAGTGAACCAGGTAAACTAGTCACATGTAATAACAAAGAAAATGTAATCCAATCGTCTGTGCTAATAGAGAAGAGGTGAATAAGTAGCCTATTATAAGAAAGGCAAAACAGTCACCTTGTGATAATAGAGAAGAGGTAAATAAGTTTCCTATTATAATAAAGGTAAACTAATCACTGATTAAAAGTAAAAGGGAATAAAACTAGAGTACATTGTGATGAAAAGAAAAGCAATGTTGTAATCTGAAGCTAAGAAGAACACAAAACTCAATGAAGCTATATGCAACAACAAAGTTATCACATGAAGATAAGTCAAGAAGCTCAACATCTACTAGAGCCACCTAAACAAAGCAAAAGAACAATAAGTTAGCACTAATATTGAAGGTGAGGCAAATTATATAAATAAATCAATCGAAGGATAATCTACTGTTAGTTGTTAGAAAAGAGCAATGGATGGATGAACCATAATGAAATGTTAATGAGTGCAAAAAATGTGAATAGTTGGTGAGGTGAAATGGATAGATGAGATGGGGAAAATTATTGTAATATTAGAAAAATGAGTAATGTTACAAGCGTTATACAATCAACATTGATTTTGGGAAGATATCACAGCAATAATCTCGTTGAGAGGTAACTGAAAATGCATTACATTTTTAGAAATATTTAAAGTTCTTGAATTAATTTGGCACTATGTTTTTTGATAGGAGAAATAAGGATTAAAATGTTTAAATATTTCCTAAGGTTGAGACTAAAAATGGACAGGAATGATAAGAAGTAAATAATATTATAGTTTGCTTATTATTTAATAGTTTTTGAAGTTTTTATAGAAGATTGAAAAACATTTTAAACTTTTAATTTTTGAAATACTTGAATTATTTAAATTTGTAAATCAAATTGGGGAGTCAAAAGGTTTTCAACATAAAAAATTTAGAATAATTTGCAAATTTATTAATAGGTAGTTATAAGGTTGTCTACTTCAAAGGTTATTATTATTTAAATGAGTTCCATTATGTCAAAAAATAAAATTTTCCTTTTTGAATATCAACTTCTAAAAGGACCAAATTTTGCATCATGGAAAAAAAATGAAATCTATCTTAGTGGTAGAAAAACTCTAGGATATAGTTAGTGGAACAAAAATAAAACCTAGTGAGGATGCAAGAGAAATACAAAGATTTGAAGAAGGTGATGCAAAAGCACTTATGTTGATAACATTTGGAATAATTGATGAAATTCAACCATACTTAAGTGGAGCAAAAAAATCTACAAAATCTAGAAATACTTTATGCAAAATATTTGGAGCGAAAAATAATGCTACAATTCTAAATTTGCAATCCCAACTGTATTCCTTAAAACTCAATAGTGGAGAAAGTATAGAACTTTTTCTTCATAAAGTAGAAGATATAAAAGCAAATTTATTAACTCTAGGAGAAAAAGTAGAAGATAAATTTCTTGTTCAAGTAATATTAAGAGCACTTCCAAAAAGCTACAAACATCTAGTCACATATTTGCAAGTTTTAAGTAAGGAAACTACATTTGATGACTTAGTTAATATTCTTTAAGAATATGAAGTAGAAAACTTAGTCAAAGATGAAATGACTAATAATGCCTTGGTATCTAAAGATGATACACAAGGTAATATTACTTCAAATCCAAGATACAAATCCAAATGGAATTCAAGATATTATCAAATATGTAAAAAAAAGAGGCCATAGCATAAATTACTATAGATACAATAAAATATCAGTATCAAGGAAATTAGATGAATATGAATCAATGTGGTTAAAAAAATAAACTAGTCCATCAAAGGCAATATCAATATCAATACCAATACAATCCTCAATGACAACAACACTTTTAGTCTCAGTATCCATAATATCAATATCATCCTCAGTATCAATATGGACATCAACAACAACATCCTCAGTTACAGTATAGAAAAGGAAATAAAAAAGGAACTTTATCTCAAGAAATTCAAGAATTAGAGGAAACATCTATAGAAAGTGAATTCAAAGCTCTTTGAACAAATCAATGAAGATGTACATTTTTCAAATAATTCTGAAGATACTAATGTTGTAGTTGCTATAGAACATTATGATACAAAAAGAGAAATATCATAAAGAATATATGGAAAGATCAAGACCAAGACAAAAAATAACAAGATAAAGAAGTAGAAGAAGAAGATGAGGAAAGCATAGAAGAATAAAGCAAAAAGAGATACAAATCAAAAGCAAGTATCTGAACAAGAGATATATAGATCACATGCTAAAAAACTAGACAAAGATGGACCTTGAAGACCAATATTGAAGACTAAAGTCTTCAATAACCAAATAATGTAATACAAGGGAATGTTGGAGAATATTAAATTATTTGGTACATGCTAATGTACACCAATGGTACCTTCATGGTGTATTTGTAAATAATATATGAGGGTTGAGTCATATTTTAGAGTGTGAATTGTATTTACCTTTTGATATAAGTATGAATGTGTAGGAAATCTTAAAGTGTCATGTAAGGTCGCAATGTGTAGGAAATGCACAAGTGTCATGTAAGTTAGAGTGCAAGTGTAGGTTGAGTAAATGTGCACAAGTGTCTTGTATGTAAGAGTGCAAATATGTAATGTAAAGATGTGCACAAGTATCCTAGATTAGAGAGTGCAAGTAGAAGTGTAAGAGTCATGTAAAGGTGTGCAAGTATTATAGAGTCAAGTGTTCATCAAGTATGCAAGTGGAAAGTTTATAAGCCAAGAGTCATGAGACTTGGAATATGGAGAGCAATAGTCAAGTATGTGAAGAGTCACATTAATATGGCTATATTATGGAGATAATGCTCCATAAGAAGAGATATCAAATATAATTCATATATCTCATTATCTAATTGTAAGAGGAAGAAGAACAATAAATCTTGTATACATTTTGAGCAATTAATATTATAAGTTATTCTTCATGCATATTACATGAATGAGTTAGGCTATTTACATTCATATTGCAGTATATAATTGAATATTGTTTGATTTATTATAAGCCTTGAAATACATATTAATTTGCTCATATAATTCTACTCATTATTATTATCTTGACCTTATTATATTGTGGATATTTTATATTGGGACCTACGTGATATTTTCAAGTTAACCTGTGATATTTCATGGTAGTATAAGGATTGTAAAGCCATCAATGGTATCAGAGATATCAACAAAAATTTTCCAGATTGATAGAGTTCATTTCATTAACCACCATCATTAATTGATTTTATTCAGTTTGATAAAATTGATTAAGATTCTATCCACTTTGAAGGCAGTGAAACTCATACTCTTTTTTAAGGTCATATTGAGTAGAGCAAGCTAGGGTCTTTTCACTAGGTTGAAGGAAAACCAATGAATACTATAACTAAACTATATTGATAGATAAGAAAACAAATTTAAGAATAGTTGGTTATTCAAGGATATTGCCAACCTTGACATTGATTTGAAAATTTTGAAGTTTTTTAAAATTAAAAAATTGAAAGGCAAATCAACTCTGGGAAAGTTGATCATTTAGGAATATAGCCAACCCTTGACATTAAATATTGAGGCAAAATCAACTCTAAATATAGTTTATCATTTAGGGACATTCAATGCCATCCTAAAATTGATTTAAAGATTTATAGATTGAAGTCTAACGCAGAACCGACTCAGAGACAGTTGGTCATTCAAGGAAGAAGCCACCTTAATATTGAAGATTGAATAAAGAAGAGAAATAAAATCAGTAGTAGAAGAAAGAAGCAACAAAACAACAAGCATAAAGATACATAGTAAGAGGAGATTCAAAATATCTACATTCAATATAAAAAAGCCATAGAAGCCTATTTTTAATTTTTTTTATGAATACTCTATTGAAGGAGAAGAATTTGGAAGAAGAATAAAATTGCATTAAGTAGAAGATACTATATAAGGCCTATATTGAAGAATATAGAAGCCAACAAGGCTTACATAAGGATAAAATTCTAGAGGAAAGCATAATAGAATAAGCTCTTATACTATTGATTCTTAAATGACCTACAATCATGTGTTAGGTATTTGTTGAATTAGTTTACTAGGAGCTATGTGAAAAGAACTAGAGCCTAAGAAATTATTACTAGTCATCATAGCATTTGAGGAGTTGCTGTAATAGAAAAGAAGTAGACCAAGCCAAATATAAAGTAAAAAGAGGACTATGCAAACCAAACTGAAGATAAAGTAATAAGTGGATCAAGTAAACTAGGCAAACTAGTCACCTTTAATAACAAAGAAAAGGCTAACTAGTCACATGTGCTAATAGAGAAGAAGCAAATGAATTGCGTGTTATAAGAAATTTGAACCAATCACCTTGTGATAATAAAGGAGAGGTGAATCAATTATCTATTATAAGAAAGACAAACTAGTTACCTATTATAAGTAAAATGAAAGCAAACCAGAGTACACTATGATGAAAAGAAAAACAATGTTGTAATTTGAAGTTAAGGAGAACACAAATCTCAATGAAGCTATATGCAGCAACAAAATCATCATGTGAATAGAAGCTAAGAAGCTCAAAATCTACTAGATCCACATAAAAAAAGAAAAATAACAAATTTTTAGTGCTAACCATGAAGGTGAGACGAATTTTTTAAACAAATTAATTGAAGGATAATCTAGTGTTAGTTTTTAGAACAGAGAAACGAATCGACGAACCAAGATGAAACATTCATGAGTGAAAAAATACGAATAACTGGTGAGGTGAAATGGATAGAATAACTAGGGAAAATTATTGTAAGAGTAGAAAAAGGAGTAATGTTACATGTTAGCTTTTGATGAGTATATGATATAGGAAATGCAACCACAAGATGTAAGATAAGCAAGCTATGATATCTATATGATAATGACACTATAATATGCAGGAAAATAAAGAGATAAACTTCTGCAATAACTCAAAAATATGCCATTAATGAAAGCTCACAAAAATAGTACAATGCAGTATAATGGAGGACATGAACACTCCACAAACTATTTTTAAAGGAACTACATTGTACTCCTCTACCAATCTATACTATGCACTCTCTATATTCTCTCCTCTTTATTTCACTCACTATAAGGCCTATATATAGGAAGATAAGTTCCTTGGCCCTCACTCTACCTTTGACTCTATCCTATGACTCATGTACATGTGGACTACATGCACATTTACATCATTGCACATTCTAACACTTGTGCATTTATTACATGCTGAAGTAACTACTTAACTTTACTCTAAAGTAAACTCCTACTCTAGTAATGTACCAAAGGTGGTACATTGATATGTACCCAATAATGTAATATACTCTAACACCCCCTTGTATTACATTATTTGGGTATTGAAGACTTTAGTCTTCAATATGGATCTTCATCTTGGTTTTGGAATTTGAGCTCTTCTCTCTTGCTTCCTTCATTGTCTGAATATGAATGAGTATCTTGTTCTGGTTCTTCTTCTTCTTTTGCTTCTGTCTTCATGTTGTCTCTTCTTGTCATTTTCATTTCACTACCTTTTGTTGTTTCAGGGTATTTGGAAGAGTCTCTGACCTTGTAGTCTTCTAGGTATCCTTGATGAACTAGTGATCTCATAATCTTGCAAGTCATAAGAGGATCATAACTTCTTCCATTTATGTTCCTTGGATTTTTGTATGGCCTGTTACCTTTATCTTCAAAAATATCAAGCTTAAACTCATTGTTAGTGGATGCTTCTAAAATAAGAACTTGGAGGAAACAATCTAATCTGAATATTAGTCTCTCCTCAAATATTTTATAGTACTTGTCTTTGTAGTAACAGGAGTAATATGAATGAGATTTTCCTCCACAATATTTACAGGGATGGAAACTCCAGCAGTTTACCTTCTCATGACCAAATTGGCTGCAATAGGAGCATAGTAAAAATATCCCAACTCCTTTGTTGTCTGTTTTAGGAATATCATGTTTATCTATTTCCTTGATGAAATAGTTAAACCATGTGTGTACAATTGAAGCTATTCCATATTTACTTCTTTCATAAATATGTATGAGGTATTTTTCATCAATATTATTTTCTACCTTTTGAATATGATCTTCAATATCTTCATTAGTATAATTATCATCAACTCCCTTTACTATCTTACTAGAAGATGTTCCTGAAGAATCTACTTTCACCAAACTATTAGTTTGTGAGTTTTCAGAAATATTTTTAAATTCCATTGATTCTTCTCTTCCATTTGCATCTTCCTTATTATCCATTGAATTCTCTGAAACATCAATCATGCTTTTAAGCCATATTGGTATTTTCCTTGCTCCTTTTCTAATTACATTATTTAATGTGTTCTTTGGAGTGGACATCCTTATAGCTCCCTAGTTTAGAGTATGTGAACTATTTTGATAAAACCTTTCTAAGACTTAGGTTTTGTAGGATCCTTATGTCTCCCTAGTGATTAGAATATACTCTAATCTTGGTAAAGTGCTTTAGGAAGTAATAGTTCACCTTTTGAGTTGATTTGGTAATGTTTTGGGAATGATAATAATCAACTCCTATTTCACCTTATTTCTCCTATTGAACTATGCACTTATCAATTTTATGGAGTTATCTATGGTTGGATTTCTTTTGTCTCTTTAATGTGACTATGAGACAAGTATAAGTAATTAATTCCAACTCTTTCAAGAAAACAATAATTTTGCTTCTTTTCAACCTTTAGTTCTCAATAGTTCAATTTTCTAAATTCTAATTAGTTTAAGGTTTTGGTGTAGTATTCCTTATATCTCCCAAATTTGGAACTTTAGAAAATAATAACACTTGCAAGATAATTTAATTATCTAAGGTGGAAACCCTTATATCTCCTAATTTTATTATTTTGCAAATACTATGTTATTGGAATTTCAAGCAATAGAATTTGAAATGCTTTTTCCAAAATAAACTTCACCCTTCAATTAGCTTTCTAGAACTTAATAGAATGTCTAAGGTTTTATCTCCTTATTCCTCCTATTGTTTAATAAACCAACCTTAGGAATTGAATAACCTTTATAGAAAGCAATTAATGATATACTACAGTTTATACCTTTTAATAATGTGTTGCTCATTGTTCGTTGCTTGTTGCTCATTGTTCGATATTTGATGTAGGTTTTGACTATGAATTTCAACCTCTTGAATGCTAAATATTTATGGTCCATGAGGTATGGTATCAAGCACTGCTTTGGGTGATGTTCTCGATATTCTTTAGACTACACTCTCTCCCTTCTTAATCATTGTTTGACTATGTAGCAAAAATCTCCTTCTACGTTCTCCTTATTGGTAGAGGTATTTAATGAACCTTACCTCCTTATGTAACATATGCCAAATGGCATATACATTATTGCTTGAGCCTATCTCTCCTTGCTAGATGGTGCCAATCTATGAGGTGCATTAGAAGATATCACTCTTGGTAACGTAGGCATTATTACAACATCTATATGCTTGAATGATGACTAAACTTTGTTAGTCTGTGTAGAGCATTACTTAGGCACTCCTCTTCCTTTGCATGCATTATGAATGAAGGCATTATGAAAGACTCTAATGACACTCCTTTGCTCCTTAAGTCTTGTGCCAAGTGGCACAATGTTTCTTCACTCGAGATGGCAAGTGGACGTCTTCAACCTTGCATGTAGCTACGCCCTTTCATTTGCTTATTAGCCCAATGCTTCTTGCCAACTATTGATCATTTGCTCAATGCTTTCTTGCTTAGCTTTCTCCAGCTAATGGTGGCTCTCTCCAATGCTTCTTGCTTTGCTTTCTCCAACTAATGATGGCTCTCCAATACTTCTTGCTTAGCTTTCTCCAACTAATAGTGGTATTCTCCAATGCAGGTGGTTCCAAGGTGCTTCACTCCTGATGGTTTGAAGGTATTTGTTTTAGCCCTAACATTGTTCTTCTTCCAATATTTTGATAATATTCACTTGGGTAATAAGCTCCTTACTTGCACCTTGATTTTACTATTTTTTGTTATGTTATTTCTCTTGCAAATATTGTGTTAGACTTGCCTTGTTGACGTGGCTACGCTTGTCCAACTTGGTCTCCTTGTGATGTAGATTGACTTGCACCATGAACGTTGCTTGATATGAGACCAATCGATACTGAATCCTATGGCTCGAATGCTGGTTTGATGAGCCTTTTTTGGCTCTCTCCTTTTGCTCCTCAAACTTCAATAATGTGGCCACTTGGAGACTACACTTTGCTACCTATTATAATATCTTTAAGAGACTATATATTTTATCCTTATTTGTTGTATTTGAAAGGACAAAATGGTGCTAATGTAATGCAAACACCTTTGCAATAGATAGGATTAAGTCCCTTATTTTGCATCAAAGTTATATGTCTCCTTTTGAAGCTATTCCTTGCTTCTTAGATATGGTGGCTCTCTACTCTAATCCTTGAGAGCAAATAGTAATGTATTGTTGCCTTCCTTACTAGACAACACTAACCTCTAACTTATTTTCTTGGATAACTTAGTAACAATGAATCCAAGCTCTTAATCATGCAACTAATATGCTATTTTAGAGGTTTAAATTTGCACTAATTTTCACTTGTAACTAAAATATTTAATGCACTTAAAAATATCTCTTAAGTATAACTAGTATAGTGCAATATTAATCTCACCTTATCACTCCTATAAAAGAACTCTCAAAGTAACTTGAAATATGCACTATAAACTATGCAAACTTAATGTAGTCTTCTTTGCTTCAACTAAACAATAGGAAGATGATATTTTTCTTTCTATCAAAATATATCTAACTCCTATTTTAATGTGCAGGTATTAACCTTAAAAGAAACTATCTTTTGCACTCCCTTGAAGACTCTAATATGCAACCTTCTCTTTGCAACTTTTAACTCTAATATGGTGCTTAACGAATCTTAATAATGAACCAAAAATCTAAAGTTCAACTAATGAACCTTTTGCACCAAAGTTGCTTACCTTAACGAACTCTGTAGATGAAGGATTGCAAGGTGATTAGATTCACCTTATTGCTACCCTTAACTAGATGAACTTGCAACTCTTCTTTGTTGTCCAAAATAGCTTCTCAACACACCAATTTGTAGCTTTGTACCTCCTTATATCTTGTTGCCTGATACTATAGTTTGGTGGCTTCAACCTTCAAGATGTATCCTAGAAATATGAAACTTAGCAACTATTGATGTTGCCTAAGTTGTTGCTTTCTTGTTATCCTCAAATATAAAAATTTTAGATTGCAAAGCAGTCAATCTCTCCACTAAAATGTTATCCTTGAATCTCAAAAATTTGGTAGGGAACTCCTCCAAATCATAGCTGAGATTTTCCTTCAAGAACCCTTCAATTTTCTACTGTAGAAACCAGCATATCTCCTTTCTCCGAATGAGCCTTCTAGCCTTCAAAGGTAATCTTCAAACCTCTCAGGTTTGGTAGTAATGTCTAGCTCATTTCTCCTTCAACCTCCTTGTCAAATTCTAACTTCAATCAAGGCCTTCTTCTCAAGAATCTAAAAGTCTTGAGGTCTTCACCAATCTCCTCCAAAATTTGGCAAACTTCTTGCCAAATCCTTCTTCCTTGGGCTTGTTGTCGGATGGTGACAATTGTCCCAAGTTCTTCCTTTATCAAGAACTTCTCCTTGGTGGTAAATTTCTCCAATGAGTTCTCCTAGGAACTCCTTTAATGGCCTTCTCTGAATCTCCTTCAATGAGGCTCTCCAAGCCTTCTCCTTCTTTCTCCTTGAGACCTCTTCTCTAGGGTCTTCACTCTCACAACTTCTCTAGTCTTCCCAATGAGACATTTTCTTCAACATTCTACTATGGAAGTTTGGCAATGAGATCTCCCTCTTGGATCTCTAAAATCTACTACTTTAGGAACAAGACTTTTGCTAGTCCTTCTCTATCTCTTCCAAAACTAGAAGTTCTTCAATGGGACCTCTTATAGGTCTCTTCAGCTTCTCAGGCTGATTTCTTCTACTCCTTCAAGGTGAAGTCTTCAATATTCAATGGAGATCACCAATCTCCTATCTTCATCGAGACTCTTCTCTAGAGTCTCTTCAATATACTATTTATAGTCTTCAATGGAGATCACCAACCTCCAATATTCTCCTGGACTCTTCTCTGGAGTCTCTTCCTCAAATCTACAACAAGGCTCCTATGGCCTTTTCTTCTTCTACACTCTGCAGGTCTGCAATCTCTAGCAATGGGACCTTTTCTTCAGGCCTCCAAATATTTGTTCTTTCATTTGTTGCTTCTGGTGTTGGATTGATTCTAAAGAAGATATTCTTCCTAGCTCTTTTGTAGGAAGCTTCCCAACTTTCTTTGAATCTCCTTTTTCCTGCAACAAAGTATTAGGACTGTAATGGAAGAAATTCTAAATCTAGAGATAATCAATCTTCACTAGTTGATTTGTCAATCTAGTGGAATCAATGTTGAGTCCTAGTCTTCACGAGTTTTTCTACAACCCTATGGAAAGACTCTAGCCAAATGCAATCTCAAAAATTCTGAAAATGAGATTTTTGGATTCCTCTCAATCTCACTTGTGGCTCTCCCTATTTCCTATCGATCTACCATGTGCTCTGATACCACTGTTAGCTTTTGATGAGTATATGATATAGGAAATGCAACCACAAGATGTAAGATAAGCAATCTATGATATCTATATGATAATGACACTATAATATGTAGGAAAATAAAGAGATAAACTTTTGCAATAACTCAAAAATATGCCATTAATGAAAGCTCACAAAAATAGTACAATGCAGTATAATGGAGGACATGAACACTCCATAAACTATTTTTAAAGGAACTACATTGTACTCCTCTACCAATCTATACTATGCACTCTCTATATTCTCTCCTCTCTTATTTCACTCACTATAAGGCCTATATATAGGAAGATAAGTTCCTTGGCCCTCACTCTACCTTTGACTCTATCCTATGACTCATGTACATGTGGACTACATGCACATTTACATCATTGCACATTCTAACACTTGTGCATTTATTACATGCTGAAGTAACTACTTAACTTTACTCTAAAGTAAACTCCTACTCTAGTAATGTACCAAAGGTGGTACATTGATATGTACCCAATAATGTAATATACTCTAACATTACAAGTGTTACGTAATAAACATTGATTTGGGGAAGATATCACATCAATAATATAATCGAGAGGTAATTGAAATTGCATTACGTTTTTGGAAATATTTAAAGTTTTTTAATTAATTTGGCACTATGTTTTTTGAAAGGAGAAATAAGGATTAGAATACCTAAATATTTCCTAAGGTTGAGATAAAAAAATGGGCAGGATTGACAAGGAGTAAATAATATTATAGTTTTCTTATCATTTAAATATTTTTGAAGTTTTTATCAAGTTGTATTAGCTCAACCAGTTAGATTCCTCAACATTTCGAGGAGACTCAAGTTCGAATCTTGCTAAACGATACATGGAGAATATCCAAGATTTGTTGTAATACCACTATGTGGTGATGATGCAATATGGGTTGGGCCCATTTCAATACCATATAACCCATTAAAAAAATATTTTGAAGTTTTTATAGAATATTGAAAAAAAATTTAAACTTTTAATTTTTAAAATACTTGAAGTGTTTACATTTGCAAATCAAATTAGGGAGTCAAAAGGTTTTCAACATAAAAAATTTAGAGTAATTTGCAAATTTATTAATAGGGAGTTATATGGTTGTCTACTTCAAAGGTTATTATTATTTAAATGAGTTCCATTATGTCAAACAATAAAATTTTACCTTTTAATCTCAACTTCTAAAAAGACCAAATTTTACATCATGCAAAAACAAAATGAAATCTATCATAGTGGTAGAAAAAATCTAGGATATAGTTAGTGAAACAAAAATAAAACCCAGTGAAGATGCAATAGAAATACAAATATTTGGAGAAGGTGATGCAAAAGAACTTATGTTGATAACATTTGGAATTGTTGATGGAATTCAACAATACTTAAATCAAGCAAAAACTTCTACGGAATGTTGGAATACTTTCTGCAAAATATTTGAAGGGAAAAATAAAACTACAATTCTAAATTTTCAATCCCAATTGTATTCCTTAAAATTCAATAGTGGAGAAAGTATAGAACTTTTTCTTCATAAAGTAGTAGATATAAAAGCAAAGTTATTAACTTTGGAAGAAAAAGTAGAAGATAAATTTCTTGTTCAACTAATATTAAGAGCACTTCCAAATATCTATAAATACCTAGTCTCTTGATTTCGGTCTGTGGAGTGCAAGAATGAAAGTCTATCTTATGGCTCTTGGCAATGAGGTATGGGAAGTTATTGAATATGGGTACACCATTCCTGCAAATGGTCCTTACACTAAAGAAGATAGGCTTCTACATCACAACAACTCAAAAGCCATGAATGCAATCCTGAAAGGTTTACAGAAGGCTGATCTTACCAAAGTTATTCACTGCAAGACAACTAGTGAAATGTGGAAACAATTGTAGGTTGTTCATACAGGTGATGCAAATGTCCGAAAGGCCAAATTGAGACATTTTAAAGGTATGTTTGAACAACTCAAGATGAATGATGATGAAAATATTAGTGACTACATTCTTTGGATGGATGAGATTGTGAACTCCATGAAAGACTTAGGTCTTGAACTTGCTGAAAATGATGTGTGTGATAAGATTTTAAGATCCCTTCCTAATAGATTTAGTGAAAATATTTCTGCTATTGAGGAAGCTAAAGATTTAGATAAATTGAAAAAGGATGAGCTCCATAGTATTCTTGCAGCATTTGAGTTGAGAACTCAAGTGAAAGTTGATGTAAAGAAAGAAGCAGCTTTCAAAGCTACCAAGAAATCAAAAGGCAAACAGATTCAAGAAAGTGATGAGTCTTCTAGTGAGGAAGAGGCATATTACAGCAAGAAAGGCAACTTTTCCAGAAAGCACAAAAGCAAGAAAAATATAAGATGTTTCAATTGTGGGAAATTTGGTCATTATGCTACTGACTGTACTGTTTCCAAAAATGAAAGTGATGAAGATATACAGGATGTTAAGAGCAAGGATTCCGAAAAGTACAGGTATTACAAAAAGAGCAAAGATGAGCAAAAAGCAAATATGAGTACAACAATCATGGAAAGAGACATTCTCACAAGAATAAAAAGAGCTTCTACTTAGACAAAGCAAGTAAGTGTTCTAGCAGTGATAGTGAAAGTTCTTCTAGTGATGATGAAAATGAGATGTTGTTCATTTCAGAAAAAGAGGAAGAACCGAAACATAAATTCATTATCATGAAATGTTTTAGATGTGGAAATTTTGGGCACCTTGAGGATAATTGCAAAAATAATGATTTGGCTGCTAGTATGTATGAGGATGCTTCAGAAAACTTCAATGAAGATGCATGTATGGTTTTTGAAAAAGGTAGCACCTCTAGTGATAAGAAATCTGAAAAAGGCCGTGATAATTCAAAGTGCCATCAAATAGAGGATCTTGAATGTGAACTCAATAATGCTCTTAGTGTTTTGAAAAAGGAAAGAAAAAGAATGATAGACTCAAGATTAAATTAGATGAATGTTGTATGGAGAGAGATGAACTTATAGAAAATCTTGAAGTCTCTATGGCTAAGTCACAAGAACTCAGGAATGAGTTGGATTCTAAAATTTTGGAGTATAGTGAGTTAGAACAGGAAATGGCTTCTTTGAAAGAATAAAATAAAGAGTACAAGGATAAGCTCTACAGATTTCAGGATAGCTCCAAGAAGGTTCAATTTCTCATCAAAGGACAAAGAAGTCCAATAGATAAAATAGGTCTCATTTTTGTTGAGCCGCACAAGAAACAGGTTGGGGAATCGAGCAAGAAATTTCAACAGGAAGTGAGTTCTGATGTAGAAAGTACTTCAGTTCATGAATCCGTAAGTGATAGATATGCAGAAACAGAAAACGATATTCAGATTGAGAAGAAGAAGTTTTTGAGACCCATGAAGTCGAATAAAAGAAAATTTCACGGCACTTGTTTTGCGTGTCATAGATTTGGTCACATGGTTGTACATTGCATGACTCAAGTGAAGAAAGTAAATGACAATTTTAGGAGACGTAATTTCTTTCAAGGGTATTGCTACTCTTGTCAACAATTCGGGCACAAGGCAATTTTTTGCAAGACAAATAACAGGAACTGGGTTAGTCAGAATAGGCGGATTCAAAGAACAGCCATGCCTAAAAGAAATAATATTGTTACTTGCTATAAGTGCAACAATGAAGGTCACCTAGCTAGACAGTGTAGAGCTGATCTTCCGAGATACAGGAACAGAAACAGCAGTATGAACAAGTCCAAGGATCAAAGCATGGATAAGAACAAGAATGACAACAGAAACAAGAAAAGTGATATAAACAGGTTCAAGGATCAAGGTATGGAGAAAAACAAGAATGATGAAAGGAACAGGAACAGTAGTATGAACAGGTCCGAGGATCAAAACAGTAACAAGAACAACAATGTGGAAAAATAATTCAAGAGAAGGCCCGACAAAGAAATAGTAGACATTAATGATGATGAGTGTCTAATGGGAGTTTCACTCCCAACCCTATTTTAAATCACCTTAATAGAAGGTGGGGGAGGGACTAAGCTAAGAGACTCATTCTTAGTCCCAAACCCCAAAGGTGACCCTTTGCCATTGATGACAAAGGGGGAGAGTTTTGAGTAAGGGGGAGAGATATGTGTAAAGGGAAGTGCTTCAAGTGAAGAGAAGAGCTTCAAGTCAGGGGGAGCAAAAACTTCAAATACAGATTCTCAGTTGTTGGATCAGTTGGTTCAGTTTTGGCTCTTGAGATATGTTTTTAGTTAAGGGTTGCCATCAATGACAAAGGGGGAGATTGTTGGCAATTTTGGGTACCTTGAGTACATTGCCTTTGCTCAAGTATAGTTTTCATTGATGTCAAAGGAGCTCTTGGTAGTTGTTGTATTTGATTTCAAGGAGTTCTTGAAGCAATTTGTTTTGTTGTCTAAGTAGGTGTTTTGATGAAGGTTTCAGCTGGTCAGTACGTCTCCAAGAAAATCAGAGTAGACTAGCTGCCAAAAATCTAGAAAAAGATAAGTTAAGAAAAAGTTGGCAGGTTGCTGGAAAAATTGTCGCGATTTCACGACATGTTTTAGGAGAGAGAAAGCACTGGCAAAACTATTACGATTTCGCGACATGCTGGAAGGCAGAGGCAAATCTGGCAAAACTGTCACGATTTCATGACATGTTTGAGGAGAGAGAAAGTTTAGGCAAAACTGTCACGATTTATTGACAAGTTGAGTTGGCAGAGTTGAGTTGCAGGAAGTGTTGCGATTTCATGACAGGTTTCAAAGAAGTTGTACGAATGCAGAAAGTGTCACGATTTCGTGACATGTTCCAGTTTTGCGACCAGTTGGTAGAAAAGTGCTTAAGGCAGCGAAAGCATCGCGATTTCGTAACATGTTCCAGTTTCGCGAGCAGTTGGCACAAAAGAGCTTAAGGCAGTGAAAGCGTCACGATTTCGTGACATGTTCTAGTTTCGTGAGCAGTTGGCAGAAAAGAGCTTAAGGTATTGAAAGCGTCACGATTTCGTGACATGTTCCATTTTTGCTAGTGCAAACCGAGAAAAGGTTGAAGAAGCAAGAAGTGTCGCGATTTTGCGACAAAGTTGCAGATGATGTCAGCAAGAGGCAAAGGTGTCGCGATTTCATGACAGAAGCTGAGAAGAAGGCTTTGGAGTCTAAAGCATCGTGATTTCACGACAGAGTTGCTGATGACATCAGCAAAAGCAGATGTGTCATGATTTCATGACAAGAGCAGAGAGGGAGGCCTTGCAGACTAAGGTGTCATGATTTCGTGACAAGAATCATGATGACGTCAACAAAGTCAGAAGGCATAGCGATTTCGCGACAACAAACCAAAGAAGGCGCACAACAGGCAGTAGTGTCACGATTTCACGATAGTAAGCAATACAAGGTGTATGGCAGACAAAGGCATAGCGATATCGTGACATGTTTGAGTTTCGTGCTAGGAAAGCTATAGAACAGCAGAGGCGGTTGAAGCCGACAGAGTTAACTTTTGTCGACGAAGTGTAAGGTTGTGCAACCGATGATTGTTTTAAGGATTTACAGCCGACTAAGATCAAGAATTTAAACATGAATTATTGCTATAAAAGGAGGACTATTTTTGAGTTTCAAGTGTCGAATGTATGTGTCGAGTTGGCGCAAGCGAAGTCTGCTGTGCGCAAAGAGCAGTCGAGTCAAATCGATCGAAGTGTGCATTCGAAGTGCGACGTTTGCAGAAGCAGAGTGAGGGAAAGAGTTCGATCAAGGAGAAGCAGACTGTGCGAAGAGGATGCTATTGTGGTTGCACATAGGTGCATAAGTTGCTATGCGAGAGAGTGCTGTAGTGTTTGCAAAGACTGTGTATAGGTTGGAATTTGAACAAGGGCAGCTGTGATTGCGACTGAGTTCACGCAGTTTGTGTAAAGAAAGCAAAGTGCGCGAAGTAGATGCTACTGTAATTATGAATAGTTGTGAAGGATGAACTGTGTTCAATTGCTGCTGTATATTTTACAAAGACTGTGCTGCTATGTTTTCATAGAAACACGCGAAGTCTGTGCTACTGTGTTTTTCGCAGAAGCAAATAAGTTGATTGAGTGCTGCTGTATTTGTGCAGTAAGTGAAAAATTGATTTCGACCAAGTACAAAAAAGAACAGAGGAAGAGGACAGAATTGTGCCAGACCGAAGGACTGTGTTTGGTACAAAAAAGAGGACCAGCTTTGCAGTGATAGAGTTGAGGACAGAGATCTCCAGCCAGAGCAGGGAAGATAGGTGTCTTTTGTGGACAGAATTCCACTTGCTAAGGGCAGAGGAGGTAGAGGTCTTCTAGAGAATCACCAACAAAGCAAAATTAGGGGAAGGTGTCTCCTTTGAGTTGAGGCTCATAAACATTGTAATCGGGAAGGATTCCCAGAGGACTTTGATACAACTTTTAGAAGAAAATTTTTATCCGTAGAGTAGCCCACCTTGGGTGAACCACGTAAATTGTTGTGTCTCTTTGTGGATTGCATTTTGTGCCTTGTTTTACTGTTGTTATTACTGCTATCTTATTCTTCATGTTAATGGTTTGAAAGTTGTATTGATAGATAAAGTTAAAAGTGGTCTTATACTGTTCACCCCCCTCTCAGTATAGGCTTGTGTTCTTCAAGTTTTAAGTAAGGAAACTACATTTTATGACTTAGTTAATATTCTTCAAGAATATGAAGTAGAAAACTTAGTCAAATATGAAATGACTAATAATGCCTTGGTATCTAAAGATAATACACAAGGTAATATTGCTTCAACTCCAAGATACAAATCTAAATGGAATTCAAGATATTGTCAAATATGTAAAAAAGGGACCATAACACAAATGTTTTTAGATACAATAAAATAAATTGGTATTACGAAAATCAAATGAATATGAATCAAGGTGGTCAAACAAACAAACCAGACTAGCAAAGACAATATCAATCTTAATACCAATACAATCCTCAACGACAACAATAATTTTAGTCTCAATATCAACAATGTTAATATCATCCTCAATATCAATATGGTCATCAACAACAACCTCAGTTATAGTATAGAGAAGGAAATCAAAAAGAAAATTTAGCTCAAGAAATTCATGAAATTCAAGAATTAGAAGAAACATTTGAAGAAAATGAATTCAAAGCTCTTTCAACAAAACTTTTAATCAATGAAGATGTACATTTTTCAAGGAATTCTAAAGATACTAATGTTGCAGTTGCTAAAGAATATTAGGATACATGAAGAGAAATATTAGAAAGAATAAATGGCAATATAAAGACCAAGATAGAAAAGAACAAGATAAAGAAGCAAAATAAGAAGATGTGGAAAGCATAGAAGAAGAAAGAAAAAAGTGATACAAATAAAAAACAAGTACCTGAACAAGAGATAGATAGATCACATGCTAAAAAACCAAAAAAATATGGGGCTTGAAGATAAATATGATGACCAATATTGAAGACTAAAGTCTTCAATAACCGAATAATGTAATACAAGGGAATATTGGAGAATATTACATTATTTTGTACATACTAATGTACCCCTATGGTACCTTCATGGTACATTTATAAATAATAGATTAGGGTTGAGTCATAGTTTAGAGTGTGAGTTGTATTTCCCTCTTTATGTAAGTGTGAATGTGTAGGAAATGCACAAGTGTTATGTAAAGTTACAATGTGTAGGAAATGCACAAGTGTCATGTAAGTTAGAGTGCAAGTGTAGGTTGAGTAAATATGCACAAGTGTCTTGTATGTAAGAGTGCAAATATGTAATGTAAATATGTGCACAAGTATCCTAGATTAGAGAGTGCAAGTAGAAGTGTAAGAGTCATGTAAAGGTGTGCAAGTATTATAGAGTCAAGTGTTCATCAAGTATGCAAGTGGCAAGTAGATAAGCCAAGAGTCATGAGACTTGGAATATGGAGAGCAATAGTCAAGTATGTGAAGAGTCACATTACTATGGATATATTATGGAGACAATATTCCATAAGAAGAGATATCAAATACAATTCACATATCTCATTATATGATTGTAAGAGGAAGAAGAACAATAAAGCTTGTATACATTTTGAGCAATTAATATTGTAAGTTTTTATGTTAGAAAATAAAAGACTTAATTTGATTGAATGAAAAAGACCTTGCTTAAATAGCAAGTTCTTACAATCTGATCCATTGGATCATAACTAATTGAGCTAATATCAACAACACAATCTATCCTAGTAACAACTTAGGATATAATTTATTATTCTAACACCTCCCCTTAAGTGGTACTAGGATATATTAACAACCTCCCTTAAGTGTTACTAGGAGGTAGTGAAAAATAATAAACCAAAAAACAAGTGGCATATCCACAAGTATGAGTCCCGACAACAAGGCTTGATAAGGTAATCATGTACAATATGTGATCAAAAAATATTTGTTGAGAGATTATGAAGAATGAAAAACCACCTGCAAGAATAGAAGAAGAAGTATAAGGAAGATGTGCATGGAGGATGCAGAGGAAGTAATATGTCCTCTTCAACCCCCCTAGGACAACTTCCATCAAGAATCCTGCAAAGGATCCATGTGATATCTAAAAAAAGTAGAGAAGCCTCTTGGCCGAACTGAGTGAAATCATTCTCCCATACTGGTGCTTGTGAAACAAAATCTATGATACACTATTTGAGCCACAAAAAAGTGTGGAAAATAGTTTTAAAACTAAAAATGGACTGCACCATCTTGTTCGAATCGGAAAACCTTTCCGACAACTATAAATACCCCTATATTGGGTTTCAATTTGGCCTTCATTTACAGTAAAAACAACAATTTTCTTCATTCAGAATCTAAAAAATATCCACCACTAGAGAATATTCTTTGAAATATTTCGACGACATTGTATGTTTGTTGGCGGTAAAATACAAGTAGATATCAATGTGGGTCTTCATCTTGTGGGAAAAACAACAACAAGGTCTCCACGTCTAAAAATTTAAAAAATATTTGAGTGCCCCCTTTAAAAATGCCCCTTCCTCTATGAAAAAAGGCTAAAAAAAATAGCCTTTTCAAAAAAAATCCCCATTATTAAATAAATAACACTATTTTAAGTGGGATAAAAAACAAAACATGTGAGCGATCATTTGAATTTTCCAACATTTAATGGGCCCCACTTAAACCTTTGGTCGTCCACTTTATACAATTAAAAACAAAGTGTCATCCCTAGAGCCTTTTTCATATTAAAAAATTTGGACATGGAATGTCATTAAAATGGATCTGGTTATGCATCTTCTGCCAATCTCGAGCACGTCGTGCACCAATCTACTATAGCTCCACTATAGGTAGTAGAACATTGATATGCGTAGAAGCCCAGTAGCCCTTACTGTCAATCATCGCATCGCTCCAGCTTCTTGTACGTCCTTTGATATCCTCTAGGGACGCATGCCTCCCTATCTCGAGCACCTCATACAAATTTCTAAAAGGGTGTCAAAAAGTGCAATGGCCTCTCCATGACGATCCAACATTCTGAAATAAAATATAACTAACCATCATTTTTCTTCATCGACAACTCTCCTTCATCCTCCTCTGAATCCTGCTTCCTTCACCATTATCGATCATGGTGCGCATCGATAAACCACCATCGTTATTTTTCATCGACTTGTAAACCCTTCCCGGTCCAAAAAATTATTGTGCTCGTACATCAAAAAACTCAAGGACCTGCTACGTCCATTATTGTGGGTTCTCTGTTGTGATGACACATGAGCAGATAGCCGCTTCACGATCTCCCCTACATTGACAGACATCACAAAACAATTTGAAAAAGAGACACAACAAGGTTCTTTCTGCCTTTTGGAAACTCTACTTTGAGAACACATTGGTCATTCCTCTTTGTCTGGATCGTTAACCGCTATAACATGCATGAGGATGTCAAATCCTTCACAAAAGATAGCAATGATAATATTTAGCCATCAAATTACAAATCACCTACATGAATTAATCTGAGAGTGCGGGAATAATGTTGTCCAACATTTTGGAGATTACAAAAATCATCAGTGGAATATTTGATCCCACCCCACTAAGCCAGAAATCATCGATGGAATATCTAGGCTTCATCTTTCAAGGTAAAAAAATGCAACGTGATATTCATTTCATTGCTGCCAGTGTCAAGTTTGGTGCCCGTCGTGTGCTTCCGAAGAATTTTCTTAAAATTTTGGATCTTGTTTCATCATCAAAAATCCACCAATGTAAGCTGCCTCCTCCACTAAGTAATCAGGGTGGTATATAATACGTAGAATACCGTCATTATCATCAAGGTATTTTTTGTTATCAATCAAAATTAGGTGTCATTACAGATATCTAGGGCACACGTCACCTTCTAAACAAAATCATTGAACTCTCTAAAATATCACGTTTTCCAGTGCTCTGCCAAAATCTGAAAATGAACCTAGAATTTGCAGGGTTCTCAAACTATCGAAGCATATATGCATTTGGTACTTCAAAAAGGATTTCCTCACCTTTTTCAATTGCTTCGAGCATCCTTAGCAGAATTTGTAAGAATGATTTTTGCCCCAAAAGCACATTTTTGAGTGCATCGCTCTAAACTTATTGATGATGGTACACTTAAAATGAGTTTATAACCCTTTGTAGCAGTAATAAATGCAAGACCAATTTTTTTATTACCATTAGTTGCCTCTACAAGAATTGTCTTTCACAAAGTAATTGCTTCCTTAATTTCAGCATCAAATATCATAACATAACCAACCATGTCCTTCACACTATGGCAAGTCTCCATGATTTGAGGGTGTCCTCCTCACGACTGAGGCAACACTGCTTCTTTCCTGCCTTAATCAACAAAGTGTGCATAGTTATACATAGGATTACCCACCGCCAGTGAGAGAGGCTAGGTGCACCAAGACTCTATCTGGTTAAAAAACCAGTGACTACTATGACGCTTTCGCACCAAGTACAAAAAAAATAGGCTGTTGTTGATGACTGTTTCCTTCATTATCAAGCACCCGAATGCCAAAGATGAATGTGCCATATGGTAGAAAAGTGCAGAGGGTTGAAAAATATCCCACTATGAAGCACCACCATGGATCTTTTAGCTAATATTCGCATGGCCTCGATCAATATCTTCGCTACTCCAATGCATGTTTTGTAGATCTAGGCAGTGAATGTGGAAGCTTCAACAGACAGTGATATCCATTTTGCAAACCCTAAAAAACTAAAAAATAACCTCCCAAACTTTAAAATTTTTAAACCATCTGGTTTTTGATCCATCAAAATATGGAGAGCACACTCCCTCGATAAAAAAATTAGGAAATAAATGACAGGGGATTTCCATGAGGGAAATCCCCCCATGATAAAAAGCTCCTCAGGCTCACAATGTAGGGAAAGCCTGCTCTGATACCATGTTAGAAAATAAAATACTTAATTTTACTGAATGACAAAGACCTTTCTTAAATAGCAAGTGCTTAAAATCTCATCCATTGGATTATAAGTAATTGAGCTAATCTCATCCACACAAATTATCTTAGTAACAACTTAGGATATAATTTATTCTTCATGCATACTACATGAATGATTAAGGCTATTTAAATTCATATTTTAGTATATAATTGAATGCTATTTGATTTATTATAATCCTTGATATACATATTAGTTTTCTCATATTATTATTAGCTTAACCTTATTATATTGTGGCTATTTTATATTGGGACCGTGATACTTTCAAGTTAACTTGTGATATTTTGTGGTAGTATAAGGCTTGTAAAGCCATCATAGACCACAATGTGTTCCTCCAAAATTGTGGCTCATAAGTCATATAGATTAGGTACATAGATGTATTATTTGTATATTAAGAGACCATTTATCCCTATCTAATACCCCTTAAGCTAAGGATCTTTGGAATCATTATCTAAGGAAAAATTTACTCTCTTGAAATATTCATCCTCATTTAACCGGCTCAAAATTATCTCAAAAATTTATTTTTTTATTGATGATACCAACAATATTTCTTCTATGACTAACAGTGTCATCCACTTAATTTTCTTTTTCTTTTATCTAGATTGTATTGAAATTATACTCACAAAAAATTATAACCATCCCCTCTATTTGGTTTTTAGGTTGGTCTATGTATATATGTACTTTAGCCTTTAATGGTTAGTTTTTAGTTCAAAATTATGATGCCCAATAATTACATAATCAACACACAATGCACAAAATTCCAAAAAAAATCAAGCAAAACATAACAAAAATCAATAAAAATTAAAATTTTCTACAACCGCTCTAGGCCCCGATGGCCAGAAAGTGAGTCATCGTAACCCACGACGGTCTCCCCAACGGTCAAATTTTGAATCGTTTAAATTTAAACATGGCCTTCATGCCCCATGATGGTCCCTACCCCGCCAAAGGGGATCCACTCCTACCCAGGATGGCCTCGCAGTGGCACCTAAATGAGGTACTTTCCCCTCCTAAAAACACCAAAAATTAATCTAACCTACCCTTAATATAGCCTAATATACATTCCTAAGCTAGGGTGAGGTTCATTACTTACATTTTAATGGTATTCCTTTATCTCATTACTTAGTGAGGTTCATTTTAAATTCCATAATTTATGAGAGATGGATTAAAAGTTCTACCTTACTAGCTCCAACTACTCCTCTTGTTGATGCTTCTGGCCGATCTTCCATAGTGATGTATCAGAAGTTTGGTATTGTTCCATGTCAATATCTCTCTCCTTCACCTCACAACTCACTTTTCTCTCACTGCAAGCTATAAAAATGACTTTAAAATTTGCCAAATTTGCTTTTATATTTTTCAACACTAGAAGTCGTTCTCCTGAAGGGTGGTCACATTTCGGTGTGATTGTTATACCTTATGACGACCTCAAAATTTACAAATTGTTGCCATTGTACCCTATTATGACCTCCAAATGGAGATACATGCATACATTCTATGAGCCTCCTGAGCCTCAAATTGGATATTTAACATCTAATGGTCCACTTTCATCAAAAATTGCAAAATTAACAAAAAAATTAAATAAACAAAATTTCACAAGCACCTCGTACCTCTTAATTTACCCTATACACTTGGCGATTGTAGTGACTGGCTATCCATGCGATTAGGTGAGATGATTAAATTACCATAAGGTCATTTGAACCAAATCATTCATCGACAAATCAAAATATCCTCACTTTAATCCCCAAGAAGACCATGTGGTTGGACTGCTCCATGGGAACGAGGTGTCAATTTCATTCTTCTTTGAATTTTTCATCAAATCATCGAACATAGTGTTTCAGCTCAAGCTTTAATTGAATTGATATTATCTTGATTCCCTAAGAAATCCTTGTGGTCGGACTGCTCCATGGGATAAAGATGTACAATTTCTAATACTGGTTGAAATCATAGTTGTAATAGGACATTCCATTTTACATTTGTTATCACCTTGAAACACTCAAAACAAATCATCTTGGTCAAGTGACTTATCTCTTTCATCACTTGCCATTTATTTATCAACTCATAGTTTGAGGGGGTAGTCATAATCAAAGAATTCATAATAAAAATCAACAATTAAACACTTAATCATTCAAAATTACATTCGTCCAAGAATAATTGCTAACTACCATAAGCTTCCCCATTTTTTGGGGCACAAAGCAAAAATGATAACTAAACCTTTATCAATATGAACTTACGATCCTTGTAGCTTGAAAACGCTACCCATATGCCTTTCAAATTTGTCAAATTTTTACTCAAATTAAGTCTACCAATTTGTAGGAGTTAATGATTTTAATATGCATGCTCTTTCCATGATTGGGGTATCTAAATTTGACCAGATGAATGAACATAAATCAACCTAAATGTGATGTTAGGTTGTCTATTTTTTCTCAGTGTTGTGCTTTCACACAACACATCTCAAAAAGGGGTATTTGTAGACACCTAAAACACGTCATGTTGAGGAGGCTACTATATGGATATTTTTTCAGGCCATATGACTCATCTTGGGTCTTCCCAAGACCTAACAGTGGTTCTAACCACTCAAACAAGGTAATCTGACCCTTTGCAGCTTAAGCCATCATTTTTACCATCAAAATTATGGATTTAGAGCTAATTATTCACAGTTAAATCGTGCATCGAGTGAGCGATCCTTGAACAATCAATTTGACAGAGGAATCAAACATCACCATGCATCAAATTCGAAGAAAGGATTTGTGATTCATCGGTCGTCTCACCTCGATACGACTTGCAGGTAGAGCCGTCAGAGCCGATGACGGCTAGTAGGCTAGGCCAAGCCGATCCATGATGGCCTCTCTGTAAATCTATATTTTTCATATTTTCTTAGTTACAATAGATTAGTAGTATTTCATTCTCTATTTTAGCATAGTTTATTTCAAGTTTTCATGCATTTCTTCATTGTTTTCAGCATTTTCTTTTCATTTACATATCATGGAAAATGGACCTCATCTTGAGAGGTTCCACATTTGTTACTAATTTCTTGTAAGTGCTTATGTGTGTAGATATTAGGTTTCCACAGGAGAAAATCATCATAAATATTCCTCAATATTTACATCATCAAGCGGAGGTCACTAAGAAACCCTCCATAATAAGTTTTGAAGATTACAAAGATCTTGTGAAGACACCTATTATTGGTTACTTGATGTAATTTGTATCAATTTGGTGTAATCCCTAAGAGGGATATTTTGTAACCTCTTGTAAAGACAATTTTCAAATATCAATGAGAAGGGCACTTTATTTTCTCTATTTCTTTGTCATTATGGTTACATAATTTGCATTATCAATTTGATTTCATGTTACATGTTTAGGTGTTAGATATTTTGTACATCTTACAATTTGCATTAGACTAATTAAGCATATAGATTCTTGGGAACTTCGCAATGAGGCAAGTGATGAAACCTAGTTAGGTTTTAGCTGACATGCATTGCACTCATACTATATTACTGATGTTTAGCGAACCCCCAACCTAGGGAACATCTCCATGCATTTTTCATATCATTGCATCTGTTGTCTTCAATCATTATTTTCTTCTCTTCTCTTCTCATATATTCCTTGACCTTGAAAGTTTCAATAATCATAAAAAAATTCTCCAAGTCAAGGGATATAGTTTTTCATCTCTTGTATATGTTTTGTTCTTTAAAATTTTTCAATATTTTCTTCCCTTCTCCAAGATAAAGGATATACATTCGTTCTTCTATCTGCGCATCTTGTTTTGCTCATTTCTTCTTGATATTTCAATTGTTAAGGGATCCTCATGGATAGGGTAGATACTGCATGAATATCATTTATGGTGTTCATACAATCTATAACTATCTTATGCACATCTCTTAGCTATTACAATTTAAAAAAGGACACACACAATACTATTTATTTTTTGCTTCTCTTATTCCTCTATCTTTCTTTCATCTAGCACATGTACACACATGCATATTTTTTGTCGTGCTTTGTTTTGCTCGCCCATATTTTGTACACACCACATCCCTATTGGGTTACACTCCTTTTGGAAAATCAATCAAACATTACACCCCTTACAGGAAAGCTTCATGATCGCTAAGCGAGCACCAACCTCTACATCAGGCCATTTATGAGCATACATCCTAGCGGGTATCTCTCCACATACAACCATTAGTGAGCACCACACCCATAGCAGGTATCGCTCCACACTTGTTCTTTTTAGCGAGCATACAACCTTCATAGGATATCTTCATGGTCACTCATGATCACTACACCCATAGAGGGTTTTTCTCCATCTCCAATCACCTACAACCATACATCCTCATAAGGTTTCACTCCATCTTTCCTTTTATTTTTTTCTTAGCTTATGATCATTTTTGGGAGCCGAGGTGAACCACAAGAGTGTATTATATTATCTACACTCAGGGACACAAAGGAATGGGTTCACCAGGAATGGTTTTAGGACTCGCTCCAAGTCTGGGGTGGAGATGTTTGATGTGTCAATTAAGCAATCACCTATGTTTGACCTCTAAACTAAACTATGCAAAATGAAAGAATAGTGCAAAAACACACAATATGCAAGAAAGCAATGTCTAACCCTAGTATGATTCTTAGATTCAATGATCCCTAACCCTAGGTTATAAGAAATAAAATTACTTTTCTCTTTTAAGCAAGGGCACAAGTGAAATGCACAAACAAGGCTAAACCCTAGATGCACACTATATGTTCTTACTTTTTCAAATGCCTAGAAAGCAATTAGATATTTTTCCTCTTTATTTATTTATAACCTAGGTGTGAACAATAATAGCAAAAGTAAGCAACACATAGCCTAGAAGCTTTATCAAGGGTACTTATCTGATTCTGGTGTTTGATCCAAGCTTTGTCTTACATCCAAAATATCCAAATACCTTTTAATCCTACAAAATAACTTTCACAAGAGCTCTAGAAAATATGGTCAGTGTTTAGGGGGCTGCTTAGGCTGCTATAAGACTAAGCTTGGAGGCATAGCATTCAAGTCCCCTAGGTCCTTTTAGTTGATCGTTTGTAATAAAAATAAGCTTTAACCTTCGAAAAAACACAACAAAATATGCAAGAATGAAACAACAAATGAGATGCAAACAAAATGGATGCAAAATCTTGAATAATAATGCAATTTTGAGACTTAGGGTTTTGGGAATAAATAATTGCCCCCAAGCTAATCTAATATGAAATGCAAGTGAAATATAATGATTACAGTCAAAAACATAACACAAGCAAAGACTTAAAAGAATTCAAAGGGTACACAAAATGAAACCCTAGGGTTTAGGGATGAACAATCACCCCAAAATTCAACTAGATCGAATTTGCACTCTGTAGGATATCGATCATGGGTTCGGTAACAACATCCAAAAAGATGTAGATCACCCAACGGGAGAAAGCAAGGCTTTCACAAAATTCATGCCCTATATCATACAAGGCACAAATTCACACAAGAGGATTTTAGAACCCAAAAATAGAGATGAAATACAACAAAATTGGAACTAAGATTAAAATATGAATTATTGAATGGAAAGAAACAACCTGGTGATCTCGTGGAAGAAGTAAGAGAAAAGATGTAATACCTTCCCTCCATCAAGAAGATAAGCTATCATAAAGGCTCTCTCCACTTGCAAGATCACAAGGAACACACCAATAATAGAGCACCATAGGAACACCAAAAGCACTAGAATAATATTGCATAAGAAGACACTTAAGATTACATGAATATTTCAATTGATAATTTATGTTGCTTCCCTTGTCCTTAGTTGAAAAAAGGAGAATCCAATCTTGTACTTATAGAGGAATTGGAGGGCAAAATGCAGGCAAAACAAATATTTATTCTTGATTGAGCTGACGCTTCAAAAGTTTGATCTAAAATTTTGGTTTTATCCATGAAAACCCTATTTTATGAATTCATACCCCGTAACTTACCAAGCATGGATTCAATCAAGGTTAAGAAAAATAAGAGAAAAGCAAGAGAAAAGGGGCCAAAATTGACCCTAGAAAGCTTGATGGCCTCCCAAAGGATTCTAAGGGAAAATGACTCATTTGAGTGGGTCAATTTTTCATGTCTACAAGATGGTAAAGAACTTAAAGGACCAATGAACCAAGGTTATGCATAGTGGTGAATATTCACAAATTGGGCGAATATTAGGATTTCTAAAATTGGAAATTGGCAAATATGAGGACCCTTGACATCAGCCCATTCGCCTAAAAAAATTGAGACACATTTTTATTAGGATCAATTCACCACAATATATATCCAAACATAGGCATATTTGTACTTGTTGAAAATCTCTATTCAAGCCTAATATAATGGTGGTGTTTTATGAAGTTATAAGGTGATTTAGTAGGTCAAATTTTGTCCCAAAGATGAACTTACTTTTTAGGGATTCAAATGCCCCAAATTTTGGTGTGAATATGATTGATTTGATTTGCTTAGGATTCACCTTGATTCATCTTGATTTTGATTAGGATTCACCATTTTTTTACAAGTACATTTTGAGTCCAACCCCTTATGCATAACTTTGTTGAATGAACATAATGCACCTAAAATGACATTATGCATGATTTCACATCTACCTTCTTCATCTTGCATTTAATTTGCTTGCTCATACTGCATGACTATATGTCATTCTTTGCATGAATTGCTTGAAATTTTACTCCATTTTGCATATTTGCTTGTCATATAGATACTTTGCTACTTAAACATATTTGCATCTGACTGCTTGAGCATATAGATTCTTGGGGACTTCGCAATGAGGCAAGTGATAAAACCTAGTTAGGTTTTAGCTCACATGTATTGCACTCATACTAGGTCACTGATGTTTAGCGAATCCCCAACCTAGGGCACATCTCTATGCATTTTTCATAACATTGCATCCGTCGTCGTAAATAATTATTTTCTTCTCTTCTCTTCTCATATATTCCTTGACCTTTAAAGTTTCAATAATCATAAAAAAATTCTCCAAGTCAAAGGATATAGTTCTTCATCTCTTGTATATCATTTTTTCTTTGAAATTTTTCAATATTTTCTTCTCTTCTCCAAGACAAAGGATATATGTTCCTTCTATTTGTGCATCTTGTTTTGCTCACACTTTTTCTTCTTGATCTTTTAATTGTTAAGGGATCCTCGTGGTAGGGTAGATACTGCATGAATATCATATATGTGATTCATATGACCACTAACTATCTTACGCACATATTTTAGCTATTGAAATTTCAAAAAGGACACACAAAATACTATTTATTTTTTGCTTCTCTCATTATTCTATCTTTCATTCGTCTAGCACATGCACACTCATGCACATTTTTTTGTCGTTCTTTGCTTTGCTCACCCGTATTTTGTACATTATCATGACCCTCCCTAGCTGACTTTATGGTACAAGAAAATAATGTATTAACCTATGATGTGGTGATACTTAGTTTGAATAATTGAACCAACTATATTATGTTTAGTTTATTTATAAGGGCATGTTATCACTAACATTTTGCTAAGTGTGCAGGATCAGGTACACTCGTAGGTGGAATAGGCAGAGTCACCCACCAAAAATGAGGGTACCAAAGATCAGGGGAAATTATGATTAAGGTACTCGGAGGTAACATGGATAGATACCTTCATATAGGCATGCATTTATGGAAGGGATAATTATCGATGGCTGACCTTGAGCTTTAGTTGATAGCCTAGTAGCTATCGTAAAATCTCTGGTTGAGATAGGTGATTAGGTTGACGAAAATATTCCCTCTTTGTTGTTGTATAAATGTATTTGCTCTCTACTGCATCATAGTTTGAGTAGTTTAATATTGGTTTTTCTATATGAGAACAACTACAAAATGTATATATGCATAAGGTAAACTGTCATGTTGAAGCAAAAGTAGAGCATCATCCTTATGAAAGGAAGCAAATTAAATTTACATGTTGAATGGAGATTCATTTAAAATAATTAATGAAGTTTAAGTAAATAATGTTTGGCTCATTAGAGCTCATTAGTAAAATTCATTGCAATTAATAATAATGAGTTTTCATTTAAATGAATTAAAAGTGTTCATTTTAATGATAATAGAGAATTCATTAAAAGACTTTAATTAATTGAAATAAATGAAAGAGAATTCATTTTTTTTTTAAAGTATATATATAATAATAGATATCTTTTATTAAAAAGCAATAATGAAATTGTGTAAATAAAAGAAATATATTTTATGGTTTATAAATATCTTGAGAATGATATTTTAATTAAAAGAGCCATTCTTCAAAAAATAAAACGTAATGATCCCTTTCCTATATAGTGAAACCTATAAAATAGCCTATGAGGCTACTAAATTTCCAAAGGTGGAAATTATGGGAAGAACGCATAAAGGATAGGAAATTGTGCATTGAAGAAAGGAGGCTCAAGACAAGGGCTTGGGGTTCGAGAAGACGGTGGACGGGCCACTTGGGCGGACAGGCATGTAAGGAAGAAGGAAAGGAAAAGAGAGAGGAGAATGAAAGGAAAGGGAATACAAGAGTAGAGAAGACGTAGGGGAGGCATGGAGAAAGGGAATAACACACCAGAAGAGAAGATGAGAGGTAGCTAGACATTGCCAGCTTTGCATCTCCGTAGAAGTTAAAGGTTGGGTTTCTTCAAATCTTTAATCTGGTTTTAAAAGAAACCACCATATGCTTGTTGAGCGTTATGTTTATTAATGAAACCACCATATGCTTGTTGAACACTGTGTTTTTAAATGAAACCACCATATGCTTATTAAGCACTATTTTTTTTAAATGAAACCATCATATGCTTTGTGGAGCGTTGTACGCTATGTTTAAAAAAAACCACCTCATGTTTGGATAAGCGTTGTGCGCCATGAACCATAGTGAGAGTTTTAGTGAGCGCAGGTTTTAGAGGAAACCAGTGAGCATTTTAGTGAGTGTACCTTAGAGAAAACCAGCGAGCGTTTTTGTGAGCGTAGGCTTTAGAAGAAACCAGTGAGCGTTTTTGTGAGTGCAGGATTTAGAGGAATCCAGTAAGTATTTTTGTGAGTGCAGGCTTTAGAGGAAGCCAGTGAGCATTTTTGTGAGTGTTTTTGTGAGCACAAGCTTTAGAGGAATCCAATGAGCATTTTTGTCAATATTTTTGTGAGCGTGGGTTTTAGAGGAAGCCAATTGGCGTTAACAGTGAGCGTTGTGCATGTTCGAAGGCCACATCATGTTGAAGGGAGCGCTATGAGGGTTTGAGGGCTATGTGTCCAAAGAGCATTGTGGAGTTGAAAGCATCGAGTAATTGTGAGCGTCGTGTTCCAAGAGTGGGAACTCTGTTAAGACTGAAGTGAGAGCATTTCTTGGTTCTAGTTGCTTAGACGCTAGGTTTTTATGTGGTTGCTTAGCATCCACCTTGGAAGGCACTGAACTCTATTTGTAGACCCTGAATTAGGTAAGATGCTACGTAACTGTTTTAAATAAAAGGAAACCTTCGTTTTATGAGAAATAATGAAGGAGTTTAATTGAAGAAACCCTTGTTTTATGAAAAATATAATGAAGGCTTTTAATTAAAAAGAACCTTTGATTTTTATGAAATTTATTGAAGGCTTTTAATTAGAAAGAACCTTAGTTTTATATAAAATATAATGAAGGCTTTTAATTAAAAATAACCTTTGTTTCATATGGGATTATTGAAGGCTTTTAATTAAAGAGAACCTTTGATTTATATGAGATTTATTTAAGGTTTTTAATTAGAAATAACCTTTGATTTATATGAGATTTATTTAAGGTTTTTAATTAGAAAGAACCTTTGATTTATATGAGATTTATTTAAGGTTTTTAATTAGAAAGAACCTTTTATTTATATGAGATTTATATAAGGTTTTTAATTAAAAATAACCTTTGATTTTTATGAAATTTATTGAAGGCTTTTAATTAGAAAGAACCTTAGTTTTATATAAAATATAATGAAGGCTTTTAATTAAAAAGAACCTTTGTTTCATATGGGATTATTGAAGGTTTTTAATTAAAGAGAACCTTTGATTTATATGAGATTTATTTAAGGTTTTTAATTAGAAAGAACCTTTGATTTATATGAGATTTATTTAAGGTTTTAATTAGAAAAAACCTTTGATTTTTATGAAATGTATTGAAGGTTTTTAATTTAATTTAAAAGAGAACCCCTTTGATTAATGTTGATTATCTTAGGAGTTTTAAATTAAAAGGGATGTGGATTTATTCGTGAATTGAAGTTATGGGGCTTCAATTTAGGGAATGAATGAATGATTTTTTTAAAGGTTAAAGGTATGGGAATTTAATGCTTTAAAAGGTAATTGATTGATTGGAAATTATGAATTAAAAAGGATGTAGATTTATTCTTTAAATTGAATTTATGGGGCTTTGATTTAGGGAATGAAAAGAAATGGATTATTTTAAAGGTTAAGGGTATGATACTTTAATGCTTTAAGACATGAATGAATTTGATTATATTTAGACCTTGATCTAAGTGGTACATGTTCGATCACTCTCTAAGGGAACTTGATAGGTGAAAATAAAATTAAAGGTTCTTTTATAATATCCATTATGCATTATATGGTTAGAAACTTAATTGAATTTTGTATAGTTGCAATTTGGAAAAGTAAATGAATATATGCATTTAGAAGGCATGCCTATCCTGAACCATGAGTATCCTAATCCCCTACTACCCTCAAAGATCCAATGGGAAGTAAGGAGAAGCAAGGAGTTCAATGGAAACGAAGTATAGGTAATTGTATCTTACGTTGATTTACTTATGATCAAATAGACTAAAATTATGGGGAGATATCCCCAATGTAGATAATGTGATACTCTTTAAAGTAAGAAGGATTTATCATGTGATATTTAATGAGATAGATGTTTATTGGTTTAGTGAAGGTTCTTTTACTTTATTTCTATATCTGGTTATATTATGTAGTTGATTCTCTTTTAGTGTTAAGCTTACTTTATTTTCTCTATATTTGTTTGATTACTTTATGATGTTATAATAACTAGATGTATTATTGTTTGGTTGCTTGATGATAGAAATCTAAGTGTAGAATTTTAGGGTGAACTTAGAGGTGATCTAAGGGAATTAAGAACCCCTTAGGGTGAACATAGGTAACCTAAGGTAATTGAGAATCCCTTAGGGTGAACATAGGAGACCTAAGGGAATTGATACCCCCTTAGGGAGATAAAGGACTAAGTTGTGAAGAGATTACATCTGAGTTGATAGCTCATCGTGGAGACGAGATAGATAGCTTAACTGGAAATACTCATAGCATACCTACACATAATGATTTATGTATGGTATGGATATGCATGTATACCTTCGATGGACTGAGGGTGATAGGTCTAGCTCATCAAGAATGATGGGACATATGGACTTATCTATAGTAACACATGTTACGCCTACATAGATAAACTTCGTGAGATGTAACTTCTAGAAAAACTTAGTTGAATGAAACTTTAGGTTAATACTAGTTGGGTTAGGGGTTCATGAAAGGTTCATGTATCCCTCTCCTTAGTAAAAAAAAAAAATTTTCTATTTTTGTATTTTTCTGTTTGTGTGTTTTTAGGTCATTACATTTGGTATCAAAGCTCTAGGTACGAGGGTATAGAGCTTCTATGTGTGCTAAAGGAAAATTAGATGTATCCAATGAAGGTTTGCTTAAGGTAAAGGCTAAATTTGGGATGATCTACGATACCTTATTTTCTAGAATCTGACAAAAATTAACCCCAAGGGAGCGTGGATGTCAGGATGTATTAGTATGGGCTTTGGTATTAGTGAAACATCCTAGCCTAGGATATTACCCTAGTTAGGTTGTTAATGCATATAGCAAGAGAACTCTGTATTATGGCTTGATTGAAGATACAACTTAAGATGAAACTGTAATCTAATCTTCTTTCTTGGATAGAATCAAGTTAAGATGCCACCTAAGACCAAAAGAGGGAGGCCTACACCTAGAAAAACTCAGTAAAGTAATTTCGAAGAAGAAAACCAGGATGGGAAACCAATAAGCCTCAATAGAGAGGTAGAAGACCTCACTGCTATGGTCGCTGCTATGTAGGATTAGATAATACAGTTGTAAGAAACGACTGCAAATCAAAATTCATAAGCTTGAGGTTTAGATATTGGTCTAGATAGTAGACTAACTATAGAACAAGTGCAAGCCAGAGCCTTAGAAGAAAATAAAATAGTTAGGGACATGAAAATCATCAGTATCTCCAAGTTTAATGGAGAGGGCGATGGGGATGTAGCGAAAGCATGGCTAAGAGAATTAGAGGTTCACTTTATGATAAAAGGTTACTCATCAGAAACCCAAACACTTTGGGCTGCGATTAACCTGGAAGAGGTTGCTCTAGAGTGGTGGGAAACCCATGATTAGGAAATTAAGATTAAACCCATTGATACTCCATGGGAGGAATTTATAAACATATTTAAGAAGAGATTTCTAATAGAGCATTTATATGCCTTAAAGTTTGAAGAATTTTCTAGTTTGAGACAAGGAACCATCATAGTAGAGGTGTACTATAAGAAGCTGGTAAGACTGTTCAAATATGTATCTATTTATAATGAGAAAATACAAGTTCACAAGTTCACTCTTGGATTGGAATCTAGATTAAAGCATGATGTAGACATGCAAGAGCCTAAATCACTGCAAAATGCATATAACCTAGCAAAGAAAGCAAATTCACACTTTTGTTATAAATACAACACTCTATCCGAGCAAGCTCGACAAGAGCTAAAGAAGATAAATAGTAATGGGTTTGTAAAGTGGGAGGCTGAACAAGAGAAAAAGGCTAAGAATACCAAAAATCCTAACAAGAAACCTTATGGAAATCAGAAGAAGTTCAAGAACTTTTGTAATAGGGATAGCAAACCCAACAAAATTACACCTCAACCACAGAATTTGCAAGCTTCAACTCTGGAAGTTAAGAGTGGGAATGAGAAACCTAAAAAATAGCAAAGACCCAAGGAAGGATGCTACAATTGTCGAGGACCTCATTACTATAATCAGTGTCCATATCGAGCAGGTACTAGAATAGCTAATGCAAAAGGGAAGGAATTGGAACATCGAATCTATATCACAACTAGGAAGCAGAAGATAGAGGGACAAGCCACCTCATTACTTGTGAAAGGTAAGGTTTTCAATAAGTAAGTAAACATTTTGATAGATAGTGGATCCACTAACAGTTTTATTTTGCCTAGTCTAGCAAGGACTATGTCGAAAAGACCTGGACATTTGGCTCAAGGGTAGAAGGTTGAATATGGTTCTGGGTAGACCTACTCGATGAACCAGTGTTATCCTATGGCAGAAGTCACTCCATCTAAAGGGACTAAGAAATGTTGTTTATATGTAGCTCCCTTACACGCCTTTGATGTGATTCTAGGGATGGATTGGCTATAGGATCATAAAGTCTTAGTCAATTTCCAAGACAGATGGATTGAGTATTCATAGGAAGGCAGAGAGAGACTAAGAATTTAAAGCAAACAAGGGGCATTTGAACCTCAAATGTTGTTCGCTATGCAATTGAAAAAGGTCCTAAAGAGAGGAGGGATAGTGTATGTGGTAAAACTCAATGAAGTGGAGGACCATGAGAAAGGAGAAATACAAAGATAACATTCAATTTTATAGGATTTTCAAGACGTATTTCCAGAGGACCTACCTGGACTACCTCCTGTACGAGAATTTGACTTCAAAATTGAACTTATGATGGGAGTCAAACCTATTCATAGATCCTCGTATAGTAAGAATCCTACTTAAATATGAGAACTTAAGGTTCAATTGCAAGGATTATTGGAAAAGGGTTTGATAAAACCAAGTGTGTCACCGTAGGGCATGCCAATTTTATTCATGAAAAAATACGGTTCGCTAAGATTGTGTATTGATTACATGATGCTAAATAAGGCTACAAACCGGTATCCTTTACCTAGGATTGAAGATTTATTTGATCAACTAAAATATGCCAAGGTGTTTACTACGATTGATTTGAGGTCAGGGTATCACTAGTTAATGATTTGTGAGGAAGACACTCACAAAACTATATTTAAGACTAGGTATGGGCATTATGAGTTTATGGTTCTATCCTTTGAACTGACTAATGCCCCAGCTACTTTCATGAACTTAATGAACAATGTCTTCCAAATACACTTGGACTAGTTTGTCCTGGTATTCCTAGATGATATCCTTATATACTCTTGAGATAAAGAAGAACATGATAAACATCTTAGGATAGTGTTGGAATTGTTAAGGAAGAATAAACTTTATGGAAATCTGGCTAAGAATGAATTCTATGTTCTAGAAGTATGATATCTTGGACATGTTATATAAACAAAGGGGATTGTTGTGGATCCAGAAAAGATAAAGGCTATTCTAAATTGGCCATCCCCTACTAATGTGACTGAAGTGCGAAGTTTCATGGGGTTAACAGGCTATTATAGACATTATATAAAGGACTACTCCAAGATTGATGGACCCATAAAAAACCTTCAGAAGAAGAGGAAGAATTCAAGTGGTCAGAGAAGTGTGAGGCTGCCTTCGTACTACTCCAGCATAAGCTTACTATTGCACTGATACCAAAGGTTCCCAATCCTCAAGGGGACTTTTTAGTGTGCACTGATGCATCAATAGACAGGTTGGGTGGGGTACTCTCACAATAGGATTTAGTGGTGGAATATACTTCAAGGAAGCTCAAAAAGCATGAAGTTAATTATGCTATGAATGATTTGGAGCTAGTTGCGGTGGTGCATGCTTTAAAGGTTTGGTACCACTACTTGGTGGGAAGGCCATTTGAATTAAAAACAGACCATCAAAGTTTACAGTATATATTCACCCAACCAATACTCAATGCGAGACAAAGAAGATGGGTGGAATTTCTCGTTGAGTATGATTTCAAGATTGAGTACATAAAGGGAAAAGAGAATAAATTAGTTGATGTTTTGAGTAGAAGGAAATATATAGCAGCTATAACCAAAATTCACATGGACCTGATGGATCGAGTGAGACTGGAGCAATCTCAGGATGAGTTTTGCCAAGGAATTCGAGTCAATATGGATAGATATCTTGAAGGAAATAAGGAATTTAGTGTGAAATATGACTTTCTGTGTTATAAGGGAAGGGTGGTCATACCAAATATGGGTGATTTTAGGAACTTGATAATGCAAGAAGCTCATAGATCTCCTTATTATGCTCATCTGGGAGAAGCCAAAATGCAATAAAACATGAAGAGAGCCTTCTTTTGGGCAGGAATGAAGAAGGACATCAAAAAATTTATCGCTTGATGCCTCGAATGTCAGAAATTTAAGGCAGAACACCAACATCCTACAATAAAACTCCATCTACATGATATACCTACACAGAAATGGCAGGTTATATCTATGGATTTTATCATGGGTTTACCCAAGACTCGGTACCAACATGATGTCATCTTTGTAGTGGTCAAAAAATTGACTAAGGTTACCCACTTCATACCAAGGATGATGCTCAGGTAGTGGCTAACAGATTTTTCAAAGAGGTATTCTGATTACATGGTTTTCCTGAGGTAATTATCTTAGATAAAGACTCCAAATTCACTTATGAATTTTGGAAATCCCTTCATAGTGTAGTTGGTATGAAATTGAATATGAGTTCAGCATACCACCCTGAAATCAATGGTCAAACGGAGTGAGTAAACCAAGTTTTAGAAGACATGCTCTGCATGTACTGCATGGATCACAAATATCAATGAGAATATTTTCTACCTTTGGTAGAGATTGCCTACATTAATGGACATCAATCCTTGCTAGGAATGGCACATTTTGATGCCTTGTCTGGGCAAAAGTGTAGAACACCATTATCTTGCGAAAACCTAGAGGATCGAGTTGTGATTGGGCCAAAAATGGTTAGGGTAATGGAAGATTACCTAAAAGAAATTAGGCAAAGGCTTAAGGAAGCTATGGATAGGCAGAAGAGTTATGCAGATCTAAAAAGGACTCTAAGAGAGTATTATGTTGGAGATAAGGTGTTCTTAAGGGTTAAGCCAAAGAAAAGTGCTATCAAATCCATGAAGTTGGATCCACGTTTTGTGGGGCCCTTCAAGATCATAGAAAATATCAGTCCGATTGCATACCGACTTGCATTACCACCTAATCTATCCAAAATCCATGATACTTTCCACATATCCTTCCTTAGAAAATATGTTGCTAATCCTGAACATGTGGGATATTTCTAAATTGTAGACGGTAAATCCGAAGGCCATTGAAGTACTACCAATGAATATTCTTGAGTTTCATTCTAAATATCTACAAAATTGGACTCTCGAACAGTGTAAGGTCCAGTGGGACCAGTTCTATAAGAAGAATGCCACTTGGGATAAAGTGGAGGTTATGCAAAAATATTTTCCCTTTTTGTTTGAAGCTATATGATGTAATAATTTTAGTTTCTCTTAAAAACAAAAGGAAAATTAGAAACACCGAGGACGATGTTTAATCCTAGTGGGGGAGGATGTCATGACCCTCCCTAGCTGACTTTATGGTACAAGAAAACAATGTATTAACCTATGATATGATGATACCTAGTTTGAACAATTGAACCAACTATATGATGTTTAGTTGATTTATAAGGGCGTGTTATCGGTAACATATTACCAAGTGTGAAGGATCAGGTACACTCATAGGTGGAACAAGTAGAGTCACCCACAAAAAATGAGGGTGCCAAATATCAGGGGAAATGATGATTAAGGTACTCATAGGTAACATGGATAGATACCTTCATATAGGCATGCATTGACGAAAGGGATAATCATCGATGGCTGATCACCTTGAGCTTTAGTTGATAGCCTAGTAGCTATGGTAAAATATCTAGCTAAGATAGGTGATTGGGTTGATGGAAAGATTCCCTCTTTGTTGTTGTATAAATGTGTTTGCTCTCTACTACATCATGGTTTGAGTATTTTAATGTTGGGTTTTCTATATGAGAACAACTGCAAAATGTATATAGATGCATAATGTAAACTGTCATTTCGAAGCAAAAGTAGAGCATCATCCTTATGAAAGAAAGCAAATTAAATTTGCATGTTGAATGAAGATTCCTTTAAACTAATTAATGAAGTTTTAAGTAAATAATGTTTGGCTCATTGGAGCTCATTAGTAAACTTCGTTGCAATTAATAATAAATGAGTTTTCATTTAAATTAATTAAAAGTGTTTATTTAATGATAATAGAGAATTCTTTAAAATACTTTAATTAATTGAAATAAATGAAAGTGAATTAATTTTTTTTTTAAAGTATATATATAATAATAGATATCTTTTATTAAAAATTAATAATGAAATTGTCTAAATAAAAGAAATATTTTTTATGGTTTATAAATATCTTGAGAATTTCCAAACCCCATAAGGGGGGCGGAGGTCCAAGGTTCAAATCTCGGGCCTCACCGGACTGAATGCTTGTCCCTTTCCTGGTGCTTTCAGCGGCGTAAAAGGTTTAAAATGATTGTGGCATGGTGGTTATAGGGGCGGACTGCGTGAAGATCTGTGTGGCGGCTTCTAGGGCGGACAACGTAGAATACTGTGGTGGCCATAAAAGCTAGACAGCCTACCCGGATTCATGGCGGCTATCAATTCCACCATGTAAATTCAAAAAAAAAAAATCTTGAGAATGATATTTTAATTAAAAGAGCCATTCTTCAAAAAATAAAACGTAATGATCCCTTTCCTATATAGTGAAACCTATGAAATAGCCTATGACGCTACTAAATTTCCAAAGGTGGAAATTATGGGAAGAACGCATAAAGGATGGGGGATGGTGCATTGAAGAAAATATGCTCAAGATGGGGTATCGGGGTTTGAGAAGACGGAGGACGGGCCACTTGGGTGGACAGGCATGTAAGGAGGAAGGAAAGGAAGAGAGAGAGGAGAACAAAAGGAAAGGAAATACGGGAGCAAAACAAATGTAGGGGAGGCATGGAGAAAGGGAAGAACACACCAGAAGCGAAGAGGAGAGGTAGCTAGACATTGCCAGCTTTCCATATCTACAGAAGTTAAAGTTGGGTTGTTTCAAACCTTTAATCCAATTTTAAAAGAAACCACCATATTGTTTTTGAGTGCTGTGTTTTTAAATGAAACCACCATATGCTTGTTGAGCGTTGTGTTTTTAAATGAAACCACCATATGCTTTGTGGAGCATTGTGCGCTATGTTTAAGAAAAACCACCTCATGTTTGGATAAGCATTGTGCACCATGAACCAGAGTGAGTGTTTTAGTGAGCGCAGGTTTTAGAGGAAACCAGTGAGTATTTTAGTGAGTGTGCCTTAGAGGAAACCAGTGAGTGTTTTTGTGAGTGCAAGCTTTAGAGGAATCCAGTGAGCGTTTTTGTGAGCACAGGATTTAGAGGAAGCTAGTGAGAATTTTTGTGAACATTTTTGTGAGCGCAGGCTTTAGAGGAATCCAGTGAGCATTTTTGTGAGCGCAGGCTTTAGAGGAAGCCAGTGAGCATTTTTGTGAGTTCAGACTTTAGAGGAAGCCAGTGAGCATTTTTGTGAGCATTTTTGTGAGCACAAGCTTTATAGGAAGCCAATGAGATTTAACAGTGAGCACTATGCATGTTCGAAGGCCACGTCATGTTGAAGGGAGCGTTGTGAGGGTTCGAGGGCTATGTGTCTGAAGATCATTTTGGAGTTGAAAGCACCGAGTAATTGTGAGCACAATGTTCCAAGAGTTGGAACTCTGTTAAGACTGAAGCGAAAGCATTTCCTGGTTCTAGTTGCTTAGACGCTAGATTTTGTCGTGGTTGCTTCTCATCCACCTTGGAAGGTGTTGGCCTCTAGTTGTAGACCCTACATTAGGTAAGGTGATGTGTAACTTGTTTTAAATAAAATGAAACCTTCATTTTATGAGAAATAATGAAGGCGTTTAATTGAAGAAACTTTGTTTTTATGAAAAATATAATGAAGGCTTTTAATTAAAAATAACCTTTGATTTTTATGAAATTTATTGAAGGTTTTTAATTAGAAAGAACCTTAGTTTTATATGAGGAGCTTAGTGAGTTGTGCTTGAGTGCAAAGTGTTTTTAGGAAAAATAAGGGAAAGGGGGCATATTATATATCGTCAAAAATCTTATTTCGAGGGTTATTTGACTAACTTATTTAGAAGGAGAAATAAGGTATGTGTAAAGCAATATTTCTGATTTTGCAAAGGGGTTCCAAAAGTGAAGTTTGCCTTATTCTTTTTCAAGAGGATTATTTCTTTCATGAGGTGACAAGGTATGTAATATTGTGATTTATTTTATTTTATGGTATAAGTGGTTTTGGGAGTGAAAAGGTTATGAAACGTTTTTATTTATTTTATTTTATAGTACAAGTGGTTTCAGGAGAGATAAGGAAGTTGTGCAATTAAAGGCCTTGGTGATGATTATTGAAAAGTGGATTAATGTTGATTATTTTGTGATCTACTAACCCTTGTGAAGATTGGCAAAAGAATTTTGTGATTGTGGTAGATTTACAAAGAATTTTTTTCATCTTCATAAAAGGTATGGGAACATTCTTCTATTGATTGTTTATGGTGTTTGATTTCTAAAATATTATTGGAGAGAAAAGGATTGATTGTGGTTTCCTTTTCGAAAGTTATTGGTTTAATGCTTCAAGGTTTTCTAGTTTGAGATTTGAGGTTAAAACTTGTTTTATAAGCATTGTTATTGAAGCCCATTGGTTTTAAAAGAACTTGAGTTAGAAAAGAACTTGAGTATCATTGTTATGTGAGATTTGTAGTTGAGCATTGTTGGAAACATTTGAGTTGGTTGATACATACTTGGACTAGGGTTGTGTGAGAAAGAGTTATCCCTTGTGATGATTGGTTGAGTTGAGTTGATTTGAGATTGAGATTAGAACATATTGAGTCTCTAACAATTCTCTTTATGCTTCTATGAATTTATTTGAGGTTATTTGAGTTGAGAGTGAGTTTAGAACATATTGAATCTCTAACAATTCTCTTTATGCTTCTATGAGTTGAGTTGAGATTTATTTGTGTTGAGAGTGAGATTAGAACATATTGAGTCTCTAACAATTCTCTTTATGCTTCTATGAAGTTAATTTGAGTTGAGATTGCCATTCATTGTTGAGTTCATTTTGAGTACTACTTGAGCATGATTGATTGAGCCTTTGAGAAGGCCTTTGGGACAGATTTGAGGACAGTTTTGGGATAGCTTTGTGGACAACTTTGTGGAAATATTTGTAGAGAAAATTTGGGCAAGTTCTTGGTGAGCTTGCTAGAGCAGATTTGGGCAAGTTCTTGGTGAGATTGCTAGAGAAGATTTGGGCAAGTTCTTGGTGAGCTTGCTAGAGAAAAATTGGGAAAGTTCTTAATGAGCTTGCTAGAGCATATTTCAGCAAGTTCTTGGTGAGCTTGCTAGAGCATATTTGGGAAACTTCTTGGTGAGCTTGCTAGAGCAGATTTGGGAAAGTTCTTGGTAAGCTTGCTAGATCATATTTGAACAAGTTCTTACTGAGCTTGTTTCGAGCAGATTTGGATAGGTTCTGTGTGATCTTGTTATTCAACATTAGACAAGTTTTGTGTGAACTTTTTGGAGCATATTTGGACAGGTTTTGTGTGAGCTTGTTATTCAACATTGGACAAGTTCTGTGTGAGCTTGTTAAGCAGGTTCTATGTGATCCTATTGATAAAATTCTTAGTGAGCCTATTGATAGAGCTTTGGAGGTGACATAGTACAGAGGACAGAGTCTCAATGGATAGAGATCCAACAGTAGCATAGTTGAACACAGATCTGAGTGAGGAGTCTTCCAAGTGGAGAGAGGTCCACCAGTTAGTGCAGCAGAGAGACAAAATCTTCAAGAATATCACATAGCCAGAGTAGAAGGGGAAAGAGTTATCCTGTGGAAGAGATCCATGAACTTGATATTATGGGATCATCATCTCCTTTGGACAGAGATCCATAAAAATTGTAATGGGGAGTGATTCCCAAAGAGATTGATTGAGAAAGTTTTAGTAAAATATTTTCTCCGTGGAGCAGCCCACATTGGGTGAACCACGTAAATTATGGTGTCTCTATTGTGTATGGTTTATGTGCATTGCTTTGATTTTTTCTATTGATATTGCTATCGTATACAACATAATATTGAATTGGAAGAAAAAGTAAAAAGTGATCTTATACTATTCACCCCCCCTCTCAGTATAAGCTTGTGTTCTTCAATTGTATCTTACGTTGATTTACTTATGATCAAATAGACTAAAATTATGGGGAGATATCCCAAATGCAGATAATATGATACTATTTAAAGTAAGAAGGATTTATCATGTGAGATTTAATGAGATAGTTGTTTATTGTTTTAGTGAAGGTTCTTTTACTTTATTTCTGCATTTGGTTATATTATGTAGTTGATTCTCTTTTAGTGTTAAACTTACTTTATTTTCTCAATCTTTGTTTCATTGCTTTCTGATGTTATAATAACTAGATGTATTATTGTTTGGTTGCTTTATGATAGAAATCTAAGTGTAGATTTCTAGGGTGAAATCAGAGGTGACCTAAGGGAATTAATAACCCTTAGGGTGAACATAGGAGACCTAAAGGAATTGAGAACCCCTTAGGGTGAACATAGGAGACCTAAGGGAATTGAGACCCCCTTAGGGAGATAAAGGACTAAGTTGTGAAGAGATTACATCTGAGTTAAGATAGCTTGTCATGGAGACGAGATAGATAGCTTAACTCGTAATACTCATAGCATACCTACACATAATTATTTGTGTATGGTATGGAGATGTGTATACCTTTTATGGATTGAGGGTGATAGGTCTAGCTCATCAAGAATTATGGGACAGATGGACTTATCTGCAGTAACACATGTTATGCCTACATAGACAAATTTGTGATAGGGTACTTCGTGAGATGTAACTTCCAGGAAAACTTAGGTGGCTGAAACTTTAGGTTAATACTAGTTGGGTTAGGGGTTCATGAAGAGTTTATGTATCCCTCTCCTTAGTAAAAAAAAACTTTTCTATTTTTGTATTTTTCACTTTGTTGTATTTTTGGGTCGTTACATTAGTTTAATACTAGTTGGGTTAGGGGTTCATGAAGGGTTCATGTATCCCTCTCCTTAGTAAAAAAAAAAAACTAATCTATTTTTGTACTTTTTTGTTTGTGTATTTTTGGGTGTGTTAGCTATTGCAATTTCAAAAAGGACACACACAATACTATTTATTTCTTGCTTCTCTCATTCTTCTATCTTTCTTTTGTCTAGAAAATGTACACTCATGAACATTTTTTTGTCGTGCTTTGCTTTGCTCACCCATATTTTGTACACACCACACCCTTATTGGGTTACACTCCTTTTGTAAAATCAATCAAACATTAAACCCCATACGAGATAGCTTCATGGCTGTCAAGCAAGCACTAGCCTCTACATCAGGCCATTTACGAGCATACATCCTAGTGGGCATCTCTCCACATCCTAGCAGGTATCTCTCCACATACAACCATTGAGGGTATCACTCCACACTTATTATTTTTAGCGAGCATAACACCTTCGTAGGATAGCTTCATGGTCACTCGTGAGCACCACACCCATAGAGGGTTTTGCTCCGTCCCCAGTCATTTGCAAGAATACATTCTCACAAGGTTTCGATCCATATTTTCTTTTTTTTTTTGCTTAGCTTGTGATCATTTGATCACATTTATCCCTTGCGGTCTACGTTGATTCAAATTTCATGATCCAAGCATATTTTTTCTTTATTTGATCTTTTGTTGACATTCTCCTTCTTCTACTTCTTCTTCTCTTTATTTTTCTTCTTGTTTTCCTCTTTTTTTGAATTCTCACCCTATCCTTATGAGACGCAAATTCATAGTTCATTTTCATAGGATGCAAATTTGGTTGGAGTGTAGTTTTTATTTTTCCTTCTTGTTTTTATTCTTCTTTTCTTTATTCCATACCCATTTCTTGTTTTATTTTGTTTATTTGATCATTTTATCATGCATTTCATTTAGTTAGATTCATTTATTTCGTATTCATTAGTTAAGTTTATTTTGCATTTATTAGTTAAGGTTCTTTCATCTAATCATGCATAACCAACTATTAACATCACATAATTAAAATACACACATAATAAATCACATCATGGTATTATTCAAAAGCAAGTATGTGTCATCCAATGTCTCAATGTGCCATAATCTGAGCCTGACACACTTGACCATCACATAGATTAGGGATGCATGCAACAATCAAAATTGATATGTCATCTTGATCCTAGCCCTAGCTCTGTGATCCAGTCTCCTCTGCTTCACCCGTTGGAGGTGGTCCTGGTGGGGGCATGTTCATGAATCGTGAAATAGTTTATGATATGGATCACAACCTACTTGGTGTCTATAAGGAGGATGATAGAGGTACTCTCTACTTCATTGGAACTTCCTAAAAATACAAGGTTTGGTAGAAGGTATCCTTTCGTAAAGATACCTCCAGCCTCTCCCTTGCCCTCTATAGATCCTCTTAGTCAGATCCCCTTACCCTGCTGGCTACCTATAAAAACATCCATCCTCTCAGCTCAAGCCTGTTGCTTCTCCTACTCCAACTGGCTCATATCTCCCCTAATATGGTTTGCCTCAACCCTCATCACATTTTTCTCTATGAGTGTTGTGTTCAGGGCACTCTACATCCCATCTAGCCTCTTGGCACTATATTATTATATTAGGTCCATCTCCCTCTACATGGACACCATTAGAGCCTACAATATATTTTTCTCCCTTGTTGGATCATCCTGATCCATGATCCCACTAGGTCCCATCATCGTCAATGTAGAGGCACCTCCTATCACCCTTCTTAGCGTAGCCTCTATCACCATGGGGCACCTCTAGTTGTCCTCCCTCACCTTGATCCAAAGAGGGCGATGGTCATCCTCATGGTCGTCACCATATTTATCCTAACCTATACCTATGTTTCCTTAGGATTTTTTGCACCCCTCTTTCATCACTCAGTAGTGTGTTCGGTGGCCTCTCATAGTTCCAATTACACCCGTCGGGTCATGACCTAGTGCCTCTACACTGGCATCAATGGGAAGATCCTTAAGAGCACAATACCCTTGTACCATCTCTTGTACCTGAGGGATACTCTAGCATCGTCCACTCATGTATCGACATAGAGTGGGTCATCCAAGTCCTCCTCCATGAACCTCCCCACATTAGGTTCCCCTCTAACTCTTGATGGGTCCCTTTGCACCTACCTAAACCAGTAGCCATCGAGGTATGGAATCTACTGGAGAATTTCAAATTGGTGTTGTATTCGATTAAAACAATATAGCTCCTACTCGCCTTTCTCCTTGGTGACCCACTAGATCCTCTAAACCCTCACTACCTCCTCTGCATCCTCATCCCATCTAGGGTGTAGATGCCATGGTCACCATATAATTTGATGCTCTCGTAAATCATCTACCACCTACCTCGTTAGTGACAACATACTGACATACATCCTCTAGAATCACTCATAGTCTCAGACCCATCTATATGTTGCTAGCCATTCTAGGTCGAGCAATGGTCCTGGTAGTGCATGCAGTCTCTGGAAAACTATGTGATCCCAACACCACACCTAGATCAAGGTTGTACAAAATAACCCTATATGCCACATGTACATGATATTGTACAATATCCTATACAAACAAGCTAGCACATATGGTACCCATGCAAATCTAATCTACTAATATCACATGTTTTCCACTACTCCCACTAATGCCCATGGTAGGTGTCACCTACTCGTGTGGCACACTAGGAATCTAGACGATGCCCCATAAAGCACTGTCGTCAGTGCCCCAACTCCATACCACACCGACATCTCATTGACATGAAGTCCATTCTATTGGAACTCATGTGTTGGATCCCCTGATAGTCTACACAATGTTGTCTCTAGTACTCATGATCTGTAAATCATCCTCCCCCTGATGAGGATCCTCAAGATCGACAACACATCTTCTAGTGTGATGGTCATATCCCTTATGGGTAGCCAAAAGGTGGATGAATTCGGATACCATCTCTCCACCAATGCCATTAGTAGCACTTTGTCTGCCTCCACCCAAGGTATCTATGCCATGTGTAGTAACACCATCACCCATAGAGTCTCTCTCTCTACTATTGTGAGTGACCACAATGCCTCCTCTAAGGTGCTCAACCACCACTCCCTACTCTCGAGTATATCATGCTACAAAAAAATGCATTAAATAAAATATTAATCAGTTAAAAGCACTTAAAAAAACTCAAATCAAAATCATCATAATCAAATTAACAACATTTAACCTCTTTTTATTCTCCTCTCTCTTTTTCTTCTTTTCTTTTTCTCTATTTTTTCTCTCTTCTTTCTAAGTCGTGCCCCATCTCTTTTAGGGTATGAATTCAGTCATCATCGATATCCAACCAAATTCATGGTTTGACCTTGAATTTGCATCAGGCCTCGCATAATGATTTCTTCCAAAAATTAAATAAAATTAAAATTAAAGCTTAAATCATAGTCTAGCCTACTCAAGAAGTTAGGTTTTTGTCCTTACCCATTCTCGCTCGACTATTGCGTAGGTCTTACCCCTTGTAACAGTAGAATAGTGTGTGGGAAGCACAATTTGCTTATTTTCTCAAGAGCTCTTCTCTTCACGCGATGAAAATGATTTTCATTTTCACCCATTTCCCCCTTTTATCCCTCGTTCTTCTATCTCCTTTTTTTATTTTTTAGTTCTTTTTCTCTTTGTTTGATACTATGATTTCTTTTGCACTTGCCATTTTGAGTTTCTTCAAGAATTTTGCATTCCTTCTAAAACTTGAAGGGGTGTCCCTACCTCAGGGCATTAATATCATTAATGCCCTATTTTGCATGTAAAATTTCAAAGTGTTCGAAATGACACCATTTTTGCACTGTCCCTTCTTCTAAACCAACCACTCATTTTTGTGTTCGTCATTTATTTCCCGTAGGTGTCTACATATTTCTTTGATGCATTTATTAGCCCATGAATGCATCAAAGAGGGGTCAAAGTGTAGACATAGAAAATTGACCCATAAAAATAAGTCACTTTTCCCTTAGATCCCTAAGAAATCCCTCAATCTTTCTAAGGGCAAGTTTGGGATTTTTTTCTCCCTTTTGCTTTCTTTTTTCCTCGGCCTTATCGAATTTGTGGTCATCTAGGATGGGGCATGAATTCGGCAAAGTTAGGGTTTTTCTCTTGAAAACCCCTAATATTAGGTTGATCTCTATGGCATCGGCTCTTGGCCAAGGTTTTTTGTTTTCCTGCCTTGACCCCTCCAAACCTCCTATAAATAGAAGGATTGGATCCCATTTTTATCCTAATTCTGGATCTTTTCAATTTCTACCTAGCTAACAAGATTTCAAGATCTAACTTTGTGGTGATTGCAAGTGATTTGATGCTTTTGGAATGCTCTAGTGCTTTTATTTTTGTTTGTTGTGGACAAGCAAGTGGAGAAGCCCTGATGATAGATTGTGTACACCATTTGTCTTCTAGAGGAGGAGAGGTCTTCCTCCCTGGTTGTTGCCTTTACTCCTACTTCCTCCATAGGATTATCAGGTTTTATCTATGTTATTAGCTCTTAGATCATTAAATCTTAGTTGTTTATTACATTTTCATCCATAATTTATCTCTTTAGTATTATTTCACGGATTTGTGCCCCACCCTTATGGGGAACAAATTTGGATAAACCTTTGGTTTTTTTGTTTCTTCTCTATTACCGATTTTGCGGTCATTAATTACAGGGCACAAATTCGGTCACAATAGCTTGGGGATAATTTTATTTCTTTCAAAATCCTAGTTATTGCTGCAAAAGCAAAATACCTTCTTTTATTGAATGAAAAAGACCTTGCTTAAATAGCAAGTGCTTACAATATAATTCATTGGATCATAACTAATTGAGCTAATCTCAACCACATAAATTATCCTAGTAACAACTTAGGATATAATTTATTATTTTAACACTCCCCCTTAAGTGGTACTAAGATATACTAACACCCCCCCTTAAGTGATACTAGGAGGTAGTGAAAAAAAACAAAACCAAAAAACAAGTGGCATATCCACAAGTATGAGTCCCGACAACAAGGCTTGATAAGGTACTCATGTATAATATATCCATAAAAGAACCTGCTAGAGAGATGATGAAAAACCACAAGGGAGAAAACCACCTGCCAGAATAGAAATAAGAAGAAGGAAGATGTTAATGGAGGATGAAGGAATATTCTCAACCCCCCTTAAGAAAAAATTCCATAAAGAAGCCTGCAAAGGATCCATCAAATGTCTCAAAAAATTAGAGAAGCCTTGTCTCTGAATTTAATGAAAACATATTCTGAGACTGGTGCTTGTGACATAGATCAAGGCTGTGAGCCATGAAAAAAGGTCACTAAAAAAAAATCCCTTGAAACCAAAGTGTCTCACAAAAAAGAGTGAGAAGATAGGATGGAGAAAGAACCACCAGAATCACAAGGGTAGTCCAAAATGACTCCACAAGCATAAATTGTGGTTTCCACTATATGAACACAATGGGCTGATAACAAGGTCCAAAACTTATGGATAAACAATAAAATAAGGGAATAAAAATGAAGGGCACCAATAGTTGTCAAATGTGTCCTTATGGTGACCTCCTCATCCTACCGGAATGCATGGGTAACCAATCGTTGCAACCGCTAGGTGATATAGAGGAGATGACTAGATACTAGGATCACTTAAGCAAATGTCTAGGAGTGTTGGGTTCAACCGAGAATGCACTCCATGATACAATATTTTAAGCCACAAAAAAAGTGTGGAAAATATTTTCAAAACTAAAAAATGATTGCATCATGTTATCTGGCTCGAAAAAACCTTTCCAACGACTATAAACACCCCTATGGGTGTTAAAATGTCCTTCATTTGTAAAAAAAAAAAAAAATTCTCTAAAAATACTCCAGAAATTGGAATAAAGCATGGTAAAGAAAACTTCTTCCCTTCGAACAAAATTTATGGTCCTTCAATGCTTTCATAAAAGCAAGTATTAAAAAGGATTTACCCTTCATCAAAAAGCATGGGCCAACAAAAATGTGCCTATATATATATATATATATAATGCAGGCACCATCCCACAAAATGTGGGAAAAAGTATTATAGAGATACTTTCTTTAATTAAAAAAAATTGTGTCACATATTTTTTAAAAAGTTAATGGACCAACTTGGCCAACGACGAGGACGATGCCCAACAACTCGTAGAACTGCTATCTCCATACAGCTACAGGAACAACAACGACAATGACAAATGCCAGATGATGAATGTCAGCCCTCCATCAGTTCATCAATGCAGAGAAACTATTATTTTGGACACACCACCATCGTTGCGTCTACATAGATAACAATGATTATGGCTTAAACCTTCTCCGACTGAAACATTTTAGCAATATTGATGAGCATTTGCAATACGGAGGTGGTAGAAAGAGGTAGTCTGTGAGGGTAGAACAATAACAATTTCACTGCCACAAGCTGCTCCATTTCCTTTGGATTCTCTAGCATCGTGTTTTGGGCACTTTTCTCTAGCTTGTAAAGGAGAGGATCAGCTGTTATGGGTGAGAAACAAGAGTAATTATATGGGCCCAAAAAAAAATGGTCACCAATAAAAATTTGCCCGCACGTTTTTATTTCAGAATCTCTAAGTGCATGTTGTAACAAGTTGCACTTCCATATACTGACAATCGCCTCTAACTTGGTGAGTCGTTGTAAATCTTCCAATTTGAACTCCTCGCAAAAGGTTTTACCATTCACTGCTTATTTATAGAACTGGTAATAGAAGAGAAGTATGATTCATAGGCACATAGTCATTTAGATAGAGCATCTACGCTAGTGGGAAATCTAGGAGAGTAGCAGCAGGAGTAACAAAAAATCCAAAATTCCACATTTCCATGATAGTTAAAAAAAATAGCAAGACATGTTGATTTAAATAGAGCACAAATAGCACACAACTCATCAAAGAAAGTGATCCGTAGAGCACAAATCACCATCACCAAATCTTTTCAACATCACGGCTGCCCCGATAATTGAAAAACTCACTTGCTCATCATCGCATGTTCTAGCACATTGGCCATGCACAACATTTTAGTTGACGGCCTTTCGACGTTGTTGTATCTATGAATGACCATACTAATAACTTGAGAAAAATTCCTCCATCGAAACTGGCACTAACTGGCACTGCCCAACGTCACCATAGAAGGACCGCTTCAGAACCATCAATAAGGACACACAAAGATAACACGCTCCAATCGATGCGAGTAAAACAACCACCGAGAAAAACCATCCTCTCGCTATTGATAAAAAACCTCGGACCCATTTCTTTGCGTTGGGATATAGCTCAAACTTGCCTAGGTCTTCGATGAATATTTTGCACAGGAATCCATTGTTGTCTCCATCGATGAAATAAATAGAGGAACCATAAATCATGAACACGAGTTTTCAACAACTGCACACCCCTACCACTCAAGGGTAGGGAAGGCTTCTCTCGGTGCGGATCTCCACCTTCAGGACTTCTGGTGCTCTCTCAAAGTTTGTTAACAATCACATGCATTCACAATCACTCGCAACACTTCACGAGCCTAGACTTCAGCCCTTCGCTTCATCGTGTCAACAATATCAATTGGGGGTTTATTTGCATTAACAATTTTAATCTATCAATGCCTACGTCCATCGTCTCTCACACCAATTAGTCATCTTGTGCACAAATAGCAGTAGCCACAACTCCAACATCAAAAAATTCCTTAACAACTAGCACGTGAACCCATCAAATAAATATTGCATAGTATCTTTGACAATCAACTTAATGAGGAGGTTTCGAATTCCTAAAAAACTTTTGCCATTGTTTTCAAGATCCACTTTACCGATCAATCACTACTCTTCACACTGGGAGAATTTGACTTCTACGCGCCTCCAATTTTGGCACTTGCGATGCTAGGTAAGTAAAACATGTGACATTCCATATCACGACAGTGGCGTCCATGCGGTAGAGGTGATAATAAATTGTGCTAAGACGAACACTATGTTTGCATATTATTATTATTTTTTTACAGAATCTGCTATTACTGAGCGTCGAAGAAATTTTAGGTAATGATAACGTTGTCCTAGCGCATCACACGGAACAAGGGTGCCCCCCCTTCAATCATATGTGTTTGGAGTACTTTTGAACTCCACTCTTCTTTTTGTTTAAACTCGAGTAGACATTCTAAATAAGAAAGCGGTAAAAAAAAACTGCTTCTCTTTCTTAACAACAGGTGATCGTTGCATTAACTACAGTATTTTTGAAGCTTGAAATTTCCATGGGTGGTAACTTGCAGTTCTGTATACATAGCCGATCCCATAAAATAAAAAATATCGCCTTCACACACATAAACTCTGCTCCACTACGTCAGCCAATGATTTCGTGCTCCGTATCACAACAAGCTTGAAGCGGCACTAACCAATATCGCCCAACAAAACATGTGCTCAAAAACAACATCACTCCTTCGATGTTAAACATATTTTAACTGAAACAACATAAGACAACAAAATAATATAAATATGGAACACTAACAGATCTTCATTGGCTTTGACACAGGCAAGGCCAGTTCTCTTAAAAAATCGAAAGATGATGCCAAGCATAGTCACAAACAAACAAACAAACTCCATGATTTCTCTTACTGGAGGTTATTAATAAGTCTGGTTTTTATTGGGCCGCACCAATACGTGCACCTATCGACGTTGAGCATTATCGCGAGCATAGGGAGAGGAGCAAAAAAAATTGAATCTTGAGTTTCAGGACTAGAGAAAATCTCATCGTGGCCGCTGCAGTGTTTAGCGAGAGATTCAACTAGATTCAGTCCGCATCACAAATAGCGACACAAAATCACTGAAAAAAGTGCATCACATTAAAAAATAATGTCACGAAGAGCAAAGTCAAACAAGCCATCACATCATTCTTCAGCATTGTCGCCCACATCGAAAAAATCAAGATCGAGCAGCATATAGAGGCCCTGGAATCGTCACTTAAAAAATAGATCTGAGAAACCACAACTAGGATGAGCAGTAAAAATCTGAAACACTTTGTTGTAGGATGTCTATCTGCTTTAATCTCTGATCTGCACACAAACCTAAAAATTTTAACTAAAAAGAACTCCTAAACTAAAATTTTTAACCATCTGGTTTTTGATCCATCAAAATATGGAGAGCATACTCCCTCAGTAAAATGAAATAGGGGAAAAAAAGAGGGGGGAAATCCCCCCATGAGGAAAAGCTCCTCAAGCTCATAGGGCAGGGAAGGCCTGCTCTGATACCATGTTGGAAAAACAAAATACCTTCTTTTATTGAATGACAAATACCTTGCTTAAATAGCAAGTGCTTACAATCTGATCCATTGAATCATAACTAACTGAGCTAATATCAACCACATAAATTATCCTAGTAACAACTTAGGATATAATTTATTATTCTAAAATTTATTGCTTGTTCATCCATTCTATCACTACATTCATTATGTTTACATTCTGTTTCACTATTTCATGCTATCATATTTTGTTTTGCTTGTTCCCAAAGGTCAACAATCATTTTTACTTTTGAACGATCAACTAAAAGGACCAATGAGGCTTGATTGTTGTGCCTCCAAGCTCAGTCACACAACGACCTAAGCAAGCCCCCAAACACTGATCAATTTTCCAAGGGTTTTGAAGTTATTTTGCAGGTTTTGATCAAATACACGACCGAGATTTATAGGGAACTAATTCAGCTAGGGCCAACCATCGAGTCAAGTAAGTGCTTTAATAAATCTATTAGGTTGTTTGTTGTGTGCCTATGTCCATTTTTATTCATTTCCAAATTTAAAACATAAGAAAAGAAGATATTTGATTTTGTTTCTAGGCATCGAAAAAGAAAAAATATATAGTTTGCATCTAGGCTAATTCTTGTTTGTGCACTCTCTCGAACCCTTATCTAAAAAGAAAAAAATTTACTTTCTTGTAAATTTAGGGATAGTCTTCATCAAAATAAAGAATCATTCTAGAAATAGTCCTTTGTTTGCTTGCATCATTGCTTGTCCTGCATTGTTCTTTAATTTTTCATAGCTTAGATCTTAGTGAGACCAAACATAGGTGCTTGTTCAAAGAAACACATCAAAGATTCATCTTGGATTTGAAGCAAGTCCTTAAACCATTCCTAGTGAATCCTTTGATCCCAAGCCCTTGAGTGTAGAGGAACAACATCCCCATGGTCACCCCGGCTCCTAGTGGATCTAGCCGAGAATCGTACATGATGGGCAGTTTCCCCTCCTCTACACTAGGTGTCCTCCCCAAAGTTTAGGGTATTCTTTTTTGGCAAGGGCTTTTCAAAGTCCTTGAGAACATGAATTTCGGTATAATTAGTTTGTTTGAATTGACTTGTATTGTCAGTTGTCATCATATAAGATCCTAGTGTATTGCCTATTGCCATGAAGAAAGATTGGTTTTAAAACTTAGATAGTAACCCAAAAAGTCTCACCCAGGTTGAGGCTATTGAGGGTATTTCTTTTTTTGCCTTGAACTTGGTATACCAAGTCTTCATAAAAAGCCTTGCCCTACCTAAAAACCAAGGACCCCCTGGAAAACTTGTTCTCTATCCTCCTCATTAACAAAAAGAACTAAGTAACCATTGGGATATGCAAAAATATTTAACTCACCTCTAGTTCTCCATTGTCTAGCAACCCATATCTTGAAAGGAGGGAGGGCTAAACGAAGATCCATAAATTGACATATTAATCCTCTATGTTCCATAACATCGATCCCAATCTGCATGTTTGGCATCTATAGTTGGGCTATGGGAGAGCCATTTGCCACTTTCATGCACCCTGAGGCTGTTTTCATAGGGTCTGTTTTGGGCATTCTCAAATGTCTATGGGGAATCATAGTGTTATTAACTACATTTCTTTGAGGTTGTCCTCTCAAGACATCCCAAAAGGTCATTTTTGGCGATATTTCACCAGATTCTCTTCCCATACCAGGGATTGACACCTTTTTCTTGCTATGACCGACAATATTAGCCCCTCCTTGATTGTTTTCCAATAGTCCAAGTTTGTTCCCCTATTGAGGCATTTCCATTTGTTGCATACAAACCTAACTTGTTATTTTAAAGTCGGTCTTCTATCTCTTATGTGTTTGCGCCTTTGAATTTGCCCTTGTTTGGGATTGGCTGTCGTGAACTAGATTTTTTTTCATATTTCTCTTCTTGTAGTGGGATCTAATCACTAGCTTGTATTATTTGTTCCACCTGCATGTGCTTATTCCTTAGAGAGATCTCAAATGACTAACTGCAAGTATTTTAAAAAATTTAGGATAAAACACGAGGTTTTGAAAGGGGTCCTAGTCCCCTTGTACTAGGGTTTGAACTTGGGTCTCTTGAATGAAAACCCACAAACATAACATTACGATATCCCTCACAAGGTTTTTCTTTAAAAATTCCCAAGGTAAGTTTTGAGCTTAGGCTAGCTCTAGCTTGGTACCAGGGTTTGAACTTGGGTCTTCTGGATGAAAACCCAAAGACATACCACTACAATATCCCTTACAAAACAAAATTTTAAGGTAAAGCATGGATTTTAAAAGGGTCCTGATCCCTTGTACCGTGGTGTGAACTTAGGTCTCTTGGATGAAAACCCAAAAACATACCACTATGATATCCCTCACGGTACTTTTTTTTTTAAAGGGTCTTGATCTCTTGTGTAATGATTTGAACTTGAATCTCTTAGATGAGAACCCAAAGAAATACCACTATAATATCTCAACAAGGATTAAAATTTTAGAGTAAAGCATGGGTTTTGAAAGAGTCTCAAAACTTGCATGGGGGTTTGAACTTAGATCTCTTGAATAAAAACCCAAAGTATTCTTCATATGATTAAAATTTTTAAGATAAAATGCAGGTTTTTAAAAAACTGCCGTCCCTTTTGAATTTAAGTCTCTTTTATAAAATTCAGACTTATCTATATAATCTTTTTATTTTATGATCTTCTTCGATCTTTGTCGGCGAGTGTTAAGTATGTCTATAAATAGTCCGATGTGTTATTTTTAATATATTTTTAACTTTAAGTTCTGATGGAGATAGGCTTCTAGGAGATGAAATTGTTAGTTTATGAGAAAAGCAAGTTTGGTATGGCGACACAAACTGACCGACGGCACTACCATCCATGAAATCCAGTACGATGCCGACGCCTTTTCTTTGAGAGGAGGCCACCTCTCTGGTATCGTACAACTGCTTTGTCCAGCAATCAATCAATGAGGGCTTCTTCATGACAGAAAACTCACTCGATTTAAGGGCATAGACAGGTTACCTACCTATGCCGTTATGGGCATACTTTCCTCCAAAGAAAAGTCCAGGAAATCTGACGCCTCTACAGAGCAAGGCCGAGTGCTTGTCAGTTATGGCTAAGTGCTCGCCACTAAATTGTTCTGATTTAGTGGGTCCTTCACATTGTCTTAATTCTTCTGATTTAGTGGGTCCTTCACATTGTTTTAAATTGTGGGTCCTTGACATGAAGAGTCATCTGCATCGGACAAGTGCTATGATGAACTAGATAAACCTGTAGGCTGCAGTTAAATGCTATTGATGACACGTGTGGGTATTCATATGGAATTCTGTGACAGCAAGTCTGGTGAAGAAGGCAAAGAAACGTAAGCAACCGTCATAGGGAAATCGATTGAATAGAGGATCTGGTTTGGAAAGGGAAGATACCCTTGAAAAGTCGATCGGATCTGAAGTGGTACCAGGCTTAAATTTGAAGTGTAAATGTTTGTATTTAACTTTTTTTTCAGGTAAAATGTTTATATGTCCTTCAGACAATATGTATTTTTTATTTTTTATTTAGTCTCTGTCGAACAGCTTAAAATAACCTAGTGATTTTTTTTTTAACCCTTAGGTTATATTTAAACTTATTAAAAAAATGGAAATATGTGAGGTTATGTACGTAAGCTTTTAAAAAAAAGTCTGGACAATAAAATATGTGAGAGGTTATATAAGCTTGTTTAAAAAATTAAAAATTATTTAAAAAAAAAAATAAAAATATAAAAAATAAATATTTAATAACTTTTTGTATATAATATATTAAACTTTTAATGATATGGATAAAAAAAATTTATTGGATAAACTTTTCTTTAACAAAAAGTATATATGACTAGTTGATTCTAAATTTCACAACCAATAATAAAACTAAGTAATATTTAAATTAAAACTCTAAAATAATTTAAACATTTTAATAATTATAATTTAAAAAAACATATATTTCTAAATTTATCACCTGTCCAAATGTCTGTCCGAACAATGACATGCACTCTATGTTTAGAGAATTCGGTAAGATGAGACGGTGAACTTACCAATGAAATTTCAGGGCTTATAGTTCATCTCTGGGTCATATATATATATATATATATATATATATATATATATATATATCTTAATTTATATTTATATATATCAAGTTGAATTTGATTCGATGCAGAAGGGCCATCACTTTAACCTCTTCATAACTAATATTTCTCCCCGTCACTTTACTTTGACCAATTAAATTCAACTCAATAAGTATGAATATAAATTTTAATATATAAATAAATTTAAATAAAAAAAAATAAAACGAACAAATAATTATCATATTTTTAAAATTATCTTCTCTTTTCACACTAAATAGTTTTTCGTTAATTTTTTTTATAATTTTTATTTTAAATATTTTATTTGTTTAGTGTGAGAAATCTTTACTACCAATGTACAAACAATCTTCTTTTAATCAAGACCTCTGTAAAGTCGAGAGCTATGCTTATCAATAAGGAATTTAACACAGCCACCCCCCACAAACACGTTGGGCACTTACCAAGAGGAGACCTAGGTTTTAGGAGACCTAGGTTCAAACCTCACGGGGCATGCCCAATTTGGGCAAGGTTAGTAGTCTGACCTAAGTCCATTGACTGTGCACTAATTTTACGACTGCAGTACCAACCCCGAGTCACTGGAAGTCTCCCTCACTCCGAATCATGTTTACCGAGGCAAAATATGAACTATAGTGTAACACCATGATTTGACGCCACGATCAAAGCAAAGCAATGTGACCTGACCTTGTGACCAATTGTTAAAAATAAAAATAAAAAAAATAATTACCGATTACCCAAACAAAAAAAATCATTTTCAATGCTTACCAACTTGAAATGACCCGTTCCAATCCCAAACCCTTTCAAAATTCCCTACTCAAAATAAACATTTTAAAAAATAAAATAAAAATATATTTTCATATAAATTAAAAAACACTCATTCAAAAAAATAAATAAGATATGCTCCTGGAGGCATATCTTATTGGGAGACCCTCTTCAGTTCTCCACAAATCTTTCAGTGGTTTGGCATATATTCAGAATTGCTATTTTCTTCCACATATGGAAAACCCGCAACAAAGTTATTTTTTCCCAGCAAGAATCCTCTTTGTATTTTTCATTGTCTGATAAATATGAGGTTTTCTATGATTGCTGGTTGCAGATTTTTGCCCAAATTAAAAAATTCAACATGGAGTTTCAATACCTTCAGCAACTTATGAACCACTGGCAGAACGCCCCGGGATCATGGATCTGCAACTCCTCGTCACTGGTCTCAGTTCTTTCTACATGATTGCTGCTCTTATGTTTTCTGATAGCTGATTCCTGCTATTATGTGCAGAGATATGTTAGGTGATATGTTTGTTGCAGTTAGTGTGCCTTTTCTTTCTAATTGTAATAGTTTCTCTTGGTTGATTGGGGTGTGTTAATCCCACCCACACTGTTTTGTATGATTAAGCTTTATTAATACAATTTTGGCTTTTTCATTCAAAAAAATAAAAAAATAAAATCTTAATTTTAATACTTTATTTACTTTAAGAATTAAAAGCATGTACCAAAGTCAGGTTTTAAACAAAGTCACGTTTTATCTTAAGGATGAACCGCTTGAGATCCTATCAACTTTTTATGGGTATCTTCCATATCCAAACCAGATTCCTTTAGTTGGAGATTTTCCCATGATTAAGAATCAATTCATAATATTCAACTGTCTCGTAATTTAAAAAATAACCCATGTAGTTGCACTTTTCATTTTAACCAGATTTGACAAGATCCACTTGGTACAAGTTTATAGTTTTTTTATTTGTAAAAGAGTGGTTATAATTACATTATTTTTAGTAACTGATAAGTGTAGAATTCAAATTAAAAGGGTTGCTTCCATCAAACTTAATCCACCTTATTGTTGTTAATCCAAGGTGAAGAGAACCACCACTCGCTCAAGATTCGTACCATCTTTGTTGTTATGGCGCACACTCAAATGATTCAGATCAGACAACTACCTTTGCAAACAAGCTGCCCCTAAGGTCTGAACCTAGGTGTCTTCTTGGTAAGTGACTGGCCAGACAAACAATTACCAATCCACCTAGCCCTTGGGGGCTTTAAAAGAAACCTCCAAAGTTGCTCTTAGGTGGCCGACAATGACGTTCCATCCAGGTATACCACTATTTAAAGGGAAGTCACAAAAGATTTTTTGTGTCCCCTTTCGCATTGTAGAGGTTCGAACCGTGGACCTCCTATTCAATGGGGCCAAGCTTGTCTTCTCCACTTGCACTACAAAGCCAAACAAACTTTTAGGTTAGAAAGAAACCTCGAGAGCCACTATTAGGTGACTAACAATGTCGTCCCATCCGAGTATACGGCCACTTTTTTTTTAAGAAAAAAATCCCTTGCGGGACCGCCTTGGTCTGAGAGACCACGACCAACACTGTCAAAGTCACCCCAGAGTCGCGCTCCACCCTACCCGTACCAACATTATCAATTGGAATTTGGGTACCCAATTCAACTTTTTGGTAGGGTGGAGATTCAAACATGGGACCTCCCTTGAAGGATTGCCCTCTCCTCTCCAACCCACCTACAACACATGGGTTACTGCCACTCTTAGGTGACTAACAATGTCGTCCCATCCAAGTATACCACTATTTAGAGGGAAGCCACAAGAGATTTTTTGTGTCCCCCTTCGCATCACATAGGTTTAGTCCTATCTAGGTATACCACTATTTAAAGGGAAGTCACAAGATATTTTTTTGTGTTCCCCTTCGCATTGCACAGGTTTAAATTGTAGACCTCTTATTCAATGGGGTTAGGCTCGCCTTCTGCACTTGCGCATAGGAAACTTAATAACACCATTAGGTGTTGTCATTATAAACCTTGGTCCAATGGGTTAGACAAAGTCAACAGGACCCTTACCCTCCAAGGTATCGAATTGGAAAAGTCAATCGACAAATACTCGGTCGCTACCATACAACTTAATCCCTTTTGGGTGCGTCGTGGTTTAAACTTTCAATTTATCCAAAGAGAGGTCAAAAAAATTAACCACTGCCATGTGCTACTATACAACTTATTCCCTATTGGATACGTCGTGGTTTGAACCTTGGACCTACCCAAAGAGAGGCCAAAAAACTAACCAATGTGATGTCCTTGTTGGACAAAAATATTTAAGTTTACACGCGAACAAAAATATTTAAGTTTACATGGGTTTTTATAAAAGATCCTGGTCCCCTTGTATCGGGGTTTGAACTTGGGTCTCTTGAATGAAAACTTAAGAACTTATCACTAGAGTATCTTTCATGTGTCTTACAAAAATTGAGTTTACACAAATTTTTACGAGGGGTCTTGGTCCTCTTGTACCAGGGTTTGAACTTAAGTCTTTTGGATGAAAATCCAATGATTTACCATTAAGATTATAGTTTTTTTTTATTTGTTATCTTATGCAAACCCTAGCTAAAGATGAAGTCAACAAGACTTTGTCATCTAAGGAATTGGACCTAGGCATCCAAGGCTACCAACCAACCTATCCCTTATGGGTATTTTTTAAAGGTAAAAGAAAGGGTTCCAATCCCTTGTGTAGTGTTTTGAACTTGGGTCTTTGAATGAGAATTGAAAGACACCAAGTTCCAACATGATTAGTATTTATTTTTGTTGGGACATTGCAATCATAAGATCTAAGTTCAAACTACAAAAGGTGTGTGGGAGTAGAAGAAGAAGTATTAAAATGAAACAAAATTCCAACATAAGAATATGCTATTGGAAATAAACAACTTGTAAGAAAACAACATTACATGAACCGGTTAGAAAGCAAGAGGGCCAACTACCTCTCACACATGTCATGAATCGATATTAATAAGGGTGTGGAGTCCCACATAAGCGGGACCAAGGGCTTCCACCTTTAAACCTGCTACCTCATTGGCAAATAGTGTGTTAAAAATAACAATAAAAATGTGAGTTTTTAATAAATTAAAAAAAAACATTTTTAATTGTACATTTTTGTAATATGAGAGGGTGTGTCGCAGAGTGTTGGAGGGTGTGTCGCACCAATGTCAACTACGTTCAAAACTTTACTTGATGCAACTAGAGGTTATAGTGGCACCAAGAAGCATGATTCAAACCCAAAAGACAATGAAAATGTAATGAGATGCAAATTCCTTTAGTATACGCCCAAACAAATAATATGTAGTTATTCATTTTTCAATAAATTAATTTTATTTAATGTATTTTTTCATAATTAGAATTTTAAAAATTAATTAAATATAGTATTTTTAATAGTATATTAAATGACATTGGTTTAATCACTTAAATTTTTGTTTTTTAAAGGAAAAGAGTTATATTCAAATAATGTGATGGATGCTTAATAACCAAGTAATTGATATTGATGTCATAACAATGGAGTTTGTCTCAATCCTACATAATTAATTAAAGAAAATAAAATATTAAATATAAAAAACTAATTATTAAATAATTATAATAAATAAATATTATCATATAATCACGAATAATGTCATCGGTTAGAGTGATTAAAAATGTGGGCTTCCAAAGCAAGGACTCCAATTCAAATCATGCACATTTGTCAAAAATGTTATTGTAAAATACTAATACATAGTTTGTTAAAATGTAATGATGCATTGCAAGTGAAATTCATTTTACTCCTATATAATCAATTAGAAAATGTTGCATCATCATGTATTGAAATTGCATGTCTTTAGATTGATGAACCTCATAATCAATTATAAAATGTGCATCATGTATTGAAATTGCATGTCTTTAAATTGATGAACCCAATATGTTAAAATACCAAACAATCATGATGTATTACAAGTGAAATCCATTTTAATCATATATAATCAATTAGAAAATGTTGCATCATCATGTATTGAAATTGCATGTCTTTAAATTGATGAACCCAATAGCAAACAACTTGAACAAGAAGTGAGCCTCACCTTAGAAGTTTTAGCTCTAGATTTTTGGAGAAATTAAAAAAAAATCAAGGATTTTTCATTAGAAAAGTGATGAGTGGAGAGAAAGAAATGTCATTTAAGAAGCCCTAGTCAAGGAAGCCCCACTTGAGGGAAGTATACTTTTTAGATCAATAACAAAAATAAGTCTATGTTAGCTTTTGATGAATGAGCCATGAGAGATAACAATCACAAGATGCAAAATAACATGCAAGAAAGTAAATCTTCTAGATGACTGAAGTATGCTGAAATATAAAACATATAAAATATTACAATGTAGCTATGGAGGAAGTGAGCACTCCATTAACAAAGCTACAGATCTACATCATATCCATCACCAGTAAATGGTGTGGAACACAGAACAACACAATCCACTAACCTACGCTATCTGATGATGTCCCTCGACTATCCTATCTATCTATCTAAGAGGCCATCCTTATATATGCAAAATAGGATGCTTGCCCAACACTCTATCTAGTTGTGCATAGGACACCTTGCACATGTACAACTTGCACATTGACACTTGTCCATTTATTACATTGCATGAAGTCACTAGATAACTTGCACAGGAAGTAATCTAGGTATGTATCTTGGAGGATACATTTACATAACCCAAATGATGGAATAGACATTATTTCCAACACCCCCTTGTATTACATTATTTGGGTATTGAAGGCTTTAGTCTTCAATATGGATTTTCTTCATCTTCTTTTGCTTGATCTTCGTTTGCATTCTTTGTATTCAGGTTCAGTAGGTAATTTGCGATTGGAGCTTCTTCTTCCTTGGCTTTGCCCTTGATTCTGATTTCTATGTTCTTACTGGAGATTGAGCTACTATCAGGTTCTTGTGAAGATGATTCTCCTTTCTTGTGTATAGAAGCTTCTGAACAACTACTTAAGGCATAATATTTTGAATTAGTAGAACCAGAAGTATTGATGCTACATGAGGATTGAAAAAATTTCCAAGATATGATTCATCAAGTTCTGACTTCTTTTTGAGTGATTCTATCATTTCTTTATGTTCTTCATTTTTTTCCTTGTAGTGTTTATATGTGAGCAATGCCATGTATAATATGCTTGCAAAGTCTAAGGAAAGTACAATATCACCTTTTCCAGTGGTAATTGCTTCATTGAGACAAGTATGAAGATAGCATTCCATAGTATCAAAATTATCTTTTAGGGCTTCACTATGGATTATTTTTGAAGCTAAATCTAACCTTCCTTCTGATTTCATGAGAAGATTCATGATTCCAAGTTTTATGGCATTAGCTTTTTGCTTTCTGTAGCACTCATTAGTAGAGGTAGACATTTTTATATATAGCTCCTTGATTGAAATATATATAAGCTTGATTTTGTAAAAACCTTTATAGATCCTTAGATTTGTGGACTACCTTGTAACTCCCACCTAATTTTAGGTTTTGAAGAAAGCTTATATCTTCCCAACTTGATAATCTTAGACAGATATTAATGTTATCAAGTTTTGTAGAATGCCTTATGACTCCCTAATGTTTTGAAGTATGCTATAGTGCTTTTTGTAAAAATATAGTTCAATTTTGGTTGATTTTGTACAAGTTTTGCAAGAATCAAAAATCAACTTTTCAACACCTTATTACTCCTAATTGAACTAAGCACTATTTCAGTTTTGAAGAGGTTTTGATGTTGGAATTATTTTGTCCCCTTTTTAGAAATTTGAGACAAGTAAAAATAAATTTATCCAACCTTAATAAAATCCCTTAATAACCTCTTTTATATCCCTTGGATTATTTCTAATTTCCAAATAAAATAAATTTGATGGAGTAATCCTTATGACTCCCAAGTTTGGAAAATTAGAGAAATGATAATAATATTTGCAATATAGTTTAATCCAAGTTGAATTCCTTATTCCTCCTAAGTAAGATTGCAAATATTAAAATAATAAGATAAGTCACCCCTTTAGCTTTCAAAACCTAAGTTTTAACCTTAGTTTATAATCCTTATAACTCCAACTTATGAAAGCAATAATAAATGGGATTTAGACCTTACCTTATGGATGCAATATCTCCTCAATATTTGGTGCTTTCTACGGTTGAGTATAACAACATATAAGAGGTACCTTGAGCGCTCGGTTTAATGGAGATTCGATGGAATGGCTTGACGTGAATGTTGTACGTATGGTGCTGAATGTTGACCTTCCAAAATGGGGAGCTTTTAATGCTCCTTCCCCTTATCTTCCATGCTGCACTTCGAACATTTTTGTTGCTTCTCTCACGCCTTGACTGTGCTACGTTCCTCCTTCGAACATATTTGACTGTGCTTCACTCTTGCATGTTGATCTTGGACTTAAGATACCTTTTAAGCACTATTGATCATAGGCATTGTGACAAGTGTCATGTCCATTACAAGTGAGCGCTCCTTTCTTCATGTAACGCTCCAAAACCTTTGTTCAATGCTTCTTGGATAAATTCGATAATGTATGGGCACTTTGTGTGAAGCTGGTGGAGAATACCAAGTGGCACATCTTTGCTTGTAACTCCTTCATAGAAGTCTCTAGAACGTTGAGAGGAATGATGACTAGAATGCCAAGTGTCATTTCTGCATGGAGACCATTCTTGTAACACCTTCGAAGATGGAGATTATAACTCCATAACCCCTTTGCTTTGCAACGTTGCTTGGGCAGCAAGCAAGCTTTCTTCTCCGCAGGTGGATGGGCGATGCGCTATGGAGCTTGGATGGTAGTTCGATGCTTCCTTTGGTGAGTGGTCTTCTCCAAGATGGAGACCATGAATGTAACACCTTTCCCTCTTTCTTTTATGCCTCCAAACGTATTGATTTCCTTGTTGATATTTTGATGTATTTTTTGAGATTGATATGCACTCGCTTGTCTACGTAAATGTGGCTCATGGATGATCTAAAATGAGCTTTGATTCTGTAGGTACGTACATCCAAGATGAGCCCTTGAATGGCTCCTTCTAGCTTGGGAGGAAGAGTGTTGATGTCCAACCTTTGTTGGCTGTTATTTTCCTTGTAGAAAAATGTGCCCTAATGTGGCACTTCCAAATCTGCTCTTATGCTATCAAAAACCAGATTAGAGTAGTGCAAGATAATGTATTATATTTTGTACAATAAGGCTTTTTAATATACCTTCTTTTGCACTCTATTTCCAGATCTTAAATTCTGGTTTTGTGGCAGATTTCTTGCAATACAAGGGTTTGAGGTTGTCTTTAAAAATAGACACACCTTTCCCTTTTTACTTGGACACTTTTGATAACAAGTCCAAGCTTCAATAATAGTAGATAGAAGCTTTTTTAATTGATGCAAATTTTCTGCATTCTTTTTCCTTGCATTCAACTTGTAATGCTTTTGATTTTGAGACTCACCAAGTCTCACTTTCATAAGCTTCTATTTCTATTTTTGGTTAGTTAAATTCTTCTCCAATATACTGGAGGATTCTAACCCTTTTGGTGGCTTCTATTGGCCACTTCAAGTTGCAGATTTTTGTGCTTCAATAGTGTCTTTAGACACTTGATACAAATCAGACTTTGTGCCTTTCAGGAAACACAAAACTAATTTTCTTTTTGAGAGTGGTATAATAGTACAAGTTTTTTACTTTTAATGCACTAATATTACACCTTATCACTCCAATCAACTCTCAAATTCATGCACTAATAATCTACTGCAACTAATCAAGAATAACCTAAAATGAATCTTTAGGAGTTATTATGCAATTTCACTACAATCAATGTTGTAGGACTTAGTCTTATTTTTTCAAAAATAGATAATAGGTAGTTGATAGAAACTAATCTGAAATCTAATCAACTCCTAATAAATGTGCAATTGAATCCTTAAAAATAATTTATTTTCCTTTGCACTTTAGAAGACTGTAATCTAATTTCCTTTTTGCAACTTTAATCCAATATACAGGTGCTCTAATAAATCTGATAAATAGTTCAATTTAATGAATATTTTTGCACCATAAGTTGCATACCTTTTTTTGTAGCTCTTCTCTCACCTTTGTAGAGGATGTAGACCTTGGTGTCTAAAAACACCAAGTTGCTGCTTCAAGTAGGATGTCCTGCACAACTCCTTCTTCACCAAATGATGGTCTCAAACTTTCTTTTACGAGCCTAGGATTTGGTGGCTTGTTCTCCTCTTGTGTTCTCCTCCTTCTGCTATAGATTTGGAGAAGTCTATGTCTCTAGGGTAGTGCCTTCTTGCTATGAGAGGTAATCTTCAAATCTCCAAGATTTGGTGAGCTTCTTCTATCTTCAAGTCTTCTTGTCGAATTTTAACTTCAAGCAGGATCTTCTTCTAGGGTTTGGCACTCCTTGCCAAATTCTTCTTTATTTGACACTCCTTACCAAATTCTTCTTCTCATATTTGGCACTCCTTGCCAAATTCTTCTCTTGGGCTTGTTGTCAGATGGTGATAATTGTCCCAAGTCCTTCACTATCAGGGACTTCACCTAGATAGTGGATTTCTCCAATGAGTTCTCAAAGAACTCTCTTGATCTTCAACAAGGCTCTCCTAGCCTTTCCTGGATGCTCGATGAGACCTTCACAAGGTATTTGATCTGGCAGCTTCTGATGGTCCTCCTTGAGACCTTTTCTTCAACCTTCTACTTCTGGAAGTGTTGGTGGTGAGATCTTCTCCTAGATATTCTGATTCTACTACTTCTAGCTTCGAGCAGGACTCTCCTAGTCCTTCTTCTTCTTCCAAGACTGGAAGTTCTTCAATGAGATCTTCTCTTGATCTCTTCTCTTTTGCTTTAGGATAAGCTGATTTTGAAGAAGATGCTCTTCCTAACTTTCTTGTAGGAAGTCTCCCAACTCACTGAATCTTTTGTTCCTATAACAAATATATTAGTACTAAAATATTTAGTCTACTTCTGAATCAGATATTCTTCTCGAATTCTTCTTCAAGATCAAGGCTTCTATGGCCTATTTCAATGTCAAGGCTCCTATGGCATTTTTTAGTACCAAGGCTCCTATGGCCATTTTCAATATCAAGGCTTCTATGGCCTTTTCAGTATCAAGGCTTCTATGGTCTTTTTAGTATCAAGGCTTCTATGGCCTTTTCAGTATCAAGACTTTTGTGGCTTCTTCTTCAAGGCTTCTATGGCCTTTCTGTATCAAGGCTCTTATGGCTTGTTCTTCAACTGTGGAATTTTGCAATCCAACAATGGAGATATTCAGTCTCCTATCTTCACCATGATCCTTCACTTAGAAGTCTTCTTCCATAGTATTCTTCTCTTGCATGATGAACTAACCTCTGCACTATGAGGGCACGCCGACCGTCGGGCAATAAAGTTGGAGTCTCCTAGATTTTTGTCATAGGAGGAGTCCCAATCCTCTGAGGATTAATTTCCTACAACAAAAGAAACTTTAGGCACCAGTTAGAAAATTCTATATGACCTGGATGATCTTCACTAGATGATTTGTCAATCTAGTGGATTGAAATGTTGAGTCCTAGTCTTCACGAGTTTTCATAACAACTCTATGGAAAAGACTCTAGATGAAAATGATCTCAGTATTTTTTGAAACTAAGATTCCTTTCAGTCCTATCTTTGTGACTCTCCCAAAATCTACCACCTAGATACTCCTAAGATATTTTGCTAGTGGTTGGTCCAATGGTGCATCAGTTTGACAAAACTCTCAGGCTAACCAACAATGGTGGTTTCCCTATTGACCTACACAGACTAGATCTACCATGGCTCTGATACCACTATTAGATTTTGATGAATGAGCCATGAGAGATAACAATCACAAGATGCAGAATAACATGCAAGAAAGTAAATCTGCTAGATGACTAAAGTATGCTGAAATATAAAACATATAAAATATTACAATGTAGCTATGGAGGAAGTGAGCACTCCATTAACAAAGCTACATATCTACATCATATCCATCACCATTAAATGGTGTGGAACACATAACAACACAATCCACTAACCTACGCTATCTTATGATGTCCCCTGACTATCCTATCTATCTATCTAAGAGGCCATCCTTATATATGCAAAATAGGATGCTTGCCCAACACTCTATCTAGTTGTGCATAGGACACCTTGCACATGTACAACTTGCACATTGACACTTGTCCATTTATTACATTGCATGAAGTCACTAGATAACTTGCACAAGAAGTAATCTAGGTATGTATCTTGGAGGATACATTTACATAACCCAAATGATGGAATAGACATTATTTCCAACAGTCTATAGTAAACTCTATCCATGCAACAAATGATACATTAGAAGTAATTATTAAGGATAGTATGATTAAGCATGAAATAATGGTTCTTAAAATAAGAGGGTTAATATAAGTTCAATGGATACTATCCAGGGTTTTCAAATATTTAAAAGTTGATTAAATCGTAATAAGGATTTAGTTTATATTATTTAAAAACTTTCTTTTTGAATTTTTTTCTCATCATCTTTTCTAGTTCAAAAATTGAGAATAAAGTTATAAAAAAATTTCACACTCAATTATGATTCTTATTAAATAATATATATTTATATACAAATTAAATGAGTTTTCTACTCTAGCTAATGACTGTAAAATTTACTAAAATTAACTCTAACAAGCTATGAATTGTTTTATTCATCTGAATACATCTACTTTCTAAAACTAATGATCACACACTGGATAAATTTTAATGCATGAATTGCATATTATTTATATCTTATACTTTCCTGGAAATAATTAGTTGCATCTTATCTCTATTTTATATTTTGCTAAAAATACCCATAGATGTTTGGTTATTTCTTATTTTTAACACTCAGACAAATATCTCATAATTAATTCATTGAAGTTTGAATTCTCCCTTGTAGAACTCAAACTTGTATTTTGGAAATACCTTTCTTAGTGCATCTACTATAATTTCCTCTATTTCATGATATTCTAACTTTACAATGTTCTTTGTAACTTGTTCATAAAAAATGATACTACACTTTTGTATTCTACCATGAAAATTTTAGTTCTTTATCATTACAATGCGACTCTAACTATTGCATTTTAGCATTGTTGTTTAGGTATAAACAATTTCAATATCCTTCAACAATTTCCTTAACCAAAATAATTCTTTCATGGGTCTCTAAGTTGATACATACTCTACTTCATCTCTAGAAAGTGAAATTGTTTTTTTGTATCTTATACGACTAGGAAATCACACCATCATTCAAAATGAAATAGTAATTTGATGTTGACTTATGATTGTCAACATCACCTACCCAATTTGCATCACAATATCCTATAAGATTTAGAAAATTTTTAAAACTTCATTAAATGTAATCCCAAGCTTAATTGTTTCTTATAGATATCTAAAATTATTTTTGCTATTTCCTAATGCTATGGTCTAGGGTTGCTTGAAAATTGGTTTACAACACTAATTATATATATTATGTCAAGTATGTGGTAGACCATTGCATACATAAATATTCCTACTAGACTTTGATAAGGAATTATTTTAAGATAATGATTGCCAATAGCTTCCAATAGCTTTTTATTTACATAATATATAACTCCAAAGTATAGAATTATCTCTTTGGTTAAATATAAAAGCTATTTTCACTTCTTGATTTTGTCATCCAATTTCTTTCACTTCTTATCTGATATATGCACATATGTCATACAACCAAAAGCCCTTATGTTTCCAACACTTGGATTGATCCCATGCAAATATTCATAGAGAGTTTTCTTATGCAATGCAATATTAGGCAATCTACTCTAGTTATAAGTTGTTGTAGAGATTGACTCAACCCAAAATGTTTTTGATAGCCCACTATTATTAAGCATGCATCTTGCAATTTAAATAATAGTTTGATTATACCTCTCTCATATACCATTCTCTTGCTACAAATAATGGATAGTATACTTCATCTTGGTCCCTTCTTTTACACATATACTCTTCATTGCATTAAAGGTATATTCACCCCATCTATCGTACCTTAGTTGCTCCAATGGATTCTACAACTATCTTTTGACAAAATTTGTGAACATATTGAATGCCTCTAATACATCCGACTTAAATTTAAGAAAATAAACAAATTTCATTCTTGTAAAATCATCAATAAAGGTGATATAATACCTTGATCCTTTATGTGATAGAGTTTGCATTGGTTTGCATTTGTCTGAATATAATAGATTCATTCACTCCTTTACTCTTGTTGCCCCCTTTGAGAATAATATTCTATGCTAGTTACCTACATTATAGGATTTAAACATTCTTAACTTGATTGAAAAAAAAACACCCAAATCTTCTATAAGTAGCTATTTGATCATAACTTCCAATAACTTTGTATTTACATAATCTACAATACCAAAGCATATAATTGGATCTTTGATCATCACTTGTTGCCATCATCACTTCTTTTGGACTTGTTACACATAATTTGAAGAGGTTTCTCTTTTGGATACCTTTTGTATTTACCTTTCCTTTTACATATTTTAGAACATAGACATTACTATTATATTGTGTTAATATTCTTATATTAGTAATCTTACTAGCTAGGAGATTCTTAGCTAATTGTAGAAAATGCCATACATTATGGATTACTTTAAACTCACCATCAAGCATTTTTAATGAAATGTTTCCTACTCCAATTATTTCATGCCTATGGATATTATTCGAAGAACATACTTACCCTTGGGAACTTAATTATACATTTTGAAACTACCTTTCTTAGGATATTCTATAAAGCACAAGCTTGTGGGTAAAGTGACTATAAATAATTGTTCTTTCTCACTACATGAATCTCCATTAGCTTTTACTTACTTCTTCTTCATCATATCTTTGACCCATGCTAACCATGTGTTGCATTACCTCTAAAAATTTTCTTGAGCACCATAATGGATGCATTTCTTAGGATTATTTTTCTCCTCTATTACAGATTGACTATTCTTAGAGGCACTTGAAGACTTATTTTCTATATTATTTTTTCCTTGCATTGGTATCTTTCTAACAATAGCATTGTAGAACTCTTAATATTAAAGCTTACATCCATATTTCTTACTTCTTTTTGGAGAAGTGATGTTACTACACTTTGCAAATTTAGATTGGCTTAAGTGCTAAGAGACACTACCATTCCTAAGTAAGATTTTGGTAGTGTCATCATCACATCTTCTCAAATTGTTGATCCACATCTCATCGATTGATATCTAAGAGACTTAAATTGATTATGTTGTTTGCAATAAGTTACATTTTTATTTTTTTCAATTGAAAAAAATTCTTTCAAAGATATAATCTAGTATTAATTTAATTGATCCCAAGATTCTTTTATTGTTTTTGACTCACTAACATGTAGCATCACATTATCACACAAATTCAAGAGTATCCAAGAGAAAACATTACTATCTCTCATATTCCACTTGTTGATAGCATTTCATATTATGTAGGCTTGGCCTAATTTCCACCAACTAACCCAAACATATCCTTGTTTAGCAAGAGCATTTGCATTATGTGTTGAATTATAATACAATTCATGACCAAGAGTTGATATTGTGTGATATATTGGATAGGCCTAAGGGAATTTCATTATGAAATATATTATTTATATTATAATATTTTGTTTTGTAAGCCTTATGGGTTGTGATTAAACTTGTTATTTAAGAACACAAGCTTATACTGAGAGGAGAGGGTGAACAGTATAAGACCACTTTTTAATTTTATTTCTCAATCAATATTATGCAATGTATAGATAGAAATATCAATAGTAGTAATAAAATCAATGCATAAATCACCACACACAATAGAGACACCAATTTAACGTGGTTCACCCAATGTGGGCTACTCCACGAAGAAAATATTTCATTAAAATTTTTTCAATCAATCGATTGGAAATTATTTCTCTATTACAATGTTTATAGACTTCTATCTAAAGGAGACACCAATCCCCTAATCAAGTTCATGGATCTCTTTCCATAGGAGAACTCCTTTCTCCTTAGATCTTGTTGGTGATATTTTAGAAGAAATGTTGCCTCCACTACACTAGCTAATGGATCTCTATCCATTGAAGACACCTGTTATCACTACCTTGGCTAATGGATCTCTATCCACTAGAGACTATCGTCCTCTATAATCTATCACCTCCAAATATTGATCTCAAATTTATCAAAAATCTACACTAAACACAGTCCTTCGGTCTAGCAAAAATCTTCTCAATATCTATATTTGGTCTAGCACAAAATTATCCTCAAATTTGTAGCAAAATCTATCCTCAAATCTGTACTAAAAATAATCCTTCGATCTAGAAAAAATCTATCCTCAATATTTATCCTCTGATCTACACTAAACATAGTCCTTCGGTCTAGCATAAATTTATCCTCAATATCTGTCCTCTGATTTGCACTACGCATAGTCCTTCGGTCTAGCACAAATTTATCCTCAAGCCTTAACATAAAGTTTCCCCAAAAACTTAACTCATGATTTGAAAAAATCAATCAATCAACTCTGTTCACAAGTCTTCTCAAAGACTTATCTCAAATTTTCCTTGTAAGCTTCCACAAAAGCTCACACTGATTTATCCACAAGTCCTCTTTAGAACTTATCCAATCTGCTCAACAAATCCTCACTAGAACTTTTCCAATATGCTCAAAAATTTCTATCCTCAAACTGTATTGTAAGCTTCCACAAAAGCTCACACAAATATATCCACAAGTCTTCTCTAAGACTTATCTCAAATCTACTCAACAAGTCCTCACTAGAACTTATCCAATCTCATAGAAACATAAAGATAATTGTTAGAGACTCAATATGCTTCACATTCACCACAATGCTCAATCACTTTCAATCACTCTTTTTATCACAGAAACATATAGAGAATTGTTAGAAACTCAATATGTTTCACATTCATCAACACTCAATATCTTTCTCAAATCAATTCAGAATATAGAATAATTTTTTTCATAGAAAAATCATATCATATCAACACATCCACTTGACTAGGCTCAACCAAATCTACTCAACCAATCACTCAATGAAATAATCCTTACTCACAAACCCTAGTCCAAAATTATGAACATTCACTCAAATATTTCCAATAATTCTTATCAACCAATCTCACATAACAATGATACTCATAATATTTGCAAACCCTAGTTCAAGTTTCTCACTCAACTAATTGCTTCAACAACAATGTTAATCTCACATAACAATGATACTCATGATATTTGCACAAACTCTAGTTCAAGTTCCTCACTCAACTAATCACTTCAAAAACAATGCTTATCAAACAAGGTTTTATCAACAACTCTTATTCCAGAAAAACCCTTTAACAATCAACTCAACAATGCTCACAAAACAAGGTTTTATCAACAACTCTTTATTCTAGAAAAACTCTTTTCACTCCAAATTAGCATTCACAACATTCAAAAATCACTCACTAGGAAGACTCAAATCATTCCTTTTCACTCCAACTAGTTTTTTTCAGAAAATCAACCAAACACCTCAAAAGAAGAATGTGTCCATACCTTTTTGTTTGATGAAGAAGTGCCCTTAAAAAACCTATCTCAACCACAATTTCCTTATTTCCACTTTTCAATGGTTAGATGACCAAAATATCACTCTAACACTTTCTCAAAATATTCCTTAGTCACAAAAATAATCAAAGCTCAAATACACCTTATTGCTCCATCTTAAAATAATATCCAACACCACAAATATTTAATCAAAATACTTCTTCCAAAACTCTAACTCATCAAAAGAACATCTTAACAATTCAGTTTCATCATAACCCTTTTCAGAAAGATATCTCAAAAACAATTCAAACTCTACTTATGAATCCCTACTTAATATTGCATTAATTAATTAAATAACTTTTTAAAATAATACAATAAGTCAATCTCTCACTTTTCTAAGGTAAAACAAAATTACCCTAGTTTTTACTTTAGCAAAACTAACCCTTCATATATCAAAAAATATTTCCTTAAAATTTAGGTTAATTTCACAACTTAACTTCCACTTTATCCCTCCTAAAATTTAGCAAAAAAAATTAAAATAATTTCCAAAAACAAATATTATCACTTTTTGCAATCCGTGGGGCTTGCAACTTGGCACAATACTCCCACAATGCCTTGGTCGTGGCTTCCATGCCATGTGAGCCACATGCTCCACTTGGATCCTCAAAGCACAACGTGTGCTTTGAATCCTTCAAACCCTTAAGAGCCCTTGGATTTTTCTTCAATGCCGGTGGAACCACACACTATGCTATTCGGGAGGTACACATTTTAAAATTCGTACAAGCTTCTTTTTGCTTAAGGTGGATGCAATAATATCAATGCCAAACCTTAGGAATGGCTATGGTATTTATACCATATGCCTTCCCTTGTCACACACATCGGTAAAGAGGAAAATACATCGGAGAAATAATTTTCTCGTCGGTGCTACCAACTTTACCTTTGAAATATATTTATTTATAATTATTTAAATTCAAAGGAATTTAAATATTATAAATTAAATATTTAAATATCCTTTGGGATTTTAAAATAAAAGCCTCCTTAGGTTTTAGAAAACCTTTTTGATTTACCCAACCATGGTTTTAGTAAAAACCTTTTATTTTGCCCAACCATGTTTTAATAAAAAATATTTTATTTTGCGCTTCACATAATATTTAAAAATAAATATTATGAATGTATTTTGCCACCAACCTTTTGCATTACTCATTTTGACCTTTTGACATCAATGACAATTCATCCTTGACATAAATGACAACTTCATCTATTCAAAATGTCTAGCAATTATGATTAAACCCTATTTATGAATTATAATTAATTTAAATCTGTTAGATTTTGATGCTATGTACTTAAGGAAATGCAACCACAATGTATAAAATAAGCATGCAATATTAACTATATGAAATGAAAATATATTAAGCATGTAAATAGTATGAGAAACTTCTATAAAAATATTAAAATAGCCATTAATGAAAACTCACTAAAATGAGATCTTCATACAAAATATGAAGACCTCAAATGCTCCATTCTTCATTCATGCTCTACATTGTATCTAACTTGAGCACTACTCTACTCTATTGTGCTCTTGCACTCTCTCTTACTTTTCTATTTCATCTAGCTCTACTTTCTCTACTACAAAGGCCAATATATAATGGAGTATGACTCTTGGCCTTCCACCTTCCTATGACTCACTATATTCCTATTCTAGACTCATGTACACATGGATAACATGCACATTTACATCATTACACATTATAATAATACTTGTGCATTTATTACATTGCATTAAGTAAATACTCAAACATTAATCTAAGACAAAATCCTAATCTAAACATGTACCCATGATGGTACATTAGCATGTACCAAATAATGTAATATATTTCAACACCCCCCTTGTATTACATTATTTGGTTGGATCTGAAGAACACAAGCTTATACTGAGATGGGGGGGTGAACAATATAAGACCACTTTTTACTTTCTTTCCAAACCAATATAAATTAATGTCCTTAATTGCAATAACCAAATATAGCAGTATGCATTAATAACTCAGATAGCAGTAGTAAGCAAGAGCAAAATCACCACACACAATTGAGACACAAGATTTAACGTGGTTCCCCCAATGTGAGGTACTCCACGGAGATAATATTTTACTAAAACTTTCTCAATCAACCTATTTGGGAATCACTCCCAATTACAATGTTTATGGATCTATGTCCAAAGGAGATGCTGATACCCTAATCTCAAGTTCATGGATATCTTCCATAGGAGAACTCTTTCCCATTCTGCTATGGATATGTGATCTTCTAGAAGACTTTGTATTTCTGTTGCACTAACTGGTGGACATCTCTCCACTTGAAGACTCCTCATTCAGATCTATCTTCAACTATGTTGGCTATTGGATCTCTATCCACTGAGACTCTATCCTCTATACTCTATCACCTCCAAAGCTTTGTCAATAGGCTCACTAAGAACCTGCTCAATAGGCTCACATAGAACCTGCTTAACAAGCTCACACAAAACTTGTCAAATTTGTGCTAGCAAGCTCACCAAGAACTTGCCCAATTCTACTCTAGCAAACTCAAAAAGAACTTGCCCAATTTTGCTCTATCAAACTCACCAAGAACTTGCCCAAATATTCTCTAGCAAGCTCACCAAGAACTTGCCCAAATATGCTCTAGCAAGATCACCAAGAACTTGCCCAAATCTGCTCTAGCAAGCTCACCAAGAACTTGCCCAAATCTGCTCCAACAAGCTCACTAAGAACTTGTCCAAACACTGTCCTCAAATCTATCCCAAATGCCTTCTCAAAGGCTCAATCAATCATGCTCAAGTAGTAATTAAAATGAACTCAACAATGAATAGCAATCTCAACTCAAATTAACTTCATAGAAGCATAAAGAAAATTGTTAGAGACTCAATATATTATAATATCACTCTCAACCCAAATCAATCTCAACTCAACTCATAGAAGCATAAAGAGAATTGTTAGAGACTCAATATGTTCTAAACTCACTCTCAACCCAAATCAATCTCAACTCAACTCATAGAAGCATAAAGAGAATTGTTAGAGACTCAATATGTTCTAATCTCAATATCAACTCAACTCAACTCAAATCAATCTCAACTCAACTCAAGTCAATCTCATAGAAGCATAAAGAGAATTGTTAGAGACTCAATATGTTCTAATCTCAATCTCAACTCAACTCAACTCAAATCAATCACCACAAGGGATAACTCTTTCTCACACAACCCTAGTCCAAGTATGTATCAACCAACTCAAATGTTTCCAACAATGCTCAACCACGAATCTCACATAACAATGATACTCATGTTCTTTTCTAACTCAAGTTCTTTCACAACCAATAGGCTTCAACAACAATGCTTATAAAACAAGGTTTAACCTCAAATCTCAAAGTAGAAAACCTTGAAGCATTAAACCAATCACTTTCGAAAAGGAAACCACAATCAATCCTTTTCTCTCCAATGATATTTCAGAAATCAACCACCATAAATAGTCAATAGGAGAATATACCCATACCTTTTATGAAGATGAAAAAACCTCTTTGTAAATCTGCCACAATCACAAAATTATTTTTCCAATCTTCACAAGGGTTAGTAGATCACAAAATAATCAATATTACTCCACTTTTCAATAATCATCACCAAGGACTTTAATTGCACAACTTCCTTATCTCTCCTAAAACCACTTGTACCATAAAATAAAATAAATCAAAATATTGCATAACATTTTCACTCCCAAAACCACTTATACCATAAAATAAAATAAATCACAATATTGCATACCTTGTCACCTCATGAAATAATTAATCCTCTTGAAAAATAACAAGGCAAACTTCACTTTTGGAACCCCTTTGCAAAATCAGAAATATCTCTTTACACACATCTTATTTCTCCTTCTAAATAAGTTAGTCAAATAGCCCTCGAAATAAGCTTTTCGACGATATATAATATGCCACATTTTCGAAATAAATTAAAACCGTACATATATATATATATATATATATATATATATATATATATATATATATATATATATATATATATATATATATATATATATATATATATATTATCTACCAACCTCCATTAATTGCACATAGGTCGGCCCTCCATTAATTTAAACTTAAACCTTAAACTTTAATATCTTCATCACCGGAGGTCCTTTTTCGATGAAACAAAATTCCACCTTGGATTTTAAGAAAATCCCTTTCCACATAAGCCCACCATGGTTTTAAATAAAACCTTTTATTTTGCCTACCTTGGTTTTCATAAAAACCTTGTATATATCCATGCTCTCCAAAATATCATAGATGATTATCTATGAAGTGATTTTACCACCAAAACTCAATGTGATATCAATGATCCTTGTGACATCAATGACAACATAAAATGCCTCAAATTAACTCAAATTTCTAACAAGATCTTCATCTTTCAAATGTTCTTCAACTTAATTAGGTATTTCTTCTTCTTCTTATGTAGTTTGTATATGGCCAAGTAGTCCATAGTTTTGTTGTCCTCTCATATTTATCATTCTGAATCTTCTATTTCCCTATCAATTTTTATGGCATATGGATTTTCCATTTTTTGCAACTTGTTCATCAGAAAATGTGTTAGTGTTGTTTTTAAATACAACAATATCTTGTGAAGTCTCAATTGTGTCTTAGAGCATATATATATTTTTGTATTGATCTTGTAGCTTCTATATCATTTTGATTTATGATGAGACACTTATTGACTCCATTTATATGTCTAAAATCAGCCATTCTTTTGCTCTTTACCAACTTGGCTACTAAAATAGGATTTGATGTTAATCCAAAAACATACATTACATCATGTAACAAAAGATTTGAAAATGATGCACTAGGTGTTACAAAACCATATCATGTATAAGATAGGTTTTCCCATTTGCAATTTTTAACCTGGAATTTTTGGTGACTTCAAGGTAAACAAACCATTGTAAATTTTCTATCATGTGATGACTTGCATTAGAATCAATATACCAAATATCCTTTTCATTTTGACTTGTAGAATTGTTTGTGCTTGAAGTAATTTTGCATCTTTGATATGGAATATTGTATGGATTTTGATCTTGAATCCTTTTATAGTGTGTCTTATGAAGATATATTCCTCTTGCTAACTTATCCATGATCTTAAGAAGTTGTAGTATTCCTTATGTCTCCCAAAATTTTGGGCTTCTAGATTCAATTCTTGAAGTATATGATCAATCAATAGTCAAATTTCTAAATATAATTTATTTTATCTCTTTAGTATTGAGAACAAATTTGATAGAATTTCTCAAGTTTTGTAGAATCCATTATATCTCCCAAGTATTTTGAATGTACTATAGTATTGATAGAGCACTTATCTTTATTTACATTTCCTTTGAGTTGAATCCCTTTTATCTCCCTATTTGTGAAAGCTAGAAATAATTTTAATGCACTTTCAATTGATGAAATATTCTATCTTCAAGACTTTTGAGTTGGATTCTTTTTGTCTCATAAATTTGAGTAAGAGACTAATTCTAATTTAGTTTTCCAACTTTTCAATACTTTATGTTTTGTTTCTTGTATCTTTCAATTCTCAACGGTATAGTTTCTAAATCTCAATATATTTAATTTGGTGTTGAGCTCATTTTAACTCCCTAGTTGAAAATTTAGAAACAAATATATTTGCAAATATAATATTTCTAGTTTTGTGTAGTAATCCTTATACCTCCAAGTTAATCTATTTGTAAATTTATTTCTATGCAATTTGAATGAGGTAATTTCATAACCTTTCTAAATACTTCTTCCTTCAAAAACTTCTAAAGCATTTAATAATACTACTAAGGTTGTAGAAACATAAAGACATATGTTGGATACCATGTTAAATCGAGAAACACCAGCTAGAAACTCTAGGATAGAACAAGCAAATGAACCCCTTACAAAACCACAATGGGCTAGGATTCATATGGAGGTTAAGCTGGGTAAAGATATGAAGTATCTAAGATCTTCCAATTTTAATGGAGAAGAGGATGGTGACAAAGCCAAATATTGGATAAAGGAAAAATAAACCTATTATATTTAGAAGAACTACTTCTCTGGCACCTGAACGTCCTATGCAACTCTACACCTTCAAGGTGATGGTGCGAGTTGGTGGGAAACATATAGTAATAGAATAAGACTTGCAACTGCATTTTATTTGAGTTCTCAGAAGATTATGGGAAAGTGCAAAGAGATTATAGTCTACAAGGAGCTTTTCAATCCCATATTATTTCGGTAATGCAACTCAAGAAAACCATTAAGAAAGGAGGAATGGTATTTATTGTGAAGCTAAATGACGTAGATAGGAAAAAGGAGAAGGTGCTCAAGAAACATTCAATACTACAAGAATATAGGGATGTGTTTCCATAGGACTTGCTAGGGTTACCACCTCAACGTGAATTTAACTTCATAATAAAGCTCCAACCCAACACAAAGCCTATTCATAGAGCCCCATATAGGATGAATCCCATAGAGATATAGGATTTGAAGGTGCAACTACAAGGATTAATTAGACCTAGTGTGTCAACATGATGAGCACTAGTCTTGTTTATCAAGAAGGATGGCTCCCTACAACTGTGTATTGATTATAGAATGTTGAACAAGGACACCACAAAGAATAGATATCCTCTACCTAGAATTAAAGATATTTTTGATAAACTTAGGTATGCTACAATATTTTCAAATATTGATTTAAAGTTAGGACATCATCAAATGAGGATTTGTGAGTAAGATACTCACAAGATAGCATTTAAAACTCATTGTGGACACTATTAGTTTATTGTTGTTGAGCAAGGTGCAGCGACAATATTATCATTGTTGTCAACACACTCAGATGGACAGGTTGATGTAGTGGAAAGTTGTTCGGAGGTTGTTCGAAGTATGTACAGTGATGTTCAATGCTTATGAGGATGTTTTTGATGTTTGGGTGAAGTTGTTACAGGTTGTTCGTGTAAATTTGCAAAAGTTGAAAAAATTGTCAAGAAGTTGTCAAAAAATTGCAAAAGTCATCACGGGCATAGTTGGACAGGATGGATCAGTTTGGAACATGCCAACATGTCAAGAAATAGTCCAGAATAGTGTTGGAGGTATCATCATAGTATTTGGATTGATCGATGACGTTTTCAGTATCTTGGCAAATGATTTGGCAAGTGGTTGTACAGGCTAAAAAATGATAGTTTTGTCAAAAGTACTGTGAGCAAAAAAAGAAGAATTTGATAGCAAAATTTGAACTAGAGGTTTTCGTTATCTTCAAGAACATGTGTTCCAAATTTCCATAAAAATGGAGAAACGAGGTGAATGTTACAAGCATTGCAAGACTGTCACAAAAACACTCTTTTTAGAAAAAGTGTGTCAGCAGCAGTTTTTGTGGAGGTGGTATAGGTGAATCGTAAGTATTTATGCAGTGATATTTATACTAGATGTGGTTAGTATTTCAGATATTCTACGTTTCAAATTTCAAATAAAATAAAGTTACGAGGTGAGAGTTATGATTGTTGCAAAAACGGTACATGTCACTTTTATGTCAATTTGTTCCACTTGTGCAAAATCCTTCAGTTGACCGTTTCGACCTTACAGAGTCGCCAGAGTTTTGGTTTCAGTGTTGTTACACCTTCAAGGCATCAATAGAGCATCTTTCATTTTTGTTTTGATGTGTCATGTGGCTCCAAAGTAAGATAACAAGTAAGGTGTCAATTCTTTGCATGTGACGTGTTTGACGAAATGCCTTCTCAAAATAAAAAAAAGGAAGTTATATTGTTTTAAGAAGCTTCATTAAAAAAAATATTTTTAAAAATTGAAAAGGGAAAAAGAATGCAAGTGTGTGATTTTTAAGTGACAAGGTATTTTATTGAAAAGTGGGGACTTTATTTTGTGAAGAGAGAAGTGTGTGTGGAGAAAAATAAAAAGTGAAAATCCATGATTTTTGGAGAGTGGTGAAAAACATCACTTCAGTATTTTGGACATAAATTTTTCATATGATATCAATTTTGGATGAAATTTTGAGAGGAGTTCACAGACAAAGTGCTGCACAATACCCAGAAAGTGTTTAGTAATTGATGGAACGAGCTAAGAGAACACTCAATTTGTTTTTTTAGAAGAGAAGATTCAAATTCTAAGTAATGCAGAGAGGGATGTTATACTGGGTGAAATAGAAAGTTTTAGATTTTGAGCTTACAGACCATAGAGGGTTCTAGTTTTAGTGAAGACATTCATATATATCATTTTATTATCAATATCAAAATCAAGTGGGTGCTTGGTAGAGGGGTTGGTGCTCCTTTCTATTAGTGCAGATAAATCAGGGGTTGGTGCTCATTTCTATTGGTGCAAATAAATCAGGGGTTGGTGCTCATTCTAGTGGGTGCTGGTAAATTGAATATAAAGTTTATGCTTTGCAAAGGCTGGATTTGGATGGGAGTCCAATTAATCATTTTCGAGGATGTAGCCAAATCGGTGAACCTCGATACATCTTGTGTTGTGTGATGTTCTCTTGTTATACTTGCTTTATTTGGTTTTATGTTTTCATTGTTTTGGCTTTGAGTGTTGAAGATTTAAGTTTTAAAAAGCTAAACTGATTCACCCCCCCTCTCAGTGCCATTGTGAGACTAACAATTGGCATCAGAGCCAAGTTCCTGAACAGGCTTAACCGACTAGGTGATTTTGGAAGTGACACAATGGCAGGTGGTGAAGGCTTCTCATCAAACAAAGCACCATTGTTTGATGAAACTAATTACACATTTTGGAGACTCGGGATGCAGACATATCTTTGTGCTTTGGGATACGACATTTCAGATTTAGTAGATAGTGGATACACAATACCCACAACTTATCCAACTGATGCTGTCGATAAGAAACTGTTTGAGAATGACTCAAAAGGAAAGAATTCTATCATGTGTGGATTAGTGGACAACGAACTGGTAAATATTATGGGTTGTAAAATGACAAAGAAAATATAGGACAAACTGAAGAGAATTCATGAAGGAGACATTAAGATCAAGGAGGCCAAGTTACAAACACATCAAGCTCAGTTCGAAGTATTAAATATGAATGACGATGAGAATATAGAGGCATATATGTTGAGAGTTAATGAAGTCATTAATACGATTAGAGGACTCGATGAGGAAATCAAAGATTCTATCATCGTGAAAAAGGTATTAAGATCCCTTCCCCAAAGATTTGATTCTAAAGTTTTAGCTATAGAAGAAGATAAAGATCTAAATTCTTTTAGTATGGATGAGATGCATGGTTCTTTGATTGCATATGAGATGAGAATAGGAAAATCTAAACCCATAGATAGAGAAGCTATTTTTAAGGCCCATAAAAATATGAAAGCAAAATAAGAATCCAAGGAAGAAGAGACATTAGATGAAATAAAAGCAAACTTTGTTCGAAAACTAAAAAGGAGAAAAGGAAAATCAGAGGAAAGTTATCGTTTAAATGTTTCAATTTTGGAGGCGTTGGGAATTTTGCAGCTAAATGTCCACTTAATGATAAGAACATAAGTGATGAAGGATCGCACGAAGAAAGAAGTTACTGGAAGAAATTTTTTTTTTTTAGAAAGGGTAACTTCAAGAAGAAAAGTTTCATCTCGAATAATTTCAGTTCATCAGAAGATAGCTCTAGTGAGGATTCTGAAAAGGAAACAGGTGAAGCTCTTTTCATGGCACTCAAAGAAGAAAAACTAGAAAAATAATAAGAATGTGATGAAGAAGAAATTGATGCAGAAGTGAATTTGGAAGAGGAACTAATTGCAGCTCTAGATGAATTGAAGATAGAAAGAAAAAAGAATAAGAAAATTTCAAGAAAGCTTGAGGATGCAAATGAAATCATAACAAATTTAAAAGTACAGATAGAATAATCCAAGAAAATCTTCGAAGATCTTGAAGTGCAAATAACCATGAAAATAGATTATTGCAGCAAGCTAGAAGAAGAGATTGTTGTTTAAGAATGTAGCTAAAGAGATGAATTAGAAAATTATTTGTTATCACAAACGTGAAAAAAGTTCTATGAAGCTGGATAAGATCATAAATAACCAAAAGACTATAGGCATCAAATTTGGTTTGGGTTTTGATGAAGGAGAATTGTCAAATGGATCAAAGGCCATAAATGAAGAATCCACAAAGAATGAAGAGAAGAAACAGGTTGATCAAGCAAAAATAAATCATGCAAAGGAAAGCAATAATGCAAGGCATGAAAGGAGAATTGACAATGATGGCTTCACCAATGTCACACATCAAAGAAGAAGAAGATTTATGGCTCCTATGACAACATGGCAAAGACCACCACCCAGGTTCAATCATCTATTTTCTGGTTACTATTTTAAATGCAATGGTTATGGACATAAGATCTCAAATTGCAAGTATAATGTAGGACCAAGGAATTTTACCAACAAAAATGTTTTTTCACCTTTGATGGATTATGTAGTAGAATGTTAAAAATATCATAATTTTGGGCATATTGCAAGAAATTATCGAAGTACATTTGCATCAAATCAATTTCAAGGAAGAAAATTTCAGCCAAATGAAATAAGACAAAATAGAAAATTTCTCGAAAAACATGCACAAGCTACTGAAAAAGAAAATCCAAAACAAGAGCCTAAAATTGTAATCAAACCTGAGTGGAAATAAAAAAAGTGACCTAAGAAAGAAAAGGAATCCTTGATCGTATAGACGACATTTAAAGCACAGAATAAATACGCACCATGGATACTTGATAATGGAGGCTCCAGTCATATGACAGGTGACAAACAAAAATTTGAGAAGTTGCAGCAATATGAAGGTGGTTCAGTAAAGTTTGGAAACAATGATGGAGCTAAGATAGTTGGTAGAGGTTTAGTTAAGATCAGTGACAAAAAAATCAGGTCAAAAGAAGTCTTGTTTGTGGTTGGTCTGAAGCATAACTTATTGAGCATAAGTCAGATTTATGATAGAGGTCATGAAGTGATCTTTAAGAAGTAAGGTTGTGAAGTCAGAAAGGTAAACAATGGTAAGCTGATAGCAATTGGATCAAGGACATCTGGCAACCTGTACACTCTCTTAAAGACTTCAGAAGGAGCTGGCTTTATTGGATAGGAAGAAGAGAATTGGTTGTGGCACAAGAGGCTCGATCATATCAGTTTTGATAATCAGTAAAAATCAACTCAAAGAAAGCAGTGAGAGATATTCCCACCATTGGAAAACCATAAAATAGCATTTGTGCTTCATGTCAAAATGGAAAGCAAACTAGAGTCTCATTTAAAACAAAAGAGTACTACACAAGCAAACCTTTGGAACTAGTACATACTGATTTATGTGGACCCATGAGAACGCAAAGCATAAACGGTGATAAATATTTCATGTTGTGTATAGATGACTATTCCAGGATGACATGGGTACTATTTTTGAAGCATAAATCGAAGCTTTTGAGATGTTCAAGGTTTTCAAAAACCAAGTTGAGAATCAAACAGGAAAAATGATTAAATGTTTAAGGTCAGACAGAGGAGGAGAGTTCATTTCAGAGAATTTCACAGAGTATTGTGAAAAATATGGCATTAGGAGATAATTTTCAGTAGCCAAGACACCTCAGCAGAATGGTGTGGTAGAAAGAAAGAACTGGACATTGTAGGAAATGGCATAGACTGTGTTGACTAAGAGTAAAGTCACAGACAGATTTTGAAAAGAGGCAGTCCATACTATGGTATACATCCAAAATAGGTGCATGTTGAGGATGCATGAAAGCAAAAATCCTTATGAGTTGTGGTTCGGTAAAAAGGCAACAACAAGATACTTTAAATTTTTTGGCAGCAAGTGTTACATCAAAATAATTGAAGAAAACCTTGGTAAGTTTGAAGATAGAGTGGATGAAGGTATTTTTCTTGGCTATTCATCAAAAAACAAAGCTTACAAATGCTACAAAAAGAGGCTAAGGAAAATTGTGGATAGTACCGATGTTAAATTTGATGAAGGAAGGGAACGAGTAATTAGCTATGAAGAGAACTACCCAATTTATGAAGAGGTCATTGAAGGAGATGAGGAAAATGAAATGGAAAAGAAACCAAAAATTGACTCAGAGGATTCAAACAGTGATTCAAAAGTGGAAGAAAATAAGAAATTCAAAATAGGCAACTGGTAGAAAGATCATCCTAGAGAGCAAATAATTAGAGACCCCATAGTTAGTGTTCAAACAATAAGAAAATTAGTAACTACTCTTTATTATCCAGCATTGAGCCCAAAAATGTTATTGACGCAAGAAAATATGAAAGTCGGGTAAAGGCAATAAATGAAGAATTAGATCAGATTGAGAAAAACAAGACTTGGGAGTTAGTACCAAGACCCTCAAGTAAAAATGTAATCGATACTAAATGGATATTTCAAAATAAATTGAACGAAGACAGACAGGTAGTCAGGAACAAAGCAATATTGGTCTGCAAAGGCTATGCACAAGTTGAAGGTATTGACTTTGAGGAAACCTTTGCACCTGTGGCCAGACTAGAGGAAATTAGAATGTTTATGGCTTTAATAGTTTACAAGAATTTCAAATTTTATCAAATGGATGTGAAATCAACATTTTTGAATGGGAAACTTGAAGAAGAGGTTTATATTGAGCAACCAGATGGTTTCCAGCTTGGTGATGATACCAACTTGGTTTGCAAGTTGAAGAAAGCGTTATATGGAATAAAACAGGTACCCCGAGCATGGCATGCAAGGCTAGATAATTATCTTACTCAGCAAGGGTTCAAGAAAGGTATGGTGGATAGTAATTTGCATGTCAAAATAGAAAATGGTCATCATATTGTTCTTGTTGTATACGTAGATGATATCATATTTGGCAGCAGTAGAGATGAGTTGTGTAAATATTTAGCAATTAATATGCAGAAAGAATTTGAAATGTCAATGCTTGGTGAAATTTTGTATTTCCTCGGATTGCAAGTTAATAAAAAGGAGAAAAGCATATTTATTTCTCAAATTAAATATGTGAAAGAGATGTTGAAAAAGTTCACAATGGAGGATTGTAAGCCAGTTAGCAGTCCCATGACGATAGGTTGCAAGTTGAGCAAGGATGACAAATCTCCACATGTTGATCAAACTATGTATAGATCTATGATTGGAAGCTTGCTGTACTTGACAACTACTAGACAAAAAATTTTGTAGGCAGTATGCATAGTAGCACGATTTCAAGCTAGTCCCAAGGAGACTCATGTGATAGTAGTGAAGAGGATTCTTCGGTACCTCAAGGGTACTATGGAGTATGGGTTATGGTATCCAAAATGTAATGACTTCACCCTCATTACGTCTTCAGATGTAGATTGGGTAGGATGTGTAGATGATAGGAAGAGTACCAGTGGAGGTGCATTCTATCTTAGAGATAGGTTGGTCGCGTGGCACAATAAGAAACATGAGTCAGTCTCCTTATCCACAACAGAGGCAGAATACATTGCAGCGACAACGTGTTGTACACAAGTGTTATGGATGAAACAAACTCTGAAGGATCTTGGCATTAATTTTAGTGAGCCAATTTTAGTTAAGTGTGATAACACCAGTGACATTAACATCTCAAAGAATCTGGTTATGCATTCTTGCAAAAAACATATTGTTATCCGATATCATTTTTTGAAGGAGAAAGTTGCGGAAAGTGAGGTTAAGTTGGATTTTGTTCCAACAACAAAGCAAGTAGCAGATATCTTCACCAAACCATTGCCTAAGGAATTCCTTGAGTACCTTCACAAGAAATTGGGAGTGGTCATTCCCAATAATTGACTAGCTATTGGGGCCACATTCTCAGGGGGAGCATTTGTGTATTTGTTTATCTTTTTGCTCATGTTTGTGATTTTTGCTAAGTGTAATAATTTTTGCCTGAGAATGTTGTGCATGGACTCAAGGGGAGTTTGTAGCAGCCCTTTGGTATTGTTGTCAAAGGGGGAGAAGAGTTACAGGAAATTGTGCGTGTGTTGCCAACAATTCCAAAGGGGGAGATTGTTGAGCAAGGTGCAACGGAAGTATTGTCATTGCTATCAACACACTCAGATGGACAGGTTGATGCAATGGATAGTTGTTCAGATATTTTTTGGAGTATGTACAGTGATGTTCAATGCTTATGAGGATGTTTTTGATGTTTGGGTGAAGTTGTTACAGGTTGTTCGTGCAAATTTGCAAAAGTTGAAAAAATCATCAGGAAGTTGTCAAAAAATTGTAAAAGTCATCATGGGCATAGTTGGACAGGATGGATTAGTTTGGAACATTCCAATATGTCAAGAAATAGTCCAAGACAACCTTGGAGGTGTTAGCACAGTGTTTGGATTGGTCGGTGACGTTTCCAGTATCTTGGCGGATGATTTGGCAAGTGGTTGTACGGGCCAAAAAAGGGTAGTTTTGTCAAAAGCACTATGAGAAAACCAAGAAGAATTTGATAGAAAAATTCAAAATAGAGGTGTTCGTTATCTTCAAGAACATGTGTTCCAAATTTCCACCAAAACGAAGAAATGAGGTGAATGTTACAAGCATTGCAAGACTGTCACAAAAACTCTCTTTTTGGAAAAAATGTGTTAGCAGCAGTTGTCGTGGAGGTGGTACAGGTGAACCATAAGGATTTATATAACAAGATTCATATTGGATGTAGTTAGCATTTTAGAGATTCTACGTTTCAAATTTTAGAGAAAATAGAGTTACGAGGTGAGAGTTATGATTGTTGCAAAATGGTACAGGTCACTTTTATGTCAATTTGTTCCACTTGTGCAAAATCCTTCAGTTGGCCATTTCGACCTTGCAGAGTCACCAGAGTTTTTGTTTTAGTGTTGTTACACCTTAAAGGCATCAAATAGAGCATATTTCATTTTTTTTTGAGGTGTTACGTGGCTCTGAAGTAAGAGAACGAATAAGGTGTCAATTCTTTGCATGTGACGTGTTTGACGAAATGCCTTCTCAAAATAAAAAAAAAGGAAGTTATATTGTTTTAAGAAGATTCATTAAAAAAATATATTTTTAAAAATTGAAAAAGGGAAAAAGAATGCAAGTGTGTGATTTTTAAGTGACAAGGGATTTTATTGAAAAGTGGGGACTTTATTTTGTGAAGAGAGAAGTGTGTATGGAGAAAAATAAAGAGTGAAAATTCATGATTTTTGGAGAGTGGTGAAAAACATCACTTCAGTATTTTGGGCATAAATTTCTCATATGATATCCATTTTGGCTAAAATTTTGAGAGAAATTCATAGACAAAGTGCTGCATAATACCTAGAAAGCGTTTAGCAATAGGCAAAACTAGCTAAGAGAACACTCAATTTTTTTTAGAAGAGAAGATCCAAATTATGAGTAATGTAGAGAGAGGGATGTTATACTAGGTGAAATAGAAAGTTTTATATGTTGAGCTTACAGACCATAGAGGGTTTTGGTTTCAGTGAAGACGTTTATATATGTCATTTTATTATCAATATCAAAATCAAGTGGGTGCTTGGTAGAGGGTTTGGTGCTCCTTTCTGTTGGTGCAGATAAATCAGGGGTTGGTGCTCCTTCTAGTGGGTGCTAGTAAATTGATTGTAAAGTTGGTGCTTTGTAAAGGCTGGATTTGGATGGGAGTCCAAACAGTCATTTTCCAAGATGTAGCCAAATCGGTGAACCTCAGTACATATTGTGTTGTGTGATGTTCTCTTGTTATACTTGCTTTATTTGGTTTTATGTTTTCATTGTTTTGGCTTTGAGTGTTGAGGATTTAAGTTTTAAAGAGCTACACTGATTCACCCCCCCTCTCAGTGTCATTGTGACACTAACAACTATCTTGCATTTTGGCTTAACAAATACCCCAACCACATTTATGAATTTAATGAAGAGTATCTATAGAAAGCAACTGGATAAATTTGTGCTAGTATTTTTGGATGATATTTTGATATATTCTAGAAATAAGGTAGAGTACGACAAGCACCTCAAGATTGTGTTAGAGTTGCTAAGGGAAAACCAACTATATGGAAACTTGACCAAATGTGAATTTATGTGTCATAAGTGCAGTATCTCAGACACATTGTCTCCACAGAAGGAATTGCAATAGACCCTAAAAAGATAGAGGTAATTTTGAACTGGCCACCACCCATGAATGTGATAGAATTTCAAAGTTTATTGGGTCTGATAAGCTACTACAGGTACTATGTGAAATATTACGCCAATATTACCTCTCAAATGACTAACCTCCAAAGGAAAGGAAAAGAATTCAAGTGGATGGATAGATGTGAGGAAGCTTTTGAGCTGCTTATGCGAAATCTTACTAGGAATTTGGGTTGTGACACAAATGGTGTCATTCATATATCAAAATAATCACAATATACCTACCTAAAATTTATATAGCACCATGATGACACACACCTCATCTTACTAACAAGTGGTAGTAGCCACCTACCATCAAGATTTGAGGCCAATACCCATTGCATATCCACAAATGATGGTATTGGACTAGAGTATCATGGAGTTGATGGACATAATCATGGTAGAGGGTGGGTAGATGATGAAGATGAGGTGGTGAGAGAGGATGATATAGAGGTAAGTCTAGTCATAGTGGTGATATATATATCAAAATGAGAAGTTGGAATTATAAGGGACCTAATCATCATTATAGGGACTACTCACACAAGAACAATATCAGGTTTAAGTGTAACTTTTGTAAGGATTTTAATACCCATAACTATATAGAATTCCTAAGGTTGATGGAATATATGAGAATGAAAGATCTAGCCTGTATTGGAGCAATAATGAATCCCAACGAAACCATCAACCATATAAGAAAAATCCCCATCAATCTAGATGAATAGGATGATAAGGTGTTTAGGTTGGAGAACAAGAGAACTACAATACTAGAAGAAAAAAGGCAATGATATATTACATTATCAATAATTCTAGGGTGGTCATCACATCTAGTGGCAACACTAAACTAAAGGGGTAGAGTTAGGTATACAAAGAGTGGCACATAGGAAGGAAAATAGGTACTATGATCCCAAGATTCATCAAGACATAATGAAGCAAACCCAACAATAGGTCCAAAAAACTCTAGATCTTAAGAAAACGATAACACAACTTAAGGATAACCAAATGACACCAACAAGAATTTGGACTAGGAGCTAGGTAGATCTAGGACAATAGGTGTCAATGTATGGAAGGTTAAGTATAGGGTTTAGGATAGAGAAACTCAAAGATATAGCTAAGATATTTCATGACACTTAGATCTTAAAAAAGCTAAAATAATTTGATATGAATGGAATTATAAGGAAAGGTATACATTAATTAATAATAGAAGAAGATTAACACAGAGAATGGACCCAAGAAAAAAATATTCATCTCTATAAATTAATTACAACCATATTTAAATAAATCTATATATTAATTAAAACTATTTGTTCTAAAATTATACATCTTAGAGCACTATATATTAATAGAATAAATTAGATGTAATTTAATTAAAATTATATATTAGTGAAATCTAACTTTAAAAAATAATTTGAGTACTTATAATGGAGTTAGAAGGGTCAAAATTCTCTCACTAAAGTTTTAGATCCTTTCATCGTGTTCTACACTTTAATGTTTTAAAATTATTAAAATAACCTCATTTTAAGTTACAATTACAAAATATACCTTTGACAAAATAGTCTCCAATTGTATAAGCTCATGACATGTTAATCAAAGACAATATAATTTCTATAAGTTCTAGTCAACATTTAAGAAAAAATTACATTATGAACTAGATAATATTTATATATCCACGACAATATAAAGACATAATAAAATTATATTTTGGATTGGTCACACTTCCCTCAAGATTATCACAATTGATGAGAATGCGGGTGGTATAAAAATTATACATTTTCCAAAATTAAATATATCAAATTAATGGTTGTTTTTGGGAAATTAATGTTTGTTTCATCAATTTATCAACAATTTTATTGGAGGGGAAGTTTCATCATCCTCCATTTTAATTTTTCAATAAATACAAATTTGAGTCTTTAAGTTGCATTGTTGGAAAACCATTATTATTTTCTTTTATATTTTCTTTATTTTCAAATTTTAAACTAACTACAATGACATGTATTCAAATTTGAAGCTAAAATATTTAAACAAATTTTTACAAAATATTATGAAATAACCTATTAAATTTGGATGGTAGTTTGGAAATGGTCTCTATGCAAAAATTAGATTAATGTGAGAAAACCCTAGGAGTTGGGAATCTACCTTCATCCTTTTAATGGTTATCGCTCAGATGGTAGCTTCAACTTATGCTGAAGCTACCAGAGTAAGGAATGGTGCCAGGGAAGAGACCCTGCAAGTTTATGCCGAAAGTTTTCCATGAGGTAAAAATGTTTATCCTGTTGTTGAAATTCCTATTATTGAGTTTGATAATGCATGTAAGTGGCTAGAAGAGCATATCTTGATAGGATATTTCTTGGGTCATATCCTAAATGATAATATGATCCAATATTGGATTCAATAGTATTGGCAACCTTATGGCATTAAGATAGAGAATATCCAAAATTTGTCAAAAGGTTTTTTATTTTTTGCTTTGCTGATGCTCTTCATGCACAAAAAGTTTTTAGTCAGGGTCCTTGGAATGTCTGAAGCTCTTTGCTTGTATTTCAACAGTGGTCTAGAGATTTCTCTGTCAATGATGAGGCTTCTCTGGAAGTTCCTATTTGGGCTGAGTTCCCTGGTCTTTCGATGGTCTTTTGGTCATTACTGCAAAGTATTGCTTCCACCCTTGGGAAGGTGGTCTACTTAGAACCAAATAAATTCTATAATGTTTGCCCTAACAAGCGTGTGTGTGTCAAAGTTGATCTTTCCAAGGATCTTACTGAGTCCATTGACCTGAATATTGGTGATAATATTTTTACACATACATTAATCTGCCCAACACCTGCTATTGTTGTCAATCCATAGAGCACAAAATTAAATATTGTTCGCTTATGGTTGATAAGTTCAAATCACGCAATGTTGTTGTTCCTCCCCTTGCTTCGACAGCTCCAGCTCTAGGAGCCAAGAATCATCCAGATGAATAGACTACCATGATAAATATGAAAAACCATCAACCTAAGTAGTCAGTGTTCCAGGGAGGTTCTAGTTCCAACCCTCTGGTGTAACAATCTTCAACATCACACATTCTAGCCCTTTCAGTTCCTACTACTCCGGTGTAGCCATCTCCCTCGACACCAGGAGGGTCCTCTTCTATACCTATTTCAGATGGATTTTCACCACCTCTAGTATCTTCTTCTTTTGATGATTTTGCTACTTCTATTCTTAAGCAAGCATTACCTAAGGATGTGTCATTCTCTAGGTCCCGTCGTTCACGTAGTCTAGCTCATGATGGGTTACATCAAGAAAAGAGACATCAAACTAACTTTCTTAGGGAAAATCATGAACGATTTCTCATCAATTTGTTCACTTCCCTAGGAGAGTTGGGAGATACTGAAGATGTTTCCAAGGGAATGAACCTCAATCATCCTCAATGATTTTTTTATCCTAGAATGTAAGAGGACTTATGGACCCAGTCTAAAAATATCAGGTTCGTAGAGAGATTTAGAATGTTTATCGCCTGCATGGCAATTTGGATTTTCTGTGTTTATAAGAAGTTAAAGTTGTTGACTTCATTTTGGATAGTACCTATACCTTTTTATGATCAACAAGTAATTTTTTTCATTCCCATCACACTCCTAACATAGGAGGAGTTGTCACTTTCATTTCTCCTAGGTGACATTCTCATACATGGGGGTGGACCCCTCAAATCAAGCGATTTAGATTCTTTTTGAAGTTGGTGGTATCACTTTTGATTTGATTAATATGTATGCTTCATCTAATGCACATGAAAGGTATGCTTTATGGTTATGGATTGCTCTTTCCTTGCCTAAAGCAGTTTGGATGGTGTGTGGTGACTTCAATATGGTGGAGAAACCGGTTGATAAACTTGGTTTTCTCCCTATGCGTTGGAATATTGGAGAGTAAGAAGCATGTTTTTATTTCAAGAATAAGCTTCGGTTGAGTGGCCCTAATTCATGTTTTATGCACTTCAACTTAACTGAGTTGGTGTGGTATACCTGGTACAACTTTCAAGATGGCAATATTTTGAAGTGACTTGATAAAATTATGCTATCTAAATATTCTCATTTTTATTTCCATTGCTTTCGACTTCTCTACCATTTGTTTCAATTATTCCTGATACCACCCTTTCTGATCCCATTGTGTTTTCCATTTCTTGTTCTCCACCTCTGCCTCATCAATTCAAGTCTCAGTTATATTTGAATGTATCTTTTTTGAAACATCAAACTATGTCTAATCATATTCATAGGACTTGGAATCTAGTTCCCATACAAATCGGAGTTCATGATAGAATTTCCTGGTGGAATGCAAAAATCTCTAGAAAAAATATTCTTCTCAAGAATTTAGGAGTTGAAGTTGCCAAGCGAAGACGAATCCCTAATATAGCCCCTAAAGATGAACTAGCTTGAGCTTCTATCAAACTAGAAGTGAACCCTCTAAGCTCTATTATTCAAGCCCAAGTTGTAAGTCTTAGGTATGAGCTTAAAAAATTTAAGATTTATGAAGCAAGGGGAGCTCAGCTTCATGCTCGACTTCATTGGATGAAAATTGGCAATAGGATTTCAAAATATATATTTTTAAAATAAAGCCCTTGAGACAAGTCATTCAGTTTAATACTATTCAGGATGTAGGGGTTCATTGGACATCACTTCTTGATATTATTAAAGTTTTTGTCAAGCATTATCAAAACAATTTTGCTTCTTAGGAGTTAACTTCTGAACGATAGGCTACAATTCAAGTTTACTATGCAGTTGTTCATGATAAGCTTTCAGCTCTTCAAAAGGAAGCTTGTGAATGCCCTTTGTAATTGGATGATCTTGATGAAGCCCTATCCAGGTAGGCTAATGATAAATCTCTAATATTAGATGGATTTCCTTATGAATTTTATAAATATTATTGGGATAAGGTTGGACTAAATTTATTGTATGTTTATCAGGACAGTGGCTTCTGGATCTTTAGGTTCTATAATTAATAAGGGCAATATAAAATTCATTCCTAAGCAGGGGGATCCAAAAGTGCTCACCAACTGGAGGCCTATTACTATAATAAATTTGAGTTACAAAATTATTTCTAAGGCTTTGGCCTTATGCATTAGACCTCTATTGCCACTTATTATTCGTCCTAAGAAGACTGGGTTTGTGTAGAGTAGATACATTTTGAATAATATAATTGTTGTTTGGGAGGCATGGAATGGGCTAGAGCCACTCAACAAAATACTCTTTTCATCAAGATTGATTTTGAGAAAGCCTCTGATATGATTGAATGGAATTTCATCCTTACAATGCTTTGAGATTTTGGTTTTGGGCCACATTTTTTTAGATTGATTAGTATACTTTTTACGGATGCTTTAGCTATGCTTACTTTGAACAATTGTCAGTTTGAATCAATTGGATTGTTCATATCTATCAGACATGGTTGTCCTTTGGCTCCTTCTCTTTTCATATTGGCAGTTGAAGCTTTTGGATGCCTTCGAGTCAAGGTAATATTAAGGGTATTTATTTACCTTGAGAATATTCTCAACTTATAAATAGACATTTTACAGATGATTATTTTTTGACACTTCATGAGGATGAACACTTTATCAATTAGGCACTAGATTACCTAGATATTTTTTACAAAGCATCAGGATCTAGCATTCAACGGAGGAAGACCTCATGCTATAGGCAATCCTCTTTGGACCTTCCAAGATGGATTGAAAGCTTACAGTGGCATTGGATCCAACCAAGGGATATGTTTAAATTCCTTGGCATCCCATTTTCATTCCAGAGTTCCCCTGATGTCTTGTAGAATTATGTTTTACAAAAAGTAGAGAAAAAAATTTCCTTTTGGATCACCAAAAAACTTACTCTAGCTAGTAAGTTTCAGGTGTGTTCCAAAATTATTGCTACTACTCATGTATATTATTCATCATGTTGGGTCCCTTCTCAAGCTTGCTATAAAAAAATAGAAAAGCTTTTAAGGGATTTTCTTTGGGCTAACTCATCACATAAACAAGGGTTTCATCGAGTTTCTTGGGAGATTTGTTGTCTTCCCAAAAAATCAAGAGGTATGGGACTACATGATTGTCAAAGACAAGGTTTTTCTTTGTTTTCTAAATGAATTATTTGAGCCTTAAGTGGTTTTGAAGCTTAGAAATTTCTAATTCGACACTACATTTCCATTGGTTTTCCTCTTAGCAGGAAGGATTCGAAAGGCATGAATTTTTTATCCCTCCTAGTTGCTCCTATCCTAGTTAAAATTCAAGGTTCTTTTGTCATTCAAAGCATATGGAGGGCATGGGAGAAAATTAAGCCCTGGTTGTGTTGGAAAGGGAATGAGCATCGAAAAGGTGCTTCCATTTCCACTTATAATATTTGGTGGTCACCTTTTATTACTTTTCAAGGTTCCCCTCTTGCTTTCGTGCAATGGATTTATGCTCAATGGTTCTTCAAGAAAGGGATTTCAACTATGGCAGATTTTTTTTGAGATATTCTAGGTATTGGATCCCATAGGATGATTTCAGGAGATTGTTTGGTCTACGACCAAATGATAAGAATACTTATGATACTATTTTAGATTGTATCCCATTTTCTCTTTGGCCCATGATCTATAGACATTCTCAAAAGCCTTGGTGGTATAGCTAGGGATGGTTTAAGAAAACTCTGCTTCTTATTTACAAATCTAAGTTAGGGTATGCTTGGCTTACTCCCAATGTCTCTATAGTTCAAATATTCAATGAGTTGTGGGATCTTCTTTCCACTCAGACTTAGATTCTAAGATTTAAAATGGCTTGGGCTGGATATATTGAACCCAAACAGGCTTTCTTTACCTAGACCTTATTATCCTATGGTCTTCCTCTTGGACAAATATTAAAATATATTGGAATAGAGAATCCTTCCTACCATTTTTGTGGTGCTCCAAAGGATCTCCTTCATATTTTTTGTAGTGCAGGAAAGCTCGAATGGCCTGGGATTGTCTTCAATTCTTATTTCAGCCTCATATGACCAGTTCATTCACCTGGCATCATGCTTTTCTTGGAAACCTGCCAAATTTTTTCTTACCTTTTTTGGAAGTGTGGAACATTATTTGCATTAGTGTACTCTTTATTATTTGGAAAAATCATAACATAGTTCTCTTTTCTTAGTTGTATAATTCAGATGAATTTTCAATTTCTAATAAGTACATAGTTAATTTTGATTTTTGGCTCCAAATTTTAGTTCAAGTGGAGAAATTTCATATGAAGATGGAGCATCTTCGTGCTCTTATGCAGCACTGGGATAATTCCCCATGTACGGTCAGTTGAATACCTTATACAAAGCCTTCTCGGTCTCACAAAGTTTCTCAATCACACTCTCATCAACTTCCCTCCCAATCTGTAGAAAGATATTGGTCTTAATATTATCCTGTTTGCTAATCCTAATGCAACATTGGCAATAATACATATCATCATGGTAGTGGCTAGGAGGGTTTCTAGGTGGATCCAGACCCAGTTGTTGGTTGGGGAGATCCTATTCCCATATGCCTAGTCACTCCAGCTAATGTGGTAGGTTGGGGTGTATTTGATGGCATTGATGGCTTTGATACATGTGATAATGTTCGCATGCCTAGGGAGGATGGGTGGCTCATTTCCATTCCTTATAATATCGGTTGGCAACATATGGAGGGTGAGGGACATTCACCTCATGAGCATACCCCCCATGATTGACATGATTTAATGCATGCTTTTTGGTGATGTGGTTGGTGACGAGTTTAACCCTATTTTTGTTGTTTTGAGTAATCACTTTCTAACTCAACCTAAGTTAGTGTGACTACCTATTGGGGTGTGCCTATCCACCCATTTTTTGTAGAGACTTGTATTTTTAAATTAATTAAAAGTTAGGCCTTTACATTAAAAATATATATATATATATATTATGAAATAATTTTTTAATAAAGTTTAAAAAATCCTTTATTATTAAAATTGTTTAGAATGTTTTTTTTTTTAATTAGCGAAAGCGGGGCCACCTTGGTATAAGAAACCATGACCAGGGATTTCTACAATGTCAAAATCACCTAAGAGTTGAGCTTGGTCCTGACCGAACCAACATTATCAACTAGATTTTGGGTACCCAATGTGCATTTGGTAGGGTGGAGATTCGAACCAGAGACCTCCCTTGGAGGGTTGCCCTACCCTCTCCAACTCACCTACAACATGTGGGTAAACTGTATAGAATGTTAAAAACCGTGTTCATACACAAACTTTAGAATAATTTCATTGTAAGTGATAAAAGAGTTGTTCTTTTAAGGACATTATTATCAATGATAAATTTATATCTCAAGAATAAAATACTTTAATAGTTACAAAATGAGACTCTATTTTATTATTATTCACATAGATATTTGAAGCATATCTTATTTTTTTTAATTTAAATATGTGACAAGGAAATGGAAATATAACTATTTCCATTACTTTGTCTTGGTAATTCTTGATCTCATATTATAATGTTATATATAATAATAGAGGAAATTACCCAGGTGTTGTAGGTGAGTTGGAGAGGAGAGGGCAATTCTCCAAGGGAGGTCCCAGGTTCAAATCTCCACCCTACCAAAAAGTTGAATTGGGTATCCAAAATCCAATTGATAATGTTGGTGCGGGCAAGGTCGGGTGTGACCCCGGGTGACTTTGACGGTGTAGAACCCCCTGTTCGTGGTCTCTCAAACCAAGGCGGCCCGGCAAGGGGTTTTTCGCTTTAAAAAAAATAATAATAGAGGAAATTATATATGGAGGAAGACTATCTAAATTGTCTTAGAAAAATATATATTACGACAAAGGATTATTCATCAAAGTTATAAAAAACAATTGTTTTTGTAAGGGTTATAATATTAATTTTTATTTATTTAGTTTTTTTGTTGGAGAAAAAAGGTTGTATTTGGGTTCCCTGTCCTTGAAAAATCACAACTCTCTTATTTAGAGCTTGATATTTTACAAAAAAATTCAATTTTCATCTCAAACAAGTTTCTATAGCTAGATACCTACATATTTTTTCATAAAAAAATCTAAAATCTTGATTTTTATTTTTTAAATATTTTTTACTTTTCATTTTAAATACACATATTCTAAAATTCAACATCCTTCTTGACATTCTCCTACAATAGCCTTAATAAAAACTCCACCTTGACTATTTATGCATTCCATATTAGTAGAGTAATATTTCCAAAACTTCATGTTATCATAGTCCTGAAGAACACAAGCTTATACTGAGAGGGGGGTGAACAATATAGTGCCCACTTTTTACTTTCTTTCCAAACCAATATCAATTAGTGTCCTTAATTGCAATAACCAAATATAGCAGTGTGCATTAATGACATAGATAACAATAGTAAGCAAGAGCACAAATCACCATACACAATTGAGACACAAGATTTAACGTGGTTCCCCAATGTGGGGTAGTCCACAAGATAATCTCCTTATAATATTTCACAAAGAAATATGGATCTTTATCCCAATACAAATGATTACTTTGATCTGCTCAAATCTAGGCTATCCACTGATCTGCTCAGGTGGGTAATCCACTGATATGCTCAACAAGGTAATCCAATAATTTGCTTAGCTAGGCAATCCACTGATCAACTTAGCTAGGCAATCCTAATCTACTCAGGTAGGCTATCTACTAATCTTCTCAGTAAGGCAATCCATTGATCTGCTCAGCTAGGCAATCCACTAATTTTCTCAGCTAGGTAATCCTGATATGCTCCAGCAGGCTATCTACTGATCTGCTCAGTAAGGAAATCCACTAATCTGCTCAGCTAGGCAATCCACTGATTTGCTCAACTAGGCAATCCTGATCTGCTCAGGTAGGCTATCCATTGATCTACTTCAACAAGCTCATCAAGAACCTGCTCAAAATATGCTCCAGCAAGCTCACCAAGAACTTGCTTAAATTTGCTCAGTAAGCTCACCAAGAACTTGCTTAAATCTATTTTAGCAAGCTCACCAAGAACTTGCTCAAAATATGCTCAACAAGCTCACAAAGAACTTGCTCAAATCTACTCTAGAATATGTCCACAAATATATCCCAAAAGCCTTCTCAAAGGCTCAACCAATCATGTACAAAATTTACCTCAAATTTGTCCAAAAATCTATCCCAAAAGACTTCTCAAAGGCTCAACCAATCATGCACAAGTAGTGCTCAAATCTCATCCATAAATATATGAAGGCAAGGCTCAATGATGAACTCAACAATGAATGACAATGCACTCTTCAATGGATGACAACAATGATCCACAATGATCTCAACTCAAATCAATCTCAACTCAACTCAAATCAAATCAATCTCAACTTAGCTTAATCTTATAGAAGCATAAAGAGAATTGTTAGAGACTCAATATGTTCTATTCAAAAACTAATTTTTTTTCTTAACTCAAACTCAACTCAAATTAGAATATAGAATAGTTTTTTTCATGGAACTTGAACAACCACTTCACACAATCACTTGACTAGGCTCAAACAACTCTACTCAACCAATCACCACAAGGAATAACTTTTTCTCACAAACCCTAGTTCAAGCATGAATCAATCAACTCAAAATTTTTCCAACAATGCTCAACCACAAATATCACATAACAATGATACTCATGTTCTCCTCTAACTCAAGTTCAAGTTCTTTGTACAAGCAATGGGCTTCAACAAAAATGCTTATAAAACAAGGTTTAATCACAACTCTCAAACCAAAAAACCTTGAAGCATTCAACCAACCACTTTCGAAAATGAAACCACAATCAATCCTTTTCTCTCCAATGATATTTCAGAAATCAACCACCATAAACAAAGTCAATGGATAATATTGCTCATACATTTTTTATGCCTTATTAGTTGTCCACTAAATCTATCACACTCAACAAACTTTATTTTTCAAATTTCAATAAGGGTTAGAGATCTTGATTAATAAAACAATAATAATATCCAAATAACACCTTATTACTCCTACTCAATAAAATACACCATGTCCCCTCATGAAAGAATTAATCCTCCTTGAATAAGAACAAAGCAACCTTCACTTTTGAACCCCTTTACAAAATCAAAAATATCTTTTTACACACACATTATTTCTCCTTCTTTGCAAGTTAATCAAATATCCCTCAAAATAAGCTTTCCAAAGATATATAATATGATATACTTCCAAAAAGAAAATCACCAAAAATCTCTCTTTTTCCTAAAACGCATCACAACCCTTATTTCTCCTAAAGCAACTTTAGAAAAATAAAATATTAAAAATATTACCTTGCCTTTGTCCTTGATGGGATTCGATCCCTCGATGCCTCCTTGCTCAGTGCCTTAACCACAACCAAGCCACCGCACGAGCTATGGGATCATTTGGGAGGGAAAGGCACCACATGCTTCAAAACACTCCTCCCTCTCATGCAAACCAAAAATACTTCGTGTTCTCTTTCTTCCAATGCCTTCTAACACAGTCAAGGGGATTCAAAACCTTGATGTTCATTCTGCCACTTACCTTAGACAAAATTCAATTGCCAATGTGCCACACTGCCCAAGGTGACTAGGGTTTCACACGTCGTCCAATTTATTCTTCGCTTCCATCACTTAACCCTCTTTTGCATGAGCTCTTTTTGCTTTCCAATAATCACATTAATTCACGAGCACACTTTTGATTAATAAACCTTAGGCATGCTTTTATATATTTTTCTCCCTCATATTCGATGACGTCGACGGATTACTTTTTATTTTTAATTTTAAAATTAAAATTTAAATTTTAAACAGTTTAAAATTTAAATTTTAAACAGTTTAAAATTTAAACTAAATATTTAAAATTAAATATCTCCATCATCGGGGCACCTTTTTCGATGAAATAAAAATCCAACTTGGGCTTTAAGAAAAATCCATTTAAAATATTCCATCCATGGTTTTAAATAAAACCTTTTATTTTGTCTATCTTGGTTTTCACAAAAACCCTGTATATATCCATGCTCTCCAAAATATCATAAATGATTATTTATGAAGTGCTTTTGTCACCAAAACTCAATGTGATCCATGTGACATCAATGACAACATAAAATAACTCAAATTTCCAACAATATCCCCCTTTGTCATTGATGGCAACACCTCTAATGCAAACCACCACAATCACTGCAAAAACCATCTTTGAGAATCAAAGTTGCTCCCCCTGACTCAATACTCTCTATGGGGCCGGGACGATGGAGGAGAGGAGCAGCAGAGAGAATTTGAAAGGTTTAGGCGAGAAAAGCTGAGATGGCTCTGAGGGTTTGGGTAGGACCCTTGAGCCTGATCTAGGCTCGGATCCAGAGGATGGGAGGTCAGCGGTGGCAGCAGAGGTCATCCAGAGAGCGCACGACCCTCCCCAAAAAGACTCGGACAAAGGGGCCCAGACAGGCGATGTGGGTCCAAGAGGAGGTCAATCCTTTGCGAAAATAGTCAAGGGGAGGAAGAACGTTTTCTTTCGCTCTCGCCCCTCATCTCGGTAAATAATAGGGTAAAGGCACCCATTTATTCGATGGGGCCATGTCTAGCCATGGAAGAGTTTTCCTTAGTGGGTAAGTTTCTGGGCGGAAGGCTAGATATAGAAACTATTCGTTCCTGGGCCTTATCCAAATGGAGGACGATGGGTAGCTTGGAGGTGGTTGCCCTGTCCAGGGGGTTTTTTATCTTAAGATTCATCAATGAGGAGGATGCGAACCGTGTTCTCACTGGAGGACCCTGGTTTCTAGGGAAACGTAGCCTTTTCCTTAGGAAATGGGGGGAGGACTTTGACCCCGAAAAGCAGAATATCAATACTGCTCCCATTTGGGTGCGGCTCCCCAATCTTCCAGCACAGTTTGTCAACGAGTATTGGCTTCATGGCATCGCCAGAACGATCGGAGAACTGGTGTCCATAGATCATGCAACCTTGGCTAGGTCAAGGATGACTCATGCAAGACTCTACGTCAATGCCAATCTTGAGTCTGAGCTACCAAATGTCGTGGAGCTAGATTATGGCAACTATCTAAGATATCAGGCGATGGAATATGAAAACAAGCCTGCTTACTGCCATGAATGTAAATCACAAGGCCATTTACAAAATTAATGCCCTACTCTAGCAGTAAACAGAGACATCCTTAGATCTGAAGGTAATCATGCAAATGAGAAAGGGTTTCCTAGGAACCCCCTATAAAAAGAGGCCCTGTTGGCAAAGGAGGGTTTAGGCATTTTAAACAGAACCACATTTTCTAGGAGAAGGTCAACCAGGGTGCAAGGCCGACTCAGAGCAAAGATAAGCATCTTCACACCAAAGATCAAGAAAACCAGGTAAGCCCTAAATCTCCAAGCTCAAATCAGTTTAATATTCTAGCCGATCTACCAGTAGAAGGGGAGATCGAGGAACCAGAAGAAGGAAATAGGCATTGTGGTCTCCCTGAAACCCTAGACTCCCCATCAAGGGCGGGCCCTTCTAATCCCATTTTAAACATCCCCTCAATACCCTAGGGAGAGGTAAGGCTAAGCCCCAAAGATTATAGGAGAAGGGTGGAGGAGATGGTGCTCTCGAAATCAGATCTCCCCACCATCATAGGCAGTAGCCTGCCAAACCAACTAGATGATCCTTCTCTTAAATCAGGAGAATACAGGAAAAATATGGAGGAGTTATATTTAAGGACGGAGATGGTAGAATTGGATACTTTTGAGGAATGCGTAAGCCCGATTCTCCAACAGTTAGATCCCCCTCAATTCAGCCCCAAGCAGACCAAGAGTACGACTAAGTCACCTATTGATTATGGCTGTGAGAGAAAGAAGAGGAGGATCTCAAATGCAGAGCACAATAGAATAAGGACTAACAATGAGATTGCCAGCGGTAAGCAGAAAACTCTGATTCAACAAGTTATCTCGGGGCTTGAAGATAACAAATCAGGAAAACCTCCTCAGGGAAGGGGGAAAGGGAAAAACTCTAAACAATCTAAATGAAGGTTCTCTCATGGAATGTGAGAGGCCTCAATGGAAGGCCCACTCAGAGAGTGGTTAGTTCACTAAGAAGACAATTCAATCCAACAATTTTGATGTTGCAGGAAACAAAACTAGACAAAGCCCAGTCAAAATCAATAGCAAAAAAGATGTGGAGCCAAGGGGAAATGGTGTTTTTACCGGCTAGAGGATTTTCCGAGGGGCTCATGGTTTTGTGGGACCCCCGGGTAGTGGAAGGCAGTATCATCCAAGAGGACGACAGGATGTTGAGTGTTTTCTTCCATAATATTGATAACAATAGATCGTGGATCTGTTCCAATGTTTACGCTCCTAATTCTGTTCAGGGGAGAGCTTCTTTGTGGGAGTTTCTTGGCAAACTGGGTGATGCTTTCCATGACATCCCGTGGATGGTGGTAGGAGACTTTAACACGCCACTATACTCATTAGACAAAAAGGGTGGATCAGGGCTCCCTTTTAGAAGTATGGAAGACTTTAATGATTTTGTTAACTCGAACCAATTGATGGATGTAAGGCTAAGAGGAGCCAAGTATACCTGGAGTAACAAGCGGTCAGGCAACCGACTGATTCAGGAAAGACTTGACAGGTTCTTCTTATCCAAGGAGGCGATTGCTGGGTTTGGAGACTCTACCCTGCAAACCTTTCCCAAAATTTCCTTCGATCACAACCCCATCCTATTGGAGGTCCCAAAGTCAAACTCTTTCAAAAAACCCTTTTGTTTTTAGACTATGTGGATCAAACATCCGAATTTAAAAGAAAGTATTTCCAATTGGTGGCAGCAACCCTATCACGGAAGTTCAGGTTTCATTCTTGCTCAAAAGCTGAAATTAGTAAAGAATAACCTTAGATCTTGGAATAAGGAGGTTTTTGGGAATCTGTTTGAGCACAAAGGAAAAGTGGAGGAAAGGTTGTAGGTCATTGACAACATGATCCAGAATGGTAACAATGATGATGCTACTAGGAAGGAGGAACTTACCGATCTGTCAGAATATCATAATATTTTAGCTTGTGAGGAGACTTACTAGAGACAGAAATCCAGGGCTTTATGGTTAAAGGACGGTGATTCGAACTCAAAGTTCTTTCATGTTTCTACCTTGAGGAACAAAAGTAATAATAAGATCAGAGAGTTGACCAAAGCTGATGGATCCAAAACCCAAGATTTAACTGAGATCAGGGAGGAAGCAGTTGCTTACTTCAGTGCTCTCCTCGGGGATGAATCCCAATCTAAAGAGGAAGCCTCGGAAACCCTCCTCCAATCCATTTTGAGTTTGGTTGATGAGGCCATTAATGGTATGCTTCTCGCTCCCTTCACTGATGAGGAAATTAGAAAAGCTCTATTTAGCATGGATCCTGAGAAGTCTCCTGGCCCTGATGGTTTCCCTCCTCGTTTTTACCAAGATTTTTGGGACATTGTTGGAGTGGATGTCATTTCTGCTATCAAAGAATTTTAGGCTTCTAAACATATTCCAAGAGGGTTCAAGTCCACCTTTATCGCCCTGATCCCTAAGGGCCCTTCTCCTGAGTCCATGGCAGATTTTAGACCGATCAGCCTATGCAATGTGTCCTACAAGATCTTATCAAAAGCCATTGCCAATAGGATGAAAGAAATTTTGCCCCTCATTATTGACCCTAGCCAAGGTAGCTCTGTCAAGGGGAGATCAATCTTGGATGGTGTGATCACTGTCCATGAAGCTTTGCACTCTGCTAGTCAAACCAACAAGGCAGTTTTAGCCCTTAAACTTGATATGAACAAAGCCTTTGATCGCATTAACTAGGGTTTCCTGTCGGAATGTTCTTTTGAAGTTCGGTTTTCATCCTCAATGGGTCAGACTGATAAAAGAGTGCATCTCCGAACCCTGGTTCTCAGTTTTGGTCAATGGCATGACAACTGGGTTCTTCCAGAGTCACAGAGGGCTCAGACAAGGAGATCCAATTAGTCCGATGTTGTTCGTCATTGTGGCAGAGGCTCTGGGAAGAACTATTAAATCAGCATGCAATGCAGGGTTAATTTTGGGGATCACAGCCACCTCTCTCATCAACCCTATTAGCCACCAACAATTTGTGGACGACACTTTGATGTTGACCCAGTCGTCTGTGGTGGAAGCTAAAAGGATTAAGCACATCCTCCAACTCTACGAGGATGCGGCTGGGCAGAAGGTGAACTTCAACAAGAGTAAGCTTTACTTCATCAACACCCCTAATCAGAGACAAGCTAGAATAGCTCACATCTTGGGATGTTCAATACCGTCTCTCTCGACGACATATCTTGGCCTTCCCCTCTTCTACGGTTCCCCGTCTGTTTCCATGTGGGATAGAGTGATTGAAAGAATAAAAAAAAAATTGGCTGGTTGGAAAGGACACTTTTTATCTCAGGCTGGGAAACTCACCCTCACCAAGGCTTCCTTACAAAGCATTCCGGTCTATTTTCTTTCTATTTTTAGAGCTCCGACCAGAGTCTTCCAAAAAATTGAACAGATTCAAAAGAACTTTCTCTGGTCTGGATCTGAAGAAAAGCAGAGGATCCACCTTGTGGGCTGGGACAAGGTTTGTAGGCCGAAAGAACTCGGGGGGCTAGGATTGAGAAGATTTGCTCTCCTAAACTCAGCTTTAGTTGCTAAACAAGCTTGGCGCCTTATTAACAACGAGGAGAATGAGTGGACTGCCATTATTAGAAGGAAATATCTTCAAGGCTCCGACTTCCTTGATGATACGGTGCTCAGACGAGGGTCTGCTTTTTGGAAAGCCATCTTATCCAGCAAAGAGGTCATTAAGAAGGGCCTAAGATGGGTCCTTGGCAATGGACAGCTGATCAGTTTTTGGGATGACAGGTGGGCCAAGGCTGAAGCGTTATCTCAGTTTCCTCACCTTGCTAGGGTCAAAATAATCACTGAGAATCGCTATGGTAGGAAAGTTGCTGATTTCATGAGGCAGGACAGAGGAAGGCTAAGGTGGAAATAGTTAAGGATCCCTGGTTTTGAAGCAGAGTCAGAAGAAATCCAAAGCATATTGCACCAACAATTCATCTCCAATAGTCCTGGGCAGGATCATATTATTTGGACAGCTTCCGAAAGTGGGTAGTTTTCTGTCAAATCTGCTTATTTGCTATTGGTAGATTCTGAGGACCCCATTCTTCAGACTCAGTTGGTGTGGGTTAAAAATATTATTCCCAAAATTGCTATGTTCTCTTGGCTGGCAATTCAAGGCAGGATTCTTACTATTGACAATTTGATTAGGAAAGGTTTGATAGTCGTTAATCGTTGTTGTTTGTGCAGGGCCAATTGGGAGTCCACTTTCCACATTTTCCTTGAATGCCTGGTCTCTTCGAGAATCCTCAACAGGTTATTACAAGCCTTTAGCATGTGCTGGGTCAGACCAGCCACCATCCTTGACCTCTTCCACCAATGGCCAAATCCTTTTGTTAGCCTTAGGTTGAAGTTTTTCTGGAAAATCTGTCTCCATCATTTTCTGTGGCAGATCTGGCTTGAACGAAACCATAGAGCTTTCCATGAGTCGTGCAATGATGCCACCTCCATCACCAATAAGATCCTTTCCTTCGCCCGTGAAAACGTTAACCTTATTCCTCTTGAAGCTCGCAATCCTCCCCTCTAGGAAAGTCTAATCGCCCACTCTTTAAATCTCGACCTAGTTGAGAATTCTGTGTCCCCCAAGATCAATCCTAGAGTTAATGTCAGGTGGAAATCGCCCCCAGCTAGATGGCTTAAGCTTAACTTTGATGGGGATTCCAAAGGTAACCCGAGCATAGCAGGAGCTGGAGGAGTTGTGAGAAATCATCAAGGCTTACTGGTGATGGCCTTTTTTGAGCAGTTGGGAACCAGGACAAACAATGAGGTGGAAGCAAGAGCGCTTTGGAGGGGTCTCCAAATGGCTCAGGAGTTTGAAGACAACCTCATTATTGAAGGAGATTCTCTACAAATCATAAACCTTCTAAGCAATGGGAATATTCTTCCATGGCGGTTTAAGAATGTCATCGAAGAGGCTAGGATCCTCTACCATGCCAGGAATGAGCAAAGGGCCAGCACGTGTTCAGGGAAGCTAACAAAACTGCTGATGCCTTAGCCAATTTAGGGGTGGAAACCGACGGTTTGGTCACTTGGGAACTCGGGGTTCCAAGTGATGTTGACAAACTTATCCATAATGATCGCCAATGCTGATGCATCTGTGGAGTCTGGAAATAGGAAGTGTTGTTTTCTGTCCCTTAAAGCAGTTTTGTTGCGTTTTCGTGACCAAAAAAGGCAACTATGACCTCGGTTCAAAACTGTCGCGATATTGCGACGTGTCACTGTATCACGGTCAACACAGAGAAGGAGAGGCTTTGACCATTTGCTGTCATGATTTCGTGACTTGTTGCGTTATCACGCATAATAGAAGCAGTGTAGAGCTCAAAAGGAAACTGTCGCGATATCACTACTCATTGCTGTTTCGCGGTCAAAGTCGAGGAGGCAAGGGGTTGACCAAAAAATTTCACGAAATCGTGCCTAAAAGAAGCAGTGATGAGCTCAGAAGGAAACTGTCATGATTTCGCGACGTGTCGCCTTTTTGCGGTCAAAGTCGAGGAGGTGGCGCGTTGACCAGAAAATGTCACGAAATCGTGACTTGTCGTGTTTTCACGCCCAAAAGATGCACTCTTGGAAAAAAGCTAAGGATGGATAGTTGTCGTGATTTCGCGACCAAAAGTCGAAGAGACAAGGGGCTGACCGAATTTTGGTGCGAATTCGTGCCTAAAAGAAGCAGTGTTGAGCTCAGAAGGAAACTGTAGCGATTTCACGTGTCGCCTTTTCATGGTCAAAGTCGAGGAGGTGGCATGTTAACCAAAAAATGTCGTGAAATCGTGACTTGTCGTGTTTTCGTGCCCACAAGATGCAGTGATGAGAAAAAACTAAGGCTAGATAGTTGTTGCGATTTCGCGACCAAAAGTCGAGGAGGCAAGGGTTGTCCGAAAAATGTAGCGAATTCATGCCTAAAAGAAGCAGTGTTGAGCTCAGAAGGAAACTGTCGTGATTTCGCGACGTGTCGCCATTTCGTGGTCAAAGTCGAAGAGGTGAGGCGTTGACGGGAAAATGTCACGAATTCACGACTTGTCGCGTTTTCGTGCCCAAAAGATGTAGGTTGGATAGTCGTCGCGATTTCACGACCAAAAGTGGCAGTGGGGAGCGCTTTGCTAGAATGTCACGATTTCGCGACATGGAGGAGGCTCCGGTGCAGAAGTTTGATTGCTGTCGCGAAATCGTGACATGTCGCATTTTCGTGACTTGTCACAAAATCGCGGCGATGCTGGGAACCGCCGCTGGTGGCAGTTTGATGTCGCGAATTCGCGACATGTTGCTTTTTTGCGACCTGTCAAAATTTTGCGGTCGGGCGTACAGGCAAAGCAGAGGGCAATTTGATGTCACGAAATCGTGACATGTCACATTTTTGCGACCTGTCTCGAAATCGCGGAGTTGCTGGCTAAGGTTGCTGTTGGTCGACGGTTGTCGTGAAATCGCGACATGTTGCATTTTCGCTACTTGTCATGAAATCGCGGGGAGGCTGGTCTTGTCTCTTTTTCGTGCCTTGTTGCGAAATCGCAGAGGTGAGGGTTGGTGAATGCTGAGGGCCGTGTGCTTGTAACTGTTTTAGTTGGGGGCTCCTGTTGGGTTCTTCTTGCCTAAGATAGTCTTTCTTATTTGATTTTGTTTCGAAACAGCTCAAAGCTGATTTTGTAAAAGGTTTTGGGTCAACCTTGAAAACCCGATTGCAATGAATTTGATCCTTAATTACCAAAAAAAAAAAATACTCACTATGGAGGTTGCTTCCCCTAACTCAATGCTCTCTTTGGAGGATGATCCCCCTAACTCAATGCTCTCTTTGGAGGCTGCTCCCTCTAACTCAATTCTCTCCCCCTTACTCAAATCTCTCCCCCTTTGACATCAATGGCAAAAGGGACACCTATGGGGCTAAAATATATGACTCTTAAGCTTAGTCCCCTCACCACCTTATCTCTTGAAGTGATTAATTTTGGGGTGGGAGTACTTTTAATCCCATATTACATTGTTTCTTTTCTCTATCAACTTCCTTCCATATTTTTCTGATATCCTTTCCTTGATGAGTTACTTGATCTTCTTGTCTTGAATATGTTTGACCTTCTTGCATTGAACTTGTTTGGAATTGAGTCCTACACCATTTTGCAATATGTCCAAAGTTATTGCAATTAAAACACTTGATATTGTAGCCTTTGGATGGTGCCCATATCTTGAATTCTTTCTTGAAATAATTTCCATATTCATTCCTTTCCTGAACCTTGTATTGTGAAGTTCTATTTTTGTAATCATTATGACCATGACTTCTGAATTATGTAGATCTAAAACCAAAACCATTTTGCTCATTTTATTTGCACTGAGAAGCTCTATGACCAATCCTGTTACATAAGAAGCAATATCCCTAAAAACCATACCTTCTTCCTTTGAAGTTCCTTCTAGCAAAATCAAACTTCTTTGATCCATAGACCCTGCAGTGTATAGCCCTATGTCCAAATCCATTACAAGAAAAACAATGTCCTTGAAAATCCCTTTGTTCATGCCTTGGTTACTCATACCTTTCTTGACAATTATCCTTGTGATCATCTTTGACTTGTGCATTGTATCCTTGAACCTTCTTTGTAGTATCTAAATCATCTTCCTTAATTTCTTTCTGGCTTTCCTTTTCAAGATTTTTTTTCCTCTTGAACTTGATTCACCTATCTCAAAATAAGATCCAAACTGGATGTTTGGAGCCATACGAACTTTGGAACTTTCTTCATAAATATAAGGTGCTTCCTTGATTTCATATTTTAGATCTTCCTTTCCTTTTGAGTGTGATTCCCCAAACCTGAAATATGAGACCTTTGGTGCTTTGGAACCTTCCTCTTATTTCTCTTCATTTGTGTCAAATAGCAAATTGGCATCCATATTTATTGTCTCTGAAATACATGTTTCCTTCTTAGTGAAAATATCTTGACATTTTGAGTCATGTGATGGATCAAAATTTTCAAGTATGAAACATCTCACTTCTTTTATATTCTCCTTAACCTCTTGTATTTGCTCATGGATATCATTGAAGTCTTCCTTTAGATAAACTGAGACTTCTTTATTTCTTACAATATTCTCTTGTTTAAATTCTTCTATTTGAAGTGAATGTTCTTCTTCTACTTCTTTTATCCCATAGAAAAACCCTTCTTCATCTTCACTGTCACTAAGATCATTATAATATTTTATAGCAAACAAACTCTCATGATTTCTTTGACCACACACAAAGCACTATTCTCTTTCACCTTCTATTTCTAGGAATAGATATTCTTGACTTTCTTCACTTATTCCAAAGAATGTACATTCTTCTTCATCTGACTGGTCTTCATTACTGTGAACTAAACCATCACTTGCTTCTTCAATGTAGAAGATTTTATTATTATTACGAAAACTCTTCTTCTTCTCATGCTTGCTTTGCTTGTACTTGTCATCTTTGTATTGCTTATGCTTTTCTTCTCCTTTTCTTTTGTGACCCTATTTTTTATCATCATAGTTTTCTTCATGTGGACACTTGTTTGTATAGTGACCATAATCACCACACTTGTTTGTAGCATTTGACTTTCTTCATATCTCTATAATTCCTTGAGTCCTTTTTATTTTTGATGAAGTTATCTTCCTCATCATCATATGAATATCTATCTGTCTCTAGGACTTTCCATTTATTTGAAGTCTTGAATGCAATTTCTTTCATTGGAACCTGATGCTTACTTATCCTTATCTCATAACCTGTGAGAGTTCCTTGTAGTTCTTCCATTGTTAGCTTGTTGATATCCATTGTTTCTTCTATTACTGAAACCTTTGCATCATACTTCATGGGAAGTGATCTCAAAACCTTTTGAGTAACATCTAATTCTTTCATCTCAAATCCTAGACCTCTCATGGTGTTAGTAATCTCATCAACTTGAAGTAAAAAATTTGCAATATCTTCAGAGTCTTCCATTTTCAATTCCTCAAATATTTTTATATGAGTTTGTAGTTTTGCCAACTTTACCTTGGAATATCCTTCATAGGTATTCCATAATTTGGTCCACATTTCATTAGCTGAATTACATACCATGTTCTTTGCAAAATTTATCTAATGTAGCCCACTCAAAATACAATTCATTGCCCTTGCATTGATCTCAACCAATTTCTTGATAGTCTTATCTGCATCAAGATCACCTTCAACCTTATACTCTTTTGCAACCATCTGACATACCTCATATCCTTGTGATATCAAGTAGTTCTTCATTCTCATGCTCTAGAAAGCATAATTGTTATCATCAAATAGTGGAGCCTTACTTGTAGATGATCCATTATGTGAAGTCATATGTGTTCTTGTAGAATCTACCCTCAAGTTGTTAGCCTTTCCAAAGGAACCCGCTCTAATACCAATTGAATAACGCAAACTTATACTGAGAGGGGGGGTGAACAATATAGCGTCAACTTTTCACTTTATTTCCAAACCAATATCAATTAGTGTCCTTAATTATAATAACCAAATATAGCAGTGTGCATTAATGACATAGATAGCAATAGTAATCAAGAGCACAAATCACCATGCACAATTGAGACATAATATTTAATGTGGTTCCCCTAATGTGGGGTAGTCCACAAGATAATCTCCTTATAATATTTCACAAAGAAATAGGGATCCTTATCCCAATACAAATGATTACTTTGATCTACTCAAAGCTAGGTTATCCATTGATCTACTCAGGTGGGAAATCTACTGATCTACTTAGCAAGGTAATCCACTAATTTTCTCATCTAGGCAATCCAATGATCATCTTAGCTAGGCAATCCTAATCTGCTCAGGTAGGCTATCCACTGATCTGTTCAGCAAGGCAATCCACTAATCTACTTAACTAGGAAATCCACTGATCTGATCAGCTAGGAAATTATGATCTTCTTAGGTAGTCTAACCATTGATCTGCTCAACAAGGTAATCCACTGATCTGCTTAGCTAGGCAATCTACTGATCTGCTCAACTAGGAAATCCACTGATCTTCTTAGCTAGGCAATCCTGATTTGCTCAGGTAGGCTGTCCACTGATCTGCTTAAACAAGATCACCAAGAACCTACTCAAAATTTGCTTCAGCAAGCTCACCAAGAACTTGCTCAAATTTTCTCAGCAAGCTCACCAAGAACTTGCTTAAATTTGCTTTAGCAATCTCACCAAGAACTTACTCAAAATATTCTCAGCAAGCTCACAAAGAACTTACTCAAATCTACTCCAGAATCTATCCACAAATTTATCCCAAAAGCCTTCTCAAAGGCTCAATCAATAATGTACAAAATCTACCTCAAATATATCTAGAAATATGTCCCAAAAGCCTTCTCAAAGGCTCAACCAATAATGCACAAGTAGCACTCAAATCTCATCCACAAATATATGAAATCAAGGCTCAATGATGAACTCAACAATGAATGGCAATGCACTCTTCAATGGATGACAACAATGATCCACAATGATCTCAACTCAAATCAATCTCAACTCAACTTAAATCAAATCAATATCAACTCAGATCAATATTATAGAAGCATAAAGAGAATTTTTAGAGACTCAATATGTTCTATTCACAAACTCAATTTCTTTCTCAACTCAAACTCAACTCAAATCAGAATATAGAATAGTTTGTTTCATGGAACTTGAACAACCACTTCACACAATCACTTGACTAGGCTCAAACAACTCTACTCAACCAATCACCATAAGGAAAAACTTGTTCTCACAAACCCTAGTTCAAGCATGAATCAATAAACTCAAAATATTTCCAACAATTCTCAACCACAAATCTCACATAACAATGATACTCATGTTCTCCTCTAACTCAAGTTCAAGTTCTTTGTACAAGAAATGGGTTTCAACAACAATGCTTATAAAACAAGGTTTAATCACAACTATCAAACTAGAAAACCTTGAAGTATTCAACAAACCACTTTCAAAAAGGAAACCACAATAAATCTTTTTTTCTCAAATGATATTTCAGAAATCAACCACCATAAACAAAGTCAATGGAGAATATTGTTCATACCTTTTTGATGCCTTATTAGTTGTCCACTAAATTTGCCACACTAAAAAAAAATTATTTTTCAACTTTCAATAAGAGTTAGATATCTTGATTAATAACACAAAAATAATATCCAAATAACACCTTATTACTCCTACTCAATAAAATACACCATGTCCCCTCATGAAAGAATTAATCCTCTTTGAAAAAGAACAAAGCAAACTTCACTTTTGAACCCCTTTACAAAATCTGAAATATCTCTTTACACACACCTTATTTCTCCCTCTAAGAAAGTTAATCAAATAGCCCTTGAAATAAGATTTCCAACGATATATAATATGATATACTTCCAAAAAGAAAATCACAAGAAATCTCTCTTTTTCCTAAAATGCATCACAACCCTTATTTCTCCTAGGGCAACTTTAGAAAAATAAAATATTAAAAATATTAAATTGCCTTTGTCCTTGATGAGATTCGATCCCTCGATGCCTCCTTGCTCAACGTCTTAACCATGACCAAGCCGCCGCACGAGCTACGGGCTTGTTTGGGAGGGAAAGGCACCACATGCTTCAAAACACTCCTCCCTCTCACGCAAACCAAAAATGCTTCGCACGCTCTTTCTTCCAATGCCTTCTAACACAACCAAGGGGATTCGAAACCTTGAAATTCATTCTACCACTTGCCTTAGCCAAAATCCAATTGCCAATGCACCACACTACCCAAGGTGACTAGGGTTTCACACGTCGTCCGATTTATTCTTCGCTTCCATCACTTAACCCTCTTTTGCATAAGCTCTTTTCACTTTACAATAATCACATTAATTCATGAGCGCGCTTTGGATTAATAAACCTTATGCATCCTTTTATATAGTTTTCTCCCTCATATTTGACGACATCAACGAATTACTTTTTATTTTTAATTTTAAAATTTAAATTTTAATTTTAAATAATTTAAAATTTAAACTAAATATTTAAAATTAAATATCTCCATCACCGAGGCACCTTTTTCGATGAAACGAAAAGCCAACTTGGGTTTTAAGAAAAATCCATTTCAAATCTACCATCCATGGTTTTAAATAAAACCTTTTATTTTTCCTACCTTGGTTTTCACAAAAACCCTGTATATATCAATGCTCTCCAAAATATCATAAATGATTATTTATGAAGTGCTTTTGTCACCAAAACTCAATGTGATCCATGTGACATCAATGAAAACATAAAATAACTCAAATTTCCAACAAGTCCATTTTACCAGATCTGGAGACTAGACTACTAGTTTTCTTCCTAAAGCATAAGTGCAACCACAAGTATCGTATAAATAGTTTATATAAAAACACATCAACATTATAAAATACAAAAAATATTACCAATGGAAAGCATTAAAGTAAATCTTAATCATTATTTGATTCAGGTAGTCAACCCTTTCTTGTTAACTTTAGCTAGAATTATTACTTTCTCTAACCATGGAAAAAAGAATTTAACTTCATGATCCTTTATTAAAACCCCTCTATTGGCTAGCCTATTTACACATTTGTTTCCTTCCCTTAATGTATGTGTAAATCTATTTTTTTCAAACTTAGTATCAAGGTCTTGTATGTCCACAATGATCTCTTGTATGTTCCATGGAGCCTTTACTTTTCTTAAAAATACATTTATTATTATTAGTGAATCACCTTCCATCCATACTCTATTTAATTTCATTTGTTTGTATATTTTTAACCCTTTCAAAGATGCCCAAGCTTTAGCTTCATTATTTGTCTTAAATCCACTATTGAAAGTGTAATGTGACAAAATATTACCCCTATTATTTTTAATTATTCCTCCTCCTCTTGGTCTTAGATTTCTGTTAGATGCTCCACAAAATTCAATTTCACCAACTCCACTTCAGGTGGTTTCCACTTTATATTATTTGTCTTCCTTTTGTTTCTCCTATTTCCAACATCATAATTTCGTTTGATAACTTGAATCCATCTATCAAGGCTCTCTACTTCAAGATTAGGGATTGGGTGAGTTGATAGGATTGGTTTAGACTCCTCTATGGCTAAAAAATCTTCCTTTTCATTACCTCTAAACCACTTTCCTTTCATTTAAATATTCTTTTGTTCCTTTCCATACATATAGTCTAAAGTATTGTATCTTTTGATATATCCTAGATTGTTTGTAACACCTTACTTTTAAAAGTGCTCTACCATTGCTTTAACCATTCTTCAATTCTACCATTCATCACCATGAATTTACCAAACATATTAAGAATCCATTGCCATAGTTCCTAGAATATTGAACATTGTCCCAAGATATGGTCTATACTTTCTTCCTTTTTACATAGAATACATTATGAGGGGCCATGAAAACCTCTTTTCATTAGTTTATCCCATGATAAAACTTTCATATGATCTACTAGCCATACAAATATTTTGACTTTTGGGATACTCGGGCTATCTCAAATATCTCTCCATATTCTTGTGGTATTTTTATTTTGTTGGTGCTTTACATTATATTTGCTTCTTGTTTGTATTCTCATGAGATATTGAACTTCCAAATCAGCTTATTCTCGGATCCCCTAAGAATAATCATTGTCATTATCTTTATGCTCAGATGCCTCCTAGCAACAATGTCTAGTATAGTTGTAAAAATAATCTTATTTTCATTTGTATATTCCTTCTATCCTTGTACATAACATTTGAAACCCTATCACCATATTTATATTGAAGTAATCTCATCCATGGTTTCAAACTTGGATGTAGATTGAGTGGTTTTTTTATCACACCAAGTATCCATCTAAATATATATTTTTTCTCCAATTCCTACCACCGATCATATTTAATCATAAGATAAATTGATTTTTTTAAACCATTTCATAGTGAAGAACCATATGGTAGTGTGTATGTAGTAAAAATTAAGCTTTGATCATTAGATTGAACATACTTCGAAGAATTCATACCCATTGTATTTGACTCCCTTTATACAATATCCAAATTATTCTTCCCCTTAGAGCTAAGTCTACATCAGTAAGAACTCTTAAACCAAAACCTCCCCTAGTTTTATCACCGGACACCTTGCTCCATTTTACCAAAGGAAATTTCATTTTAACATATAATCCTAACCACAAAAATTATTGCATGGTATTGATTAAACTTTTTTCTACTGATTTTGGCATAATATACAAGGACATATAATATGTGTAAATGGCTTGCAAGACTAATTTAATTAGCTACACTCTTCCTACTAATGATAAGCATCTACCTTTCCATACTAACAGTTTATTTTAAATTTTATTTATAATTGGATTCCACAATTCTATCCTCATTCTTCCCTCGCATCCCTAGATATGTTGTTGGTAGATTTACCTCCTCCTTTTAAATTAACCTAGATATCCTTAATTTGATTCTAGCTGGAGTATTTAGGAAGTAAATTTTAAATTTTTTCCTATTAACGTTTTGCCCTGACACTCTTTCATATTATTCGAAGCTCTTGCATTGTTTATCCTTGCCCTCCCAAAAGGTTGTATCATCTACAAACTATTAATGGATGATGTTGTCGATGTTTTTACTAGACTTAAATATGCTTATTATCTCATCTTTGTATGTCTTCTTCAAGTTACTTCCTAACACCTCTACCATAAAAATGAACAAATATAGTGATAGAGGATCCTATCTAAGATCCCTCTTGGATTTAAATGATTCTATTACCAACCCATTAACCAAAATCGAATATGATACTATGGAGACATAAGCTTTAATATATCTAACCTATTTCTTACCAAATCCAAACTTTTCTCATATTGCAAAGAGAAATCCCAACTAATCCTATTATAGGTTTTATTTTTATCAAGTTTTAAGATCATTGCACTCTCTTTTCTTGAAGCTATTGAATGCATTGATTACTTCATGAGCTACTATGATCCCATCCAGAATTTGTCTCCCTTTTACAAATCCTTCTTTCTCTTCTAAAATAATTTTATCTAATAATGGTCTTAACCGATTTGCCATCACTTTGGAGATTATCGTATATGCCATATTACATACTCTTATGGGCATAAATGAATCAAAGAATTTTGCATCCTTATTTTTTGAAATCAAGGAAAAATATTATACAATTATTTTACAAGGTATGTATTGTTCTACCCTAGACTATTCCACTGTCACCAATAAAGAATCCTTCATTATCATTTTTGATTAGATAGAAGAAGGGGTTTTAAAAGGGACCCCAAACCTTTTACATATTTACAACCAGATAAAGCTTAATTAAACAAGCAAAACAAATTCTAGAACAACATAAGAACAATAGAGATCCTAGAGGACCAAACCAAACAAAATACAAGGACAAAGGGGAGAAAAACCTCCAAATAAAACTACTCCAAAGCCATCAAAGACATAGGGAAAAAATAGCCTTTAAGCCAAATAATCCTCCTCATATTTCAAAAGGTATTCATCCATCTCATAGGAACTATGGTTTTGAATGTACTTCAGCTTCTAGGCTATCTTATTTGCATAAAAGGTAAACCTTTTAATTGACCTTTTGAGGGACTTTGTGGGGTCATTAACATAGATTCCCTTCTTACCAAAAGATTTATGATCCTGAGGCTTCAACATTTTATCTTTTCTCATAGTGAATCTTGAAGATCTCACCTTCCTTCTTGGGTGACCTAGGAAGGACTCCTCGAAATCTTCAAAATCTTGAATCACAAGTGTGGACTTGTCTTTATTATACACCTTGGATTTCAAACAAATTGAGTGTCTAACACTTTTATCTTATACCTTAGGTTATTTAAGGAACTCTTCCTTAACCATCAACTTCAAACTAGGTTCACCAATTTCCACCACAGGGGATACACACTTCTCAACACGGGCCTATTGAGCCATATATGAGGAAGGGAACTTTTTTTTAGAGCCCTCCATAATCTTAAGAGCTTCCAAAATAGCATCCAACAAGTTGGTAGACACCAAGATTCCCAGAGTCACTATGATATTTACACAATCCATTTTGCTTTTCTTCTTCACAACATAATCAAAGATCAATTTCATAAGCCCTTGATGATAAGGATTAAAAGAATCATATTTCTACACATGATTCATAGTTATTTCTATAGATTTGAAGATGAACGTGAGAATATTCATGAGTTTTTTCCCATAGAGGTGGTTAATGATAGCCAAGTAAAAACTTCTCACCACATCCTAATTACATCCAGGAGTGAAATAATCCATTATGGTGAGGATGACTCTATTCCATGGGGCTCTAAAAGAGATTCTTAAATAACCATTTTAGAACTTCTCAAGATGACCTGCTCTTCTCTTCAAAAAAATTATCTCCTTAGCTGAAGAGTGTTTTTCCCTAATTACACAATCTCCATCATCCAGGACACCAATAATATTATAGATGAGAGGTATGAAGATTTTGAATTCCATCCATTTAACTAAGACTTTTTCATTCTTCCATGAATAGGCCAATTCTTTAGCAAGAGAAAAATCATGCCCATTGAATATTTCAAGCAGTTCAACAAACCACCCCTATCAAAAATTTCTATAACCTCTCTATCCAAGCAAGGAGTGTATGGATCAATTCCCTTTGTCTCATCTACCATAATTATCCCTTCATCGATACATCCATTGAGAAGACACAAATTAGAAATTCTAAAAGCAAAATGTTAAATGGACAAGCTAGTCTACAAATAAAGGTAATTTGTAACTGATTCTAACTTAGTACAATAAATAAGAGCTTTTATTTTAGACCCTTGCTATAACCAACCATGGTGTGTGCCTCAAAACAAATCAACATTTCTTAGAAATTTGAATAAGAGAAATAAAGGGCAATAAAATCTCTCAAGACAGAGGAAACTCCACTTAGGGCACATGAAGGATCTAACACATCGCATGAAAAAGAGAGAATAATGATAACAAGGAGTGGATAAAAAATAAGAAAGGAAAGAAGGGGCCATGTCAAGAAAAACAAAAGCCCAACACACGCCTGAGAAAGAAGATTTAAAACCCTTAAGTATAAGAGGAGCCCAAAACATCAAACAAGGGAAGAAGAAAATGCAATCAACATTTTGAGCAGGCCAACACTAGGAGAAAATAAACACTCGCATCTAGAAAAATCAAAATGGCACAAGTTGGCATCCTAAACCCTAATCCAAAGACCATGTGTAGATAAAACAAGCAGCCACCTCAAATGGAACCAGGCACAAGTCCACTTTGACAAAAAGAAACTTAAAAAACCAAAATTGAACAACATGAGGGAAATCATGACACAAAATACTAGGAGATTGGAGTAGCTTCAAAAACTCTGCAAGTGCCTTCAACACCTACTAAAAATAAAATCAAGTGTCAACCACTTGCCATGGTTTCTAAATCTTGATAATTCACCTCTATTAATTTCCTAACAACAAACACACTTGGACACCCAATTTGCTCCAAAGCCCTTGTTTCCAAAGAAGGGGGCCTTTTCTTTTCTTTCCAGCAGTATTTACAATTAAAAAATTATGGTTACCCAATATGCTCCAAAGTCCCTCTCTCCAAAGAAGAGGGCCTTGTGTCTTCCTACAAAAATCATTTACAAAAATATTAAGGATAGGAAGAAAGTGCACATCCCATTGAGAAGTAATTATGTTATAACCTCTCAAAGATCCCAACTAAAAGAACTCCCAAGGATACATAGACATCATGAAAACATGAAAATATTCTAAAGAGCAAGCTAGATAAAGAGCACTAAACCTTTCAATCCCCAATGAGTAAAATAAATCAAGAAGCATTAGAATTATCATTTTTTTTATTCTAAGATATTTGTAACAAGATTTGGGGGAAATTTTCCTTCTAAATGGTCAAACCATCTTGCTAAATGCCAATATTTTCCAAGGCATCCATCACTTTATTCTCTTCTCTAAAAATATAAGTGCATTGGAAGCTTTCCAGAGATATAATATTATTACTAGCTTTAGTCATCATATTTTAAATATTCCAACAAATAGAGTGTTATCCAATAAAAGCGTTAATACTATTTACAAAATCCATTTCAAAGAAAATATTCTTACCATCTAAAATATTGAGAACATTTGATCCTTGGTACAAAGCTCTTGCCTCCACAAAGTGACAATTTTGAGTCCCTAGGTTCTCGAAAAAGACTAAAATTACTTCTCCTTTATGATTCTTGAAGACTCCTCCAACACCAATGAGCCTTGGGTTTCCTTTAGAGGCCCCATAAAAATTGAATTTTAATCATCCCAGTTGGGGAGGGATCCATTTGTTTTGTAGTATTTTAATCTTGCGGAGTTCTCTTTCATCTCAACACCATATGGAATACCCAACGAAACAACTAACCGGGACTCAAAAGGGATTTTCCTCTCTTTATTGGAGGTAAAAATAAAGATATTTTTGGATAAAGAGATAAGAATTCTAGAAGCAATTGAAAGGGAATTTCTTGTCTGGTCCTTAAAAGCATAATTGTTTCTTTCCTTTCATACTCCCGAGAAGAAGTGGGGAAGGCTCAAAGACCAAATGGACCGATATCTATTATTGAATAAAAGGGTATTCCACTGCTCAAATAGCTCTAAAACAGAGTTTGGGGATACCCAAGTTACACCCATTTTATCTATAAGAGCATGAAACCTTTAGATGAAAAGAGATAATTCAAAAAGAGGTGTTGGGTGTTTTCCTCAACATTGCCATAAAGATAAGATCTATTTGGAATGCACATTCCTTTTTTTTGAGATTCTCAATAGAGATAATTTTATCTTAGAGAGCAAGCCACATAAATTTTTTTATCTTAGGGATCAAAGGTTTGATAGAGACCTTCTTCTCAAGGGCCCAAGAATCACAAAATCTAGCCTCAAGAGAATAAGTAGATTTGATAGAGAACTCGTTGTTCTCACAGGACCAAACCAAGGAGTCTTCATAGTTTGAAATTTTAATAACATGAGTTCACAATTTGCTACCCAACAATTTCAATACTTCTTCTTCTCTTTGATACATTCTAGGAATTACAAGACATTTCCAAAGCTCCCCCCTAAAGAATCAATAAAGTTTGCAACATTAGACCCATAAAAAGAGGTCTAGTCTTTGTTTCAATATGGCTAGGATAGGATTATTTAAAAGAGGTATTTCCATCAACCAAGAGTCTTCTCAGAAGTCAGTTATCAAACCATTACCAAGATTTCATTTGCATCCCTTTTGAATGAGTGATCTACATTTAACAATGTTGTTCCAAAAGGCTGACCCAAATGGGAGATTCTCATATTTTAAAAAGGGAGATCCTCCTGATAAATATTTTGATTGAAGGAAGAATCCTTTATTATTACCCAGATATGTTGATAGAATATTGTTGAAAGCACATCTAGACCTAGGTATTTATCCTTATCAAAAGAGAAAAGAGCTAAATGAACTTCTAGAGTAATAGGCTCCATTAGTTTACTATTGTCTTCATCTTTTATAATTAAGGGTACTTCTTGTAGTACTTTATCATTAAGAACTTCAATCTCCTATGATACTAGAATATTTTGGTAAAAAATCCTTGCCATATTTCTAATTTTGCTTTGGTCTTCAATACAAACCCCTTCTATTGATTTAATTCTACTAATTGTAGATGTTGATCTTTGTACTATTACCATATTATGATTTTTTTAATGTTTTTATCTCCCTCTTTTAACCATGTTTGTCTCGATTTTAATCTCCAAAATTTATCTTCCTTATTCAAAATATTATTATATTCACTAAGCAACTCCCTCTCCTCCAATCTTGGATTATGGTGCTCACAATTTTGGAATTTTGAGAGTTTCTCTTTTAGTTCTTCTTTCTTCTCAAAAGTGGTTTTGAAAGTGTTCTTCCATTTTTTTAATCTAGATGCCATTGATTTAGTTTGTTTGGAAGTGTATACAACCTACCATTTCTTGAAAAAATATATGTTTGCGCTATCATATCAACAAATTTAGGATGGTCTTTTCATAACTACTCATATTTAAAATATGATCTTTTATTGAATTCACTTATCACCATTTTAATTCTTATTGGCTAGTGATTTGAACCAATCCTTGTCAAGGTATTAATTTTAGCAAAAGTTCCTTCATCTAGCCAATGATATGAGAGTAAACATTTGTCTATTTTTATTTTCTATTAGGTTCTGGCCTATCCTATTGTTGGTCCATGTATAGTTGTCTTCTTCAAACTCAACATCCCATAGTTTATTTTTTTAAATGAAAGTTGAGAAATATCTCATACTTTGGATTATTTTCCTGATTCCCCTAAAATTTTCATCCAACTTGGTTAAGGCATTAAAATATCCTATGATCATTAATCAAATTTCTTGGTCTTTACTTCTCATAAGCGCTTCAATCTCACTCTAAAATTCTGATCTACCTGACTAAGTTGCAGGTCCACAGACATTGATAAGGATGAAATGAATATCTAAAAGGTAGCATGTGACTAATGAGGTTATTCAATACCTAGATTTATGAATGGTTTCATAGGAGGTTCTAAATGGATTCCAACATGTTAGAATTCCCCCCGTCTCTCCTTCTAAATCCACGACATCCCATTCACATCTCACCTATACTCTTTCATAGTTTTGGAAACTTCTTCATTTATCCATTAGTTTCCTAGATACAAAGAATATCAGGCTTATTACTTGAACAAAGGCCCCTGATACACCTCTAATTTGAGGGGGTGTTAACACCCCTTATATTTTATGAGATGGTAATAATATCTTATTAGGGGTTGTTGGCCCCCTTTGCAAATTATCAATATCTTTTTTTTGTTTGGTAAAGAGAAGTTCAACCAACTTAGATTGTGTTCCTTTATCTATGTTTTCTCTTGCTTCCTTGGATCTCGTTTAATAATTTGAAAGTCTTCCTCTTTTTGCCTTACTAGTATTAGGAGCAGGTCTTATTATTCTATTCATCAGTATTCTTTCACAACTTTTCATTTCATTAGTTTTATCCTCTCTTGGCTTTACTAAGGAAGATTTTGACTTATCCTGCTCATTTTATGGTATTTCCTTGTTAATGATAAAGGTATTAACATCTAACATTGTGTTTTCTCTACCACTTTCCTTTTCCTAAATGGTGCATGGTACTTCAAGAGAGTCTTCAAAATCCAATGAGGTACATTCCTTAGGTTCAATAGGAATTTTTATCCCTATATTAGGATCATATTGAGTAGATGGTTTCTTGTTAATGTTCTCATCCTATTGAACCATGTCCTCTAAGCTCTAATCTGCATTTTTTTCATAATCTACGGCCTAGAAAAAATTGACATTTCTTCCGATATCCTTACTAGTCTCCATTGTTTATTTACTTTCATCTATCTAGACTCGTTTTTTGGAAGTTAAAAACAATCTTCATGAATATCCATTTGTAAGTTTCTTTTGTTGTTTTTTACATATGTTTTTGCTAGACTCTTCTTAGGGCATGATCTCTCAATATGCCCCACCTCATGACATCTTCTACATTTGAAAGATATGTTTTCATAATCCATGGTTTGGGTCCACAACTTACCCTCATACTTAAGAATGATTCTGGTAAAAGTTTACTAATATCAAACATGACCAATAGCTGGGCAAAAATAGCCAATAATCCATCTTTTGTAGTTTCTAAAATCTCAAGGAATTCTCCGAGAGTGTTGCCTATTACTTTGAAGGTATCCATTTTCCATAATTTAATGGGCAACCATTACATCCTGACCTAGACTAGTACTAAGGATAGATTTACATTTTTAGGTGCAAAGCCTTCATACCAGGAGGTAAGGAAGAGTCATGTTCTTCCCATAAACCAAGGACCCCCTTTTAGGATTCTATCTCTTTCCTCCCTAAAACAAAATGGCTAGGAAGAAACCTTTGGGAAGAAAGGATAAACTCACTCTTGGAGACTTCCATCTCCTATCAATCCATTTTCTCAAAGCCAAATCCCCTGACCAAGACCCGCTAAATTTGTCAATGACTTCTTTATACTTGAGCAACAAGGATCACACATTTATGAGGTCCTTCCTAACCTGTACTACTAAATATGATTCTAAACATTTAACTATAAATCGATCCATGGGAAGGAAACTCTAACTCGATATCTACTAAAAATTTACTAGTATATCCTATAACGATTATATAATTGAAAATAAAATTACAATGATTTGCATACAAAACTGCTAATATAAAGAAGGGATACAAGAAACTTAGCTAAAAAATTAGATGCCTAGATAGAATGTCCTGCCTTGCTGAGGCCCTAGCCCTCCGTTGCTCCTCCTATCATTCAAACCTTGGCTGACAAATATCTGCAATTTCATTTCTTGAGACTTGAAAAATAATCATTGCCTTTGTTTTAGATGACTAACTTCATAGGATCATATATGCTCCATAGTGCTTGAATTCCTTCTCACTCATTTTAAAGCTCTTCAAATTCCACATAAATTGGTCCAAGAATCATCTGAATTGGACAACTCTTCGTAAAAGTATAGCTTCTAAAAGATAAGATTTTTTTTTTTTTTGAAAAGTTGCCTTAACACTAGCCTAGTTTAGAACTACTATCTTCACATGGTCATATCTCCCTCAATACTACTTGGATTCTTTCAAATGACCACTCATTTCAAAACTCTTCTAATTTTAGACAAAATGATATAACCATCATCTACATTGGACAACTCTATTCGAAGATATAACTCCTAAAAAATAATCATTTTTCTCGAAAATAAATTGCATAACCTTACCTATGCATAATTTCCTTATCCCTCACCTAAAGAGATTCATTTAGAATTTTTAATTATATTGTCACCTTTATATTTATCACGTTATATGCATTTTTAAAACGAATAACCTGATAAAAAATTTCACTACAGATCAGCTAAATAATATGAGGCATGTGAGCATTGCCTTGCTCTCACCTACACTTACTAACGATGGGCTCCTTCCCACCCAATTTTGAATGTTTCGAGCTACGACATTTTGTCTAATTTAAATTAGACACGTCGTCAACTTATCGGACATGTGGCAACGTGAAGGCAGAGAGAGATAGAGCCGTTTGGTTACGTGGACAAAAACATTAGTTTCGTCACCTAAAATAACGTAACTTTTGCCCTCTAAAAACGCAAGATGAAGCCGAGAAAAAACACTTTTTTTTTCTGAGACTATGACGTACACTGTAATTTTCCTACTTACAGAATTTAAATCGATTCGAACCTCTAAACTTGTTTAGAGTTAATATCTTCACCAACTGTTCCGTAAAGTTCTCGAATCCTTAAATTTCTGTACATCTAATTCCTCCAATTCACCAACCTTCTAGCAAAAACCGCGTAGTAGTTGCAACCTGTGTAGTTTCCTAGCAGGAAAACTGGACCCTTGAAGTCAAGAGACCGATTCACCCTCTTCTAATTCTATGATGAAATTCTGATTCGGGCCACCCTTCAGGAGAACGAATTCTTGAACAGAATGATGCTCAGAGCTCCTTCGTCCCTGTTGGGCTATAACAATCTTCTTTCAGAGCCCCAAATGGGAACGGGATTGAGTTCAGGCGTGCTGAATTTTGCCAAATCTATGCACAAATTTTCTAGGTCTGCCAGTATTAAGGCTCGCTCTAGTCTCGGAGGTGATGATCAACCTATTGCGGGTGACCTCTCTGCCCCATGTAGAAGAGCCCTGTCAGAAAGTAATTTGATGCCCCCTCTCATCAGAAATGAGAAACCCAATCACATGGTTGGGAAATGGCATTGGTCTAGAATAATGTGTTCAAAGAAGAATGGTTTATTAGTTGCTGCCGATGCCAGAGTTGAAGGGAAAAAAATGGTCCTGGATGAGGAGGGGGTGAATTCTCTGAATCTTGAACACCAAGTTCAATCTGAGAGGGATCCGATCCTTTACACTGAAGGTTCTCTTAGTTTGAAAGGAGAAAAAGATTTAGAACAAGCAACCCCCATGAAATCTGACTTCGTAGACAGGGTGGAAGATGAGAGTTCGGCAGTGTCTGGAGGGATGTCTGAGAATGTTACGGTGGCAGAGAACTACTTTAGTGCAAACGGAATGGATTTGGTATGCACTGAAAGAGGCTGCAGACCAGTACATGTATATGCAAATGAGCACGTGTCTGAAAAGGGCTTTGGCATTGGGGAGATTGGTGATGGAATTGCCAGTAGTGGAGGCGTCCGAGGAAGCTCTGGATCAGATTCCAGTAGGAGAGATTCATATTATCAGGAGATGCTGAAAGCAAATCCTGGCAATCCTCTTCTGCTGAGCAACTATGCAAAGTTTTTACATCAGGTGAGATGTTTTTTTGGCTTTATGAACAGGAATAGGTTTTAGTAGTGATAGGTATGTTATTCATGCTTAAAGGATGGGCGTCCAATGGACAATTCTCAGAGGACTAAACTGCAATATATCTGCCAACATATCCCTTTTAATACCCTAGAATCTAACCAGTAGGAGAGGGTAGGGAAGATTTGGAGAGGTAAGGCAATTCTCCAAGGGAGGTCCTTGGTTGGAATTTCCATCCTATCAAATGCATATCTGGTACCCAAAAGTTAATAATGCTCTGGTCGTTTAACAGACCATGGCGGTTCTTCAAGAAGTTTTTCACTAAATTCAAAAACAAATACCATAGAATCTAGCCTTATACAGTGTAACAGCATCGTATGTGTAACTGGGTTATAAATTGTAACTATGGAATTGTATGGAGAGAGATGTAATACATGGGTTTGGTTTTTAATTGCATCTGAGCTGCTGAGGTTGATGGTTCAAATGAAATCCTGCAGGTATGAAGATGGCAGAGTTTGATCCCCAACTCGAAAATCACAGATAAACCCTGGGGAACCACCTACCTTGCAAAAGCCAAAGGCCCAGTAGTGATAGGATCTGACCTAGGCAATCGAGATTCTGGCACATATATTGCACTGTAGTTCCTTGATTAGTCATGGCTGTGCCTGTGTCCATCTATTGACCATTGATAATAAAGTGTTGGTTTTTTGAAGAGTACTACCGCCGTTAACATAGGGTTTTGTTTTTATGGATTGATGTAATCAGGGGCACCATGACATGGAGAAAGCAGAGGAATACTACGGAAGGGCCGTTTTGGCAGGTCCTGGGGATGGAGAGATCCTGTCACATTATGCCAAATTCATATGGGAAAGCCACAGGGACGCATCTCGGGCCGAAGTTTACTTTGATAGAGCAGTGGAGGCTGCCCCTCAAGACTGGTAAGCCGCCCTTGACACCTCTCTATTAGTTTCTACTTGATTTTAGCATCAGAACCTTCAAAATTTTATTTGATATATGCTATGTGGGTGTTGGTATTGCAGCTATGTTCTTGCATCTTATGCTCATTTCCTTTGGAATTCCGAAAAAGAAGAAGAGGATGATGACCTCCCTGTAGACCACAACATGACAAGCCCGACCTATTTTGGTTTTGGAACTGCTGCTGCTCCTTGAAGTTGCAGCAGTGGTATGAAGATCAGAGTAATTTGCTTGAAGACATTGGAGTTTGTCAAAATTATATTATTGGGTAAGGGTTGGTGAATACTGAAACGGAGAGATCTTATGCGTCAGAGATTAACACAACTTCTTACACATTCTTGCATGTTCTGTAGTAATCTAATTTAAATCGAATCTAATGAAAGCGTAAGGCTGTGTGATTCCTCTCCAAATTTCTTGTGGTAATGAGCGTACAAAATCTTTTCTCTTTTCAACTTTTCAAGTGAATTAGATATAACGATGACTTATATCAAGTGGTGTAAGAGCTGAGAGTATAGATTAGGTTTCTCTGCAAATCAGTAGTTATCCTACGTTCCTTTTATTTTTTATTTTTGTCTTTGCTTAAATCACAATTTTTTTAATGGAATCTTTACGGTCTAAATAGGTTTAACTTCGTTTTCGAAGAAACAGATAATTTTCCGCTTTTCTTTTTTTTAATCAGTCCGTGGCGTTGGACATTGCTTGACACCTGGAACGGCATCCCAAGCAAAATAAAAATAAAATTGCAGGATAGAGTTCAACTTTTATGATGAACAAAAATGTTACTAATTGTTTTGCATGAAAAAATACTTTAAACACACAAACTATGAAACGGTTGAAATTTAGTTAGATTAAGGTTTAAGGTGATAGAGTTCAACTTTTCTGATGAACAAAAAAATGTTACTAATTGTTTTTTTTGAAAAAATACTTTAAAAATACACAAACTATGAAAAGCTTTCTGTAACGTGTCTTACATAAGACGTGATAGCTTTCTGTAACGTGTCTTACATAAGACGTGGTTATCATATTATGTGACGAGTGTTACAACTAGTACGTCTCTATGCGATTATAATGAAGACTTAGGTTCGATATTATGAAACCCTAAGTTTAAATTAGTATGACTAGAATTTTTATTTTTTCTATTATAATTATTTTTTTTACCATTCAAAAATAGACTCGTGATTTTTGATAAGATTTATATATCAATTTAAACCTAAAATGCCAAAACAATCAATTAAGATGTCTAATTTTTTTTGTTATATATAATTATATATTTATCTATGTCACCCATGTTGTGGTATGAAATGAACCTTAGACTGAACTTTTTTTTAGCTGAAATCCAAATTAAACTGATATAATTTAAGACCTTCTAAAAAGAGCTGAAATCCAAATTAAACTGATATAATATCTAATTTTAAATATAATCATTATCATCAACTAAGAGAAATGTATATAGATATTTTGGATAATTTTTATTGCTTTCTTAATGATTTTGCATTCAAGTAATTCAAATAGTTATATTTCATGTTTAAAAATGTGTAAACACATCAGAAGGTCTAATTTTTGGAAAAAAAAAAGAACATCTGAAGGTTTGGCATTGAAAAAGGTATGGATTGAACTATTATTTAAATATTTGGGTATAAAAAGTATGCATAGAACTATTATTTAAATATAAAGTATAATGTTAGGCATAGGAAATCAAGTAAAGACTTAAAAATTGTTCTTGGAGGCTAAAAGATAATCGATAACCCAGTATTTTGATAATTTTTTACAAAATCAGTTTATTATTAATTTTTTCCGTATATAAATTTTTTAAATTCATTGAAAATCTGTTTTTAGTTTTACTTATTTATTTATAAATATTTTAATTTAAAACCTGTCATGTTCAAAGTTTTTTCAATTATTTAAAAGTTCAAAAATATTTTATGTTATTTGTAATTACTAATGATAATTTTAAAAAAATTAATATTAGATATTAGTGCAAGCAAAATGTTGATTGTATTTTTTAAAGATTTTGAAATATAAAATTTTAAATATAAATTAAATTATATATTAATTATTTTTTAGATATGGAAGGGAATTTTTTATAATAAAAAAAGTTTTTGTAAAATTTGGTCTTTGTATTAAAAACAACTATAAAACACTATAACTGATCACCTATTATCAAATAGACCAGCTATAACTTAATATTAATAATAAACAACTTCTCAAAACAAAGGGCAAAAACGATTAAAGTTGAGAAATTTATGCAAGTTATCCTGATTTGGAGAGTTTTGTGGAGTCTATCCCATCTCTTTAAAAGAAACTGCAGACCAAAGCTGGAACTTCTGCTGTGAAAGGAAAAGGAACAAGGGGGTCTTGATCCTCTCAAGACTCCAGAAAATAATGTAGGTCTGTTAAAATGTCTACAATCATCTGAATAATGAAGTATTTTAAGAATAATCGAACCAACTCAGAGGAAGAAAAAATGGAGCCATATGAAGGGAAAGTAGAGTGACTGGATTTGTTTGGTTTCTCTTGGTCATGTTGTTTTTTAATGTGTCTTCAATGCTTTGTTATCTTACAGGTCTGCCCCCTTTTCTTCCTTTTTCTTGTTTCATGTTTAATGTTTTAACTTTTTTAATACATTTTTTTAATTTATAAAATTAAAAATATTTTTTATAAATATTTAAAAGTTTTAGATCCTATTTTTTATTTAATTGACTTTTTAATTTTTTTAAAAATATTTAAAAGTTTTAAATTCTTTCCCTTTTTAATTAATTTTTTTTTTCAAAATTTTCAACAAGTTTAAATATGAACGGTATATGTTTACGCGGAATCTATCAAACTCATACTTTGATATTATAATTTGTTATACTATCATTGTGATAATGAATAACCAATTAATTTAACCTCATATATATAACCAGCTAAACGGATTGCTAGTTAATATCTGTGAAAATGAAATTACGAGAAAGATACATTACTATATACAATTTTCTTTTTCAAATTACAAGTAAATAATAATAATATATAGCCACATTCTTCTTGGCTGTTATTGAGACGTAAAACTGTATCAAGTGAACGGACCTTTCAAAATGTTTATATATAAAAGTGGGTCAGAGCAGTCCAGAAAAGCTGCTGCTGGTTCCACATCACCTGCAGAGAATTATTGCAGATGCGGAATAAAACATGGCATCAGTGATGAGGTCCCGTTTCAAATAATAAATTATATGCAGCTATACTTAAGCTGTGCTTGTCTGAATTCTGTTCCCAAGCCTCCGTATCGCTACGACATCAGGCATGAGGTTCCTGCGAGCCCTGTCTGCCTCGTATGTTGCTATACGAACCCAACATTTGGGAAACTTTCAAACCCACTGGACGCTACAGACAGAAGTACCGACCACACCCACGTCACAGCAAACAAAAGCCAAGATACGGCCGACGCTTTGATGGAAACGCTTTGGCTTGAAATTCATTCTCAATTCATTCTCGATGACGTATAACGTATATGGGAACGTGAGGTGAGTGCTTTTGAACATCGAAAGGATTGGATTCTTCAACTTTAACGAAATTGAATTTTTAATTGTAGTTGATTAATCTTAAATTTGAAAGTTTGATTCGGGATTGTCTGATTGATGTTAAATTTGAAAATTTTGATCTGATATTGGCTTGTATGGTCCATAAACGTAACACCAGTTTCGGTTTGATGTATTTGTGTGCAGTTGTTTTAAATCTTTTCAAGCAACATTCACACTTGCCATTGTATCCGATGCCTGCTTGTTGCCAGCTTGTGGACACTTTTTAAAGTTTGCATTTTACTTATTTTATATATATAAAAAAATAATTTTATTAATATTATTGTTGGATTAATAATGAGATTTACATATTTAGTAATTTAAATTTCAAAGGTCTAACTAAACCAATTATTTTAATTTTTTTAACAAATTTTTGTTATCTTTTGTTATAATATTGATTTTATTCTCGTTTTTACTTATATTTAAAATAAAAAGTTAAAACTTATTAGATACTTATAAGTGGGAGTAGCCTACTTTTTTTTTCCACGCTTTTTTAAATTTTAAAAAGTAAGTGTTGTCAGTGTAAGAAAGTAACAAGTGTGAGAGGAATTAAAGTGCAAAAAAAAAGTGCAAAAAAACTTACTTAACAGTGTAAGAAAGTAACAAGTGTGAGAGGAATCAAAGTGTAAAAAAGGTAAGTAAAGTAATTTTTAATGTTAATGAGATCATATGTCATATCCTTGTGTAAGATGTTGTTTACATAATATGTGGTTACCATTTGGCATATCCTTGTGGAGGATGCTGTTTACTTAATATACGCTATTCAACTATAATTTGGTTACCCAAATATGATATACAACCCTACATTCTATAGGTTTTGAAATTTTTTTTTTTTTTCATGATTATTCTTTTGAAAAAATATTTCCTCTTTAGTTTCATGATTATGATTATTTTAGTTTCTCGAGGTCTAAAATCAAGGATAAAATAAGAGATGGGCCATGGTTTAAAGGGACAAAAGCATTTTATTCAATACTATGGAGAGATAGATAGGTATTAACGTGAGGATTTTTTGTGGGGACATAAACTATTTAAGGGATTTAATTGGGGATTAAGATTTTTGGACTTCCTTATCAACTTATCTATGAACTTATCAATAAGGAGATTTTAAAGAATATTAGTAATACTTTAGGTGAGATTTTAAAGAATTCATCTAATAGGGATCAATTACTAAGGAGCAAAGACAGGTTCTATAAATATGTGTTGCCATGGATATTTTAAATACTTTACCATAATCCATTGAGGTTAAATATGATTCAAGAGTATGAGATTAACAATAAAATTAAGAAAATATTGCATTTCAATGTCATAAAAGTTAATGTTATGAGACTCAACAAAGACAAAATATGGCAAAGTGAAAACGATGGAGAAAGAGATGAAAATTTTTGTGCATGAGACCAACTTCAATATAAATCAAGGAGATCATATGATAATAGAAGCTGTGTCATATCAAGGATATTCCACTCCCAAGAAAATGAAAAAGAAATCCCTTCTACATTGTCAAGTGGCAAAGGCCATTATATTTAGTTTGAATCAGCCATTAGGAGAAAAATCGACACAAGGGATGAGGAAGTACAATGCCCAAGTTCAAAGTCAAAAGGAGTTAAAGGTGTGAAGGAAGATAGCAACAAAAATTTTAAAGTAAAGAAGGCGAATGAAGATAAGTTTAGGTAAATCATCTTCATTTTCCTCAAGTAGTATAAAATTCTCTTCTTGTAATAAAATGAAAGTAGTACAAAGTGTATTCCTTGCACTTTAAGGTTTCAAGAGCAAAAACATAAGAAATTAATTACTATAAAGGATCATCCTTGTATTATAGGGTTTATACGGCAACATAAAAAATAATTGTTTGTGAGGTTATTCCTTGCATTTTAAATTCTCTAGGGCATCATAAATCTTTAGAAATAAGTCTCATTATGAATAAATATAAAAAATAAAAAAAATTGATCAAGATGAAAGTGGTGTAGAAATTAAAAAAAGGAGAGAAATATCCTCAAAGAAAAAACAAAGAGAAAATTAACTCAAAGAAAGATTGATTTGAAAAATAAAAAATACATAAAAGTGTTAACAAGAAATGAGGTTAAACCCACTAATAAAAATGGATACTGATACAGAGAGATGTTATGCGTTAGAGATTAACTCAACTTCTTACACATTCTTGCATGTTCAGTAGTAATCTAATTTTAATCGAATCTAATGAAAGATTAAAGTGTTGTAGAAATTAAAAAAAAAAATGAGAGAAAAACCCTCAAAAACAAAACAAAGAGAAAATTAACTCAAAGAAAGATTAATTTGAAAAATTAAAAATACATACAAATGTTAACAAGAAATGAGGTTAAACCCACTCATAAAAACGGATACTGATACGGAGAGATGTTATGCGTTAGAGATTAACACAACTTCTTACACATTCTTGCATGTTCGGTAGTAATCTAATTTTAATCGAATCTAATGAAAGCGTAAGGCTTTGTCGTTCCTCTCCAAATTTCTTGTGGTAATGAGCGCACAAAATCTTTTCTCTTTTCAAATTTTAACAAGTGAATTAGATATAACGATGACTAATATCAAGTGAGGTAAGAGCTGGGTATAGATTAGGTTTCTCTATCGATGTCTAAACTCACTGTATTATTGCAGCAAATCAGTAGTTATCCTACGTTCCTTTTTCAAAATTTTGCCAATGCTTAAATTAGAATTCTTTTCCTGAAGAACTGGAATCTTTACAGTTTAAAAAGGTTTTACTTCATTTTCGAAGAAACAGGAGGATTTTTCGCTTTTCTTTTTTTTAACGAGTCCATGGCGTTGGACTTTGCTTGACACCTGGAACCCATTAGAAGCAAAATAAAAATAAAATCTCAAGATTGGTTGGTAGTGTCTGAGTATGGTGGACTGTGGGTTGCTTCAATGGCTTGGTTGGTAGTGGCCAAATGCTTAGGATGAGTTGATAGTGGCTGAGTATGGTGGGTTGTAGGTTGCTTTAATGGTTTGGTTGATAGTGGCCAAGTTCTTATGATGGGCTGATAGGTTTCTTTCTTCAATGAAGAGTGCTTAAGATGGGCTGCTTCAATGAAGAGTGCTTAAGATGGGCTACTTCAATGATGTACCCTGGGCTGGGGCTTTGCAAAGAATGTTTAACGTGTCTTACAGAAGACGTGATCTACACGTCACATTATGTCACGAGTGTTAGTGTTACAGTCTGTATGTCTTAATGCGTTTATCATGAAGGCTTAAGTTCGATATTTTGAAACCCCAAGTTTAAATTAGTGTAATTAGTAATTTTTGTGTTATAATTATTCTTTAACCATTAAAAGAAAGAAAGAAAAGCAAACATAAGTTGTATGTGATTATTTTCACATCTGGTATCAGAATGTAGGAAAATTTTCCACATCGGTTGTTGTGAGTTCAACCTACTAGGTGGAGAGAGAGAGTTTTGGTTCCAACGATTGTCAGAGAACTGTGTTCCTGCCTATGCACTGTGAAAGAGGAGACGTACTGTATTCAGGCGTGGAAGCGGATGCAATTCACTATTTTTTTGAATCGCATAACTCGCGTAATTGTGAAGTGTTGTTACGTGACATAGATCGTTGGTGTAGGTCATACAGCTTAGAGCTGAGTGTGAGGCACCCTTTTTGGACATGCTGTTTTAGAAGAGCAAGCATGAATTGTTGTTTGCTATTGTCCAGAGTTGCACCGATCGATTGCTTGCAGGAGAAAGCACATCGATCCTGTTGCAAATCACGTGGAAGCACTAAAAATTAAAATCATGCATTTCTTTTAGAAGTCGATGCTAATTTTGAGTGGAAGTTCCTCGTAGAGCGGCGATCTGCGTGAACATAAAAAGATAATAGATAACTGGAGATTGTCGTGATTAGATGTGGATATGTGCATGATTCACTATGTGAGAAAATTGGGAGTAGCTTGATTCGATAGCCACGTGAATCTCTTGTTTTGCAGAGGCGAGTACGTTGATTCACCTGCGATAGTCTTGAGAACGAGCGTGGCGAAAGGAGAAGCCTGCTTTGATAGTGCGCGTGAATAGAAGCCCGTTTGGTTTCAAAGAGTCATCCAAGTTGCGCTGCGTATGGAGATTGCAGGCTAGAAGCCAAACTTGCGCTGCGTGTGAACTTTTGCTTTGGCAGCGGTAGTGAAGTTCAAACATGTTGTGCAAGAGCTATGCATGTCTAAGTTAGACAACAATTTTTGAAACAAGGAAAGGTTTGCGCATTAACAATTTTTCTTCTCATGAGTTGGATGTTGTGTTAACCAATGCACGTGCACTATGTGGTTTTGAAAGCATTAAAAAATAGTTCACTATTGTTACCTATTTGTTTACTTGAAGGAGGAGATAGCCTTGTCTTAAACCTCTGAGTTAAGAAAGACATAAGATAACTATTATTTGCAACAAGTAAGACAAAAGAAAGTAATTATTTGATGCAAGTAGCAAAATAAACATAGTGTTGGATACAAAAAAAAGTGTTGTTTGCTTCAAAGAAGTGTTATTTTTTTTTTGCATTATAACAATAGAGAGTTATTGTTTGCATTTAATTTAATGGCAACCAATAATAATCTTCTCATTCCATAATTTAATGGGTTAGATTATGAGTATTGGTCCATCAATATGAGGACCTTACTCATTGAAAAAGGACTATGGGATATTGTAGAGGAAGGCTACAATGAACCTCAGGACTGAACAACCTTGAGTGCTACCGATAAGACTGCCAAGAAGGATTCCCAAAAGAAGAATTTGTTTGCCCTCTATCAACAGCATATTTCCAAGGATTGCTTCTTGTTCAACAACACTCGAAGCATGGAAAGCCTTGAAATATGGCTATCAAGGGAGCGATCAGGTGAAGCAAGTGAGGCTTCAAACCTTGAAGAGAGATTTTGAGAATCTCAGAATACAGGAAGATGAAAATGTTGGTGACTAGTGTAAGAGTGAAAGCAGTTGTCAAAAAAATATAGACACTTGGGGAAGACATAAAATCTGAAGTGGTTGTGAATAAAGTGTTGAGAACACTTCCTCATAAGTGGAACCATATTGCAATCATTATTTAATAATATAATGATATTTCTAACCTCTCTTTTGATGCACTAATAGGTTCTTTGATGTCTCTTGAAGAAATACTGCAAGGTGCTACATCTACAAGCTATGGAGGTGATGAGAAAGTGTTCTCGTACAAGGAAGGTGATAATGCACAAGGAAGAGGAAAAGGAAGAGGACAAGGACAAGGAAGAGGAAGAGGAAGAGGAAGAGGTAGATCAAGAGGTGGCTACCAAGGCAAAGGAAGAGGAAGAGGAGGTGACAAAAAAATAAATCTTGTTACAATTGTGGCAAGGTTGGTCACTTTGCTAGAGATTGTTGGTCCAAGCCTTCTCAAGAAGGGCAAGGTAATAACTATGGAAACTATGGAGAAGAGGAAGACACTTCCTCAAATTTATTCCTCACATATGGAAAATCAGATCAAAATCTAAATGGAACTTGGATTTTGGATACTGGTTGCTCAAATCATATGAGTGGCAAAGAAGAGCTTTTTTCTACAATGGATTCTACCTACAAGTCAAAGATAAAATTGGGAGATGAAAAATCACTACAAGTTGAATACATGGGAGCCATGGAGGTCCCAACCAAAGATGGCACAAAGAAAGTAAACAACATCTATTACACCCCCAAACTCTAACATAATTTTCTTAGCGTTGGACAAATAATGGAAAAGAACTATAAGCTTGTTTTTAAAGATGGAAAATGTGTTATTTTTGACAAAAACAATCGTAATAGAGTTGTTACACAAATACTTATGACAAATAATAGGTTATTTCCTCTTAATTTTAGGGAGGGAGGAGGTGTCCAACTTGCTAATGTCGCCATAGAAAATCCAAGTGTGCTTTGGCACTTGAGATATGGTCATCTTAACTTTGCAAGCTTGAAATTGTTGACTTCTCAAGCTATGGTGTGTGGACTACCAAAAGTTGAAGAGAGCAAGGAGGTATGTGAAGAATGTGCTTTAGGAAAGCACTCACGAACAAAGTTTCCACGAGGACAAGCATGGAGAGCAAGCTATCCACTACAATTGGTACATTCGAACATTTGTGGTCCAATGAATACCAAAAGCATGGGTAACAATTCTTACTTCCTTACTTTCATTGATGATTACTCTAGAATGTGTTGGATTTATTTTTTGAAAACTAAATATGAAGCTTTTGAATGTTTCAAGGATTTCAAAAATAATGTAGAGAATCACAGTGAATATGTTGTAAAAAGTCTAAGGACTGATAGAGGAGGAGAGTATTCCTCAAATGCATTTCTAAAATATTATAAATATTGTGGGATCAAAAGGCAATTCACCACTGCCTACACCCCACAAAAAAATGGTGTGGCTGAAAGAAAGAACCACACTATTGTAGAAATGGCAAGATCCATGCTTCAAACAAAGAAGCTAGGTAATATGTATTGGGCTGATGTAGTTAGAACAAGTGTTTACATTTTGAATAGGAGTCCTACATCTAGTTTAGATGGGATAACTCCTTATGAAGGATGGTATGGCAAAAAGCCAAATGTAAAGCACTTTAAATTTTTTGGTTGTCTTGCATATGCTCACATTCCTGATGATTTGAGAAAGAAACTTGATCCAAGAGATAAGCATGTATTTTCATTGGGTATTGTGAAATTTCAAAAGCATATAGGCTCTACAATCCAAAAACACATAAAATTATAATCTCAAGAGATGTAATTTTAGATGGAGGGGGAGAATGGGGTCATAAAAAACTTTTTATTTATGATGGTCAAGATGCAGGTTCCTCTCAAGTGCAGCAAGTGTAGCCCAAAAATAGCAAAGGAACTTCTCCTTCTCCAGAAATATCAATAAGTTCTTCACCAATGGATATTGATTCTCCATCCACAGGTAAGAAAACACTTCAACAACATCCATCTTTTCAAATGTTGGATAAGAATTTCCAAAAAAGATACACTAGAAGTCAAGCTAGTGAAATGAATGCAGTTTTCAAAAGACTTGAAAATCTGCATATGTATGGTGATGATGAATCCCAAGAGCCTAAGGGAGATGTTGTAAATTATGCTTTAATGACTAGTGTAGAGCTAGAGCCATCTAGTTATGAAAAAACATGTACTCATGATGTATGGCAACAAGCCATGAAAGAGGAAATGACCTCTATAAAAAAGAATGATACTTGGGATCTAGTGAAGCTTCCTAAGGGCAAGAAATGTGTTGGATGCAAATGGGTCTACAAGACCAAATTCAATGATGATGGGAGCATTGAAAGACACAAAGCAATGTTGGTTGCAAAGGGTTTTACTCAGAAGTATGGGATCGACTATGAAGAGACATTTGCTCCTGTTTCTAGACAGGAGACCATCAAATTAGTACTTTCCTTGGCTGCTCACAAAGGGTGGTGAATTCAACACATTGATGTGAAAAGTGCCTTCCTTAATGGGTACTTGAATGAAGAGGTTTTTGTGCAACAACCTCAAGGTTTTGAAGAACAAGGTAAGGAGAACCTTGTCTACAAAGTAAAGAAAGCATTGTATGACCTCAAGCAAGCACCAAGAGCATGGTACTCACGCATTGATGGCTACTTTCAGAAGTATGGATTCACTCGGAGCAAAAGTGAACCTACTCTCTACTACATGAAACAAGGTAAAACCATTCTCATTGTATGTTTATATGTGGATGATCTAATCTTCATGGGTAGTAGTGCTAAGATGACTAATGAGTTCAAAAACTCCATGATGAAATAATATGAAATGAAAGATCTAGGCTTTATGCATTACTTTCTAGACATGGAATTACATCAAATAGGTAAAGGGATCTTCATATGTCAACACAAATATGCTCAAGATATGATCAAAAAATTTGCTATGGAGCAATGCAAATCTATTGCAACTCCAACGGGTCATGGGATCCAATTAAGCAAATAATATGGAGCACCAAAAGATGACATAACCACTTATGGGAGCATGGTTGGGAGTCTAATGTTCCTCACCAACACAAGGCCGAATATTCAATATGTTGTTTCTCTAGTTTCAAGGTATATGGCTGATCCATCTGAACTTCATTTACAAGCAACTAAAAGGATTTTGAGATATGTAAAGGGTACATTGGATTTTGGGATCCAATACCACAAATGTAATTGTGTAAAATTAGTTGGATTTAGTGATAATGATTGGGGTAGAAATATAAGTGATAGGAAATCTACTTTAGGAAATTGTTTTAGTCTTGGATCAGGACTAATTACATGGAGTTCCAAAAAGCAGATTGTTGTAGCATTATCATCTACTGAAGTTGAGTACATAGCAATCACAAATGCTAGTACCCAAGCTTTATGGTTGAGAAAAGTTCTTGAAGAAATCGAAGAGAAACAAAGTGGTCCTACAATATTGTATTGCGACAATATGAGTGCCATTCAATTGGCACATAATCCTATCCACCATAGCAGGTCAAAGCACTTTGATATGAAGTATCACTTCATCCGTGACATGGTGGAGAAACAAGTGGTTGAGCTACGACATTGCAACACTTTGGACAACATAGCAGATATCTTCACCAAAGGAGTTGCTAAAACTCAATATATAAAGTTGAGAGACTGTCTTGTCAGTCCTCTCAACTTTAAGGGGGAGAATGTTGGAATTTAATTATAGAATTTAATTCAACCACTCCTCCATAATATTAGTAGAGAGAATAAGTTAGAGCAATATTAGGGTTATGTTAGCATCTTCTAATCTAGGATGTTGTTACGTAGTTTATGCAAATCGACTATGTTGAGCGATGGATTTGTTAGTGTTTAGCACTATAAATTGTAATCAATTTTCTGAGCAAATATAAGTTGTATGTGATTATTTTCACAGTTAGGTATCATAAAATCAAATAAAAACTTGTTTGACATCTAAAAAATTGTTCTTCATATAAAAATAATCCTTTAGATTTTTTAATATTTTATTATTTTAAAAAAAAAATGTAAATTAATTTATTATTATTTTTTATTGCATATAAAATTTTTAAATTCATTAAAATTTAAAAAATCTGTTTTTAAATTTATTTATTTATATTTTATATTTTAATAAATTAAAAAAAAAGTTTATTATTATTTTATCGTATATAAAATTTTTAAATTCATTAAAATTTTAAAAATCTATTTTTAATTTTATATATTTATTTATAAATATTTTAGTTTAGAACCTATCATGTCAAAAGTTTTATAAATCATTTAAGTTCACTACTTTTTTCATGTTATTTGTAAATGTTAATGATAATTTTATAAAATTTAATATTAGATATTAGTGTAAGAAAACAACTAAATGTTGATTGTATTTTTAAAATTATTTTAAATATAAAATTTTAAATATAAAACAATTAAACGTTAATTATATTTTTTAAACTCTTTAAAATATTAAATGTTGATTATAATTTTTAAAGTATTTAAAATATAAATTTTTAAATATAAAATATAAAATACATAAAATTATTGTTAAATTGTATTTTTCAAATATATATATTTTTCAGTGGTGGTGGACGTGGACGGGAAGATTGTCCTGTATTCTGTGGTCACTCAGACCCCTATAACCACTATGCTATGATCAATTTAAACCTTTTAGGTTGCAGAAAACATCAGGCATCAGGAAAGGGACAAGGCTTCAGAAGCCCAAAATTTGAACCTTAAATCTCCGCTCCCTTACAGGGTTTGGGAGAACCAGTATTTTTAAAATATTTTAAATATGAATTAAATTATATGTTAATTATTTTTTAATAGATATAAAAAAGGTTTTGAAAAGGTGTGGAATTCAAAAATTGGTTTAAAATCAATATTACAAGGCAAAAACAACTATAAAATACTACAAGTAAACAATGAACAATACCTTGATATTAAAAGTGAGGAGGAATCTTCGAGAGTTCTGGGGAGTCTATCCCATCTCTTTGAAAGAAACAACAGACCAAAGCTGGAACTTTTCCTGTACTCCAGAACATGTCAGGAAGACAATAAAAGATCTCTAATAGGTCTGTTAAAATGTCTGCGATGTATGTTGATAAGATTGTCTGAAGGATGAAATACTTTAAGAATAATCGAACCAACTAGAGGAGGAGGTGGACCCATATGAAGAAAAAGTAGAGTGACTGGGTTGTTTTGGTTTCTCTATGTGTCTTCAATTATTTGTTATCTTACAGCCTGGTTCCTTTTCTCCCTTTGGTTTGTTTCATGTTTAGTTTTTAAAAAAAAAATTAATGATTTTTTTTATATATTAAAGTTTAAGATTATTTAAAAACTTTTTTATTTAATTTAAAAAAAAAAAAATTACTCATTTCAAAATTTTCAAGAAATTTAAATATGAACGGTATATGTTTACGGGGAATTTATCAAACTCATACTTTGATATTATAATTTGTTATACTATGATAATAAATAACCAGTTAATTTAACCTTATATTTAACCAGCTAAACGGACTGCAAACTACGAGAAAGATAGCTTACCATTTACAATATTCTTTTTCAAATTATAACTAAATAGTAATAATATATAACCACATTCTTCTGGTCTGTTAGTGAGAGGTAAAACTGTTCAAGTGAACGGACCTTTCAAGAACTTTATATATAAAAGTGGGTCAGAGCAGTCCAGAAAAGCTGATGCTGGTTCCGCATCACATGCAGAGAATTATTGCAGATGCGGAAGCTTTTCAAACATGGCATCTGTGATGAGGTCCCGTTTCAAATAATAAATTATATGCAGATGTCTGAATTCTGGTCCCAAAAGCCTCCGTATCGCTACGACATGAGGTTCCTGAGAGCCCTGTCTTGTACGTTGCTATACGAACCCAAACATTTGGGAGACTTTGAAAGCCACTTGACGCTACAGACACAAGTACCTACCATCCCCACGTCACAAAAAACAAAAAATAAACAAGATACGGCCGACGCTTTGATGGAAACGCTTTGGCTTGAAATTCATTTTCGATTACCAATTTGCAGGTGAAAATTCAGCAAATTATACTGGCAAACCAAACGGTCTACATGCATTCCGATGACGTATAACGTATATGGGAACGTGAGGTGAGTGCTTTTGAACATCAAAAGGATGAGATTCTTTAACTTTTTCATAAAGAAAATTAAATTCTTAATTGTAATTGATTCATCTTATATTCCAAAGTTTTGATCCGGGATTGTATAATTATGTTAAATTTGAAAATTTTGTTCTGGTATTGCCTTGTATGGTCCATAAATGTCACACCAGTTTCGGTTTGATGTATTGGTGTGCAGTTTTTTTACATATCTTTTCAAGGAACATTCACACTTGCCAGTGTATCCCATGACTGCTTGTTGCCAAGTTGTGGACACTTTTTAAAGTTTACTATGTTACTTATTTTTTTTTATATAAAAAAATAAATTTATTAATATTATTGTTTGGTTAATAATGAGATTTACATATTTTTAATTTAAATTTGAAAGTTCTAACTAAATCAATTATTTAAATTTTTTTAAGATGATTTTAAATTTTTAATAATATTTTATTATATTTTGTTATAACAATGGTTTTATTCTTGTTTTTACTTATATTTAAAATACAAAGTTAAAACTTAAAGATAAGTGCATAGCTTATCATTTTTTTCCCCAATTTTTTTAATTTTAAAAGTTAAGTGTTGTGAGTGTAAGTAACAAGTGTGAGATAAATTGAAGTGTAATAAAATTAAAAAAAAGCTAAGTAACTTAATTTTTAATGTTAATGAGACCGTATGCCATACCCTTTTGGAGGATGTTGTTGATCTAATATACGGTTATTCAATCATAATTTGGTTACCCAAGTATGGTATACAACCCTACCTACATAAATATTCTTTTGAAAGGATTTTTCTTCGTTAGTTTTTTTAGGTCTAAAATAAAGGATAAATGCATTTTATTCAATACCATGGAAAGATGAATTTTTTGTGGGGACATAAACTATTAAAGGGATTTAATTGGGGATTAATATTTTTGGACTTTTATATCAACTTATCAATAAGAAGATTTTAAAGAATATTAGTAATACTTTAGGTGAGAATTCATCAAACAATGACTAATTACTAAGGAGCAAAGACATGTTGTATAAATATGTGTTGCCATGGATATTTTAAATACTTTACTACAATCCATTGAGGTTAAATATGATTCAAGAGAATGAGATCAATAAGTAAGTTAAGAAAATATTGCATTTCAATGTTATAAATGTTATGAGACTCACCAAAGACAAAATTATGACAGAGTGAAAACGATGGAGAAATGGCTTGAGAGTCACACCCTAGTTGGGTACTTTTTGGGGAGGATTCCCAGTGATTCATTAATCCATTAATGGGTTCAACAAGTTTGGCATCCATATGGCATAAAAGTTGACCATATTCAAAACCTTACTAAAGGATTTTTTATTTTTAGTTTGTCGATCCGCAACATGTCATTGCGGTTATGAGCAAAGGTCCTTGGTATGTTAGAAATACCTTTTTAATTCTTCACCCATGGTACCATAATTTTATAGTTTCTATTGATGTTTCCTTATTTGTCCCAGTTTGGATGGAATTCCTAGGTCTTCCTTTACCCCTTTGGCCGTTCTTGCAATAACTTGTTGCACCTATTCGCAAGTTTGTGTGTATAGAGCCGCATAAATTCTATGTTGTGTGGCCATACAAAAACATATGCATTGAGATTGATCTTTTAAAGGACCTTAAGCATTCTATTGATATCCAGGTTGGTGAGACTCGTTTTCAACAATGGGTGGTTTATATCAATCTCCCTAATACTTGTTATTGATGTCAGTCTACAACTCACAAGATAAAAGACTGCCCTCTTATGGAGGGTTGATTCAAAAATTGAGCTCCAGTAGAGAAGTCAATACCTTCAAATATGGTTAAATTTACCCCTCTTGCTAATGGAGGGGAGGAATAGACATTTGTCACCAAGAAGAATGGTAAAAGTAACCGATCATAACCTTCTGTGAGAGCTGGTAAAAAAGAGCCTCAACTAAGCTCTCAATCAAGGAGCTCTCATGCAACCTCTACAAAAGGAACTGCTATTTCTCTTCCTGTAGATACCTCTAGCAGTAATAACAAAAATATTTTCCCAACTCTTCAAGCCTCCTAGTCGGTTAAGCCATATGCTATGCTAGAGTCCATCCCCTCAAGTGGATGCCCTATCTCTCCACATAATATGCCTAGAGAAGTTCCCTCATGGAACCCTCATCGCTCTCGTAGTCCAGTTATGGAGGTGTCAAGCATCCCTTTGGAGAAGTGATGATAGCTATATTTTTTTCGTGAAAACCATAATAGGTTTATCACAAACACTTTTGAATCTTTGGCATATTTTGGGTCTTCAAAGAAAATATGTCCCTCAATCGTGTCTCATGAAGTGCATGTATTGAAATGTTAGGGGTTTGATAGATCTTGTGTGCAAGTGCATAGTGCATCAGATTTGGATGAATTCAAGATCAAATTTGGCAGTATTGATATTCTTTGCCTTCAAGAAGTCAGTCACTAAATTTATTTTATCTAGTACTTGCTCCTTTCTTTGGCCTCAAGGCCACACCTTTCATACTATGCATGACATAGGTAAAGGAGGGGCAGTCATTTGCCTTTCATATTCTTATCATTATAGATTGATCTCTTGGGATTGTGACCCTTCTAATCACGTCGTCTAGGTTGTGATGGAGATTGATGGCCATCTTCTTGGTGTGCTCAACATTTATGCCCTAAAAATACCAATGATTGTTGTGCAATTTAGCGATGGGTGGCGCTCTCTCTCCCCCTACTATTTGGTTGCTCTATAGAGACTTCAGTATGATCAAATTCCCACATGACAAGGTGGGTCTTCTTCCCATGAGGTGGGTCGCAAGTGTTGAAAATTTTGAGTAATTATGTTGTCATTGATGTCAAAAGTTAGTTCATCTCAATGCAAGGGAATTGATAAAAAGAGGGTTAAAATATTTATATTTTAAGCCTAAGAGATTTGGTATAAAGCTCCACATGATTGGTCAAAATATTGTCTAAATACCCCATAGGAAGGAATTACCTAGGCCCATAGAAAATAATACTATACTATTTATTATTATAATATTAAAGGTGTTAAGAGAGAGCCTAAGGTTAATTATAAAATAATTATAATATTTTATGACCCTAAGTGGGTTTGGCGTCAAGAATAAAGTTTAATTTATTAAACTCCGTCGACGTCTGAGCATGGAGGAAAATTAATATTTATATGATAAAGTTTGGAGGCCAAAAGCAAGTCTCTTGAACGCATGTTGCGAATGTTGAATTTAATTGTAGATGTGATTTTCGTGAGCAAGTTGGAAGAAGATTTTTAATTTTTTAAAAAAATAAGGAAAACATGATCGAATAAAAGGATAAAGATGTATCACCAACCACACGGTTGGCCAGCAAGCTTGGTAGTGCTAAAACACTAGCGGATGATAGGGCTCGTGTTTGATTTATGACAATAGCAATTTATTTGTTTTTAAGCGAGAAGGGTGAGCAGTGCTTAGATAGCAGATGGTGGTAATTGGTCCTTGTGGGATGATTGGTCTAGTGGCAGCCTATAGCACGCTAAGGTGCTAGTAGACGACAAGTTCTGCATTCGAAACCCGATGGCAACATTTTTGTTTTACGGGTAAGAAGGGTGAGTGTGGTTAGATAGCACATCGTGGCATTAGGTCATTGTGTGGGCGGTTGGCCTAGCAACAGCCTAAGGGAAGCCAGTGTGTTGGTAGGTGGTAGGTGTTGTGTTTAAATCCTTGCGGTAACATTTTGGTAAGCGCAAATTATTTTTGATAATTGCTAAGGTTGTGGATAGGCGCATGTGGTTTAATTGATTAAGGTTGTGGATAGGTGCATGTGGTTTAATTGATTATTGTGAGCGCTATTGGCCTTGGGAGATATAAGGGAAGTATTTTTATTATTATTTCATTCATTTAATTTTTGAAGGAGATTAAAGTGAATTAGCTTGAAAAGTGAACTATTGGAGTAATAAGAATCCTTGTAAATTTCTTATGAATAGTTTAAAAGTTAAGAGGGAGTTAAAAGGTGTATGAGGTATTTTAATTGTTTGTATTCTTGCTAAATATTTGAAGGGTTTGATTATATGAGTTGATGCTATAATTTGAAGAAATCAAGAGAGTGGTTTAGAATTTAATTGGACACACATATTGAAGGATTGTTAACTCATAAATAAGTGTTGTGCTAACCATTTTATAGTTGCAAAAGACATTGTGTGCGAGACAAATTTTTGAAGATATATCTCCATAAAATCAAGCAGAAAGGTATGGACATATCATCCCTTATTTGAGGTGTTTTGTTAAAAGAATATTTTTGAAATATAAGGTGGAGTGAAAAGGATTGTTTGATAAGCATTGTTGAAAATATTTGAGTAAGTTTTATGTGCTTCCTTTATTAAACAATTGTGTGAAAATTTTGAGTATTGGGTTGAGCATGTTTGTGAATGAGCAAGTCTTGAGAAGACTTGAGAGTAGATTTTAAGACAGATTCTGAGACATATTTTGAGCAGGAAGATAGATTCTGAGCAGGTTTTGAGATAGGTTTTGGGATAAATTTTGAGCAGGTTTTGAGATAGATTTTGAGCAGGTTTTGAGATAAATTCTGAGCAAGTTTTGAGATAGATTTTGAGCAGGTTTTGAGACAAATTCTGAGCAGGTTTTGAGACAGGTTTTGAGATAAAATTATGAATATTATTGATCAGTTTTGAGCAGAGCAGAGTAGATAGAGTTCCACGAATGAGAGCAAGGATAAATATTTCTCCTATGGAGTGTGATTTGTGAACCAGCTGGGGAGATAGAGTTCTTCTATGGAGAGAAATCCACAAACCAATTGAGGAGATAGAGTTCTCTTGGATCAAGTTCCACAAACTAGAGAAAAAGGGAAAGAGTTCTCCTATGGAGAGATATCCACAAATTAGAGTATAGGGGATTGGTGTCTCCTTTGGACAGAGGTCCATAAACATTGTAATAGGGAATTGATTCCCAAAAGATATTTATTGAGGAAATTTATAAGAAATATTTTCTCCATGGAGTAGCCCACATTGGATGAACCACGTTAAATCATGTCTCTCATGTGTGTGATGATGTGTGCAATGATTACTGCTTTGATATTGTTGATACTAGTATTTGGATTGAAAAATAAAAAGTTTTATCTTATACTGTTCACCCCCCTCTTAGTATAATCTTATGTTCTTCAATTGGTATCAGAGCGGGTTCCTTCGTAAAAAGCCTGAAATCTTGAAGAAAGATCCCACAAGAACATACATGACCTCAAAAAATGGAGAAGAGGCTATGATCGACATAAAAAAGGAATTTTTGCTGCTCTTAGAATCTTGGAAAAGATTAGAAGGAAGAATTCAAGTTTGAAGGATCAAATCTAAGAGAATGAGAAAGCAAAAATGAAACTTCTACAAAACCTCACATAGCTCAAGGTAAAAGTTGAAGAGCGAAAAAAAATTGAACAGAATATAACAGAATAGTTAAAGGCAAAAGAATTAAAATGTGAAAGATTAGAATGGGAGTAATTTCCTTGAAGACATTGGAGTTTGTTAAAATTTTATTATTGGGTAAGGGTTGGTGAATACTATACGGAGAGATGTTATGCGTTAGAGATTAACACAACTTTGCATGTTCTTGAGTAATCTAATTTTAATCGAATCTAATGAAAGCCTAAGGCTTTGTGATTCCTCTCCAAATTTCTTATGGTAATGAGCGCACAAAATCTTTTCTCTTTTCAACTTTAACAAGTGAATTAGATATAACGATGACTGATATCAAGTGGGGTAACAAAATCTTTTCTCTTTTCAACTTTAACAAGTGAATTAGATATAACGATGACTGATATCAAGTGGGGTAAGAGCTGGGTATAGATTAGGTTTCTCTATCGATGTCTAAACTCACTGTATTATTGGAGCAAATCAGTAGTTATCCTGCGTTCCTTTTTCGAATTTTTGCCTTTGCTTAAATTAGAATTTTTTTTCCGGAAGAACTGGAATCTTTACTGTCTAAAAAGGTATAATTTCATTTTCGAAGAAACAGGAGGATTTTCCGCTTTTCTTTTTTTTTAATCAGTGCGTGGCGTTGAACTTTACTTGACACCTGAAACGCATTAGAAACGTATTAGAAGCAAAATAAAATCTCATAGTTAAATGTGGTTGGTAGTGGTTGAATGTTGTTGGTTGTGAATTGTTTTATTGACTTGGTTAATAGTGAGAGTGCTTATAGTTGCTTGGTTGGTAGTGAGAGTGCTTATAATGGGCTGCTTCAGAGATATACCCTGTTTTGGTGGATTGTTTCACTTTTATTTTTGGAAAAAGTGTTTAAAATGGGTTGCTTTGATCTGCTTGTTAGGTGATGTACCCTGTTTTGGTGAATTGTTTCACTTTTATTATTGGAAAAGTGTTTAAGATGGGTTGCTTTGATCTGCTTCAATTCTATTCTTAAACTGTTAGGCTGTTTCACTTTTATTTCCAGAAAAGTTTTTAATTTGGACTGCTTCAGTTTTATTTTTAGAAAGAGTACTGATAAACTGCTTCAATTCTAGTCTTGAACTGTTAGGAATCTTTTTAAACTAAAGTTTAGATCATGTTCAACTTTTCTGTAGAACAAAAGGTTATGGAAAAAATCTTTAAAAACAAAAAAAACTATGCAAAGGTTTAAATTTTAAAATATGTGACTGTAACGTGTGTCTTACAGAAGACGTGGTCTACATGTCACATTATGTGACGAGTGTTACAGTTAGTATGTCTTTATGCGTTTATCATGAAGACTTAAGTTCGATATTTTGAAACCCAATTTTTCTGTCATATTTATTGTTTACCATTAAAAATAGACTGGTGACTTTTGATAACATTTATATATCAAATTAAACATAAAATGCAAAAATAATCAACTAAGATATATAATTTTAACTAATTCAATATAATCATTTTGCATAGTTCAATTTATTGAAATGGTCAACTAAGAGAAATGTATTTGGAAAATTAGTTCAATTTATTGGAAATGGTTAACTAAGAGAAATGTATCTGAAAAATTAGTTCAATTTATTGGAAATGGTCAACTAAGAGAAATGTATTTGGGAAATTTCGATAAATTTTATTGCTTTCTTAATGATTTTGCATTCAAGTAATTCAAATAGTTATATTTCACGGTAAAAACGTGTCAACACACCAGCAGGTCCTGGGAAAAAAAATGCACGTGAAGGTTTGGCATTGAAAAAGTATGAATTAAACTATTATTTAAATATATGGGCATTGATAGAACTATTATACTATTATTTAAATATTAATATATACATATTTTTTTAATTACTATCAACCAAATAATGTGGGTCGGTTTTTTATGACCTAAAAATCAAATAAAAACTTGTTTGATATCTAAAAAATGTTCTTTCAATTATAAGCTAAAAGATAATCCTTTAGATTTTTTAATATTTTATTAGTTTGATAAAAAAATTTAAACATAGTTTTTTATTATTATTATTTTATCGTATATAAAATTTAAAAATTTGTTTTTAGTTTTATTTATTTATATTTTGATAATTAAAAAAAAAAAATCAGTTTTTATTATTTTTATTTTTTGATACATAAAAAAATTGGCAACTGCCTTTTCGAGCAACTAGTCATAACATCAAATCACGCATTGCCTCCAGTAAATCATAGAGCTACCACTATAATACCTACCTCACCTCAGTAAACACGGTCTGGAGTGATGGAGACCCCATGTGGCTCAGGGTTGGTATCGCCGACCACTATAATCCCTACCTCACTTGAGTAAACATGGTCCGGAGTGATGGAGACCCCATGTGGCAAAGGGTTGGTGTCGCCATCATCAAGGTGGCGCACATTTACTCAGCGGATTACTACCTTTGCCCTAGAGTGGGCATGCCCGATGTTTGAACCTAGGCCTCCTTTTGGTAAGTGCCCAACTTCATACCAATCCACCTAACCCTCACGGACTTAAATCAGTTTATTATTATTTTATCGTATATAAAATTTTGAAAATCCATTTATAATTTTATTTATTTATTTATAAATATTTTAGTTTAAAATCTATCATGTCAAAAAAAATTTCAATCATTTAAGTTCACAACATTTTTCATATTATTAGTAATTATTAATGATAATTTTTTAAAATTTAATACTAAATATTATAAAAATTTTAATTGAAAATATAATTTTATTTATTTATTGACTTTGCAAGAGGTTTTTTACTTAAAAAATATATATGCATTTATAAATATTTTTATTTTAATTTAAAACCTATTATGTCAAAAAAAATTCAATCATTTAAGTTCACTTATTTGTAATTATTAATGAAAATTTTTTAAAATTTAATATTAAATACAGGCAGTTGCCCTAGTGGCTAAGATGATGGTTTTTTTTTACGTGGTTTTGTGTTCAAACCCCTTGAGGGTGGTTGTTGATGTAATTTGTAAACATTCTCCTAAAAAAAATTAATATTAAATATTAGTACAAGAAAACAATTAAATGTTGATTGTATTTTTTAAACTTTGGTGGTTGTTGATGTAATTTGTAAACATTCTCCTAAAAAAAATTAATATTAAATATTAGTACAAGAAAACAATTAAATGTTGATTGTATTTTTTAAACTTTGGTGGTTGTTGATGTAATTTGTAAACATTCTCCTAAAAAAAATTAATATTAAATATTAGTACAAGAAAACAATTAAATGTTGATTGTATTTTTTAAACTTTTTAAAATATAAAATTTTAAATATAAAATACAAAATACAAAACAATTAAACGTTAATTGTATTTTTTAAACTCTTTCAAATATTAAATGTCGATTGTATAAATACAAAACAATTAAACTTTAATTGTATTTTTTAAACTCAAATACTAAATGTCAATTGTATTTTTCATCAGTTAAATTATATGTTAATTATTTTTTAAGATATAAAGGGGTTTTAAAAAGATGATGAATTTAAATTATATGTTAAATATTTTTTATTAGATATAAAAAAGGTTTTAAAGATGTGATGAATTTATTTGTTAAAACTCCTCAGTTTTTTAGAAGTCCTAGGTTCAAATCTCTCACATGCTGAAGATATACTATGTACAATAAATTACAAAAAAATGATAATGCTATGTACAAAAATTACAAATAAAAAAAAAGTGATAATTTTTTTTATAATTCAGAAAGCCCTTTAAAAATGTTACAGATAATTAAAAAAAGGTGATAATTTTTTTTATAATTGAGAAAGCCCTTTAAAATTAGATTTAAGATGGCAATATAGAAACAAAGCTATAAAACATTACAGCTGACCAATGCTACAACGTGATATTAAAAGCAATTTTATGGAAGTTATCCCTGATTTAGAGAGTTCTGGGGAGTCTATTCCATCTCTTCGAAAGAAACGGCAGACGAAAGCTGGAACTTTTGCTGTGAAAGGAAAAGAACCAATGAGAGCCCTGGATCCTCTCATGACTCCCAAAAATGTTAGGAAGACAATAAAAATCTTCTCAGATCTCTAAATAGGTCTGATAAAATGTCTGCGATTTTGATAAAATTGTCCGGAGGATGAAATAAGTGGACCCATATTAAAAAAATGTAGAGTGACTGGGTTGGTTTGGTTTCTTTTGGTCCTGTTGTTTTCTATGTGTGTTCAATGCTTTGTTATCTTACAGCCTGGTTCCTTTTCTCCCTTTGGTTTTTTTCATGTTTAGTTTAAAAAAAAAAAAATTAACGTCCCTTTTTAATATATAAATGTTTAAGATCCTTTTAAAATTTTTTAATATAATTTTAAAAAATTAGTCATTTCAAAATTCTCAAGAAATTTAAATATGAACGGTACTTGTTTACGCGGAATCTATCAAACTCATACTTTATATTATAATTTGTTATACTATTATTGTGATAATGAATAACCAATTAATTTAACCTTATATATAACCAGCTAAACAGACTGAGTGCTACTTAATATCTATGATAATGAAACTACGAGAAAGATACCTTACTATTTACAATATTCTTTTTCAAATTATAACTAAAAAATAATAATAATATATAACCACATTCTTCTTGCCTGTTATTGAGAGGTAAAACTGTTGAAGTGAACGGACCTTTCAAAATGTTTTATATATAAAAGTGGGTCAGAGCAGTCCAGAAAAGTGATGCTGGTTCCGCATCACATGCAGAGAATTATTGCAGATGCGGAAGCTTTTCAAACATGGCATCTGTGATGAGGTCCCGTTTCAAATAATAAATTATATGCAGATGTCTGAATTCTGGTCCCAAAAGCCTCCGTATCGCTACGACATCAGGCAAGAGGTTCCTGAGAGCCCTGTCTTGTACGTTGCTTACGAACCCAACATTTGGGAGACTTTGAAACCCGCTTTACGCTACAGACAGAAGTACCAACCACCCCCACGTCAAAAACAAAAAAAAAACAAGATACTGCCGACGCTTTGATGGAAACGCTTTGGCTTGAAATTCATTCTCGATTACCAAGTTGATTCAGCAAATTATACAGGCAAACCAAACTGTCTACATGCATTCCGATGACGTATAACGTATATGGGAACGTGAGGTGAGTGCTTTTGAACATCGAAAGGATTAGATTCTTTAACTTTTTTATAAAGAAATTGACTATTTAGTTGTAGTTGATTCATCTTATATTCGAAAGTATTGATCCGGAATTGTCTTATTGATGTTAAATTGTTAGGTTTTGGAAATTGAAATAACTAAGTTTTCTTTTTTTTGTTTGTAATTAACTTGCACTTTGCATGTATATGTTTTATTTTTAGCATGCTTTTATTAGTCAATTGCATTAATTAAGTTTGAGTATGGGATTGCATAGGAGATCTAGCCATATTGTAACCTCTTTTTCTACAAGTAAGAGAGGGTATTCCATTGATGTATGAGCTACTGTAATGCATTGAAATGTATTGGTGCATAGTTGAGTTTGAGAGAGGATTTGAGTGAGAATGAGAGCAAGAAGAGACTAGCATGTGAGGGTTTTAGACTGTATTTCAGAGAGGATTGATTGTAACATTGTTGCAAGGGAGATCCCTTTGAGGAATAATACAAGGAGGACTGGTTGGAGTGGACATAGCCCACATTCTGGGTGAACCACTGTACATGCTGCGTTGTCTCTTGTTTATTGTTATGTGTTGTTTTTATGATATTGTTTATTCTGCTGCTATTTTGAATCTATGATATATTGTTGCAAGAAGATTAGATTGTTATTTAATTCGTAAATCCCAACAACTGGTATCAAAGCTAATTGTTGGGTGTACTCAGAAAACCTGAGAGTTTTTCAGTTTGAGTGGGAGCAATGACATAAAGAAGCAAATTGAGGTGTTTCTAGACCACATGGGTTTGAAATCGACGTCGACGATGCTGCGCCATGGCTTAAATCTGGGGAAATTTCTATCGGAGAACATTATGGTTAGCCTCTTAGCGACGACGAGGATGAGGACCCAGAGCCACACCCTGCTGTGGTGGGACTTCTCCCATCGAAGCTCCTAAAACGTATTGTCCATCGATATTGAAGGGACAGAGACTGAAACCCCTACAAAGAAGCTCTAGATAAATGTAGTGGTAGTCGTTGTTGTCACTTGTGGCAAGGTGACAGTGTTCGGGGTGGTTTTGGTGGGTGGTTGTTGGTGGTTTGTGAGGCAACGAAGGTTGCAGTCGATGTAGGCGCAGATCGAGAGGCTGCCATCAACACAAGCGTAGATCAAGATGGCATTGGACAAGGAGTACTCACAGGGGCCATGAAACTTTACCTATGCAGAACTGATAGCCGCTACGAAAAGCTTCAGCAAGGAGGAGAAGCTCAACAAGAAGGGACATCTCAAGAAGGATTGTTGGTCTAAGAAGGGAGATGGAGGAGAAGCAAACATAGCGGATGAAGAAGAGGATTTGATCCTTTTAGTAGACATGTCCAGGAAGAAAAACATGGCTCAGGATTTATTGTATGATTTTTTAGGATGGAACACATAATATGGTTATAGCTTTGGATCATTGCGACCCCAAGTCCCTAAGTTGGAAGGTAATTCCACACTCAGGGAGTGTGCTTTCAAAGCTAGTGGTAAAGCCATATTGTGTGTGTGCATGTTATGGATCATCCATAGTATGTAGATCTTGCCATGGTGGTGATGTTTGATTAACCATGATACAAAGTACTTTAGAGGACGTTGTTATTATCACTGATTTGTGGTAGATAGATTGTGTGTTGCTTGTTGATCATAGGATAAAAGTGTGTGGATGACACTAGTCCGATGTGATGGTTCAGAGTATGGATACAACAATCTGGAGGAAGTGATATTCCTTATTTGGTTGAAGAGTTGTCTTCAACGAATGCAATAATGGTAGAGTTATTATGCTTTAGTCCTAAGTTGCAGGGTTGTTGCAACAATTTTAGTCTCCAAGTGGGAAATTGTTAGGTTTTGGAAACTGAAATAGCTAAGTTTTTGTTCTCTGTTTGTAACCAACTGGCACTCTACATGCATAGGTTCTATTTTTAGTGTGCTTTTATTAGCCAATTGCATTAACTAAGTTTGAGTCAGCATGGATGGGATTGCATGGCGGATCTAGCCATATTGTAACCTCTTTTTCTATAAGTAAGAGAGGGTATTCCATTGATTTATGAGCTACTGTAATGCATTGGTGCATAGTTGAGTTTGAGAGAGGATTTGAGTGAGAAGAAGAGCAAGAAGAGACTAGCGTGTGAGGGTTCCAGACTGTATTTTAGAGAGGATTGATTGTAGCATTGTTGCAAGGGAGATCCCTTTGAGGAATAATACAAGGAGGACTAGTTGGAGTGGACGTAGCCCACATTCTGGGTGAACCACTATACATGTTACGTTGTCTCTTGTTTATTATTGTGTGTGTTGTTTTCTGATATTGTTTATTCTATTGCTATTTTGAATCTCTGATATATTGTTGCAAGAAGATTAGATTGTTATTTAATCCGTAAATCCCAACATAAATTTGAAAATTTTGATCCGGTATTGCCTTATATGGTCCATAGACGTCACACCTGTTTCGGTTTGATATATTGGTGTGCAATTTTTTTAAATATCTTTTCAAGGAACATTCACACTTGCCATTGTATCCGATGCCTGCTTGTTGCCAAGTTGTGGACACTTTTTAAAGTTTACATGTTACTTATTTTTTATATATACAAAATAAATTTATTAATATTATTGTTTTATTAATAATGAGATTTACATATTTAGTAATTTTAAAGGTCTAACTAAATCAATTATTTTAAATTTTTAGGATGATTTTAATTTTTTAATAATATTTTATTATCTTTTTTTATAACTATGGTTTTATTCTTGTTTTTATTTATATTCGTGCTTTAGGATGGGGTGATGATCACTTTGATGGGTGGGGGGAGCCGCCCACTCTAATGGATAAGGAGATATCAACAAAAGGCTCAAATCCATAATGTCTTTCTGGCTATAATTAGTCCTTAGTTTTGTTGTGTTGGTTGTGGGACCAGTTTTTTACTGTGTTTTCTTTCTTAATCCACTATTAGGATTAGGTAGTTTCATTAGGGGTGTGATTTTTCCACCCACACACTTTTTTTGTTGTAAAGGACTTTTATTTATTAATTAAATAGCTTGTTCATAAAAAAGAAAGTTAAAACTTAAAAATACTTATAAGTGGGAGTAGCCTACTTTTTTTTCTCACTTTTTTAATTTTAAAAACCAAGTGTTGTGAGTGTAAGTAAGTAACAAGTATGAGAGGAATCAAAGTGCAAAAAAAGGCAAGTAACGTAATTTTTAATGTTCACGAGACCATATGACATACCCTTGTGGAGGATGTTGTTTATCTAATAAACGGTTATTCAACCATAATTTGGTTACCCAAGTATGGTATACAACCCTATCTCCCATAGGTTTTGAAATTTAGTTTTTTTCATGATTATTCTTTTGAAAGGATTTTTCCTCGTTAGTTTCTCTAGGTCTAAAATCAAGAATAAAATAAGAGATGGGCCCATGGTTTAGAGAAACAAATGCATTTTATTCAATACCATGGAGAGAGGATTTCTTGTGGGGACATTAACTATTAAAGGTATTTAATTAGGGAATCAATAAGGAGAATTTAAAGAATACTAAGTAATACTTTAGGTGAGAATTCATATAATAGGAACCAATTACTAAGGATCAAAGACATGTATAAATATGTGTTGCCATGGATATTTTAAATACTTTACCACAAACCATTGAGGTTAAATATAATTCAAGAGAATGGGATCAACAAGCAAATTAAGAAAATATTGCATTTCAATGTTATAAATGGTATGAGACTCAACAAAGACAAAATATGACAAAGTGAAAATGATGGAGAAAGAGATGGGCAATTTTGTGCATAAGACCAAGTTCAATATAAATCAAGGAGATCATATGATAGTAGAAGCTGGGTCATATCAAGGATTTTCCACTCCCAAGAAAATGATAAAGAAATCCCTTGTACATTGTCAAATGGCAAAGGTCATTATATTTAGTTTAAATCAACCATTAGAAAAAAAAAAATGACACAAGGGATGAGGAAGTACAATGCCCAAGTTCAAATTCAAAATGAGTATAGCAAAAAATATTTAAAGTAAAGGAGGCGAATGAAGGTAAGTTTAGGTAAATCGTCTTCATTTCCCTCAAGTAGTATAAAATTATCTTCTTGCAAAAATATGAAAGTAGTACAAAGTGTATCCCTTGCACTTTAAGGTTTCAAGAGCAACATAATAGAAAAATGTATATGGAGGATATCCATGAAAATTCAAGGTTTTTAGGGTAGCATAATAAATTAATTACTATGGAGGATCATCCTTGTATTATAGGGTTTCTAGGCAAACATAAAGAACAATTATTTGCGAGGTTATTCCTTGAATTTTAGATTCTCTAGGGCATCATAAGTATATGATAATGGTACTTAAATATGCAAGAAAATAAGAGAATATACTTCTACAATAACTTAGTAAAATACCATTAATGAAAGCTCACAAAAATAGTACAATGCAATATAATGGAGGACTATGAACACTCCAAAATTTTACAATGAATATCTACATTGTACCTACTCACTACTCTATAGTAACATTATCTCTCACTCTTCTACACTATAGCTCAAGGTATATATAAGATAAGTTCCTTGGGATTTACTCTACCTATTCCTATGACTCATGTACATGTGGACTACATGCACATTTAAATTATTGCACATTCTAACACTTGTGCATTTATTACTTCTTCCCCAAGTAACTACTTAACATAAGATAAACTTATAATCTAATAATGTACCCAAGGAGGTACATTGAAATGTACCCAATAATGTAATATATTCTCTAACACCCCCCTTTATTACATTATTTGGGTATTGAAGTCTTTAGCCTTCAATATGGATCTTCTTCTTTCAAATATTTTGGTTCTTCCATTTCTTTTGCTTTGAAATTCATGTTGTATTTTTCTTTAAGATGTTTTTCAACTTGGTTTGGTCCTTTTCCTTCGTTTGTTTTAAACTTTGTACTCTGTTCATTATAGTATTTGTTTATATCTTGATGGGTATCTTTGCCTTGTTTTCTCTTGTTATGCTTTCTCTTCCTCCTCCTTTGTTTCTACATTGTTACTAGAGGAATATTTTGCTTCATGATGAGTTAGTTTATCATCACAATAATATTGATTAGGATTATTGGTTTTCTTTATATTTTGAGCATGTAAAAAATAATTAATGATAGATATATCATTAAAATATCTTTTTATGTACGTAGAACTATTTTTTGTGTATTCCACCAGGATTTGAAAAGAATTTCATAAAGGTATCCAATTAATGTTACAAAATTGCCTTCTTTTACTTGTTTGAGAAATAATGAGAATCTTTCTTTTTCACTAGTGGACAAAATCTTGCATCCTAAAGTGTCTATTAAGTTTTGAGAGTAAAATTTGACCTCTTGAAGTAGTTCCACACAATTTAATGCATTTCTTACTATCTCATCCATTAGCTTAAGATCAATTAATAGAGTTTTCTAGCTCTTTAATATTTTGAGAATATTTTGATAGATCCTTTGTAGTAGACTATCTTATGGCTCCCTCATAAATTATGTTTATGATCAAGCTACTAACCTTCAAGTAAGCTTTGTAATTTTGATATGTAGTATTCCTTTTGCCTCCCTAATATTTTAATTAAGGGTTTTGTAGAATACTATATCTTTCTCAAGTAAATTGAGTATATGATCAAACTTGATAAAACCTCTTCAATTCTTAGGTTTTGTAGGATTCCTTATATATCCCAAGTTATTTAATCTAAGGCTTTGATAAAGTGCTTGATAGTATATTTAACTTTTAGGTTTACTTTGAGTTGAATCCCTTTTGACTCCCTAATGATTTGATGTTCAACTCCTAATTTTCTTTCTCCCTATGCACTTTTCAATTTGATGAAGTTCTCTATGGTTGGATTTATTTTGTCCCTTTAGTATGAGTATGAGACAAGTGTAAGTAAATATTTCCAACTCTTTTAAGTAAATAATGAACTTCTTTTTATCCCCTTAATATCTAGTAATTAGGTTCGAGGTGTAAACCAATTGGTTCATCCAAACCCCATAAGGGGGGCGGAGGTCCAAGGTTCAAATCTCGGGCCTCATCGGACTGAACGCTTGTCCCTTTCTTGGTTATTTCAATGGCGTAAAAGGTTTAAAATGATTGTGGCATGGTGGTTATAGGGGCGGACTACGCGAAGATCTATGTGGCAACTTCTAGGGCAGACAACGCAGAATACTATGGTGGCTATAAAAGCTGGACAGCCTACCCGAATTCGTGGTGGCTATCGATTCTACCATGTAAATTCAAAAAAAAAAAAAATCCAGTAATTTAATATTTCTAAACTCCAATAATCTATGTTTGATGTAGTATACCTTATAACTCCCTATTTTGGAATATTAGAAATTAATAATATTTGCAATATAATATGGTTTTAATTTTCCAAGTAGAAACCCTTATATCTCCTATGGTTTTAATTGCAAATATTAAAATACTTTGTATTTCAATTAAGGTAATTTGAAATACTTTTAAGGATATAAGATTCCTTTTATTTACTTTCAACTTACTAAGGTTGATTTAACTTATATCTCCAACGTAAATGACAAATGGATTCAACCTTAAATTATACACCTTATCACTTAAAAGTAAAAGTGATTTTAATCAAAGTAAAACCTTACCTTTATAATGTTGTATCTCCTTGATAATGGGTGTTGTAATGTAGACGTATAATACTAATGGTAGCGAGTTTTCTAGGCATATTTTATGCACATCGTTAATGTGCCTTTGACTACTCTCCACCTCCTTGACTTCATGATTTTAATGCTTGCTCAAACATCCATTGAATTTGATCTCAATTTCACCTTCAATTCGCTCTGGATTGTGCCTTTAATTCTCTTGCTTGATGTTGGCTGAAGATGTGCTTCCTCCTTTGTGTATATCTATCTAAGTGCTCTTACTTTTGGTGGCTATAAATGTGATCCCTTGCATTTAAGTAAGTTCTAAGTGGAACTAGGCATTGCCCAAGACTCTTTGGTCTTCTTTCTTAGGTGGTGTAGTGTGTGTTATGGGTCTTGTAAAGTGTTATAGTACGAATGTAACTCTGGAGCATTGATGAATGTTCAGAATAAAAATTATTTTTCAGCATTTGTGTTCCTTCCTAACTTGTTATTTTTATATTTCTCTAAAATCCCCATTGAAAAACATGTTGTTGTAGTTATTATGCTCTTCACTTGCCGCGTAATGCGATCTGGTGAATCAGAAAGACTTCAGCACTAGTAGTATGCTCTTCACTTGCCATGTAATGCGATTTGGTGAATCAGAAACTAGCACATGTTTTTTTTTAATAGAGTACTGCTACACCATGTTTCCTTCTAAGCTAAATTCCAACAAATAGAGCACTATCTAATAAAAGCATTAATACTATTTGCAAAATCCCCTTCAAAGACAATATTCTTACCGTCTAAAAGATTGAGAACGGTTGATCCTTGGTACAAATATCTTGCCTCCACATAGTGAAAATTTTGAGTCCCTAGGTTCTCGACAAATACTAAAATTACTTCTCCTTTATGATTCTTGAAGACTCCTCCAAAACCAACGGGTCTTGGGTTTCCTTTAGAGGCCCCATCAAAATTTAATTCTAATCATCCCATTTGGGGAGGGCTTCATTTGGTTTGTAGTCTTTTTAATCTTGAGGAGTTCTCTTTCATCTCAACACCATATGGACTACCCAACAAAAAAAATAACTGGGACTCAAAAGGAATTCCCTCTCTTTATTGGAGGTAAAAATAAAGATATTTTTGGATAGAGAGATGAGAATTCTAGAAGCAACTGAAAGGGCATTTCTTGTCTGGTCCTTAAAAGCACAATTGTTTCTTTCCTTCCATACTCCCTAGAAGAAGTGGGGAAGGATCAAAGACCAAATGGACTAATATCTATTATTGAAGAAAGGGGTGGTCCATTGCTCAAATAACTCTAAAACAGAGTTTGGGGACACCCAAGTTACACCCATCTTATCTAGAAGAGCATGAAAAACTTCAGATGAAAAGGGATAATTCAAAAAGAGGTGTTGGGTGTTTCCTTAGCATTGCCACAAAGATAAGATCTATTTGGAATGCACATTCCCCTTTTTTTGAGATTCTCAATAGACATAATTTTATCTTAGAGAGCAAGCCACATACAAAAAATTATTTTAGGGATCAAAGGTTTGATCTAGACCTTCTTCTCAAGGGCCCAAGAATCACAAACTCTAGCCTCAAGAGAATAAGTAGATTTGATAGAGAACTCATCGTTGTTATCACAGGCCAAAATCAAGGAGTGTTCACAGTTTGAAATTTTAATCACATACGTTCACAATTTGTTACCCAACAAATTCAATACTTCTTATTCTCTTTGATACATTCTAGGAATTAGAAGATATTTCCAAAGCTCCCCCACCAAAGAATTAATAAAGTTTGCAACATTAGACCAAAAAAAGAGGTCTAGTTTTTGTTCCAATATGACTAGGATAGGATTATTTAAAAGAGGGTTTTCCATAAACCAAGAGTCTTCTTAGAAGTCAATTATCAAACCATTGCCAAGCTTCCATTTGCATACTTTTTGAATGAGTAAACTAGATTTAACAATGTTGTTCCAAAAGGCTAACTCGGATGGGAGATTCTCATCTAGACCTAGGTATTTATCCTTATCAAAAGAGAAAAGAGCTAAATGAACTTCTTTTAGAGTAATAGGCTCCATTAGTTTGCTATTGTCTTCATTTTTTATAATTAAAGGTACTTCTTGTAGTAGTTTATCATTAAGAACTTCAATCTCCTATGATCCTAGAATATTTTGGTAAAAAAATCTTGCCATCTTTCTGATTTTGCTTTGGTCTTCAATACAATCCCTTTCTATTGATTTAATTCTACTAATTCTAGATGTTGATCTTTGTACTGTTACAATCTTATGATTTTTTTTAATGTTTTTATCTCCCTCTTTTAACCATGTTTGTCTCAATTTTAATCTCCAAAATTTCTCTTCCTTATTCAAAATATTATGATATTCACTAAGCAACTCCCTTTCCTCCAATCTTGGATTATTGTGCTCACCTTTTTGGAATTTTGAAAGTTTCTCTTTTAATTCTTCTTTCTTCTCAAAAGTGGTTTTGAAAGTGTTCTTCTTCCATTCTTTTAATCTAGATGCCATTGATTTAATTTTTTTGGAAGTGTATACAACCCAACATTTCTTGAAAAAATCTATTTTTGTGCTATCATATCAACAAATTTAGGATGGTCTTTTCACATCTACTCATATTTAAAATATGATATTTTGTTGAATTCACTTACCACCATTTTAACTCTTATTGGCTAGCAATCAGAACCAATCCTTGTCAAGGTATTAGTTTTATCAAAAGTTCCTTCATCTAGCCAATGATATGAGAGTAAACATTTGTATAACTTTTTTGCTATTAGGTTCTGGCATATCCTATTTTCGGTCCATATATGGTTATATTCTTCAAACTCAACCTCTCATAGTTTATTGTTTTAAATAAAAGTTGAGAAATATCTTATACTCCCCTAAAATTTTCATTCAACTTGGTTAAGGCATTAAAATATCATATGATCATAGATTAGGTTTTTTTGTCTTTACTTCTCATAAGTGCTTCAATCTCACTCCAAAATTCTGATCTACCTGACTAAGTTGTAGGTCCACATACATTGATAAGGATGAAACAAATATCTACAAAGTAGCATGTGACTAATGAGGTTATCTAATGCCTAGATTTATGAATGGTTTCATAGTAGGTTCTAAATGGATTCCAACATGTTAGAATTTCCCTCGTCTCTCCTTCTAAATCCATGACATCCCATTCACATCTCACCTATACTCTTTCATAGTTTTGGAAACTTCTTCCTTTGCCCTTTTAGTTTCCTAGATACAAAGAATATTAGGCTTATTACTTGAACAAAGGTCCCTGATACACCTCTCCTTTGAGGGGGCGTTAACACCCCTTATATTCTATGAGATGGTAATAATATCTCATTAGGGGCTATTGGTCCCATTTGCAAATTACCAATATCATTTTGTTGTTTGGTAAAGAGAAGTTCAACCAACTTAGATTGTGTTCCCTTATCTATGTTTGCTCTTGCTTCCTTGGCTCTCATTTAATAATTTGAAGGTTTTCCTATTTTTGCCTTACTAGTATTAGGAGTAGGTCTTATTATTCTATTCATCAGTATTCTTTCACAACTTTTATTTTTATTAGTTTTATCTTCTCCGAGCTCTTCTAAGGAAGCTTTTGACTTTTCCTACTCATTTTATGGTATTTCCTTGTCAATGATAAAGGTATTGACATCTAAAATTATGTTTTCTCTACCACTTTCCTTTTCCTAAATGGTGCATGGTACTTCAAGTGAGTATTCAAAATCCAATGAGGTACATTCCTTAGGTTCAGGAAGAATTTTTATCCCTATTTTAGGATCATACTGAGTTGATGGTTCCTTGTTAATATTCTAATCCTATTGAACCGTGTCCTCTAAGCTCTAATCTGCCTTTTTTTCATAGGCTAAGCCTAGAAAAATTTGACATTTCTTCCAATATCCTTACTAGTCTCCATTGTTTATTTACTTTCATCTATCTCGACTCATTTTTTGGAAGTTAAAAACCATCTTCATGAATATCCATTTGTAAGTTTCTTTTGTTGTTTTCTACATATGTTTTTGCTAGACTCTTCTTAGGGCATGTTCTCTCAATATGCCCCACCTCATGACATCTTCTACATCTGAAAGGTATGTTTTCATAATCCATGGTTTGGGTCCAAAACTTACCCTCATACTTAAGAATGATTCTAGTAAATGTTTACTAATATCAAACATGACCAATAGCCGAGCATAAATAGCCACTAATACATCTTTTGTAGTCTCTGAAATCTCAAGGAATTCTCCCATAGTGTTACCTATTACTTTGAAGGTATTTATTTCCCATAATTTAATGGAAAACCGTTACATCCCGACATAGACTAGTACTAAGGATATATTTACATTTTTAGGTGCAAAGCATTCATACTATTAGGTAAGGAAGAGTCATGTTCTTCCCATAAACCAAGGACCCCCTTTTAGGATTCTATCTCTTTCCACCCTAAAACAGAATGGCAAGAAAGAAACCTTTGGGAAGAAAGGGTAAAATCACTCTTGGAGACTTCCATCTCCTATCAATCCATTTTCTCAAAGCCAAAGCCCCTGACCAAGATCCATTAAATTTACCAATGACTTCCTTATCTTTGAGCAACAAGAATCACATCTTTATGAGGTCCTTCCTAACCTCTACTACTAAATATGATTCTAAGCAATTAGCTATAAATCGATCCATGGGAAGGAAACTGTAACTTGATATCTACTAAAAATTTACTAGTATATCCTATAACGATTATATAATTGAAAATAAACTTACAATGATTTGCATACAAAACTTCTAAGATAAAGAAGGGATAGCAAAACTTAGCTAAAAAATTATATGCCTAGATAGAATGTCTTGCCTTGCTGATGCCCTAGTCCTCCTTTGCTCCTCCTATCATTCAAACCTTGGCTAACAGATATCTGCAATTTCATTTCTAGAGACTTGAAAAATAATCATTGCCTTTGTTTTAGATGACTAACTTCACAGGATCATATCTGCTTCTATAGTGCTTGAATTCCTTCTCACTCATTTTAAAGCTCTTCAAATTCCACGCAAATTGGTCCAAGAATCATCTGAATTGGACAACTCTTCGTAAAAGTATAGCTTCTAAAAGATACGATTTTTTTTTTTGAAAAGTTGCCTTAACAATATCCTAGTTCTAAACTATTGTCTTCACATGGTCATATCTTCCTCAATACGACTTGAATTCTTTCAAATGATCACTAATTTCAAAACTCTTCTAATTTTACACAAAAATGATATAAAAATCATCTCCATTAAACAACTTGACTTTTAAAATATAATTGTTTTTCTCGAAAATAAATTGCATAGCCTTACCTATGCATAATTTCCTTATTCCTCACCTAAAGAGATTCATTTAGAATTTTTAATTATATTGCCACCTCCATATTTATCACTTTATATGCATTTTTAAAACGAATAACCTGGTAAAATTTTTCACTACAGATCAGCTAAACTCAAATGCTATATAATATGAGGCATGTGAGCATTGCCTTGCTCTCACCTACACTTACTAACGATGGGCTCGTTCCCACCCAAATTTGAATGTTTCGAGCTACGACATTTTGTTAATTTAAATTAGACACGTCGTCAACTTCATGGACATGGACGTGTGGCAACGTGAAGGCAGAGAGAATTAGAGCGGTTTGGTTACGTGGACAAAAACATTAGTTTCGTCACCTAAAATAAAGTAACTTTTGCCCTCTCCAAACGCAAGATGAAGCCGACAAAAATCATTTTTTTAATGAGACTATGACGTACACTGTAATTTTCCTATTTACAGAATTTAAATCGATTCGAACCTCTAAACTTGTTTAGAGTTAATATCTTCACCAACTGTTCCGTAAAGTCCTCGAATCCTTAAATTTCTTTATATCTAATTCCTCCAATTCACCAACCTTCTAGCAAAAACCGCGTAGTAGTTGCAACCTGTGTAGTTTCCTAGCAGGAAAACTGGACCCTTGAAGTCAAGAGACCGATTCATCCTCTTCTAATTCTATGATGAAATTCTGATTCGGGCCACCCTTCAGGAGAACGAATTCTTGAGCAGAATGATGCTCAGAGCTCCTTCGTCCCTGTTGGGGTATACCAATCTTCTGTCAGAGCCCCAAATGGGAACTGGGTTGGGTTCAGGGGTCCTGAATTTTGCCAAATCTATGCACAAATTTTCTAGGTCTGCCAGTATTAAGGCTCGCTCTAGCCTCGGAGGTGATGATCAACCTATTGCAGGTGACCTCTCTGCCTCATGTAGAAGAGCCCTGTCAGAAAGTAATTTGATGCCCCCTCTCATCAGAAATGAGAAACCCAATCACATGGTTGGGAAATGGCATTGGTCTAGAATAATGTGTTCAACGAAGAATGGTTTATTAGTTGCTGCCGGTGCCAGAGTTGAGGGAAAAAACATGGTCCTGGATGAGGAGGGGGTGAATTCTCTGAATCTTGAACACCAAGTTCAATCTGAGAAGGATCCGATCCTTTACACCGAGGGTTCTCTTAGTTTGAAAGGAGAAAAAGATATAGAACGAGCAACCCCCATGAAATCTGACTTCGTAGACAGGGCAGAAGATGAGAGTTCGTCAGTGTCTGAAGGGATGTCTGAGAATGTTACGGTGGCAGAGAACTACTTTAGTGCAAACGGAATAGATTTGGTGTGCACTGAAAGGGGATGCAGACCAGTACATGTATATGCAAATGAGCACGTGTCTGAAAAGGGCTCTGGCATTGGGGAGATTGATGATGGAATTGCCAGTAGTGGAGGCGTCCGAGGAAGCTCTGGATCAGATTCCAGTAGGAGAGATTCATATTATCAGGAGATGCTGAAAGCCAATCCTGGCAATCCTCTTCTGCTGAGCAACTATGCAAAGTTTTTACATCAGGTGAACATGGACTCGATGCTTTTTTTGGCTTTATGAACAGGAATAGCTTTTAGTAGTAATAGGTATGTTATTCATTCTTTAAGGATGGGCGTCCAATGGAACCAATGCTCAGAGGACTAAACTGCACTAAATCTGCCAAAATATCCCTTGTATTACCCTAGAATCTAGCCAATAGAGCTTAACAGCATCATATATGTAACTGCTTATAAATTGTAACAATGGAATTGTATGGAGTTGGGTATAGCCAGAAAGAGATTTTATACATGGGTTTGGTTTTTAATTTCATCTAAGCTGCTGAGGTTGATGGCTCAAATGAAACCCTGCAGGTATGAAGATGCCAGAGTTTGATCCCCAACTCGAAAATCACACATAAACCCTGGGGAACCACCCACCTTGCAAAAGCCAAAGGCCCAGTAGTGAAAGGATCTGCCCTAGGCAATCGAGTTTCTGGCACATATATTGCACTGTAGTTCCTTGATTAGTCATGGCTGTGCCTGTGTCCATCTATTGGCCATTGATAATGAAGTTTTGGTTTTTTGAAGAGTACTACCGCTGTTAACATAGGGTTTTGTTTTTATGGATTGATGTAATCAGGTGCACCATGACATGGAGAAAGCAGAGGAATACTACGGAAGGGCCGTTTTGGCAGGCCCCGGGGATGGAGAGATACTGTCACATTATGCCAAATTCATATGGGAAAGCCACAGGGACGCATCTCGGGCCGAAGTTTACTTTGACAGAGCAGTGGAGGCTGCCCCTCAAGACTGGTAAGCCGCCCTTGACACCTCTTTATGAGTTTCTACTTGGTTTTAGCATCAGAACCTTCAAAATTCTATTTGATATATGGCTATGTGGGTGTTGGTATTGCAGCTATGTTCTTGCATCTTATGCTCATTTCCTTTGGAATTCCGAAAAAGAAGAAGAGGATGATGATCTCCCTGTAGACCACAACGTGACAAGCCACAGTGGAACTGCTGCTGTTCCTTGAAGTTGCAGAGAGTAATTTGCTTGAAGACATTGGAGTTTGTCAAAATTATATTATTGGGTAAGGGTTGGTGAATACTGATACGGAGAGATCTTATGCGTTAGAGATTAACACAACTTCTTACACATTCTTGCATGTTCTGTAGTAATCTAATTTTAATCGAATCTAATGAAAGCGTAAGGCTTTGTGATTCCTCCCCAAATTTCTTGTGGTAATGAGCGCGCAATTTTTTTTCTCTTTTCAACTTTTACAAGTGAATTAGATATAACGATGACTGATATCAAGTGGGGTAAGAGCTGGGTATAGATTAAGATTCTCTATCGATGTCTAAACTCACTGTATTATTGCAGCAAATCAGTAGTTATCCTACGTTCCTTTTTCAAATTTTTGCCTTTGCTTAAATTATAATTTTTTTTTCCCTGAAGAACTGGAATCTTTGCAATCTAAAAAGGTTGAACTTCATTTTCGAAGAAACAGGAGGATTTTCCGCTTTTCTTTTTTTAATCAGTCCGTGGCGTTGGACTTTGCTTGACACCTGGAACGCATCAGAAGCAAAATAAAAATAAAATCGCAGGGCTAGTGGTTTAGTGTTTAGGATTGCTAACTATGATAGGTAGGTTGTGGGTTGTTTTAGTAGGTTGTTTTAATGTTTTGGTTGGTAGTGATCGAGTGGTTATAGGTTACTTTAATGGTTTGATTGGTAGTGATCGAATGATTATAGGTTGCTTTAATGATTTTGGGGATGGTATGAGTGCTTATGGTGGACTGATGGGTTGCTTGAGTAACCGAGTGCGTACGATGGGCTGGTGGGCTGCTTCAGTGACGTACCCTGGGCTGTGGGCTGCTTCAGTTTTATTTTTGGAAAGAGTGCCCACCTTCGGTTCTATTCTTGGACTTTTGAAATCTTGTTAGACTAAAGTTTGTTTATGGTGATCAGGTTCAACTTTTCTGTTGAACAAAAGGTTATGGAAAAAATCTTTAAAAACACACAAAAACTATGCAAAGCTTTAAAAACTAAAAAATATTTGACTGTAACGCGTGTCTTGCAGAAGACGTCTGTAACACGTGTCTTACAGAAGACGTGGTCTACACGTCACATTATGCGACGAGTGTTGCTGTTAGTATGTCTTTATGCGTTACTTAAGTTCGAAATTTTGAAACCTTAAATTAGTGTGATTAGTAATTTTTTTTGTTATAATTTTTTTTTTTACCATTAAAAATAGAATGGTGACTTTTGATAACATTTATATATCAATTTAAACATAAAATACCAAAATAATCAACTAAAATATCTAATTTTAACTAATTCAACTAATTTAATATAATCATTTTGCATAGTTGAACCTATTAAATTTGGAAATGGTCAACAAAGAGAACTGTATATGGAAAATTTGGGTAAATTTTATTGCTTTCGTAATGATTTTGCATTCAAGTAATTCAAATAGTTATATTTCATGGTAAAAATGTGTAAACAAATCAGCAGGTCTTTGGAAAAAAGAAAAAAAAAACATACGACGGTTTGGCATTGAAAAAGGTATGGATTGAATTATTATTTAAATATTTGGGCATTAATAGAATTATTATACTATTATTTAAATATTAAAGTATAATGTTTTTTTAAATTTATATGTGGAATCTTATTTTTATGATTACTACAGTATTCTGCTCAGAAAACCAAATAAAAATTTGTTTGACATCTAAAAAAATTGTTCTTCCAATTATAAACTAAAAGATATCCTTTAAAATTTTTAATACTTTATTATAAAAATGTTAAACATAGTTAATTATTATTATAATTTTATCATATATAAAATTACAAATTCATTAAAAATTTAAAAATATGTTTTTAGTTTTATTTATTTATTCTGTATTATTTTGATAATTAAAAAAAAATCACTTTATTATTATTTTATCGTATATAAAATTTTCAAATTCATTAAAATTTTGAAAATTTGTTTTTAGTTTTATTTATTTATTTATAAATATTTTAATTTAAAACCTATCATGTCAAAAAAATTCAATACATTTTTCATATTTTTAAAATTTAATATTACATATTCTAAAATTTTGAAAATATTTTTTTAGTTTTATTTATTTGTAAATACTTTAATTTAAAACCTATCATGCAAAAAGTTTTTTAAATCATTTCACTAATTTTTTCATGTTATTTGTAATTATTAATGATAATTTTTAAAAATTTAATACTAAGTACTAGTGAAAGAAAACAATTAAATGTTAATTGTATTTTTTAAATTTTTAAATATAAAATATATAAAAATATTGTTACATTGTATTTTTTAAATATTTTTGATACAAATTAAATTATATGTTAATTATTTTTTATTAAATATAAAAAGAATTGTGAAAAGGTGACACATTTTTTATAATAGAGAAAGCCCTCCAAAAGTTGACTTAAGATCAATAATATAGAAGCAAGAAAAGGAATCTTTGAAGGCAAAGGGCAAAAGCAATTAAAGTTGAGAAATTTATGCAAGTTATCCCTGATTTAGAGAGTTCTTGGGAGTCTATCCCATCTCTTTGAAAGAAACAGCAGACCAAAGCTGGAACTTCTGCTGTGAAAGGAAAAGGAACAAGGGGGTCTTGATCCTCTCAAGACTCCAGAAAATGTTAGGAAGACAATAAAAGATCTTCTCAGATCTGCAGGATGAAATACTTTAAGAATAATCGAACCAACTCAGAGGAGGAAGTGGACCCATATGAAGAAAAAGTAGAGTGACTGGGTTGGTTTAGTTTCTTTTGGTCCTGTTGTTTTCTACGTGTCTTCAATGCTTTGTTATCTTACAGCCTGGTTCCATTTCTCCCTTTGGTTTGTTTCATGTTTAGTTTTTTTTTTTTTAAATTAATGTCTTTCTAATATATAAAAGTTTAAGATTCTTTTAAAACTTTTTACCTAATTTAAAAAAAAATTCCCATTTCAAAATTTTCAAAAAATTTAAATATGAACGGTATATGTTTACGCGGAATCTATCAAACTCATACTTTGATATTATAATTGGTTATACTATCATTGTGATAATGAATAACCAATTAATTTAACCAGCTAAACGGACTGGTACTTAATATCTATGATAATTAAACTACGAGAAAGATACCTTACCATTTACAATATTCTTTTTCAAATTATAACTAAATAATAATAATAAATAACCACATTTTTCTTGCCTGTTATTTAGAGGTAAAACTGTTGAAGTGAACGGACCTTTCAAGAACTTTATATATAAAAGTGGGTCAGAGCAGTCCAGAAAAGCTGATGCTGGTTCCGCATCACCTGCAGAGAATTATTGCAGATGCGGAAGCTTTTCAAACATGGCATCTGTGATGAGGTCCCGTTTCAAATAATAAATTACAGGAAGATGTCTGAATTCTGGTCCCAAAAGCCTCCGTATCGCTACGACATAAGGTTCCTGAGAGCCCTGTCTTGTACGTTGCTATACGAACCCAACATTTGGGAGACTGTGAAACCCACTTGACGCTACAGACAGAAGTACCTACCATCCCCACGTCACAAAAAAAAAAAAAAAAACAAGATACGGCCGACGCTTTGATGGAAACGCTTTGGCTTGAAATTCATTTTCGATTACCAAGTTGCAGGTGAAAATTCAGCAAATTATAGTGGAAAACCAAACGGTCTACATGCATTCCTATGACGTATAACGTATATGGGAACGTGAGGTGAGTGCTTTTGAACATCAAAAGGATTAGATTCTTTAACTTTTTTATAAAGAAATTGAATTTTTAATTGTAATTGATTCATCTTATATTCCAAAGTTTTGATCCGGGATTGTATGATTGATGTTAAATTTGAAAATTTTGTTCTGGTATTGCCTTGTATGGTCCATAAATGTCACACCAGTTTCGGTTTGATGTATTGGTGTGCAGTTTTTTTAAATATCTTTTCAAGGAACATTCACACTTGCCAGTGTATCCCACAACTGCTTGTTGCCAACTTGTGGACACTTTTTAAAGTTTACATGTTATTTATTTTTTAAATATATAAAATAAATAAATTTATTAATATTATTGTTTGATTAATAATGTGATTTACATATTTAGTAATTTAAATTTAAAAGGTCTACCTAAATCAACTAGATGATTTTTTTTTTTAATAATTTATTATTATTATTTTGTTATAATTTTAGTTATAAGTTTGAGCTCGTGTTCGAGTGTAGTTCAAAATAAATTCCACATAAAATTCGATATAAAATTCAATATATTATAAATATACTTATTCTATCTACCATAACCAAAATTTAATTAATTTCATTCAGTTAATTAGAGCACCCAATTAATTTGGGTTGTTCCTCTATCAATCCAATTACCAAAAGTTATATTCATTTACTAATTTAGTTAGACAAGAACCTGTACAAATCTGCGATTGATATGTTTCTTTCCTAATTGTGGCATTTAATCTGTCATAATATTTTGCTTGAAGTTTGGTGTCAATTTTTATAATAATTAATTATTTTTTTATTATTTTAACCTTATTTTATATTTAAAAAGTAATAACGGTTTAGTTTTAAGTATCCAAACTACCAATACACAAATTAAAGTAATAATATTAAATATTATTTATATATAAAAATTAAGGTTGAGGGTTTTTTTTACGAGACTCGTGAAAAAATATGTATATGTATGAGATTCGAGGTCCAATGCTAAAAACGACTCACCTTGTGCCAGTGCTAAACTTAAGATGGCCGCATGTAAAACCAGAAAGAGGAGAATTCATAAATATCAAATCTATTATCTCCTAATTTTTTTAAACTGCTTTCTACCATTTTTTTTTTCGAATTTAAAGTTTGTTCATGGAATTTATTTGTGAGGGTTTTAAACAAGAGAATTTGATAACTAAGGTTATAATAATGATTTTATTCTTGTTTTTAATTAAATTTAAAATAAAAAGTTAAAACTTAAAGATAATTATAAGTGGGAGTAGCCTGCATTTTTTCTCATTTTTTTTTAAAAGCAAGTATTATGAGTGTAAGTAACAAGTGTGAGAGGAATCAAAGTGTCAAAAAGGTAAGTAACTTAATGTTTAATGTTCATGAAACCATATGCCATACCTTTATGGGGGATGTTGTTTATATAATATACAGTTATTCAACCATAATTTGGTTACCGAAGTATAGTATACAACCTTATCTCCCATAGGTTTTGAAATTTAGTTTTTTTCATGATTATTCTTTTGAAATAATTCTTTCTCGTTAGTTTCTCTAGGTCTAAAGTCAAGGATAAAATAAAATATAGGTCCATGTTTTAGAGGGAGAAATGCATTTTATTCAATACTATGGAGAGAGGATTTCTTGTGGGGACATAAACTATTAAAGGGATTTAATTGAGGATTAAAATTTTTGGACTTCCATATCAACTTATCAATAAGAATATTTTAAAGAATACTAATAATATTTTAGGAGAGAATTCATCTAACAAGAACCAATTACTAAGGAGCAAAGACATGATGTATAAATATGTGTTGCCATAGATATTTTAAATACTTTAGCACAATCCATTGAGGTTAAATATGATTCAAGAGAATGAGATCAACAAGTAAATTAAGAAAATGTTGCATTTCAATGTTATAAATGTTATGAGACTCAACAAAGACAAAAGATGACAAAGTCAAAATGATGGAGAAATAGTTTGAGAGTCACACCCTGGTTGGGTACTTTCTAAGAAGGATTCCTAGTGACTAATTAATCCGTCAATGGGTTCAACAAGTCTGGCATCCATATGGCATAAAAGTTGACCATATTCAAAACCTTACTAAAGGTTTTTTTTATTTTTAGTTTGTCAATCCACAACATGTCATTGCAGTTATGAGCAAAGGTCATTGGTATGTTAGAAATACCTTTTTAATTCTTCAGTCCTAGTATCGTAATTTTATAGTTTTTGCTGATGTTTCCTTATTTGTCCCAGTTTGGATAGAATTCCTAGGTCTTCCTTTTCCCCTTTGGCCGTTCTTGCCATAACTTGTTGCACCCATAAGCAAGTTTGTGTGCATGGAGCCACACAAATTCTATGTTGTGTGGCCATACAAACACATATGCGTTGAGATTAATCTCTCAAAGGACCTTAAGGATTCTATTGATATTCAGGTTGGTGAGACCCGTTTCCAACAACGGGTGGTTTATATCAATCTCTCAAATACCTGTTATTGATGTCAATCTACAACTTACAATATAAAATACTATCGTTTTATGGAGGGTTTATTCAAAAATCAAGCTCTAATAGAGAAGTTAATACCTTCAAATACAGTTAAATTTGTCCCTCCCGCTAATGGAGGGGAGGAATGGACATCTATCACCAAGAAGAATGATAAAGGTAACCGATCATAACCTTTTGTGGGAGCTGGTAAAAATGAGCGTCAAACGAGCTCTCAATCAAGGAGATCTCATGTAACCTCTACAAAAGGAATTGCTATTTCTCTTCCTATAGATACCTCTAGTGGTAATAAAAAAAATATTTCCCCAACTCTTCAAGCCTCCTAGTTGGCTAAGCCATCAGCTATGCTAGAGTCCATCCCCTCAAGTGGATGCCCTATCTCTCCACCTAATATGCCTAGTGAAGTTCCCTCATGAAACCCTCATCGCTCTTGTAGTATAGTTAGGGAGGCCTCAAGCATCCATTTGGGGAAGTGATGATAGATAATTTTTTTTGTGAAAACCATAATAGGTTTCTCACAAACACTTTTGAATCTTTGGCATATTTTGGGTCTTTAAAGAAAATATGCTCCTCAATCGTGTCTCACGAAGTGCATGTCTTGAAATGTTAGGGGTTTGATAGATCCTGTGTGCATGTATATAGTGCATCAAGTTTAGATGAATTCAAGATCAAATTTGGTAGTATTGATATTCTTTACCTTCAAGAAGTCAAAGTTACTAACTGTATTTTATCTAGTACTTGCTCCTTTATCTGGCCTCAAGGCCACACCTTTCATACTATGCATGACATAGGTAAAATAGGGGCAGTCATTTGCCTTTCAGATTCTTATCATTATATACTGATCTATTGGGATTATGACCCTTCTAATCATTTTGTTTGGGTTGTGATATATATTGATCATCATCTTCTTGGGGTGCTCAAAATTTATGCCCTAAAGATACCAATAATTGTTGTGCAATTTGGTGATGGACGATTCTCTCTCTCCTCCTACTATTTGGTTGCTCTACGGAGACTTAAATATGATCGAATTCCCACATGACAAGGTGGGTCTTCTTCCCACAAGGTGGGCCGCAAGGGAAAGAGAAGCATGTTTTTTCATGAAAGAAAAGTTGGAGCTCTATGACCCTAATTGTTACTTTTTACCCTCTTAATTCTCTACTAGTGTTGGGTTCACATGGTCTAACAACCAATAGGGTGAGAGTCATATTATGAAAATATTGGATAGAGCCATGCTCTCAGATTCTAATATTTTCTCTTTTGAACAACCCTCATATTCTTCTCCCTTTGTCTCTATCCACCCTGAGCTTTGCTTGTCTGACTATTCTATTATTTCATTTTCCATTTTAGTTTCTTTAGTCCCCACTCCTTTTTATCGATCACAATTTTACCTTAATACCTCTATTTTGCACCACTCCATGTTGAGGACCTATGCTATTAGAATTTGAAACCTAATTACCAGATGGAAAGGGACCTTAGGGTGGATTGGTTGGTGGAATGTTGCTATCCAATGCATTGCCAACTTCCTACGCTCGCTTGGGCATAAGATTGCTAAGTTTCATCGTTGCTCCAATGCTACTCTTAAGCGAAAGTTGGAAGTGGCATCTACTCAAATTCAGTCTAATCCTTTCAATGAGAAGCTTCAAAGGCACCTTGCTATGGTTAAACACTAGCTTCTGATGGTAGAGCATTCTTATTCCAAAGGGGCACAAATCAAGGTGAGGTTGCTGGATCAAATTTGGAGATAGAGTGTACAAGGAGTTCTTTCATCGCTTGCATCCTCACAATCAATTTTTGGGTATTAAAGCCCTTAACATTAATGGAGAGCATGTTTCTAAACTTCTTAATATTCTCTATTCTTTTGAAGAGCACTATGAGATTGTGTTTGTGGCTCAGGGTTGCTCCTCACAACGTGACCAGGATCTTAAATCTTACCTTTTTGTTGTCCTAGAGTGGTTGTATGAGTCTCAAAGAGCTGTCTATGAAAAGGCCATATCTTTAAAGGATCTAGAAGAAGCTCTTTCTTAGATGACCAATGATAAGTTCCCTAGTCTTGATGGTTTCCCTTGTGAGTTCTACAAGTCCCTTTGGTACACTATTAAGCATGATCTTCTCAAAGTCTATCAGGAGGCCTTCATTAAGGGTTGTCGAGGCCCTAGTATTAATCAAGGGATTATTAAATTTATCCCTAAGGCTAGTGATCCTAAAATCATCACTAATTGAAGGAATATTACTCTTCTTAATGTTTCCTATAATATCATTACCAAAGCCCTAGTTTTATACATTTATCATTTCCTTCCTATTATCACGCGCTAGAAGAAAAATAGCTTCATTTGGGGTAGGCTCATCCTTGAAAATATTATTGCTAACTAGGAAGGCATGGAGTGGGCTCAAAATTTCCACCAACGATCATTGTTCATAAAAATTGACTTTGAGAAATCCTATGCTATGATCGACTGATTGTTCATTCTAACCATGCTTAAAGCTCTTGGTTTTGGGCCTTCTTTTATTAGTTTTATGGAAATGTTGTTTGTTGAGGCTTCAACTATTTTATCCATTAAAAAAAATAAGTCCTCAACCATTGGAATCTTTCGATCCATTAGATAAGGCTTTCCTTTAGTACTATCCCTTTATGTCCTCGCTGTTGAAGGGTTTACTAGCTCACCATGCTACTCAAGGGTCTAATCGAGGAATTTATCTCCTTGGAAGCGAGACTCAATTGATCAATGGTCATTTTACTAATGACTCTTTCATCACTCTTATTGAGTAAGAAAGTGTCATTCATCAGGTGCTTGCCTACCTGGACACTTTTTTTTTTGGCTTTTAGATCCTCCATTAAATGGATAAAGACTCAATATTATAGGCAATATCTCTACTCGATGCCCCACTGGCTTAGTCAATATCATTGGAAGATCATCCAAGAGGGGGAATATTTCATTTTTTAGGCATTCCTTTTACCTTTAACTATTCATTGCTAGAGCTATGGCAGTATGCTATTAACAAGGTGGAACATAATCTTACCTACTAAGTCCACCAAGAAGTTATCCCTTGCTGGTAAATTCTAAATTTGTACCAAAGTCCTTGCAGCCACCCATGTTTATTATTCTTCTTGTTGGGTCCCATCCAAAAATTGCTATAAGAAGCTTGATAAGCTTCTACGAGACTTTTTATGGTCCTCTTCTAATAATGGTTTGATATTCCATTGTGTTGCTTGGGAGTATTGTTATCTTCCTAGAAGCTATGGTGGGCTTGGCATTCATAATACCCAACATCAAGGTTTGGCACTCTGTATTAAGTGGGTCATCAGAGCCCTCACAAGCAATAAGGCCTAGAAGATTTTCATTCGACACTATATTAGTGAAGGTTCCCCTTTTGGCCGTAAGAGTTGGAGGGGCATGGGGTTCCCTTCCCTCCTTGTTGTCCATGTTTCTATCAAAGTTTCAGGATCCTTTGTCATTAGGATAATTTGGAAAGCTTGGGAGAGTGTTAAGCCTTGGCTTATATGGAATGGCCAGAGCTTCTGGCATGGCCTCTCCATAAACCAAATAATTTTTTGGTGTTCACCTATTATCACCTACCAGGGTTCACCACTTGCTCAAGTTCCTTGGGTTCATGCGCTTAGATTCTTTCACAAAGGTGCGTGATGCATCATTGATTTATTTTATCGTCCTACCAGGGATTGGCTCCCTTGGGATGACTTCAGAGCTAAATTTGGGCTTAGTCACTCTGTTAGGGATACTTTTGAGGTTGTCAAGGTTGCTCTCCCTAACTCCATGTTACACAAGATTTCTATGCTTTCGTAATGACCTTGGTGGAAGGACTGGAAGTGGTATCCAAAAACTTCGCTATGAAATTATAAGGCTTGATTGGGGTATGGATGGCTATCTCCTTACCTCCCCATGATTGATAAGCTCAATCAACGATGGAAGGTCTCCTCCCCTCGACTTGTTTGGATGCACAAGTTCTAGATTGCTTGGGCTACTTTCTTGGATCCCAAACTTTCCTATTTTGCTTGGAGTATTTTGCACCAAGGTCTTCCTGTTGGAGAGCGTCTCTAGCATTTAGGCATCCCTAACCCTTCTTACTATTTTTATCTTCAATATAAAGACTTATCCATATTTTTTGGGTTTGTGCTCGTGCTCATTCCATTTAGGAGTTATTTTTTCCCTTTTTTAGACCCTTTTCCTTCACCATGTTTGAGTGGAAGCATATCATTTTGGGAGACACCCTCCCTTGTCAGCTTTGTTCTTTGAAGTCTGGCACTTGTTATCTTACAGACTCGATCCCTTTTTCCTTTTGGTTTGTTTCATGTTTAGTTTTTTAAAAACTTATTTTTAAATATATATATATATATATAAAATATATATATATATATATATATATATATATATATATATATATATATATATATATATATATATATATTGATTAGTAAAAGGGGTTTTGAAAGGATCCCGTAACATTTTACATAAGGAATAAGGTTGGGAGAAGAGTTCCCAACCAAAAAATAGCTGAAGAAACAAACCCTCTGTGGGTTATTGGAGAAAAACAACTAAACCGATAAAATTTGAATCAGGGCCATCCCGCCCAAAACCATACAGAGGATGGAAAATTTGAATCAGGGCCATTCCACCCAAAACCATACAAAGGATGGAAAATTTGAAACAGGGCCATCCCGCCCAAAACCATACAAAGGATGGAAAATTTGAAACAGGGCCATCCCGCCCAAAATTTAAAATTGAAATTTGAAAATGAAGCGAAAAAAACAAAAAAAAAAAAAATTAAAAATCGTTCCTGCCCACGAGCAGTTAGGGACGCAACTGTAGGACATAAACCAGGAAGCATCTACAAGAAGTAAACTAGGACGTCGAAAGGGACGCAATCCATGAAGTAACAACTGGCTAGGATGCCGATCAAGATGCAAACTAGGAAGTAGCGATAAGAAAGCAAACAAGATGCAGCAGTAGGATGCAGTCCAGGAAGCAACGAGAACCCAAGGATGCCACAACGTAAGCTTGAAAAGTGGAACAACAATCCTGAGGATCTCCTCAGGCTAGGAGATCCTCTTGCACACAGAGGTGAACTTAAAGGAAGCCAAAAGACCCGAGGAAATGAAGGCCCACAAAACCTAGGCAAAGAGCAGAGATGGGCAGGAAGATTCCAAGGATCCATATCTGGAGGAGTCAGGATAAACCAAAGCTATCGACAAAGCACAAGTCCACTCCCCAAAGACCGAAGGATGTAGTATGGTACCCCGAGCAACCAAAAAGGATCTGGAACCCTCCATCCCTGCAGACGAATAACTTTAAGGACTGAACCTGGGAAGCCAATGGATCCACTCAATAGCATTCAAAATGCAAGGCCACCCTCGAAGCCAAGAAGAAAGATATGAGTGTACACCAAAAGGATCAGGTCCAGTAGCAAGAATCTCTCAAATAGAAGCCTGAAAATGAAGCCCACCCATGAGAAGGGACCACCAATGAGCACCCACCCACGACCTCACCACTTTGCATGAATCGAATGTTAGGATTCATTATATAAACAAAAGGAATTCTTGAAGTAAGCAACTTAATCAGTAACATTGGAAACTATTAACCATCATATAAGAACATAAACATGCAAGACAAGATAAAACACAACATATAACGTGGTTCACCCAGTGTGGGTTACATCCACCAAGAAACACCAGTCCTTTGTATTAGCACCAATACAATATCTGAAGGGAAAAATCTTGCAACAAAACCAGTTGTAAATTCCTCTTCAAAACACCAACATCTCCACACAATTACTCTAACAGTAATTCAACATGCAAACACCCTTGCATCAAGCTCTACACTAAGCTTACTACTCTCTCTACAGGAGATACACAATCCTATGCACTTCCCATAAAAAATATACAATCCTCTCTACCAGAGATATTACATAAATAGGGAAACCAGTTACATGCATGCTAAAACAAACATCTTATAATTAACTCAATCCCCACTTAAGGCCTAATTCAAACTTAGAAAGTTTACAATTAGAAAAAAAAGCTTAATTTTAGCCAATTCTAAAATTAACTTTTCATTAGGTTCGAGGTGTAGACCAATTGGTTCATCCAAACCCCATAAGGGGGGTGGAGGTCCAAGGTTCAAATCTCGGGCCTCACCGGACTGAACGCTTGTCCCTTTCCTGGTGCTTTCAATAGCGTAAAAGGTTTAAAATGATTGTGGCATGGTGGTTATAGGGGCGGACTGCGTGAAGATCTATGTGGCGGCTTTCGGGGTGGACAACGCATAATACTATGACGGCCATAAAAGCCGGACAACCTGCCCGGATTCGTGGTGGCTACCGATTCCACCATGTAAATATAACAACAACAAAAAAACAAAAAACAAAAAAAAAAATTAACTTTTCATTTTTCCTTTTACAATTAGAAAAAGCTTAATTTTAGCCAATCCTAAAATTAACTTTTCTTTTTCTTTATACAATTAGAAAAAGCTTAATTTTAGCCAATCCTAAAATTAACTTTTCTTTTTTTCTTTTTCCACCTCTAGTTCGAGATTGGTCATCTACAGTCTAGTTAAGGAACAGAGAACTGTTTTATCAATATTTAGCCGAAATCAGACTCCACAACCTAACATCGAAGGGACTCTGGCCTCTGGCACCAAGAAGAACACCATCGCTATCGAAACTAAAGAAAGAAATCTTTACAGACAACCAGAGCGAGATCCAACCAGGGGATCAACAACCAAAAATTTCCATGGAGTCAAAGGCAGCCAAGGGAACACCCTTAGATAGCTGCAACAAAATACCATACCACTGTATGTGTTCTCGTAAATTCACCCCAACGGATTTGGGTAAGTAGATGGCCCTTTTCCCTCCTTAAAAAGTCAGAAAAACATGAAACTACTGAACCCAAAAGAAGTGTTGCACCATCCAACCAAGTCCTTGAAACTGACAATGACCCATGAAACGCAACCAACAAGACCCCTAACAAACAAAACACCATGGAAACGGGCTATAACAAACTATAATAGATAACTAAACATGACTAGCAGCCAGATCCAGAGTGGGAGTCTGGAAGAATAGGAGGCCTCCCACTCAAAAGGAAGGTTTCAGAGCGGGAGACCTCTATGGTATAGAGCTATGCTAATTCATTTAGATTATATGAAAAAAATATAACTTTTAAATATTACTACAATTTTCTTTTCAAATTATAACTAAATTATAAATATATAACCACATTCTTCTTGGCTATTATTGAGAGGTAAAACTGTTAAAGTGAACGAACCTTTCAAGATATTTATATATAAAAGTGGGTCTAAACACCTCAGAGTAGTCCAAAAAAGTTGATACTGGTTTCACATCATCTGCAGAGAATTATTACAAATGCGAAATCTTTTCAAACATGTCATCTGTGATGAGGTCCCGTTTCAAATGATAAATTATATGCAGATGTCTGAGTTCTGGTCCCAAAGCCTCCGTATCGCTACGACATGAGGTTCCTGATATCCCTGTCTTGTACATTGCTATACGAAACCCAACATTTGGGAGAATTTCAAACCCACTTGACGCTACAGACAGAAGTACCTACCACCCCCACTAATGAGGGTCGTTGATCATTCATCATTTAGTAATTATATGTCAGTCCAGGGCGGTGTCCAAAGGTTGTATACGATAGGAGGTGTCACAGTTGCAGGTTCAGTTTGTCCAAGAACAGGCTTTTATTGGTAGGTCTGTTAGCAATGCTGGGGGTTGTTGTAACTTCCTAATTTCTAACAAAGGAAATCAAATTGCACAATCTAAAGCTGAATTTAAATTGCAGGAAAATGAAACTGCAGAATCTGAAATTGACAAGAAATAAAATGTTGCTGAATTGACCAAAAAGCAAATTGCAGGAAAGTAAACTGCAGAATGGAAATTCACACACACGCTTGTAGAAATTAAACCAATGATAAAACTCACAATTTTCTGAACATAAGTTGAATCTGAGAAACCAAATTAATGTTTATTGCAGTAAAACTGAAAATGATATAATTCTGGAAATTGCAAAAAATGCTGAAAATGATGCCATTACAGGTCAAATGCTAAATACTGTTCTAACACATGATTGAACCTATTCTAGATGCTATGGTGCAATTCTAAAATGAAACTAATTCTGCAAATAAATGTTGACAGAATTCTGCTGATCTACTGCAGCAAGAAATCAACAAGAATTTTCTGTCACTATGTTGCCCTTCCTCTGATCCTGCAAGTGGCCCTTGCTTCCAGAACCAGAAGAGGGTGAAGAATTATACCAGGTAAATTAAATGTGCACTATCAACCATCAAATGCTAATAAAATCTGAAGAATGCACCTTTTATTCCATCTGAAACTGCATTACAGTACTGCAGGAAAAATCTGCAATTTACTGTAATGCTACAAAGACTTTATCTTCTGCTAATAACTATCTCCTATTCCTCTATCCCTATTTCTCCATTTATATATCTATATATTATGCTCAACCGTGTTGGGAGCTTTATTTATAAGACAAAGTTGATATATCTGTTTGCTAAGTTTTAGGGATTTCCAACTATTTACAAAATAGTTTCCTGGAATGCAGGGTTATAATTTGTCAACCTTTATCCCTTTATCCAGCTGGTCCGCCTATGGTGAAGGAACGGAGTCCAAATAGGGTGGACTAACCGCTTGGTCAATTTCCAATCATGCTTTCCATGGTTTTGGGGCATTTTGACCATTTTTGGTTGTTCCTACGCTATTCCCTATTCCTGCGCCGCTTATTCTCTGTTGCTCCGAAATAACAGGCAAGTGACAATTCATTGCTTATCTACGCTCCAAACGCATAGGGAGGAAGTTGTTGACCATTTGGATTATTTTCCCTTATCTTGTACACCCTTTTACATTGGTGGCACGTGATGGAGTGACTGATTCCAAGCCTTATTGTATATGTACAGCTGGCTGGAACTATCACAGTCACAACCTATTTTCCTGCACAGTCAGCTACAGTGGACAAGTTCTTGGCGCATTTTTCCATTTGAATCAGTTTAAATAGAGGAACACAATATTGTTAAGCACCAGATATTCAACAAGGTCTATATTATGATTCTGAATTACTACAATACTACTGATTAATTAACTAAAAATAGGTGAAATTGCAGTAAAAATAGTAAAATAGAGTATATGCACTTTGTCATTTTAGAATATGCAAACACCATTATATAATGCATTTTACCCATAATTAACATAAAAACATAGTAAAAAGGGTGAGTCAAATAGTTATAATGTATCAAAAAGTGTCCATGGATGAGGCAATTCCTGGCCTCATCATTCCCCCCAACTTATGGTAATGCATGCCCTCATGCATTCTGTGCAGCTACAGAGGCACACAGATCCAGGTCTAGATATCTCTCATGAAATTTTAACCATGCGCCACCAATTTCATAGAATCCTCTGATTGCTTTTATGGACTGAAACCACTATTGGAAGTGCATATCAGGTTGTGGGTCATTATCAAAGAAGTAGGGGACAGGAGTGATAATTATAGGCATCCTGTATCTCAGACCTATCCAAAGCTCCTTGATTTCTAAGATAATTTGGACAATGCCTTCTGCCCTTCTCCTTGACCACAACAAATTAGTGGGAGAAATTGGCTCCCATTTTTATAGAGAGATAGATAACTCACCCCATCTATTTTTACAGGCTGCCAAAGCATCATCAAAGAAGTCTACACAAAAACTCTAAAACTGAGTTATACATCTTTGAAGGTTCCCTAGATAGAGTTGTTTCATTCTGGTATTCCGCATGAAGGTATAATGATTACTTGTACAATCCCTGTGATTCAGGGGAGCAGGCCTGATAAGTAAAACAACTTGTGATTCCAATTCTTTAGTTAATTTCTTTTCTGTGTCCCAATAGATATGATTTTGTAGAGTGGAGATGAAGGCTCTCAGCTGTAAGTCACCTGTATAAATATGAGGCATAAACATACTTTCTATTGGCAAAAAGAAATTATGCAAAAATAACTCACATAACAGGTGTTGTTGCTCTGCTGGACTCTGCACAAATGCCTCCACAAACTCTCCAGGAGTTTTCAACTGATGAGGCAGCTCAGAAGCAAGTCTCATGATTTGCCAGTGAAGGTATCTCTCCTTGAGTAGGAGGCTATAAAACCTAGGTGGTCTTCTGCATTGTATTGCATATTCTGCAATCTGGCATACATCCTGCACTTGTGCTTTTAACCTATTAATTTTTGTTTCCTTCTCTACTAATTTGGTTATTGCAAAGTTCAAAGTGGCAACCTTTCCCTCTAACTGATGACACTGGGTCATCCAATATGCTAGGTCTTCATTGTACCTAGTTAAAGACACTGTGTCTGGGGGCCTCACAATGGGTTGCATTTGTGCCACTATATTTACTTGTACACCAACTTCCATAGTTGGTGTTGCAAATGGCAAATCTATTTGTGTTCCTTGTTCAGCTGTAACTGTAATAATTGGATTTAATTTAGTAGAAACAAGAGGAGAGAGTGTGGATACCTGGTCTTGAGCTGCAACCTCTTGTTCCTCCATAGAAAGTGTTTGTGTTTCCTGCTGAAGGGCAGTGTCATTTTTCATCAGAATTCCTGATGGATTTTCATGTTGAATCATACTATCAGATATTTCTATTCTTGCTTCTTCTCCAACAGGTGATCTTTGTGCAGGTGTTGTGTTAGCCTCTGATTGTTCAGCTAAATCCAAGAGGATCTGTGCCCATTCATCAGGTGATGCCTCTGCTAACTCTGTAGATTGATGTTCCAGATGAAACAATTTGTTCTACAGATCTTGAATTTGCTACTGAAGTAGAGAAATTTGTTGATCTTTGTGTTTTATGGCTTCTTCAGCCTGTTCAATCCAATGGGTCTAGGTTTTAATGACACTCTTTGCAGCATGCAATTGAGTGTGGATATCAATTTCTTCTGTGGACTCAGACTCAGAATATTTCTCAGACTCAACATGCACTGGAGTGTGCACATCAACCTCAGCTGGTTCAGAATCAGAATTCAAATGCTCCTCAGGATCAGAGTCAGCATAATCAACTAGTGGATGTATAGGGCTTATTGGAGTTTCTTCCATAGTTGTGTCCAGTTCCATTGGTTGTATCCCTTTGTCTATAATTTCTATTTCAATGTCTTTTTCCTGTGCATCTTCTATTCTAACTTCTCCTTCACTTGATAGACTGATTGGGTCTATGATATTTATTGGTGTTTCTGGCAGGGTTTTAACTTTTTGAAGTCTAGAAGACCTTCTTAACCCTGTAGAACCTGGATATTCCATAGCAGGTGCGGTTTTTGAATGTTCTGGAGCAACTACAGATTTTGTTGTTGATTCAGGAGCAGATGCATGTTCACTTGAACTCCCAATTTCTCTATTGGGTTGTACAGTTTCTGCAAATATTACCTTCCTTCTTTTTAACTGGGAACCAGATGTGGATGCTTGTTGTTTTCTAGTTCGTGAAGATGGGGGACCATCGGGAGAAGGAGAAATTCTGCTCTCAGAGGGCTCTGGATTAGGGTTTTCTTTAGATTCTTCCTCTGTTTCCTCTTCCTCTGGTGCAGAGTTAGAATCATTTGTTTCTGCCCAAGGAGAGAAGAAGCGGTCAAAATTCCTAGGGTTTCCCCTAAAGTGATACTTGCAAATGAGTTTGATGAGCCCATGGTGTTTAGGGCTTCCCTTCCCTGCTTGGTATTTTAGGGCCATAGCTTTTAGCTCTTGATAAAGATATAAGGGAATATTGACCCTATATTCTGGTTTGACTGATCCATGGCGCAGATGGTTGAGAATACGAAGGTGTGGGCCAGATACAACAGGAAATTGGCCATCACAAGTAATGTATCTCATAACCCATATTGCAACTTCGTCCCAAGGGGATGGTAAACTAGGTCTTTTTACCCCCTTACAAACATTCCTATGCATCAAGAATTCAATTTGTCCATCCCCTTCTTTCTTAAACTGATTAACTAGGTCAACTAAAATATTTCTCCCAGTTTTCACAATCTGCAAACCCTGAAGGGGTAATTCAGTGATTTGGCTGAGTATCTCGAGAGTTACCTGGATGGTCATCCCGCTAATGTGTACTCGGTTGTTGCGGAAGGTGCGTGCGAACTCTGCCACCAAGCCCTCTGAATAACCATCAAATTTTTGTAGGAATGACAGAAATCCCCCATCAGTAAAGATTTGCAGAGATGCAGGATCGCTCTCTAGGTAGCTGATATTTTTGGGTTCGGCTCTGATTTTCTTTCCACCCATGGTGTAGTCTTCTACCTTCTATTCTGTGGTGTCTGTGAATTTTTGGATAGTACGAGATTGCATCTATTTTTAGGGTTTTAATCATTTTAGCAAGAATAATTATAGCAGCACAGGAACTGCTTCAAACATGTAGAGTAATCAGGATAGGTGACGTGGCAGCGTACGTGAAGTTGTCAACCCTTAATTTTACTCATTCTTGTTATGGATGCCAGCTATCACATGCCACCTTGAATCTGAGACCTATCCTTTTTCAAAACCAATTAAATCACTACAGGCCACGTGTCATAGAATTTATTGCACAAAACTTCATTCCTGCGCTTAGTGATTTATTTCAGAGCATAGAGTAAACTGGTCTATTCCTACACTTAATAAGTTATTCTAGCACTTATACACAGCTCGTTCCTACACCTAAAACATAAACAACTTATTCCTACGCTTGATGAATCATTCCTACGCTTTAGAATATAAACAGTTTATTCCTGCGCTTCCCTTTTTGATTTCGATGCACTTTTGTTTTTTCATTCTAGAGCAGAACTAGGCAGAGGCATTTTTGAAACACTGACAAGAACTTTCCATTTTTTATTCCCCTTTTATATGCTTTATACTAATCAAGGATATATACACTATATACTAATGATTTACATTATTCAAAAAATGAAAAAGACACATACCTGTTATAACCATTTTTATCTACATTTCGGGGTGCTCCTGCTGAGATTTCTAGCTAATCAATCTTTGAACTAAGGTAGGTGCAATCTGAAAATAGATGAAACAACGGTCATGAGACAAGACCGAACAATGATGGTGAAACCAACTAGGTAAACATGCCGGAACACCGATTTTCATGTAAACCCAACTCAAGAGCGCCTCAAAGAGGTTTTCACTTCCTAAATTTTTATTTTTTTTTTTATTATTGTGTCAATTTATTGAATTCGGTATGGAAGAAGTGTTTTCTTCCCAAATGTGTACATCCAAATTTTCCACTTGCTTGAGAAATTCTTCCCTGTTGTGTGGTTTATGGTACATACGAAGACGATGTCCATTCACCAACAACTTGCATCGTGAGTCATCAATAGGTGTAAGGCGAACAACTCCATTGTCAAACACTTCCTCAATTTGGTACGGTCCAAGCCATCTGGTCTGCAACTTTCCAGGGAAATCCTTGTATTGTGAATCAAACAACAAGGCCCAGTCACCTTGCTAAAATTTTTGTTGTTGTATGTGACTATCATGCCACATCTTTCGTTGTGCTTGGATTATCTCTATCTGATGTAGTGCATCCATGCGTAGTTCATCCAATGCATCAAGTTGCAGAATGCGATCTTCTTGTGCCTGTGATAGATCAATACCTACTTCCAAAGCAGTTCGAAGAGTTAGTAATTCAAACTCAATAGGCAAAAGAGGTTTTTTTCCATAAACTAATTCATATGGCGTAAATCCAGTGGTAGATTTCCAAGTGGTATTATAAGCCCAAATAGCTTCTGGTAACTTGTCCAACCAATTTCTTCTATGGACTGCTATGGTTTTGGTCAGAATTCATTCTAATTCCCTATTAGTCACTTCAACTTGGCCATTGGCTTGTGGATGATAAGGTGAGGACTTTCTGTGTTTGACTTGATAGAGTTGAGTGAAGGCTTCAATAAATTTTGAAGTAAACTAGGGTCCTTGATCTGTAGTGATGGATTGTGGGGCTCCAAAACGCAAAAAAATCTATGAATATAGAAAATCAGCAACTTTTTCTTCTCGAGCATGCTTAAAGGCACGAGCCTCTACCCATTTGGTAACATAATCAGTACATACCAAGATATGCACTTTGCCTTGGGAAGGAGGATTAATGGGTCCTACGAAATCTAAACCCCATATTTCAAATGGTTCTGTTCCTATTTGAGGTTGTAATGGCATTTCATTAGTAAAGGTAGGTTTTCCCATTCGCTGGTAGGCATCACAATGTCTAATGTACCTTTTTACATCTTTGTGCAAAGATGGCCAATAGTATCCGGTACCCAAAATTTTGTGAATAGTGCTTTTGATTGAATAATGCCCTCTTGATGGTTCATCATGGGATGCTCGTAGGATATCATATACTTCATCCTGGTGGATACACCTACGTAAAACATGATCAGGACTGCATTTAAACAGTAATCCTTCTATCCATTTAAAAGAAGAGCTTTGCTTGATTAACTATTTCTTTTGTTTAGGGGTAAAGTGAAGAGGAATCTTCCCTGTAGCTAAGTAATTAGCTATGTCTGCAAACCATGGAGATTGTACAGAGACAGCAAACAACTTTTCATCTGGAAAGGTATCTTCCACCACTTCTCCTGTATCTGCATTTGGTATTCTTGACAAGAAATCTGTGACTACATTAGATTTCCCAGGTTTGTTCACTATTGTAACATCAAATTCCTGCAATAGAATCAACCAACGAATAATTCTTGCACTAACCAATGGTTTATTCATCAAATATTTGATTGCAACATGATCCGTATGGATGAATACTTGGTACCCTATGATATAGTGTCAAAATTTGTTAATAGCATAGATTACAACCAAGAATTATTTTTCAGTGGTAGTGTAGTTTTTCTCAGCTCCTGTCAAGTTTTTACTGATATAATAAATAGCATAATGTTCCCCATTTTCAATCTATCCTAACACAGCTCCAATAGCAGTATTGGAAGCATCAGTTTGAATATGAAAGGGTAACTCCCAATTAGGACCTCTTAGTACAGGTGGAGTGGTTAACTTCTCCTTTAAGTCTTCAAAGGAATTTTGACATTCAGAAGACCAAACAAATTCAGAATCTTTCATGAGTAATGCAAACATGGGATTCGCTATGGTACTGAAATTAGCAATGAATCTACGATAAAAACCAATGTGTCCTAAGAAACTGCGTACATCAATCTGAGTTTGTGGAGGAGGGAGGTTTTTGATGACTTCAACCTTCTTAGGATCAACCTTGATTCCATAAGAAGAGATATGATGTCCAAGAACAATTCCTTCCTCCATCATTAAGAAGCATTTCTCAGGATTAAGAGAGAGGTGGTATGTTTCACAGTGAATCAACACTTTTTCAAGTTGTTCTAATGCATATTCAAAACTATCTCCAAATACTGTGAAGTCATCCATATAAATTTCAACACTTTCATTTGTTAAATCAGAAAAAATTGCTAAAACAGCTCTCTAAAATGTTGCTGGAGCATTACATAACCCAAAGGGTAAAACCCTGTAAGCAAAGGTTCCCCAAGGACATGTAAAGGTAGTCTTTTCCTGATCTTCTGGCGCAACTTGTATCTGGTTATACCCGCTGAAACCATCAAGAAAACAGAAAAATTTCTTTCCAGCAAGGGTATCCAATACTTGGTCTATGAATGGTAATGGGAAATGATCCTTATGTGTGACCTTATTTAACTCCCTATAGTCCACACATACTCTCATTTTACCATTTTTCTTTGGAACAATGACCAGTGGTGAAACCCACTTACTGTCTGAAATTGGATAAATGAATCCAACATCTAAGAGTTTTTCAATTTCCTCTTTCACAATCTCCTTCAAAGCAGGATTCAAGCGTCTCTGAGGTTGCCTTACTGGTTTTACATCTTCTATGTATATCCTATGTGTACATACCTCAGGATGAATGCCTGTCATGTCCTTATAGTTCCATGCAAAAGCTTGAACATGTTTCTGTAAGACTGCAAACAATTTGGTTTCTTGGTCCTCAGTTAGCCAGCTATTAATGTTCAAAAATTTACCTGGTTGTATTTCAATTTGTTTGATCCCTGGATGGACAGAACTAGTTGCTTCATAGTTACTGATTAATGCATTTAATGGACAATGATGTGGCTGCAGAGTATGAAATACTCTAGAATCTATCTCAGAGATGATACCTGATGGAATCAGAGGACATTTGAAGGTGTTAAGAAGATGATGATGCCATCCATGTGGTAGTATGAATGATCTTTCCTGACTAGGCATGGATGACAGAGGTTCTAAAATTTGTTCCTCCTCTTTCCACAACAACCGATGAACAAGAATTTGATCATCAGTTAGTCCTTCTGATTGTAATGTTTCAATTAGGACAGTTTCATTCTCGAATATTTCTCTTTCTGGTGTAGTGATTTCCTCAATATGTTCCTTCACTACAACTGTAGCCAAAGTGGCAATGGTTTCTTGTTCTTCATCAGATTCAGGATACCAAATTTGTCCAAAAAATTTAGTTGAAGGTTGATCTGGTGGATACAAAGAAATTTTCTTCAGGTCAACACCATTAGAAATGGTCATTTCCCCTGACCTGTAGTCTATAAAAGCAGCTGCAGTAGCCAGCCAAGGTCGTCCTAGAATGATAGGGTATCCATTGACTGAATTTCTAGGCTGCAACACTAAGAAGTCTACAGGATATTCCCAAGAAGAGACTTCAATGGCTACATCTTCTAGGATACCTTCTGGTTTAGCAACTGACCTATCTGCCATTTCCAAAACTGTGGTGGTAGGACTGAGATTTTTGAGCTACAATTTTTGCATTGTGTCCTTAGTCATTACATTAATTGTAGCTCCAAGATCAATTAGCACATTAGGAATTTGCATTAACCCAATAGTAATTGTAACTATTGGACTACCTGGGTCACTATACTTGGGAGGAACTAGTTTCCCAGACAATAAATCAACTAATTTTCCTTCTACCTGAACAGTTTTAGGAAAGGCCTTCTTTTTTTACCAGGTTTCTTGATACATAACTCCTGAATAGTCTTTTTGATTAAAGGCACATCCCTTATTGCTTGCAACAAAGGGAGAGAAATTGACATATTTTTAAGTTCTGTCACTAATTTTGATTCAGGGGCAGTATCAATATGATCAAATCTTTCAGGGTATGGTAATGCTACTGGAGAAGATTCCTGCATTTTTTCTATTATTTCTTCTTTTTGTTTTTGTTGCACTGTCTCTTGATTTGGAGGTTCTTGTTTCTCACTAATTTCTTCAATGGTGGGTGGAACAGGTTCAGGTAAAACCTTCCCTGAACGCAGCTGGATGTTACTACAGTCAAGTACATGAACTACAGTAGAGTCTTCAGACTCAACCTCATAAATAGGGGTTGTTTGTCTAGTATTATTTGGGTTAGTCACAGGCTGAGCTAGGAGTGGAGGTTGTTTCACTGGTTGTGTTTGTTGATGTTGTGCTCTTCCCTAAAAATTTGGATTAGGAGCGGGCAGCAAGTTTTGAGCTTGCCCTTGATACCTTTGTTGTCCTTGATATGGTGGATATTGTTGTCCCCATATTTGTCCTTGTTGTGTCCATTGTGGATGAATTGTATGCCAAGGTGGGTTCATCCACCCAGAATGTGACCAATCTGGAGGAGCTATCCAAGGTTGGTTCCAAGGTTGTGCAGAGACTTCTGCATGTCCCCATGGCATATTCATATTCCAAGGAGGTTGTCCCCAATTTGGAAATCGAGGAGCATTGGGATATTGTGCATAGCCACCACCGGATCTCTGCCCAATAGCATTAAGTTCTTCTATTTGGGTGCCCAAAATAGATTTTAGATGAGGCAACAAAGGACATTTATCTGTTGAGTGTTCCTTGGAACAAATTCCACAAATAGAAGTTTTGTTTAAAGGGCAATCCTGCAAGGCATGCTTATTTCTACATCTCGGGCAATAAATTGCCAAAGGTGGTGTAGAATTGGGTTTTATGTTTCTCTCACCTAATGCAGAATTAAGTTGAACAAGGATATCAGTTTTTAAATTAGCCATTTCCTCCATCAACTCCTTTATGTCACTATTGCCAGAATTTTGCTTCTTTCTTCGTTGGTGAGTGCGAGAATAATTTTTGCATAACTCCACAATATCTTCAATGTCAAGTTGATCTATGTCTCCTTTTCCCATTAAATCTAACACTTCCCTAGATTCATCCTGCAATCCTCTTAAGAAGATAGGCTTTAAGAAATCTGGTTCTACAGGACCACATCTCTTTTGGACAAAGGCAAAGCGATCAAGATAATCCTCTAAACTCTCATCTTCTTCTTGCTTGATCCGAAACAACTCATCTTTCCTATTTTGTACTCTACAATAATCTTGATATTTATGTAAGAATGCAGTCTCCATGTCATCCCAAGTATGGATTGAATTAGGTTCAAGATTACTCATAAACCATCGGAGAGCAGCATCCTTAAGCATGGAAGGAAACAATTTCAATTTTTGATTATCATTTATGTAGTCATAAGTCTGACATAACACTTTGAATTCAAACAAAAATTGATCAAGATCTTCTAAAATAGTTCCCCTAAAAATTGGCAATATGGATGGAGAAATAGTTTTCATGGGAGCATCTAGATCTGGATCCAACTGTATGGGGTATTCAAAAGTCCTAGGAGGATCATCAGCATTATTATGCCCACCTGGCGGTGGTGCTGCTACTGCCATAGTTGTTTTCTTTCTTGAGTCTGATGTGGATTGTTCAGGCTTAGGGGTATGTCTAGCAGCAAGTGCTTCAAAAAGTTCTTGTTCTAATCTTTCCAAAGCTTCAGTTGATGAAGAAGGTATTTCTTGCTTAAGTCTCTCAGGGATTTCATACACAGGCAATTCTTCACCTGATCATGAAGAACGCCTTGGTGGTACAGAACTGGTTCTGATAAACCTCCCTCTTTCGTCTCTTGGCCTATGCATTCATGCCTATTCACTAAATAAACTGAAATGCAGTATTTCAAAAATTGTAACACAATTCTTGACCTGTTTCACTTTTCCTAACAACACCGTGTGTTCCCCGACAATGGCGCCAAAAATGATGAGGGTCATTGATCATTCATCATTTAGTAATTATATGTCAGTCCAGGGCGGTGTCCAAAGGTTGTATACGATAGGAGGTGTCACAGTTGCAGGTTCAGTTCATCCAAGAACAGGATTTTATTGGTAGGTCTATTAGCAATGTTGGGGGTTGTTGTAACTTCCTAATTTCTAACAAAGGAAATCAAATTGCACAATCTAAAGCTGAATTTAAATTGCAAGAAAATGAAACTACAGAATCTGAAATTGACAAGAAATAAAATGTTGCTGAATTGACCAAAAAGCAAATTGCAGGAAAGTAAACTACAGAATGGAAATTCACACACACGCTTGCAGAAATTAAACCAATGATAAAACTCACAATTTTCTGAACATAAGTTGAACCAAATTAATGTTTATTGCAATAAAACTAAAAATGACATAATTCTGAAAATTGCAAAAAATGCTAAAAATGATGCCATTACAGGTCAAATGCTAAATACTATTCTAACACATGATTGAACCTATTCTAGATGCTATGGTGCAATTCTAAAATGAAACTAATTCTGCAAATAAATGTTGATAGAATTTTGCTGATCTACTGCAACAAGAAATCAACAAGAATTTTCTGTCACTATGTTGCCCTTCCTCTGATCCTGCAAGTGGCCCTTGCTTCCAGAACTAGAAGAGGGTGAAGAATTATACCAGGTAAATTAAATGTGCACTATCAACCATCAAATGCTAATAAAATCTGAAGAATGCACCTTTTATTCCATCTGAAACTGCATTACAGTATTGCAGGAAAAAATCTGCAATTTATTGTAATGCTACAAAGACTTTATCTTCTGCTAATAACTATCTCCTATTCCTCTATCCCTATTTCTCCATATATATATCTATATATTATGCTCAACCATGCTGGGAGCTTTATTTATAAGACAAAGTTGATATATCTGTTTGCTAGGTTTTAGGGATTTCCAACTGTTTACAAAATAGTTTCCTGGAATGCAGGGTTATAATTTGTCAACCTTTATCCCTTTATCCCAGTTGGTCCACCTATGGTGAAGGAACGGAGTCCAAATAGGGTGGACTAACCGCTTGGTCAATTTCCAATCATGCTTTCCATGGTTTTGGGGCATTTTGACCATTTTTGGTTGTTCCTGCGCTATTCCCTATTCCTGCATCGCTTATTCCTATGCTGCTTTGAAATAATAGGCAGGTGACAATTCATTGCTTATCTATGCTCCAAACGCATAGGGAGGAAGTTGTTGACCATTTGGATTGTTTTCCCTTATCTTGTACACCCTTTTGCATTGGTGGCATGTGATGGAGTGACTGATTCCAAGCCCTGTTGTATATGTACAGCTGGCTGGAACTGTCATAGTCACAACCTATTTTCCTGCACAGTCAGCTACAGTGGACAAGTTCTTGGCACCTTTTTCCATTTGAATCAGTTTAAATAGAGGAACACAATATTTTTAAGCACCAGATATTCAACAAGGTCTATATTATGATTCTGAATTACTACAATACTACTGATTAATTAACTGAAAATAGGTGAAATTGCAGTAAAAATAGTAAAACAGAGTATATGCACTTTGTCATTTCAGAATATGCAAACACCATTATATAATGCATTTTACCCATAATTAACATAAAAACATAGTAAAAAGGGTGAGTCAAATAGTTATAATGTATCAAAAAGTGTCCATGGATGAGGCAATTCCCGGCCTCATCACCCACATCACAAAAAAAAAAAAAGGATACGACCGACACTTTGATGGAAATGCTTTGGCTTGAAATTCATTCTCGATTACCAAGTTGCAGGTGATAATTCAAAAAATTATACTGGCAAACCAAACGGTCTACATCCACTCCGATGACATATAACGTATATGGGAATGTGAGGTGAGTGCTTTTTGAACATCGAAAGGATTCAAAATTCAATTTTAATTGTAATTGATTAATCTTAAATTTGAAAGTTTTGATCCGAGATTGTTTGATTGATGTTAAATTTGAAAATTTTGATCTAGTATTGCCTTGTATGGTCCATAAACGTCACACCAGTTTCGATTTGATGTATTGGTGTGCAATTTTTCAAATATATTTTCAAGGAACATTCACACTTGCCATTGTATCCGATGCCCACTTGTTGCCAAGTTGTGGACACTTTTTAAAGTTTACTTGTTACTTATTTTTTATATATATATTTTTATTAATATTATTGTTTGATTAACAATGAGATTTACATGGGTTTGTAAGAGCACCTAGACCAGGGTTCTAATCCCTTGGTCTTGTAGGTTTAGCTCAATGCAACAGATTGAACCCAAAAAAAAAGCGTAAAAAATGTAGCGGATTCCTTTTATATATTAAAACTTGTTATTATATAATAATAAAAAATAAATATTCTGACGATACGTCCTTTATCAGTTTGAGTTTAGCTACGTCCTTTATCAGTTTGAGTTTAGCTATTGCTCAAACCGGATGATGAAAATTGACATGTCCGGTTCCTTCCGGGGATAAATTCATAAGGGTCTACTTATCTCATTAATAAAGAAACCTGACTTGAATGATCTACAGTAAGGGCTAAATTAGCTAAAGGTACTGGACATATAATTTAAAATTTAAAATGTCTACCTAAATCAATAATTTTAAAAAATTTAAGATGATTTTATTTATTTTTAATAAATTATTATTATTATTTTTTGTTATAATATTGGTTTTATTCTTGTTTTTACTTTTAAAAAGTTAAAACTTAAAACTTAAAAGATACTTATAAGTGGGAGTAGCCTATTTTTTTTTTTTTTTTTTTAAAGTAAGTGATAGTAGCCTATTTTTTTTTTTTTTTAAATAAGTGTTGTGAGTGTAAGCAAGTAACAAGTTTGACAGGAATCAAAGTGCAAAAAGTAAGTAAAGTAATTTTTAATGTTTATGAGACCATATGCCATACCTTTGTGGAGGATTTTGTTTACCTAATATATTGTTATCATATGCCATATCTTTGTGGAGGATGTTGTTTACCTAATATATGATTATTTAACCATATACAACCTTACCTCCCTTGGGATTTGAATTTTAGTTTTTTTCATGATTATTCATTTGAAAGGATTTTTTTTCTTGCTAGTTTCTCCAGGTCTAAAATCAAGGATAAAATAAGAGATGATGGCCCATGGTTTAGAGGGAGAAATGCATTTTATTCAATATTATGGAGAGAGGAGTTTTTGTGAGAACATAAACTATTAAAGGGATTTAATTGGGGGTTTAATATTTTTGGACTTTCATATCAACTTATCAATAAGGAGATTTTAAAGAATACTAGTAATACTTTAGATAAGAATTCATCTAACATGTACTAATTACTAAGGAGCAAAGACATGTTGTATAAATATGTGTTGCCATGGATATTTTAAATACTTTACCACAATTCATTGAGGTTAAATATGATTCAAGAGAATAGGATCAACAAGCAAATTAAAAAAAATATTGCATTTTAATGTTATACATGTTATGAGACTCAACAAATATACAAGATGGCAAAGTGAAAACGATGGAGAAAGAGATGGATAATTTTGGGCATGAGATCAACTTCAATATAAATCAAGAAGATCATATGATAGTAGAAGCTGGGTCATATCAAGGATTTTTCACTCCCAAGAAAATGAAAAAGAAAACCCTTGTACATTGTCAAGTGGCAAAGGCCATTATATTTAGTTTGAATCAACCATTAGAAGAAAAAATTATACAAGGGATGAGGAAGTACAATGCACAAGTTCAAAGTAAAAAGGAGTTAAAGGTGTGAAAGAAGATAACAACAAAAATTTTTAAGTAAAGGAGTCAAAAATGAAGATAAGTTTAGGTAAATCATCTTCATTTTCCTCAAGTAGTATAAAATTCTCTTCTTGCAAAAAATGAAAGTACTACAAAGTGTATCCCTTGCACTTTAAGGTTTCAAGAGTAACATAATAGAAAAATGTGTATGGAGGATATCCATTAAAATTTAAGGTTTTTAGGGTAGCATAAGAAATTAATTACTACAAAGGATCATCCTTGTATTATAGGGTTTGTAGGGTAACATAAAGAAAAAATATTTGTGAGGTTATTTCTTGCATTTCAGATTCTTTAGAGCATCATAAATCTTTAGAAATAAGTCTCACTATGAATAAATATGAAAATAGAAGAAATTGATCAAGATGAAAGTGTTGTTGGGAATTAAAAAAGGAGAGCAAGGCCCTCAAAGAAAGAACAAAGAGAAAATTAACCCAAAGGGAGATTGACTTGGAAAATAAAAAATACATATCACAAGTGTTAATAAGAAGTGGGGTTAAGCCCATCTATAAAAAATAAAAAGTAATTAAATAATATTGTGGAAAATTAGGGGTATGGATAAGACCCTAAAAAAGAAGTTACTAAGGATTTAATAGGTGGTTGTAGTTGTAATTTTATTTTAATATAAAAAATAAAATTAAGTAGCAAGGAATGTAAGGATGTATTCAAGAATATTTGGAAGATAGGGGGTTTTTTGGTGGTTTCTTTTATGGGAGCTTTGGAAGGTATTGCGATAATATGAAACAAATGCAAATGGAATAGATAATTTCTAAAGGAAAAAAACAACTAGGTTGATGGTCCATTTTGCAAGAAAGAGAAAACATTAAAGTTGGCGTTATAAATTTATATGCTCCAATTATACTTACTCATCATGATAGACATTGGAAGGACCTTAGCATATTTTTGTTAAATACAATGATGATTCATACTTGTGGTCTATAGATTATTTTAGGGAAGGGGGAATTCAACATAATTTTATCTCCTTGAAAAAAAGAAGGGCGGTACTCCTGGATGGTCTAAATTATTGTAGGATTTTGCTTATTTGTCAATACAAATGGCCTTTGGGATGTTATATCTTCAATTTTTCAATATAGATGTGTTAATGCAATATTCGAACAGGGGTCAAATACCTGCCAACATTGAACTTTGGTCGGGCCTAGGAGGGGCAAGGTGGTTGATCTTGAAAGAATATCGGTTCCTCAAGGCCTATCTACCTACATCGCAAAGGAGGGGGGAAAAGGAAAGAGAGAAAGAAAATAAAAGGTGGTCATAGCCAAAACTCACAAGGATGGGTATAGCCGTATCAAGATACACACAACATCAACACTATGATGTAAACATAGAAATTCTACCTAATAGATCAACCAACCATGTCCCCACTCAACACTTAACACCATGGATTGAAGGTGAATTCCATAACCATTGTATGGGATGCATGAAACCTAGATAGAATTATAGTATGTACACCCAACTATCTTAAATAGAAATATCGTTAAGAAAAGCACATGAAATCCAGATACTAGAATTAAATGTGATCACTCAGAAAACCAAAGTAGAAATAAGTTCACTAAAGATACAAGGACCAAATCATAGACCAAACAGTAACATACTTATATTTACAACAGGGAAGACTTTACATATGAAGTATAATGGCTAAAGAGTCACCTTTTGGAATGGCTAACATGCTACTATTTATAGAGAATATACAGTAAGTTTGAATTACAACATTGATAGTGCTAGGTACTTAAATGAATGAATGTCCTGTTGATGCTCTGCTCTATGGAAGAATTATGGTTGTACGGAGGGGGTTAGGCACTTCTACATTGATATTAGGCCTTGATCACCCTCACATTCCTGTTGGGCCACAAATTTTGATCTACTTTACCCTTTCATGTGGTCAACGGGTCAAAATTGATCTCTCTAGGATTGTGCACTTTATATTGCTACATTTACGTCCATCGACATGTCGTACCAAGGTAGCCGATATCATTAATATATTTCGTTGGAGTCTCCCAATGCTTTGCTTTAGTGGGTAATAATTTTAGCTTTGGGAGGATTTTTGGGCATGTTCCTATTGGAAATTTGAGTGATTTTATGTTGTCATTGATGTCACATGGATCATTGATGTCACATGGATCACATTGAGTTTTGGTGGCCAAAGCATTTCATAAATAAGCATTTATGATATTTTGGAGAGCATGGATATATACAGGGTTTTTGTGAAAACCAAGGCAGGCAAAATAAAAGGTTTTATTTAAAACCATGGATGGCAGATTTGAAATGGGTTTTTCTTAAAACCCAGGTTGGCTTTTCGTTTCATCGAAAAAGGTGCCCCGGTGATGGAGATATTTAATTTTAAATATTTAAGTTTAAATTTTAAATTATTTAAAATTTAAAAATTAAAATTTAATTTATAGCGTCGACGTCAAAGAAAGGAAAAGGCATAAAACTAATATTTAAATTATAGCGCCGACGTCAAAGGAAAGGAGGAGGACACACACACACACATATATATATATATATGCCCAAAGTTTTGATTTATTTCTCTAAGCGCTCGATTTGATATTTGGATTCGAATGGTAAAAGAGCATGCGCATCGTGTGTCGAAGTGTGTGTGAAAAGGGTTTTAAAAGGCTTACGATTTTCGCGTTCATTGAAGAGACTATTGTGGAGTAAAGCCAAACGTATAGGCCTCCTTGGCCTAGTGGTTCATGTGTTGTGTGTGAAGCAGGAGGTCCTGCGTTCGATTCTTGTCGGAGGTGTTTTGTTGTGTTGAAACGCGTGAAGCGCGTTTTGTTTTTGAAGGGTGCAGATATTCACGGCATAAGGTTTTGTTGTGTGCTCCTTTTGAGCACGTGAGGGCGTGTGGCCCAACGACAGGTTGGTTGTGGTTAAGGCACTGAGCAAGGAAGGTCACGAGATCGAATCCCATCAGGGACAGAGGCAAGTTAATAATTTTTTGATATATTTTATTTTTCTAAAGTTGCCCTAGGAGGAATAAGGGTTATGATGCATGTTTAAAAAAAGGAGAGATTTTTGGTGATTTATTTTTTAGAAGTATATCATATTATATATCGTTGGAAAGCTTATTTCGAGGGCTATTTGATTAACTTGCTTAGAGGGAGAAATAAGGTGTGTGTAAAGAGATATTTCTGATTTTGTAAAGAGGTTCAAAAGTGAAGGTTGCTTTGTTCTTTTTCAAAAGAGATCAATTCATTTATGAAGTGACATGGTGTATGTTATTGAGTAGGAGTAATAAGGTGTTATTTGGATGTTATTGTTGTGTTATTAATCAAGATCTCTAACCCTTGTTGAAAGTTGAAAAAGAAAGTGTGTTGAGTGAGACAGATTTTGTGGACAACCAAAAGGCTTCTTCATCTTCATAAAAGGTATGGGCACATTCTCCTATTGATTGTTTATGGTGGTTGATTTCTGAAATATCATTGGAGAGAAAAGGATTAATTGTGGTTTCCTTTTCGAAAGTAGTTGGTTGAATGCTTCAAGGTTTTTTGGGTTGAGAGTTGCTATTAAACCTTGTTTTATAAGCATTGTTGTTGAAGCCATTAGTAGTGTGAAAAACCTGAGATAGGGTTTGAGAAGAACATGAGTATCATTGTTATGTGAAGAATGTTTTATTAGCATTGTTGTTGAAGCCCATTGGTTATGCAAAGAACTTGAACTTGAAAAGAACATGAGTATCATTGTTATGTGAGATTTGTGGTTGAGCATTGTTGGAAACATTTGAGTTGGTTGATACATGCTTGGACTAGGGTTTGTAAGAAAGAGTTGTTCCTTGTGGTAGTTGGTTGAGAAGAGTTGTTTGAGCCTAGTCAAGTGATTGTGTGAAGTGGTTGTTCAAGTTCCATGAAACAAACTATTCTATATTCTAGATTTGAGTTGAGATTGAGATTTGAGGATAGAACATATTGAGTCTCTAACAATTCTCTTTATGCTTCTATAAGATTGATTTGAGTTGAGATTGAGATTTGAGGATAGAACATATTGAGTCTCTAACAATTCTCTTTATGCTTCTATAAGATTGATTTGAGTTGAGATTGGGATTTGAGTATAGAACATATTGAGTCTCTAACAATTCTCTTTATGCTTCTATGAGATTGAATTATTGAGCAAGTTCTTGGTGAGCTTGCTAGAGTAGATTTGGGCAAGTTCTTGGTGAGCTTGCTAGTGCAGATTTGGGCAAGTTCTTGGTGAGCTTGCTAGTGCAGATTTGGGCAAGTTCTTGGTGAGATTGCTTGAGAAGATTTGGACAAGTTCTGTGTGAGCTTGTTGAGAAGATTTGGACAAGTTCTATGTGAGCTTGTTGAGCAGATTTGGACAAGTTCTGTGTGAGCTTGTTGAGCAGATTTGGACAAGTTCTATGTGAGCTTGTTGAGAAGGTTATGAGTGAGCCTATTGAGAAGGTTTTGAGTGAGCCTATTGATAGAGCTTTGGAGGTGATAGAGTATAGAGGATAGAGTCTCAGTGGATAGAGATCCAACAACTAACACAATTGAAGATAGATCTGAGTGAGGAGTCTTCAAGTGGAGAGAGATCCACCAATAAGTGTAGTAGAGAGACAGAGTCTTCTAGAAGATCACTAGCCAGAGCAGAAGGGGAAAGAGTTCTCCTATGGAAGAGATCCATGAACTTGAGATTAGGGGATCAACATCTCCTTTGGACAGAGATCCATAAACATTGTAATTGGGAAGGATTCCCAAAGAAATTGATTGAGAAAGTTTTAGTAAAATATTTTCTCCATGGAGTAGCCCACATTGGGTGAACCACATAAACTGTGGTGTCTCTATTGTGTATGGTGTTTTGTGCATTGCTTGATTACTGCTATTGATACTATTATCTATACACTGCATAATATTGAATTGAAAAGAAAAGTAAAAAGTGGTCTTATACTGTTCACCCCCCTCTCAGTATAAGCTTGTGTTCTTCAATTGGTATCAGAGCAGGTTCCTTCGAAAAGGCTAACAACTTGAGGGCAGATTCTACAAGAACACAGATGGCTTCACAGAATGGATCATCTACAAATAAGGCTCCACTATTTGATGGTAACAATTATGCTTTCTAGAGCATGAGAATGAAGAACTACTTGATATCACAAGGATATGAGGTATGGCAGATGGTTGCAAAAGAGTATAAGGTTGAAGGTGATCCCGAGGAAGATGAGACTATCAAGAAATTGGTTGAGATCAATGCAAGGGCAATGAATTGTATTCTGAGTGGGCTACGTGAGATAGATTTTGCAAAGGTCATGGTATGTAATTCAGAAAATGAAATGTGGACCAAGTTGTGGAATACCTATGAAGGAGATTCCAAGGTAAAGTTGGCAAAACTACAAACTCATAGAAAAATATTTGAGGAATTGAAAATGGAAGATTCTGAAGATATTGCATAGTTTTTACTTCGAGTTGATGAGATTGCTAACACCATGAGAGGTCTAGGATTTGAGATGAAAGAATCAGATGTTACTCAAAAGGTTTTGAGATCACTTCCCATGAAGTATGATGCAAAGGTTTCAGAAATAGAAGAAACAATGGATATCAACAAGCTAACAATGGAAGAACTACAAGGAACTCTCACAACTTATGAGATGAGGAGAAGTAAGCATCAAGTTCCAATAAAAGAAATTGCATTCAAGGCTTCAGAGAAAAAGAAAGGGAAAGTTTCAGAGATAGATAGAGATTCAGATAATGATGAGGAAGCTAACTTCATCAAAAGAAAAAAGGACTTAAGAAATTACAGGGATATGAAGAAAGTCAGATGCTACAAGTGTGGTGATTTTGGTCACTATGCATACAAGTGTCCACATGAAGAAAATAGTGATGATGAAAAATAGGGTCACAGAAGAAAAGAATATGGAAAGCATAAACATGACAAAGATGACAGATACAAGCAAAACAGGTATGAGAAGAAGAAAAGTTTTCGTAAGACAAAGAAAACTTTCTACATTGAAGAAGCAAGTGATGGTTCAGTTCACAACAATGAAGACCAGTCAGATGAAGAAGAATGTACATTCTTTGGAATAAATGATGAAAAGGAAGAACATCTATTCCTAGGAATAGAAGGTGAAAGAGAACAATGCTTTGTGTGTGGTCAAAGAGATCACAGATCAGGATATTGCAATGGCTTCAGTGATAGTGAAGATGAGATGACACATCAAGGAAACAGGTATGGTCAAAGAAATCTTGAGAGTTTGTTTGCTATAGAAGATTATAATGATCTTAGTGATAGTGAAGATGAAGAAGGGTTTTTCTATGGGATAAAAGAAATAGAAGAAGAACATTCACTCCAAATAGAAGAAATCCCACTTTTGGAAATAGAAAAAGAAGAAGTTAAACAAGAGAATATTGTGAGAAATATAGATGTCTCAGTTGATCTAAAGGAAGACTTCAATGATATCCATGAGCAACTACAAGAGGTTAAGGAGAATCTAAAATAATTGAGATGTTCCCTACTTGAGAAGTTTGATCCATCACATGACTCAAAAGGTCAAGATATTTTCACTAAGAAGGAAACATGTATTTTAGAGACAACAAAGATGGATGCCAATTTGCTATTTGACACAAATGAAGAGAAAGAAGAGGAAGGTTCCAAAGCACCAAAGGTCTCATATTTTAGGTCTGGGGAATCACACTCAAAAGGAAAGGAAGTTCTAAAAGATGAAAGCAAGGAAGCACCTAAGATTTATGAAGAAAGTTCCAAAGTTCCTATGGCTCCAAACATCCAGTTTGGATCTTGTTTTGAGATAGGTGAATCAAGTTCAAAAGGAAAAGAAATTCTTGAAGAAGAAAGCAAGGAAGAAATTAAGGAAGAGGATTTAGATGCTACAAAGAACATTCAAGGATACAATGCACAAGTCAAAGATGATTACAAGGATAATGATCAAGAAAGGTATGAGGAACCAAGGCATGAACAAAGGGATTTTCAAGGACATTGTTTTTCTTGTAATGGATTTGGACACAGGGCTATACACTGCAGGATCCATGGATCAAAGAAGTTTGATTTTGCTAGAAGAAACTTCAAAGGAAGAAGGTATGGTTTTCAGGGACATTGCTTCTTATGCAACAGGATTGGTCATAGAGCTTCTCAGTGCAAAGAAAATGAGCAACATGGTTTTGGTTTTAGAGCTACACAAATCAGAAGTCATGGTCATAATGGTCATGAAAACAGAACTTCACAATACAGGGTTCAAGAAAGGAATGGATATGGAAATTATTTCAAGAAAGAATTCAGGATATGGGCACCATCCAAAGGCTACAATATCAAGTGTTTTAATTGCAATAACTTTGGACATATTGCAAAATGGTGTAGGACTCAATTCCAAACAAGTTCAAGACAAGAAGGTCAAGCAGTTTCAAGGCAAGAAGGTCAAACAGGTTCAAGACAAGAAGATCAAGTAATTCATCAAGAGAAGGATATCAAAAAAATATGGAAGGAAGTTGACAGAGGAAAGAAACAATGTAATATGGGAGTAAATGTACTCCCACCCCAAAATTAATCACCTCAATAGAGAAGGTGGTGAGGGGGCTAAGCTTAAGAGTCATATATTTTAGCCCCATAGGTGTCCCTTTTGCCATTGATGTCAAAGGGGGAGAGATTTGAGTTAGAGGGAGAGAGCATTGAGTTAGGGGGAGCAGCCTCCAAAGAGAGCATTGAGTTAGGGGGAGCAGCCTCCATAGAGAGTATTGAGTCATGGGGAGCAACTTTGATTCTCAGAGATGGTTTTTGTAGTGATTGTGGTGATTTACAATAGAGGTGTTGCCATCAATGACAAAGGGGGAGATTGTTGGAAATTTGAGTGATTTTATGTTGTCATTGATGTCACATGGATCACATTGAGTTTTGGTGGCCAAAGCATTTCATAAATAAGCATTTATGATATTTTGGAGAGCATGGATATATACGGGGTTTTTGTGAAAACCAAGGTAGGCAAAATAAAAGGTTTTATTTAAAACCATGGATGGCAGATTTGAAATGGGTTTTTCTTAAAACCCAGGTTGGCTTTTTGTTTCATCGAAAAAGGTGCCCCGATGATGGAGATATTTAATTTTAAATATTTAAGTTTAAATTTTAAATTATTTAAAATTAAAATTTAATTTATAGCATCGACGTCAAAGAAAGGAAAAGGCATAAAACTAATATTTAAATTATAGCACCGACATCAAAGGAAAGGAGGAGGACATATATATATGCCCAAAGTTTCGATTTATTTCTCTAAGCGCTCGATTTGATATTTGGATTCGAATGGTAAAAGAGCTTGCACATCGTGTGTCGAAGTGTGTGTGAAAAGGGTTTTAAAAGGCTTACGATTTTCGTGTTCATTGAAGAGACTATTGTGGAGTAAAGCCAAATGTATAGGCCTCCTTGGCCTAGTGGTTCATGTGCTGTGTGTGAAGTAGGAGGTCCTACGTTCGATTCTTGTCGGAGGTGTTTTGTTGTGTTGAAACACGTGAAGCGCGTTTTGTTTTCGAAGGGCGCAGATATTCACGGCATAAGGTTTTGTTGTGTGCTCCTTTTGAGCACGTGAGGGCATGTGGCCCAATGGAAGGTTGGTTGTGGTTAAGGCACTGAGCAAGGAAGGTCACGAGATCGAATCCCGTCAGGGACAGAGGCAAGTTAATAATTTTTAGATATATTTTATTTTTCTAAAGTTGCCCTAGGAGGAATAAGGGTTATGATGCATGTTTAAAAAAGGAGAGATTTTTGGTGATTTAATTTTTAGAAGTATATCATATTATATATCGTTGGAAAGCTTATTCCGAGGGCTATTTGATTAACTTGCTTAGAGGGAGAAATAAGGTGTGTGTAAAGAGATATTTCTGATTTTGTAAAGAGGTTCAAAAGTGAAGGTTGCTTTGTTCTTTTTCAAAAGAGATTAATTCATTTATGAAGTGACATGGTGTATGTTATTGAGTAGGAGTAATAAGGTGTTATTTGGATGTTATTGTTGTGTTATTAATCAAGATCTCTAACCCTTGTTGAAAGTTGAAAAAGAAAGTGTGTTGAGTGAGACAGATTTTGTGGACAACCAAAAGGCTTCTTCATCTTCATAAAAGGTATGGGCACATTCTCCTATTGATTGTTTATGGTGGTTGATTTCTGAAATATCATTGGAGAGAAAAGGATTAATTGTGGTTTCCTTTTCGAAAGTAGTTGGTTGAATGTTTCAAGGTTTTCTGGGTTGAGAGTTGCTATTAAACCTTGTTTTATAAGCATTGTTGTTGAAGCCATTAGTAGTGTGAAAAACCTGAGATAGGGTTTGAGAAGAACATGAGTATCATTGTTATGTGAAGAATGTTTTATTAGCATTGTTGTTGAAGCCCATTGGTTATGCAAAGAACTTGAACTTGAAAAGAACATGAGTATCATTGTTATGTGAGATTTGTGGTTGAGCATTGTTGGAAACATTTGAGTTGGTTGATACATGCTTGGACTAGGGTTTGTAAGAAAGAGTTGTTCCTTGTGGTAGTTGGTTGAGAAGAGTTGTTTGAGCCTAGTCAAGTGATTGTGTGAAGTGGTTGTTCAAGTTCCATGAAACAAACTATTCTATATTCTGGATTTGAGTTGAGATTGAGATTTGAGGATAGAACATATTGAGTCTCTAACAATTCTCTTTATGCTTCTATAAGATTGATTTGAGTTGAGATTGAGATTTGAGGATAGAACATATTGAGTCTCTAACAATTCTCTTTATGCTTCTATAAGATTGATTTGAGTTGAGATTGGGATTTGAGTATAGAACATATTGAGTCTCTAACAATTCTCTTTATGCTTCTATGAGATTGAATTATTGAGCAAGTTCTTGGTGAGCTTGCTAGTGTAGATTTGGGCAAGTTCTTGGTGAGCTTGCTAGTGCAGATTTGGGCAAGTTCTTGGTGAGCTTGCTAGTGCATATTTGGGCAAGTTCTTGGTGAGCTTGTTGAGAAGATTTGGACAAGTTCTATGTGAGCTTGTTGAGCAGATTTGGACAAGTTATGTGTGAGCTTGTTGAGCATATTTGGACAAGTTATGTGTGAGCTTGTTGAGAAGGTTATGAGTGAGCCTATTGAGTAGGTTCTGAGTGAGCCTATTGATAGAGCTTTGGAGGTGATAGAGTATAGAGGATAGAGTCTCAGTGGATAGAGATCCAGAAACCAACATAATTGAAGATAGATCTGAGTGAGGAGTCTTCAAGTGGAGAGAGATCCACAAGTCAGTGCAACAGAGAGACAGAGTCTTCTAGAAGATCACTAGCCAGAGTAGAAGGGGAAAGAGTTCTCCTATGGAAGAGATCCACGAACTTGAGATTAGGGGATCAACATCTCCTTTGGACAGAGATCCATAAACATTGTAATTGGGAAGGATTCCCAAAGAAATTGATTGAGAAAGTTTTAGTAAAATATTTTCTCCGTGGAGTAGCCCACATTGGGTGAACCACATAAACTGTGGTGTCTCTATTGTGTATGGTGTTTTGTGCATTGCTTGATTATTGCTATTGATACTATTGTCTATACACTGCATAATATTGAATTGAAAAGAAAAGTAAAAAGTGGTCTTATACTGTTCACCCCCCTCTCAGTATAAGCTTGTGTTCTTCAGTTCCTTTATCTTTCAACCTCCCAAAGTTATGCCCAATGATATTATGAAGGGAGTGGTGATCGGGATTGATTCATCATTATCACCTTTCCAAAAAAATTTCCATTCCATCATCCCAGATCAGGGTAGGATTTTTAGTACAAACCATTCTTTATTGACTCTCAAAATATCTACATTAGCTAGGGTGGGCCTTTTGAACAATGCTAGAGTCTCTTTTATCTGCTCGGATGTGATCTAAGGAATACCATTGGTTCTTTATCTGGGTGGGACTTTAGGGCAGGAACTATTGTTTCACCATCCCCTTCTTTCATCCATCTATTGGACAAACATTTAGGATCCCATTTTTTTGCCCAAAGGTTGTAGTGGGGATTTGGGATTCTCATTGAGAATTCGTCTACCCAATTATCTGCCCGACCTCATAATTAGCCAAATTTGATGCATCTAGGCTATCCATCATCTTTTTACTCTTCTGAATTCAAATTACACCTTGACCATCAATGCAAGTGCTTGCTATCCATACCTCAAAATTTGGCCGCTTTATGGAACATCATCAGAGTGGGTGAGAAGGTTGTAAAATTTCACCCACACTCTTAACAAATTACAAGTGTTTTCCATCTCGTGGAAAATAGAACCCAGGTAGAGACTTAAAGTGCATAAAAATTTTAAACAAGGAAGGGGAAGAGGAGAAGAATGATAAAGGAGATAAACAATTATAGACAGATGAGACTGCAAGACAATGGAGGAAGAAGGGTGGTGCAAAACAATTAACAAGATGAAACACTACAGAGAGGAGGGAGGGAAAGAAAACTATCAAAAAAAATAATAAGCAAAATGGGGAGACGAGGAGAAGATGACACAAGAGAAAATGGGAAGACATGGGAATCACTAGAGGCATCGAGATGGATGTCAACCAAAATCATTGAAGACAATCAGGGCAAGGGGAAAGCAGAGAAAAATTAATAATATGAAGAGGAGGGGAAACAAAAGGAAAAGCAAATCGAGATGTATCAGATAAAATCAATAGGGTGGATGGCCCATTCCATGAGATGCCCCTAGGGATTACCATCTTCTAAACATACCCCACCAATTACCCAAAATATTCCAAGAGTATTAAAGTTTCCACAACAGGAAATGGGAAGACATGGGAAGCACTAGAGGCATCGAGATGGATGTCTTCAACAAAAATAATTGAAGAAAACCAGGGTAGGGGGAAAGCAGAGGAAAATGAATAATACGAAGAGGAGGGGCAACGAAAGGAAAAGCAATTCAAGATGTATCAGATAAAACAAATAGGGTGGATGGACCATTCCATGAGATACCCCTAGGGATTACCATTTTCTAAACATACCCCACCAATGACCCAAAATATTCCAAGAGTATTAAAATTTCCAGGGACATTTGCCTCTCTTATAATTCATTTTCTTTATAGAATTCAACAAGGATTCCTATTTACTAACTACTATCTACCATGGGGTCATTATGTTTTAGTTGCGCTCTACGACTTGCACTTCCTGACCATATCTGCAATTGTGAATGTGGCTCTATTTATAGTAGGCTTTCATAGGTCATGATATTTCCTTCATGTGATATTGTATTTCCAAGGACATTATAGCATGACATTATATTTCCAAGGACAAAAAAATAATGGAACGAACAAAAAATAGGGGAGAAGGAAAATGAGAAGAGAAATGGAGGGATAGAAAGAAAGTATTATGTTTTCAATGCAACCTGGGAAATCCTCCCATGTTTCTTTCTTCATATTTTCTAGCACCCTAGCCAGCTGGAAATTCACTACTGGAGTGCTTTCCTTGCAAGCTACGAACAAAATGATGATACCATATGAGTGACCATGCATCCTACACACTTTTATTTACTTGCCACATTATTTACACAAAAATGTGGTGTGCTGAGCATACCTGAGCCAAGGATACTTATGCAAATCATCCTATGAATCTACAATGACCAGATGATATGACACCAAACTTGAGTCATTTTTTGTATTCCATATGGCACCTATCATGATGTCTCATAATTATGATTAAATAATAATTCTTCTCCTTACTTTTCCTGAGCACCTTGGTTCTTGGGCCATCAAAAAATAGAGTGGCAACTAATTTTGCCATGTCATTCCTCCTTGTAGAAGGTGGAATGTTTAGGTGTTGACTCCAATGTAGCCATTTTTTAAGACTAACCTGCTACATCAGTCTTGTTGCATGCCCCTCCATTGCTATTGGGTCTTGGTCCTGGCTACATCTATCAACGTTGTCCTCTCGTGAATTTGAATGGATTTGGATTTGATCTGTTGAGTTGATATTGAGTGCATGGGTGTCATGGTAATTGTATTCCTAGAGTGGTCCTATTGTATGACATGGCATAGATTCTACTAGAAAGGTGATTGTATAAGGCTTCAATAGCTCCAACTCTCTAGTAAACATATGTTCAGCTCTGATAGCCTCCTCGTAGAGTTGAGGAAATCTTCTTTCCCTAGATTGATACAGGAGGAGACCGATATCAGAGTTGAAAGTCAAGATGTAGTATTGATATGCTTGGGCAAAGTACGAGATGAGTTGACAGAGAATTCTTCTCCAACTCCTCTCAAATTGAAAATTGAAGTTTGTAACACTTTCAAGAGGGTTATTCTTGATAAATGAGAACTGGGTTCCTTAAAAGAGGTTCTCAAATATGCCAAACATATCCAAGAGTGTCTCATCCAAATATACCCATGTGGAGATGCTCACTCGCTACAAGGTTTTGTACCAGATAAATTCTATGCCTTATAGAGAAATAAAAAACAACTTGATCATCACATCTTCATGCGTGATATCATGGAGGATAGCTAGAGAAGCCATATTTTCAAGGTTCTCACACACAACTCCTTTAGTACTATCATATCTTGGTAGGACCTTTAATACAATCTTAGGGATGTCATGCAGGTTAGGGATATTGAGGGGACTAGGATTCCAGCTAGGACAACTAAGTCGAGCCATTGAAGTACCAGTTCTTCAAACCTTCTGGATCCCATCACCAGGTTGGAGTCACTAGATGAGCATAATTTCTTTGCCAATGAGATCAAGACTACTCATCAAATCTTTAGTCCTATGGAATATATAATTATTTCAGCACATTGAGAGGGAAATGGTCTCAAAATCTATATCTTTTACATAAAGGATTCGCAATGTGATTATGCAAGATATGGGTAAACTAGAGTATCACCGAACTCTAATTTCATTAAACAATGAAGACCTTTTGAGTCCCCAACGGTGTCACCAAAAACTATTGGTGCGATATTTGGATAGGGTCCAAATCTCAACAAACATTGAATGACCACCAGGCCTGGGAGGGATAGGATGGTTGATCTTTGGAGAAGGCCCATTACTCAAGTCCTAGCTACCTACATCGTAAAGGAGGGAGGAAAAGGGAAGAGGAAAATAAAATAAAAGGTGGTCATAGCCAAAAATCATAAATATGGGTATAGCCACATCAAGACACATGCACCATCAACACTAGGGTGCAACACATGCATGCTACCTAATCGATAAGCCAACTATGGCCCCACTCAACACTTAGCACCATAGATTGAAGGTAAATTCTAGAACCAAAGTATGGGATGCATGAAATCTAGATACTATAATTACAACATGTACATATGACTAGCTTAAATTGAAATAAATCCTTAACCAGATATGAATGCAAATTTTAGAATCACCGAGCAAAGCACACAAAATTCAGATACTAGAATTAAACGTGATCACTCAAAAAACCAAAGTAGAAATAAGTTCACTAAAGATACAAGGTCCAAAAAAGAGTCCAAATAGTAGCATACTTATATTTACAACATGGAAGATTTTACATATGAATTGTAATGACTAAAGAGTTTCCCTTTGGAATGGCTAGCATCCCACTATTTATAGAGAATTTATAATAAGTTTGAATTACAATATTAATGGTGTTAGGTAGGAAAATATTGTTGAAATGGATGAATGTCCTATTGATGCTCTGCTATGTGGAAGAATGATGGTTGTTCGGAGGGGGTTAGGTGCTTTTTCATCGATTCAAGCCCTTGATCACCCTAACATTCCTATCGAGCCATAAATTTTGATCTACTTTACCCCTTCATGTGGTTAGTAGGTCAAAATTTATCATCTCCAAGATTGTGCACTTTAAATTGCTACGTTCGTGCCCATCGACAAGTCGTACCAAGGTAGTTGAGATGATTAATATAATTCCTTGGAGTCTCCTGATGCTTTGCTTTGGAAGATAATGATTTTAGCTCTAGTAGATTTTTGAGCATGTTCCTTTATCTATCAACCTCCCAAACTTCTACCCAATGATATTGTGACGGGACGGGTGATCAAGCTTGATTCATCATTATCACCTTCCCAAACTTTTGTCCATTTCATCATCCTAGATCAGGGTAGCATTTTGAGTATAGATGATTCCTTATTGACTCCCATAATCTCCACCTTAGCTAGGGCGGACCATTTGAACAATGTCGGAGTCCCTTTTATCTGCCCAGGTGTGATCTGAGGAATTTCATTGGTTCTTTATCTGGGTGGGAGTTCGGGGAAAGAACTATTATTTTACCATCTCATTATTCCATCCATCTTGGATGACCATTTGGGATCCCATTTTTTGACCAAAGGTTGTGGCAGGGATTTGGGATTTTGCATGAGAATTCGTCTACCCATTTATCCACCCAACCTCATACTTAGCCAAATTTTATGCATCTAGGCTATCTGTCACTTTTTTGGTTTTTTACCTTCAACTTCTAGGTCCACCTTGACCACCAATGCAATGGCTTGCTATCCATACTAAAAAATTTATCCGCTTTATGGAACATCATCAGAGTGGATGAGAAGTCTACAAAATTTCACCCACACTCTTGGTGACTTATAGGGGTTTTCCATATCGTGGAAAAAATAACCTAGGTAGAGACTTAAAGCATATAATACTTTTGAATAGGGAAGGGGAAGAGGAGAAGGATGAGAAAAGAGAAAAACAATTGTAGCTAGACAAGACTACAAGATAATGAAGGAAGAAGAGTGGTGCAAAACAATTAACAAGGGAAAATACTATGAAGAGGAGGGAGGAAAAGAAAACTATCGGTGAAAATAGTAAGAAAAATGGGGATACAAGGAGAAGAAGACATAAGAGAAAAGGGGAAGAAATGGGAAGCACCAAAGGCACCAAGATGGATGCCTTCAACCAAAAGGATTGAAGACAACCCATGCAAGGGAAAAGCAGAGGAAAAGAAATAGTACAGAGAGTTGGGGAGACGAAAGGAAAAACAATATGAGATCTATCAGATAAAACCAATAGGATGGATGACCCATTCCATGAGATGCCCCCAAGGATTACCATATCCTACACATACCCCACCAAGGACCCAAAATATTCCTAGAGCAAATAAATTGTTAGGGATATTTGCCTCTCTTGTTATAATTCTTCTTCTTTACAGAATCCAGCAAGGATCCCTCTTTACTAACTACTATCCACCATAGGTCCATTATGTTTCAGCTATGCTCTATGGCTTGCACTTCCTAACCATATATGTAATTGTGAATTTGGCTTTATTTATAGTAGGATTTCATAGGTCCTGAGATTCCCTTCATGTGATTTTATCCCTTGGTATTTGTTGATTGCATCCATTGGGCTACGAGGTTGCAACAACAAAAATAAAGGCACATACAACAAATAGGGGAGAATGAAAATGAGAAGAGAAATGGAGGGATAGAAAGAAAGTAATATGTTTCCAATGCAACCTGGGTTATCCTCCCATGTTCTATTTTTCACAGTTTCTAGTGCCCTGGCCAACTGATTATTCATTAGTATAGCACTTTCCCTGCAAGTCATGAACAAAATAATGAAGTCCTACTAGCGACCATATATACCACATAATTTTATTTATTTGCCACATTATTTACACAAAATGTGGCATGTTGAGCATGCCTGAGCTGAGAATACTTATGTAAATCATCCTATGAATCTACAATTATCAGACTAGATGACATCAAAATTGATTCGTTGTTTGTATTCCATTTGGAACCGACCATAGTGGCTCATAGTTACAATTAAATCGCAACTCTTCTCCTTAATTTACCTAAGCACCTTGGTGCTTAGGACATCGAAAAATAGAGTGGCAACTAATTTTACCATGTCATTCCTCCTTGTAGAAGGTGGAATGTCTAGGTGTTGACTCCAATGTAGCTCCTTTTCAAGACTGACTTGCTACATCAGTCCTATTGCATACCCCTACAACGCTAGTGGGTCTTGGTCCTGGTCGCATCCATAAATTTTGTCATCCCATGAATCTGGTTGGATCTGGGGTTGATATACTAAGCTGACCTCAAGTGCGTGGATGTCATGGTAATTTTCTTCCTAGGGTAGCCCCATTGTCTAGCATGGTACATATTCTACTAGAAAGGTGATTGTGTAAGGCTTTAATAGCTCCAAATATCTAGTCAACATATATTTGGCTCTTATAGCCTCCTCGTAGATTTGAGAAAATATGCTTTCTATAGATTGATATAGGAGGATATCGATATCAGAGTTGAAGGCTTGGATGTAGTGTTGAGCAAGGTGCAGTGACGAGTATTGTCATTGTTGTCAACATAGTCAGATAGATCGGTTGATGCAGTGGATAGGAGTTCAGAGGTTATTCAGAGTATGTACAGTGATGTTAAATGCTTATGAGGATGTTTTTGATGTTTGGGTGAAGTTGTTACAGGTTGTCCAAGAAGACCGAAGTGGCCCATATGCTAAAGATCAAAGAAAAAGCAAAACACCGCAAAGAGAAAAAAGTGTCGCGATATCGTGACATGTTGCATTTTCGCGGCCAAAAGAGAAGCAAAAAAGCAAAGGGAAAAAAGTGTCGCGATATCGCGACATGTTGCATTTTTGCGGCCAAAAGAGAAGCGAAAAAGCAAGGAGAAAAAAGTGTCGCGATATCGTGACATGTTGCATTTTCGTGGCCAAAAGAGAAGCGAAAAAGCAAGGAGGAAAAAGTGTCGCGATATCATGACATGTTGCATTTTCATGGCCAAAAGAGAAGCAAAAAAGCAAGGAGGAAAAAGTGTCACGATATCGTGACATGTTGCATTTTCGCGGCCAAAGCAAAGAGAAAATGCAAGGAGGAAAAAATGTCGCGATATCGCGACATGTTGCATTTTCACGGTCCAAAGCAAAGAGAAAGTGCAAGGAGAAAAAAGTGTCATGATATCGTGACATGTTGCATTTTCACGGTCCAAAGCAAAGAGAAAGAGCAAGGAGAAAAAAGTGTCGCGATATCGCGACATGTTGCATTTTCACGGTCCAAAGCGAAGAGAAAGAGCAAGGAGAAAAAAGTGTCGCGATATCGTGACATGTTGCATTTTCATGGTCCAAAGCGAAGAGAAAGAGCAAGGAGAAAAAAGTGTCACGATATCACGACATGTTGCATTTTTGCGGTCCAAAGCGAAGAGAAAGAGCAAGGAAAAAAAGTGTCGCGATATCGTGACATGTCGCATTTTAGTGACTCAAAAAGAGCAGGAGCAAAGAAACAAAAGTGTCACGATATCGTGACATGTTGCATTTTTGCCAAAGGACAAAGTAGTTGAAAGTGCATCTGATATTAGTGATGAACACCAGGATGGTGAAACTGAAGACTGCATAGTGACGTGGACCCATAAGGAATATTTAATGATTTGAAATCATTTAAGATGGTTGTTACACATGGAAAGAAGCGGATGCATGCCCATGTGGAGAAGGAAACGAAGGGCCTCAAAATAGAAACGAAAAGCCTTCTCGAAAACCAAAACACATGCATGCATAAGGGAAGGAGAAAACGAAAAGTCATGAAGGAGAAAACAAATAGTCATCGAAGGAGAAAACAAACAGTCATGAAGGAGAAAATGAACAGTCATCGAAGGAGAAAACGAACAGTCATGACCGAGAAAACGAACAGTCATGGTAGGAGAATATGGTGTCAATTATTTGCATGTGACGTGTTTGACGAAATGCCTTCTCAATATATACAAAAGGAGTTACATAAAGAAGGAGTTACAATTGACAAGTGGCATATGAGAATATGAAAGAAGGTGTTACAATTGACAAGTGGCATATGAGAATATGAAAGAAGGAGTTACAATTGACAAGTGGCGTATGAGAATATGAAAGGAGTTACACTTGGAGTTACAAAGAGAAAGGATAGTTATAAAAGGAGTGTTGCTTGGAGAATTTTTAAAGGGGGATTTTAGTGCGGGCGATAAGCGTGTGTGTTTTGTGAATTGTGGTAGACGTTGGGTAAGCAATAGACCAGTCAAGGTCTTGTAAAAGTGAAGGCATTTTTATGTCAATCTTCTAGTTTCAAAATGGAAGTCCAAGTTGGTGCTTGGCATTAGGGGTTGGTGCTCCTTCCAGTTGGTGCTGGTAAATCAGGGGTTGGTGCTCCTTCCAGTTGGTGCTGGTAAATCAGGGGTTGATGCTCCTTCCAGTGGGTGCTGGTAAATTGATTGTAAAGTTGGTGCTTTGCTAAGGCTGGATTTGGATGGGAGTCCAAACAGTCATTTTGAGGAGTAGCCAAATCGGTGAACCTCGGTACATCTTGTGTTGTGTGATGTTCTCTTGTTATACTTGCTTTATTTGGTTTTAAGTTTTCATTGTTTTGGCTTTAAGAGTTGAAGATTTAAGTTTAAAAGAGCTACACTGATTCACCCCCCCTCTCAGTGTCATTGTGATACTAACAATTGGTATCAGAGCCAGTTTCCCTTGTCAGGATAAATCAGCTAGGGTTGATCTTGGATTAGTACGCAATGGGTAAGAAGAATAGATCCTCCTCCAATAAGGCATCTCAGTCAGTTTTAGTTCCTGTGGAAGAGAAAATTGAACTAGAAAAGATAGGAGTGAATTCTGAAGTATGTGATGAAAACCTTGAGGTTGAAGTAGATCTAGAAGGTGAGTTGATCGCTGCACTTGAAGAGTTGAATATAGAAAGGAAAAAGAACAAAAGACTATCCAAGAAGTTGGAAGAATATGGGGATAAGATTGAAGATCTCTTCTTACAAATTCATAAAGCCAAGAAAATAGAAGAAGCCTTGAAGTCACACCTGGATGATAAAGTCGATGTATGTAGCAAACGTGAAGAGGAATCTAACAAAGTTATTAGTGATCTAAAGCTGCAAGTAGAAGAGTCCAAAAGGATTGAAGAAACTCTCAGGTCACAGATCAATGAGAAAGAGATTTTTTGCTGCAAACAAGAAGAAGAGATTGTTTTTTTGAAGAAACAACTAGAAGAGGCCAATACAAATCTCAAATTTGAGAAGAGCACAGAGTTGCTAGATGAAATGATAAGGCAACAAAGAAGCTCCATGGCTAAGCTTGGTCTTGGATATGAAGCTGAACAACCTTCATCTTCCAAATATGTAGAGAAGAAGAAGTTCACTGTTGAAGGATCGAAGCAAGAAAAGTTTGAAGTTGAATCTTCAAAAGGAAGAAAATATCAAAGGAGATCTACAGCAAAGCAACCACAACAAAAGAGGTTCTATCACTCTCACTCTATTCATAATAATGCTTTTAATGGCTATTGTTTTAGATGCAACCATTATGGTCACAAGGCAATTTATTGTGGATTGAATAATAGATCAAAGAGTTATGATGGTAGAAATACATCTGCTTTTCTGATTGAACACCATATGCAATGTTTTAAATGTAATGGTCATGGGCACATAGCAAGGTCTTGTCCAAGCACTTTTGTATCTAATCTAAGGCAAGACAGTAGATTTCATCAGACACAAAGAATGCAACACATACAGGGAATAAATCATGTGCATAAAAGAAAGGAAAATAATCATCCATCAAGGATGCACAAGAGACAACCACCCAAGAGAAATGTTCAAGTTCACGAAAAGGTTCAAAATAGGGATGTAGTTGAAAAACTCAAGCCCAAGTTCAAGAAATTTTGGAGAAAGAAAGAAGAAAGGAAATCATGTCTCCTTGGACTGAAGGAGACTACTCCTCTATTGCACTAAGCAACTCCAGGTAGCACATCCTTAGGGGGAGCAATCTTAAAGTTTTATTTTAATGCTCCTATGTATTTGTTTGGTTATCTGAGGATGAAAGGCAAGTAGTCAGGGGGAGTTGTCGTATAGTTGTCAAAGTGTGTTTCAGTTCATGTAGTTGTTTGTGGAGGTACCGTGAAGGGTGGTGATTAAATTGAGAGTTGTCACCATTGGTAGTATTGCTATATGTCAGTGTTGTACTTTTGATGGTTCTTACTGCCATTGTTCAAAGTTATGGATTATAATAGTTCAGATAATTTGGTTTAGTGAAAGAATGTTGCCCTAGCTGCATATATGTGTTTCGATAAAAGCAGTGTGTATTTGTACTACACATTGATGTGAAGATTGTTAGATCTATTATGATGCTTTGGTGAAAATATTTAATTCACATGCAAAATCAGAAAGCTCACATTTTATTATTGCATTCAAAGCGGCTACATGAGTAGGAAGTTACATCAATACAAATTGAGTACAAATATTCAGGAGACAATTTTCAGCAGCCAGGACACCTCAGTAGAATGGTGTGGTAGAAAGAAAGAACAAGACAGTGCAGGAAATGACATGGACTATGTTGATTGAGAGCAAAGTAGCAGATAAATTTTGGAAAGAGGCAGTCCATACTACGGTATACATCCAAAATAGGTGCATGTTGAGGATGCATGAAAGCAAAACTCCTTATGAGTTGTGGTTCGGTAAAAAGGCAACAATAAGATACTTTAAAGTTTTTGGCAGCAAGTGTTACATCAAAAGAAATGAAAAAAACCTTGGTAAGTTTGAAGATAGAGCTGATGAAGGTATTTTTCTTGGCTATTCATCAAAAAGCAAAGATTACAAATGCTACAACAAGAAGCTAAGGAAAATTGTGGATAGTGTCGATGTTAAAGTTGATGAAGGTAGGGAACGAGTAATTAGCTATGAAGAGAACTACCCAATTTATGAAGAGGTTATTGAAGGAGATGAGGTTGAGGAAACCTTTGCACCTATGGCTAGACTAGAGGCAATTAGAATATTTCTAGCTTTAGTAGTTTACAAGAATTTCAAAGTTTATCAAATGGATGTGAAATCAGCATTTTTGAATGGGAAACTTGAAGAAGAGGTTTATATTGAGCAGCCAGATGGTTTCCAACTTGGTGATGATCCCAACTTGGTTTGCAAGTTGAAGAAAGCATTATATGGCTTAAAACAGGCACCCCGAGCATGGTATGCAAGGCTAGACAACTATCTTACTCAACAAGGGTTCAAGAAAGGTATGGTGGATAGTAATTTGTATGTCAAAATAGAAAATGGCCATCTTATTGTTCTTGTTGTATATGTTGATGATATCATATTTGGCAGCAGCAAAGATGAGTGGTGTAAATATTTAGCAAATAAGATGCAGAAAGAATTTGAAATGTCAATGATTGGTGAACTTTCATATTTCCTCGGGTTGCAAGTTAATCAAAATGAGAAGGGCATATTTATTTCTCAAATTAAATATGTGAAAGAGATGCTAAAAAATTTCACAATGGAGGATTGTAAGCCAGTTAGCACTCCCATGACGACAAGTTGCAAGTTGAGCAAGGATGACAAATCTCCACATGTTGATCAAACCATGTACAGATCTATGATTGGGAGCTTATTGTACTTGACAGCTACCAGACCAGATATTTTGTAGGCAGTATGCATGGTAGCACGATTTTAGGCTAGTCCCAAGGAGACTCATGTGACAGTAGTGAAGAGGATTCTTCGGTACCTCAAGGGTACTATGGAGTATGGGTTATGGTATCCAAAAGGTAAGGACTTCACCCTTATTGCGTATTCAGATGCAGATTGGGCAGGATGTGTAGATGAAAGAAAGAGTACCAGTGGAGGTGCATTCTATCTTGGAGATAGGTTGGTCACGTGGCACAGTAAGAAACAAGAGTCAGTCTCCTTATCCATAGCAGAGGCAGAATATATTGCAGCGACAACGTGTTGTACGTAGGTATTATGGATGAAACAAACCTTGAAAGATCTTGGTATTAACTTTAGTGAGCCAATTTTAGTTAAGTGTGATAACACCAGTGCCATTAACATCTCAAAGAATCTGGTTATGCATTCTCGCACAAAACATATTGCTATTCGATATCACTTTTTGAAGGAGAAAGTTGCGGAAGGTGAGGTTAAGTTGGATTTTGTTCCAACAACAGAGCAAGTAGCGGATATCTTCACAAAACCGTTGCCCAAGGAAGTCTTTGAGTACCTTCGCAATAAATTGGGAGTGGTCACGCTTCCCAAGAATTGACTAGCTATCGGGACCACATTCTCGGGGGGAGCATTTGTGTATTTGTTTATCTTTTTGCTCATGTTTGTGATTTTTGCTAAGTGTAATAATTTTTTCTTGAGAATGTTGTGCATGGACTCAGGGGGAGTTTGCAGCAGCCCTTTGGTATTGTTGTCAAAGGGGGAGAAGAGTTACAGGAAATTGCACAAGAGTTATAGGAAATTGCATGTGTGTTGCCAACAATTCCAAAGGGGGAGATTGTTGAGCAAGGTGCAGCGACAGTATTGTCATTGTTGTCAACACAGTCAGATAGATCGGTTGATGCAGTGGACAGGAGTTCAGAGGTTATTCAGAGTATGTACGGTGATGTTAAATGCTTATGAGGATGTTTTTGATGTTTGGGTGAAGTTGTTACAGGTTGTCCAAGAAGACCGAAGTGGCCCATATGCTAAAGATCAAAGAAAAAGCAAAACACCGCATCGAGAAAAAAGTGTCGCGATATCGCGACATGTTGCATTTTCGTGGCCAAAAGAGAAGCGAAAAAGCAAAGGGAAAAAAGTGTCGCGATATCGCGACATGTTGCATTTTCACGGCCAAAAGAGAAGCGAAAAAGCAAAGAGAAAAAAGTGTCGCGATATCGTGACATGTTGCATTTTCACGGCCAAAAGAGAAGCGAAAAAGCAAGGAGAAAAAAGTGTCGCGATATCATGACATGTTGCATTTTCGTGGCCAAAAGAGAAGCGAAAAAGCAAGGAGAAAAAAGTGTCGCGATATCGCGACATGTTGCATTTTTGCGGCCAAAAGAGAAGCGAAAAAGCAAGGAGGAAAAAGTGTCGCGATATCGTGACATGTTGCATTTTCACGGCCAAAGCAAAGAGAAAATGCAAGGAGAAAAAAGTGTCACGATATCGCGACATGTTGCATTTTCACGGTCCAAAGCAAAGAGAAAATGCAAGGAGAAAAAGTGTCACGATATCGCGACATGTTGCATTTTTGCGGTCCAAAGCAAAGAGAAAGAGCAAGGAGAAAAAAGTGTCACGATATCGCGACATGTTGCATTTTCATGGTCCAAAGCGAAGAGAAAGAGCAAGGAGAAAAAGTGTCGCGATATCGTGACATGTTGCATTTTCATGGTCCAAAGCGAAGAGAAAGAGCAAGGAGAAAAAAGTGTCACGATATCGCGACATGTCACATTTTCATGGTCCAAAGCGAAGAGAAAGAGCAAGGAAAAAAAGTGTCGTGATATCGTGACATGTCGCATTTTCATGACTCAAAAAGGGTAGGCAGGCAGAGAAACAAAAGTGTCGTGATATCGCGACATGTTGCATTTTTGCCAAAGGAACAGAGTAGTTGACAGTGCATCTGATATTAGTGATGAACACAGGATGGTGAAACTAAAGACTGCATAGTGACATGGACCCATAAGGAATCTTTAATGATTTGAAATCATTTAAGATGGTTGTTACACATGGAAAGAAGTGGATGCATGCCCATGTGGAGAAAAGGAAATGAAGGGCCTCAAAATAGAAATGAAAAGCCTTCTCAAAAACCAAAACACATGCATGCACAAGGGAAAAAAAGGAGAAAATGAACAGTCATGAAGGAGAAAACGAACAGTCATCAAAGGAGAAAACGAACAGTCATGACCGAGAAAATGAACAGTCATGGTAGGAGAATATGGTGTCAATTATTTGCATGTGACGTGTTTGACGAAATGCCTTCTCAATATATACAAAAGGAGTTACATAAAGAAGGAGTTACAATTGACAAGTGGCATATGAGAATATGAAAGAAGGTGTTACAATTGACAAGTGGCATATGAGAATATGAAAGAAGGTGTTACAATTGACAAGTGGCGTATGAGAATATGAAATAAGGAGTTACACTTGGAGTTACAAAGAGAAAGGATAGTTATAAAAGGAGTGTTGCTTGGAGAATTTTTAAAGGGGGATTATTTTGTGAAGCGCGAACAAGCGTGTGTGTTTTGTGAATTGTGGTAGACGTTGGGTAAGCAATAGACCAGTCAGGGTCTTGTAAAAGTGAAGGCATTTTTATGTCAATCTTCTAGTTTCAAAATGGAAGTCCAAGTTGGTGCTTGGCATTAGGGGTTGGTGCTCCTTCCAGTTGGTGCTGGTAAATTAGGGGTTGATGCTCCTTCCAGTGGGTGCTGGTAAATTGATTGTAAAGTTGGTGCTTTGCAAAGGCTGGATTTGGATGGGAGTCCAAACAGTCATTTTGAGGAGTAGCCAAATCGGTGAACCTCGATACATCTTGTGTTGTGTGATGTTCTCTTGTTATACTTGCTTTATTTGGTTTTAAGTTTTCATTGTTTCGACTTTAAGAGTTGAAGATTTAAGTTTAAAAGAGCTACACTGATTCACCCCCCCTCTCAGTGTCATTGTGATACTAACATGTAGTACTGATATACTTGGGCAGAGGATGGGATGATTTGATAGAGAATTATTCTCCAACTCCTCTCAAATAAAACATTGAAGTCTGCAACACTTTCAAGGAAGTTCCTCTTGATAAATTAGAACTAGGTTAGTAGTTAGAATAGGCTCTCAAATTCTCCAAATGTATCCAAGAGCGGCTTGGCCAAATATTCCCATGTGGAGATTCTCCCTCATTGCAAGGTTTTGTACCAGAGTAATGCTTTGCCTTCAAGAGAAATAACAAGCAGTATGATCATCACATATTCATGTGTGATATCATGGAGGGTAGCTAGGGAAGCCATATTTTCAAGGTGCCTACTTACAGCTCCTTTAGTATCGTAATATCTTGGTAGAGCCTCTAATGCAACCTTAGGAATGTTGTACAGGGGAGGGATATTAAGGGAACCATGATCAACTAGGATAATTAAGTTGAACCATTAAAGTACCAGTCCTTCAGACTTTCTAGATACCATCACTAGTTTGGAGTCGTTAGATGAGCATACTTTCTCTGCCAATGAGGTCAATACTACTCATTAAATCTTGAGTCCTCTAAGATATAGAACTATTTTAGCACATTGAAATATAATTGGTCTCAAAATATAGATTTTTTACATAGAGGAGTCACTAGGTGATTATGCAATATAAGGGTAAACTAGAGTATCATCGAACTCTGATTTCCTTAAATAATGAAGACCTTTTCGGTCCCCAAAAAAGTTACCAAAAATTATTGGTGCAAGATTCAGATAGAGGTCAAATATCAACCAACATTGAATGGCCACCAGGCCCAAGAGATGTAGGGCGGTTGATCTCTGGAGATGATTGATTCCTCAAGTCATAGCTACCTATGTTGTAAAGGAGAGAAAAAAGGGAAGAGGGAAAGAAAATAAAAGGTGGTCATAGTCATAACTCACAAGGATGGCTATAGTCGCATCAAGATACATGCACCATCAACACTATAATGTAAACACAGGTATGATACCTAACATATCATCCAATTGTGCCCCCACTAAGCACTTAGCACCACATATTGAAGGTAAATTCTAGAACCAATAGATGGGATGCATGAAATCCAGATACTAGAATTACATGTCCACCCGACAAGCTTAAATAGAAATAAACCCTTAACCTGATATGAATGTGAATTCCAAAACCATTGAGCAAAGCACACAAAATATTGATACTATAATTAAACGTGATCACTCAAATAGCCAAAGTAGAAATAAGTTCACTAAAGATACAAGGGCCAAATCAGAGACCAAATAGTAGTATACTTATATTTACAATATGGAAGACTTTACATATGAATTGTAATGGTTAAAGAGTCGCTTTTTGGAATGGCTAGCATCCCACTATTTATAGATAATTTATAGGAAGTTTGAATTACAATATTAATGATGCTAGGCGAGAAAATATTGTTGAAATAGATGAATATCCTGTTGATTCTCTACTTCATGGAAGAATGACGATTGTTCGAAGGGGTTTAATGCTTCTGCATCAATTTGATCCCTTAATCTCATAAAAATTCATGTTGATCCATAAATTATAATCTAATTTACCCCTTCATCTGGTCAACAAACCAAAATTGATCATCTTATAGATTGTGCACTTTAAATTGCTACCTTCGCACCATCGAAAAGTCATACCAAGGCAGCTGAGATCATTAATATTTTTCCTTGGAGTCTCTAGATGTTTTTCTTTGGTGTAAAATAATTTTAGATATGGGTGGATTTTTTGGGAATTTTCCTTTATCTATCAACCTACCAAACTTTCACCCAACGATATTATGAAGGGATGGGTGATCGAGCTTGATTCATAATTATCACCTTTCCAAAATTCCATCCATTCCATCATCCTAGGTCAAGTCAGACTTTTGAGTATATACCATTCCTTATTGACTCCCAAAATATCCACCTTAGCTAGGGTGGGCCTTTTGAATAATTTTGGAGTCCCTTTTATTCACCCGAGTGTGATTTGAGGAATGCCATTAGTTATTTATCTAGGAGGGATTTTGAGGTAGGAACATTTGGGATCCCATTTTTCTACCCAAAGGTTGTGGCAAGGATTTGGAATTCTCCTTGAGAGTTTGTTTGCCCATTTATCTGCCCGACTTCATCCTTAGCCAAATTTGATACATTCGGGTGATTCGTCATCTTTTCGCTCCTCTACCTTCAACTTCCAGGTTTTCCTTGACCATCAATGCAAGGGCTTGCTAGCCATACTAAAAAATTTAAATGATTTATGGAACATCATCAGAGTGGGTGAGAAGGCTAAAAATTTCACCCATAAGATGAGATCATAAATGCATTGTGTAAACTCATATAGCTAAAAAATTAGATAGATTTTTGTTTTCCAACACATGGCTGCAAACAAAGCATACAATCTCTTCAAAAAATTTATTGCAAGCAATATTAGATCTTAAACCCATTCTCTTGAGATATACTATACTTAATAATAGTCATCTAAATTCATTTTGATTTTATCTTGTGCAGCTCCAAGACCTTGATTTCTTCTAGATGGTTATGTTATGATGGGATGAAGAAAATTTTGAAGGATCACATATGTACAAGTATGGGCATTTTTATATAAGCCCATTGAAATATTTGATGTATTTATCCTTAGAAATATTGGTTAAACCACATTTATGATTAACCTTGATTAAAGGGTTTAATACATTTATTATATTATAATTTAACCTTCAAGTCAAGTTATGTTGGCTTGAGGTTAACATTTAATTGGGGATTTGGTATCACTATAAATAGCCCCCAATGATTAATTTATTGTATTAGTTTGTGATATGTGAGATCATGGGGATGCCTATGGGAACCTACCATTTATTTATTTAATCGATTATCTCTATTTGTTTCGCTTGTCTCTCTTTTTCTATTTTCATCTATAGGATCTTTAATTTTGATCTTCTTCCTTTTTTTGTATATGATTGTGGTGAATGAATGTTTTAGAATATTTTTGAAAAATAATGTGAATTTCAATGGTATTATATCCAATACAAAGAAACTTCAACCAATTAATATAAAAGTGATATAAGACAAATCATAGAAAAAATATAAAAAAAATCAGGTTCTTTATATTCATTGTGAAGTTTTTGGGGGTATGAGTTTAGCACTTAAAAAAAAAAAATCGTTTTGATACCCCTTTTGTCTTTGAAATTTTACCTCTTTTTTCTCCAAATTTGAATTTAAAATCATAATATTCCATGTTACGTAGTAGGAAGAGGTAGGGAGACACTCATTTTTTTTCTAGAGGGAATATGGTATTGATACTTTTTTAATTGTGAATCCAAGTTTGAAGTCATTGACATTGAGTGGTATAATGATTAGGCACTCATGAAACATGTCAAAAGTTAGTGATTCAAATTGCAATCAACTTGATTGTTTTTGCTTTCCACTAGGGAAAACACGTAGTGTTTAGAAGCAAGGAATACTATTGCTTTGAGGGTATTTCTTATTTTTTTGATGTTGTGGTGCAATGATAAGGCCCTTTTGTGTAGATGCTTGGTTCGAAGTATAGAAATCGTATCCCTCACCATTAATGCACACAATGTTTTGTAATTTATTTTTATTATATCTTAATTTATCACTTATTAGAGTTCCTGACTAGTGAACCATTATGGACAAATGGTAAGGTTCTTAGCCAGTGATATGGAGGTCTTGAGTTTTGAGGTATTGGAGTGGGGATTTACTACACTTTATGCACAAGGCTCATGATTTTTTACAAATATAATTATTCTTTGTTGCAATGTGACTAAGTGCACTTCATGTTTTTTAAATCATTTAGATCACAACTATCAAGGTTTAACAAGCTAGGACATTCCTTACTAGAAAGACTCAAGTTTGATTCTCATCACTAATGTAGCTGGAAATTGCACAAATAATATCTTATATAGAAACATATATATAGGCATTCACCAATAAAATTATTTCAACTATTGACTTCCTATTTGCCATTGTAGCTAGTTAGCGGTTTAGTGAGAGGGATGACATCAACACAACACAATAGGTATTCTGATGACATGTGGTAATTTTTGGTTGGTCCATTATTTTCCTAAGGTATGACTATTATTTTTTTAATTTTCAATTCTAATATACCTAAAATTCTAGAGGCTATAATTTTTGTATATCAAAGTGTTTCAAGCCTCTTTTTATATTAAACAAACTTTTAAGCTCTATATATTGGTGACATTAGATCAAGGACATGTTATTTTTTTGTGGAACTTTTTTGTGTTAAACGGACCCAATTGTCATTCTACTGTTTAAATATAGCATGATATTAACTCTAATAGGTCCATTAGTGTGGCAATTGGTAAACTTGCTCATATCCAACACATATATGGTTCAAACCTGTATAGCTAGTAAAGTTGATTTTGGCTGGTATTTTCTTCTTATAGTTGTGTCATGAGTAGTATTTTTAGGTCATAGGTTCAAAATTCACTTCCTTTCATTCTTTTATTGTAACACTCAAGGTTTTATGTCTTTAGGAAGCATCGAACATCTAATTCCAACTGAGCTTAATGGTGTAGCAATTGGTCAGTTGTATTGTATTTAAGAGAATAAGAGTTCAATTTCATATTTTTATCTTTTTGCACACTTCTCTCACAATGTGCCTCTTTCCCATGTCTAAGACATGGTGTACTCTCTAACTCCAATAGCCCATTGGCATGGTGGTTGGTAATCTTTTAGATGCATTATGAATAGATTTTGGATGGTCAATGCAAGGCATATTTTACTCTTATGGACCTCTTTCTAGTCATTAGGATTGATTATTTAGAGACATGCCTATTACTTCATGATTCAAATGATTTCTTTTGATATTAGAGAACAAATTGTAATTGCCATATTACATGTTGAAAATATTCTCATGAGAACCTCATCATATTGATTTGGTAGGTGGAGTCACAACTTCATATTCATTGACAAATTGATCTAGTTCATGTATCTTTGGTTAGAGAAGATAATAAGATTTATTATCCAACTCAAGATTTCATTAGGGGTGAATATTTACCATTTATAATGTATGCATTCCTTGGTACCTTAGTTTATATTATGAAAGGGTGTTGAAATATCTATAATCTAACCTTATCGATTCAAGATCAACAATGATGAAGTGCCTATGAGTGCTCTTAATGTATCATATAGGAAAGTTCTATGGAATACTTTAGGAATTCTCTATGTAATCCTAAGAGTATTTTATATATAAGCCTATGAGCATCTTTCTATGTAAGCCTATGAGCATATTTCTATGTAAGTCTATGTGCATGTTTATGTAGGACTATGGGTATATTTGAGGTATTCACCCTTAGAAATATTAGTTAAACCACCTCTATGGTTGACCTTGATTAAAGGGTTTAATATATATATTGTTAGATTTTGGTGATGTATATTAATGGATATGCAACCACAAGATGTAAAATATGCAGGCTATGATAAGTATATGATAATGGTACTTAAATATACAGGAAAATAAGAGAATAGAATTCTGCAATAAATCAATAAAATACCATTAATGAAGCTCATGAAAATAGTACAATGCAATATAAGTTAGGACTATGAACACTCCAAAATTTTACAACGAATATCTACATTGTACATACCCACTACTAAATAGTAACATTGTCTCTCACTCTTCCACACTATAACTCAAGGTATATATAAGATAAGTTATTTGGGATTTACTCTACCTATTCCTATGACTTATGTACATGTGGACTACATGCACATTTATATTATTGCACATTCAAACACTTGTGCATTTATTATTTCTTCTCCAAGTAACTACTTAACATAAGATAAACTCATAATCTAATAATGTACCTAAGGAGGTACATTGACATGTACCCAATAATGTAATATATTCTCTAACACCCCCATGTATTACATTATTTAGATATTGAAGAATTTAGTCTTCAATATGGATCTTGTTTTAAATATTATGGTTCTTCCATTTCTTCTGCTTTGGTCTTCATGTTGTATTTGTCTTTAAGATGTTCTTCAACTTGGTTCGGTCCTTTTCCTTCATTTGATTCAAACTTTGTACTCTCTTCATTATATTCTCTGTTTATATCCTGATGAGTATATTTGCCTTGTTTTCTCCTATTATGCTTTCTCTTCCTCCTTCTTCTTTGTTTTTGCATTGTTACTAGAGGAATATTTTCTTCATGATGAGTTAGTTTATCATCACAATAATATTGATTAGGATTGCTGGTTTTCTTTATGTTTTGAGCATGTAAAAAAACAATTAATGATAGATAAATCAATAAATATTATTCTGATGTACGTAGAACTATTTTTTACGTATTCCATCAGGATTTGAAAATAATTTCATGAAGGTATCCAATTAATGTTACAAAATTGCCTTATTTTGCTTCTTTGAGAAATAATGAGAATCTTTCTTTTTCACTAGTGGACAAAAGCTTGTATCCTTCAAAAGTGTCTATTAAGTTTTGAGAGTAAAATTCTACCTCTTGAAATAGTTCCAAACCGTTGATTGTATTTCTTACTATTTCATCCATTATATTAAGATCAATTAATAGAGTTTTCTAGCTCTTAAATATTTTAATAATATTTTGATAGATCCTTTGTAGTAGACTACCTTATGACTCCCTAGTAAATTATGTTTATGATCAAACTACTAACCTTCAAGTAAGCTTTGTAATTTTGATATGTAGTATTCCTTTTGCCTCCCTAATATTTTAATTAAGGGTTTTGTAGAATACTATATCTTTCTCAAGTAAATTGAGTATATGATCAAACTTGATAAAACCTCTTCAATTCTTAGGTTTTGTAGGATTCCTTATATCTCCCAAGTGATTTAATCTAAGGTTTTGATAAAGTGCTTGATAGTAAATTTAACTTTTAGGTTTACTTTGAGTTGAATCTCTTTTGACTCCTTAATGATTTGATGTTCAACTCCAAATTTCCTTTCTTCCTATGCACTTTTCAATTTGATGATGTTATCCATGGTTGTATTTATTTTGTCCCTTTAGTATGAGTATGATACAAGTGTAAATAAATATTCCCAACTCTTTCAAGTAAATAATGAACTTATTTTTATCACCTTAATATCCAATAATTTAATATTTCTAAATTCTAATAATCTATGTTTGATGTAGTATACCTTATAACTCCCTAATTTGGAATATTAGAAATTAATAATATTTGCAATATAATATGGTTTTGATTTTCCAAGTAGAAACCCTTATATCTCCTATGGTTTTAATTGTAAATATTAAAATACTTTGTATTTCAATTAAGGTAATTTGAAATACTTTTAAGGATAAATGGTTTCTTTGATTTTCTTTCAAATTACTAAGGCTTATTTAACTCAACATAAATGACAAATGGATTCAACCTTAAGTTATACAACTTATCACTTTGAAATGAAAGTGATTTTAATCAAAGTGAAACCTTAACTTTATAATGTTGTATCTTCATGATAATGGGTGTTAAACTGCAGACATATAACAATGATAGCAGTGAGTTTTCTAGGTGTCTTTTATGTGCATCGTTAATGCATCTTTGACTACTCTTCACCTCCTTGACTTCGTGATTTGAATACTTGCTTAGACATTCCTTGATTTCAATCTCAATTTTACCTTCAATTCTCTTTAGACCATGTCTTTAAATCTCTTGCTTTATGCTGGTTGAAGATGTGCTTCATCCTCAGTGTGTCTTTGTGTAAGCACTCTTACTTCTAGCAGTTATAAATGTGCTTCCTTGCATTTAAGTAAGTTCCAAGTGGTACTAGGTGTTTCCCAAGGCTCTTCAATCTCCTCCTTAGGTGGTGCAACACCTTTTATTGATCTTGTGAAGCGTTATATTATGAATGTAACTCTCGAGCATTGATGAATACTATAGATACCTTCTTGAGCATTGTAGCTATGATGAGAGGTGTTACATTTCATAGGTGACCCTTCTATTGAACGTTGGCATTATGGATATGCTATTTCACCATTGTGCCAAGAAGCACACTATACTTTATAGGATTTTGAAAGTGTCACTGTAAAATCATGCATGTAGATCTCCCCAACGTCTCTTATTCTTCATCAATTTTATGCCAGTAAATGCCTTATTGTTTCTTGTTTCTTAACTCTATATTTCCAAGTATACATTGATGTGATGAAGTTGGATCTAGTTGATATAGATTTCATGCACTACAATGGTGTTCCAATAGTAGCTTTTGATGTGGTTCTCAATTGGTAATTTGACCACATTGGAACTAGGCCACAATAAGCTGCAATTTATGGGTGCTCTAGTAGTGTCTCTAGACACTTTGATAGTACATTGAATTATGCTCTTTGGTTTTCCACTCTAACTTAACAACCAATGCAAATAATAATCTTTGAGAGTAATAAGTTTAATATAGTTAAGAATAACTAAAATAGTGCAATAGTAATCTAACCATATTGCTCCTTCAAAGTAACTTGCAAGATGCACTAATAGTAATTATTAAATAACTCTCAAATGCACTAATAACCTCTGTAACTTTAACTTAGTATAATCTCTTCTTTGCTGTAACTAGGTTAGAAGATGATATTTTTCTTTCTGTTAAAATATATCTAACTCCTATTTAATGTGCAGGTATTAACCTTAAAAGAACCTATCTTCTGCACTCCCTTTGAAGACTATAATATGCAACCTTCTTCCTTGCAACTTTTAAACTCTAATAAGGTGCTTAATGAAACTAAATAATGAACAAAATTTAAGTGTTCATAAAATTAACCCTTTGCACCTAAGTTTCTTACCTTTAGCAAACTTTGTAGATGAAGGATTGCAAGGTGATTAGATTTACCTTATTGCTACCTTTAATTAGGTGAACTTGCAACTATTTTTGGTTGTTCAAAATAGCTCCTTAACTCACCAATTCATAACTTAAAAACTCCTCTATATTACTACTTGAAACTATAGTGTGGTGGTTTTGATTCTCCTTTAGGATGTATCCTGGAAATCTGAATGTTTACAACTAGTAATGCTATTCTAATTGTTGCCCTTTCGTAGTCATTTTTTTTGCTGAAATGCTATCCTTGAATATAAAAAATTTGGTAGGGAACTCCTCCAAATAGTAGCTAAGATTATCCTTCAATAACACTTCAGTATTCTGCTATAGATTCAACAAAACCCTATCTCTAAATGAGCCTTCTAGCCTTCAAAGGTAATATTCAAAACTGTTAGGTTTTCTAGTAATATTTGGCTCCTTTCTCCTTCAGTATTCTTGTCAAATTATGAATTCAATCTAGATCTTCTTCTCAATAATCTAAAAGTCTTGAGGTCTTCACCAATCTCCTTCAAAATTTGCAAACTTATTGCCAAATCCTTCTCTGTTTGGGCTTGTTGTTAGATGGTGATAATTGTCCCAAAATATTCCTTTATCAGGAACTTCTCCTTAGTGGTAAATTTCTCCAATGAGTTCTCCTAGGAACTTCTTTAATGACCTTATTCAATTCTCCTTCAATGAGACTCACCAAGATTTATCCTTGTTTCTCCTTGAGACCTCTCTAAGGTCTTCAATATTGCAACTTCTCTGGTCTTCCCAATGAGACCTTTTCTTCAACCTCTACTATGGAAGTGTTGGCAATGACATCTTCTTATATCTTTGAAATTTATTTTTGCATGAATTTGTAATGGTACTTTTGCTAGTACTTCTCTACTATGCAATATGCAATCTTTAATGGAGATCATTAACCTCCAATATTCAAAATCTAAGAGTTCTTTAATTGGACATTCTAAGGGTATCTTCAACAACTTCAGGATGAAGTCTTCAATATTCTACGAGGATCACCAATATCCTATCTTCACCAAGACTCTTCTCTAGAGTATCTTCCTCCTGGATTCTATTGTAAGGTTGCTATGGTCTTTTCTTCTACAATATGTAGGTTTCAATATCCACTAGAGATCGCCAATATCCAATCTTATCCTAGAATATTTCTCTAGAGTCTCTTCTTCCTTGAGTCTATAATAAGGCTACTATAACCTTTTCCTCTCTTCTGTAATATGTAGGTCCACAACTCTTATAATGGGGCCTTTTCTCAAGTCTCTAAAATATTCAGTCTTCTACTTGTTGCTGCAAGTGTTGGAATGATTCTAATGAAGGTCGTATTCCTAGAACTATGTAGGAAGCTTCCCAAATTTCTCAGAATCTCCTTATATTGCAACAAGATGTTAGAAACTAGAATGGAATAATTTATAATTCTAGAGATGATCAATCTTCACTAGTTGATTTGACAATCTAGTGGAATCCTTGTTGAGTCCTAGTATTTACAAGATTTTCTACAACCCTTTGGAAATACTCTAGCCAAATGCAATCTTCGAAATTTTGTAAATGATATTTTTGAATTTATCTCAATCTCTCTTTGTGGCTCTCCCTATATACCATGTGCTCTGATGCCACTGTTAGATTTTGGTGATATACATTAATGGAGATGCAACCAAAAGATGTAAAATATGAACGCTATGATAAGTATATGATAATGGTACTTAAATATGAAAAAATAAGAGAATAGACTTCTGCAATAACTTAATAAAATACCATTAATGAAAGCTCATGAAAATAGTACAATGCAATATAATGGAGGACTATGAACACTCCAAAATTTTAAAATGAATATCTACATTGTACCTATTCACTACTCTATAGTAACATTGTCTCTCACTCTTCCACACTATAGATCAAGGTATTTATAAGATAAGTTCCTTGGTCTTTACTCTAACTATCCCTATGACTCATGTACATGTTGACTTGTAGAGCGAGAAAACTGCCCTACCACGTACAATTCCTAAAATCTAGATCCACAAGAGAGAAACCTTTGGGGTGAACCATGAGGGTATGTTTTTCTCTACACTCGGTGCTAGGGGGGAGGGGTTCACCAAGAATGGTTTTAAGACTCGCTCCAAGTCCTCTAGTTTTCAAGAATTTTTGATGTATGAGATTCAATACAATCACCTAGATTTGGTTTTTCTAGATATATGCTATAAAATTTAAAGGAAAATGCAAAAATACATAATGCTGGAATACAAGAGCTAATCCTAGAATGATTATTTCCTTTGAATGATTTTCTAACGTTGGGTTTTAAATAGAAAACCTTTAAGCAAGGGCTCAAGAAGAGATGCGCAAACATAATTAACCCTAAGTGCACACTATATGTTGCTTATCTTGTCATGACCCTCCCAAATGGACCTTTGAACATAGAAAAACAATGATATTAAAAAATGTGGCTAATACATGATTTTGTGCAATTAAGAAACCTCACAATAATGAGTAGATAATGAAGGATATGATACTTCTAATGAATTACCAATGTGTAGGATCATGTGCACTCGTGAGTGGAAGAAATTTAGTTATCCATCAGAGACAAGAGTATTTGAGGAAGGGGAAATGATGATAAGGCAACTCGAAGGTAACATGGATAGATACCTTCATATAGGCATGCATTTGGTTAAGGGATAATCATCAATATCTAACCACCTTGAGCCCCAGATTGATGGCCTAGTAGCTATCGTAAGTTCTAGAGGTTGAGACAAGTGATTAGATTGATGGAAAGACTCCCTCTTTGTTTTATGCACTTGCATGATTGTCTTTTACTTCAACATTATTAACCTTGATAACTGGTGAGCATGGAGTAGATGGTTTGCCTTCACAACTTCATATGTGCATTGTTTAAATAAATGGTTGATTTATTTAAAAAGGTAAAAAAGATATTGTTTAAATAAATGGTTGATTTATTTAAAAAGGCAAAAAAATATTGTTTAAATAAATGGTTGATTTATTTAAAAATGTAAAAAGATATTGTTTAAATAAATGGTTGATTTATTTAAAAAGGCAAAAAGATATTGTTTAAATAAATGGTTGATTTATTTAAAAATGCAAAAATATATTGTTTAAATAAATGGTTGATTTATTTAAAAAGGCAAAAAGATATTGTTTAAATAAATGGTTGATTTATTTTAAAAGGCAAAAGATATTATTTAAATAAATGGCCTATTTATTTAAAAAAAGGAAACAAGATAATGTTTAATTAAATGGTTGATTTATTTAATAACATCAACATTTAAAGAGGCAAAGAGATGATCGTTTTATTGAACGATTACTCCATACAACAATGTTGAACCTGTCCTAAAATAAAATAGGGAATATAACATAATTCTTTAAACTCCAAGGTAAGGTATTTACCATGGCGTATCAGTGAAGCGACCGCCCACCTGAAGATCGACCCTTAAGATGTAAATGCAACAAGATGACATTCAGTAGAATGAGCCAAGTTTTCCTTTGAAAAATCGATTGGGTTAGATGCACGAAGCTACCCTAACATGAAGGGAAAGCTCTTAATGGTGATCACCCTGGGAAGAGGAGGAAAGGTATGTCCACCCTACCACTTTTTGGAGGAATTAATGGTGGGTAGGTATGGACGTAGATCGAGAAGGAGGAGAAGACACGTATGGAGGGAAAAAGGAGCACAAAGAGCAAGGATCATAAGGTAGTGAGAATAGCACCGTGAGAAAAGGAGAACAAATAGTAAAGGAGCATGGGGTGGTGAGAATAGCACCATGAGTGAAGAAGCACAGAGAGAAAAGGAGCATGAGATGGTGAGAATAACATCGTGAATGAAGGAGAAGCGGATGATGGACATCCACCCAAATAGTGTAGGAAATATAGCTATTACGGGCGATCCAGGTTGGTTACGTCTTAAAATATTTGGCATGTGTTTATTTCTCTTGTTTAGAGATATGATGGCATCATTATAATAGCCTCTACCATTAGTAGTATGGCATGTGTTTCTCTCTCTATCTTAGAGACGTGATGACATCATTATAATAGCCTCTACCATTGGAAGTATGGCTTGTGTTTCTCTCTCTTGCTTAGAGACATGATGTCATCATTATAATGGCCTCTATTTTTAGTAGTATGGCCTATGTTTCTCTCTTGCTTAGAGATGTGATGGCATCATTATAATGACCTTTATCATTGGCAGTATCGCCTGTGTTTATCTCTCTTGCTTAGAGACATAATGACATCGTTATAATGGCCTCTACCATTGGTAGTATGGCCTATGTTTATTTCTTGCTTAGATATGCGATGGCATCATTGTAATGGCCTCTGTTGTTAGAATTATGGCCTGTGTTTCTCTCTTTATTTAGATATGCGATGACATCATTGTAATGGCCTCTACCATTGGTAGTATGGCCTATGTTTCTCTTTGTTTAGAGATGCAATGGCATCATTGTAATGACCTCTATTGTTGGTAGTATGGCCTGTGTTTCTATCTGTTTAGAGACGCAATGACATCATTGTAATGGCCTATACTGTTGGTAGTATGACCTGTGTTTCTCTTTGTTTAGAGATGCGATGACATCATTGTAATGACCTCTATCATTGGTAGTATGGCCTATGTTTATATATTTCTTAGAGATATGATGACATCGTTGTAATGGCATCTACCATTGGTAGTATGGCTTGTGTTTCTCTCTTTGTTTATATATGCAATGGAATCATTGTAATGGCCTCTGCCATTGGTAGTATGGCCTATGTTTCTCTCTTGCTTAGAGATGTGATGGTGTCGTTGTAATGGCTTCTACCATTGGTAGTATGGCCTAAGATTTCTCTCTACTCAAAGACGTGATGGCATCGTGGTTAGCCATTTCCATTGGTAGTTTGGTTTATGTTCTTCTCTATGATTGATGATGTGGTTGTCATCATCGTATTACCTTTTTTTTTTACTATTGGTTTGGTATTATGGGTGGTAGCCCTTCCTTTGCAAATTACAATCAGTTTTGGAAGTTCCCTCGGGTGCCTTTGGCACCGAGGATGATTCTCCCAAGCCATATCAACTGTTGGCACCGCAGGTACGTGAGCACCATCTACCCTTGAGTTGTTCGGGTGGAAGCCTTTCGATCAACCCTTGGTCCACCTTGTGTCTTACCTCACAATGTATGGCACTAGTCTATCTATTGGATGTTGTTCCCTTCCTTAGTTCGTTGTTGTTGGAAGAAGCTTTAATTAATATTTATTATCTAAAATGGTAGATTTAATGAAATGAAATATGATGATGGTTTGTTTTATAATTTAAGGGTATGGGACCTTATGTTATGAAATGAAATATGATGATGGTTTGTTTTATAATTTAAGGGTATGGGACCTTATGTTATGAAATGAAATATGATGATGGTTTGTTTTATAATTTAAGGGTATGGGACCTTATGTTATGAAATGAAATATAATGATGGTTATTTTGTAATTTAAGGGTATGAGACATTATGTTATGAAATAAAATAGAATGATGGTTATTTTGTAATTTAAGGGTATGGGACCTTATGTTATGAAATAAAATGGAAAAAAGGTTATTTTGTAATTTAAGGGTATGGGACCTTATGTTATGAAATAAAATAGAATGATGGTTATTTTGTAATTTAAGGGTATGGGACCTTATGTTATGAAATAAAATGGAAAAATGGTTATTTTGTAATTTAAGGGTATGGGACCTTATGTTATGAAATAAAATAGAATGATGGTTATTTTGTAATTTAAGGGTATGAGACCTTATGTTATGAAATGAAATGGAATAATGGTTTATTTTGTGATTTAAGGGTATGGGACCTTATGTTACAAAATGAAGGAAAAAGTTTATTGGGAATCATAGTAGTTGCTTTAAGTGAAAAATTGTGTGAACCCAGTTTACTTAACAATTAAGGGTATGAGACTTTAATTTTTGAGAAGGGTAGTTAATTTATTGAAAATAGAGCACCTGAGATAATGCATGATTTATTGATTCTCTCAAGTTGAGTGAGAGGAAAAATGGAAAGGGTAGTTTCTATGATAAGTAGTATGCATTGGTAAGTTGAATTGCTTGGGTTATTTGTATACTTGCAATTTAGTAATGAAATAAGTAAGTGCATTTAGAAGCATATCTATCCGGATCCATGAGTGTCCTGATCCCCTAATATCCTCACTTGATCGATGGAAGAGTGCTAAGTCCAAAGTCATGAGATAGACTAATTGACAAGTTTGCTCTCTACCTTACATCTTTTTATTTATGCAATATATTAGATTGTGGAGAGATTCCCCCGATAAAATGGATGTAGATTATTGTGGAAAGTATGGGGTGTACCATACTTACTTATGTATCTAAATGAACATTGCAATTTCTATATTTAGTATCTCTTTATTTAGTTTCTTGCATTTAATTCTTTTAATGTATGTTTAATTGTTGATTGTTCTTTGCGCTTGATTATTCTTGCTTGTTGATAGTTCATTTTTGTTAGATTTAGTATCTAGATTTTTATGCTCTTGTGATGTTAAAAAGAAAGGAACATTAGTAAGTTCTAGGTGAACTTAGAGGTTACCTAAGGGCTTGAGACCCCCTTAGGGAGATTGGTAACTAGGTTTGGAAGATTGTACCAGAGTTAAGATAGCTTGTTCATGGACAAGATTGATAGCTTAGCTCGTAGTACACATAGCATGCCCACACATAATGACTTGTGTGGATATGGAGATGCATGTACACATTCTAAAAATTGGAGGTGGTAAGTCTAGCTCATAAAGACTGATGAGAGGGATGGAATTATGTGCATAACATAAGATAGGCATACATAGGAAGGACTTGCGTGAAGGGAATCTTGTGTGGTATAGTTTTTGAGAAACTTAGGGGTTGTCAAACATTAAGTTGGTCTAAGGTTGGTTGAGGATTTATAAATCCTTATCCTTAGTCAAAAAAAAATATATGCAAACTTTTCTTTTGTTTGTGTATTTTCTTGTTTCATGATTTTGGGGTGTTAAATATATTTTAAATGCATAGAAACCAATTGAATATAGTTATATAAAATCATATCTAGGGATTGCAATAGAAATATAAAGCACATAGTAAACATCATAAAGACTAATTGGAACACTTAGCTTATCCAATGATTTATCCTTGCTTTTATCCCTTTATCCAATGCTATCATCAATTCCTATTTCTGCAACACAAACACTTGAAAAATAAAATTAGCGTTAGGGGGTCTACTTAGGTCACTGTACAATAGTGCTTGGAGGTGCAACAGTGAAGCCCCCTAGGTCCTTTAGCTGACTTTTGATAAATAAAAGTAGAAATTAACCTTTGAGGTAGAATAGAATGATGGAATCACATAACAAAATGTAACATCAAGCTCTAAATGTATCCTAGAATGCAATGATGAAAGTTGAAATAGCAGATTGCCCCCAAATTTTTCTCACCTCAGGTGAGATCACACCTCATAATAGGCAAGTGTGACAATGCACAGGCAAAATCATGCCCCATAGCAGACCGGGTGCAATTTTTCCAAAGTGAGACAAAACATCTTAGACTAAAGTGAAACAATAAATCTAAGATGCAACGAACAAAAGCAAGTATGCAATAGAATGCTTTCACCTGGTAGAGTTCAAGGAAGTAGGCAAAAATGTTTGAGACCTCCCAAATGGTTGATCTCTCCTTAGAGCTTCAACACTAATCCACCAAGAGTGAACATAAGCAATCAAAAATCAATGTAGTAGAGACTCAATCAATCTTCAAACTCCAAACTAAACTTGCTTGTGCATGAAGAAAAAGGATGCATAACAAATAAGAACACTTTATGAGAAATCAAATGTTAATAATCTATAGAATCCCAATTATGTGAGTGTGTGTGAAAAGTGAATTCAAAACCTCCTTATATAGTGGATTTGAAGGCGAGAAAGGTGGGAAAAGTAAGGAGGGCCGACATAAAACATGCCAAACCCAAAAAATTAGGGTTTCCTTGAGAAAAACCATAAAAAGACAAAATCATGCCCCATCAAGGATGACAGTGATTTTACCATGCGAAGTTGTGCCCCATAAAGGACCTGGCATGATTTCGCATAGAGAGAGAAAATAGGCAAAATAGGGGGGAGGAACCTTAACCTTGCCTTAGACAAGTCTAAGGGCCTCCCAAAGGGCCCTAGGAAGCTTGCCCACTAAAGTGGGTCAATAATCTATATCTACATTTTACCCCCTCTTTGACGCATTTATGACCTAATAAATGTGTCAAAGAAAATATGTAAACACTAAAAAATAAGAGGCAACAAGCAAAAATAGGGTGGTTGGTTTAGAAGAAAGGAATGGTGCAAAAATAGTGTTATTCTGAACACTTTCATGTTTTACATGCAAATCGAGGCATTAGGGACATTAATACCTCTAAGGCCAGGGTGCCCCCTCGAGTTTTATGAGGAATAAATCCCTCATGAAAACTTGAAAAGATAAACTCAAAATAAGGAGAAGCAAAAACAAATAAATAAAAGAGAAAGAGAAAAAAGTGTGCGCACAACAGAGATAAATGTAAAAAAAATGGAAAAACCCTAATTCAATTTTACCACACGAGAGAAGAGAAAAGAGCTCTAGAGGAAAAGGTGATATGGCTCTACCGATGCATCATTCAATTATTGTGAGGGGTTAGGCCAACACTGAAGCAGAGCAAGTACATGTAGGATCGAAAACCACACTTGCATTTTGATTTTGTTCATTTTTTGCATTTTTTGAGTGGTTTTCTACCAAAATTGATGGTTTTTTTGTGTATGACCCAAGCACAATTTTGTGACTTTACCATGATTTTACCCTAAGTGGCAGGGATGAAATCTCACCTAGCGAATAGGACCAGGCATTATTTTTTAAGATCATGCCTCGCAAAAGCGGGGCATGATATCACTTTGATGAAATCACGACCTTGGAAAACCAAGCATGATTTCATAAAGAAAAAATAAGACAAAATAAGGAAAGAAAGAGAAGGAAGGAAAAAGAAGGAAAGGTGCAAGCAAGTAAGCTAACTTGGAAGATGTAAAATTGAACTTAGCAATAAAACTTAGAATTTTATTTTAATGCAATTAATTTTAATTAATTGATTTAATTATGAGATTAACTTTCTGATTAATTTAACTGATGAATTTTTTTATTTTTGTTGTTATTGTAGCTTAGGGAACTCGAGATCCGCGAGTGGAGAGGTAGATCCCTAAAGGTGGAGCTAGAGACAATTGAACTAGTAGAGAGGGACACATTGGAGGCGGTGGGGCTAGACCACCTGGCGAGGCTACCTTGAGTAGAGGGATACAAGACCCTACTGACAACATTGGTGGAGAGATGGTACTCTAAGTGATCTACCTTTCGACTACCCACAAGAGATATGAACGTCACATTTGAGGATATATGGAGAATCTTGCATATCCCTATCAAAGGGACAATAGTTTATAGAGCACAAGGGAAACCATCGACCTTGCAGTGATTTTTAGGAGGCTGGGCCCACTAAGTGTGAGAGAGCACCATAGCTATAGATGACCTGGTGGGGTGATATGGGGCGAACCCATTGATGATCATGCTCTGTGGGTTGGTGGTGAGACAGTTGATGTGCCATACAATTTTGTGACATCTTTCATGGATGGTGGCGGGTGTAGTGGCAGACATGTGACACCAGGGAGTTCATTTCGCATGGGGTCCATATGTGTTGGCCCACTTGTACATGATATTGTATAATATTGTGTACAAATGACATACAAGATTGGTGTGCATGAAAATTTATCTAGGTATGGAGCTGGGAGCACATAGAGGTTTGGAGATTTGATTCACTGCTAGGACCATTACCTACCCCAGAGTGACCAATAACATATAGATGGTCCAGGTCCTTAGAGCAGGTTATGAGGACCTATGTAGGGCTCCTACCACTAGCAAGGTGGGTAGTAGATGAGTTGAGAGAGACCAATATTATATGGCAGCCCTAGTGTCTACACCCAAGTTGGGTTGAGGATAAGACAGAGCTGGCGACGATTAGGAGGATCAGGTGGTTGACTATAGAGAGAGGGGAGCCAAACATATTTTGGTTTGACCAAGTCCTGAGGCAGTTTGGGATCTTGCAGGGAATCCCAAACCTGGGGGATTACTTATACTAGAGAATCTACCAGGACCCAGCAAGGGTGGGAGGTGGACCAGACTTGGCCAAGTGGGTAGAGGAGGACTTGGACAATCCTTCTTACATGTATCCCAATGTGGAAAACACAAGAGTGGCCTTTGGCTACAAGTGATGGTATAGAGAAGTCATACCTTGGAAGGTCTTCCTACCTATTTTGATACATAGGCGTTAGGTGACGGGCTTGAGACTGCAGTGAGTTTTTTAGGAGGGAGCTCATAGAGTCACAAATAGGGCACAACAAGGCCCATTATCTCTAAGTAAGAGGTAGGCTTAGGTTAAAATTGAGCTGGTGATGGGGGACACCAGTGCTATAGGGACCAGGGAGGTAGGGGTATATAAAGTTGCCCCCATAGAGGCTAGGTTACTACCAAGAGGAGGATCAAGAGAGACCTCCACATCAATATCAACTAGCTAAGGGTAGGCCTCAGGATGAGAGTATCTGAGGGAGGAGGCAGAGGTGCTATGAGCATAGGTGGCAACTTTGCAAAGACAGGTAGACCTACTCCATGAGGATAGATCTAAGAGGACCGAGGGATTGTAGGGCTCAATAAGTACCATAGATAGGGAGAGGTATGTGAATCAAGCATAGGTCGATCATATTAAAGGGAAGGTGAGCCATCTAGAAACAAATTTCTAGAGGACTCAGGAAGAGGGGATGGCTATTATTGGGAGAAACTAGGCTAGCGATGAAGTCCACCTTCTACAAGCAGGGCTATAGAGGGTAGGGGAGAGGCTAGAGGTGGCCATTCAATGGGCTACCTTCTATGAGACCCTGTATTGCCAGGTGGTACTGGTGGGGTAGAGAGTGACACTCCCTCCATCCCTCCAGTCATCTAGCAGATCATGATCTCGATCAAAGATATTCTTGACTTCACCATGGGTATGTGGCTACCTAGACCACCTCCTCATTTGGGTAGAGCAAAGGAGATAGGATCTGAGAGCTAGGGCTAGGGATCAGGATGACATGCCAATTCTAATTATGGTATGCATATCTAGGGATTGGTTGAGTGTATTGGAACTGAACTATGGTACACCAACCATACACGGATGTATCTCTCTTTTCTCATTGAGTAATACATAGATAATTCTTGTATATTTTTGTATGAGTGTGTGCATGTGATTTGATTTAATTTAGATGTTATTTAATTTTAATGTTTTATGCATGCAATATATATAAATGCAAGACTATATGAAATGCATCGATGGAATGGATGGAAGGAGTAAAAATTACAAGATAAAACCAGAAAGAAAATCAACAAATAGAAGAAGAAAATAAAGAAAATAAGAAGAAGAAATATGAATATAAAGAAGAAGAAGATCTAATCGTCAACCATCTAAAATAGAGAAGTATAGGCAAAACATAGTATTGAAATCAACGTAGGTTGCAAGGGACCAATGTGATTAAATACTACAAATCGTACTAGAAAAGAGGGAGCTAAACCCAATATGGGTATAGTACTTGTCGTAAAGGATGGGATGTTGGAGTATGAACCACTATGGGTGGTTGCTCACTAATTGAATATTGTGGGGTGATTACCCACTAGGATGTATGTTGAGGCCTGCTAAAAATGGCCAAGGAGATTATCCTATAATGGAGTGTTTATTTCGTTGAGTCAAAAGGGAGTATAACCTGATAGAAGATCATATCCAATAAGATACCCGCTAGGATGCATAATTATTCCATGTGGGATGTCATATATATAAGGATAAAATATATTAGGTGAGTGCTACCATCGATAGGGTTTAAAGCTAAACACAATATAGTGAGTGTGCACAAATGTGTAGAGAAGATAAATTTGAAAAAGATATACATATCTCCTTGTCAAAAGCAAAGGAAGACAGAAAAAGAAGGCAACTAAAAAATAACAAGGAAATATTAATAAAATAGCATCCTTGATCTAAGAGATAATCTCACTACTTCCAAGACCAAGGAAGATAAAACTTGGAGAAACAAACAAATGCAAAAAATAATACTAAATAAGAAAGCCCTAGGTGGGGATCTTACTAGGCATCAAAACCCTAGAGAGTGCAATGCATGTGAGCTATGACCTAACTAGGTATCATCACATGCCATTGTCGCAAGATCCCAAAAAATCTATATGATAAAGCAGTCATGAATAAGCAATCATGCAAAATATGACATTCAACCATGCAAGTTGTGTTAAATGTCAGGCAAGCAAATGCAAAAGGATGACAAGAAAAAATGCAGTATGAACAAGCAGATGGATGCAACCAAAATGCAAATATATAGCTAAATTATGATTAATTGATTTGATGCAATTTTTATTTGTTTTTATTTTTATCTTTATTAATTTAATCAATTAGTTTAAACGAGCAAAGTGAAATTAAACACAAAATCTAAGTGTGTCAACCACGCAAGTTGTGTTAAATGTCAGGCAAGCAAATGCAAAAGGATGACAAGAAAAAATGCAGTATGAACAAGTAGATGGATGCAACGAAAATGCAAATATATAGCTAAATTATGATTAATTGATTTGATGCAATTTTTATTTGTTTTTATTTTTATCTTTATTAATTTAATCAATTAGTTTAAACGAGCAAAGTGAAATTAAACACAAAATCTAAGTGTGTCTCCTTTCTTGACAAAAAGAACAAGCGTACTATGGACTATTTTATCAAAGAAATATCTAAAAGGTAAGGCTTATTGATAATTAGAATTATGGTGAGACTCCTTCATAGATATTTCTTTGGCAGCCATAGCACGATAATCAATGCATTATCAAATATAACCATTATTTTTAACATGAGGAGAAGCAATTCCTAACTTCGCAAGATCACTATAGGCCAACGAAGTAGGATAATTTTCTAAAATAGAAGGCTTAATTTGAGAGCATACATAATAAATCATATTGCAAAATAAGATATCAGAAGAATAAGGGGGACCACCATCCTCATCACCCACTCCTGACTTTTGATAATCCATATATTCAGCATAAGTCATAAGATGATCATCATTGTCAAATGGTAAATATTGGTCTTTACTAGGTATAAAACCTATGTCAAATATCCTAGGCCATATCTCGACATCCAAAGGCTCTTGAATGCCCTTTTGTTGTGGTCCCAAACCTTTACCTACATATCCTATACTAGATAATATATGTTTAGGAAGTGGTTAATTATTTTAAAGGTAACAATGAGCAAAAGAATGCTCAATAGGAGAGGGGTTTCTACCATGTATGTTTTATTTGAAGGTAGTTCCTACAAAGATAAAGGTACACATGCCAATGTGTACAACATCATATTTCTTATGGGGTAAACCCATGGTTCTTGGTGATGGTGGTAGCTTGGCTAGATCTAGAAGAGGTGATTGAAGAAACTAATTATCATGATCCTAAGATGAGAAATTCGAGATGTGTTCCTCACTCATTTTTAAATTTTGAAATTGTTCTTATATCTAAGATGAGGAACATGGAGAAACCATTGAATAAATATAAAGACACATGTTAAACTCATATCGAGCTCGCTCTACATTTGAACAAAACTCAAATGGTTGAAGGTCGCCCGGAATGGTGATAACTTGATTTTTAAACTCAAATTTAAGCATTGATGAAGCGTAGAAGGGACAACCTTCATTGCATGAATCCAAGGTCATCCAAGAAGAATATTATAAGATGCAACATAATGTACCACATAAAATAAAGTATCTAATATTTTAGGCCCAACCTTGAGGGGAAGAGATATGACACCACAGACTTCTTGGGACTCATTGTTGAAAGCTTTTATAATGATATCAGATTTTGTTAAATCTTCCTCTTTTAATTTAAATTTTTGAAAGAATTGATATTACACAAATTGAGGGAAGAATTATTATCAATCAAAATTCTCTTAATAAAGGTATCCCTAATAAGTGCAGTGATGTAAAGTGAATAATCTTCTTGCAAGTTCGAGGAAGGTTTATCATCATCTGAGGATGAGATGTGATGTAGCCCAAGAGAACCTACAACATTAACTATAGCATTGGGAGAAATATCTAAGGGAACCAATTGCTTCTTTAGAAATTCCATCAAAGCATATCTATGGTTGGGAGAATTTTGCAAGAGCTCTAAAACTGATATCATTGTTGGAGTACTAGCCAACTACTTTTGGAGATCATATGTCACCTTAGGTTGCGATCTGAATACAATATGTGGAGTCACTGTATCTAAAAATTTTCTATAATTATTCATCACAACTGAATCGGGCTGTAATATAGAATTTTATCCTTGCTAAGGATGCTGAGTCTAAGCTTGTATTCTTGTAGTTACCCCAACCATACCAACCATATTGCTATAGGGAGGAGGCTCATTCTTATGATCCACCTGATTTGCTACTTTTTGATTATGTTTTGGCAATGGATCTTTATATATTCCCATATCTTGATTGGTAGTTATAGTTTGTTGGGTAGGTACTTGATTATTCACTACCTGATAATTACCTAAGTCAATACGTCCTGTATCAATCAAATCCTAAACCAAATATCTCAACTACTTACAAGAATTTGTCCAATGTCCTTCCATTCTATGATATGCACAATGCTGACCTACCTTATACCAATGAGTTGTAGTATTTGGTTGTATTATGGGAGGTAACTCAATTGCCTTAGCTTCTAATAGTTATTTCAAAGTTACTTCCATAGACATATTAAACCATGTAAAATTTCTTTGTGGAGGTTTCTAAAGTACTATACTTTGTAGGTTGTTAGTAACATTATTAACATGCCTATTATTCATTCTATTATCACCTCCTATGTGCTTGTTCTTATGTTGAGACTTAGTAGGTTTCTCCTCTCTAACTTTGATTTGACCTCTCCTAATGAGATCCTATTCTACTTTTCTTTCTAAATCAATAGCTTGATCAAAATATGTAATAGTAGTAGTCTCTAATGCATAAGATAACTATTCTTGTAAATTAAAAATAAATGTCTCAAGCATATCATTTGGAGGTAAAGTATATCTTAAATGTCCAACCAAACTTCTCCAACAAGCCAAGGAATATAAAAGACTTTTCTCTTTACTTTGTTTCAAAATATACACATCTTTCATTGTTATTTCTTTTTCAATGTAAGCACCAAACTATTCAACAAATAATTTTGATGTTTCTTCAAAGCTCTTCAAGGAATAATTGGGTAACCTATAATATCACTCTAATGCCATGACACTAAGGCTCTTATAAAATGTTTAAAGTAACAATATATCATCATAAATAAGATCATGGCAAGTTGTTCTAAATCTTCTTAGGTGCTCTATTGGATATTATGCACCCTTATAAATAGGTAAAACTAGAATAGAAAAATGGTTAGGATAAGTGCAACATCCCACCTCAGCCTAACCCTTGTGCATGGCAAAGAAAAATGAAATTAATGCTTAAGTTGTAAAGGCATAGAAAATATTTAAAATTTTCATAGTATTGAAAATAGTGGTGATTTATTTAATATTTTTGAAAGTATATCTAGGAAAAGAAAAATCATATATTTTATTAGGAAAAATGGGTTTTTCATGTAAATGGAATTACAAGTGTGTTTGGAAATTTAAAATAGTGTTAAAAATACTTTATGAGAAAGTATTTTGGTTTTAAATATTATTAAGAGCTATGAGAAAAAGAATCTGTACTCACAAGCTCTAGAAGGGATCTCAAAATAATTTTTAGTCTCCCTATGTCTTCAAAACACTATTACCACACCTTTGAGGCATCATGTTCTCAAGTCCTCTAAGTTGCAGAAAAAAACTATGCATATATCACCATCAACTTGACCTCTCTAACACATCATTACCTAATCTTCCCTTTACCCTTTGGGAAGACACCTCCTTGAATGCCATAAATAGCCACCATGGATTAACAAATGGGAGACATACTGGAGAAAGGAATTTGAAGAAATGAAAAGGAGAACTTGGACTTAGGGATTATGATCTTCACCATTTTGGTGAATCAAAAACCAAACAACCTTAAGTATGAGAGACATTTGATCAAACTTGTTTAGTAGGCAAGCTTGGGCTTAGGTATTATGTTCTTCACCATTTTGATGAATTAGAAACCAAAAAACCACAAGTCTAGAATTATTTGGTCAATACATACAAGGAGTAATACACATAAGGGAGTACTAGTGGGCTAAAGAGGACAAGCTTAAAATATTTTCAAGAGGAGATTCAAGGCCGAATTTATTTTAAATTTACTTTTCGACAGTTGCTTTATAATTTTATATACATTGCTTGTATTCATTAGGAGTATAGTTTATACTTCTGGATCAAATGAAAAGGCATGTGTGTTAAATGTTATACATAAATGGGTTGTGTCCATTCTTACATTTGAAAAGACACCTCCTCTATTTCGACACTGAGTTAAATGACAAAAGCTAGCCCCTAGGTACCTCTATTTATGTTTCCTTCCTTGTTGTCATTAGTCAAGATGCCTATAGTGGCATGATCCGCAAATGATCTTGACGACCATGCCATGAAATTCAATCTCTATATTTGCAAGGGATTTAGTGTGTTAACACCCAGTAGAATCACTGGTAGGATCACATAAACACCCTCGTTGATGATGGGCTTAGTGTGGTATGATCTACGATTGAACGCATCTTACCCTGATAACTGAAACTTGGACTAACATAGGATATTATGTGGAAAAGCTTGAATGTATCCTAGTCACTACTTTTTTGACCTATGATGACATCGTAAATGATAATGTCTAGATACTTTGTTTGATCAAACCTATTACCTTGCACTACAAGTGCTTGACTTACGAACCTGTGGTGAGACAGAGTGAAGTTATTTGTATAAACCCCAATTGGAATCATCGATTTGCACTCTGTACCATGTTACAATCACGTCAAAGTAATAATGAGTTCACCTATTAGAACCTATGATTTATGGCTATCCTCTAACCAAGAAAAATCTTGGACTTATGTCCTAGTAGTCTAACCTCTAACCATTTCTCAACCCTAATGCACACTATTGAGACACCATGTAGCAATAGTCGTAGTTATGTTGATTGAAGTGATAGTCTTCAATGTTCCATTTCAAAAACTATCTAGGATCGAGGTTATATTTATCTCAATACTAATGAAGGAAAGATGAACATAATATTTACCCCTACACTGGGATAGGATAGGGTAAAGCCCCTTGAAAGGAAAGGAAATAAAGGAACTTACATCTATAAGACCCCTTGCTATTACGGGTGTGCGTAATGGATAGTAACCTGTCATCTACCTTTGGTACCCGTATCTCTCGAGAATCACATAAATTCTACTTATGGTCGATGGATGACACCTCTAAAAAAGGATTTAGCCATCTATTTAGAATTGAATTCCCCATATGATTCTTAATAAATTTGTGTTAAAATGGTAAAGGATTACTACGTGGACACATAAACCTTAGTACAAGGTTTATGTTTGAAATGACTTGACAATAAATGAAAGTACTGCTTATGACGTTCGGTATGAAAACTACCGAGTGTTCATAAATATATTTAAACATTGGTAAAACTAGTGTTTATAGAAATATTTAGATTTATGGACCATACTGCTTGATGAATTTTGGTATTTTATTATTAAACTTGTCAAGTGCTTTGGATGAAAAACATTGATCATAATGAGGACTATGGAACAAATTTTTAGGAGTAAAATTTGTGTATCTTGAAACATATTTTAAAGGAAATAAATTGTACATTTGGAAACATATGTAAAGAGTAAATTTGTACAATTTACATAAGTCCCTTTAAAAATATCAATGATGTCATGGTGAAAAACTTTGTGCAAACCATGATAAATGCTTGCTCAAGGATTTGATATAAATAAATATCCTTCTTAAACTAAGAAATGTCTCTAAAGAATATCTTGGGTAATAAATCTCATTTTCTATTATTAATGTGTCTATAAAGAATATCTTGTAACAAATAAGGGCCAAGTTTGTAAACCTATAGTGTAATATCGTGGGTAGATTACAAGACCAACCATAGCTAAACTTGAGTGATCTAAGTGATAAATCACAAGAGAGTTGTAGCTAACCTTGGGCAACTATAGCATGATCTTAGTGATAGATCGTGAGACAACTTGGTGGACTATTTGTGAAAGGACTATAGATTACAATACAAGTTAGCCAACCCATTCAAAAATGAACTATAGTATAACCCTGATAATGGATTGAATAACAAATCCAATTTATAACCTTATGGTAGGTTATGATTAAACCCTTGAAGGATTTGTAGAACTATAAATGAATCCATCTAATTAAATGTTATTTTTGTTTGAAGAAATATGAGATACTTGTGAAAGTATGATTGTGTTTAAATGCTATTTCTATTTGAAGAAATATGGAATACTTGTGAAAGTATGATTGTGTTTAAATGTTATTTCTATTTGAAGAAATATGAGATACTTGTGAAAGTATGATTGTGTTTAAATTATTTTTCCTGTTTGAAGAAATATGAGATACTTGTGAAAGTGTAATTGTGTTTAAATGTTGTTTTCGCTTGAATAAATATGAGATACTTGTGAAATTAGGATCGTGATTAATTGCTATTTCTGTTTTAAGAAATATGGGATACTTGTGAAAGTATGATTGTGTTTAAATGTTATTTCTATTTGAAGAAATATGAGATACTTGTGAAAGTATGATTTGTTTAAATGCTATTTCTATTTGAAGAAATATGAGATACTTGTGAAAGTGTGATTGGTTTAGATGTTATTTCTGCTGTGAAAGTATGATTGATTAAATGCTATTTCTATTTGAAGAAATAAGAGATATTTGTTTTTTTAAATGCTATATGCATGAGAGGAATCTCATTTATGAAGTTATGGCATTCTCTGAAATAGACTATCAGTAGTTGATTGTAATAATGTTGTTTCAAAGGCATACCCTTGTGGAAAAGGAGTATGAGATGAAAATGTGATGTTTCAGTCTTAGGAAAGTATGGGATTTCCTTCCTTTGAATGATGGAATGCTTTAGACAATTACATTTTGCAAAATATATTGTGTTTGGTTGCATTCATTGAAAAATTATTACATGCTATTGTTTGTCTAGAATGCATTTCATATACATGTAATGGGTTGTCCTGATCCCGAAAACATCTACAATCTAGTACTGGTGACTCGAAAGGAGTCAAGTAAATATTAGCACTATTGGACCTCTATTGGTCATGTATACATGTTGTAACACTACCTCCTTAAGAGAGGGCCTCCATTGTTGTAAAATATAATTATTAAGATCAATTGTAATTTGATTATATCACTCCTTGAGAGGAAATGTATACAATGTAACACTTGACTTCGAAGGATCATAGAAGAAATGTAGAGTTACATGATGAAATAAAATTACCTTATGATAAGGATTGAATCTCTTAAAGTGACTCAAATATTGTATCTATTTGATATAAAGTAACCTTAAAACAAAAAGGAATATTTGATTCATGCATGACACTTAGAGATTAATCGTGGGAATGTTTTTAAAAGGGAAAACCTTGAAAGATATCTAAATCGTGGAGATTATAGTTGGTTGAACCAAGTAAGGAAAATGGTAGACATTCACAAGTCTATGTGGGTTTGTGTGATAACCCCCTTAGCTTCCTATGGTTGATATGGGAAGGTTAAGCATTGCAATAATTATGGTTCTATCCTTAAGGAAGAACCAACAAAACCTCAAGGTATACGCCTAATGTAAGGTTGAAAGAGACCTAACATGGAAGCTAGTTTAATGTTTGATTTAAACTAGTAGGGGAAAGAGGGCATTCCTATTGAGATAGGAGAATTCCCAATTGCAAGGTAAATAAACCTTACTTGCAGGTCAATATAGGGGTTGGCCACTCCTATCCATAGGATAGACACTGACCATGTCATATTCTTGTGAAGTGCAGCCTTGAACTTACTTGGGTACTATCTATAAGAGAACCACATGAAGATACTTTCAATCCACTTATGAGCTAATGATCATAATAAATACTAGACACAAAAAAAAATTCCCTTAGGTTGGTTGGTCTTGGAATTGGGGTCACTACAGTTGGTATCAGAGCCTAGGTTGATTAGGCACAAAGCTTCTATGAAAATGCTAAAAGCACTCTGAATAAATACATGTTTAGTAAGGAAAGAAAAATTGCTTGAAGGTTATCGATGAGTAAGTCATTTCTCCCAAGACCGAACCACTGGTGAATCAGCTTGGAGGAGTTAAGCAAACCCTCCACAATAGTGGGTTTTAAGTGGTGTACCTAAGACTCCTTTGAGAAATTGTACTTGACATTTGTAGTCCCAAGCTAAGCCTCTTCCTTACGTAGACATTGTATTGCAAATCAACAAGAGTTATTCATAGATCCTAATAATGAAGAATTATCTTAGTAGGATCTTCACATTAAAAAAATGAGTGTTTCTCTTAATCTGATTGATGTTACAACATGACCTCTTGGTCGAATATGGAAGTCATAGGAAACTTGACTAGGGTATGGCAAAACATATCCCACAAATAGTAGCAAGTTGAACCTACCATGATTGAAACACCATTACATGACCACCAAATGGTAATCAATTATATTTAGGTGTTGCAAACTATACAATAGATGCATTTTATTTTACAAGATGCATGTGGTATTTGAAATTTGCATACAATAGAAATAGATGCAAAACTGACACCACTCTTAAACTTAGGGAAACATGGCACCCAAGTTGAGAAGTGGAAGATAGAGGGTTTCTCGAAAAGAGAAACCAACTAGCACTGATAGTGTTGAGGATAGACCCATAGGGGATAGCTTAGGAAATTCAAATAGAGTCGAAAACCTCACAAACATTGTGCAGACAATGCAAGGGGAAATGAATCTGTATAAAGAGAAAATGGCCCAACAAAATAACTTGTTGGAAACCATTAGGGCTGAAATACAAAAACCTAAGAATAGGAATCCTGAGTCAGCAAATCCTATGGTGGATCATAAAATAGACATAGATGAAGTGGATCATGTGGCTAAAGTCCACATTAATGGAGAACTAGAGAAGGACCTAAAACATGTCAAGGTTAGAAGGTTCTCAGGAAAAGAAGGTGGAGATTTGGTAGAATCTTGGTTGAATGAGTTGGAGGTCTATTTCTCCATGAGAAACTATTCCTCAACAACTAAGATGGTTTGGACCATAGGAATTCTGACAGAAATAATTTTGGAATGGTGGGAGACCTATAGTAAGGAACATAAGATCAAAGTAATCCACTTCAAGTGGGAGGACTTCGTGAAAGCCTTTAGAAAGAGGTTCCTTACGGAACAATTTTATATGAAGAAACTTGATGAGTTTATACAACTCTACCAAGGGACTCAATATGTTGAAGGATATTATAGGTAATTTCTAAAACTACTTAAATACGCTCCATCCCTTGAGAAGGATAATAATATGAAAGTACATAAATTCCTCTCAGGATCTAGTTATCACATCATAAATGCAGTGAGCATGCATAAACTTGGTGATTTGGAGATAACTTATGAGCTGGCTTGCCAAGCAGAATACAATATGCACCCTAACAAGAAATTTGATAATCCCTCAAAAGGGTCAAAGAAGGAACATCGTCACCAGCAAAAGAGGAAGTGGGAACTTGAGCAACAACATAAAGGAAAGGAAAATCCTAAGTTTGCAAAGAAGAACAATGGGAAACCAGGGCACTTTAAGAGGAAGTTCCAGTAGAAGGACAAAAACAACAATAATATTGAAAAACCACAACCTCTAAAACAAGTAGGACCACCTCCTACCAATGAGAAGGATAAGTCAGATCAAGGGATAGGTCAGAATCATAAGTTAGGATGCTATGATTGCGGTGGTCCACATTATGCGAGGAATTGCCCTCTTCATGCAAAATCTAGCAAGAAGGCTAATGGAAAGGGCCATAAAATCTATGCAACCATCGATAACCAGAACCTAGAAGGACAAGCAACTCCTTTACTTATAAATGGTAAAATCTATGGTAGAAATGTTAAGATTTTGATAGATAGTGGAGCTACAAATAGTTTTATTTCTAGTAGCATAATAAGGGACATGCCAGAGAAACCTGGATCTTTGGCACAAGGGTGGAAAGTGGAGTATGGGTTAGGTCATACCTACTCCATGGATCAATGCTTCCCCACAACCAAAATTTCCCTACCCACTAGCTCTACCATTTGGCACCTATATGTAGCACCGCTACATGCCTTCGACATCATCTTAGGCATGGATTGGTTAAAATATCATAAGGCTTTGATCAATTTCCAAGATCGATGGATCGAGTTCACTAATGATAAGGAAGAAAGAGTGAAAATGGTTAGTGAACAAGGTTCCTTTAAGCCTATGCTATTGTTCGCAATGCAACTAAAGAAGGCCATAAGGAAAGGGGGTATGGTCTACGTGATCAAATTGAAAGAAGTTGAAGATGTCAATGAGGAGAAAGCATTTCAGAGTTTCCCAATTCTACGTGAATATAGGGAAGTATTTACCTTAGAACTCCCTGGGATGCCTCCCAAGCGAGAATTTGACTTCACCATTGATCTAGTACCAGGTGTAGAACCCATCCATAGGGCTCCTTATAGAATGAACCCTATAGAGATGCAAGAATTGAAGGTGCAACTTCAAGAATTGCTTGACAAAGGGTTAATCAAACCAAGTGTATCTCCATGGGGTGCACTAGTACTGTTTGTGAAGAAGAAATATGGTTCGCTAAGGCTTTGTATAGACTATAGGATGTTGAACAAAGCCACCATCAAGAACATATATCCTTTGCCAAGGATAGAAGATCTATTTGATCAACTTAAGGATACCACCATCTTCTCCAAAATTGATCTAAATTTAGGATATCATCAGTTGAGGATCCGTGATGAGGATACCTACAAAAATAGTTTTAAAACCTGGTATGGGCACTATGATTTCATTGTCCTACCATTCGGGTTGACCAATGCACCATATGCATTCATGAATTTGATGAATAGTGTGTTTAGAAATTAGTTGGATCGATTTGTGTTGGTATTCTTAGATGACATTCTAATCTATTCCCATAGTAAATAAGAGCATGATAGACACTTGAGGATCATGCTAGAGCTATTGAAGAAAAATCAACTCTACGAGAACCTCTCCAAATGTGATTTTTATGTACCACAAGTACACTACTTGGGACATATAATCTCCACAAATGGGATTATGGTAGATCCCTATAAAATTGAGGCCATTTTGAATTGGCCACCTCCCACTAATGTAACATAAGTGAGGATCTTTATGGGATTGGAAGGGTATTATTGAAGGTTTGTGAAGGATTATTCTAAGATAGCCTCCCTAATAAAAAATATTCAAAGGAAGGGAAAGGCATTCATATGGATGGATAAATGTGAAGCCACATTTCAATTGCTTAAACAAAAGCTCACCTCTACTCCCATACTAAAAATCCTAGAATCCCAAGGTGAATTTTTAGTATGCACAGATGCTTCTTTGGAAGGATTGGGAGGAGTGTTATCCCAAGATAAAGTAGTGGTGGCATATGAATCAAGAAAGCTCAAGAAACATGAGTCTAACTATACCACACATGAATTAGAACTAGCTGTAGTGGTACACGTCTTGAAGATATGGTGATATTACCTTGTGGGTAGACCCTTTGAATTGAGAACCGATCACCAGAGTTTAAAGTACATATTTACTTAGCCCTTACTAAATGCTAGATAGAGAAGGTGGATTGAGTTCTTGGTTGAATATGATTTTGGCATAGAATATATCAAAGGTAAAGAAAACAAGGTCATCGATGCCTTGAGTAGAAGAAGGCACATTACTGCACTAACTCGAAGTCATATAGATCTTATGGACCAAGTAAAGCAAGTTCAATCTTAGGATCAATGTTGCATTGAAATCCAAGCCAAAATGGCACAAGATCCTAAGATAGTTGAGGATTATAATCTTAAGGATGGACTCTTGTGTTTCAAGGATCAGATAGTCATCCCCGAAGCTAGAAATCTAAGAAGGATGATCATGAGAGAAGCTCATCGATATCCATATTCCGCTCATCCAGGAGGGGCCAAGATGAGGGAAAACATGAAGAAAAATTTCTATTGGCCTAGAATGAAGAAGGATGTCACCGAGTTTGTTACCTAATGTCTAGAATGCCAGAAAGTGAAGGTAGAACACAAACACCCAGTAGGATGTTTGTATCCACATGATGTGCCCATGCAAAAATGGCAAGTGATATCAATGGATTTCATAGTTGGGTTACCTAAGACTAGGTACCAACATGATGTGATACTTGTTGTGGTAGAAAAACTAACCAAAGTGGCACACTTCATACCCAGAAGCACCAAGGATGATGCAATAGTAGTCGCTAATAGATTCACCAAGGAGATATTTTGGTTACATGGATTTCCTAAAGTGATCATCTTTGATCAAGATTCTAGGTTCACCTTTGACTTCTAGCAAGCCCTCCATCGTGCAATTGGCACTTCTTTGAATATAAGTTCTGCTTACCACCCAAAGACTGATGGACAGACTGAGAGAGTCAATCAAGTCCTAGAAGACATGCTTCACATGTACTGCATGGATCAGAAGTCTCGATGGGAAGACTTCCTACCTTTAGTAGAGTTTACCTACAACAATGGATACCATGCTTCTCTAAAAATGGCTCCTTTTGAGGCTTTGTATGGCCGGAGGTGTAGAACACCCTTGTCATGGGATAATCCAGAGGATTGGGTCATTATTGGGCCAAATACACTTAGGTAAATGAAGGAACAAATGAAGGTAATCCGTCAAAGGCTTAAGGAAGCTTCGGATCACCAGAATAGTTATGCTGACTTGAAGAGGACTCCACGAGAGTTCTCTATGGGAGATAGGGTATTCTTGAGGGTAAAGCCTATGAAAAGTGCCATCAAGTCAACAAAATTGGATCCTAGATATGTTGGACCATTCACCATCCTAGAAAGGATCAGTCTTGTTGCCTATAGACTTGACTTACCACCAAATTTGGCAAAGATCCATGATTCTTTCCATGTGTCCCTTCTTAGGAAGTATATTGCTGATCCTAATCATGTTTTGGATGTCTCAAAGCTGCAGATGGTGGATCCAATGTACATTGAAGTGAAACTAGTGAGAATCCTCGAGTTTCTTTCCAAGACCATGAGGAAGCGAAACATAGAGCAATGCAAGGTCCAGTGGGACCTATTTTCTGAAAGAAATGCCACCTGGGAAAAGGTGGAGGACATGAGGAATCACTTTCCTTATTTATTTGAAAACAATGTGTAATATTGTTTTAGTTAGACTTTATTTGATGTAAAGATAGATACTCTCATAAGAAGTACTTATGCATTAATGATGGTGTGTATGCACTGACTTATATCGTAATTTCGTATGATGATATTTATGCTTTATGTTTGATTTACCATGCAAAATAATTATTGATGTATTTTTTTCATGCAGTATATATGTTTCATTCCTTGAAGAATATGGTACTGTTGATAATTTGTTGCATCATAGGTCTAGGAGCTCTCATGGGTGGAAGAAGTTGGCCTTCTCATGAGAAGGAGTTGTTCGACCACTAGGAACGAGATACTAGAAAAAAGAGAAATGATGATGAATACAACCCATGGGTAACATGGATAATTACCCGCATATAGGTATACTCTTGACTGCACCATTGGGCAATGATGTCTGAGACTAGCCTCCTGTATATGATAGTGATAGCAAGCCTATATTAAAGATGTCGTCCACAGGAGAAAACAATGGTGTGAAATATGGAGGTTTCATGGTTGCATATGATTGCAAGCATTATGGTTATTTGTTTTCTTTACTATGTATTGATTTTATATTAATATTTTATTGCTTACTAACTATGGTAACATAGGGGAGTGTGTTTATCCTAAGGGGGGGAGTATGTAACATCCCACCTTAGCCTAACCCTTGTGCATGGCAAAAAAAAAAAAAATTAATGCTTAAGTTATAAAGGCATAGAAAAATATTTGAAATTTTCATATTATTAAAAATAGTGGTGATTTATTTAATATTTTTGAAAATATATCTAGGAAAAGAAAAATCATATATTTTATTAGGAAAAAAGGGTTTTTCATGTAAATAGAATTTCAAGTGTGTTTGAAAATTTAAAATAGTCTTAAAAATGCTTTATGAGAAAGAATTTTGGTTTTAAATATTATTAAGAGCTATGACATGCTGGAGAAAGGAATTTGAAGAAATTAATAGGAGAACTTGGGCTTAGGGATTATGCTCTTCACCATTTTGGTGAATAAAAAAACAAACAACCTTAAGTCTTAGAGATATTTTGTCAAATTTTTTTAGTAGGCAAGCTTGGGCTTAGGGATTATGTTCTTCACCATTTTGGTGAATCAGAAACCAAACAACCACAAGTCTAGAATCATTTGGTCAAATACATACAAGGAGGAATGCACATAAGGGACGACCGGTGGGCTAAAGAGGATAAGCTTAAAAAGTTGTCAGGAGAAGATTTGACAAGGTCAGATTAGATTTAAAAAGGGATTAGGCTCTTCACCATTTTGGTGAATAAAAAACCAAACAACCTTAAGTCTTAGAGATATTTTGTCAAATTTGTTTAGTAGGCAAGCTTGGGCTTAGGGATTATGTTCTTCACCATTTTGGTGAATCAGAAACCAAACAACCACAAGTCTAGAATCATTTGGTCAAATACATACAAGGAGGAAAGCACATAAGGGATGACCGGTGGGCTAAAGAGGATAAGCTTAAAAAGTTGTCAGGAGAAGATTTAACAAGGTTAGATTTCTTTTAAATTTACTTTTCGACAATTGCTTTATAACTTTATATACATTGCTTGTATTCATTAGGAGTATAGTTTATACTTCTGGATCAAACAAAATGGTAGGTGTGTTAAAAGTTATACATAAATGCGTTGTGTCCATTCCTACATTTGAAAAGACACCTCCTCTCTTTTGGCACCAAGTTTAATGACAAAATTTGGCCCCTAGGTACCTCTATTTACGTTTCCTTCCCTGTTGTCATTAGTCAAGATGCTTGTAGTGGCACGATCTGCAAATGATCTTGACGACCATGCCGTAAAATTCAATCTCTATATCTGCAAGGGATTTAATGTGTTAACATCCGATAGAATCATCGGTAGGATCACGTCAACACCCTCATTGACGATGGGCTTAGTGTGGTATGATCTACCGTTGAACGCATCATATCCTGATCACTACAACTTGGTCTACCATAGGCTATTGTGTGGAAAATATTGAATGTAGTCTAGTCGCTACTTTTTTGACCTACGACAATATCATAAATGCTAATGTCTAGATCCTTTGTTTGATCAAACCTATTACCCTACACTACAAGTGCTTGACTTACAAACTTGTAGTGAGACAGAGTGAAGTTCTTTGTATAAACCTCTATTGGAATCATCGGTTTACACTCTGTACTGCATTACAGTCACATTGAAGTAAGAATGAGTTCACCTACTGGCACTTGTGACTGACAACTACCCTCTAACAAAGAAAAATTCTGAACACTCATGTTTGAGTAGTCTGATCTCTAACAGTTGCTTGACCCTGATGCACATTGTTGAGCCACCATGTAGCAATGGTTGTAGTCGTACCGATTGAAGCGATAGTCTTCAATGCTCCATTTCAAAAAATACTTGGGATCAAGGTTATACTTGTTGTGACTGGCACACAACTAGCCCCAAAACGTGGGGACCCACCTTTTAAATTTTAGTTTTTTGGGAGTTTTAGTTGTCTTTGATTGATTTGTTTGCGTTTTCATACATTGGCTCCCTTGGGTTTGCGGTGTAGAGTCCAAGGTTCCATCATGGACAGTGTATTTGCTTTTGTTTGCTTTCGAAGGCATTGGTGTTTTGATTGAATCAATAAGTTTAGTTTCTTGTGTTTTAATCTTTTAATGTTAATAGGTTTCTTTTTTATTTGATAATCTTAAATATCTTGAATTAAATTAATTCAATATTTTAAGGTTAATCTAATTCCTAATAAAAAATAAAAAGCAAAAAAACAATAAAAAAATATGAATGAAAAAAAACTAATATATATAATATAAATGAATAAAATAAGATGAGAAGAAGTGTATCAAATGCTACACTTCCATGCTCTTTGATAAATGAATAAAATAAAAAATAATAAAAATAAAGATATATATATAAAAAATTAATGTACATTTTTTATCGGAACCAACAATTATATTCAATAAAATAAAATAAACAAATGAAAAAACAAATAAAATAATAATAAAATGAACTCATTGTTTATTAAAATAAGGTGAAGCCATGCTTCATTTTTATATAGTATTTCATTATTATATACATAATAAGATTTCATTAATATTTACGTCTATTAACTATTTTATCCCACGTGCAGGTTTAGAGGATATCCGGAAAGAGCGGCCGTATGTATGCCGATGGACGATTGATAGAGAACAACGTTCGGAGGTCTTCAACGGTGACATCACATGATAGCAGATGGAGCCATCTCACCGCCAGATAATTATCAGAGGCCAACATAGTGGACTGTAGCTTGAGAGTGCGACGGTTCACCTTGGACAGGGTCGGAAGCATCGTCAGATCACACAGCGTGACGACACAGTGGGACCAATACGATAGCATGGGCTCTAAACCAGAGAGGGCGATAAGAAATTTTAATCGAACCAGGGACGCTGACGTGGTCACTCGAGGTGGGACAGGATAAACTTTGTCATTATGTAGAGGATTATAACAAGGCAAGGCGAAACGGACGGTAGTGGTTATGAGGTTTTTGTAGATCTCATCGACGGGGAGCAATCACAGAGGTGACTGGGGGCTATCTGTGATGTGATCATTTAACGCACACAGCTACCTGGTTTAGTAGTCTTGAAATCACAACAGTAGCAGCATTTCAGTTTAAAACATGAAGAGGTATTAATGTGGAACGAAATTCTAGCATAACTGAGATATACAGCTGAGGTGTGTTAATTTACCGCACTGTCCATTTAAGTTTAAAACAGATAGACTTGATGGGAGTACAAACTATAAATATGCACATACGATATCGACTATACCTTTGTCAAATGGAGGATTGCTGTTCGTAGGGATTACACGAAGCATTAACGTGAAATTTTGTAGAGCTGTCACCAAGCAGAGAACGCCTATTACAGGAACGACACAGTAAAATATGAATGTGTCGGTATGGATAAGCAGATGTCAGGTAGAGTTGGCAATGCGATGTTGGGTTCAACAAATACAGCTAGAGATATACTCATGAAATACCTTCAACTCTTACATGGTTTAAATGATTGTTTTTAGAAGCCTCACCCATTAGTTTATCTTACATGAGAACAAAGGATGCTATGAGTGCAGCGCTCAAGGTAAGACGCGTAACGTAAAAGAGGAATACTCCCGCTCGTCAAAACATTCTGCTTCACTATGCAAAAGGGAGTGTAACTTAATTAAGGTGTGGAGTCTTTGTGAGAAAATGATGGGAAACGCGCTATGCAAAGCGAAGAGGAAAACATGGCGTTGGAGCCAAAACAAAATAAAGGCAAATGAAGTGAATGGAGGACAGGGAAATGAAAAGATGGAAATGGAAAGTTTTCTACAATTTTAAAAATCCATTGAAGCCAATGTAGAGGGGCTGGATTTTTTGGGATTTTTCTAAGAGAGGAGAGATACACGCTGGACTGTTTTCACTTGAAGTTACATGGTTTTCTGCATTGTAGTGAATATTGAATATCTTTTTTTTATGCATGTTAATGGTTGGCTTGTTGTCATTTTCAGTATATTGCACCTATTCCTTTGAAGCTTGCACCGCATTAGATGTTGATTGTATTAAGTCGGGTCACTCTAATATTGGTTTTGTGCAGAAAACTAATGCTTGCAGGGTCCGTGGTGAACTTCTGGGTTGTAGCACTTTGTTCGTTTTATTTTATTTTATTTTATTTTTACAATTTTTTTTTAATTTTCGGAGTTTAAAATAAAAATCGAAAAAATTAAAATTTCAAAAATAAATGCATGGAGCCCTAGAATGAACTTCAATCTTTCATACGAAATAACTTTGAACTAATTCTGAAGCGATTTCGATTTTATAAAATTTATTAAAAATTGTTGATTTTAAGGGTTTAATAATTTCGGAATTTTCATATTTTTGAAGGTAAACTTTGCATTTATGTTCACAAGCAATAAATCAACTTTCCTTTATGAAAATTTCAATTTTATTAAAATGGGGTAATATTTGTTGCACTCCATAAGCTATTATTTTTAGAGCAATAAATTGTCTTTTCTTTATGAAAATTTCAATGTCATTAAATGAGGGATAATTTATTATTATATCAAAGACTATTGTTTTCAAGATATTAAATTATTTCTTCTTAATGAAAATCATTTTATTAAAGAGGGATAATTGTGATGACATTTTAAGGCCGTTACTTTTCATGGTCATTTGTGCATATTTATTTCCTTTCATTTTATTCATCAAGGCAAATTAAAAGGAATCCAATATTCATTTCACATTCATATTTAGAGAGATTTTAATCTTCTATTTTAATATTCAAAGTAGGGTTTAAAGAAGCTAAAAACTTGTTTAAATCTACTTAATAAAGGAAGATAAAATCCACCTAAAATCCTCCAAGATAAAATGAACTAAGGCTTACATCGTGGTCATATGAGGGCCAATTCACATTTTCATTTCTTTTAAGTTTCATGAACAATTATTAGCATAGCATAATAAAATAAACCAACACAGATCCCTTGTTAACAGTTACTTGCAATCACTAAGGTATTCCTAGCACTCACTTGATATATCTTCACAAGATTACAAGCACACATAAGTAAAAGGAACCTTGGAGAAGTTGTTTTTGTTTTAACTTCTTTGCAAGAGAGGGTTTTGTGATCAAAATCCTAAGTGTGATGGTTGTTTTGCAATTGGGTAAAATTACCACTCAACATAATTGGCGCTAGAAGGAGGGCATGAAGTGGTTTATTTTATTGTGATTTTAAACGCTATATATTGTTCATTGTTACTTAAAAGAATTATTTGAAATCATTGGTCTTGATTAACAAGATTTTGTTGATATTTTATCACTCCATTGATTCAAACATTCTCTAATTGATGATGCATTGATGCTAACATTTTTTGCAAATTTGTGAATGTTACTTAACATCATGGTTTAATTGATACATATATTTTGGTTGATGTTAACTTGATGATCTATAAATTAAGCATTCGAAAGTTATTATTTATTGCATGCTTCTTTACAAGATATTTCTTTGACTAACAAATTTGATAATAAGGTTGTGTTCTTGAACGTTCACTAATGGCATTGCTTACTCTAGCAGGGATAGCATCTTGGATAGGGGATTATTATAACCATTTAAACAAGCCTATCCACCAAATCCCTAAAGTTGTAGAAGATTATTTACCTCAATTTTGGCATGATGTGGATTAAACTAAGGAACATATTCAGAGATACAAGGACATGTTGATTTATTTATAAATTATGTATCCAAATTTTCCTTGTAGGTTGTTTTCATACACATTGGATGAGGTTGCATTTGATTGGTACATCCACTTACCTCAAAGTACTATCGCTTCTTGGAATCAAATACAAGAAGCATTTATCAACCATTTTGAAAGTTTGGTTGACTTAGTTGTGATAAAGAATCAGTTTATCTCTATCTTTAAGGAGCCTAATGAGTCCATGAGCCAATTCAATGAAAGGTTCCATAGGGCATATATCAAAATGGATACCCATTACATTATTTCAAAATAAGAAGCCATTGAGGTATACATGGGAGCCATAGACCCCATCCTTGCTACATTTCTAGGAAAATATCTTGAAAATCCATCCATAGCTAGGATCTATGAGGTCGTAGTAATGGTAGAACAGTGGTGTATTTCAAAAATGGATGAGATATACCAATCGTCATTGCTTAACCCCATGGTTCACAATCAAACACCATCCATGAGTCAAGTTTAAGAACAAACTCCTTCCATGATGAACCATTCTTGAGGAGGTAGGGATTCCAACCAACACCAACCATCCAATGTAGCACCCTTGAATCAAATGATGCCTAAGGTGAACAATCAATGGGATGAGGTTGAATGTCCAAATTTCACAACCACCCTAGATATCATCCAAGAGGAGGAGCAAGTGTCAAAACCAACATCCACCAAGGAGGATGGTGAAGATCAAACCCATAAATATGTAGATATTGAACCAATTTTGAAAGTGTATGAGCCTTTAGAGATAAAGGGATTGGAGTCCTTATTTACACAAGAGGATTTGGATAATCTTAGAAAGAGTGAAATGGAAGTTGAAAAGGAATCAATGGATGAATCTAAAGATGATACAAAATGCATGATAGAGTTTCACCATTTGTTTATAGAAGATAATCATTACAATGATCAAGAGAGCCAACATGAGCCAAGCTATGACCTAGAGTTATTTTTCATGAATGAGGATTATGGTGACCACACCAATCTGAATGTAAGTATGGATTCCACCAAAGAAAACCTTGAACCACTAAAAATGATTGAAGGGGAATTTGAAGAGGATTTTCTTGAAGAATATGAAGTTTATGAGGAAGGTGAAATAGAATTGCATATCATGGGTCTAGATGATAATTATTGGAAGAAATGTGTAGAACTATTGGTTACCCTTAATGATGAAATTCCTATTTCATTGGATATGCGAATGCTGAAATGGTTAACTCACATGAAGAGCTTGCAATTTTTAGGCCATAAAAAGGGGTTTAAGGTGAGGTCAAAAAAGAATCAATAAATGAATTTGAAGACAACAAAATTTTAACACTTGTTCTCAGAAAACTCTTTGAATGAGATTTTTGAAACTGAGGGTCAAGAAAACCCACACCTTACCAATTTTGATAAAATTAAATTTTGGGTTACAAATACGAATTATGATCTTACAAGCTTGAATATAAAGAGTAGCCCAATTTTGAAAATAATTAAACCATCTAAGGAAGGTGAAGGTGAATTTGATTAAAAACACGTTGATGAATTGGAATAGGTTGAAGTAGTTGAGCATCACCACTTGATTTTGGAAGATGATTACTATGATTATTATAAGAAGTGGGAAGAATACACTCACTCCAAACCTTCTAATGAATCATTTATTTCAAGTGATATGCAGGATAATACAATTGCTTTCTCACATGAGGATATTACAAATCCTATACAACTTAAGAATTTTTTGTAAGAAGGCTTGAAACCTCATCAAATTTTGGAAGATGATAATGATTCTACTACCATGGATAAAGAAGTATAACCCCTTTCTTTGGTCCCTCTTGAGAGGTAAGAGATTAAAAATATTGATCTACCTATTGGCTCTACAATGTCTATGCCTTCTCAAAATGAAGAAATTCCAAAACCTGAGTGGTTTGGGTTTGATATTATTGATGATCCTAATGAAAATACGGATTTTGAAACAACTCAATCCATTGATCATGGAAAGGTGTTATGTGACACATATCTTAAGAAGCTAGGGTCTTGTTTTGAAAAATATGGGCATATGTTTGATTGGGTACCTAATTTTGGTACTTTTGAACAGGTGCTTGATGATGATGAAAGTCATGAGGAAAAATAAAAAGTTACAAATTCTCTCCAAGTATGGGTAAATGAAAATGTGCCAAAGGTAAAATCCCACCTTTTGTGTTCCAACATTCAGACTCCTGGTGAAGGTGTGTTTAATTTATTATTGGATTCAAATGCTATCAATGATGAAATTACATTTGTGGTTGATAAGGAATTTATGTTAATTGCTCCTCATACCACTAATGATATTAATTTATTGAATGAAAGAGAAGTTGATATGCTTAAAGTGTTAAATCAAGTTCATAAAAAATTAATAATTGAATCTAGGATAAAAAATTATAATGATGCTCATTTAACAAATATCCTAGATGCTTTTAAATTGTTGTGTAAGTTTGATTGGCCTAAAAATATGCAAAATGATGTCATTTCAAATTTTTTAGAAATAGGCTCCTACTTGAAAGATCTCATATTTGAAAAAGAAAGCCTAATTCTAGATAATAAATTGAATTGTGAAATCTACATGTTAAGGAATAGACAAGAAGCAATTGAAAATCAATTATTGTCTTATCAATTTAATGATTTGAAGTTTCAATTTGGAATTGCTAATACCCTCGAATCAAATTGGTGGGGTGAGAGAGGCAAGATGAAGATGATTGTATTGTTTGGTCTAATATTTTTTTCGTTGGACTTATGCAAAAATTGAGTTGCATATCATGTTATATGTCTTTTGAAATGCGCTAATCAGGTTTGGGATCTAGGGAAATGATAGCTCAAACTTTACATCCTTTTGTACCATATGTATATTTTTGTATATAGTTTTGGTTTTTGTGCTTTTGGTTTGACAAGTTGTGTGTTTGCTTTCTTGTTAGTTTGCATTAGGTTAGAGTTTGGTTTGTGTTTTTAGTTCTTGTGTTTTGGGTTGTTCCCTTGTTTTGAGGTGATGTTTCGTGGTCGCTAACTAATGGCCTCTTGATCATTTTGATGGTTTCTTTTATAAGTAGGGGAATGCCTAATCTGAAACGGATGAACCTAATGAAAAGGGAGATGAATTATTTTATGATTATGCTCAGGTTTTAGGACCAAAGTGGTGGAAGGTAGAGCAATGAAACATTTCACCAAAGCTCCACATGTAACACACATAATTAAAGGGCACCTATTGGGATTTTGAAGGATGAAATAATTTTGGTGAACTGATTAAGGCTAAATTATATTAGGCTAAAATTTAAGTGTTACACAAAGGTTTACAAAAGGTTCTCTATAAAAAATAATACAAGCTATGCAAAGATTGATCAAATCTATCACCAAGTTTAGATGAACTCCATCAGGGATATGGATGCCTGATTGAAATTTGGACACTATCTAGAAAAATCATGATCAAAGGAGGGATTCCCTTGTGGAAGAACACATTTTGTTGCCTTAAAGGGCACTTTTGTGAAAGGATAATCTTTGTAACTTATTTTCAAACATCTATTTACAAAATAATTGGTTTCCTTGTGTTTCATTATGGAATACACGATTGCATTCTTTTGTCAAAGGTTACATCATTTTGTTATAGGTTGTGCCCTTTGCCTCACCATTAAGCATCAATTACTAGGTTCAAAAGGTTGCATTATTTTTTTAAAGGTTATGCTATTTGCCTTGCTTTCACAAAAAGTTAATTTCTAGGTTCAAAAGTTTGTGTCCTTTTATAAAATGTTGCACCCTTTGCCTCGCCATCACAATCAGTTAGGTTCAAAAGGTTGTGCCCTTTACCTCACCTTCAACACAAAGGTTTTACCACAAAACTCAAAGTATTTTTTCCTTACAAATCAATATCTAGGTTCAAAAGGTTGCATCCTTTTGTCAAATGTTACACCCTTTTACTTGCCATCATAATCAATCACTAGCTTCAAAAGGTTACATCCTTTTGTTAAATGTTACATCCTTTGCCTCACATTCAACACAAAGGTTTCACCACAAATATCAAAGTATTTGGTCTTCACAAATCAATCACCGGGTTAAAAAGGTTGCACCCTTTGCCTCACTTTCAACACAAAGGTTTTAATGCAAACCTCAAAGCATTTGGCCCACACAAATAAATTTCTAGGTTCAAAAGGTTGCATCCTTTTTTCAAAAATTTCACCCTTTGCCTTACCATCAAGCATCAATTACTAGGTTCAAAATATTGAATCCTTTTGTTGAAGGTTGCACTCTTTGTCTCACCATCAAGTATTAATTGTTAGGTTCAAAATTTTATGTCCTTTTATCAAAGGTTACACCCTTTTTCTTGCTTTCACAACAAATAAATTGCTAGGTTCAAAAGGTTATATCCTTTTGTCAAAGGTTGCACCCTTTTGCCTCACCATCATAGTCAATCGCAATTTTCAAAAGGTTGTATCCTTTTCCTCACCTTCAACACAAAGGTTTTACCATAAACCATAAAGCATTTGGACCTCATAAATCAATCACCAGGTTAAAAAAGTTGCAGTATTTTGTCAAAGGTTGCACCCTTTACCTCACCTTCAACACAAAGGTTTCACCATAAAACTTAAAGCATTTGGTCTACACAAATAAATTTCCAAGTTCAAAAGGTTGCATCCTTTTGTCAAAGTTTGCACACTTTGCCTTTTCATCAAGCATCAATTTCTAGGTTCAAAAGGTTGCATCCTTTTACAAAATGTTATGCCCTTTGCCTCACTATCAAGCATCAATCACCAGGTTAAAAAGGTTTCATACTATTGTCAAAGGTTACGTCCTTTACTTTACTTTCACAATAAATCAATTGCTAGGTTTAAAAGGTTACGCCCTTTGCCTTTCCATCAAGCATCAATAGATAGGTTAAAAATGTTATATCCTTTTATCAAAGGTTATGCCATTTTACTTTCTTTCACATAAATCAATCACCAAGTATAAGGTTGCACCCTTACCTTGCCATCACAAATCAACCATAGTATCATTATACACTTCACTTCCAAGTTCATTCGACTCCACTCTATTACATTTGAAAGGCCCAAAATCCATGAGATCCCATAATTCCAAAGGCATAATTCCATTCAGTTACATTTCAAAATATTAGTCTTTCTTAGCAAAGACACCATTCATTTGGTCAAGTTTCCCAAGACCCACATATCTAGTTAAAAATCTCTTAGCAAAGGTACCATTTATTTGGTCAGATTTTCCATGTTCTTAGCTTATACATTCATTTCCATGCTTCTAGAAATAAACATAGCCTAGTCTAGTATAGACACAACATAGCCTAGCATAGGCATAACAATACACATAGCCTATTCTAGCATAAATATAGCATAGCCTAATGTATGCATAGTAATACACATAATCTATTCTAGCATAAACAGATCAAAGCCTAGTGTAAGCATAACAATCCACATAGCCTAGTCTAGCATAGACATAGCATATGTGTACTATTATGCCTAGAATAGGTATAATAGTACACATAGCCTAGTCTAGTATAGACATAGCATAGCCTAGTGTAGGCATAGCAATCAACATAGCCTAGTATAGCATAGACATAACATAGCCTAGCATAGGCGTAGCAATCAACATAGCCTAGTCTAGGATAGACATAACATAGCCTAGCGAAGGCATAACAATACACATAGCCTAGTCTAGCATAGACATAACATAACCTAGCATAGGTGTAGCAATAAACATAGCCTAGTCTAGCATAGACATAACATAGCCTAGCATAGGTATAATAATAACAATAGCCTAGTCTAGCATAGACATAACATATCCTAGCATAGATATATCATAGCCTAGTGTAGGCATAGCAATCAACATAGTCTAGTCTAGCATAAATATAGCATAGCCTAGTGTAGGTGTAGCAATACACATAGCCTAGTCTAATATAGAATTAGCATAGCCTAGGGTAGGCATAACAATAAACATAGTCTAGTCTAACATAGACAAAACATAGCCTAGCGTATGTATAACAATACACATAGCCTAGTCTAGCATAGATAAGCATAGCCTAGCATGGGTATAGAAATCAACATAGCCTAGTCTAGAATAGACATAGCATAGCCTAGAATAGGCATAATGGTACACATAGCCTACTCTAGCATAGACATATCATAACCTAGTGTAGGTATAGCAATCAACATAGCCTAGTCTAGCATAGATATAACATAGTCTAGTGTAGGCGTAGCAATACACATAGCCTAGTCTAGCATAGCCTAGCGTAGGCGTAGCAATACACATAGCCTAGTCTAGCATAGCCTAGCGTAGGTATAACAATACACATAGCATAGTCTAGCATAGACATAGAATAGCCTAGCATAGGCATAACAATACACAAAATATATTCTAGCATAGACATGGCATAGCCTAGCATAGGCGTACCAATACACAAAACCTAGTCTAGCATAGACATGGTATAGCCTAGCATAGGTGTAGCAATAAACATAGCATAGTATAACATTAGCATAGACATAGCATAACCTAGCATAGGTATAATAATACACATAGCCTAGTATAGCATAGACATAGCATAGCCTAACATAGGCATAACAATACACATAGCCTAGTCTAGCATAGACATAGCATAGCCTAACATAGGCATAACAATACACATAACCTAGTCTAGCATAGATATAGCATAGCCTAGCATAGGCGTAGCAATACACATAGTCTAGTCTAGCATAAACATAGAATAACCTATCATAGGCATAACAATACACATAGCCTAGTCTAGCATAGACATACCATAGCCTAGCGTAGGTATAACAATACACATAGCCTAGTCTAGCATAAATATAGTATAGCCTAGCATGGATGTAGCAATCAACATAGCCTAGTATAGCATAGACATAGCATAGTCTAGCATAGTCATAATAATACACATAGCCTAGTCTATCATAGACATAGGATAGCCTAACATAGGAGTAGAAATAAAAATAGCCTAGTCTAGCATAGATATAGCATAGCCTAGCGTAGGCATAGAAATATGTAATAACCAAAATTTATCCATTACAAAACCAACCATTTTTTTTATTTCATTGAGATAATCATGCTAGCAACTATTATAGTTGAGTAACCATTGAGTGTTTTAGGAAAGAACCACACTGGAATCAACTTGATCAAAGTCTATCCTAGTGTATGGGAGTGGCCAAATCCCCCATAATGATCACATAATTTTACATGTCTATTTCAACCAGAACGATCTTTTCCCAACAAGTTCAACCCATGTTAAACTCTTTGTTATAGCTTTAGGTATTACACAATCTAATTAGTGAGCGTGTGCCTTTTTAACTACACTACACATTGGACAATGTAATTAAATTTAAGATGCAATGATTAACATCTCTAACCATATCAATAATAGTTTGTTAAGGGAATCAACCATGGATTCACATAGGTGTGCTAGCACCTACCATTTTAACTCAAGGTTTACTTTATGTTGTTATATTCACTTGTCCATGTTTATTTCATTATTAGTTTCCATATTTCCTTGTCATTAACTTGCACATTCATACTTTCAAATTCATAAACATAACATTTTAAATACAACATAGAGAATGAATTGTAGCATTACATTTCAATTTAACTCTATTATACACATCAACAATTGGCACATTGTACAACAAAATCCTTTTAGTATTTACAAAGCCACAATGAACTCATTATAACATCTTCTCAACACCTATTATCTAAAAAAAATATTCTACTCATAATCAATCCTTGCTGTTACAAAGTAATTACAATATACTTGAGGTAAAATTACAATAACAACAACAACACTTCAACTCACTTTTAGGTTCATTAGGAGCATCTGGTTCATTTGTCTCAAGTTGCCAGTACTAGAATATTGGCTAATCGATATTGAGCTAATCGATATTGAGACAATACACCACATGATATATGCCTAATTATCATAATGCACTTGCACTATTGTATCAGAGATATACAGGCAAATAATGCAGATAACAATATCATTTCAGAAAATAATCATTCATTTCATCCAAGAGTAGGGAAATCCCATAAATTTCCTAACAATGAATCTTTCCTATTCCATTAATTCCATGTTATTTATCCATAAAGAAACATGCCCTTTCCTATGCAAAATGTAAACATCAACTTGGCTACGAGGAACCTCCATAAGTTCTTGAGAAATTGTAACCCTATTACCAATTTCTCCCATCCAAAAATCATTACAACACAACCATATTGCCAAAAGAAATCAAGCAATATTATTTCATAGTACCTAATAATACACAAGCAACATCTCCTTAGGTAATTAAACATAATATGATGTTTTACCAAAGTCACAATGTAGTAGATAATTCCTTTTTAGAAGCATTATCTATATACATCCATATTTAATCTCTATATATATATATATATATATATTTTTTTTAGGATCCTCTTTAAGCTTGATAATAAATTTACAACTACCAACTATTTAAGTCTCAAGATCCCCATTTTCTAGCCCTTTATACAAATTTTAACCCCCTTTTTTAATTCACTTAGATATAACAATTTTGGTGAACTTGGGATCATTAAAGGGCCATAATAATATTTCCTTCCCAATACCTTTTAAATTCATATTACTAAAACTTTACCATAGTTATTTAGGTAACTATTGTCATCTTTAGATTTTAGAGACTTTTATTTTAAACACACACACAAGTATTTTTTTTATCTCTTCTTGCTATTTTCTAAACTTTAGCGGAGTTCCTAAAGACCTAGGGTAATGTATAATTAAATGTTTCCCATAAAAATTTTCCAACCCATAGTTTACTCTCAAGAATCAACAATACTTAAATACATAAACTTGTTCCCAAAATACATAATATTTCAAAACCATCATTATAACCATTAAAACACATAGTCCACTGTTATTATTATTTTTATTTAACTATAACCTCCATAATAATAACAAGACATGACACAAGGTTTCAACGGAGGGCATCGTTTGACATTTTCACAGCCAGTTTACAGAGCAGAGTTTGATATTTTAACAACCAGTTTACATGGCAGAGTTTGACATTTAACAACCAGTTTACACGGTAGTTTTTGACATTTTAATAGCCAATTTACACAACCCTAAAGGCATCCCATGAATTCTCAAGTGCACCATCTATGTTGCCATTATTCGCGTTGATTGTGCTTGTTATCGTGTATTCAAGGTCGTGGCCGTGGAGACCCTACACATATCAAGCAAAGACAACCTCTCCTATGGTAAAATCATAACAGGGTTTCACAAGGAAATTTAATCATTTTTTTTAAACAATAAAACACAACTCTTTTTCTTTACCCAAACCCTACAACCACCATTACTTTAGCATTTACATAAGTATTATTTTATTAGAGACTCATAAAACTATTATAACCAGACATGAAAAACATACATTTTCTTCTCAAAGAATGAATTCATTTATAATCAAACAACACGCATAACAAAATAAACTTACCTTTGCCATTTTCGCTTTCTTTAGTACATACTATGATAGCATCTCACAAATCAATAATTTTCAAATTCAACATAAACCTTTAAACACCATAATTTCATAAACATTTTTCAACCCTTGACTCATTTAACTCAACACAACAATAGATCATCAACCAGAAAAGCTCTAACCTGACTCGCTGCAAGAAAATATTCTAAATCTAAGCCTTAGTTAAAACTTCAAGTTTTTTCCATGAGATTCCCTTATTTCAGACCACAAGATAAACGAGAGGAGGATTAAGTGAGATATTTGGAACTCTATCTAGTTTCTGTTCTGACAGAGTTTGAGAGCATACTCCCTAGGAGATATCAAATTCTCAGTGTCAAATCAACAAAAAATGCAAGTGTTTAGTTTTTGGTACGAAGTTCTCGAAGAGCATATTCCCTAACTTGCTTTCATTTATTTTGTTCTCCTTTTAAATACCCCAGAGAGCTCTATTTATAACATTTCTGACCCCTACCCCATGATCTATTTTTTATTATAAAATTGGGTGGGATAAACCTCTCATTAATGTTTTCTTTGAACTCGGTGCTACTTTGACCATTGCACCAAAGATAGTCCAATCAAAACTTTACACCTATCCTTTCTAGAAACTAACCTCATTACTTTGGTTTAAACCCAACTAAAACATGTTTTCATTAACACAAAACTTGGTACAAATTGCTATCTAATTAAAAATTCATTAAATACAGTCCACCCACCAAGTTGGACTCACTTAAATCCTAGGTTTAACTTGTTAATCCAAAGTTAATAAGACAAATTAACCACTAATTAAAACAAGAAAACATCTTATCTTTAAATTACCCATTTTATAAATTTAATTATTCTTAAAATCATTAACTAAATCCTAGCTAAATATTTTAGTTCATCACTATATTTAGCAAATAATCATAAAATAGGGGGTCAAATTGGGATGTTACGCAATCAACATAGCTTGTTCTAGCATAGACATAGCATAGCCTAGCATAGTCATGGTAATACACATAGGCTAGTCTAGCGTAGATATAGCATAGCCTAGCATAAGCATAACAATACACATAGCTTATTCTAGCATAGACATAACATAGCCTAACATAGTCATAGCAATAAACATAGCCTAGTCTAGCATAGACATAACATATCCTAGCATAAGCGTTGTAATACGCATAGCATAGTCTAGCATAGACATAGCATAGCCTAGCGTAGGTGTAGAAATAAACATAGCCTAGTCTAGCATAGACAAAGCATAGCCTAGCATAGGTGTCAAAATACACATAGCATAGCCTAGTGTAGGCATCACAATACACATAGCATAGCATAGCATAGACATAGCATAGCCTAGCATAGGCATAACAATACACAGCCTAGCATAGGTGTAACAACACACATAGCCTAGTCTAGAATAGACGTAGCATAGTCTAGTGTAGGCGTAATAATACACATAGCCTAGTCTATCATAGAGATATCATAGCCTAGAGTGGGTGTTGTAATAAACATAGCCTAGTCTAGCATAGACATAGCATATCCTAGCATATGTATAATAGTATACATAGCCTAGTCTAGCATAGAGATAGCATAGCCCAACATAGGCATAACAATCAACATATCCTAGTCTAGTATAGACATAGCATAGCCTAGAACATGTGTATCAATCAACATAGCCAAGTCTAGCATAGATATAGCATAGCCTAGCATAGGCATAGTAATACACATAGTCTAGTCTAGCATATACATAGCATAGCCTAGCATAGATGTAACAATACACATAGCCTAGTCTAGCATAGACATAGCATAGCCTAGCATAGGCATAGCAATAAACATAGCCTAGTATAGTATAGACATAACATAGCCTAGAGTAGGCATCACAATACACATAGCCTAGTCTAGCATAAATATAGCATAGCCTAGTGTAGATGTAGCAATAAACATAGCCTAGTCTAGCATAGACATAACATAGCCTAGTGTAGACATCACAATACACATAGCCTAGTATAGCATAGACATATCATAACCTAGAATGGGCATAGCAATAAACATAGCCTAGTCTAGCATAGATATAACATAGCCTAGCATAGGTGTAACAATAAACATATCCCAGTCTAGCATAGACATAGCATAGCCTTCGTAAAATCTATTCGATTTGATACATTACATGGTTAAAGAGGAAAATGATGACTGAATCACTGAAACTCTTGGTACATTTACAGACCACTGACTGTAGTGTGGTAAAAGTTATGCATGGTGTTTTTGTTGTTTTTGTAAAATGGAACTATGCGGAACAAGATGGACTAGCAGAGCAATTGCAGCCTATGGTGCCTTTGACCTATACAACCACAAATATGCAATGTATGGATGCAATGCTTAATGCAGATACATATTTTTGTACTTTTGATGGATTGATTTTGTGAATCCTTTGACCGTGATTGCCACTGAAAGCATGAGATTTCGGGCAAAGGAAACACTAATTGCGATGCATTCAAAATCAAATATGCTTAAGTCCTAGAAATGTAAATTGCATGAAACGAAAGAAACGCATTGGAAGAGACACAAGCAAATGGAGAAAACATAGCCCTTTCATTAAAATTTCTTGATCTCTGTTACAATGACGCCTCCTCCCTTTTTAGGGGCTAGGAGCACTAAAAGAATTTGATTACAATCACTTAATGTTCCTCTTTCCGCGTGCCCACGATTGAAATGGACGGGCCAAGATGATGCCGTCGCTGATGTCGATGAGTTCTTCACCTCTGTTGCTTCTCCTGCAAACAAAGAAACAACCAAGATGTCAGTAGCACCTACCACAAATGGAAGGTGTTCGTTCTCTAAAATTAATGAAATATGCATGTGAACATTTGCATGAAACGGTAAATACAGTGAGTCCAAATGGCTTGAAATCTTGACAGAAGACAGAAAAAGTTACCAGAAGGCCATTGCCACTGAGACAACTGGCCAATCGCCTTCAACTAGAATTCGTCCCCGGGCGGACGAATTCGATCGCTAATTCGTCCCTAGGTGGGACGAATTCTTCTGTGTTGAAGAAGCCGACCTGCTCTTTGCTCCAATGTCGATTCTCGAGACCTGCAAAACTCCTACAAACAAAGGGGTTATGTAATTGGGGCCATTTTGGGACAACCCAGATGGTCGGATCCTCCCAATTTGACCTCTACCCTCAGGAATTTGATCTTGCCACCTGCAAGTTAGTGAAACAACAAAGCGACACAAAACATACTAGAATCTGATCAAAAGTTATGAAATTGCAGCTATGAGTTCACCAAACAAAATGACACAATATGCAATGCAAAAAAATAATCTAGAATGCTCAAAATAATGGAACTTAGGAAGTGTGGTGGTGCCCAAGTGGGCCTCCCATCGTTGGCACTTGACTTCGGAGCCAATCCACTAGGGATAGGCCCAAAACCTCTTAGGATTGGGGGGTCGGCAAATTGGTTGGTTTAGGTGTCCATGTGTTGGATTTGGGTTAGGTTCAAGCTTCCAAAAGCCACCCAACAACCTCCCTTGCAAAAGAGATTTGTGGATGCGAGAAGGTGAACCAAAAGGGATGCAAGTGGGTCTTCAACTCGGCAGCACTTCGTTGCTTGAAATCTCCTTTTTTCTGTCCTTTTTGGGTGAGAAAAGTCCCACCTTTTATAGACCCATGGGGTCTCTTTTGAGAGGGAAGCACAAATGCCATGTGTTGGTCATAGGTGTCATGTGGCAGTCATGTCTTCCCATGAGAGAGGGGAGTCCTCCATTGACTTGAATGTGGAATTTTAGTCCTTTTTGGGTGAGAAAAGTCCCACCTATTCTGCTCTAGCAGAATAGGTGCTAGAGCAGAATTTCAAAAGCAACCGGTCCAGGCAGAGAAGAGGTAGGGATTTTTATAATCTCTGTTAAATTTTCTGTTTACGTTTCTGTTTCTTTAATTGTTTTCATTTAATCCTGCATTGCATTAGGAAAAGTCATTTATGCTTGTTTCATTTTCGCTAAATAAAATGAATCCCACACACTTCACGCAATAATTTTAAACCAAGGAGCTGGTCGTAAGACCCCAGCCCTTGAGCAAGACCAACGGTGGGTTCATCACCACCTTGGCTTAGCTTTGCATCCATTTCCCGATTGTCAACTATTGTTAGGCGTAAATCCTGACGAAAGCTGACCGAGTGTCGCTGGGGTGATTCCCATGCGCGCGAGGATAAGTTTTCTATGGTAGGTGCCATTAACAGGACAATCCCCCTTTCGTACCGCCTACGTACCATGTACCTTCTGCTCTCACGTACCTATAGTCTCCCTCTCGTAAGGGCGGGTATATAGAGAGGTTGGTATATCGGCCTGGTTGGTATATTGAAGGGGCTACCATTTTGGGAGTTATATGAGCCTTCATTATGCATTTAAACGTTCTTCAAAACCTACAAAAACAAAACAAAACATCAAAATGCACTAAACCAGTTTAGGGCACACCGATAATCCTTAAAAGAGATAATCACGGTTTGCGCATGTGTGTGTTTATTTCTGCTTAGTGTAGACAAAAAAAAAAATCATCATAAACAAGATAAAAATCTGTTTAGATAGCATAGAAGCACCGCAATGGTGTACACCCGCAGCCAAGCCCAATCAAGGGCAGAAGCTCCGGAAGGTACACAAGAAGCAGGCACGAATCGCCTTCGCTTCAGTCTCAAGGATTTGGTCATACCGCCTTATCGGTCTAACCTACAAAAGAATCCAATTCAGAATCCTCGGTGGGGTATGCCTATTCAAAGCAGCCCCTTTCGAGAGGACGCCTTACATGTAGACCTTGAGGTAAACAGAGAATCGCCCTCTCAGGTTAGACATGAGTGGCCACGGCACGACGAAGCGCTAGACAGGCAAACCATCCATTTGGAGGGACAACGTGGATATGGTATCCCTTCTTTACCTCACATCAGAACAGAGAGACAAAATCTAGAGCGTAGGGTTCTTTACACAAAATGACCTAACTCCGCCTGCCCCCTTCACACCTATGAGAGGGAGCGCGAGGAAGATCATCGCATTCCTCAAAGACAACAACATACAACGCGGGAACCTTGCGCTTCCGCACCAGCTTGGACATCATGATCACCCCTTGAGGCCGGAACCTCGAGTACGAGCCGCCTACCTCGACAGAGGGAAGCGACCCCTTGAAGTTGTAGATCATCAAAATCAAGGCAAACACATAGGAGGAACATTCGAACCTCCCGAGAAAAATAGGGTAGACCAAATTGACCCGATAGTCGCCCAACATGCCACCCGTCAAGCCCAAATCATGCGGCTTAAACAAAGTCATCGGGAGATAGAGTATCAACACCACTTGGATAGAGAGCGCATGCAACGCGAAGCGGATGAGCTACGCTATAAACTACCTGAGAGGGAGCCAACCCCTCGCATTCAAAGAGCCGAACAATATGTGAGACATAATCCATTGGTGTGGGACAGGTCTCCATGACCTCGTCAAGCTTTGCCTCCAAGACCTCATGGATTCGAGAGGGAGGCAACTCCCCGAAACAATGATGGGTACCTTCAGCGAGGGCTTGATCAGGGTCATAGGTTTCGCCCAGAGACTCCTCAAGAATTTTACGAGGAGTATGAACCAGAAGAGGAATATGTTGAAAGTCCCCATCAAGGCAGGAGGGATGCCATTCGGCCACCCCTCCATAGGCCTCCAGTTTATCATAACTTACAACGAGAGAGAACAAGAGAGGAAGAAATAAAATCTTTCGATGCATACCAAGCGCTATTGGAGCGTTTGGAGTCTGTGGAAACAAAAGCCGCTGGGCATCAAAAACCCACATTACGTCAACTCCGCAGTAATCCGGTGCATCCCTCAGTGCCTACACCTCTTTACCCCGAGCACTTCAAGTTGCCTCAATTGGCAGTTTTTAAAGGTGAAGAGGACGCACAAGAACACGTTACAAGATTTTTAAGCCAATGCTTCGGCATCCAAGATAATGACGCATTGTTGCTTAGAACATTCATAACCACATTCGCAGGCCCCGCCTCGGATTGGTTCACACAACTACCCAAACACAAGCATAAGCAACTTAGATCAATTAGTAGATGCGTTTCTTGAACGCTTTGCCTTCAACACAAGGAAGAAGGCATCACCGAGTGATCTGGCGAGCCTCAAACAATTTGAGGAGGAAACAATGGCAGCATATGGGAATCGATGGAGAGCTTTGCTTTCTAAGTTACCCTACCGTCCTCCTATGTCTGATCTCACGCAGATGTTCGCAAAAAGTTGCTTAAAATCAATCTCTGGTCTATTGTTGTTGCGGCAATACGATAGCTTAGAAGAAGCTTTGGCGCAAGCCAGAGTCATAGAAGAGATTAAAATAGGTGAAGGCGCAATCGCTAAGCCTAAAAAGAAAGAGTGGAATAAAACCACTAAAACCGGGACAACGCAACCACAACACGCTGCAGTCAACCAAGTTGCGATAAATGTTCCCGCGCCTGTGCAAGAAACGCAGCCCCAAAAGGCTAATTACCAGGCAGTGCCTCCTGCTTATGAAAGAGATAATAGAAGACAGGAGCAAAATTACCCGCGTCGCCCTAGACGACATTTCACCCCATATGCGGAGTCTAGGGATTCCTTATTTGACCGCTTGTCAGCGGCAAATTTAGTCACTCTGCCAGAAATTCAAACTATAGACCCTAACATTCCCAAGCCTAGGGGGTACAGAGAAGAATTGTATTGTAGATTCCATAGGCGCAGAGGACATGACTTGAATGGGTGCTGGAAATTCAAAGAACTAGTCCAGGATTTGATCGACAATAGAACATTGGTCGTGGACAACCCCATCGCGCCAAACAACCAACAAATGGGGGTATTCAAGGACCCCTTGCCTGCCCACGAGGCACAGACAAAACCACTCCAGATTAACGAGGTGCGACAGGATCTTCCCACGCAGGGATTTGTGGGAATGATTAGCATAGTAACAAGGAACAGAAGGTACCCAGCAGCTTGCCCCCGAGGTAGCTACGAGGGAAGTTTCGACAACATCGCAGCCTCAACAACGCCCAACGCAGTTGCCTCCGCCTAGACCCGAGGTCACAATACGAACCAAACTCACGCAGAGTTTGCAGACCACATCGGCTAGGCTGTCCATTTACGAGCTTATTCAACAGTCAGCACCCCATAGGGAAGCTCTTATGGACATTTTAAAAGCCATTGAATTACAGCCCCACGAAGCAAATTCTTTCAACAACTTCGTAGGACATGTGAAACGATGTACGGAGCCGGTCATCACATTCAGAGAAGATGAGGTCAAAACGATATCGAATGACATGGCAGATCCACCCCTGCACGTTATCGCGCGGGTCAACGGGATTCCGTACAAGAGAGTGCTGATAGATACTGGCTCGTCCAGTAACATCATTACCACTGCAGCCTTAAAACATTTGAAGTTGCCAGCCTCTCACATCACAGCCTCCACGTACACACTGCGAGCTTTCAACGATGCAATATGCTCGACAGTCGGCACAGTTGTTCTGCCTATCCAGGTAGGACAAAAGACAATACCTACACTGTGCCATGTGCTGGAAGGCGAAATGGCTTATAATATACTGCTAGGGCGGCCTTGGATCAGGGACATGAAGTGTGTCCCTTCGATCGCCCACCAATGCTTAAAGTATGCTTATGAGGGAGAAATACATGTAGTCCCAATGGACTTAGAGCCCTTCAAGTATTGCAATGCGGTACAATTCATGCCTCAATCGACCCTCCCTTCAACGCATTTGGATTTTCAATTAAATCCATCTAAACAGGGTCCGATACCGCAGGCACCACTGGTGGCCAACAAGGCAAAATCCCAGCCGGGTGAGACCTCATCACCTGCTCCTTCATCATCAACGCCACCTATCATGGCCCAACAGAAGGACAAGGGAAAACAGATCGTGGAAGAGGTTAAACCCTTGGAAGAAAGGTTGCCCACAATCTCAACGGTATCAACGGAGAAAACACCCAAGACAACAGAAACTAAGACTCCTGAAACACCAAACATGGAATGGAGTCAAGAAGGACTACCATTTCCTCCCACCCAATCATCAACAATCACCGTTGAAATGGCCAGTACGGGCTTGGGGGAATATTTGGTACAAAATGTTGTGGCGACGCCAGCATTGGAGTCAGTACAAGACATGGGAAGACCTCGCCTTCCCATAGGGACAATTGTTCCTCTAGGCTACCCTCCAAACCAGACAAATTTCGTGTATGGGGGCCTTGATCATGGTCTTGAACCATGCCAACAAAAGGAAGCAGACGAAGAGCCTTTTGTTGAAAACATCAACTATCTCGTCAAACCCAGATTTTGCCCTAAAATATCTCGGCCAATGCAATTGGCATGGATACGGGCTAGGCGAGATATGAGCAAGGGATGCGGATCCTTTGCCAACCAAGATATCGGATGCCATATGACAAGTCAGGGGTAGGGTTCAACCATCCCTTGCCATTAGACATCTTGGTTGAAAATATGCAAGGCCTAGAAATAGGCAACAAGGGGGGATTGGCATTAGACCCTTATGCCAATCCAAATACAGAATACACATTGGGAGACTACCTCCCATGGTCAACAAACACCCCTGGAAATAGCAGTAATCCCTCTCCTTTGCTAGAGAGAGGCGAAAGTTCGGACAGTGGTCCTCAAAGAGAAAACCAACGGTTGTCGGACATCTTTCTGAAGTTGTTCCCCTTAGAGATTCCAGACGAAACAACACAGCATCAAGAGAATCAGGTCCCTCCACCAAGAGTGGAACAACCACAATGGGACCAGATTAACTTGTTGGAACAAGGAGGATCCTCAACGCCGCAAGCAACAGTTGCTTGAAGAGGATGAACATTTTTGGGTCTTCGAAAGTGATTCAGAAGATGAGACCGAAATGGACTATCTCAGACATGCGCGACGACATCACCATGCTTTAACCCATGAAGATCTAATGGGACAGATGGGCATACGGTTAGGGCATGAATGGTGGGTAGACCCTGCAAGGTGGGACCAAGTATTGGATCCATGGCTCCAAATTCAAGATGAGCATCGTCCACCTCGAGATCCCATCATGACACCAGTGTCGAGAAAAGACCCTGCCATCCTTTTCGCAAATAGGGACGAATTCGCACCTAGGGAAGATCCATTCGTGCCCGTTCCCGTAGAGCCAGATCCAGAGTATAGGGAGCATCTAAAAGAATCGAGCTATCACACCCGCGGTTCTGGAGACCAAATTCATTCCATCCACATGATCTCCATTGATTTGACCGCACCCATCCGCAATCCGGCCGATCCAACATGGTCATTGCATCTAGACATAGATGCCATCGACTGGGATCGCGTCAATTCACCTTTATCACCATCAGAGTACTGGCCTTTCGGTGAAATGCCTCATTTGACCCCAAGGACAACTCAAGAAATTTTTTAGGCTGAAGAGGGACCCGAGGTTCCAAACGCAGATTTAAACTCAGCCAATGATATCCATTTGATCCCGACTCCACATCAGTTGGAGGAAGGATCCCACATGTCAGTCGAAGAAACGATCGACGTAGACATCGGCTTAGACCCAACGAATCCACAGATTATCAAGCTGGGGGTAAGTCTTTCCCCCGAAGAGCAAGCCGATTACATTACCCTTCTCAAAGCGAAGAAGGAGGTTTTTGCATGGTCATACAGAGACATGCCGGGACTAGACCCGCAGCTAGTCACGCATAATTTAACGCTTGATCCGACAATCAAGCCTGTAAAGCAAAAACTACGCAAGATGCACCCAACAGTGGCCTTGATGGTCAAAGACGAATTACAAAAGCTGTTGGATGCACAGTTTGTCATCTGCGTGGATTATCCGCCATGGCTGTCCAACATGGTTCCCGTCAAGAAGCCCGACGGGAGGATTCGCATATGCACCGATTTTTGAGACCTAAACAAAGCGAGTCCTAAGGATGATTTCCCCTTGCCAAGCATCGACGCGCTAGTAGACGCTACAGAAGGTCATGAAATGCTCTCCCTAATGGATGGCTTCTCAGGATACAACCAAATTCGTATCAATCCTGAAGACCAACTTAAAACGGCGTTCACAACGCCTTGGGGGACATTTTGTTATAAGGTCATGCCTTTTGGCCTTAAAAATGCTGGCGCTACCTACCAACGTGCCATGACATACATCTTCCACGATTACATGCACAAAACTTTGGAAGATTACATGGATGATTTGTTAGCCAAGTCTCTTTTGCGCTCAGATCATCTCGGTGACTTAAGCAAGATTCTCGATCGCCTCATAGAGCATAAGGTCAGATTGAATCCCAAGAAGTGCGTATTTGGCGTCACATCTGGAAAACTCTTGGGTTTTATAGTCTCAAAACGAGGCATCGAAGTGGACCCAAAGAAAGTCAAGGCAATCCTTGAAATGGCTCCCCCAACCACTATCAAGCAGCTCAGAAGTCTGCAAGGAAAGGTCGCGTCGATTAAACGCTTCATAGCGCAATTATCTGACAAATGCCGACCCATGAACAAATTATTGCACAAGGGGGTCACATTTCATTGGGATGACGAGTGCCGGTCAGCCTTTGACGAAATCAAACAATACTTGGCTTCACCGCCAGTATTGGCACCACCTAGACCAGGAGTGCCGTTCTACTTATACATCTCAGCTATTGAGGTGGCACTGGGAGCCATGCTAGCCCAAAAGAATGAACTTCACAAAGAACAGGCTACTTACTATCTTAGCCGCACCCTGGTCAGTTACGAACTTAACTATGCATACGTTGAGAAACTCTGCTTGGCAGTGGTGTTTGCTACCAAAAAGCTACGCCACTACATGCTGAGCAACACTACGTATGTTGTGTCTAAGGAGAATCCATTGCGATACATGATGAGTCGTACTTATCATAGTAGTCGCACGGCGAAATGGATCATGTTGTTGACGGAATTTGACATTGAGTTCATTGGGCAAAAATCTATCAAAGGACAAGTCATAGCCGATCAACTAGCAGAGGCTCCTCTTGAAGACGATCAGCCTCCGGTCATAGAACTACCCGATGATGGGGTCTTCCATGTCTCAGAATCGCCAGATTCTGATGAGCCTGAGTCACAGGCCGACATAACCCTGTTCTTCGATGGTTCTAAATGCGAGCAAGGTGGTGGCGCAAGAATTGTATTCTTCACACCGCAGGGCGCTCCAATGCCCCTGTCATTTAAATTAAACTTCCAATGCACCAACAATAATGCAGAATATGAAGCCTTGCTCCTAGGTCTTCAAACAACAATCGCCATGAACATCAAACGATTGAATATCTTTGGTGATTCGTTGTTAATAGTCAATCAAGTCAAAGGGGTATATCAATGCAAATGCCCAGTTCTGAAGGCCTATAAAGCCCTCGTGGACAAATTCCTAGAAAAACTTGAGTGGTATGACATCGAGGCACTCCCTCGATCATCGAATCATTTTGCGGACACAATGGCCTCTTTGGGGTCACTAATCCCGCAAGACCTTTCCGGTGATATGACAACTATTCAAGTCAAAACCTTATCGCAATCCGTGATAGAGCGTGCAAGCTCAGACTTGACGCCAGGAATCCACATGATCCAGATTGAACCATCCTCGGATAAGTTCTTTCGAATCCGAGATCGTCTGAAACGTGCCAACTCGGGGTCCTTGTTCTCCCCCACTCCCATTAATAGCAACACAACGCTATTCTTACAAGTTCTATCCCATTCAGCATTTGTTAGGGAAGAACTTCGAAAGGGATTGGCTGTTCATACTGTCGAGGTTTCTGATCAACAGGATCGGTATTTACCCATAAGAGACTACCTCAAGTTAGGTAATCTTCCCTTTGGATTGACGCACGCCGCAAAATGAACATTCAAGCAGAAAGCGGCTAAGTATGTCTTGATAGGAGACATTTTGTATCGTCGAAGCTATGACGGAATTCTTCTTCGTTGTTTGGACCAGCAAGAGTCCACTTGGGCAGTCGCCCAAGCGCACGACGGTACATGTGGTGGTCACTTTAGTGGTATGGCCATCGCAAAGCGCATTCTTCGCATGGGCTATTATTGGCCATCTTTAGAGCGAGATTGTTGCGAATATGTCAAGAAGTGCGTGAAATGTCAACATCATGCCAATTTGATGCACGTACCTTCCCAGGCCCTACAGACAGTCCAGTATGCTTGGCCATTTTTGTAGTGGGGCCTCGATCTAATCGGAAAGATCTCCCCTGCATCGTCAGGCCGTCACACGTTTATCATAACGGCCACAGAGTATTTTACCAAATGGGTGGAAGCAATTCCGTTAACCTCAACGAAAGGACCCCGCATTGTGGAGTTCATCTTGCATAACATCATATGTCATTTTGGTATTCCATCCAAAATAATATCGGATAATGGGCCATCATTCAAGAACAAAGACGTGCGTGCTTTGACCACAAAGTACAAAATTCAGCACAGCTTTTCAACGCCCTATTATCCGCAAGCAAACGGGCAAGCAGAGGCATCAAACAAAACACTAGTCGCCATCCTTAAAAAGACAGTCACAGACAATCATAAGGATTGGCACATACAAATCCCACTTGCCCTTTGGGCTTATCGCACTAGCATTCGGACGCCCACTGGGGCAACTCCGTTTTCGCTCGTGTATGGCTCAGAGGCAGTAATGCCTCTCGAGTTGGAAATTCCTTCCCTCCGCATATCAATGCAGGAGTTCATCGATGATAACACTGCGCGGCAGGCCCGGTTAGACCAACTTACGTTGCTTGACGAACGACGCGTTAATGCTCTCGAGCACTTACGTATCTATCAAGAGCGGCTTAAGAAAGCATACAACATGAAAGTTCACCTAAGAGACTTTCGGGTTGGTGATTTGGTTCTGAAGGAAAACCAACAAAACTCTAATTTGCCGTCCCACATGAGGGACAAATTCATGGCAAATTGGTTAGGTCCATATGTCATTGATAGCATAATAGGACCCGGGACATACCGGCTAGCTTCTCTTGATGGTATCAAGGAAACAGAACCCTTGAATATCAGTCATTTGTGACCATTCCACATCTAAGAAAGCCATATCCTCAAAAAGCTCCAAGGATTATCACAATCACTTGGTCAATCCAAAAGCTCCAAGGATTATCGCAATCACTTGGTCAATCCAAAAGCTCCAAGGATTATCGCAATCACTTGGTCAAAACAAAAAGCTCCAAGGATTATCGCAATCACTTGGTCACCACAAAAAGCTCCAAGGATTATCACAATCACTTGGTCAATCCAAAAGCTCCAAGGATTATCGCAATCACTTGGTCAAAACAAAAAGCTCCAAGGATTATCGCAATCACTTGGTCACCACAAAAAGCTCCAAGGATTATCACAATCACTTGGTCAATCCAAAAGCTCCAAGGATTATCGCAATCACTTGGTCAAAACAAAAAGCTCCAAGGATTATCGCAATCACTTGGGCAAAACCCAAAAAGCTCCAAGGATTATCGCAATCACTTGGTCACACCAAAAAGCTCCAAGGATTATCGCAATCACTTGGTCAAACCTAAAAAGCTCCAACGATTATCGCAATCGCTTGGTCAAATTCATCAATAGAGAGTTCCTCTAGCACCGCATATTCACATTCACAAAATCAATCCATCAAAAGTACAAAAATATGTAGCTGCATTAAGCATTGCATCCATACATTGCATATTTGTGGTTGTATAGGTCAAAGGCACCATAGGCTGCAATTGCTCTGCTAGTCCATCTTGTTCCGCATAGTTCCATTTTACAAAAACAACAAAAACACCATGCATAACTTTTACCACACTACAGTCAGTGGTCCGTAAATGTACCAAGAGTTTCAGTGATTCAGTCATCATTTTCCTCTTTAACCATGTAATGTATCAAATCGAATAGATTTTACGAAGGTAGAGTCATACTTGAAATACACCTTGTTACGTAACATCCCAACACAAATTAAAACACTAAAAATTCCCAAGTTGTGTGAACGAAAGATGAAACCTGCAAAGTAATCTAGGTCACCACAAGCGAAACGGTTATCTTGATCATCCCCCTGTGCGAATGACCCCTAGAATGCTGAGAGTTGGCAAAAGGACAAGCATCCTCCCTACCCAATTCCCTAAGAATCCCTAAAGTTCTCAATAGTTGCAAAACACCAAAAATTTGCAAAATGTCAAAACTCCAAAATTTGACAACCTACAGTGCACACATCAAAAGGCAAAAACAACAGTGATTTTCGTCACTCCATATCCCCAGTCCCTTGCTCGAAAGAAAAACAAATCAAAATAAACAGTGATCTCATCACTACAAATGAGCAAGTATCCCAATACAATTGAAGAAAAGAAGGGAGTTGACCTTGAATCCCTGGAACTCTCAGCATTCTATAGGTCATAAGGCAAGCTTCAGTACCAATTTGGTTGATAGCCTATCGGTAAAAAAAGTAAACCTCCCGCATGACGATATATCTGTCACATTAACTTGCGTACAGATCAATGTTTGCATGTGGATGAGCTAGCTTATGGCATCCTGGATTACACCGTAGATTAAATCTTAGTACATACAACAAAGGAATTCGTGGAGCTAATTAGGTGATCCTCAGTACAGGTTCGGTTGAAAGCCCATCTGGCACTGGCGGTATCCTAACAAATACCACTAAATGAACTCAATTGCACACACAGGGATGTAAAATAACTTGGTCAAAAACAAGTCCGATTCATACCTTGTCCAAAAGTCTTGTAAGATAAAGTACAGTCATGGATAGTGAGTTAAAACTGTCTGAATCTCAAAAAACATAACATACATTCCTAAACCATCTGCGCTGCTTATCATCCTTATAATACCATCAGAAAATACAAAAATAGAAAACCACATATATCCATACAAGAGTCATACACCATAACAATAAAAAGCATCTTAAACAGCCTATGGTGCCATAACCAATCATCACAAAATTCCATTCATTCACTTTGCATATCACATAAAGAAATAAAAAACATTTGCATTCATCATAACATAAGCATTCATCAAAATAAATAAATATGCATAAATCCATAGTCATTAGCCATCATGCATAACAAAAATAAAATCATCACATGTAAGAAGCCACAATAAAACCGGTATATATATATATCGTCAAAAAAAAAATGCCCGCAGGCTACAAAATCGGTCCTCAGACCCCGCAATCATATCCAAAAACCCAACCTAAAGCGTCGACCACCATAATCACGCAGGATCGGTGCGACGGGAACTACCCCCCGTGGTGTGGGTCCTATGGGACCCTGCAGGGCGGCTACTGCCAGCCCCCGCATCATGCCTGCTACCGCCTCCCTCATCTAATCGTCGGCGACGAGATGATGCTGACTGCTCAGTCGCACTATCCCTCGTCCGGCGAGAAGATCCACTGACCGAGGGCTCAAGAAGTCGCCCACCAAGGCGGATGACCTCCCTCTCCAACTCTATCCGGTGACGACACCACTCTGCCTCTCGTCGATGATAGTATGACACCGCATCGTCGCGCTGTGCCAAAACCCTATCCCGCTCTGCCAGCTCAGACCGCAGGATATCCCTCTCCCGCCTCGCATCCCCCAACTCCAGATCCCGTATCCATAGCAGTCCTGTCAGTCATGCATTTTTAGCACGTATCTCAGACTCCACCTCCTCTGTGTCTGCCTGACGAACAGGATCCTCTGGAACAGCAGCTCGCTCTGGCTCCCACTGCTCATCCACGTCCTGCATGTCCGGCTGATCCGGAGTGCCCAAGTCTACATCATCATCACCCAACATGTCCGCATCATCCAACGGACCTCCCCAATCATCCCCTGCTACCTCAGCACCCTCCACTGCCGCCTCCGTGCCTCCCAGTGGCCCCTCTCCTCTCCATCGCCGTAGTACCCACCACGAGTCATACTCAGTAGTAGTCCCGACGTCATCTACGTCCGGGACGTCAATAACCACATCTGACTCCTCGCCCAATGGCACGGTGACAGGTGGATCCAAATCCCTCTCATCTCCCCACCGTCGATAGACCACGGGTTCACCAGGCAACCCCTGGCGCACCCCAAACTGTCGTGTAACCCGGATGTATGAAAAGAACTCATGCTCCGTCCCGTGCCTCCCAGTCAACCACCGCTCCCTGCGTACCCGACGGAGCCACTCTCCAGCCTCTGGCCAGGCTGGACAGTCCCGATAAGGGCGCCAAAACACCTCCCCTAGAGTGAGCCGAGAAAAGGCATCGGTATAGTGCTCTACAGCACCTGCCCATCGCCGACTCTGCCCCTGTTTCGTAGACCGCCGCCACAAAACTGCATAGCCTATCTCCGTGTCAACCATCGCCGCCCGAGTCATCCACGGTAACCCGGTCGGCCTCTCCACTGCTATGTGCTGCCAACCCCAGCACTGCAGCAGATAACTGCAACTGACACCCTTTCGCTGCCGACAGCGGACCGCATACAGCTCCCCGTAGAGCTGTGCCAACAATGTTTGTCCCCATCTCAAAATCAGTGGTGCTTCTATCGGGCACTCTACCAACTGCCATACCAAATCCAGCAGGTTCCACGGGAACCTCGCGCCTGACGAATCAAGGAGAAGCATGTTAGAAATAAGGCCCATCAAGAATGCGTGCCTCACTCCTAACAACCCCCTCTCCTGCCACCAACCAACCAAAATCTCGCCATTCTGGCAATCCACCTCAGCGGTCTCCACTGGGTTCGTTACACCCAACCGCTCCCCATGCCCAAAGCATCTCGTAAGTACAGTAGTCCGCTGATCACACGGCGATGTCCTAATAGGCAGTCCATCTATCGAAATCCGAAGCAACCGATAGACATCCTCCAAAGTTACAATCATCTCCCCTATCGAAAGATGGAACGTGTTGGTCCGAGGATCCCAAAGTTTGATCAGGGCCGTCAGATAGGCCTGATCCGGGACCACAGGCTCCAGTCGAGACACCTGCTTGAGCCCAAGGGCATCAAGCCATTCCCAATCACCATCAGTCAGTGCACCCCGCGCCTCAGCAAAGGCGGTGGGTACACGGTACCGGCTCCGAACCTGCAAAAGAAAACAATTCAACAAAAAAAAAAAAAAATCATGGAAAATAACTGTACAGAATAAAAAGAAAATTCAAATCCAGATTCAAGATTTAAGTTTTAAAACACATTTTCAAAAACAGCATCGCAAAAACAAGTAAATAAAACAAGTGCAATTTTAAACAAAAATAAGCTCTAGAAGACACTTACAGGTTTCGCTTCGGCTCCGCCACTCGAACCAGTTTGTGCACTCATGATGGCAGAGAGAATTCCAGCAGTGCTTCGCTTCGCAGAATTACCTCCTCCTCCCAGAGCTCCAAAATCGAAAGAAAAAAAATGACACAAATGAGCCCAAATGCAAGTTTTGGCCCTTAAATAGGCCTTTTGAGCTGGAATTCATCCTTGACTGGGATGAACGCTCAGGTTAGCGCTCGTCCCACCCAGGGACGAATTCTACAGCTGGAATTCGTCCCACCCAGGGACGAATTCAAACCAGCACTTCAAAAACATCAAAAAATGATCAAAAATGCACTAAAAACAGACAATAAATTTTCCCGATAAGAGTGCTGCTGCACTTGACATCCAAGCCATACAAAATAGACATTGGAGTCACAAATTGTCACTATCATACTCCCTAAGAAGGCTACCATAGCCGGACCGCTCCACGGAAGACGGATTTTCGACAATTGCATCTCCAAACGCGTCACAAAAAACAACAAAAAATAGTACAAAATTCAACAAAAACAAACAACAATAAACATTGCCAGACACAAGTGCTCTTGCACTTAACCTCTGGGCAAACAAAATCGATGTCGGGGTTCAAATTATCGCTCTCCTACTTCCCCAAGAAGGCTATAATAGCCGGACCGCTCCACGGGAAGTTAGATTTTCGATGATTTCACCTCATTACGGCATCACCAAAAGGGTTAACACCCACCAAAAATAGGTCCAAATGTTGGAAAAATTGCACATGCTTAACGGTAAACCCTCTAAACGCACCCTTGCACAAGTCATCTTGGGTCAAGCGACTCGTCGCTTTGCTCACGAAGGTCATTCCCTCATCGATTCGTCGCTTGAGGGGGTAGTCACACTTAGTCACCAATCAACAATCACACACCCAATTAAGGAAAATGACATGCATTCAAAGAATCATTGACAAAGACAATCACGCTCCTGCTTGGGGCAGTAAACAAGCAACAATCAAATCAATCAAACACTTGGCATTTCATGAATCATGAACACAAGGTTCCCCTGTGGATAAAACGCCCTTCGCCTATTCATGACTGATCAATGTCTAAGTTCAAGTCACACCTCACCAAAATAGGTTAACACTTGAAATCAAACTCCTTAGCTCGTCAGAAGCAAGGATTCAAGAATGCATGCCCTTTCCATGCTTGGGGCATCAAAAGTTGGTTAGGTTACCAAGAAACCCTAATCATTAGTGCTTTGGTTATCTATTTTTTTTGCTCAGTGCTGTGCCATGCACAACGCATCCCAAAAAGGGGCATCCGTAGACACCAAAACAGCACCAATCCGATTATGTGACTGCAAACACTGATCGCTTTGACAAACACAGCCCCCAGGGCAGCCCTCAGAGGTCAAACAGTGGTCCTAACCACTTTCATAGCAATTTTGTAAGGTCAGGAAGCAATTTGGCACATTTAGACACTTTGCTCAGTATTCGTCTCACCCAGGGACGAATACTAACTGGAATTCGTCTCACCCAGGGACGAATTCTGAAATCGTCTCACCCAGGGACGAATTCCAAGTTTAACGGGCAAAAAGAAGAATGGTGCCAAGTGGCAGCCCAGGACAGTCAATTGATGACTCCTGCCTCGCACACGTGTGTGGGTGGATAGATAGGCCGTTAGAAGACTGTCACAAGGGCAGTTATGAGAGCCCAAGTCAATGGAGGACTCCCCTCCCTCATGGGAAGACATGACTGCCACATGGCACCTATGACCAACACATGGCATTTGTGCTTCCCTCTCAAAAGAGACCCCATGGGTCTATAAAAGGTGGGACTTTTCTCACCCAAAAAGGACAAGTTGAAGGAGATTTCAAGCAACGAAGTGCTGCTGAGTTGAAGACCCACTTGCATCCCTTTTGGTTCACCTTCTCGCATCCACCAATCTCTCTTGCAAGGGAGGTTGTTGGGTGGCTTTTGGAAGCTTGAACCTGACCCAAATCCAACACATGGACACCTGAACCAACCAATTTGCCGACCCCTCAATCCTAAGAGGTTTTGGGCCCATCCCTAGTGGATTGGCGCCGGAATCAAGTGCCAACGGTGGGAGGCCCACTTGGGCACCCCCGCACTTTCTAAGTTTTAGAGCATTCTAGATTACTTTTTCAGGTTGCATTTTGTGTTATCATGTTTGGTTAACTCATAGCTGCAAGTTCATAACTTTTGATCAGATTCTAGTATGTTTTGTGTCGCTTTGTTGTTTCACTAACTTGCAGGTGGCGAGATCAAATTCCCGAGGGTAGAGGCCAAATTGGGAGAATCCGACCATCTGGGTCGTCCCAAAATGGCCCCAATTACATAACCCCTTTGTTTGCAGGTGTTTTGCAGGTCTCGGGAATCGACATTGGAGCAGCAGCAGGTCGGCTTCTTCAACACAGAAGAATTCGTCCCACCCAGGGACGAATTGCAGTCAGAATTCGTCCTGCCCAGGGACGAATTCCAGTTGAAGGCAGATTGGCCAGCTGTCTCAGTGGCAATGGCCTTCTGGTAACTTTTTCTGTCTTCTGTCAAGATTTCAAGCCATTTGGACTCACTGTATTTACCGTTTCAGGCAAATGTTTACATGCATATTTCGTTAATTTTAGAGAACGAACACTTTCCATTTGCGGCAGGTGCTACTGACATCTTGGTTGTTTCTTTGTTCGCAGGAGAAGCAGCAGAGGTGAAGAACTCATCGACATCAGCGACGGCATCATCTTGGCCCGTCCATTTCAATCGTGGGCACGCGGAAAGAGGAACATTAAGTGATTGTAATCAAATTCTTTTAGCGCTCCTAGCCCCCGAAAAGGGAGGAGGCGTCATTGTAACAGAGATCAAGAAATTTTAATGAAAGGGCTGTGTTTTCTCCATTTGCTTGTATCTCCTTTTAATGCGTCTCTTTCGTTTCATGCATTTTACATTTCTAGGACTTAAGCGCATTTGATTTTGGTTGCATCGCAATTAGTGTTTCCTTTGCCCGAAATCTCGTGCTTTCAGTGATGAATTTGACCAAGCGATTGCGATAATCCTTGGAGCTTTTTAGGTTTGACCAAGTGATTGCGATAATCCTTGGAGCTTTTTGGTGTGACCAAGTGATTGCGATAATCCTTGGAGCTTTTTGGGTTTTGCCCAAGTGATTGCGATAATCCTTGGAGCTTTTTGTTTTGACCAAGTGATTGCGATAATCCTTGGAGCTTTTGGAGTGACCAAGTGATTGTGATAATCCTTGGAGCTTTTTGTGGTGACCAAGTGATTGCGATAATCCTTGGAGCTTTTTGTTTTGACCAAGTGATTGCGATAATCCTTGGAGCTTTTGGATTGACCAAGTGATTGTGATAATCCTTGGAGCTTTTTGTGGTGACCAAGTGATTGCGATAATCCTTGGAGCTTTTTGTTTTGACCAAGTGATTGCGATAATCCTTGGAGATTTTGGATTGACCAAGTGATTGTGATAATCCTTGGAGCTTTTGGATTGACCAAGTGATTGCGATAATCCTTGGAGCTTTTTGAGGATATGGCTTTCTTAGATGTGGAATGGTCGCAAATGACTGATATTCAAGGGTTCTGTTTCCTTGATACCATCAAGAGAAGCTAGCCGGTATGTCCCGGGTCCTATTATGCTATCAATGACATATGGACCTAACCAATTTGCCATGAATTTGTCCCTCATGTGGGACGGCAAATTAGAGTTTTGTTGGTTTTCCTTTAGAACCAAATCACCAACCCGAAAGTCTCTTAGGTGAACTTTCATGTTGTATGCTTTCTTAAGCCGCTCTTGATAGATACGTAAGTGCTCGAGAGCATTAACGCGTCGTTCGTCAAGCAACGTAAGTTGGTCTAACCGGGCCTGCCGCGTAGTGTTATCATCGATGAACTCCTGCATTGATATGCGGAGGGAAGGAATTTCCAACTCGAGAGGCATTACGCCTCTGAGCCATACACGAGCGAAAACGGAGTTGCCCCGGTGGGCGTCCGAATGCTAGTGCGATAAGCCCAAAGGGCAAGTGGGATTTGTATGTGCCAATCCTTATGATCTGTCTGCGACTGTATTTTTAAGGATGGCGACTAGTGTTTTGTTTGATGCCTCTGCTTGCCCGTTTGCTTGCGGATAATAGGGCGTTGAAAAGTTGTGCTGAATTTTGTACTTTGTGGTCAAAGCACGCACGTCTTTGTTCTTGAATGATGGCCCATTATCCGATATTATTTTGGATGGAATACCAAAATGACATATGATGTTATGCAAGATGAACTCCACAATGCGGGGTCCTTTCGTTGAGGTTAACGGAATTGCTTCCACCCATTTGGTAAAATACTATGTGGCCGTTATGATAAACGTGTGACGGCCTGACGATGCAGGGGAGATCTTTTCGATTAGATCGAGGCCCCACTGCGAAAATGGCCAAGCAGACTGGACTGTCTGTAGGGCCTGGGAAGGTACGTGCATCAAATTGGCATGATGTTGACACTTCACGCACTTCTTGACATACTCGCAACAATCTCGCTCTAAAGATGGCCAATAATAGCCTATGCGAAGAATGCGCTTTGCAATGGCCATACCACTGAAGTGGCCACCACATGTACCGTCGTGCGCTTGGGCGACTGCCCAAGTAGACTCTTGCTGGTCCAAACAACGAAGAAGAATTCCGTCATAGCTTCGACGATACAAAATGTCTCCTATCAAGACATACTTAGCCGCTTTTTGCTTGAATGTTCGTTTTGTGGCGTGCGTCAATCCAAAGGGAAGATTACCTAATTTGAGATAATCTCTTATGGGTAAATACCAGTCTTGTTGATCAGAAACCTCGACAGTATGAACCGCCAATCCCTTTTGAAGTTCTTCCCTAACAGATGCTGATTGGGATAAAACTTGTAAAAATAGCGTTGTGTTGCTATTAATGGGAGTAGGGGAAAACAAGGACCCCCAGTTGGCACGTTTCAGACGATCTCGGATTCGAAAGAACTTATCCGAGGATGGTTCAATCTGGATCATTTGAATTCCTGGCATCAAATCTGAGCTTGCACGCTCCATCACGGATTGCGATAATGTTTTGACTTGAATGGTTGTCATATCACCGGAAAGGTCTTGCGGAATTAGTGACCCCAGGGAGGCCATTGTGTCCGCAAAACGATTCGATGATCGAGGGAGTGCCTCGATGTCATACCACTCAAGTTTTGCCAGGAATTTGTCCACGAGGGCTTTATAGGCCTTCATAACTGGGCATTTGCATTGATATACCCCTTTGACTTGATTGACTATTAACAGCGAATCACCAAAGATATTCAATCGTTTGATGTTCATGGCGATTGTTGTTTGAAGACCTAGGAGCAAGGCTTCATATTCTGCATTATTGTTGGTGCACTGGAAGTTTAATTTAAATGACAGGGGCATTGGAGCGCCCTGCGGTGTGAAGAATACAATTCTTGCGCCACCACCTTGCTCGCATTTAGAACCATCGAAGAACAAGGTTATGTCGGCCTGTGACTCAGGCTCATCAGAATCTGGCGATTCTGAGACATGGAAGACCCCATCATCGGGTAGTTCTATGACCAGAGGCTGATCGTCTTCAAGAGGAGCCTCTACTAGTTGATCGGCTATGACTTGTCCTTTGATAGATTTTTGCCCAATGAACTCAATGTCAAATTCCGTCAACAACATGATCCATTTCACCGTGCGACTACTATGATAAGTACGACTCATCATGTATCGCAATGGATTCTCCTTAGACACAACATACGTAGTGTTTCTCAGCATGTAGTGGCGTAGCTTTTTGGTAGCAAACACCACTGCCAAGAAGAGTTTCTCAACGTATGCATAGTTAAGTTCGTAACTTACCAGAGTGCGGCTAAGATAGTAAGTAGCCTGTTCTTTGTGAAGTTCATTCTTTTGGGCTAGCATGGCTCCCAGTGCCACCTCAGTAGCTGAGATGTATAAGTAGAACGGCACTCCTGGTCTAGGTGGTGCCAATACGGCGACGAATCCAAGTATTGTTTGATTTCGTCAAATGCTGACTGGCACTCGTCATCCCAATGAAATGTGACCCCCTTATGCAATAATTTGTTCATTGGTTGGCATTTGTCAGATAATTGCGCTATGAAGCGTTTAATCGACGCGACCTTTCCTTGCAGACTTCGAGTTGCTTGATAGTGGTTGGGGAAGCCATTTCAAGGATTGCCTTGACTTTGTTTGGGTCCACTTCGATGCCTCGCTTTGAGACTATAAAACCCAAGATTTTTCCAGATGTGACGCCAAAAATGCACTTCTTGGGGTTCAGTCTGACCTTATGCTCTATGAGGCGATCGAGAATCTTTCTTAAGTCACCGAGATGATCTGAGCGCAAAAGAGATTTGGCTAACAAATCATCCATGTAATCTTCCAAAGTTTTGTGCATGTAATCGTGGAAGATGTATGTCATGGCACGTTGGTAGGTAGCGCCGGCATTTTTAAGGCCAAAAGGCATGACCTTATAACAAAATGTCCCCCAAGGCATTGTGAACGCCGTTTTAAGTTGGTCTTCGGGATTGATACGAATTTGGTTGTATCCTAAGAAGCCATCCATTAGGGAGAGCATTTCATGACCTGTTGTAGCGTCTACTAGCGCGTCGATGCTTGGCAAGGGGAAATCATCCTTAGGACTCGCTTTGTTTAGGTCTCAAAAATCGGTGCATATGTGAATCCTCCCGTCGGGCTTCTTGACGGGAACCATGTTGGACAGCCATGGCGGATAATCCATGCAGATGACAAACTGTGCATCCAACAGCTTTTGTAATTCATCTTTGACCATCAAGGCCACTGTTGGGTGCATCTTGCATAGTTTTTTCTTTACAGGCTTGATTGTCGGATCAAGCGTTAAATTATGCGTGACTAGCTGCGGGTCTAGTCCCGGCATGTCTCTGTATGACCATGCAAAAACCTCCTTCTTCGCTTTGAGAAGGGTAATGTAATCGGCTTGCTCTTTGGGGGAAAGACTTACCCCCAACTTGATAATTTGTGGATTCGTTGGGTCTAAGCCGATGTCTACGTCAGTCGTTTCTTCGACTGACATGTGGGATCCTTCCTCCAACTGATGTGGAGTCGGGATCAAATGGATATCATTGGCTGAGTTTAAATCTACGTTTGGAACCTCGGGTCCCTCTTCAGCCTGAAAAATTTCTTGAGTTGTCCTTGGGGTCAAATGAGGCATTTCACCGAAAGGCCAGTACTATGATGGTGATAAAGGTGAATTGACGCGATCCCAGTCGATGGCATCTATGTCTAGATGCAATGACCGTGTTGGATCGGCCAGATTGTGGATGGGTGCGGTCAAATCAATGGAGATCATGTGGATGGAATGAATTTGGTCTCTAGAACCGCGGGTGTGATAGCTCGATTCTTTTAGATGCTCCCTATACTCTGGATCTGGCTCTACGGGAACGGGCACGAATGGATCTTCCCTAGGTGCGAATTTGTCCCTATTTGCGAAAAGGATGGCAGGGTATTTTCTCGGCACTGGTGTCATGATGGGATCTCGAGGTGGACGATGCTCATCTTGAATTTGGAGCCATGGATCCAATACTTGGTCCCACCTTGCTGGGTCTACCCGCCATTCATGCCCTAACAGTATGCCCATCTGTCCCATTAGATCTTCATGGGTTAAAGCATGGTGATGTCATCGCGCATGTCTGAGATAGTCCATTTCAGTCTCATCTTCTGAATCACTTTCGAAGACCCAAAAATGTTCATCCTCTTCAGCAACTGTTGCTTGCGGCGTTGAGGATCCTCCTTGTTCCAGCAAGTTAATCTGGTCCCATTGTGGTTGTTCCACTCTTGGTGGAGGGACCTGATTCTCTTGATGTTGTGTTGTTTCATCTGGAATCTCTAAGGGGAACAACTTCAGAAAGATGTCCGGCAGTCGTTGGTTTTCTCTTTGAGGACCACTGTCTGAACTTTCGCCTCTCTCTAGCAAAGGAGAGGGATTACTTGCTGTTTCCGGGGGTGTTTGTTGACCATGGGAGGTAGTCTCCCAATGTGTATTCTGTATTTGGATTGGCATAAGGGTCTAATGCCAATCCCCCCTTGTTGCCTATTTCTAGGCCTTGCATATTTTCAACCAAGATGTCTAATGGCAGGGGATGGTTGAACCCTACCCCTGACTTGTCATATGGCATCTGATATCTTGGTTGGCAAAGGATCCGCATCCCTTGCTCATATCTGCCTAGCCCGTATCCATGCCAATTGCATTGGCCGAGATATTTTAGGGCAAAATCTGGGTTTGATAGATAGTTGATGTTTTCAACAAAAGGCTCTTCGTCTGCTTCCTTTTGTTGGCATGGTTCAAGACCATGATCAAGGCCCCCATACACAAAATTTGTCTGGTTTGGAGGGTAGCCTAGAGGAACAATTGTCCCTATGGGAAGGCGAGGTCTTCCCATGTCTTGTACTGACTCCAATGCTGGCATCGCCACAACATTTTGTACCAAATATTCCCCCAAGCCCGTACTGGCCATTTCAACAGTGATTGTTGATGATTGGGTGGGAGGAAATGGTAGTCCTTCTTGACTCCATTCCATGTTTGGTGTTTCAGGAGTCTTAGTTTCTGTTGTGCTGGGTGTTTTCTCCATTGATACCGTTGAGATTGTGGGCAACCTTTCTTCCAAGGGTTTAACCTCTTCCACGATCTGTTTTCCCTTGTCCTTCTGTTGGGCCATGATAGGTGGCATTGATGATGAAGGAGCAGGTGATGAGGTCTCACCTGGCTGGGATTTTGCCTTGTTGGCCACCAGTGGTGCCTGCGGTATCGGACCCTGTTTAGATGGATTTAATTGAAAATCCAAATGCGTTGAAGGGAGGGTCGATTGAGGCATGAATTGTACCGCATTGCAATACTTGAAGGGCTCTAAGTCCATTGGGACTACATGTATTTCTCCCTCATAAGCATACTTTAAGCATTGGTGGGCGATCGAAGGGACACACTTCATGTCCCTGATCCAAGGCCGCCCTAGCAGTATATTATAAGCCATTTCACCTTCCAGCACATGGCACAGTGTAGGTATTGTCTTTTGTCCTACCTGGATAGGCAGAACAACTGTGTCGACTGTCGAGCATATTGCATCGTTGAAAGCTCGCAGTGTGTACGTGGAGGCTGTGATGTGAGAGGCTGGCAGCTTCAAATGTTTTAAGGCTGTAGTGGTAATGATGTTACTGGACGAGCCAGTATCTATCAGCACTCTCTTGTACGAAATCCCGTTGACCCGCGCGATAACGTGTAGGGGTGGATCTGCCATGTCATTCGATATCGTTTTGACCTCATCTTCTCTGAATGTGATGACCGGCTCCGTACATCGTTTCACATGTCCTACGAAGTTGTTGAAAGAATTTGCTTCATGGGGCTGTAATTCGATGGCTTTTAAAATGTCCATAAGAGCTTCCCTATGGGGTGCTGACTGTTGAATAAGCTCGTAAATGGACAGCCTAGCCGATGTGGTCCGCAAACTCTGCATGAGTTTGGTCCGTATCGTGACCTCGGGTCTAGGCGGAGGCAACTGCGTTGGGCATTGTTGAGGCTACGATGTTGTCGAAACTTCCCTCGTAGCTACCTCGGGGGCAACTTTTGGGTACCTTCTGTTCCTTGTTACTATGCTAATCATTCCCACAAATCCCTGCGTGGGAAGATCCTGTCGCACCTCGTTAATCTGGAGTGGTTTTGTCTGTGCCTCGTGGGCAGGCAAGGGGTCCTTGAATACCCCCATTTGTTGGTTGTTTGGTGCGATGGGGTTGTCCACGACCAATGTTCTATTGTCGATCAAATCCTGGACTAGTTCTTTGAATTTCCAGCACCCATTCAAGTCATGTCCTCTGCGCCTATGGAATCTACAATACAATTCTTCTCTGTACCCCCTAGGCTTGGGAATGTTAGGGTCTATAGTTTGAATTTACTGCAGAGTGACTAAATTTTCCGCTGACAAGCGGTCAAATAAGGAATCCCTAGACTCCGCATATGGGGTGAAATGTCGTCTAGGGCGACGCGGGTAATTTTGCTCCTGTCTTCTATTATCTCTTTCATAAGCAGGAGGCACTGCCTGGTAATTAGCCTTTTGGGGCTGCGTTTCTTGCACAGGCGTGGGAACATTTATCGCAACTTGGTTGACTGCAGCGTGTTGTGGTTGCGTTGTCCCGATTTTAGTGGTTTTATTCCACTCTTTCTTTTTAGGCTTAGCGATTGCGCCTTCACCTATTTTAATCTCTTCTATGACTTTGGCTTGCGCCAAAGCTTCTTCTAAGCTATCGTATTGCCGCAGCAACAATAGACTAGAGATTGATTTTAAGCAACTTTTTGCGAACATCTACGTGAGATCAGACATAGGAGGACGGTAGGGTAACTTAGAAAGAAAAGCTCTCCATCGATTCCCATATGCTGCCATTGTTTCCTCCTCAAATTGTTTGAGGCTCGCCAGATCACTCAGTGATGCCTTCTTCCTTGTGTTGAAGGCAAAGCGTTCAAGAAACGCATCTACTAATTGATCTAAGTTGCTTATGTTGTGTTTGGGTAGTTGTGTGAACCAATCCGAGGCAGGGCCTGCGAATGTGGTTATGAATGTTCTAAGCAACAATGCGTCATTATCTTGGATGCCGAAGCATTGGCTTAAAAATCTTGTAACGTGTTCTTGTGCGTCCTCTTCACCTTTAAAAATTGCCAATTGAGGCAACTTGAAGTGCTCGGGGTAAAGAGGTGTAGGCACTGAGGGATGCACCGGATTACTACGGAGTTGACGTAATGTGGGTTTTTGATGCCCAACAACTTTTGTTTCCACAGACTCCAAACGCTCCAATAGCGCTTGGTATGCATCGAAAGATTTTATTTCTTCCTCTCTTGTTCTCTCTCGTTGTAAGTTATGATAAAGCTGGAGGCCTATGGAGGGGTGGCCGAATGGCATCCCTCCTGCCTTGATGGGGACTTTCAACATATTCCTCTTCTGGTTCATACTCCTCGTAAAATTCTTGAGGAGTCTCTGGGCGAAACCTATGACCCTGATCAAGCCCTCGCTGAAGGTACCCATCATTGTTTCGGGGAGTTGCCTCCCTCTCGAATCCATGAGGTCTTGGAGGCAAAGCTTGACGAGGTCGTGGAGACCTGTCCTGCACCAACGGATTATGTCTCACATATTGTTCGGCTCTTTGAATGCGAGGGGTTGGCTCCCTCTCAGGTAGTTTATAGCGTAGCTCATCCGCTTCGCGTTGCATGCGCTCTCTATCCAAGCGGTGTTGATACTCTATCTCCTGATGACTTTGTTTAAGCCGCATGATTTGGGCTTGATGGGTGGCATGTTGGGCGACTATCGGGTCAATTTGGTCTACCCTATTTTTCTCAGGAGGTTCGAATGTTCCTCCTATGTGTTTGCCTTGATTTTGATGATCTACAACTTCAAGGGGTCGCTTCCCTCTGTCGAGGTAGGTGGCCTGTACTCGAGGTTCTGGCCTCAAGGGGTGATCATGATGTCCAGCTGGTGCGAAAGCGCAAGGTTCCCACGTTGTATGTTGCTGTCTTTGAGGAATGCGATGATCTTCCTCGCGCTCCCTCTCATAGGTGTGAAGGGGGCAGGCGGAGTTAGGTCATTTTGTGTAAAGAACCCTATGCTCTAGATTTTGTCTCTCTGTTCTGATGTGAGGTAAAGAAGGGATACCATATCCACGTTGTCCCTCCAAATGGATGGTTTGCCTGTCTAGCGCTTCGTCGCACCGTGGCCACTCATGTCTAACCTGAGAGGGCGATTCTCTGTTTACCTCAAGGTCTACATGTAAGGCATCCTCTCGAAAGGGGCTGCTTTGAATAGGCATACCCCACCGAGGATTCTGAATTGGATTCTTTTGTAGGTTAGACCGATAAGGCGGTATGACCAAATCCTCGAGACTGAAGCGAAGGCGATTCGTGCCTACTTCTTGTGTACCTTCCGGAGCTTCTGCCCTTGATTGGGCTTGGCTGCGGGTGTACACCATTGCGGTGCTTCTATGCTATCTAAACAGATTTTTATCTTGTTTATGATGATTTTTTTTTTTTGTCTACACTAAGCAGAAATAAACACACACATGCACAAACCGTGATTATCTCTTTTAAGGATTATCGGTGTGCCCTAAACTGGTTTAGTGCATTTTGATGTTTTGTTTTGTTTTTGTAGGTTTTGAAGAATGTTTAAATGCATAATGAAGGCTCATATAACTCCCAAAATGGTAGCCCCTTCAATATACCAACCAGGCCGATATACCAACCTCTCTATATACCCGCCCTTACGAGAGGGAGACTATAGGTACGTGAGAGCAGAAGGTACGTGGTACGTAGGCGGTAAGAAAGGGGGATTGTCCTGTTAATGGCACCTACCATAGAAAACTTATCCTCGCGCGCATGGGAATCACCCCAGCGACACTCGATCAGCTTTCGTTAGGATTTACGCCTAACAACAGTTGACAATCGGGAAATGGATGCAAAGCTAAGCCAAGGTGGTGATGAACCCACCGTTGGTCTTGCTCAAGGGCTGGGGTCTTACGACCAGCTCCTTGGTTTAAAATTATTGCGTGAAGTGTGTGGGATTCATTTTATTTAGCGAAAATGAAACAAGCATAAATGACTTTTCCTAATGCAATGCAGGATTAAATGAAAACAATTAAAGAAACGAAACAGAAACAGAAAATTTAACAGAGATCATGAAAATCCCTACCTCTTCTCTGCCTGGACCGGTTGCTTCTAAATTCTGCTTCGAAAAGTTGCGGACAGAAATTCGTCCCTCGGTGAGACGAATTACAGAACGGAATTCGTCCCTCCCGAGAGCGAATTTGAATTCGTCCCAGGGTCGGACGAATTGCGGTAAAGCAATCGCCACGTACAAGGACGAATAGCGGTATGCAAAAACCAAAAATGTACCTGTCAAGCACAAAACACAAAAATTTAATCAGTTTTTGTGATTTTAAAAACCAGGGAATAGGGTCCCACCGTGATCGCCACTGAAAGCACGAGATTTCGGGTGAAGGAAACACTAATTGCGATGCATTCAAAATCAAATACGCTTAAGTCCTAGAAATGTAAATTGCATGAAACGAAAGAAACGCATTGGAAGAGACACAAGAAAATGGAGAAAACATAGCCCTTTCATTAAAATTTCTTGATCTCTGTTACAATGACGCCTCCTCCCTTTTCAGGGGCTAGGAGCGCTAAAAGAATTTGATTACAATCACTTAATGTTCCTCTTTCCGCGTGCCCATGATTGAAATGGACGGGCCAAGATGATGTCGTCGCTGATGTCGATGAGTTCTTCACCTCTGTTGCTTCTCCTGCGAACAAAGAAACAACCAAGATGTCAGTAGCACCTGTCGCAAATGGAAAGTGTTCGTTCTCTAAAATTAACGAAATATGCATGTAAACATTTGCCTAAAACGGTAAATACAGTGAGTCCAAATGGCTTGAAATCTTGACAGAAGACAGAAAAAGTTACCAGAAGGCCATTGCCACTGAGACAGCTGGCCAATATGCCTTCAACTAGAATTCGTCCCTGGGTAGGACGAATTCTGACTGCAATTCATCCCTGGGTGGGACGAATTCTTTTGTGTTGAAGAAGCCGACCTGTTGCTGCTCCAATGTCGATTCTCGAGACCTGCAAAATGCCTGCAAACAAAGGGGTTATGTAATTGGGGCCATTTTGGGACGACCCAGATGGTCGGATTCTCCCAATTTGGCCTCTACCCTCGGGAATTTGATCTCGCCACCTGCAAGTTAGTGAAACAACAAAGCGACACAAAACATACTAGAATCTGATCAAAAGTTATGAAATTGTAGCTATGAGTTAACCAAACATAATAACACAAAATGCAATCCGAAAAAATAATCTAAAATGCTAAAAAGAATAGAACTTGGGAAGTGTGGGGGTGCCCAAGTGGGCCTCCCATCGTTGGCACTTGATTTTAGAGCCAATCCACTAAGGATGGGCCCAACACCTCTTAGGATTGGGGGTTGGCAAATTGGTTGGTTCGGGTGTCCATGTGTTGGATTTGGGTCAGGTTCAAGCTTCCAAAAGCCACCCAACAACCTCCCTTGCAAAAGAGATTGGTGGATGCGAGAAGGTGAACCAAAAGGGATGCAAGTGGGTCTTCAACTTGACAGCACTTCGTTGCTTGAAATCTCCTTTTTTTTGTCCTTTTTGGGTGAGAAAAGTCCCACCTTTTATAGACCCATGGGGTCTCTTTTGAGAGGGAAGCACAAATGCCATGTGTTGGTCATAGGTGCCATGTGGCAGTCATGTCTTCCCATGAGGGAGGGGAGTCCTCCATTGACTTGGGCTCTCATAATTGCCCTTGTGACAGTCTTCTAACGGCCTATCTATCCACCCACACACGTGTGCGAGGCAGGAGTCATCAACTGATCGTCCTGGGCTGCCACTTGGCACCATTCTTCTTTTTGCCCGTTAAACTTGGAATTCGTCCCTAGGTGAGACGATTTCATAATTCGTCCCTGGGTGAGACGAATCCCAGTTAGTATTCGTCCCTGGGTGAGACGAATGCGAGCAAAGTGTCTAAATGTGCCAAATTGCTTCCTGACCTTACAAAATTGCTATGAAAGTGGTTAGGACCACTGTTTGACCTCTGAGGGCTGCCCTGGGGGCTGTGTTTGTCAAAGCGATCAGTGTTTGCAGTCACATAATCGGATTGGTGCTGTTTTGGTGTCTACAGCCTAGCGTATGCATAGCAATAAACATAGCATAGTCTAGAATAGACAGAATAGCCTAGTGTAGGTGTAGCAATAAATATAGTCTAGTATAGCATAGATACATCCTAGCCTAGCATAGGTATAGCATAATAATTTGCCTTTCATATGCTCTTAGCATTAATATTTTAGTTCCATGCCTAGCATAGATATTGCTTTAGATAGCAATTTTATATTCCTGGTTCACTGGCTTGTCTTTGCAGAGATATTGCTCCAAAAGCACAAAATCTACTTTCTCATCTCATTTTACCCATGCCAGTTATCAAATTCTTGTACATTTAGCATAAAAAAAAACATAAATCCAAAAATAATAACAACAATAATAAAAAGTAAAACGGATCAAAACCACCCATCAACAGTGTATTTTGCACTCCATCTTTCTTTGTCTTCATTTCATTTTATCCTTTCCTCCCTTTTTCTTTCATTCCTTATCATTGTTGTATGGTCATGATTCGATTTTATACATACCTTTGATGAGTTACGTTCCCATATTTTCTTTATTTATCTAAAGTATCTTCCTTTTCTCCATATTTCTATCACATCCATCCATTTCGCATGTGCATTTTCAATGTTCTTCCATCACCAATACACATCCATCAATCATTTTGATACCACCAAACATTTAAAATTTTATTACACAATCATCTCCACACATAGATTTATACACTTCTTTCAGTCACCCTTTATGCTGTGCATATCATCATGGTGCAATCTTGTATAGTGATTCTTCAGCAATGACATGCTAAGTCGTATTAGTTTCTACATAATTAGTTGCATTTTTACAATCATGTCACCATCATTATCAATATATTTCATGTTACAAGTAGAGTGCATATGCCCCCCACACATACATACATGCATACAGGTATTGTTTCATATCCACATGCATACATACCCACCTTGCAAAGTAAAAATGAAGAGTTAAACACACACACACGCACATTAGTGCAACTACTGTGATGTCCAATCCTCTTTTCAAGATATTGGGTGACAAAAATATTTCAATGATTTGACCATTTCTAGTTAAGTCAATCAAAATTTATCCAACATTGTCAGTGAAGCACTTCAAATCTTCCCTGGGCTAACTTGAGTTCTTTCATGGCCACTTGCACATGCCAAATATTAAGAAATTTTTGATCGTAGGAAATGCAACACCTTGCATATACTGGAAACTTAGTGAAAGTCACTTCATTCATCCTATAATTTATGTGATCTAAACCTAAGAATCGACAAAAGGACAAGCTACAAAAAAAATAAAAAAAATAAAAAAAATAAAAGGTAGAAAACAAAAGCAAATGCCAACATAGCATCACAAAAAGAATCATAAAAAGAAAAGAAAAGAGCATTATAAAAAAGCTTGAATCTCTGAGGTCCTTAAGTCCATAAATCACGGGGATAATCTCTATTAGGGCTATAGACACATGTCTAGCAGTGGAGTGTACCTTCCAAGTGGTTACATGTCTCATATTAGTGACCTTATGTCAGCGAGAATTGAGTGTTTTTAATTTTTTTGGTGTCCTAACTTGTCGTCAGAAATTGTCATCCAAAATTTTATCGTTAGCAATTTTCGTCAAATGTTGTAGCAAAAATCGACAAAAATTGGTGTCAACTTTTTGTCAGCGAGAATTGGGTGTTTTCAATTTTTTTTTTTTTTTTTTTTAAATTTGGTGGGCAATGCCCTATCAACTTTTTATTTTGGCCCTCCCCTAGAGAGAACACAGTAGTTTGTGGGCTGGAAGGACGACAAAGGCAGCCCAACGGTAGATGGCAAGACTAACAGAGGCGACAATAGGCGACAGACAGAGACTGACAGGGGCGACAGGCAACAAGACTGACAAAGGCGACAATAGGTGGTAGGACTGACTGACAGCGGCATGCGAAACTGACAGAGGTGACAGAGGGCGAGAAAGCAGGCGACAAGGTTGATGGCGAAGGCAGAATGGACAAGCGATAGTGGGTACGTGCGAGGGTTGGTCAAGGGCAGGTGTGACCGAAGTCACGCTTAAATAAGCATGCTTCCCACCTTATAAGGTAGGCAAAAACTCCCACACCTGCTATGTGGGATAAACAATTTATTGCGGCGAAAAAATTTTTTTTGTATACCCTACGCTTTCACGTTGACGAAAAAAATGCGATCGACGTCCCTCTTTCCTGGCGTTGTGATTGTTGTCACGTCAATCGGCGAAAACTTTGATCGATTTAAACTTTATATTATAACCGTCAATTACAAACTTTTGTCGATCTTTGTTTAAATTAATGATACGCCTTTGATATTTTTGGTATAATTTTTTTTTTTTTTTTTTATGACAACGGCGGAAGATTGAAATGGCTCTGATCCAAATGTTAGGACATCGATCGAAGGGATAAGGTAAAATGCATAAATAAGAAATGAATCGCTGTTATAAAGGAATTGTTGTTAAATTGGAGGAAGACCACCCAATGAAATGTAAATGAATATATATTTGATTGATGATAAATTACACCAAGTTGAGTGCTTATTTCTATGTGCGTGGAGTTGTGACCAAGGGTCACAACTTTGTGAAAGAGAGTAATAACTAATTAACAAATAAGTGACTAGGATGATGGTTAGGAGTAGAATCCTAACACCTTATGTAGACCTAAAATTAACAATTTTGATAAAATAATATAATAATAATAATTACACTCAATAAGTCTTACAAAAATAAAATTAATCTAAAATACCTAATATTGCCTAATAAAACCCTTATAAATACATTGCAAATAAAATCAATTAAATTTTGGAAACATTTTGAATACCTACAAAAATAATAAAAATAATAAAGAAAACAATAAAAATAACAAAATAAATAAAATAATAAATCTCCTACATTCCCACATGCTAATAATACTTTATTACTCTAATTAAATATAATTTACATCACTATCATTACCTTATTTATTAGTCCCCTTGCATAGGAAACAACAAAGCAAATAAAATAATAAAAATCCTAATTAATCTTAATTAAAATACTAATTAATGCCCCTTAAACATAGTTATGCCATGTTCTAGGCACCATAATGAATGAGAAATCTAGAAGCCCCTTTCTTGAGAATTTAAAAATTACCCCTAATTTAATATGTCACCTCACATGTACCTCCCCCCTCATGACATAAAAAGTATTTTAAAATTTAAAAATGTGCCTAGTCAAAATCCACATTTATTCTACTTGGCCCAAGGACAAGCCACCTCACCACTTTTACAATTTTAAATTATTTTACATTCCCCCATGCATCTAGAAGCACAATTTAAAATTACTTTCCATCCTTCTAGACTCCTCTTTTCTCCAAAGCACTTAAATGCAACCCTCCACCTCACCCTCTCTAGATTTTTCACTCAACTACCCTTGCCTATGTGGAATCCATGTGGAGTCCACATGGCATCCCACTCATCCACCCTAATTTTACCTATAAATACAACTTTCCACAACCATTCTAAGGGAGCCTATTTTATGCTAAGTACATGCTGCCAAAATTTCTATTCACCATCAACACTATCCTACATTGCTATCATACACAACTTCCAACACTCCCAGGTATTTTCTTACATGTTCTTATTTTATGCCTCAATATGCTATTTACTTGTTTTTATTGATGCTTTACTATGTAACAGGTGCTACTAACATTTTGTTGTTTGCATGTGTGTAGGATTTTAGGTTGTATGCAAGCATAGGACATCATTGGAGCAGTCTTTGGGAGAGAGGAAGACCACATACCCAACACTATAAATCTGTTGTGAAGAGGAAACATACAACATTTTATCTTGTAAAAAGCCTTCAAGGCTTCATTATATTGTAAAAAGACAAAGTGCTTAATATTTTACATTGTAAAAGTTTCACATTTCATAATCAAATTTGTGTATTGGTTTATTTCCTTTGTCTTTACACTTTACTTGCCCATGTTGGTTTCTTCCTTCTACACCTTATTTTGTGTAGACCACTGTGTGCTAGTGGATGAGCTAGCTTAAATGACTAAGTTTACAATCAGTTATTCCAACCTCACTCAAAATGGATAAATGAACATAACTTTACACACATTGGTCCATGATCAACTTGAGCTTAGTTAGGATAGTTGAGACTTATATAGCACATTGATCGACTACTATATGGGTTTGATTTCTCAAACTATGGTGTTCGACTCCCTTAAAATTCTTCTCACATCCAATATTTTTGGAACAAAAAAATGGATAGCATCATAGCTAGTTTTACCAAAATACAAGTGTACTCTTCATTGGTGTTTCACATCCTTATCATTTAGTTGTTAGCTTCACTCATTAGGATCAATTTGCATATCCTTTCATTGAATTTTTATCAAACTTGCATCACCTATCAACTTATTGATCACTTGGCATTTATAACATCCACCGCATGTTTTCTTGTCTCATACTCATAGTATTTTACGTGACAACTTGTCATTGCTTAATTCACACTCAATAAGATTATCCAAGTCTTATTGCACATATTTTTACGTATTTCTACACATTCACTTGTATACATATAATTCAATCATTCATACCATATATGTTCATCTATCTGTATGTTCATACATCTACATCATCTCATGCATCTACATAGAAGTATACATAATCAAGACATCCACATGTCTATACTACATCAAAAAAACAATGCATTCACACAATGATTCGAACATATCATTAATGTCACACCACATATATATCTAATCATATATCCAAAATACCCATGCCATACCACACATATTGACCTCACCTCGCATACATGTACATACAATACATCAAAACTATAAAATTGTGGCATGACTGCCACCCTAAAAAATATATCAATCTAATTTTCTCCTCTTTCTTTGTCTACCAAAATAAAAATAATAACCTTTCTAAATAAGAAAAACATGTAGCTTAGTAATGCAAAATAAAATCATTAGTATAAATAGATGTTTTAGATCCCATGCTTTACCATATTCAATTTATTCAATATACTATGAAAACCTAATCTCCAAATGCCAATTTGGAGATCCAACTTAAGTTAAATCAACAAAATATTTTTGTAACCATCTTGTGTAATATACTAAATAAAGAAGTTTATATATGGCTCCTTCAAATGAATAAACTATCCACAAATATATTATTATTTAATAGTATAATTGGCTACTCCTTTAATAACATATTTCTAATTAGGTTACTAAAATGTTTTGGTTGAAAAGCTTCCATTCATCAAATACAAATTGAAATTTTCATCAACAATATCCTCACACTTTTTACACTCCAATATATTCACAAGGGTTAAGGTCCTAACAAAATTAAGATATATGCCCATGAATTCCATAATAATAACAAAATAGAAATTATATGTTAATTTTTATGTCTCTTTTCATGGATTTATACTTATTTGGAATTTCCTTTCTTGGAGATTGTAACATATATTTTATGTTCACTCCTTGTTTGATGATTCCACTTCCTCTTTCATGTAAAGTGTAGGAAAACAATATATTCTTCTCCTTGACATCCAAATGTGTTCCTACATTTTTTATGAAAAACTCATCTTTTTCAAAGTATACAAGACCCAAAAATTCAAGCCTAGAGAACATATTATTATCATCCTTCATTCCCTATTCAAGATTGCTAGTTTCTTTCCCTTGATAGCCCATGTTATTCAAAATATTGAAACATGATTGGTAGGAGGCCAACCATTTTACAAATAAGAATAACATTACACATAAATAAGATCTCAATAACATCCAATACAATTAGTCCATTAATTGATAATACGTTATTATATTATATTGTATATTTGAGTATAATAAGCACCATCAATAGAATATCATGTCACTTGATATTACAATGTGATCCCATGTTGATTTTAAGTTCTTTGAATTTACATGTATATACATGTTTGGATGGGGGTGTGCTTTGAAGGGAGGTAACCTTTCATAATCAACCCTTTATAATTAATTAGATGTAACACACAAAATTATCCACTACTTAAGATATATTTATAACACTCCAAACAATTAAATTGAAACTTCTTTTTTGTCATCACTTGTCTCATTTTCCTTGTTTAATTCATTGTCTTATTCCAAGACAACATAAATTGAATCTTCTCGTTCTTCATATCATGCTTGTCTCTTAGTATTTGAAAGCAAATTTCTTGGAATATTTGTCTTGCTTGGTCTTCATTCACATGTATTCCCACAATTTAGCTCATCTTGTAAATTTTAGCCATATCTTAGAGAAAAATCAATCACTTTATCTTCTCTTTGTTACTACTCTTTGTAGTAGATAAAAGGATCATCTATCTCTCTTTGAAGATAACATAAAAAATAAAAGTACTAGAATGGTAGCATTAGGGTTCTTATGGTATCATAATTGATGAAGTGTATTTATTGGACTAGATTGATATAACCAACCTCTATCTTCCTTGTATGAAAATATTTTATCTTTATAAATAACTCATATATATGATTACACCCTTTGATTCACTTTAATATCACACTTCAATGGGTTTACATCACCCTCTACTTGATGAGTCCTCACTATGCATTGCATTTTTACTGCCTTCCATTGGTTATTACTTACCATATATTCCATTTATGCCATCCATCCTAGTGCATCCTTATCTCTCTTACTAATTTACCCTCACCTCTCTTTGGCAGGTCCACTCCACCTACAAGTGCATCCTTGCCACCCTATATTGCAACCATTTCTAGTAGTTGTAATCATACTCTCTACCTTCTCTATACCTCCTAGGATTTGATTTTTTCTTTTCTTCTCTTCCTTAAGATTTTTTTCTTGTCTTGTATAAAATTTATCTTATTTAATTGTTTTGATAATTATTTGAAAGTCCTAGGATCTTCTAAGGTATCTGTCATAGTGTTGGTCCTTGATAAATCTTCAACTTATTTCTGTACATGCAAAGTTTAGGATTTAAATTTCCACAACGATATCTTTGTCAACTAAGCTTAGAGTTAAAGTTACCTATATCTTAAGGATTGATATATAACCAATGCCTTAAAAATTTATCTTAATGCAATTAACTCATGGGATTTAGTGTTATTTATGCTTTATTATATCAATGATTGGGATTTCAATATAACTCTTATCATCTAGTAACACAAAAAATATTGGTTTTTCCTTTGTGCTTTCCTTATCACCTATATTTTATATCATACCTTATCTCTCCCTTTTACTTTGTTCATTACCTCATCTTGAGGCAATTTTCAACTTTTTTATTCATTATCATTACTAAGTTACCTCTGGAATACTAACTCTTTGTTCTTTTATGACTAAATTTGACTCCACTCTCTACTGGTGATCTCATATCAACATAATTCTCTTAACCTTTCTTAGTCCTTTTAGATCTATTTGACCCTTTTTGGTGCTTATATGATTTTCATAGTTCTACTCTAATTTCCAATGGTAGTGATAGAGTTACTTGTAGTTTCTAGTCCAAACATTCTTGTCTTTATGGATAGGGGTAATCATATACTTGAATCAATATGGTATGTAGATGCCAAATATTTAAGTTGAGCATAACTTTATAATCATACAAGTTTCTACCTTTTTAATAATGTCTTAATGATATCTTTCACCTTTATCAAATGCCATACATAGTGTAGTCACTATTGCATATTTTTGTTCCACCTCTTGGTACTAGAGCTAATCATATATGGTGTTTGCACCTTCTTATCCTTTCTATTGACACCATATGTTTCCTTGGAATTACCTTAGTATTGAAACATATTTTTCTTTATATAAAAAATATATGGTTATGTTTATTTTGTTGTTGTTGTTGATATTATTCCTCCTACCATCTCACTTGAGCTTATTTCTTACTCTTGGTTCCATATAATTACCTTATTTTCCATTGATGTTAATTTTGATATCAAGCTTGGAATAATATTTGTTATAGAATTATATTGCCAAATTAGAATTAATACCATACTTGACATTGACACCAACCTTTGGCAATGGTTCCATCATCAACACCATCTCTTACTCATTAATTCTTATGCTTTGTTATTAGTGTCACATTTTATATGGTTCCATAATTTTGTTCATATCAACCTTAATGTTGATGTCATATTCTCTTTGTGAATAGAAATTTAATATAATAATTTCTAGTTTTAAAACTATTTACTATATTATTTTTTTGTGTCGACAAAATAGAAATTCATTAAAAATGGGTTTTGAAAGGAGCCCCAAAACCTTAGTACAACGAAATGAGATACATCAAAAATTTAGACCTAACAGCCATAATAGAGAGCAACCCATGTGAAGTGTTTGGCCTTGCCTGGAAGTAAACTGATAGACAAACTAGACAACATAATATAAAACAAAGGGGATGACCCACCTAGAAAAATAGGGCCATCTCGAGGGGAAACCCTAGAGCAAAAATTGGAGACTCAATTTCCATCCTTAATGTTCTAGGACTCGTCCATATCCTTAAATATGGTTCTAAGATGACCATGTGCTACATCGAGGTCCTTTGCCACATGGTTGTAGATTTTACAAGAAGCCTTGGATGAATTGGCAGCCACAAACAAGGTGGCCACCAAACTAGCGATATGGGTGAGCACAACTATGTGAAGTGCAGCTACGGAAGCACCACTGTCCTCCTCCTTCACTATCTCATTTGAGTGAACTGCTTTGCAGTAGACCTCCTTGGATAGCTCAATTATTTTCATTGGGGATGACGTCTCCTTATTAAGTTTCTTCAAGTGTGGTGACACGTAGACAAGGGACGAGATAAGATTATGGAGGAACTTAGATGAGGAACGCTTAATGGACCTAGGTTTAAGCTCAAATTTTGCATACATAGGATCATCCTTAGGCTTTGACGGGGTGGGGGAGGAGAAATCAAGATCATTATTATCACTCAATACTATATTATTATTTTTAATATGGTATTGGAACCATATTATTTTTAGTGCTACCACTAACATTAGTATGATCTTTCAAATATACCAGTGTTATTTTTTATTTTCTTTGGAGTATCATGATTGGTGTTGTTGTTGTTTGCTTTGTGATGTCATACAATATACATTGTGTTGGCATTAATTAGTTTCAATCGTAGCACTATTTTATTTAGAATTTCTATGGTGTTGCCATATTTTATGATTCCATATGCCATATTTGATGTTGGTATTCTCTTGTTTATGGGAAACTTCAAGCCACTTATTTCTCATTCTTCACATTTTATTGCACTCACCTTTGCTATATAATATTTTTGTGTAGGTATTTGGAACCATTCATGTAAGTAATAGTGCGAGGAACCTTACAATACATCAAAAAAAAATCCACATAATATTACAATAAAAATAGAAATTAATAAAAATGATTAACACTATTGCACCATAAAATGGAAATATAGTAGATTAGATTACAAAAATAAAAACAAATTACAAAATCACAAGCCACTTTGAGAGGGAAATTTCCTTGTAAGCAAATATTCATTACAATATGAAAATATAATATGTTCAATTTGTAGATACCCAAAAGTTTCACATTGTCACTTCTTTCATCATCACGACTGATCAATTTGCCCATAAATTTGTAAAAATTAGCCCCAAAAATACTATTAATATCCATAAGCCCCCTTGGGCTACTTAATCCCCTTCCTATGCTTAACCTTGGGTCCTCATGTGACCACCATCATGACTCAACCTTGGTTAAAACCTTTTACCTTGGTCAAAATTCACTTTATGGTCAAACTTCACTTTATGGCTAAACACATGGTTAATTAACTTGATCATGATTAAGTTTAATCCTTCCACCTCATCTAGGCTACTCTTTGACTAGCCTAGCCTTTACACTTCACCTAGTCTACCCTTTGACTAGACTATCCTTTCACCTCACCCCTCTGATATTTGCTCCATCTCACATTCTACTTTACATTTAATAACAATTGGAGACTTTTGCACATGCAAAAGCATTTTTAAATTAAAAGGATTTCCACCTCAACATGTCATAAATGAAATTTGGAGACTTTCTTCCATCCATGCATTTATGAGGTATGACTCACCCATGGGTGAGGACTTCTATTACCTAAGTGCATTTATGAGGTATAACACCCATGCCACCTTAGGGGACACCTCATAGTGGACAACTCACAATGGACACCTCATAGGGAACACCTCAACCCCTCCTTAAACCTTGGAAAACTTTATAAATAGAATTCCATTTTCTTCATATTCATCCATCACTTATTTTACATACCCAAACTCTTCTATAATCAATCTAGATGCCAAGCTCTCATCCATTCATTCCCACCATGGAGACTACTTGAACCCTCTTTTTACACCCTTTTTGTATTTTTAGTTGCTCTTGTATACAAATTTTGTAAGTGGCTCGACGAGGACATGAAGATCCAACAAAACCAGAGGGACCTACACATTGTCAAGTTTGATTTCTAGAAAAAAAACTCAAATTCACATAGTACTATGCAAATCCCGAGGTATAGTCAAATTTGTATAGTACTGTGTGAATCCAACTAGACACCAAAAGGAAGGTTCCCACAAGTTTTCAAAGGTTCTTTCAAATAATCTAGCTAATTCTATTGCCCCCTTGGTTCTTTCAAAGCCTCTAGCTAACCCTAATCCTAATGCTCAAGGATTCCCATCCACATGCAAGTGTGGTCCAAGCTAGTAACTCCTAAATAATAATTTTTACATCTTTATATAATGTCTTTTTATAAAAAATAATAGTTACATCATATAGGTCCATAATCCTAGCTACCCAATGTACCACATGACTACAATTATTGATAATGTTAGGATAGGGTCCTAATATTCCCTTCCCCATCAAAAAATATTTATCATAAAAGCTTAAGATAAGAAAACTATTGTTGGAGTTGTTGAAGAGATTCCCATATGGTATCATACTACTGTAAGCCCTACCACTAGACTAAGAATTTAGTGATGGTGTGGTTGTGGAGAGTGTGGGTTATTTGGTCTAAAATGTTGTCAGGATCCAAGATGAATGAACCTTCATCATTCAACTTGGGAAGTGTTGACTAGAATTGAATGTGATTTCCAAGTACCTTATTTAGACAAGATATATAGAATATTGGATGGATCTTGAAATAAGGTGGTAAAGCGAGCCTATAGGCCACTTGTCCAATTTTTTGCATTACCTAATATGGGCCATATAATTTGGCTGCAAGATTTTGGTTGGCATAAAATTACATTTATGTTTGTTTATACAACTATAGTCAAAGGAATACCATATCTCTTACATTAAAGTATGCTTTGAACAATGTTAATTTATTTGTTGTTGCATCCAATTTGGAGCTATAGCCAAATTTTCCATTAGTTGCTTAGTAGTTTGGTATAGTCTTGAAGTGTCAAATCCACTACCTAGACATTAGATTTTCCTAGAAAATACGAAGAATGTGATGGGGGTGAGTATCCATAAATCACATTAGAATGAGTTAGTCTTGTGGTTGTGTGGAATAAAGTGTTGTACCACCACTTTGCCAAGGGAATCCACTTGGCCCATTGGGTTGGATTTTTAAAAGTAAAATAGCAAAGGTATATTTATAAAAATTTATTGATAATTTTTGTTTGCCTGTCTGATGAGTGTCATTATTGCCATCATTTAATTTTTATAATTGTCAAATCCAAGGCGGTGTCCAAGGTTATCTAGAATAGAAGGCTTTGGCTAGTTACAGTTCAGGAATTTAGTTTACAAGCATTTATTAAGTGAAATTGATGTTTTTTTGGTGGTTTTAAGGTCACACTAATCCTAATGTGCATAAATTGAAACTAAATTAAATTATAAAATTAAAAATTGCTTCTAAAACATAAAATTGATAATTAACTACAGTTGAAACTTTCCAAAAATGGAATCTCTATCATGCTTTCTAATTTTAAATAGCATAAATGGAAAATGATAAATTGAAACCAATCAAGTTAACAATTGCTAAATTTGAAGTTGCTGAAATTAAATTGCTAAAGCAAAAAAAATTACTGAAAACTGAAAAGTTGCTAAAAAACTATCAAAAAGTTGCTGAAATCAAAATGCAAAAAATAGGGGAATTGGAAACACATCATAGAGGTCAGATGAATAAAAAATTTGCACATAAATCACACTTTAAAAAATTTAGAAATCATTATGCTAAAACGGGGGTTACTTCTATTTAAACAATCTTGAGCAAGAATATGATAGGAAAATGTTGCAACAAGAAAATATCAAAAAACTTACTAAATTATATCCTTCCTCCAATCCTAAGAGTGGGTCCTTTCTATACAATATAGAAGAAGGTAGACACACTCCTAAGAAATAAAAAATAATCACTCACAACTCACAACATTGAACAACTCTGCATATTATTGAATTTTGCTGTAAAAAATAATAGCTTTTACAATTATGTTATAGTCTGTTTTCTGATTTATTTGCTTCTACTTGGACTACTTCCTACTAACTCACCCAATGGTGAGTGATCCTATTTATAATTTTTATTACACAAGTATTTGCAAATTCTAAATCAAACCTCCCTACTGGCTATCCCTAATTTGTTTACTTTATTGCAAGGGACCTAGTCTAAATTGGGATACAAATTTGCTGCATAATTTGATCCATATCTTCCAACTGGTGAAAAGGATAAAAATAGCCTAGGATATTTTCTCACACCTGTATTTACCTTATTCTTCATTTCTCCTTTCAAAATGGATGTATTTTTGCCTTTTCTGTCTAAACAGTTCAATTCTGCCCTTCATTCCAGAGCAGGTTCAAAATATAAGGTAGAGCAATAGGTTTATATTATTACTACCAATTTTTATGGATCGGGAGCATGTTCAAACATGTTGTTGGTATTTTATTTCCTTTTAATATATAATACAACCATTTTCACGTGTCTCCCTTGACTTGGTGTGTGACCTCCTTAATAATTGCACAATTTTGGTTTTTATATGTTGTTTCCAGTTGTACCTATAGTTTTGCCCTTGTGTCTTATTGCCTTCATTTGGACCATGTGGAAATATTGCTAGGTGGATTATGAGTCCTCCTAAGTATGCCTTAACAGTTTTCCATCATAATTCATTCACTACTTTCAACCAATTCTATGCCTCCCTTTATCATGACAAGTGGCTGGAATTTCTATGAGGCTATGGCTGAACTATCCTATTTTTATAGAATAGTGAATTTTGGTTCCAAATCATCTTATCAGTTGTTTTAAAAGTGAGAAAATATTCAAATTATATCATGCAACCACAATTATCAACACATTTTATTGGCTACCAAATTCACTAAGCACTTTTCACTAACAATTATGCAAAAATAGAGTAAAAAGATGCTGAAAAATAGTCAAAATAGGGTATAGTGATTCTATACATTAAGTCATGCAAAAACTTAACAAATAATGCATTTAATCACATAATTGACATAAAATAATTTTTTTTTTTTTGTTAAGGTAATATTTAAATGTTCAAAACATGACAAAAATGAGGTATTTCTAGGCCTCATCACCATCTATTTAGGGATGGTAGGTTGAGCTCATTCTTAGTTGTGTACGCCATAATTTAAATAGTTATTGCCATAAATAACTGGTGAAAGTAGGGTTGCAGTCGAATACAATGGATTTTAGCATACCATGGAGGAAAAAAATGGAGTCCATAAATATCTAGGCAATGATGGAGGTATGGTAGGGGTAGGTCATCTAACAAAAATGAGCATAATTTGAGAGATGGTCCACCACCACAAGAATGCAAAATTTTCCTTCTAATTTAAAAATCTCTTCAATAAAATCCATGGAAATGCTTGTCCATATATTTTATGTAATTGGTAAAGGTTATAGAGTGCATGGAGTACAAAATATTTCTCATTTCATCCATTGGTAGATCCCACACTCAACCACAAAAAATTGAATGCATTTATTTATTCTTGTCCAATAGAAAAACCATTTAGCCTGCTTATATATTTTTAAAAAACTTGAATGGCCTATTGTAAAAGAAGCATGCATCTCCCTCATTATGACCTCATAAATGAATAAATTTTTAGGAACCATGATGTGATATTGATATCTCAATAGCAATCCATCCCATGAGTATACAATATTTGAATTAGGGTTCCTTTGGATTTGTTCCCTCAAAGTTTGCAAGGATAGTCACTTCCATCAAATATTGGTACTAAATTATTTGAGGACAATTCCTTAGGATCCATTGTGTTCTTGTTAGATTTTCATTCAAGCTGTTAAACTCTTCTGAAGGAACCCACTCTGATACCAATTTAATAACACAAGCTTATACTAACAAGGAGGGTGAACAGTATAAGAGCACTTTTTACTTTTTTTTTCCAAATCAATATTATCCAATGTATAAATAGAAATATCAACAGCAGTAATCAAAGCAATTCACAAATAACCACACATAATAAAGACACATATTTAACGTGGTTCACCCAAATATTTCTACCTCCACAAAGAAAATATTTCTTATAAATATTTCTCAAATAATCTCTTTGGGAATCCTTCCTAATTACAATGTTTATGGACCTCTGTATAAAGGAGATGTTGATTCTCTAAATCTGGTTTGTGGATCTCTATTCATAGGAGAACTCCTTCTCCTCTACTCTGGTTGATGATCCTCTAGAAGACTACTGTCTCCACTACACTGGCTTGTTGATCTCTCTCCATTGAAGAATCTTATTCCCACTCAAAAGACCTATCCTCACTCCCCTAGTTGATGGATCTCTATCCACTGGAGACTAATGTCTTATCTGCTCTATAACCTCCAAAGATCTATCTCAAATATATACTAAACATAGTCCAGTCGGTCTAGCACAAATTTGCTCAACAAGTCCACTCAAATATTCACTAAACACGGTCTAGTTGGTTTAGCACAAATTTTCTCAACAAGTCCACTCAAATATGTACTAAAAATAGTCTAGTCAGTCTAGCACAAATATTCTCAACAAGTCCACATAGAACTTGCTCAAATCTGCCCAACAAGTTCACTCAAACCTTGCTCAAATCTGCTCAATAAGTTCACTTAGAACTTGCTCAAATATGCTCAATAGGTCTACTCAGAACTTGCTCAAATCTTCTCAATAGGTCCACTCAGAACCTTCTCAAATATGCTCAAAAGGTCCACTCAGAACTTGCTCAAATATGCTCAATAGGTCCACTTAGAACCTGCTCAAATCTACTCGATCGGTCCACTCAGAACCTCCTCAAATCTGCTCAATAGTTCCACTTAGAACCTACTCAAATCTTCTCCAGAGGCCCACTTAGAACCTATCCAAATCTACTCAAAAGGTCCACTCAGAACCTGTCCAAATCTGCTCAACAAGCTTACACAGACTTGTCCAAATATACTTAATAAGTCCTCTCTAGAACTTAACCAAAACTATATTGTAAGCTTCTACAAAAGCTCACACAAAATCAGTCTACAAGTCTTCTCAAAGACTTGCCTCAAATATGCTTAACAAGTCCACACATAGAGCTTGTCCAATATCATAGAATCATAAAGAGAATTGTTAGAGACTCAATATGTTCTACTCTCAATGCACAACCACTTTTAAAATTTGCTCAATCTCATAGAAGCATAAAGAGAATTGTTAGGGACTCAATACGTTCTATACTCAATGCACAATCACTTTCAAAATTTTCTCAATATCATAGAATCATAAAGAGAATTGTTAGAGACTCAATATGTTCTATACTCAATGCTCAATTAATTTCACAACTCAAATAAAAATGTAGAATAGTTTATTTTATGGAACTTGAACAATCACTTCATACAACCACTTGACTAGGCTCAACTAACTCAACTCAACCAATTTCTTAATGAAAATCCCCTTTCTCGCAAACCCTAGTCCAAGCATATATCCACCAACTCAAAATGTTTTCAAAAATGCTCAACAACAAATCTCACATAACATGATACTCATGTTCTTTTCAAAAACCCTAGTTCAATTTATTTGCACAATAACTCACTTCAACAACAATGCTTATAAAAAAATCTTCATATAACAATGATACTCATGATCTTTGTAAAAACCCTAGCTCAAGTTCTTCACACAATCCAATGGCTTCAACAACTATGCTTATCAAACAAGGTTCTAATCACAACTCTTAATTCCAGAAAACATTGAAGCATTAACTCAAGCACTTTAGAAAAGGAAACCCTAATCAAATCCTTTTCACTCCAAACTTTATTTTCTAGTAAGACAATCAATCAACTCAACCAAGGAAGAATTTACCCATACCTTTTTGCTTGACAAGGAGTTGATCTCACAAAACTGCCACACTCATAATTACTTCTTTGACATTCTCAATAAGGGTTAGAAGATAATAATTTCCTCAACAAAACACAATACAAAACAATCAAAATTACACCTTATAACTCCAACTTAAATAATATTCAATACTTTCACAATAATCTGCTTTAACACAAAAATCCCTTATGAAAATTAAACAGTACTCAAAAATTTTTAATCCTTCAATATGCCAATATAGTAATTTAAGACTTTATCAAAAATAATTAAAACCAAAAACCTCCTTGTTACTCCAAGTGATAATTTTCAACTACCACCACTATCCAACAAATACCCTTTCTAAACAATTTTGCTTTCAACCCTTATACCTCCAAACTTAGGTAAATAATACAAATTTAATGCAAAATATTTACCTTGCCTTCGAAGGGATTCGAACCATCAAAAATACTCACGATGTAAACCTTGTCGAGGCTCCAATAGTCACATGAGCTATGCACTCGTTTGAGATAGAGGAAGCACCACGTACTTCAAAATGTATCACCCTTTTTATCCCTTTGCAAAAATATGCATCTTTGGCACCTTCAACCAACACGACTGCCAATGCACACTGTCGCGCTTCGAACTTTGGCTCCCTTGCCAAAAAATATTTTACCACCTGCCCACTTGCCACTAGGACAAGTTTCCTGGTTGGCCTTCGACCATTCGATGCCTTTTAATTTGTTTCTGTTCCCATATTCCTATTTTTCATGTGTCCTGCATTGTGAAGCCATGTGCCTAAACCTGTGACATGAAAAACATCTTCCATTGAAGCTTCCTTGTCTTGACCTCATTGGTCTCCTATTCTGATTGTTGTTCCATCTGTATCTTCTTTGTGCATTGTTCCTATTTTTGTTGAATTATCTATTGTCCAACCCATACTATGATCTCTCACTTTCTTTTACACTGTCTTTTTTTGAGGTATATTCATCTGAGGTTTATTATCCTCCAAAACTTGAAGTTGACTTTCCTTCCTATTTCTTTTGAACTTGTTCAAATCCAAGATCTGTTTTGCTTGATGTAGTATTTTGTGTCTTGATGAACTTATCGAAGTTCTTTGAGTTGTTTTTAAATCCTTTCATCTTGATCTTGGAGTCCTCTAAGTCTTCTTTTAGTAGTGCCACTTCTTGTGCTAACTTCTCACATTCCAAGATCTTTGCTTCTAACTTATATTTGAATCTTTTTGCCTTAGGATTTGATTTTTCTAAATCCTCTATAAACAATCTTATCTCTTCATCACATTCCTAAAACTAAATTTCAAGTTTAGAGTGTTGCTTCCTTACCTTCTTTAAAATATCAAGAGCATAGATAAGTTCTCCCTTGAGATCATAACCATTATCTTTTGAATAGTCCTCTATTTGTTTACCTTTTTCTACATCTTTACACTCTTTTGACTTGTCTTCTATAGGATCACTTACTTCTTCTTCTAATACCATTAGAATATTTTCATCCAGTACTTCAAGTGCATTCTCATACTCATCATCACTAAAGCTATAACCATCCCTTGTACAATCATATTCAAGATGTCTAAAGTTACCACATCTAAAACACTTGAGAATAACTAAAGTTTTCTTAATTGATTCTTTTTCTTCAATCATAAATAGAACTTCATCTCTATCATTGTCTGAAACACTAGCATAACTATCACTTGAGTACTTAATTGCATTATCTGCATAGTAGCTCCTCTTTTATCTTTGAAAGAACTCCTTTCCTTGTCTGCTTTGTCCATCCTTGTCTTTCTTCTGATGCTTATCCTACCTATATCTTTCTGATTCCATGCATCTGTGATCCTATTTTTCTTCACCATTGTTGTTCTTTGGTTATCAGTAATTTGTTGCAAAATGTCCATACTTTCCACAATTGAAACACTTAACAAATATTAGATCTATGGATATTTTGTAACCTTTATTTCTTCTACCATAATTAGCTTCTTCATCACTGGATGACTCACTACTTGATTTTGACTTCTTACCCTTTTGTCTTATTGGTTGCTTTGAATGCTTATTCCTTATGCGAAATAGGATCTTTTGTTCTTATCTCAAATGATGTGAGCATACCAAGCAACTTATCTCTTGTCAAAGTGTCACCATTTTTTGATCCTTCTATAGTAAAAAACTGATCACTGAATATTTTTGGAAGAGATCTTAAGACTTTATCACAAACATCAAATTCATCAATCTTCATACCAAGTCCTCGCATATCATTAACAACCTCATCAATTCAAATTAGGTAAGCACTAATATTTTTCTCTTTGTTCATTCTTAATTCTTTAAGTTGTCTTTTGAGATTTCGACTCTTTGCTTTCTTGACACTTTTATCTCCTTCATATATGTTTTGCAATTTATCCCACATTTATTTTGCAATGTTACAATGCATAACTTTCATAGACTCTGTTCTATGCAAACCTCTCACAAGTGCATTCATTGCTTTTGAATTATATTGTTGTAGAAGCTTACCTTCATTATCTATAGGAGGATTTATTAAGGGATCTGTTGGCATTTTTGCCACATTTATTTTTATTATTGATTATGCATGCTTAAGCTCTGGCCCAATGCAGTTTTGTGAGTTCCAATGATTAAATGTGGTCCAGAATTAAATATTTTGTAGATTTCCAATGTGGTCAAAATAGAAGAACATGCCCAAGCTACCAAAATTGAAGATTTCCATTTATTCGAAGCTGCTGTTCGTGGATTGTTCTAACGGTTTCATGCACATTTTCAAGAACACAATTTAATGAAGACTGCCGACTCTTTATGGCATTTAACTTTTGGGTTCTTCGAGGCTGCAATTAAGGGGATCATGTTCATTGTTTCCGTTGCACAAATTGTAGATCTCAAGGAGGTCTGTTGCAAATTTTAAATGCTGCAAAGAGGTCAGCCCTCTATAAAAACCAATGTAAATCTCATTTGTAAGGGTCGGGAGTTTTCTACTAAAAGCTTGAAGTTCATTTGCAGGAATGAAAGAATTGGCCTCTGATTTTTCAAGCGATTGTTTGTGTGATTTTCCTTTCTGTTATTTACATTTCTAATAACACTTATATTCCTTAGTTGTTGTTTCATTTGAATTCTGCATGTTGGATTTGAATATTGCCAGTAAGGGAGTGAGTCCTGGAATGTAATCTTGGAGGGATTTTCTGCGTACGGTTGTGAGGGAATTAAGTTGATATCTTCTATTACTTGCTGTTGTTGTACTTTAAGTGATCTGCTATTGTTCTTCCCGATCTTATAACTTTGGCTACGACCATATTTCCCGTTTCTTTTCGCAAAGTTTTAATCTCTTTCCAGCAACTCTAATCTTAAAACAAACTTAGTTTAGTAAGGGAACCAACCCACTCTGGAGATTGGTCTGGGAGCCATTTCTTGCTTCCAGCCTTTCAATGTTGGCCGGGTCTAGGGTGCAGTTTATATAAAAATCCTTTCCTGTGGCAGATTCGTGACCAACAGTTTTTGGCACGCCCGGTGGGACAGACTTCTTCTGTCTCAAAAAGATCCACATTTGTTTTAATACCCGGAGGTCTCAAGATTTTGATGAGCTGTCTTGACCTCATAGCGGAGATTTGTAAGTTCATCTGGCGACTTTGCTGAGTTGAAGATCCAAATTTTTTGATCGTGGATGCCTGCCTTTTTCAAGTTAAAATAATGTTCATCTGGCGACTCTGACTTAATGGCGATAGTCGTGATCCCGTAGACCACTGCTACAAAGGCGAGGGTTTTTCCTAGATGGGATGATCCTGGCCCTCTGAATCTCCAAATTCGGCATGAAATTCCCAAAGGTGCCCTGAAGGCCCTAGCAAAATATGATGGTACCGAAGGCATGGCTCTGGCGCATGTTGAAGATATTGCTACTTTGTCAATGATCCATGTCATAAATCATGAAGATGTCATGATCAGACTTCTGGTCTTGTCTTTGGAAGGAAGGGCATTGCAGTGGTATAGACTGCTCAAGCGTCAAAGCATCAGATCATGGGATGATCTAGCGGGAGCACTAATCAGAAGATTTGACGAAGATCCCTTTTACAGTTCTTTGGATCTCTATCAGTTTTTAATGTACATCAAGAGAGCACCTCAAGAGAGCATCACGGACTTCAATGTCCGATTCTTGAGAAGCTGGAAGAGAATTCCAAAGAAGCTCTGACCGAAACCCACCCAAGCCCACCTATTCTATGTTCGAGCTTTCCATTCTGACATAGGCCTCCTCTTGCTGCAATCAGGTGAACGAAGGTTCCCACAAATATTCGAAGAAGCAGTGCAAGCAGAACAACTTTTGCTCTTATCAGGAAAATTACCGTGGGAAGAAACTCCATTACTTTCTTCGGTAGTTGCTGCTCCTGACTATCCCGTGCAGTATTTTTCATGTCAGATCCCTTATACTGAGCAAAAAATTGAGATGCAGTTGTGTGGAGCTCAAGGGATAGATCTCATCCAAAGCCAAGGATTGGAATATGCAAGAACTTTCCTGGCAATGAACAATATGGTTGCTTGCAGTTCTCATAAGGAGATGGATCTAGAGGATATAAGCGAAGAAGAAGAAGAGGTTCAAGTTCAAGAACCTGAGCACCAAGAAGGCATAGCTGTGCACGACACACAAGCATTTAGTCAGAACCTGTTAAATATGTCAGATCAACAGGTAGAGTCTGAAGAGATCCTGGAGAAAGGACTGTTGCTAGACAATTTCTGTGATCAGATCCAAGAGTTGGAGGAACCCATTCTTAGTTCACAATCAGAGAACCCTTCAAGATGGTGGGATTGGCTTCAGTCATTACTAAAACTGGTACCTACAGGAGCCCATCATGTGGCAAATTTCTTTGCTGCATTATTTGTCAATTGTGTGGGTACTGGCATGCATGATAACTTGCCAGTGTCTGAAACATGGAGAACTTTAGGAAGAAGCCAGCCCAATTTCAAGGACCGACTCAAGTATGATCAGATCTGGTCGGGACATTGCAGATTTACCGAATAACTCCTGAGACTGGGTTTGTGGTGACGACATGCCAATCATGTCGTGAACTATTGTATATAGTATAAAAACAAAAACAAAAAAAAAATAGAAAAGAGAAGAGAAAAAAAAAAAGAGGTATTGTTTTTATTTGTTCATCTCGGCTCTTTTTGCATGCGAGCCGTAGGTGCTTGTTTTTCTTTTGTTTTTCTTTTCCTAGCAGTTGGTGGCTTTCTAGAAAATTCTTCCTTTCCCTTCCCTTTTTCTTTTCTTCCTTTCTTCATCTTCCTCCTTCTTCTTTTTCTTAGCAAAAAAAAAAAAAAGCCACGGCTGTTGTTTCTTTTCCCCTTTCCTATTATTCCCGTTCCTTCTTACCCCTTTCTTCTAAGTTCGATCATTTTACGTATTTATTTACAGTTTAGTTCATTCTCATTCCACAGCCTTCATATTTCCATTTCCATTCCATTAGTTCATTTACTTTTATTTCATTTCCATTGCAGCCGGTAGTATAGCAACATTTTGTTACTGTGTCTACCACATCACTTTATCACTACATCATTTCATCATATTACTATTCCATTTGCATTTCACCGCCTGTGCAATCGTAGGATCTCATTCCATTCATTTCCATTCCATGTTTAGTTGAGCCAAATGCAGATTTCTTTAACTTTTGATTATTCAGCAAAAGTTTCTATTGCAGCATTCCACTGAGATGTACCACAACAGCCAGCTTTTTGTTCTAAATTTTAATGACTCTGTACCCAATGGATTCAAGCCTGGATTCTTGCATACAGCGGAACTGTATACCCCGCGAGCCACCAAGAATGTTGGCATTTTTGCCACATTTATTTTTATTATTGATTATGCATGCTTAAGCTCTGGCCCAATGCAGTTTTGTGAGTTCCAATGATTAAATGCGGTCCAGAATTAAATATTTTGTGGATTTCCAATGCGGTAAAAATAGAAGAACGCACCCAAGCTACCAAAATTGAAGATTTCCATTTATTCGAAGCTGCTGTTCATGGATTGTTAATGAAGACTGCCGACTCTTTATGGCATTTAACTTTTGGGTTCTTCGAGGCTGCAATTAAGGGGATCATGTTCATTGTTTTCGTTGCACAAATTGTAGATCTCAAGGAGGTCTGTTGCAAATTTTAAATGCTGCAAAGAGGCCGACCCTCTATAAAAACCAATGTAAATCTCATTTGTAAGGGTCGGGAGTTTTCTGCTAAAAGCTTGAAGTTCATTTGCAGGAATGAAAGAATTGGCCTCTGATTTTTCAAGCAGCTGTTTGTGTGATTTTCCTTTCTGTTATTTACATTTCTAATAACACTTATATTCCTTAGTTGTTGTTTCATTTGAATTCTGCATGTTGGATTTGAATATTGCCAGTAAGGGAGTGAGTCCTGGAATGTAATCTTGGAGGGATTTTTTGCGTACGGTTGTGAGGGAATTAAGTTGATATCTTCTGTTACTTGTTGTTGCTATACTTTAAGTGATCTGCTGTTGTTCTTCCCGATCTTATAACTTTGGCTACGGCCATATTTCTCATTTCTTTTTGCAAAGTTTTAATCTCTTTCTAGCAACTCTAATCTTAAAACAAACTTAGTTTAGTAAGGGAACTAGCCCACTCTGGAGATTGGTCTGGGAGCCATTTCTTGCTTCCAGCCTTTCAATGTTGGCCGGGTCTAGGGTGCAGTTTATATAAAAATCCTTTCCTATGGCAGATTCGTGACCAACAGGATCGTATCTAAATTCCATTGATTCTCAAATTTCATTGCCAAGAGCCATCAAATAGATCTTCATAATCATACTCCAATACATATAGTCACTTCCATAAAATAATGGTACTAAATTATTTGAAGACACTTCCTTAGGATACATTGTGTTCTTATTAGCTTTTCATTCAAGTTGTTAAACTCTTCTGAAGGAATTTGCTCTGATACCAATTGAAGAACACAAGCTTATACTGAGAGGGGGGTGAACAGTATAAGAGCATTTTTTACTTTTCTTTCCAAATAAATATTATGCAATGTATAGATAAAAATATCAACAAAAGTAATCAAAGCAATACACAAATCACCACACAAAATAGAGACACAAATTTAACGTGGTTCACCCAAATATAGCTACCTCCATGGAGAAAATATTACTTTTAAATATTTCTCAAATAATCTCTTTGGAAATCCTTCCTAATTACAATGTTTATGGACCTCTATCCAAAGGAGATGTTGATCACCTAAATCTGGTTTGTGTATCTCTATCCATAGGAAAAATCCTTCTCCTCTACTATGGATGGTGATCCTCTAGAATACTATTGCCTCCACTGCACTAGCTTATGGATATCTCTCACTAAAGACTCTTGTCCCCACTCAAAAGACTTATCCTCATTGCCCTAGCTGATGGATCTCTATCCACTAGAGACTAATATCCTCTCTGCTCTATCACCTCCAAAGCTCTATCTTAAATATGGACTACAAATAGTCCAGTCGATCTAGCATAAATCTGCTCAACACGTCCACTCAAATCTGCACTAAACATAGTCTAGTCGATCTAGCACAAATCTGCTCAACAAGTCCACTCAAATCTATACTAAACATAGTCCAATTGGTCTAGCACAAATCTTCTCAACAAGTCCACACAAAACTTGCTCATATCTACCCAACAAGTTTACTTAGAACTTGCTCAAATCTGCTCAACAAGTTCACTCAAAACTTGCTCAAATATGCTCAATAGGTCCACTCAGAACCTGCTCAAATCTGCTCAACAGGTCCACTTAGAACCTACTCAAATCTGCTCAATATATCCACTCAAAACCTGCTCAAATTTGCTCAATAGATGCACTCATAACTTGCTCAAATATGCTCAATAGGTCCACTGAGAACCTGCTCAAATCTGCTCAACAAGTTCACTCAAAACCTATCCAAATCTTCTCAACAGGTCCACTCAGAACCTGTCCAAATTTGATCAAAAAACTCACACAGAACTTGTCCCAATCTGCTCAATAAGTCCTCTCTAGAACTTAACCAAATCTATATTGTAAGCTTCTACAAAAGCTCACACAAAATTAGTCCACAAGTCTTCTCAAAGACTTACCTCAAATTTGCTTAACAAGTCCACACATAGAACTTGTCCAATCTCATAGAAGCATAAAGAGAATTGTTAGAGAATCAATTCCACTTACAACCCTTATACCTCCAAACTTAGGCAAATAGTAAAAATTTAATGTAAAATATTTACCTTACCTTTGGAGGGATTCCAGCCCTCACCAATTCATGTGACATACACCTTGCCACAGATACAAAATCCATAGGAGCTACGTGCTCATTTGAGATAGAAGAAGCACGACGTGATTCAAAATGTATCACCCTTTTTGTCCCTTTGTAAAAATGTGCACCTTTAGTACCTTCAACCAACATGATTGCCAACGCACATCGTCATGCTTCAAACGTTGGCTCCCTTGTCAAAAAATGTTTTACCACCTGCCCACTTGCCACAAGGCCAAGCTGCCCGATTGGCCTTCGACCATTTGACACCTTCCACTTTGTTTCTATTCATTGGCAAATCAAACACGAAATTCGCAGTCACTTTTTCATGAGCTCTTCTCTTTAACAATTTGTATGCAATTAATCAATCGAGCAAGGATAAATTTTAATGCCCTTTGGGCATAGGTATTTATATTAAATTCCTCCATGCTTTGTAAAATATCGACGTCTTTGAAGCTTTCATTACCATGAGACGTCGACGAATATTAGAACCTTGATAAAGCGCTTTGAATATTTTAAACTCCAAACCCATCTTTGGGTATTGTAAAATATTAAATATTTTACTTTGGGATTTTAACCAAATCACTTAATATTATAATATCAAACATTATAATATTATATCCTTTTAACCATTATAATATTATTGCTTCCTTCTCATTGCATACCATGGTGTAAATAATATTTATTTATAAAATTTAAATTCTCATTGAATTTAAATAATTTATAAAAAATATTATATCTCCTTTTTAACTTTGCACTAAATCTCTTGACCTTTGGCCTTCTTCTTGGATATCAAATAACAACTTTGACAACTTTGTTCCTTGACGAAAATCGTGATATTAATGTTAACTTCATTTCTTAACATCAATGACAAATTTAACTTTTAGGACTCAAAATGTCCAACACCGTGATCCTCAAACTAATGAGAAAAGGCATCTACCACAATATATTTTTTCCCATTTTTGTACACAATTTCATAATCACACCCCTACAATTTTATAACCCATTTTTGATGTGCTAGATACAATACCCTCTATTCCAATAAATATTTTAAAATCCAATGATTAGTTCTAATGGAGAAATTTCACCCAATGAGGTAAGGTCACCAGTGATTGATGGTATGGAGATTAGCCATCACTTATTTTCATAAGTGGACTTCCCTAGATTTGGTCTTACTAGTGAAAGCTAGGGGTCACCCTTATTGCATTAATACTACACCAATACCATGGCCTAAATCATTGCTATTTATTATAAATGGTTTATAAAACTCTAGATTAGCTAGCATTGGAGTAGAAATCACGACTTCCTTAAGATCCTAAAAGGCATTTAAATCTAGCATCGTCCATATGAATGAATTATTATTTAACATGGTAGTTAGTGGGGTTTTTTTTTTCCATAACCTTGGATGAGTCATTTATAGTAGCTAGTGAGACCCAAAAATCCTCTAAGGACTTTAAGATATTGAGGCTTAGGCCAATTTTGTATGGCTAAAAGTTTCTTCGAGTTGATCTTAACCCCCTCCTATGATATGATATGGCAAAAATATTCAAGCTCTTGTAGTCCAAAGAAATATTTAGATCATTTGAGAAATTTTTGATACTCTTTCAAGATTTTTCCTTCATTTTTATGAATTTAATGTCTCTAGAGTACCTTCTAATGTTGCCTATTAATAGTTTTATCCCTTTGTGGAATGCTCGACATGTTACTATTCCTCCTTGATAATTTCAACACTTGGTGCAATTGTTACTTAGGCATGTAGGTGGTGGAAAATAGTTTTAGTCTCCTTATGAGAATTAATATGAAACACTTCTCTTTCAAAATTATTGAAAACTCTTCGTCCTTCAATGATGCTTCTTAATGCTTCTAAGGTGAGCATTATTGAATCTTGGGCATTACCTTACAAGACAAACGTTAGATAGAATAACAAGCACCAAGTTGTGCATCTTATTTTACATGTAGAGGTATCTCCAATGTACTTATAAACCTTATCTTGCCAATGAGTGCAAGTTGTTCATAGTTTGTTCCAATGCTTTCAAACGCTTCTTCCTTCTTGCTAGTGAGTGCAAGTTATTCTATCTAAACGTTGTCTCTAGCTATGATGATTCTAGGTGTTGCAATGGTGGTTCTATGGGATTTCAAATGTGGATTTGGGTGATCCTTATTTATGATCAACTCCTGAGAAATTAAAAACTTATTTTTTATTCTATTGAAGGGGCCTTGCTTAAATAGAAAGTGCATAAAATATGATCCATTGGATCATAACAAACTGAGTTGATCTCAGCCACACAATAAATATCCTAATATTCTAGTAGAAACTTAGGATATACTCTAACACCCCCTTAAGTGGTACTAGGAGGTAGTAAAAATAACAAAACCATACAAGTGGCATATTGACAATTATGAGTCCCGACAACAAGGCCTTTAAAGGTACTCATGTAGAATATATGCTTAAGAAAACTCTACTAGATAGATGATGAAAAACCACTGCCATAAGAGAAATAAGAAGAATGAAGATGTGCAAGGAGGATGGAGAGGAAGATGTCCTCTTCAACCCCCCTAGGACAACTTCCATCAAGAAGGGCCTACAAAGGATCCATGTGATGTCTTAAAAATATATAGAGAAGATTTATTACTAAATTGAATGCCTTCCCACTCCAAGATCAATGCTGGTGACAATGAACAAGGTTTGTGAACCATGAAGAAATCACTAAAGAAATCTCCATTTAACCAAAGTGTCTCACAAAAGGAGAGTGTGAAGATAATGTGGAAAAATAAGCACCATAATGGTAAGGGTAGTCCAAAATTGACCCCACAAGCACATTTATGTGGTATCCACATATACAAACACAATGGGATGATAAAAAGGTCCAAATTGTGTGGATAAACAACTAAAAAAAAGGAATAAAAAAATGAAAGGGTACTAATGTAGTTGTCGAATGTGTCCTTATGGTGACCTTCTCATCCTACCAGAATGCATGAGTAACTAGCTGCTACATCCACTAGGTGCTATAGAGAATATGACTAGATACTAGGATCATAGACAAATGCCTTGGGAGTGTCAGATTCATCCAAGAGTGCACTCCATGAGACAACAATATTTGAGCCACAAAAATGTATAGAAAATAGTTTTAAAATTGATAATAGACACCACCATTGTGTCTGGCTCAAAAATATATTTTCAACAACTATAAACACCCCTATGATCGGGTATTAAAGCGGATTTTATTTGCAGGAAAAAATAACCATCTTCTCCTTTCCTGAATCTTCTGGAATGTATTTCATAATAAATCATGGTTTTTAAAAAAAATTCCCTTGCATGATAAAAATTAAATGGGCCATGTGGGCCATCCACTCTGCACGTGGAAAAAAAACATTAAATAATGTGAGTCCCCATTTTAAAAATGCCCATACAATAAAGTGGCTCCCTCTAATTTAAATAAAGTCTAAAGATAGCCTTGCCCATGCTCCAAATGAAACAAAATGAAAAATATGCATTTAAAAATGTAATTGGAGGATGGAGAGAATGAAAAAGAAAAACAATATACCCCACACACTTAATCATGTGGGATAATAACACATTCTAAAATATGTGAATGAGGTCATGTTTTCTCTTGTAGGGTCCATGGTGGAAAAAATTAATTTTAAGAAACATTGGGTGCCAAACGCTTTCGCTGCACAAAATGAATAAAAGCATGCATGCACTGCACAACCATTTGCAATGTGAAAAACTCCACATGTACGTCTAGCCAGATATTCTACTTCACCTACTCCCCAAAATTACACAGTCATACCTCAAAAACAATCCCATGCTCTATGCCTTGTGAATTACGTGGCCTCCACCTGCTTTTCGTTGCGACTTCCACTCCATGAAAAATAGATAAATTTTTTCGTATGCCAAATCAAGATCTAAAATCAATGCTCCATGGAACTATTGTGTCTCTAAATACCACTCGAGTATATGTTGCACTCCCTAATTTTTGCTAGTTTTTCGGATCAAAAAGCGTAGTGCAATACTGATCGATGATATTTTTAATGGCATGGCCTACAATTGGACCTCCAGGATAGATTTCTAGGGCTCGTCCTCACTTGAAAAGAATTTAGCCAAGAAGAAAAATCCCCCCTCATAAAAATTCTTCATCCCTAATTTCCAAGAAGCAGAATGCCGCCATCAATGGAGACTGTTTGGTGTGTACCGTCCACTGTGGAATCTGCAGGCTAGGTTGGCTTCCCTCTTAAAAATAGCAAAGCCATATCCAATATTGAAATCCTGCATCAAATGTGATACCATAGATACATTCGACATCATCACTCGACATCCCGCTAAACCTCAAATAAAACCATAACTCACGTACCATTCCACCCACCTCAAGAGGGGCTCCACCGCCCAAAAAACACTTGCATCATCAAAACCACTAACAACGTGGGGGTCATAGACCTGATGATGTAGCAACTTAAACTACATGGAACTGTTACATTTTTCTCATTGAGATGCAAGGCCACCTTGATGCGATCTGAGTCTAGATCTAAAGAAGTGGCTTTTACCCACAAAAAAACTAACAATCAATAGGAAATACTGCTCGATGCTATAACAAAAATAATGAGGCTCACATATGCGCAACAATAGCATCCCAAAAACCCACACAAAATTGCATAGGAAATACATTGTGCCACCACACTATTATAAGGGTCTACCTATTTTGAATCTACCACACTCTCACCTTCCCTTCGACAATGGCTTCCATGAAGCACATCGTTGAAGCAATAAATCATGCATCCAGGTGAGACTCCACATATTCAACAATGTCATTGATATTACAGATGAATACTACCATGATGTAAACGCATAATTCACAATCATACACATGTCATATTTTTCACTGATCTCACACCCAATAGCATTCCCATGACAAAAGAATACCAGATCTAACTCCAATGGTCCTTTGCATGTGCTGCCATCATATGTTAGTTTCATTGGCCTAAGAAAAACAACATCATCTCCTTCTAGCAGCATGAAAAACATGTCTCCCATACAAAAAACACTACAAATCATCATGATGAGGGTGCAGTGTTAATGAAGAGGCCATTTTTTTGGGGTAAAAAATGGTAGATATTATCCACAATGAACAAAAATTTAGCACACATGACGGATCTAGACAAAATTTACAGTGGATGTTTGCAATATATTTATCGCACCAGATAATGATGTTAGTGAAAAAACTGTGAGCATGGCTTCACTATATTAGACCTATTTTTTTTGCATGCTCGTGATAGATCCATGATTGTTATGTAGCATTTTGATGTGTAACCTTGGTGAGAACTTCTTTATCTGAAGGTGAATGTCGTCTAGCTCCACGTTGTATGCTTTTTATTGGCACAGCCCTGACCAGTTCTACCTTTCAAAATGCTAAAAGAATAGTAATAATCACATGGTTTGTGTTCATCACCAAGCCATCTTCGAAGAGTAGGTGAACATGTGTCTCACATTAAATCTCGGCCCCATACATCCATACGATTCTTTTCATATTCTTGCAGGATTGAATTGTTTTGACCAATAAAACACTAACTGATAAAAAAAATTCCCAACATTACTTTAAGAAAAATATCACACAACAACCATAAAAATGAAATACGCTCATCAAAAATCCATCACAAGGGAGCATTGCGGCACATGTTGTAGTGGCCCATATATACGAGGGCGTAGGTTTCTAGTAGTGTTAGCAGTCCATTGTCGAATCCATGGTGGACATTACGGTGCAATACCTTCATGACCTGACTACAACGCGATGGATGTGATCAAATCCCTTAAGGATATGAATAATTCCCAAGCCTTCGTGAGAGCCATCAACGTTAACATGCATGAATAGATATATACTTCCATCTGCATCACATATCTCACCTCCTATATCGATGCATCAGATCCCTCTACAATAGCTCCCATAAAAATTTTGCAACACCAAAGTTGATCTCCACCAAAAAATGATACAAAAAATAGTGCAAAAAAAAAATCAGCCATTAAACGACACCAAAAATAGGCAACCATTAATTTTTCCATCAAAATATCTGGTTTTTGATCCATCAAAATATGGAGAGCCTACTCCCTCAGTTTTTCTAAAAAAATGGCCAAAGTAAACAAAAAGAGGAGGGATTTCCATGAGGGAAATCCCCCTTAGGTTCAAAGGGCAAGGAAAGCCTGCTCTGATACCATGTTGAGAAATGAAAAACTTCTTGTTTATTCTATTGAAGAGACCTTTCTTAAATAGCAAGTGCATAAAATATGATCCATTGGATCATAAAAAACTAAGTTGATCTCAACCACATAATAAATATCCTAATATTCTAGTAGCAACTTAGGATATACTCTAACAGGTATTGGGTATTTCACCTTTAACTCTCCCTTATACCTTACCCTTTTATGCTTTTAATATATTGTCCTAAGTGCTACCTTTACAATATCTAGTATATGATAGCTAATGTATATAAACGATAGCTTCTCTATGATATCCTACTTGTGTTATGCAGTAGATACCATCTCTTTTGTGTAGATACATTGTGATTCAAGTTGCTTGTTATAGACGCTCGATTTTGTAGTTGATGAGGATGTTTTTAGACACTGTAATGTGAGCCCTTTGTTGACTCTTTTACTTTGCTCGAATAGTGCCCTTCTATTGGCTACTTTGTGATAAGTCTTGTTGGTGTTGATGTGTCCTTGAGACACTCATACTTTGTCCCCTTTTTCTACATAGTATAAGAGGTTATGGTGCAAGAAAAAAATGTAAATGAATTTACAATATAGTTAAAATAGAATACTTAAATTTGCACCTTTGTCTGATATCTTTAAATCTCATTTTTGCAAGCTTTATTTCTATTGAATCTTATGATGACTTCTTTGTACTCTTTTTTGTAGGTAAGAGATGGTTTGATGTTGTCTTCTTTGCTAGACGACTTTTTTCTTTTTATTGGTTAATCTAATAATGAATCCAAGCTAATAACCATGCAACTAATATGACCTTAGAGTGGCTTAATATTGCACTATTTTTCACTTTTATTGAATATCCTTAGTGCACTTCTAATAAGCTCTAATAGAAACTAATATAGTGCAACTACAATCTCCTTATTACTCCTTAAAAAGTAACTTGTAATATGTACTAATGATAACTCTTGAATAATTTGCAAATGCTCTATAATATCTGCAATCTAATGTAGTCTTATTTTGCTATAAATAGGAAGTTGATATTTTTCTTTCCTTCGAAATATATCCAATTCCTATTTTATGTGTAGGTAATAACTTTAAAAAAACTTTCTTTTGCACATCCCTTGAAGACTTTAAAATGATCCCTTCTCCTTGAAACTTTAATTCTAATGAGGTGCTTAATGAATCTAAGTAATAATCTAAATATGAGTGTTCAAGTAATGAACCATTTGCACCTAAGTTGTTTACCTTTAATGATATCTGAAGATGATGTAGATCTTTATGAATAGATTCACCAATTTGCTATCTGTAATGGTAGTAAATCCTAGCTATGAAACCTTTAATATTTTGTTGTAGATTCAACAAGCTCCTTTCTATGAAATATGCCTTCTAAACTATGAAAGGAAATTTCCAAATCTCTTGAAATTGGTAGGCTTCTTCTATCTTAATTCTCCTTTAGCCTCCCTATTGAATTTTGGCTTCAATCTAGGCCTTCTTCTCAAGAATATGAAAGTATTAAGGTCTTTTCTAATCTCCTCAAAAATTTGGTAAAAATTCTTCTCCTTTGGGCTTGTTGTTAGATGGCGTCAATTTTCCTAAATCATTCACTATCATGAGCTTCTCCTTGGTAGTGAATTTTTCCAATGAGTTCTTCTAGGAACTCTAATGGCTTCAACAAACTCTACAATAAGACTCTTCAAGCTTTTTCCTTGTTTCTCCTTGAGACCTCTCCAAGTTCTTCAATATTACAGCTTCTCTAGTCTTTCTAATGAGATCTTTCCTTCAACCTTCTACCGTGGAAGTGTTGGAAATTAGATCTCTTTTCTGAAAATTTGAAATCTGCTACTACTAAAATTAGGTACAAGACCTTGATGGTTCTTAAATATTCTAAGATTAGAAGTTCTTCAATGAGACCTTCTATGGGTATTCTTTAGCTTCTTCTAGAAGAAATCTTTAATATGCTATCTGCAAGCTTCAATGGAGATCACCAATCTCCTATCTTCTCTTGGAATCTTCTCTAGAGTCTCTTAAATCTGTTATTTGTAGTTTTTAAATGGAGATCACCAACCTCCAATATTCTCCTAGACTCTTCTCTAGAGTCTCTTCAATTTGCTACTCTCAATTTTTCAATGGAGATCACCAACCTCCAATCTTCTCCTGGAATCTCTTCCTCAAATCTAGAACAAGGTCCCTATGGACTTTTCTTATTATACACTATGTAGATCTACAACAGGACTTCCCTCAGGTTCCTATAATATCCTCTTCTTCTGCAATAAAGTATTAGGATTGTAATGGAAGAAATTTTTAATGATGAATCTTCACTAGTTGATTTGTTAATCTAGTGGAATGAATTTTGAGTCTTAGTCTTCATAGTTTTTCTATAACTCTATGAAAAGACTCTAGCCAAATGCAATCTCAAAAATTTTGGAACTAATATTTGTTTCTCTCCTCTCAATCTCTCTTGTGGCTCTCCCTATTCCTATCCGATATATCATAGCTCTGATACCACTTTTAGTTTTTGATAATGTATGATATGGTAGAAAGCAATCATAAGATGTAAGATATGCAAAAAAGTAAGATAATGGAATTTTGTAAGAATGCTAAAATAGTACAATGCAATGTAATGGAGGAAATGAACACTCCAAAACTCTAATAAAAATTGTATTGTATCTGCTGACAACTCCATTGTAATTTCTCTTCTATATATGTATTTGTATCTCTTCTTCTCTATATATCTCTATGATTTGGGGCCTATATATAAGAAGATAAGTTACTTGGTCCTCCTCTTCCTAAAAATATTTCTTATGACTCATGTACAAGTGGACTCCTTATACATTTACATAATTGCACATTGAAACTTGTGTATTTATTTCTTCTTACTCAAGTAACTACTTAATCTAAGATAAATCCCTAATCTAATAATGTACCCAAGGTGGTACATTGACATGTACCCTAATAATGTAATATACTCTAACAAATTTTGGGACTCCTAAAGACCCAAAAATCCTTAAGCTAGAAAAGGTCCCTACCCAATTTGAGCATGATAAATACACCAATATTTTGATAAAGTTCAAAAACACCTTTAATAAGTTCTACACTAATGTGCTAGACCTTGATCCTTCTCTAGTTTTCGACCACCTAGTCATCACCCTTGGTGCAAAACCCCTAAAGCAAAAACTATGAAAAACGCATTGGAAGGTCATATAAAATAAAATTAAAGTCTAACAATTGGAAGGGATGTAGCGCAGCTTGGTAGCGCGTTTGTTTTGGGTACAAAATGTCATAGGTTCAAACAAATTTCCTCCAAGTAAAATGGGATTGATTTATAGTCAGAAAAAAGAATGTGATTTATTTATTTTTGTTCATGGATACAAAATCCAATATCTATAAGATAAGAGTAGGTATTAAATTTTGAAGTGTAGAGCAATAAAGAAGGAATGTCAAGGGAACTACTTCAAATATGAAATAATCATTTATAATATGTGTTCTAGAATAATGAAATGGTCAAAGAGGATCTCTAAAACCTCCTCAATATTGGATCTCTAATGTTGTTCCTATTGCTAAAATACAAGAGTGTTAGAGTATGTACTAAGTTTTGGGACACCAATAAAGGATATCCCAAGGATAAATTCCCTCTATCCAACATCAACATAATCATCATTTTCATCATAGGTTATGGAATGATATCTTTAATTGATAAATTCTTAGGCTATAATCAAATCAAAATCACTTTTGAGGACCAAGACAAAATAGTTTTCACCACCATATGGGGAAACTTATGCTATCAAGTCATTATATTTGGGCTAAAATATTTAGGAGCTACCTACCCGAGATCCATGAAATACATCTTTTACAATATGATACATGACATCATAGAAAACTATGTCAATGATATCCTTGATTGGTATTTAAACTAGGAAGATCACCTTGTGGAAGTGAAATACCCATGACATGTTGCACCAAAATCTCAAATACCTCAAATTGAAAATGATATGAAAAACATGGAAGTATGATCTCGATAATAAGATCATTGAATGAATTTCCAAAATTAAGAACTCAACGGAATTTTTGCATGAGTCTAGACTAGACCTTAAATCTCTCTAAAACCCTATGGATGTATCTGACACACCCCTATTGAGGTAGCATATAGAGCAAGAATCTACACCACCACCAAGTCAGAAGACTTATTAGACCTTCTACACATCAATGAGTATAGTATACCCAAACTACCATATTCATGCAACCAAGGTTAAGTTCCTAAATAAAGAGGTTTGGAAAGAAGACATAATTAATGCCTAGTGAGAGTTTTAATAGAATATTAATAAACTTGCACCTATGTATGGAAAAATATATTAGGATGAATATTTTGAAGAGAATTGGGACAAGGAGTATACAAATGAAGGAATCACCTATGCAAGCAGAGGAAATGAGGAGGTGATAGGGGAGATTATTCCCTAAGAGGTAGTACAAAAAAATGAAACTTTGAAAGAGTTCATATAGATAGAGGAATCATCTTCGAAGGACATAGAAGCTCCAATCCCTAATCACTCCAAATAATATATCTTGGCTATAGAGATACATCCTCAAGCAACTTCCCGAATATCACAATGATGAAGAGGAACACAGTTTCCCTATGATCCTAGCCCTCCATCTGTAAATAAAACAAGGGGGGGTCTTCAAGAATAATATCTCAAGCCATTATGCCCACCATGGTTTGTGATTACTATAGCATTCATATTCTATCCTTGTAATAATGACCCCACTAGTTCAAGCCCATGTTCTTTCTCCCTCACTTGTCATGACTTCCTATGCAACCCCATTAGCATCCATTATTCACATGTGACCTCTACTTCTAAATATTGAGGTCCTCACCCCATTAGCTTCTACTCCTACTACCACGTATATTGCTCCTTAACCTTCCTTAGCTAGGAAACATTTTCCATTTCCTTCCACCTCTTCACCCCTTTTGTCCTATCCATTTTTTATCAATGTTACCACCCCTTCCCTTGTAAGTATAATTGTAAGGTACATAAGTTCCCATGTATCCACTAGGTGTATCACCATATTTTAATGAAATCTAAGAAAATACCTCTTAGTACATTGAGAAGAAAGAAGCCAAAAGGTTAGCAAGTCCAACAAAAGGGGATTAGGAGCCAATTTGACCCTCAGGATAAGGTCCTCCATTTTACCTATATGAACCCAATGATCTCCAATCCTAAAGGTAAAATATAACTACAATATTACCATATGATCCTAATAGCCATCAACCTCCAACGTGTTAGGGCCAAGGATGAAGTTGAGTTGGACAAGTAGTAAAACAAGATTGTTATCCTTGAAGAGTGAGAAAGAGCTAGAGGAGGTTAAGAACATTCTCAAAATATCATAGCTCAATGTAAAAGGGCTTTGAAACTAAATAGAGAACCTTAAAATTTCCTAGGCAACCACTACTCTCCTAAAATAGGAGAGGGTAAAAATCAAGGCTTAATGTATTGACTAGCCACCATGGAAGCCAAAATCATCTAAAATATGGCGAATTTTGAGAGGGGGATAGAGGCAAAAAATAATATGGGCATAGAGGCGCTACAATAGAATACCATAGGAATGAAAAGGGAATTTTTTGTTGCATATTGGGGTAATATAGTGAAGTCCATATCTTTGATGTCTCGACTATTCAAGTTCATCAACACAAATTCTTAGCAAGGCAAATTGATCAATCAAGAGACTGAGCAAACCCTAATAGTGATGACCAAAAAAGTGCCCAGAATAAAGGAATTGTAAAATTGAATCATATAAAAAGCTATCAAGAGCTATAGACTATCATTGTCATGGATAAAAAATCCATATTAAAGAAAATATAGGACATACTTGATAAGAAGAAGGTTATGGATCAACACTTTAGTCATGGTAATCACAAGCATTAGGAGCCCCATAGACTCCATGATTCAAAATGATCTACCCTCACCCTAGATGACCAATTATGGGCTCTTGTCAAAGCAAGAATATGTATAGGTGGTGTTGTTGAAATAGAAAAGATTAAATTTTTATAACTGACTATAACTCCTCACCATCGAAGATGCCATGAAATTCATCGAGCCCTTGGAAGAGCTCTAGGTTTGGATATGAGAGGTCATGCATAGAGTAGGGGTCTTCTCACATAGTGAAAAATCAATCTCAAGAGGTTTTTTTGTTGGTTCTATGAGGTAATATTACCTTTCAAAAGGGTCTGGGAGGAAGTAAGGACCCAAATGAACAAGTTGCCCCCATAATAACTGTTGGCAATTTGAGTTATTTTATTTTGTAATTGATGTCGCGTGAATCATTGATGTCATATGGATCACATTGAGTTTTGATGGGCAAATGATATCTTGGAAAGCATGGATAAAATTAGGGTTTTTGTGAAAACCAAGGCAGGAAAAATAAAAGGTTTTATTTAAAACCATGGATGGCAGATTTGAAATGGGTTTTTCTTAAAACCCAGGTTGTTCTTTCGTTTCATCGAAAAAGGTGCCATGGTGATGGAGATATTTAATTTTAAATATTTAGTTTAAATTTTAATTATTTAAAATTTAAATTTAAAATTTAAAATTTAAATTAAAGTTAGCACCGATGTCTAAAGAAAGAGGGAAAATCAATAATGTGTCGATGTCATTGAAAATGAGGAGAAGACTATATAAAGGGGGATCCTAAGGTTCATTTGAAATTAATCCTTGCTCGTGTTAATCATTGGCTAAGCATCCGAAGAGAGCTCATGCAAAAATAATTTTGAAAAGGGAGACAACGAATAAATCCAAGGTTGGTCGAAATCCCAAGACATTGTGGGCAAAGTGGTGCATTGGCAATTGGATTTTTGTTTAAGTGTGTGGCAACGCTTTACGTCAAGGTTTGAATCTCCTTGACTGCATTCAAAGGCATTGGAAGGAAAGTGCTCGAATCACTTTTGATTTGCGTGGAAGGGAGGAAGGACTTAAGGCACGTCATGTCTTTTCCTTTCGAATGATCTGCTAGCTCATGTGGTAACCTTAGCCACGGCTAAGGTGCTCGTGGTGTGTGCAAGTTGGGGGTTTGAATCCCCTTGAGGAGGTAATTACATTTTTCTCTAATTATTTTTGTTGATGACCTAGGATAGGCGTTATAAGGTGGTTAAGGAATAATTAATTTTTTTAATTAAACTTTATTTTTATAAGGGTTGTGATTATTATTTCAGAGGTGGATGAGTTGTTGATTTATTTTGATATTCATGAAATTGAAAATTAGTATTTAGGATAAATAAGGAGTTGTAATAAAATATTTTTGAGAGCCTTATTGATTATTATTTTTTATAAGGATTTTTATTAAAAAGGACTTTAGTGGATGTGTTTATTAAGTTGGAGTAAAAAGGTGTAAATTGAGTTATGCTTATCTTGTGATTATTATTTGAAGTCCACTAACCCTTATTGAGATTGGAAAGGAAAGTTGTGTTTAGTGTGGCAGATTTTATGGACAACGGACAACTTCTTGGCATCAAAAAGGTATGGGCACATTCTCCTATTGATTTTTTATGGTGGTTGATTTCTAAAATATCATTGGAATGAAAAGGATTGATTGTGGTTTCCTTTTCAAAAGTGGTTGGTTGAATGATTCAAGGTTTTCTGGTTTGAGAGTTGTGTTTAAACCTTATTTTATAAGCATAGTCATTGAATCCCATTGGTTGTGAAATAACTTGAAAAGAACATGAGTATCATTGTTATGTGAGATTTATGGTTGAGCATTTTTAGAAACATTTGAGTTGGTTGATACATGCTTGGACAAGGGTGTTTGTGATAAAGAGTAGTCCCTTGTGGTGATTGGTTGAGTTGAGTTGATTAAGCCTAGTCAAGTGGTTGTGTGAGGTGATTGGTCAAGTTCCATGAAACAAACTATTCCATAATTCTGATTTGATTTGAGAGTGAGATTAGAACATATTGAGTCTCTAACAATTCTATTTATGCTTCTATGAGTTGACTTGAGTTGAGTTGAGATTGATTTGAGTTGAGTTGAGTTGAATATTGAGCTTAGAACATATTGAGTCTCTAACAATTATCTTTATGCTTCTATGAGTTGATTTGAGTTGAGTTGAGTTGAGATCATTGTGGATCATTGTTGTCATCCATTGAAGAGTACATTGCCATTCATTGTTGAGTTCATCTTTGAGCTTTACCTTGATAGATTTGTGGATGAGATTTTAGTGCTACTTGTGCATGATTGATTGAGCCTTTGAGAAGGCCTTTGTGGAAAATTTTGGGATAGCGTTGTGGACAGTTTTGGCACAGCTTTGTGGACAGTTTTGGGATAACTTTGTGGACAATTTTGGACAACTTTGTGGATAGTTTTGGGACAGATTTGAGCAAGTTCTTGGTGAGCTTGCTAGATCATATTTGGGAAAGTTCTTGGTGAGCTTGCTAGAGCATATTTGGACAAGTTCTTGGTGAGCTTGTTAGAGAAGATTTGGGCAAGTTCTGGTGAGCTTGCTAGAGCATATTTGGGCAAGTTCTTGGTGAGCTTGATAGAGCAGTTTTGGACAAGTTATGTGTGAGTTTGTTATTTAGTTTTGGACAAGTTTTGTGTGAGCTTGTTATTCAGTTTTGGAAAAGTTTTATGTGAGCTTGTTATTCAAATTTGTACAAGTTTTGTGTGAACTTGTTATTCAATTTTAGACAAGTTCTGTGTGAGCTTGTTATTCATATTTGGACAAGTTTTGTGTGAACTTGTTATTTCCTAGCTTTGAGCAGATAAAAGAAATCGTTGTATTGAATAAGGATCCTTATTTTTGTGTGAAATATTATAAGGATATTATCTAGTGGAGTACCCCACATTGGAGGAACCACGTTAAATATTGTGTCTCAATTGTGTGTGGTGACTTGTGCTCTTGCTTACTACTGTTATCTAAGTTATTAATGCATACTGCTATATTTGGTTATTGCAATTAAGGACATTAATTGATATTGATTTATAAAAAAAGTAAAAAGTGGTCTTATATTGTTCACCCCCTCTCTCAGTATAAGCTTGTGTTCTTCAATAACTCCCCTACTCCTTTTCTTGCTTAGTTTTTTTTTTTGCCTACTTTTTATTTTGTGTTATATTTTAGGTTCTTTTTTATACCCCATGTCGATGAGCAAGGCAAGTCATTTGGGCTCATCATCTTTGATAGGTCGAAGATCCCTTGGGAACCACCAAGACTATACGAAAGTTTCCCTACATGTTTCTTTGCTCAAAGTAACATCCACTCAAAAGTGGGACCAGTAAAAAGGTATCAAAAGGCATAACCAATTTTCAATTGGACGGATAGGATTTGGATCCATCGTATAATAAAAAGTGGATAAGCTTCAAGTTGCATCAATCATTGTATTCTTAATCAACGATCAATGCTCTTTTCTACCTAGAGTAGAAGGCCACAATCATCAAGCCTATGTCAACCATCAGATCTTTAATCAATGGTTATTTCTCTATTTTTCCTAAATAAGGTAGTAAAGGGATGTTAAAGCCTACAAAACCTTGATCTTCCATTTGATGACCTACACTTCTCCCTTTAACGAAGAACCATGTAATAAGGTAAAGGTCCTACCTCATCTAGGGACTAGACTTGTGGCAATTACTTAAGAGGAGGTAAAGGCAACACTTGGAGGAAATTAAAAAATGTCGACCATTGGCCAAAAGGAGTCTTGCATTAGAAATAACACAATAATTATTCATGATCTAGGGGAGACAACACAAGGAGCAATTAGAGAAATCCTTTTCATTGACCACCAAATTTGACTTTTATGGACCAACCTGTAATAGTTACCCATGTGGCAGTTGCATCAACCTCCCATCACATGGGTAAACCTATCTTGCTAGCCTACACCAATCAAAGGATCCAACAACATCAACATGCATGATTTCTTAGAAAGTAGACAAAGTCCTAGGAGAGCTCTGATGTTCAGAGCCTCAAACTAGATAAGAATTTATGGCACAACTACTCTTTAAGCACTATAATAAGGGGTGTTGCTAGTGATATCTTCTCATCTAAGGGACTAGACGTGTTTTGCATTAATGGCCATGGAGCTTTCCATTATGTTTATCAATGTAAGGTATAGGTGCCCATGTGTGTTGAGTCACTTCCCCAATAGGCCACAACACTCTAATATGACAACACCATATTTGAGATCTTATCAAAAAAATGAATTGAATATCTAGAGATATACTCCAAACATAGGTATTAGGATGGTATTTCTACCTATCTAGAATTTATTTTTTAACAATATGTCAAAGACAATTCTCTATAGTAATTAAGGCAATGATAGGTATTGTAACCACTATTGTAATTCCCATAAAATATAACTTGTATTTAACAATACTTATATTTGGAGATATTAGTTGGGATAAAGGTTGCATTAGACCACATACATTCATGTAGGAAGTTCTTGGAATGCTCTTTGCTTGATACTCACTAGTGAAATGATTACTTTTCATCTAAAATTTTTTAAAACCATCCACCATGATTGTAGGTGTAGTGCAACTTGATTTCTAGAGATGATTTTATCAACAATTAAAAATACCTAAACATATTTTTAAATATGGATTCTTACCCCAAAGGATAAGTAAATAACTTTGTATGATCTGAATTGACAATGATTTAGTTATGTTTGCATTAGGAATTATCCTATTCTCTTTTGCACCCTTATATGACATCTTCTATATATATTCATATAGAATATATAGACGACATAAGCAATATGAGGTTGTATCATTGTAAATACAAATCCTTGTCTAAATACCATCCATAGATCTAACATTAGTGCTCCACCATGCTTCATCTTAATTTTGATATTCCAATGTTTTTGACCTATAATTAGGATCTCAAGTTCCCATCTATTTCTAGCTTGAATCTTTACATGATCTATACTTTTTTGAAGTAATAGGTTAATTTGTAAAATAAAAGGTAGTGGTTAAAGTAATTTGGTCTAATTTAATTCTATTGAGTTGTGTTTCATGTAAAACTTTTAATATATCCTTAGCTAACCTTGACCAAATTATCTAATACCACTTAATATATATTATTTTTAAATTAACAAAAAACCTACAAAAAATAAGACATGACTAGAAAAAAATAATTTATTTTGAAACAAACTACATTTATTCCTTAGGAGGACAACATGTTTTATTTCCATATAGAGATGCTTCTTTAGTTGTAGTTGGTTACTTCCACCTTTTTTCTCTAGGATTAGGTGTTGGCTCTCTAATCTATTGCTCTAGGATATGACTTTTCAAGTTACTACTCTAAGCTCCAAATGTCCTTATCTCCTACTCCAAGCTCCAATTATCCTTATCTTCTACTCTAAGCTTCAACACTCCTTATCTCCTACTCTAAAATTCAATTCTCCTTATCTCCTACTGTAATATCCAACTCTCCTTAGCTCATGTTCTAGGATCCAAATCTTCAATATCTAGCCCTGGGCTTCAACTTCTTCAAGCTCTTACAACATTTGGTTATAAGGCATAGTCATTGGCTCTTGCAAACTAGCCTAGACTTGAACATTTTTTCTTTATGTTGTTTATGAACTTCATCCATGTATAATTTAGATTAAAAGATTTATTATAGAATTAGAATATGAACCATGGTGACTCTGTATTTTTGAATACATTCAAAGAGTTTATTTTATTTTCAACTAATATATAAATCATTTTCCTTTGTTTGGTTGGATAATGAATGTAGTTTTTTTTAAAACATAGGACAACCCATCTACTTAAAATTACACATTTTCGTAAGCTATTTATGGATTTTATGGGGTCCATCCCATTCAAATATCAAAACATTACATTTATTGTTATATGAGTTAGACCATATCCACCTTATCTTTCCGTGAAAGATATCTTTCATTTTTATCAAAATGTTATGTTCCCTTTATCAACTCCTTGATATTATTTTAATTATGAGAGAATTTCCTTTTATTTTTCATCTTTTAAAATTTCAATTTCATCAAGATTAAGATCAACAACATGATTGACTAAATTATATATTTCTTTGTTTTCTTCGCTATAGATCCAACACTATTTGATGAACATTAAAATGAATGCTATTATTCATTGAATCCTTACATCCAATACCATTAATAATAATATATAAAATCCCTTCAATTAAAATAAATATTAGTCCTTTTAGAAGTTCCATACGATCTTTGAATTAATGAGGAGAATTTTACATTTATTATTCAAAAAATCATCATTTTGTCAAATTTCCTCATATTATCTTTTGAAGCACCATCAAAATTTATTTTTATTAACACATTTCTATGTTATCATAAATATCATATCATTTGTGTTAACTCTATTATTGTAGGTAATATTCAAATCATGTAACCAAGTGAGTAGCACATATTTTTCACACTTGATACTTCCCACGATGCATACCTATAAACATGGTTCATAAGAGACAATGATACCAATCTCTAAATTTAGGAATGACTTTGAAATTGATTAAAAAAAATTAATTATTCCTTTTATGCCATAATGTTTAATCCTCCATAAAATGCATAATACTTTCACTTTTAAACAATTAATACAACATTTCATCATCTTTTTCAATGTTGATGGAGCTAACCAATATATTCTTCTTTTATTTAAAAACAATCCCAAATGGTGTAAGCAAAGGGGTGATGAGGAATTAAATAATTTAATTTTTCTAGATCTTTCTTATACAAGGTACACTAAAAATATTCATGATACCCTTTTATTTGCACTATTGCATGTATGTATCTTGCTTTGGAATTCCAACCAAAGGAATGTTGAAGCCTTAGGAAGGATCCCAAGTAACCATTCTTTCAAGTGATACATTTGAGAGTAGGAAATTTTGATTGCTCTAAAATACCAACTTGGCTAAGTATCCTCCGTCTTTTGATAGATTGTAAACAAGCTCATCATTCCATGTAAATATGGAAAAATAAATCTTTTAAGGCATATTTTAAAGTGCAATTGGTATTTTTGAGGTCCTCTTCCTTGACTAGCTTGCTAGTAAAAATAAATTATCTAAAAAAATTTCTCACATCAATATACATTTTGACCTTTGAACCTCTACAAGCTAAACAAACACAAGCTTGAGATTACCCTTTTCGATCAAATATAAAAGGATAAAGCTTCATCTAAGCACCAAACCACAAATTTCCAAAATCCTCCTCATCGGTGAACCACCAAATATGGTTCTTGATCAAATTGTAAACTCTCTAATATGAAGTTTCATATTGTTGAACCTCTAGATAGGGTTTGTTTTGCAAACTTATTAATATGAAGTTCCACGTTGTCAAACCCCTAGGTAGGGTTCATCACCTTAACAATTTAATTGCATTCACAACCTATATTTTAAGTAAACTTTTTGTCCAGTGCCTTTCTTGATCTTTGAATAATATTTAACAAAGATTTTCACCTAATGCCAAACTTGTAAGTTTGCAAATTTCAAAAGCATGCCCCTCCAATATTTTTCCTTTATAAACCTTACCCACTTACAAAGAGAACCATATTTTTCATCATTTTATTTCCAAAGAAGATCTCTTTATATTTTGGAAAATTCAAATGTTAGACAGTGACATAAAATATATAGATGATAAGATTGCAATTTAGTTTTCCTTTTAAAAAAATATTTCATTTTATTTAAATTGAGTTCTAAAACTCAATTTAGTTCATCAAAATTTAGTTCCAAAGCTCCTCATTTTTTAAGTATTTAACCTTTATTAGGCAAAGGAATACCTCCTTATGTGGATGGTAATTTTTCAAACTTAAACCCTTAAATTTCCACAATAATACTTTGTATATCTAAGGCACTCTTACTAAAAAACTTCTAGATTGTATTGTATTAACACCTTTTTCATAAATACAAAGTTAATAAAATATCTTTAAATTATAATATTAATCCATTTTTTATACCTTCTCAAAGTACAGTAGTATAAATTAAAATTGTATAGCCTTGTTGATTAAAAAATAATTCTATCATTAACAATTTGATATTAATTTTATTTTTATATCAAAACATATATATATATATATATTTCCTCATATAAGTCTTACTAAATTAGATGTGTTACAATAATAACAACCTGTTGTAAGCCTTCAATCATCTTATAGAGTGCCATTTTGGCACTTCAACCCTATAGACATTAGTCATATTTTAGCCATGATCTTAATTATCCAAAGACAAAAAAGAAACATGAAAGGTATACTAAACCACAACTTCTATCAAAAGGGTACTCCTTCCTTTACCCAAGTACCCTAGATTGTCTTCTTCCTCATTTAGTTATATGTAAATATGTTTATAAGATATCTATGTAAATGATGCTTCTAGTAATTTCACTTGCTCATTATAAGGCATAAATATCAAATTTTGCATCCCTACTAAACCTGAAGCCCAATCCACCACCAATTTTGAGTCACCAAATACTTAAAGTTTTGTTATTCCCTGTTCCACTACCATTATTAACAAAAATATCAAAGTCTTTAACTCTACCACATTATTGGTACCTTCACCAAGACTTGCTTTGAAAGTGAATATGTGGTTTCCATACTGATATAACACTCCTCCTACCCCATATCTATCCATATTGTCTTGACAAGTTCCATAAAAAAACCCAAGACTTTGTAATATCCACTATTAAACTTCCACCCTATCTTACAACCTTTAATTTTGGGGCTTGAACTTGTATAGGTAGAATTTCCTTGCTCTCAAACAATATAGATTTTCTTGCTAACGATAGATTCCATTCCACTATTAATGGAATGCACCTGTATTCCTTTAAATCTTTGTTTTTGAACCATTTTGCATATCATCCAACAAATTTCTAGTTGGCCACTGTCCCTTCCTCTTAGTCATGGGTAGAATATACCTTCATACTTATATTGAAAAAACATAGTGAACTAGCAGGTGATCTATTGTTTTTTCTTCTCTTTTACACAAAAAACATTGAGTTGGACCCTATCAGAACCTTTAATGTAGAACATACCATGGTAATACCTTCTTGGCTAAAGCTAACCAAGAAAAGTTATAATCTTCAAGGGTGCTTCCACCTTCCAAATCCTACTTCCCCACCAAAGGATATCCTCATTATCATCTTCAAACATTATCTTGTATCCTTCTTTAGTCATAAATTATCCACTAGTTGGGTTCTTTGACCATACTAAAGAGTATTCTTATTTACTCGATCTTATAAAAGCCCTTGTCAAATCCTTTGTATACTTTCTTCATTGCTTAGATTTATTTTTGTCCAAAATTAATTATTCTACTGAAATCCACCCTTAATTCCATAAATTTGTTATGTCCATAGAGGTTACAAACACTAATAATTTGAGCCCCTGTCTATCTAGATGTTCTATTAAATTTTGAGATAGTTGGTAATTCCATCCATTCCCCATCTAGGGGTATTTTCCTAGCCTTACTTTCTTCTTATTTTCTATTTTCTAAACCAAAAAAATGCCCACTAATAGAAAAGAATTCACTAATGCTTTCCAAATGACAGTTGCATTGGTCACTACCTTGATAAGAAATCTAATCCACTCTTTAAATGACATGGAACCTAAATATTTCTCCTTAATAACCTCATGCCTTAATCCTTTACTAATTATCAATCTCCAAAGACTCTTGGCAACTAGTGCTTTCCCAAAGTTATGTATATTATTAAGCCTCCATCCTCCTACTAATTTTGGTTTGTCTATCTTACTCTATTTAACCAAAGGGATTGAATCCTTCTCACTTCTTCTTTTCCAAAGGAAATGGAAGCATTTCTTCCTTATTTTTTTCACTATTTTAATAGGAATATAAGCCATAGAGTACCAAAATACTTGAATGGCTTCCAAAATTGATTTAATCAATGTTAAATGACCTTCCAATGATAACCATATATTGTACCATGAAGTTACCCTTTTTCACTTTATTGTATAACCAAATCCAATCCTAGTATCCATAATTATTTTACTTCAATATAAACCCCATTATTCTTAAACCTTTTCCAAACTCAATTAGATTGAAGCCAAAAATCCTTACCACTACTTCTTGTCCAGGTTGTGGTATGTTAAAAACTATATTTGTTTTCTAGAGGTTTATTTCCATTCCCATGGCAACACAATATAAATATAACATCTCTTTATATTTTAGTGCTTCTCTTAAGGTGTCATCTCCAAATAGGACTAGATCATCTACAAATAGCAAGTGAATCTCAACAAAATAGTTTCCTAATTTAATGCCTTAGATCATGCCAAGTCTTTTTTATTCCTTAATCATTCTACTCAACCCTTCAACCACATCTAAGAATAACAAGGGTGATAGGGGGCATCCCTGTCTTAGCCACTAGAAGGCTTGATGAAGCTAGAAGCTGAACCATTAATTAAGACAACAAAGGAAGCAAAATTACTACATCTTATTACCCAATTTACAAAGGGTGCACTACAACCAATATGAATTAATATAAGCCTAATATCTATCATCAAAGTCTCTTTAACTTCATCATTGATCATCTTAGGTAGATAAAGTTCTAGCTTAATGATTTCTTCAATATTTGCTCTATTGGGTTCTTGAAACTTTTTCTTAAAGTGGGATACTCCTAATCCTACTATTTATTGAAACCTTATCATATTTATTCCATCATCCCCTTTCATCTCCCAGATTGTATTTATTATTTTTCTTTGTCTTGCATAATTTTGAAATAACTTTGTATTCTCATCCCCTTGTTCCAACCAAAGTGCTCTACTTTTCATCCGCCACTTTGCATCTTCCCATTCTAACTATTCCCTGTTTAATTTTCCAACTCATTTACTTGCAAATTCTCCTTTTTTGAAAAAACCTCATTGTCTTTATGAATATATAACTAATTTAATTTAGATTCTATGTCTACAATATTTGCCTTTGCTACCCAATATTTACCTATGGCCCATGCGATTGTAGCAGATTTGATTCTCCTCGTATATTTAGAAAAATAAAACATATTTATCTATTCTATTGTTAGGTCAATATGTCTCCACTCATATTTTACTATATTTATAAATTTCTTATCTTATAACCATATAGCATTGAACTTGAAAGGTCCTATTGGTTTCTTTTGATCCTTTTCTAACTATAAGAAAATTGTGGAATGATCAGATCCCCCACCTTGATCTATCCAAGACCTTAGTATTTCTACTTCAACTATGATGTTTTTAGACACTAAAAATTTGTCCAAAGTTTTACAATAATCTTGTCTTCCAGTTCTTTGATTCCTCCAAGTGGACACTAATTTAATAGGTTCTACATCACACAACCCTGCATTCTAGATTTTCTTAGGAAAAATCCATTAAGGGGATAAATTATAGCCTCCTCCTCCCACATCTCTACTATTTTAGTTACAAATTTTAAGTCCCTTTCCACCACTACATTTCCTTTTTTTTTAAATCTTGTATAAAAAATTCCTCCTAAAATTACCTTCTACTACCATAAGGACCATACAAATTGACTATAGAAATCAGATTACCTAGCTCCATAGAATGTAATTCTATAACCACATTAACCTCAATATAAACCTTATCAACTAGCTAAAAGGAAGAATTCCATCTTGTTATATTTCCACTTGATCTTCCTTTTAAGTCCAACCCTACAAAGTTCTATTTTGGTAGGAGAGAGGCGAGTATGGCTATTGCTTTTTTTGCATCCAACATAGTCTCCTAGATTAAAATTATATATGGCTTATGAAGTTTAAATAAACACTTTAATGGTATTTTTTTATGAGGGGCCCCAAGCCCTATAACATTTAAAGAGAAAATAATCATTTATATCCTTTCCCTTGGGGATGTCATGCTCTAATAATCTCAACTATAGATTTTTGTTTGCTAGATAAAATTTCATTCTCAAGTTTTTCTTGTGCAATTTTTAAGTAGGATTTCCTTCCTAAATCTTGAGATTGACTTGTCTCAAGATCCAAGCCCCTTGTTACCTGACCATACCCAATATCTCCTTTACCTTTTTTCATGGATCTTAGAGCATATATTCTAGAAGATATGCTTGTATAATGGGGATTTGGAGGAATTCGTGGGGAATATATCCTACCTTGGCTTGAAATATATCTAGCTAAAGAGGGTAAGAGCTTAAAATTTTGTATACCTTTCTCCTCTATTTGTTCTAAGCCCTTGATAGCACCACTCTCTTGAAATATCCTATCTAAATTATGGTCTATTAAACCCTCCATAGAGGATCTCGATCAAAGACAAGATGATATATAAAGTTTATCATTATTAAAATTCAATCCCCCATCCCCCAAAAAATAAAAATTTAGGTTTAGGCTTTGTGAATTACTTTATAAAATGACTCTATACGCTTTGTCAGTTATAGATGTGGTTTACCTTCCGTCATATAAAGTTGCCCTTTTACAATTGTTGGAAACCAACTCTTTCTCCTTTGACTGGACATTGATGACAATAAACCTTTCTTTAAGCGATTAAGGAGTCTTGAATGGATCATTGTCTATTTAAGATTTAGTTACCACTACCTCATTTGAATTATTTTGACCAAAAGAACCTTCAACTTCCTTATGTATAGTCTCTTGCCCTCTTCTCTTCTCCATTTCATAATCTACCTTAAGATGACCATAATGATAACAATTACTACATTGAAAAGGTACCTTGATGCAATCAAGATTCTATAAGAATACGCAATTTCTTGATACAAAATCCATAGTCTTCGGAAAATAATAAGGCTCAAAAGAGACTTATGAGCGTAAGCATAAATTAAACTCAAGCTGAATAATTACATTCATAACTAAGGCTTAAATAGGCCTTTAGTGCCAAAAATACAATAGAATCCCTCAAATCACACATGATATACCCTTAGCACGTGAGACCATAAATAGGGAGGAAGATGCCCACTAATCAAGCCAACCACCTAACCTATTAACAATAAACAATTAATTGCCAAATAATATCCTACGTGAGGGGAAGCCTCACGTGGAAATGGGTAAAAAGAAATATCCTAGGAAAAATGGAAGAAAACCTAACCTAGGAATGTGATGCCCTCATCATACCTCCCCACTCAAGTAGCATTGGACTCCAATGCGTACACAATAAGAGTGGAAGGGTGAGTCACCAATCACTATAAAGAAGGCTCATAACTGGGCGAAAAATCATCCTGGATACCCTGGGATGCCGGTGTAGAGATAGAGCGTTAAGAAAACTCCAATGCCAAGGAAAGACAGGGAGTAAAGACCTCTTGCTCTGCATATGATGTTGAAAACCTAGAACCTATGAAGCGGCCATTGCAGTGCTCAAGGTGGAACAATAATAGGTGCAGAAGAAAGCAACATCTTGATGAAGGAAAAATGACCACCTAAGAAGGACAAAGCTCTTGAAGGCCATGAGACTAATCATAGTAGGTAGCCTTGTCATTTGATCCTGTAAATATGAATGACCACCTAAAAAGGACAAAAGTCCTTGAAGGCCATGAGACTAATCATAGTAGCTAGCTTGGCCAAGTCATCAATTTATAAAGTAGCCTTGTGTTCGCTGGTGTAAACCAAAAAGGCTATCATATTGTCTCAAATAAATGAGTACAATAAAGCCCATGTGGGATAAAGTGGTCTGCAGAAGGAGAGTGTCGGGTACCACCAAAATGCACTCCATACAAATCCACCAAGGTTTGAAATCCCAAAATGGGAGGAGAATTTAACTCCTCAAATACCTGCAGAAATTTTTTTTCTGAAAGGTCATAATGGTGCTATGAGTTTCAAGCACTTTTTGAATCCAAAAATGTCTTCAATATTTTCCTCGCAGGGCAATACAATATGCTATGTTTTTCAAGCATTTAAGCAATACAATATTGCTTTTTACAATGATTACCTCAGGTAATTTTCAAAATCACATTCCGTAATGCTTGGAGATTTACAAACATTTTACAAAAATAATCCTCATGGGCTTAACAGTGCTTCTTAGCAAGGTGGTGATAATGCGCACTCGATAGATCTGCCAAGTGGCAAACCTGCCCGCCTGAAACTTTATAGGTGGGCAGCAACGACCACCTCGTGGTGTTCGCCTGACCATCGAATCTGATCACAGTCTGGCAAATGGGTAAATAACAACAGTTTAAAACCAAGGAAGATGTTTAAAACCTCCTACAATCAACAGGTGCATAGCCAGCGATTGGCTATTTCATTTGGACTGGTAGTGCCTTTTCGATGCATCTGCCAAAGTTGACGTTGAATATTTTAGTGGTTCTGTATGATCATCGATGTCTTGGTTGTTGCAAGGAGTAAACCAATCGTGGCCATCACATGGCCTTGGTGACCTCTCAGCCTACAATTTGAACCGTGACAATGCCTCCTCCTTCTAACAGATCGTCATTCGTCATATGCAGTCTTAACAATAAAATTGTAATGCAACTTCACCTGCGGTAGACGGAGCTAAACAACAATGGAAACCAATATGGTTTCTACAACGTCGTCGTGGTGGAAGCACCCCACAGACAAGGCCGAAGACTTTAATTCTTGTTATCTACAAAGGCATGCTACAATTCTTGTTATCCCGTGTGCTATAATTCCTGTGCCTTCACCTTCGTGATGCGAAGTAGTGAGATTGGCCTTTATTCGGCCCTCGCTTTTAATTCGCTTGTAACCAACAGAAAGGGGAAAATTGGTCAATTTCCAGGTGACGTCCATTCACTATCCACCAAAAATTTTTAGTATTTCAAGTGCCTCTGCCAGCAAGGTTCGTGTTCATTGATTGAACAATAAGGAAATCGCCAGCTGCAATGTACAGTGATCGAACAACGAGATTGGACAGAGATTTGAACAAAATCCGACTGTCTCCAGGATGGCTTGCGAACTTGATCACATCCGCTCCCTAAACTCCATCCACATCATGTTCGCACTCTGCCAACATCATCTATAGATTACGCACGACAACATATCACCTTGTGAATAATCCATGCGGCTATTGTCTGCAATATCTTGATCCACGACCAAAAAATGATCTATGCGGTAGCCAAAAACCTGCAAACAGTCATCCGTGTGTTTGAAGGGAAATGGGAATAACACAAAAAATTTGAGCAAATATCCTCTACCACAGGGTAGAGGTGGAATGCCTATCACCAAAGGCCGCTGCTTAACTTGACAGAGGCTGACAGATGCTTCCAAGCTTGACCAGGTTCCAATTGGAACAATAGGAAGCGAAAATCAAAATTGAATTTGCCAATGCAATGAGCCCGATATTGAAGGATCATTAGGCTCTAATACTGATAATAAGGCTCAAGAGAGACTTATGAGCGTAAGCATAAATTAAACTCAAGCTGAATAATTACATTCATAACTAAGGCTTAAATAGGCCTTTAGTGCAAATCACGCATGATATACCCTTAGCATGTGAGACTATAAATAGGGAGGAAGATGCCCACTAATCAAGCCAACCACCTAACCTATTAACAATAAACAATTAATTCCCAAATAATATCCTACGTGATGGGAAGCCTCACGTGGAAAGGGGTAAAAAGAAATATCCTAGGAAAAATGGAAGAAAACCTAACCTAGGAATGTGATGCCCTCATCAGAAAACTTATATCGAAATCAAGATCCACTAAGATATAAGCTACTATTTTATGAATACCATTTAATTTTTTCATGTCTACTCCAAGGAAAACTCCGAAGGAGTTCCCAATCTCACGTATCATTCTTTCATTCCAAAATTCAAGGGGCAAAGAGGGTAGCTTGACCTAGATAGGATGGATTTTGTTTTTCTTAGAGAGTGGACCAAACCCAGGAGTCCATAATTTTAGATTCAAAATATTGAGCCTCGACTCCATCTTCCATTTTTTATGATGCTAGCATCTTCTACCTTTTGGAAGACAAAAATCATCCAACCCTCTATCATCACATGAAATGTAGGAGTACAACCTAAAAATTCTAATTAGTTATTTTTTATCCAATCTCGCAGAGGTTTTGGTTTTATGGGGCAGCCCATAAATCTTCCTTCCAAAGCCTTGTCCTTTAGTGAAAAAACTTGCTCTAGCATTAGATCCTCACCTACAACCATTCAAACTAACTCCTGTAACTTTATATAAGTTTTTCTTCTCCCTTTTTTCTACTTAATTTGTTTGTCTCCTAATTTGGTTAGACTATCCTTCATTGTTTCCTTTGGTTTGTTCGATAACACTTCCCTTTCTCCATTTCTCCCCTTGTATGCCCTAAGTTTAGGGTTTGAAGCTATATGGACTTGTCAAGAATGGGTATAAGTTGAGTCCTCCATGTTCTTTGTCCAAGTCAAAATTTTCTTTTTGAAAAATTGAGGTCTTCAAATATTCCTTAAGCTCTTCACTATAGTCTATTGCATATTCTTCATTCATCATCGACTTAGTTGTCTTCCCATCGTTAGTGATTAGTGGGCTAAGTTTGTACTAATTGAGATTTCCTGTCAAATTATTTTTTAAAATTTCCATCATCTGCTCTCCTTCTTGGCTCTAATGACCAAAACCCAATGATGAGAGCCTCATTTGCTTGAGTGCAAACAATTGTTGTTTTTTTTTTCTAGATCCTAATGATCGCCCTCTATCATGCTTTTACTATGATGATGGTCCCATCCTCGATATTGCTAGTGACCCTATGAATATTGTGTTGTCGTATAGCACTAACTTCCTTGGCCTCCCCTACTTCCTCTCATTTATGACTTTTAATTGAGCTATGACTTCATCCAAAGTTAGTGATGGTGGTGTCTCCTAGGATGATGTTACCCAGGGTTATGCATAGCGGCTAATCATTGTTAATTAATGAATATTTTGATTTTTGAAATTTGGAATTGGCTAATATTAGGGACCCTTGAATGGGGCCCGTTAGCCAAAAAAAGTTGGGTGTAAATATTTTTTTAGGTAGATTCGCCCCAATTTTATAATAACTGGATCATTTTAATTTTAAATCTCCAATATTACCCCTAACAATAGGGGACCTTTTCACCTTGAAATTATAAAGAATTTTAGATTTCAAAACTAATTCGCCCCATTTTTGTAAATACATTTTAGGGCCAACCCCTTATGCATAACCTTGATGTTGCCTATTGCGAAGCTAGTGACGACCATGTCTACTATGATGGCCCTTTCTATTGTAACCCAACAACAAATCATTTGTTTTAATGGCCTAATCTGTTGTGGACTTGGTAATCACATTGTCTATTGAAATGACCATGTTTGTTGTGAACTTGATGATGACATCATATTATCTTGAAACCCTCATTATAGATAATTTCCCAAGCCCTATCACCTATCACTAGTAGAAAACCTTCTATTTCTTGATCCTCCTCTCACTAGGGTTTGATCTCCTCCACTACATGCTTCAAATTTTTGTAATCTCTCTGCCTACTTTAAAAAATCTATTACCTACCTCTTCACATTAGGGTTTGATCTCTGTCACCTATTTCTATTTTTTGCTCTATGTCTACTTCAAAAAATATGTTCATATATATATGAATGAATTTGAATGCTTTCATTGTATTTGTTTAAAAAGTAAATCAAAATAAATTTAAAAAGTAATCAGAGCCCTTGCGAGCAATGAGGCTTGGAATATTCTCATTCATCATTGTATCTACGAAGGTCCCCCTTTTGGTCATAATATTTGGAGGGGCATGAGATTCACTTCCCTCCTTGTTGCTTCAGTGTCTATCAAGGTGACAAGATCCTTTGTCAGCAGGAGCATTTGGAAAGCTTGAGAGAGTGTTAAGCCTTGGCTGAGATGGAATGGTCAGAGCTTTTGGCATGGCCTATCCATAAACCAAATGAATGATCGGTGGTCACCTGTCGTCACTTAATAGGGTTCTCCACTTGCATAGGTTCCTTGGGTTCATGTGCTTAGATGTTTTTGCAAAGGTGTACGATGCATCATCGATTTTTGTCTCATCCTACTAGGGATTGGATCCCTTGGGATGACTTTAGAATCAAATTTGGGCTCAAGAACTCTAACAAGGATACATTTGAGGTCATCATGGTTGCTCTCCCTAACCCCATGTTTCATAATTTTTTTGTGTTTTCACAACGACCATGGTGGAAGGACTAGAAGTGGTATCTAGACACTCCTTTGTGAAATTGCAAAACCCATTTGGTGTATGGATGACTCTCTCCTTGCCTTCCCATGATTGACAAGCTCAATCAATGGTGGAATGTCTCTTCCCTGGGCTTGTTTAGATGCACATGTTCTAGACTGTTGGGCTCCTTTCTTGGATCCCAAGCTTTCATGTTTTGCCTGGAGTCTTATTGGGGAGCATCTTCAACATTTAGGCATCCCTAGCCCTTCTTGACCTTTTTGTCTTCAGACTGAGGACTTTATCCATATTTTATGGTTTTGTGCTCATGCTCATTCCTTTTGGGAGTGTTTTTTTCTTTTTAAGACCCTATTTCCATGCCTTGCTTGAGTGGAAGCATATCATTCTAGGAGACCCCTCGCCCTTGCCGACTATTTTCTTTGAAGTGTGGCACTTGTTTTGTATGGTGACCCTGTACAACATATGGAAAGCTAGAAATGACTATATCTTTGGTAAGTGTTCTTCCTCTCTTCACATCTTTGCTTTAAAGAAATCTAATATTATTTCATCTATGTATTTTCAGATTGTGGTTCAGGCTAGTAAGGTGACTATGGAGCTCTCTCATCTTCAAGAGTTTATTGATCATGAGAACATTTTGTGCATAGTCAGTCGAGTTCCTCCTGAGCAAGATTATCCTTGAAACCAGTCTAGGTCCAAGCAATGTCTTTGCTTGGCCCCAAATCACACTCCTACCCTAACTCAAGGTCACCCTGCTTACAAAGCTAGCCTTGGTGACCTGACTGCTCCTCTCTCTCCCTTGGCTCCTTAGCTCGATGCCCAAGTCAAGTTGGGTGCTCCAATGTTTGTTGCCAACAAGGATCCGTTTGTTCACATTTGGGAAGATGTTCCTAGCACTTCTTTTGGGAAAGGATGGGGTTTAGTGCCAAAGTCTCATCATGATAATGCTAGGTGGGATTAGATCCCAATGATGGCTAAATCCATGTAATGATTCTTCACGATTGCAAGGATTCCCCTTTTTGCTTTTGCTCTTGTGGCATGCGCTCAACTGTCATTTTCAGTATGTAATCATTTCGTCAACTAGTTGATAGTATATGCTCGCTAGTTCTATAAGGCGGTTTTGATTAGTTGTTAGTCGATTTCTTGGTTTCCTGCGTTATTTTTACAATGGTGTTTTTTTTGGTTGATGATGTTGACCCCGTAATATGTTTATCCACTTTTTAAAAGATGTTATTTGAATACTCAGCATTATTCAATGAAAAAGTATGCAGGATTACCTGGACAGTCTGTTCTAGGGCTGGTTCAGCTCTGTAGAATGCTATCGAAGGTCGCAGCCCATGCGTCCCTCTTTGTCAAGTAATCAGATGTCAGATTGAACATCTTTTTCACCGTTGCAGGTATCGTTGAATGTTCATACTGCGATGATGGGTATGGTCCACTTGATCCGTGCACTACTGTAATGGAATGTAATCCAATGTCATATAATGCAATGTAGAAGACTAGTAATCCATCTGCATTGCATCGGCCACAAAAAAAACAGACAAAAGAAAAACGGGCGGACACCTAACCGGTCAAAATTGAAGAAGAAGGGGTCAGGCCCCACAATATTATCGGCAGAGGGCACGTTGCTCAGGGGGGTGGGAACGTGGTCATAGAAGCCCCCGTGCTCGTCGTAGGTAATGAGAAACAAGGTTTGGTTCCACTGAGGGCTGGATCTCAGCGCCTCGTACACCTCCTTCACAAATTTCTGACCCTCCGACACGTCATCGTTGGCAGGCAGGGTTTTGGTGTCCAGATAACGCTGCTCCACTACCACATAATTGGGCATTTCCCTTGCTTGGCATGCAGCTTGAATTCCGAGTGATATGAATGAAACTTAGTCACGTATTTGAGCTTCCTAAGATTTCTGTAGAAGAGAGTGGTCGGAATGTTCTGGTAATAGATACCAAAAGAAAGCCCCGACTCATCAATGGACTCGAAGAGAGCTTGGGTATGTTGCTTGTTGCTACGTGCGACGTGGCCGAATGGACGTAGAGCCTGTTGGGCTGAGTGGATGCCGGAACCGACGCAAACCATCGTCGAAAACAGCGAACTCGCTTACCAGAGTGTTGTAGACGGGCACCACCTCTGGTCTGAAGCCATTCATCACCGTCTCCGGCATGTTGCCCCCCATAGCCGTGGCTTGTTGCACAAATCCGTTCATCGGAGCCGGATTTGCAGATGTGTCGTTGGAGCCGAATATTTGTTCCCTTATGGCTTGAAACGAGTGCCCCGGATCCGGATCCACATACTCTGCCTCCTCCTTGAAGAAGACCCTCTGGGATTTGGGGTCACTTGTCGAGACGGGATTCCATTCCTGTCCCGTTACGCCATCAATTTCTGGATTCACCCTCTTCATCCAACCCAACATGTGGTCGAATGATCGGTTCTCCATTACCAGAATCACTATTGTCTTGATCGGCCCATTAATTCTACCTCCTCCCTCTGCGCTTGCCAGCAGAAGCATACACACAATTATGGCCATAAACGCCCATCCGGCCTTGTCATCCCTGGAGTTAGCCCTCTTTCTCATTTTTTCGCAGTTTCAAGCCACAATGATCGCGTGAATGATGTGTGTAAGCCACTAGTAAAGAAAGTCGCGCCGAAGATAAAAAGTTGGGCACTTTGGCCGGACAAAGAGATATGCAGGTTAGTGACAGTTACATACAATGGGAACGCATATGGTGCGCACTTGGCCGTACGCGCCCCCATTATCAATTGGAAATTGAGACCGATTCCGTTCACATTCATATATAGATAGGTATTTCTAGAGAGCTGTTTTTGAGATCTCGATGTTTCGTATTTGTTTGCATCAAATATAAAAAATTTCGAGAGAGCTCTACTGATTTTATTTGACGTTGCTGACTATGTATCGAGGTTTATAACCGGTTTTCACATGATGGGCATCCTCATAGAGTCGTGACATATTCTAGCGCGTAAAGTCAACATCTCATCCTTCTTCAATAGTTAATCGAAAAATACTCACAACATTTCATTAGGTAGTTAACTGATATAACTCATAATATGACAATGTAGCCCATTTTTAAGTGATAGGCAGTCAACAAGATTTTATCTTTTCCAAAATATTTAATTTAAGTAATTAATCTAAAAATATTAGTAACATAATATAACATAAAATCAACAAGATATTATCCTTCTTCAAAAACATCCAACTCAAATAATTAATCCAAAAATACTCAAAACATTTAATTAAAATAACTAACTAAATCAAAAAAATACTCATCAAAAATACTCCATATACCTAAATACGTAGTAAAACCTTAAATTGGAAAGCCCCAAAACCCACTTCTGAAATGTCCAATTTTAGTTATATTGACACGTACTAATTGTGACTTCGTATAACTCAGAGCAAAGATGTGGCTTCGTATAAATCGGAGCAACGATGGAAGCCTTGTTCGCACATGGTGGTGGACGACACCTAATGTAATCATTAGCAAGCACCTTGCTACTTTTAGAGGCAGCAGCTTATTCTTTGTTTGGATAATTGCTTTATGTCTATTTATACGATAAATATTCATATTCTTTGTTTGGATAATCGCTTTATGCATAAGTGTACAATAATATTCATATTCTAGATGCCTGTCTTTATGGGTAAAAGACCATGAGCGTTGTCTTTCTGCCTTGTTATTCGATAAGACTCCAATTTGACCTCTCTTTCTCAATGCATTTATTCTATAAATAAACCATCGGACTTATTTTTGCTTAGACAACGAAACAGGTAAATTTAAGAGAGATACTAGGAGGAAGAGAAGATAATAAGTTATCCTCCCTTAACAAGTTTGTTAAATAGCCAATACCACTTAAGGTAGTCTACAAAGATAATACAACAATTAAGATTTTGGGTTCTTTTAGGTATTTAGGTTCAAACTACAATGTATTAAGAAGGAGATAGGTCGGTTGGTCGTCGTCGATTGGTTGTTTTGGTTCGATTCTCTAAAGGATCGAGTCTCGTTGACTTTGTTTTACTCAACAGACTAGGGTTTAAGGAGATAGGTTGGTAAATAGTTGTCAAGTGTTTGGCGTTTGATTGCCTTGGTTCAATTTTCTAGAAGATCGTGTCCCATTGATTTTGTATTATCTAGCAAGCTAGGGTTTATAATAGCGGTGTTTGAGTTTAATCTAGTGTCCCCCATTGAACAAAGGTGTTATTGATTTCTCTATGTATAAAAAAATTGTTGATGGCATCTGAGTTTGGTTTAGTGTCTTGTCCTTAATATTTTATCCACTCTAGAAATATCAAAAATCCTTAAATGTAAAATTTTAACCAATATGGTGAAACAATTGGTTTCTAGAGTGGATATGATTCAGTTGTCTAGTTTCACCTACAATTAGAGAGAAATGTGCAATCAACCTTTAGATCCTATCGTTGCCTCTAGACCCTACCCTAAGCATTTTCTAGTGTCAGTTTTGCCTATCTATAAGGGAACAAAATATCCAATTGAGCATTTAAGAATATTTACAACATGTCATGATATCATATATGATAACATGTTGTTACTAAAGATGTTCCCTAAGAGTCTTGGTGGAATGACATTAGAGTGGTATTATCAACTGCCTAATCACTCTCTAAGGAATGTTGAAGAGACAACTGAAATATTTGTTCAACAATTTGGTGCTTATGTTGAAAATAATGTGACTATGAAATATGTCTATATGTTAAAACATAATAAAGATGAAGGTTTTTCAAAAAAATTGTCTCGTTGGAGGAGTCTAGTTGGACACTTGACATATACCTTACCACCTCGAGACATGGACACTTATTGGACTAGGAAACATGCTTGAGACATTTATTGGAAACTTACAAGAAAATATCTCTTATGAGTTGGAAACAACAACTACCACATCTTTTGATCAAGCTATAGATCTAGCAAGAAGAGTAAAGCAAGCCCTTATCAGAAGAGGTCAACTTAAGATAAAAGAAGATAGGATGACTAAAAATTAGTATAAGAACAAGCATGTGGTTGGTGATGGGGTAACGAATAGTAGGCCCATTAATATTCTAGGTTATGCATATCATAAATTAACAAATTTTAGGATTTTTGAAATTTAAAATTGGTGAATATGGGGACCTTAGACGTCGGTCCATTCGCCCAAAATTTTTTGGGGGAAATTTTTTAGGGTCGGTTCGCCCCGAAATTATAATACTTTTACAATTTAAATTTTAAATCGCCAGCCTTCCTGCCTAGATTTTGGACCTTTTTGCCTTAAAATTATATATAATTTTATTAACCTAGACAAATTCACCTATTATACCCCCACTATATATACCTAAACATACATGTTAAACATTGGTTCTCCTCGATCGACAACAGAGAAGCCAAAAAATGAGCAAAAGTAGAGAAGCCAAAAAATGAGCGAAAGCAGAGAAAGCCAAAAAATGAGTGAAAGCAAAGAAGCCAAAAAAATGAGCGGAAGTAGATAAGCAACGAAAATACTACAAGCGAATGATGCTGGATGGCATAACAAAGATGATTGGAGGCATATCGAAGATGACTACTGGCATAATGAAAAATACCAATGGTGTAGTGAAGATGATAGGTGGCATAACAAATATGACAAGAGGTATATCTAAGATGATTGATGGTATAACAAAGATGACTAGTGGCATAATGAAGACAATAGGTGGCATAATGAAGATGATCAATGGCATAACGAAGACGATCGGTAGTGTAACAAAGACGATCAATAGCATAACGAAGACGATCGATGGCATAGGGAAGATGATCAAGGGCATAACAAAGAGGATTGGTAGCATAACAAAGATGATCGGTGGCATAGCGAAGATGACCAATGGCATAGCAAAGATGATCGGTGGCATAGCGAAGATGATCGGTGGCATAGCGAAGATGATCGATGGCATAACAAACACAACCAATGATAGGTAGACCATGATTTCTTTCTATGCTCCACTTGTTTACCATAAATTTTTTTAATAAGGACATGATTATTTCTTCTATATTTTAATTCTTTTGCATTATGTTGGAATATTTTGGTTCAAAAAATATTGCAAGCTATTAGGTAGTTATTAATAGTTGTCTAAAGATCATATGGGTACTTCAAAGAAAATTAAATTTAGAAAAATCACCAGTTAGGCCTTATTTGATTCCTTTTGTTTGTGTCTATAATCTTAGTGGTGGTAGCAATGCATGTTAGTGTTTCTTCATCAAGAACTATACTAGAAAAGTATATTTGCTTTACCTTTCCTTTGAAAATTTTATCTCCTTTCAATGTAAGTTATAGAAGTTACAAAAGCATATTTGCTTTGCCTATCCTTTTAAGTGCTTGTAGCTATAATGTTATTGGGTCAGCTTGGGACATGCTATTAAAATGTTAGCAAGTGACATCCACATCTTAATACCAATCAACTTACAAATGGATGAAAAAATCAAAGATCATTGCAATAATTCAAAGCATCATTTATGCTTCAAAACAATGAACTTACAACCACACAATTAACACCATGTGATTGAAATCAATTTTTTCAATCTTGCTTTATTTTTCTAACATTTTCCTTTATAGGTACAATGGCTCCAACTCCCAATGGAAACAAGGGAGAAAAATATTTTGGAAAAAAGAGTATCCTAAAATATTTTAGCCATATCTCAAAATCCAATGAGGCATCAAACAATAAGGCATTGAAATCCAATGAGGCATGAAACCTACAGATACAAGGTACATACCCATTTTACCTACTTAATAGTAATTTTAATAAGTAATTTCAAAAAATGATATAGAACATCTTTGAATGCAGAATACCCAATTGATCCTAATATGCCTCCACTAGAAGATATTCCCGAGGATGAGATACATCATGAAAATTTGATCAACAATGACATGCAACAACTTGAATAGAATCCTGAAACTAGCACACAAATCCAAAATGAAAACGATCATTCTAACCAAATGCACACTTCTGGGGAATCTTCGACTAAGAAACCTAAACGTAGAAAGTTAACAAGGTGGACTATTGGAAGGTCATTTTAGATTGAATGGTCATCAAAATATTTATTTATTGAACCAATGCAGCCAAAAAATAGTAATGATACGCCAACAAAATGTAGATGCATTATTTGTAGTTGGAAACTAGGGAAAGATCATAAGATGCAACTTAAGTTGGATACAATAGAAAAACATTGTGGGAAATTTTATATGACAGTAAAAGAAACTGATGGAACAACTAAGAAAACAATTAGGTGGAAGGATGCATCAGAATGCATACATGTCAGATATGTAGAAGACTATGACAAAGAGATGAAACAAAAACAAACACTAGCTCAGAATGGTGGAACGATTCCAACATAGTTTCAAAAAATTCATAAAACCACTTTAGTTTCAAAAAGCTTGCAGTTTGTTATCGTATTTACTATTCTTAAAAAAGGTAGACCTATGTCAGACTTTATTGATTTTAAGCATCTCTTTCAACTAGTTGATGTACAGAACCTTCCCAGTGCCCATTGGTCAGATCGAAGTGGTTGGGAAATGGTAAAATATCTATCTTTGGTTGAGAAGGAGGACCTGAAAGAGAAAGTTAAAAATTCTAATTTCATTTCACTTTCTATTGATGAGGTAACTACTTGTTGACAACACATCTTGGATTTGCATGCATGTTTACACCTTTCAAAATCATGTAAGGCAACCTCATTTTCTAGCAATACATAAGATGGTGGAAAATTGTAATGCTGAAAATATTTACAATGTTGTTGTTACTAGCTTAAAGGATATTGCTGGAATGGATGATGCAATAATAGCTAGTAAATTAATATGTGTTGGAGTTGATGGTGTTGCTATAATGCAAGGTAACATAAATGGTCTTTGTGTTCGACTTCAAACATTAGTTACCCCATATTTGATCCCAATTCACTGCATGGCTCATAGAATGAATCTTGCATACAAAATTGTGAGCACATTTGAAAATGTTGCAAGAGTCGAAGAACTCATCCATGAAGTACATGCTTATTTTTTGTGCAGTCCAAAAAGGTTTGTAGAGTTTCAATTGTTTGCACTAGGACTTACAGAAGGTAAAAAATTGTTGAAAGATGTAGATACTAGGTGGATTTCATTGTTTCAACCTGCACAAGAGTTTTCAAAGAATATAAATCCTTAGTAGGCTTTATGTATGATAATCGGAGGGCAGTTGATAAAGCAAAAGATTTGCTATATTGTATGAGAGACCTGGAAATGCTACTCACTTTATGTGGTATTCTTCCAATGTTGCATGAAATGAATACATTGATAAAACTTGCACAACAAAGATCCATTTATATTGTTGATTTCATCAAGATTAGAAAACAAATTTGTATGCGTATTGATATGTTATACTTGTCAAGTGAAAATTTTATGGATCCTTTGTTTGATGATTGGAGAACTTTAACAAATGTCAATGAACAAAATAGTTTGTTGAAGTTCAACATCAACGATCATCTTTGTATTAATGTTCATGGAAAAGAGATACCTTTATATTATTTTGATAAGTGATTGGATATAGTTACTAAAGATGTTGAACAGATGTCAATCACATACAACAGATTTGATGAAGTTTTACTGAATACAAGGATTAAATTGAGAAAAATAGTAAAAATATTGACAAAAGAAATCAGAAACCATTTTCAAAGAGATGAGTTGCTTGAAGTGATGGGTGTGGTTAACCCCATGTTTTGGGATTCAAGAATAGACTATAATAGTAAAAATGACTTGTTTATAAAATATATGGGTACACTTATCCAATATTTTGCTAAACATGTGGAAGTCAATGATACTGAGATCAATGGTATTCTGAATAAAGAACTTTTGACCAATCAATCCTCATATTTTGGAATGATAATGGTTGATCAAATTTCACATTTGACTAATCCTAGTGAACCAGGTTCTATTATACGTTTGTGGAAAAATTTGTACCCTAGTAGTGTTTTACAACATACGATGAGCGAATATTTTCGCTTATATGAATTGTGTCAAACAATGGTTTTGGGATCAATGGAAGATGAAAGGGTTTTTAGTGCATTATCTTTTGTGAAATCTAAAGTTCATAATAGACTGGATAAAAATTTAGAAAATTGCTTGAGAATATATGTCTCATCTTATGAGGTGGACAAGTTTCCTTATGAGAGAGCTCTAGCATATTGGAAATCTATAGCAGATAGAAGAGGTATCACGAATATTGATGATGATGAGGAAAATGATAACTGCAGTGATCAGATTGTTGAGACACAAAGATCAACTATGCATACAAGTGATTTAGGACAAGATGGGAATTGTTTGTTTCAACTTCCTCCAATGTAATATTTGCATTATTTTTGCAACAAATATCTTTAGGATAATGGTTTTTATTGGATAGATGAATTTTACACATATTGCATGATATTAATATAATCCTGATGTTGCAAATCAGGATTATGAATTTTTGTTTGGATTGATGAGTTTTGCAAATAATGTCATACATGTACATTGTTTAGGATTATGAATTTTTCATTGGATTGATGAGTTTTTCAAATAATGTCATACCCTTTGTTCAGAATTATGAATTTTTCTTTGGATTGATGTGTTTTTCAAATAATATGCCATACTTGTAATGAAATTTTTAATTTTATATCATACCCTTTGTTCACAAAATTATATGTTTTATATTATAGCCTTGCTTTGCTTTATTGAGTATTTTAAACATTGGATGGCTTATTGATAATAAAGTGAAACTTAAACTTCTTAATGACACATTCATTTGTGTTGAATTGAAAGAATCCTTTAGCACTACATTAAACATATAAGAAATTGGATCTTATTCAATCAACACCTTTTTAGAAAACAACAAGCAAATGAATAATTTAAATCTCAACACCTATTTCCATAGTTGCAATAGCAAGAAATTGTAAATCTCTACAAATATTTAATAAAACAAAACAATGATACAAAAATATCACACATTTAGAAAAAGTTTTTTATTTATTTCGAATAAATTTTCATTACAAAACTAGTGAACTGTGCATCCACTTTGATACTATTCGGTTCCAGGGCCCGATTCAGGTGTTCACCCAATTGAAGGATCTAACTACTTTTCCTCATGACCTTGCCCAGATGCTACCTCTAATGTAGTTTGAGGTAGAATTTCTTCATGGCCCCCTATTCCAGAAGTTTCTCCTTGTAGGGCACCAACTCTCCTCAGGTTCGCCTCACCAGTCTTCAAACTATCTATCAATGCCCTCTCCTCTTTAGCTGGATCTTCTTTCGAAGGTATTTCTTTCTCATGTTCCTTGAGAAAAATGTTTGGATCCATATTATGTTTAATGATTATTCTCCTGAGGGCATTATTCTCTTTGATGGTGTTATAAAATCATTCTTTGAATTCGATAGCATTTAGTAGACTCTACTTTGTAGTGGCCAAAAACACCTTCATGCTTTCCACCTGATTCTTCACATTCTCAAAATTGGACTACAAAGCAAAAAATTTAAAATATGTTAGTCAATAAAGGTCTAAATGTGTTAAAAAATAAATTAATTTAAAAAAATATTGATGACTTACCTCTACAACTACTTGGGCAGCCTTTGCCACTTTAACTTTTTTCTTATCAATTGTCCATTTATTGAAATACGCTTGAGCTTCAACATTCAGATTCTCTAGCCTATTCAAAAGGAGATCTAAAATTTCATCATCGTAAACATTAGTGGCCTTTACATTTCCTGAAGTTGCTTGATGTAATAAAGCATCAAGCTTTTCAAGGTGTTGTTGAACCAAAGAAAACATATTCTATCTTTTTTAAAAATTTTGTATCGAGCATTAATTTCTTTGATTAGAACTTTTACCCGATACTCCCACTCTTTGAGTTCTAAAATATCCGAAAGCACACTATCCTTTATTGTGGCTTCCAAATTATCTGCTAATAAAATTGATTCTAAAAATTTTAATTTTTCATCCTCAATAAGAGGAGCATGTTGACTAGTTTGATGGGGGAGAGGAGCTGTGAGCAGTGGTTGCTCTTCCTCCAGTTTGCAATGCTTCAGTTTGAAGCACATCAAAAGCTTTAAAACTCTCAGGAAACAAACCTTGTAAAAGATAATCCTGATCCAGGGGAGGATTATCCAACTCAAGAAACTCATGCATAATATTGGAAATATTTCCCACTGAAAAAATGGGAAAGTCTGAAATGATTTGTGTATGGCCTCCTGAAATCCTTGCAGTAAATAATTGTTTTCCATGCATTTTTTGACCCCTCATCAACTATTTTTATTCAATAATCAATAATCAAGAATCAATGTATCACCATTCTAGGCAACCCTCGACCATTTGAATTATGTTCAAATATAGAGTTAGCTCAAATAGATTCTTATTTGTGTCCTTCTATTTCTTCAAGAACTTCCCCATGTTCCTCCTCTCAAATTTTTGAGTATTTTCAAATTTTAAAAGTGAGTGAGGAACATAAGACCCATATTTTATCCTCGGATCATGATAATCGGTTTCTTCAAGAGCCTCTTTTGGATCTAGCTAAGCTACCATCTTCAAATTGAACTATGGGCTTGCCTCATAAGAAGGATGATTTTGTACACTTTGGCACGTGTGCTTTTATCTTCAAGGCTATGGCTTCTGAAGAAAATTTTTATGGTAGCAACCCATCTCTCAATGAGCGCTATATTTCTCAATGTTATCTCACTAATGATTATCCCCTTCCTAAGAAGATCTTGTCCAGTATGGGATATGTAGGTAAAGGATTGGGACCACAGCAGAAGGGTATTCAAGAACCCTTAGATGCTGATATTTGGCCTCGGAGATGTGGTGTAGTTTTTATACCTAATAAAAATGAACCTTTGCCTTTTGAGGATGATGACCATCTTATGACTTATGCAGAATATATGGAATATCAAAAGTTGTCAATAGATGATAATAAAAGTGTTGGATTTTCTTTTCCTTCAAAGATAATGTTTTGTAATATGATTGGTTTTTTTTATTCTAAAGATAACTGTGCTTCTATGTTAAAGAATGGGGAATCTTTGTATAATGTATTTTATGTTAACAGGAATGGTACTGTTATAAAATGTAGTGATTATCGTGCCATGGATGTTAAAAGAAGGGCCTTGGAAGAACTTTCCCATGATTTTTATCATCGATAAAATACACTCCTTGGGGATATCTTCGATATGATACCTTATGGCATGTTAATATATTTTAATAAGATGAATGGTGCATTCAGGTTTTGCATTGATTTCAATCCTTAAAAATAAATTACAAAAAAAAAAATTTCATATAGTTGCATTTTTAATTTCCATCGCATCCGCTTGCTTGTTCATATTGCATCATTGTTTTTCATCCTTGCATGACTACTTGATATCTAACTTAACACCTGGCATGTTTATCTGTCATAAATACATGATTGATTGTTCATGATTGTTTGCTCATATAGATTTTGGGGATTTTGCGACAATGGCATGTGATGATACCTAGTTAGATCATAGCTCACATGCATTGCACTTTTCACTAGTACTTTTATGCCTAGAAATATCACCCTAGGTATTATTTCTTCTTTTATTCTTTTGGTCGCTTATCCTCCTTTTCTCGATTTCTTCATAACATTGTACAAAATTTTCCTCATAGTCCCGCTCTGGGATAGTACTTGCATAATATTTTTACATATATTACATCTCATATAGGATATTCATACATCCTAGCGGGTATTGTACTATTCATGAGCTTCTATCGGGTCATACTCTCTTTTGACTCAATAGGCTCAACACCCTATTATAGGATAAGCTTCTTGGTCATTTTTAGCAGACCTCGACATACATCCGAGCAAGTAATCACCTCACAGTGGTCAATAAGGTAGAAACCACCCATAGTGGGTCAAACCTCCACACACTTGTTCACATTAATGCAAGTACTACACCCATAGCGGGTCTAGCTACCTTAGTCATCCGATCCACAATGTTTGGCTACATTGGTTCACAACAACCTACGCTAGCCTTATACTTTGGATCATTCATTTTTTCTCCTTTTCTAATGGTTGACCTTTGGACCTCCATGTTTTCTCTTATTCTTCTCTTCCTTTTCTTCTTCTTCCTCTCTTCTTCTTCTCTTATCCTCATTTTCTTCTTCTTCTCTTCCTTCTCTTCTTCTTCTCTTCCTTCTATTATTCTTCTTCTCTTTCTTTTCCTTTTTCTTCCTTCTCTCCTTTGCTCCTTTCTTTCTTTTGTTTTACTCCTTCTTCTCCTTGTTCTTCTTCTATTTTGCATTCATTTCATCCTTCATATAGTGTGCATTAGGATAGTTTGCATACATAAAAATACTTAAAATAAACATATAAAAACATGCATTAAATCATTACACATAAACACATAAAAATATAAATCTGTAGCTATGTATTACTCATAGGGAAAATAGTACATCGTGTGAGGTTGGTGTACCACAATCCAGACTCGGTACACTCAACCTAGGGATGCACACCACAATCAAAAACTTGTGCATCATCCCAATCCCTAGCCTAGCCTATCCCAAATCTAAGAGCCAACTCCCTCCTCGGCCCACCTGGTGAAGTTTGGATCACCTCCAATCCATGCTAGATCTCGAGTCACCCTTCGATACTAGTATTCCCCTAGGTCTGAGATTCCCTGTAAGATCCTTAACTATTGCAAGACTTGATCAAATCTGAGCACCTCTAGCTCTCCCCACTCTGACCATAGCCATCTAATCCTACTCACCCTTGCTAGATCTGTCACATCATCTTCCCAGCTAGTGTGAAGCCTCCATAATTTCTAGATGAGTTGTGCCTCTTGCAACTCATCAATCATCTGCCTCGCTAGTGGTAGGTAACCTGCATATGCCCTTGCGATCCTCTCCAAGGATCTAGGCCATTTCTATGATGTTGATCGCTTTGGGTTGGGTGATGGTACTAGTAGCGCTAACGGTCTCTACACCACCATGTGATACCAGAACCACACCTAGAGCAATCTCGTATACACTAGTCTTGTATACTTCTTATACACGATGTTCTACAACATCTTGTATAAAAAAGACAACACATAAAGGCCCCATGTGAAGCAGACTCCCTACTACTGCATGTTTGCCACTACTCCTGCCAATACCCATGGAAAGTGTCGTCTGCTAGTGTGGCAAGTCAAGATACCAGCCACCACCCTTGTGAGTGCAGTCAGAGGGTCCACTCCATAGCGTTCGACCAGGACATCCACTACTATGGTTCCCTCTTGCACCTGGTGGGTGAAACCTGTGGAAAACCATTGTAGTGTAGTTGACTTCCTATGGGCCTTGTAAACCTCTCTCCCCTTGATGGGTATCCTCAAGATCTGCTAGACATCCTCCAGTGTGACAGTCATCTCCCCTATTGGTATTTGGAACGTAGAAGTATTTGGATATCATCGCTCTGCCAAGGCAATCAACATAGCCCTATTTGTCTCGATCCATGGCATCCTCGCCACCTGGTCCAGCCCAACCATCTCCACTATAGCCCTCTCTGCCTGTCCCAAATCATATAGCTCTGTCATAGCCCTTGTTCACCACTCTCGACTCTCAAGAATACCTAGCTACATTCAATAAACAACATAAAATTTAATTAGTTTCAACATAAAATCAAATTAATTAATCAAAATTCTAATTCAGCATAAAGAAATTTCAATTAGCAATTCGCACTTTGGGATTTACTTGTTTCTTTCTTCTTTTTCTTTTCTTTCTTTCTTTATTTTTCTTCTTTTTTCCTAGGTTTTTGTGAATTCGCGCCCCATTTTTAGAGTGCACGAATTTGCTTTCACGAAGTTGTACCCTTTGTTTTTCTAGCGTGACTTCGCAAAGTCGCACCTGGTGTCATCTAGGTGTGATTTCACCATATTTTTCCTAAAGAGAAATCACACCCGGGCCGCAAAGTTGTGTCTGGGTCATTGTGCGAATTTCACCGCCTTTTATGATGATTTTACCAAAAAAAATTCTTAAAATCATAGCTAATTATGCGAAACGAGATGAAAATGAAGTGAAAGGAGGGATGCAAACAATCCTTACATATTATTGTGACTTGACCTCACCCCTCACAGTCGCAGCTCGGTGAACTAGAAGTGTCATCGTTGTTTCTCCTAGAGCTCTATTCTTCTCCTCTCACTAAAAATATATTAGGGTTTTAACCCTATTTTCTTTTTAACCTTATTTTTGTTTTCTCTCTCCTATTTTTCTTTGCTTGACTATCATTCTTTCTCTCTCTCCTTTCTTATGTGTCAGTTCTTTCGAGTTCTTATGAAACATCAATTTTTCATAACTCGAGGGGGCACCCTAGCCTATAGAGGCATTAATGTCCCTAATGCCTCAATTTGCATGTAAATTAAAAAGTGTTTGGAATGACACCATTTTGCATCATTCCTTTATTCTAACTTGGCCACCCCATTTTTTCTTGTTGTTCTTTTCTATTGTGTGCCTACATCCTTTCTTTGATGCATCTAATAGGCCATAAATGCATCAAAGAGGGGGCAAAATGTAGACACGAAAAATTGAATCACTTTGAGTGGGCAATCTTCCTTAGTGCCCCTAATAGGCGTTCAACCCTTGTCAAGAGCAAGGAAATACCTCTTTGCCTCCATTTTTTAATTTGTTTGCCTTTTAGCAAAATTGCGCCTCATCTTTATGAGGTGTGACTTCGCGCCAGCAAGGTGCGACTACGTTGTTTAACCTATTTATTTAATTTAATTTAATTTTATTATTTTTGAGCCCGCTTAGACCCAATTTTAAACCCACCCATGTGTTTTGGCATCGGTTGTGAGTTTATTTTTGCCTACCTTTTTCTCTCTGATTTCCTCTATGAAAGGAAGAATGTTTTTGCCAAATCAAATGATGCGAAGTTTTTAAGTATGATGTGATATGTGAGTAATGCAAAATTTTGGTTATTGATAATTCATTCTTCTTTGTTTTCTCTACTGCAAGCTAACCCGAAGTGCGAATTTTGGATTGATCTTCTATTGCGTGGATTGGATTGATTTGTTGTGTGACTTGGTGGATCCTATGTGTAGTTCAAAGAGATAGAGTGTCTTCTTTGATACTTCGATCTTCTTTTCCTGCTTTTGCGATGTCCATTAGGGTTTGATTAATTCATTTGCTGTATTTATTTTGTCTTCTACATTTGCTTCTTATTTTTCTTTAGTCTGTAGCGATATCGCGTCTGGAAATAGCAAGGCACGATTTTGCCTATCCTAATTAGGGTAAATTTATTCATAGAAGTGAAATCATGCCCCATCCGTAGAAGTGAAATCGTGCCTGCTCTAGGCGATTTCCAAATTCTGCTTTCACTATTACATTCCATTTTGTTTCTAGGTCACACTACTACATTTTTCTTTTTGTTCTCTGCTACTATATTTTTTATTTATGATTAATTCTCCAAAGGTCAAATTTTGCTTTTGTATTAAAAGGTCATATAAAATGACCTAGGGGGATTGACTGTTGCACCTCCGAGATCTGTTACACAACCACCTAAGCAGACCCCCTAATGCTAATTCTATTTTTTAGTGTTTCATGAGTGATATTGCAGAAATAGGTATTCTTGATATCATTGGACAAGAGGCATAAAAGGCTAAGTCAACCACCGGTCTAGATAAGTGCTCTACTCATTCTATTGGTTGAAAATTTGATTTCATTATTGATTTCTAGGCATCTAAAAGTGAAAGGCATTTAGCTTGCATCTAGGGATAATTTCTATGCATTTATCTTTTGTATATCTCTACTTTAAAGGTTTTTAAAATAAACCCTAGGTTAGTGAGAATTCAAATAAAAAATCATTCCAAGATAGCTCTTGTATGCCTGCATCCTTTTTAGTTGTCTTATTCTATTTTTGCATTGTACTTTATATTTTTCTAGCTTAGATTTAGAAAGGTCAAACTTAGGTGTTTGTCTTGAAACTGAACACATCAATCCATCCTGAGTATCCTAAGGACATGGAGCAAGTCCTTAAACTATTCTTGGTGAACCCTTCCTCCTAGCACTGAGTGTAGAGTATAACATACCCTCGTGGTTCACCCCAAAGGCTTCTCTCTTGTGAATTCAAATTTTGGGAATTATACGCGATAGGGAAGTTTTCCCCATCTACAGGGATACTTTGAGGCACATGAGGAATGCTTTCAAAGATCTCTCGTGGATTCTTTACGAATATTTTAATTCTCCTCTTTTCCTCTCAGATAAGAAAGGGGGAAATATCATTTCCTCTAGAAGCATTGAATATTTTCATGATTTTGAAATTGACAGTGAACTAATGGACATTCAAATTAAAGGACATGGAGCAATAGGAGAATTGGGGATCAATATATCCAAGTCAAGCTTGATATATTTTTCCTTTCTCAAGAGGCTATTCCTATTATGGGTGATGTAACTCTCATATGTCTCCTGAGAGTTGGTTCTGATCATTGCCCCTTTTGTTTGAAGTTGATATAGGCCCCAATTTCACGATTCTCTTCATATTCGAAGCCATGTGGATGTAGCACCCTGATATTCGTGATCAAATATCTGATTGGTGGCAGTAGGATTTTATTGGATCTTTCATTACTCAAGTTTCCCAAAAGCTCAAGGTTATCAAGTAAAACCTCAAAATTTGGAATAGGGAAGTTTTTAGTAAAATCTTTGAAAGTAAAAGCAGATTTTGGATAAACTAAAAAGCACATCAAATACAGAATGGTCAGCTGAGTGATCAAATCAAAGTTGAGGAGAAACAACTTCTAGCAAAGTATTATAATATTTTGGATAAAGAATAGATGTTATGGAGGCATAAATCTAGAGGCCTTTGGCTCAAGGAATGCGATTCAAATACGAAATTTTTCTATGCCTCCACCCTCAGGAATAACAGTTCAAATAAAATTAGGGAATTGACCAGAGGTGATGGCTCCACTACTAGGGATATTTTCAAAATTTGAGATGAAACCTCTTCTTTTTTTTAAGATATTTTGGGAGCCAATTCCTAAAATTTTGACCAGGCCAAAACTCAGTTGCTCAATCACATTCCTATCCTGGTCATTCCAGAAATAAATTCCTCACTCATTAAGCCTCTTTATTTTGATGAGATCAAACAAGATTTATTCACTATGCACCCTAATAAACCCCTTGGGGCTCCCCCCAATTTTTTTAGAACTTTTGGGACATTATTGACCAATATGTCTGTAAGGCCATCATAGAACTCCAACATGCAAAATCCATTCCTAGAGGTATAAATTCTACTTTCATAGCTCTTGTTCCCAAAGGGCCTATGTACAAATCTATAGCATATTTTAGACCCATCATTTTGTGCAATGTGATTTACAAAATCGTAACCAAAGCTATGGCATCCAGAGTGAAAGTATTTCTCCTCTATATCATAGATCCTTGCTAAGGCAGATCTATTAAAGGAAGATTCATAACTGATGGTATCATAACTTTGAACGAAGTCCTCCACTCTATCTCCAACAACAAAAAAGTTGCCATGATACTTTAGATTGATATGAATAAATTCCTTGATAGGATTAATCGAGATTTCTTTCTTGTTGTTCTTGTCCAATTTGGATTCCATAGAGGGTGGGTCAATATTATCCAAGGCTACATTTCTAGCCCCTGTTTCTCAATTTTGGTCAATGGGTCTATAGCAGGTTATTTACCTACCAATATAGGGCTTCGGCAGGGGATCCCCTGTACCCTATTCTCTTTATCATTCTTGTTGAATCCCTTGGAAGAGATATCAAAGCTACTTGCTCGAGTGACATGATCTTAGGTATTCAAGTTGTCTTCAACATGAGACCCATTTCTCACCAACAGTTTGTAGATGATACTATTTTAGCCACCCATGCTTTAGTTTGGGAAGCAAAGTCGATTAAAGGTATTTTATATCTCTACGAAGAGGCTACAGGGAAAAAGATAAACTATACAAAGAGTAAAGTTTTTTTTCTCAATACCCCCCTATCTAGACAGGTCAAGATTACTTGTATTCTTCAGTGTGTCATATAAAATCTTCCCACTGTCTATTTTGGCCTTTCCTTGTTCACTAGTTGTCCCAAAGAGCCTATGTGGAGCAATGTTATTGAAAGAATGAATAAAAAACTTGAAGGTTAGAAATGGGCCCTCCTATCTCAAGCAATCAAAGCCACCCTCACAATGGCTTATCTTCAAAGTATTCTAATTTATTTTATGTCTGTCTTCAAAGCCCCAGTTTCTGTTTATAACAAAATTGAACAAATTCAGAATAGATTCCTATGGGTAGGTTCAAAAGACAATAAAAAGTTCTATTTGGTTAGCTGGGAAAGGTCTGCTCACCCAAAAACCATGGAGGTCTAGGACTTAGAAGAATTAGTAATATGAACATGGCATTATTGGCCAAACAGGCTTGGAAGGTGTTTACAAATTGTAACCTTGAATGGGTTTCAATCATCAATAAGAAATACATTCAAAACTAGCATTTCATGGATGAAAATATTCCTAAAATTGGGTCCACTTTTTGGAAATAAATCCTCCAAATCAGATTTCTTACACAAAGGCTAACCATATGGTAGCTTGGAATAGGAAACATGATTAATTTATGGATATATAGGTGGATCTTCAACCAACCGCTTAGTGAGAACAATGGGGTCTTAGTGTTGTTGCCTTTGTTAGATACTCTCATAGGCAAAAATGTGGTTGATTTCATAAACTCTTCAGTTCAACCCAGAAGATGGAAAGAGCTCCACATTACAAATGTTGATGCCTAAATTTTAAATATCATAATAGAATTATCAACTTTCTTGAGGGTAACTATAATTCCTTCTAGTATGTTCCATGATATCCCTTTCTAGAAAGAAACTGACTCTAGTTTTTTTCTATCAAATCTTCTCATATTTTGACTCTCAATCCCTAAACTACCCACATTCCTTTCAATCTAGTTTGGCATAAACACCTCATATCTAAAATTATTGTCTTTTCATGGTTGGCCATCCAAAACAAGATACTTACTACTGATAATCTCATGAAGAGAAGGATGGTTGTTCCTAATAGATGCCATATCTATTTGGAGGCTTGGAAATCTATCAATCACATCTTTACGAAATGTTCTTTATTCCACTCTGCCATGGATCATCTCATATCCACCTTTCACATCTCTTGGGTCCAGCCCAACTCCTTGGCTCTTTTTTTCACCCAGTGGCCCATGCCTTTAAAAAATTCTAGGTTGTCTTCTTTATGGAAATTTTATCTCCATCATCTCTTGTGGCAGACCTGGTTGAAAAAAAAAAGAATCTTTTCAAACTCCTTAAGGGACTCTATCTTTGCTGTCAATAAAGCCATCACTTTTGCTATCAAAAATTCTAATATTTTTCCTTGTACTAAGACCCCTGATTCTAGCCTTGAGTCCACTCTTTTCCTTTCCCTTAATGTTCCCCACAACCTTAGCTCTACTCCTTCTAATCCCCATCCCATAATTGGCCCTCACTGGATACCTCCTCCTCTTGGGTGGCTTAAACTTAACTATGATGGTTCTTCTAAAGGAAAAATGGGAGCAGTGGGAGATGGAGGTCTGGTCAGGGATCACACTGGGCGACTCATAGTGGCCTATGCTAAGTTTTTGGGCATCCAAACTAACCACTATGCTGAATCTCGTGCTTTGTGGAGAGGTTAGACATTCTCATATATTACAAGGGTAATTTACAAATTAAAGGTGATTCCATGAATATTACAAACTCTATCAATAGAGATAATATTCCTTCATGGAATGTGCACACTACTATTCTGGAAGCTAAGTTTTTCATGCAAATTTTCAATAATACCACAACCTGCCATGTGTTTCAAGAAGTTAAAAAGTATGTTGATCTACTCACCAATATTGGGGTTAGTCATAGAATTATGTCCATCTAGCACCAAAATTTCCCTCAAAATGTTCTTAATGTTGTTGCTACTGATTTAAAATTGCATAATCGACCCTAAGAGGTCAAAATTCCCCCAACGCGTCTTATATGATGGGATTGACAAAAATGGTTCTCCGAAATCTATTATTAGCATGGTCCACAACACCATCCTCAACAACATCATCAATATCATGGACAACATCAGTGATTCTTTGAAGCTGTTGGTCAAGAATCACGGCAAAAAAAGCCTTGTAAATGAAAATATTGTCGATGTGTAGAGTTGGTCTATTTTGTCTTCCAAGATTTGTTCCCCTGCGTGGGATTTTTTGGTTTTTTGTACCCTATGTGGGTTATGTTTTAGTTTTGCTTTATGTCCTCCATAACCCCTGCGTGGGTTATCTCCTTATATCTAATGTTTTTTGTTCAGCAACCCCTGTATGGGTTTGTTTTATTTTTGGTCTGGTTTGTGGAGATGTTGGAGTGTAAGCACATAGTTTGTGCTTTTCTACGTACTTTCTTCATGTGTTTATGTTTCTGATTTTGGAAACCAATTAAAACCCATTTAATATAATCTTTACCACCTACCAAAAAAAATGAAATCTAAATCTTATTTAGTTCATTAAATTTAAGTCCCAAAGCTCCATTTTTTATATTCTTTAAACTTTATGAGGTATTTTTCTTTAACCTTTATGAGGCAAAAAAAAAAAAATACCTCCATATGTGGATGGTAATTTTTCAAACATAAACCCCTAAATTTCCACAATAATCCCTTGTATATCTAAAGTTCTCTTAATGAAAAATTTCTAGATTGTATAGTATCAATACATTTTTTTATAAAGATAAATTTAATAAAAAATCTTCTTGCAGTACAAGAGTATTGATTTAAATTTAAATTTTGTAGTACGGTTTGGGTTTTGACTCTTCTTTAGGAAGTCGAAGGTTCAAACCGCAGTGTGGGCGAGTGTGTGAGGGGGTGGGTGTGTGGTGGATGTGTGTCAAATTATCTATTGATAAGCATAGTTATCGATTTTAGGAGGGATCATGATTGAGAGGAGATTCCTCAACCTTATGTGTTGGTAGTAGGGGTTTCTCAAACTAACCAAATAAAAAAAATTTATAACCTTATTGATTAAAAAATAATCCTATCATTAACAATTTGATACTAATTTTAAAATTAAGTCAAAAACATTAATTATATATATATATATATATATATATATATATATATATATATATTATTTTAGATATTTTATAAATATAAAATGTTTTCATTGTATTTATTTAAAAAGTAAATAAAAAAAAATTAAAAAAGGTAAAGTAATTTTTTCTAATTAGTTATATAGGATTAAAACAGGTCCCACTGTGTTAATCATCACTACATAGTGGTATAACAATAAAGCTTGGATATTATCCATGTATCACTTAGTAAGATTTAAACATTTTATTTTCTTAATTGTTGAAAAGTTTTAACCAGTTAAACTAATAACACTTGATAGAAAGTTAAAATAATTTTTAACATTAAAATAATTTTTAACAATTATAAATTATATGAGACTATGCTCATAAAAGAAGAGTGATTATAAATTATTTGATACTATACTCATAAAAGAAAAGTATTAAAAAAAAATAAAAGAATATACCATTGAAAATAATTGTATGAGAATATCATCACATTCACATGAATCAGTTAGAAAACAAAAAGACCAACTACCCACACAACAACTTCCACTTTATATCGGGTGATGTGGGGGAGTTAGACCAACTACCCACACAACAAAAACTTCCACTTTATATCCGGTGATGTAGGGAGTTGGAGGTAGTGGGGTGTGTAAAACTCCAAGGTTCAAATCCCTCCCCTCACATGCATGCGAACATATAACTCTGGGGTATGTTAATCCCACCCACCCAATCAACCCAAAAAAAACTAATCACCAATTTATTCCACCAAATTATCATTACCCAGTATAATTGTTTCGCTGAAATTATTACAGATTTAAACAATTAAGGCGAAGAGGTAGAGGTAGTTTGTGTGGGTCTAGTGGTCAGCGAAGGACGCATCTTCACAATTTCATTGTCGTGAGCTCCCAGCTTTATGGCGAGGCGACTTGCTTCTAAGAATCGTGCCACTGAATCCTCTATATACTTATTCGCTTCCCTCACATTCATCTTTTTTCCTAATTCGTCTGGATAACTTTTCAAAGTATAATCTCCATTCAACTGAGCAGCTAGTTGCACCAATTCCTCCTGAAATTCGCTTAGCTTCGCTTCTTCGTTTGCTCCACTCTTCCTTATCTTTGGAGGGTCCGGCAATGTCTCTGAAACCCCAAACAAAACAAATAATTAGAATACTCAGCATCATTCAATGAAAAAGAGATGTAACATATGCAGGATTACCCGGACAGTCTGTTCTGGGGCTGGTTCGGCTCTGTACAATGCTATCGAAGGTCGCAGCCCATGCGTCCCTCTTTGTCAAGTAATCAGAACTCAGATTGAAAATCTTCTTTACCGTTGCAGGTATCGAAGAATGTTCATACTGCGATGATGGGTATGGTCCACTTGATCCGTGCACCACTGTAATGGAAGGTAATCCAATGTTGTCATATAATGCAATTAGTAGAACAAAAAACACAGACAAAAGAAAAACGAACCTGTTCGTTTATTAATCCAGGGAGAAACCATGATGGTGGGCACGCGGACACCTAACCGGTCAAAATTGAAGAAGAAGGGCTCAGGCCCCACAATATTATCGGGAGAGGGCACGTTGCTCAAGGGTGTGGGAACGTGGTCATAGAAGCCCCCGTGCTCGTCGTAGGTAATGAGAAACAAGGTTTGGTTCCACTGAGGGCTGGATCTCAGCGCCTCGTACACCTCCTTCACAAATTTCTGACCCTCAGACACGTCATGAGAAGGATGGTCATCGTTGGCAGGCAGGATTTTGGTGTCCAGATAACGCTGCTCCACAACCACATAATTGGGCAGCTTCCCTTGCTTGGCATGCACCTTGAATTCCAAGTCATATGAATGAAACTTGGTCACGTATTTGAGCTTCCTAAGATTTCTGTAGAAGAGAGTGACCGGAATGTTCTGGTAATAGATCCCAAAATTAAGCCCCGACTCCTCAATGGACTCGAAGATGGTTTTCTGCGGGTACCCGTCTGCCAAGAGTTTGGGTATGTTGCTTGTTGCTCCGTGCGACGTGGCCGAATGGACGTAGAGCCTGTTGGGCTGAGTGGATGCCGGAACCGACGCAAACCATCTGTCGAAAACAGCGAACTCGCTTACCAGAGTGTTGTAGACGGGCACCACCTCTGGTCTGAAGCCATTCATCACCGTCTCCGGCATGTTGCCCCCCATAGCCGTGGCTTGTTGCACAAATCCGTTCATCGGAGCCGGATTTGCAGATGTGTCGTTGGAGCCGAATATTTGTGTCCTTATGGCTTGAAACGAGTGCCCCGGATCTGGATCCACATACTCTGCCTCCTCTTTGAAGAAGACCCTCTGGGATTTGGGGTCACTTGTCGAGACGGGATTCCATTCTTGACCCGTTACGCCGTCAATTTCTGGATTCAAGCTCTTCATCCAACCCAACATGTGGTCGAATGATCGGTTCTCCATCACCAGAATCACTATTGTCTTGATCGGCCCATTAATTCTACCTCCAGCCTCTGCGCTTGCCAGCAGAAGCATACAGACAAATATGGCCATAAACGCCCATCCGGCCTTGTCATCCCTGGAGTTAGCCCTCTTTCTCATTTTTGCGCGGTTACAAGCCACAATGAGTGAATGAGGGATCCCTTGAATGCGAATGTGTGTCAGCCAAGGAAAGCCGCGCGGAAGATAAAAAGTTGGGCGGACAAGAGATGTGCATGTTAGTGACAGGTACATGCAATGGGAACGCATATGGTGCGCACTTGGCCCCATTATCATTCACATTCGTGTATATATATATTAGTATTTCTAGAAAGCTGTTTTTGAGATCTCGATGGTTCGTATTTGTTTGCATACAATATAAAAATTCTCTGTTACTTGCTCTACTGATTTTATTTGACGTTGCCGACTATGTATCGAGCTTTATAACCGGTTTTCAAGTGACGGGCATCCTTGTTCAGTCGTGACATAATGTAGCGCATGTCAGAGGTGTCAAGCTTTTAGTCATTTGCCTGCCTCGCCTCGTGACAGTGACATGCATTGACTTGCTTTTTTAATTAAAATAGAATTAAATAAAATTATGGAAACTTCTTGAAGATATCTAACCTAAACAACTAAACTGCTACATCCATATCCCCTCCCTTCAAATACGGACACCTTCACGCCGTAGAACCTTAAACCTTTCCAAATAAAAGCCATGTTTTAGTTATATTTGTGGCTTCGTATAAATCGGAGCAAAGATGGAAGCTTTGTTCGAACATGGTGGTGGACGACACCTAATGTAATCATAGCCAGCACCTTGCTACTTTTAGAGGCAGCAGCTTATTCTTTGTTTGGATAATTGCTTTATGTCTACTTATACAATAAATATTCACATTCTTTGTTTGGATAATTGTTTTTATGTATAAGTGCAAAATAATATTGATATTCTAGATGCATGTCTTTGTGGGTAAAAACACCATGAGCGTTGTCTTTCTGCCTTGTTATCCGATAAGACTCAAATTTGACCTATCTTTCTCAATGCATTGGTTCTTTAACCAAACCATCAGACTTCTTTTTAAGAGAGCAACTAGGAGGAAGAGGAGATAATAAGCTATCCTCCCTTAACAAGTTTAGAGAGTCAACAATGCCACCTTAATTGATAAAAATGTTAAGGTAGTTTGTAAAAATAATATAATAGTTAGTGTTATAGATATTTTTGGGAGACTTACGTTTAAACCATGACGTATTAAGAAGGAGATAGGTTGGTTGGTAGTCATTGAGTGTTTGCCAATTGACTGTTTTGGTTCGACTTTCTAGAGGGTATTAGAGTTAGAGTATATTACATCATTTGGGTCATGTAAATGTACCACCTTAGGTACATAGTTAGGATAGGAGATTACTTTAGGGGGAATTTATCTAGTTACTTCAAGCAATGTAATAAATGCACAAGTGGCAATGTGCAAGTTGTAATGTGCAAGGTGTCCCCTTGTACAACTAGGTAGAGTGTTGGCCAAGGAATCTATCTTCCTATATAAAGGGCCTCATAGTGGTAGATTAGATATCAAGCTCATATCAAGTTCATAGTAAGTTCATGTCAAGCTCTTGGTAGTAGTACTCATGTATGGAGTACAATGTAGCTCTTTAGCTCATATTAATGGAGTGACCATTTCCTCCATATTGCATTGTATTTCCATCATTTCTATTTATAGTATATTTCAGTCATATTGCAATCTCACTTTCTTTCATATTTACTACATTTTATTAGGACTTGTGTTAGATCTCTCCACTGCATATATCCTCAAAAGCTAATAGTGGTATCAGAGCCACGATGAATCGAGATAGGAGGACCTACATCCATCATAAGAGAAGTCTAGTAGGTCAAGAGGAATAGGGAGAGTTACCATTACTACTGTTGGCTTGCATCTTTGCAAATCGGATCTGCCATTGTGCACCACTGCATGCAAAAGTTGCCATTAGGAATCAATTGATAGAAATAGCCACAGTAGTCAACAGGATTAGAAAAGTGAGGACTGAAATAAATCTCAGTTGCAGAAATCCTGAGATTATATTTGGCTAGAGTCTTTCCACAGAGTTGCAGATAAAACTCGTGAAGACTAGGACTCAACATTCAAGCCACTAGATTGACAAATCAACTAGTGAAGATTATTATCTCCAGAATTACAAATTCTTCAATTCCAATTTCTAACAACTTGTTGCAGGAAAAGGAGATTCAAAAAAAGTTGGGAAGCTTCCTACAAGAGAGTTAGGAAGAATATCTTCTTAGAATCATTCCAATGCTTGCAGCAACAAGGAAGAAGATTGAAGATTTCAAAGACCTCGAAGAAGGTCCCATTACAAGAGTTGTAATCCTACAAAGTGCAGAAGTAAAGAAAAGACCATAGTAGCCTTATAGCAGACTCAAGGAAGAAGAGACTCCAAAAGTTGAGTCAAGGAGGAGATAGGAGATTGGTGATCTTCATTCAAGATTAATACTTGCAGATTGCAGAAGCAGAAAAGGCCATAGAAGCCTTGATCAAGAAGAAGGCCATATAAGCCTTAATACTGAAGAAAAATTTAGAGAAGAATTCATGATTCAAAAGAAGAATTTCTGATCCAGAAGAAATCTACAAAGAAGAGTTTTAGAAAAAAATTCTTGATTCAGAAGATAAATTCTTGATTTAGAAGAAGACTCCAAAGAAGAGATCTCTGAAGAAAATTCTAGAAGAAATTTCTTGATTCAAAATAAAACTCTAGAAAGGAGTTCCTGAAGAAGACTCCAGAGAAGAGTCTAAGAAATAGGAGATTGGTGATCTCATTTATTGATTAAATATTTCCTTCAGAAGTAGTAGAATCAAAGATCCAAGAAAGAAGATCTCATCACCAACACTTCCAGAAGCAGAAGGTTGAAGAAAAGGTCTCATTTGGAAGACCAGAGAAGTTGCAAGATAGAAGACCTTGGAGAGGTCTCAAGGAGTTAAAAGAAGAAGGCTTGGAGAGCCTTGTTGCAGAGCTTGTAGAAGCATCGTCAAAAGAGTTCCTAGGAGAACTCGTTGGAGAAATCCACTACCAAGGAGAAAGCTCATGATAGTGAAGGACTTGGGACAATTATCGCCATCCGACAACAAGCCCAAGAGAAGAAGAATTTGGCAAGGAGTGCCAAATCCCAGAAGAAGAATCCAATGAATACCTCAAGAAAATCATAATCTTGAGAAGAAGAAGATCTTGTTTGAAGTCAAAATTTGACAAGAAGATTGAAGGAAGATTCAGACAGAAGAAGCCTACCAAATCCAGGAGATTTGGAGATTACCTCTCACAACAAGAAGGCAACAACTTGGTGAATCAGAAACACCAAGATCATCATCTACAAAAGCCATCAAAAAGGTAAGCAACTTGGGTGCAATTAGGTTCATTGATTAAACCTCAAATTAGATTATTATCAAATTCCATTAAGGCACCATATTCAGATTAAAAGTTGCAGAAGAATAGATTGCATTATAGTCTTCAAGAAAGTGCAAAAAGGGAGAATTCATTTTAAGGATTATTTGCACATTAAATAGGAGTTGGATATTTTTTAAAGAAAGAAAATTATCATCTACCTATTTGCTATCTAGAAAGCAAGAAGACTATATCCTACAATATTGATTGTAGTGAAAAATTTGCAAAATACTTATTAAGGGTTCATTACAGATTACTCTTAAAAGTTGTAGAGAATATTAAGTGCATTTGAAATTATTTTGAGAGTTTATTTATAGGAGCAATAAGGTGATATTATTGTTACTATTAAGTGCATTATTAATCCATTAGCACTATACTAGTTATTCTTAACTAGTTACTCTCAAAAAGGTTAGTTTGTGTTTGTTGATTGTTAAGGATCAAGAGCACAAAAACCAAAAGATTAATCAAAGTGTCTAGAGACACTATTTGGTGCACATAACCTACAACATTTCGTGGCCCAAATAAGCCACCAAAATCAGATCAGATTCCTCCAAGGAGTGGAGAAGAAATCCACCATTAAAATCAGCAATAGAAGCTTCAAATCGAGACTTGGTGAGTCTCAAGATTCAAAGTGCACTAAAGGCTATTTACAAAAAAAGGTGCAGAAATTACTTCTACAAAAATAAGCTTCTATCTACATGGTTACAAGCTTGGGTTCATTAGAAAAATATCCAAGCAAAAGTAGAGAGGTGTCTAATCAAGGAGACAACCTCAAAATCTGCCATTACCTACAAGGAAGCTATCATAAAACCAAAAAAAAATTAGATTGCAAAAAGGAGGTGCAAAAAAGGTATTTTATATACAAAGTTTTTTACATTTCTAATCTGCCATACGTAGGAAAAAGGGTAAGGTTTTAAGTGCCTCAAAGGCACAATATTCTCAGGGTAAAATAGCCCAAGGCAGCCATATAATAGCACACTCCACGCAAGGGAATAGAGCCTCTCAAAAGGCTCATATCTTCTATGATTTGGACAACCAAACCTGCAAGAAAACAAAGCACAATACAAAGAAAGGAGGAGCATTATATTCAAGGGCAACATTATCTAAAAAAGGATTTCATAATAGGTTGAAAAATAAGGCACAAAATATTACATTGGACATATGTCCAAGGAGCATCATTGGAGTACTTCAAACTCCCCCATAGCATTGCTCGAAGCCTTCAAGATCATTGTCAAATCCTAGCTCCAAGACTCCAAAGGCCGTTGCTCTCTACTCCAGCTGGAACCAACTCATTCCAAGCGTCATCGAACAAAGAAAGAGTTGGTAGTATTGCATTGATAATAAGGGCATTGCAAAGATACGTTGAAGAAGCATTACGTAGAAAGCTCATGCACAAAGGAAGGTGACACTTGTCACCTAGAAGGAAACATTAATATTTCCCACATGAATGCCCATCCATTGCAAGTCTGACCAAGAAAGCATTACAAGAAAGAAGGTTGGTGTCATCAAGAAGGTATGAGCGCTCATCCAAGACTGTAACATCCATTCGATAGAAAATTACAAGTGGCATTAAGCATTTTCTCATCCCTCAAGTGCTCAAAGACAACCACCATGACACTTGTCACACATATCAATATTCTCCTTCTATTAAAGGTGCCAAAGACCAAGGAGATCATAAATACACAGAGCACATTTGTAGCCACCAGAGTTGCAGCATGGAAGAGAAGTGAAGAGCATTAAAAGCTCTGGTCAAGATATTCAAAGGAGGTCAAAAGTCTAGGGTTGAAGCTCCACCATCCAAACGTCCAAGCCAAGGGAGAATCAACGTACACCATAAGCTATAGCACCCAAGGAAAAGGCATTAAAGAGGACTATCATATACATCCAAAATCTGGGCCGAATACGTAGGGAGTACAACACTAAAGGTAAGGTTTTTACTTTATCAAATTTGCTTTCATTAATAGGGAGTCATAAGGTATAATATAAGGTTGAAACATTAAGAGAAATCAACCATATTTGAAAGCAATATCTAAAGGAAAAATATATATATATAGCCTAATATTTGCAATATTAAAACATAGGAGAAATAAGGGTTTCTACTTGAAAAGTTAGAATTGCAAATATTATTGTTTTCTAATATTCCATATTAGGGAGTCATAAGGAATACTACATCAAAGTAGGTAATTGGAAATTAGAAACATTAAACATTAAATTATTAAAGGCTATAAAAGGAGGTTTATTAAGGAAAATCAAGAGTTGGAAATTAAACTTCAGATATGAATTTGGCTCTTATCAAACCCCTCACCCCTAATGAAATTAAAAAGGCCCTTTTTTCTATGCACCCTGATAAAAACCCTGGACCTGATGGGTTTTCTCCTCGATTCTACCAAAATTTTTGGGACATCATTGGGCCTGACATATGTAATGTCATCATTGAACTTCAAAAAACTAAATCTATACCTAGAAGTATCAACTCCACTTTTATTGCCTTGGTTCCCAAAGGATCTATTTGCAAATCTATGTCAGATTTCAAACTCATTAGTCTCTGCAATGTTCTTTACAAAACTCTCACTAAAGCCATGGCTACAAGACTTAAGGATATCCTTCCTCATATCATAGACCCTTGTCAAGGTAGCTCTATCAAAGGAAGCAATATTACTGGTGGTGTTATCACGTTACATGAAGTCCTTCATTCTGCCAGCCTTAACAAAAAAGTTGCCATATTGTTTAAAATTGATATGAATAAGGCATTTGACAGAGTTAGCAGAGATTTTCTGATTTATGTCCTTCTCAAATTTGGTTTTCATAGAGAATGGGTTGATCTTGTTCACAATTGCATCTCTAATCCTTGGTTTTCAGTTCTGGTAAATGGTTCTCCAGGATGATTTTTCCCTAGTAATAGGGGCCTCAGACAGGGATATCCTCTTTCCCCATCATTTGTATCATTCTGGTTGAATACTTGGGTAGAGTGATCAAAATACCTACTCCAATGGCATAATTTTAGTCATTGAGGATGCATCCAATTTAAGAGCCCTGTCTAACCAACAGTTCATTGATGATACCATCATTGCTACTCATGCTTTTGTGTGGGAAGCCAGAATCATTAAGAGTATTTTTGATACTTATGAGGAGGTTGCAGGTTAGAAAATAAATTATATCAAAAGCAAAATTTATTTCATTAACACTCCCCAAGAGAGACAAGAAAATATTGCACACATTTTTCAATGTGTTATATCTCAGCTACCTATTAAATATTTGGGTCTCCCTCTTTTCACTAGTGCTCCGAAGGAATCCATGTGGAGTAATGTTATTGAGAGGATTAACAAAAAACTTGTAGGTTGGAAAGATATCCTACTCTCTCAAGCAGCCAAAACCACCTTGAAAATGGCTTGTCTCCAAAATGTTCCTATTTATTTCATGCCCGTATTCAAATTTCCTACTGCTGTCTACATGAAAATTGAGAAAATCCAAAAAATATTTTTGTGGGCATGTGTTGAGGACAGGAAAATATTTTATTTCGTCAGTTGAAACAAGGTGTGATCATCAAAAAGTTAGGGGGATTTGGGGCTTCGAAGAGTTTGTAATATGAACATAGCCTTGTTAGCCAAGCAAAAATGGAAGGTTTTCACCAACAACAACCTTGAATGGATCTTAATTATCAACAAAAACATCTTCAAAACCATTGTTTCCTGAATGATGATATTCCCAAAGATGGGTCCACTTTTTGGAAATCAATTACCCAAACCAGATCTCTAATTTAGAAGGGGATAAGGTGGCAACTAGGCATAGGGAGAAAATTTAATTTTTGGACTAACAGGTGGATTTCTAATCAACCACTTTTAGAGAACAATAAAATATTGTCTTACAGTATTTCTTGGACACATTAATTGGCAACAAGGTTGAATATTTCATTGATATTTCATTATATTCCAAGTTTTGGAAATATTTCCATATTCTATGTGCTAATGGTCAAATCTCTGTTGCCTCAAAAGTTCTCAAAACCATCCTAAATGCAACAATCATCCCCACTGGTAATTCCCCTAACTCTCCTTTTTTGAAAGAAATAATTATGGGTTTTTCACTGTTAAATTTGCTCATTATTTGACTATTGATTATCAAGTGGTCCATATCCCTTATGATCGAGTGTGGATTAAATATCTCATACCAAAAGTTTCTCATTTCAGCTAGTTGACCATTCAAAATAAGATTCTAACAATTGATAACATTATGAAAAGGGGTATGTCTATCCCCAATAGAATGTTTTTTATGCATGAATGTATGGGAATATACCAATCACCTCCTTCTAGAGTGTCCTTTCTCTAAGACAACTTTATATCACATTATGTCCACTTTTCATATCTCTTGGGCCTCTTATAATTCGTTGAGTTACCTTTTCACCCAATGGCCTGCTCCATTCAAAAATATCAGATTATATTCTTTATATAAAGTGAGCCTTCATCATATCTTATGACAACTATGGCTTGAAAGAAATAATAGGTTTTTTCTTCCTCCTTTAAGGATCCCATATATGTTGCCGATAAATATATTGCCTTTTCTTTCAAGAATTCCCAGCTCTTCCCTTGTCCCAAACCACCTGATTTTATATTGGAGTCTATTCTATTCTCTTCTTTAAATATTCCTTGCAACTCCAGTTCAAGTTTACTAGCCCCCCATCATATAGTTGGTGCCCATTGGATACCTCCTCTAAGTGAGTGGTTGAAACTTAACTTTTATGGTGCCTCCAAAGGAAACCCATGGGATGCTGGTGCAGGTGGCCTAGTCAGAGATAGCAATGGATAAGTTATTATGGCTTATGCTGAGTATCTGGGGTTCCAAACTAATCATTTTGTTGAAGGTCGTGCATTGTGGATTGGGCTAGATATTCTCAAGAATTATAAAGGTAACCTTTTATTAAGAGATATTCTTTGAACATTATAAATGCTCTTAAAAAAATAGGGTGTCCCCTTGGAATGTCATAACTATTGTTCAAGAAGCTAAGAAGTTGTTCCAAAATTTCAATGATATCTCTATCAACCATTTATACCGTGAAGCTAACAAACATGTAGATATTCTTGCCAATTGGGGAGTTATCCATAAATCTCTATCCATTTGGAAAGAAAGCTTTTCCCAAGAAGTTTTAAATGCTACTAATAATGATTTGGTTTGAAAAATATGGTCACAGGTTTTGGCGAGTTAGCTTCTCCAATGTTGACTCTACCCTTTTCAACATGATGTGTTTCTCTAGTTCCAATTCTTATGGTGGAAATTTTTTGATTAGCATGACTCTATTTCTTGCTATCAGTTCCCATGGATATGATTAGCGAGACTCTTAAGGTGCTACTCTTGAACCATCCAAGATATGCTCATGCAAATGAAGATGTTACATAGGTCTAGGTTTGGGTCTATTGAGTACTCTATTTGTTATCATGTTGGATATCTCTATTTTTGGTCATTTGATCCCCTACGTGGGATTTTAATTATAATATATAGTGCCCCTGTGTGGCCCGTTTTGAGCATTTTTTTCATTTATGTACATGTGTCTATTATAGTTTTTTTGGATCTTTTACGAGATTCCCCTATGCGGGTTTTTGTAATAGCTCCTTTGTAGTTTTTTCAGGTAGTTACTTCTCTTAAGAAATCCTTGCATGGGTATTGCTCGGACTGTATTTTTGTTTATTTGACGTCAGCACTCCATCCAGCCTTCTTTGTTGCTGTTTGGACCTTTTTTTCAGGTTGTTGCTAACCAATATGTAGGCTTGTGTTATCTTATGCTATTGGATTAGCTACCAATTTATGTACTTGGGTTTGGGTCCCATTTAAACCCCACACTTAATCAATTTTACCTACCAAAAAAAGAGATTTGGAAATTAATTAGTATACTTGTCTCAAAACTACATTAAAGGGACAAAATAAATCCAACTATTAAAACCTCATCAAATTAGAAGTTGATTTTTGTTTTACATAAAACTTTACAAAATCAACTCAAAATTGAACTATTATTCTCAAAAGCACTTTATCTATCATATAACATTTCCAAAATCACTAGGGAGACATAAGACATTCTACAAAACTTGATAATAATAGCATTCATCAAATATTATCAAGTACTTAATCCATCTAGGAGTCATAAGGACATCTACAAGATAATTCTTCAAGAATTAAATCAAACTAGGGAGATATAAGGAAGCCTACAAAACCTATGCTTTATAAAGGTTCTATCAAATCAAATCCTCATACTCTAAACTAGGGAGTCATAAGGTAGACTACTTCAAAAATTCAAATTAGGGTATTCAAAGGACTTCTATCAAATCCATATATACAATTCTAAGGAATAGCAAGAAACACTCAAGAAGGAATATGAATGAAATAAAAAATGCCTTTATTAATAAAGAATTATTTCATGAAATGGAGTTATATTCTCAAAACTTGATAGATACCCTTAAAGGATATGAAAAACTATCAACCAATGATAAGGAGAGATTCTCCTTATTTCTTATGGAAGAAAAATAGGGTAAATTTGAAGCATTAATTGGTTATCTTCATGAAAATATCTTCAAGGCATGGTGGAATTCACAAAATATAGTTATATTTACATTTGATGAATATTTTATGATTTACCTATCATTAATTGTATTTGTACTCACTCAACACATGAAGAAAGCTAGCAATACAAGTCAATATTATTGTGATGATAGGCTAACTCCTCATGAAGCAGAAATTCCACAAGTATCAATGTAGAATAGGAGGAGAAGAAGAAGGAAAAAAACAAAAGACATGCTAAATGCATCATAAAAATTGAACCAAACAGGCATCTTCAAAAGACAAAGGAATCCATAGCTACAACTCTCTTTGCATCATATGAAGACACTAACTACTTACTTGATTAGAGTACAATAAGCAATGAAGGAGAATACAAGCTCCAGTTCTGAAGAAGAATATGGTCTAGATAAAGGAGGACTCCAAAGAAAAAAAATCAATTGATCAAATCAAAGAGCATTCTCAAGAAGAATATCCATATTGAAGATTGAAATATTCAATACCCAAATAATGTAATACAGGGGGTGTTAGAGTTAGAGTATATTACATCATTTAGGTCATGTAAATGTACCACCTTAGGTACATAGTTAGGATAGGAGATTACTTTAGGGGGAAGTTATCTAGTTACTTCAAGCAATGTAATAAATGCACAAGTGGTAAAGTGCAAGTTGTAATACACAAGGTGTCTCCTTGTACAACTAGGTAGAGTGTTGGCCAAGGAATCTATCTTCCTATATATATATATGGCCTCATAGTGGTAGATTAGATGTCAAGCTCATATCAAGTTCATAGTAATTGTATATCCAGCTCTTGGTAGTAGTACTCTTGTATGGAGTACAATGTAGCTCTTTAGCTCATATCAATGGAGTGACCATTTCCTCCATATTGCATTGTATTTCCATAATTTCTATTTATAGTATATTTTAGTCATATTGCAGTCTCACTTTCTTTCATATTTACTGCATTTTATTAGGACCTATGTTAGATCTCTCCACTGCATATATCCTCAAAAGCTAATAGAGGATCGAATTCCATTGAATTTGTTTTACCCAACAAGCTAGGGTTTAAGGATATAGGTTGGTTGGTAGCCATTGAGTGTTTTTCGATTGGCTATTGTTAGGATCCTCCATCCTAACATTACTAGATAATATTATTAAATATTTCATTATTATATTTAATTATAATTCACATATGGATAGTCACATCTCTTCAACATAACCCTAGGTTCATATAAATATTAGGGTAGATAGTTTTAGAAACGCATCCATGAAATAATATATTATTTGGTTTATACCCATTGGAGGGATTCCTTGTACCAATGCAAAAGTGATTCAAACCCTAAAGGTGATTCTCTTAATTTAGATGCTATTTTAATTATTTATTTATTAAAATTGTGCTAGAACCTTTAGGGTTCTACCATCTGGTATCGAGCCATTACTTTCCTAATCCTTATGACATATTTTTCATCCTCATTTCATTCCAAATTCATACACTGCCACATGTCATATATATAACCCAAACAAACACCAGTGTCCATCTCACAGACCAGGGAGATAAAAGTCTTGCTGCAATTTCGTCATCTCTGTGATCTTATTGTCTTGCGACCACCAACACCTATAGTGCATGCCAAAAAAACCATCACTCTATCGTTACCATCCAAAACTTGACGTACATAGACGTGTTCGAGCGACCCAACATGCAATTCCTAGCAAAAATATCATCATCTTTAATATTCTTCATCATCCAGAGGAAATCGTAAGTTACGTCCAGTTATCATCAACTAATCAAGCACAGAGACATTCATATCCAACTCCATATCCTCCCTTTAAAAAATTAAAAATAATCACACCCATAAACATAATCGGCGATTCAATATTCAATTGTCATAGAAGAAGTCATTTTCTGACCAGTAATCAAAAATACGGTGGAAAACAATTATAAAAATTAATTTAAGCTAAGATTTAAATATTTTTTCGATCATTGGCTTATTTTTTTGACGTCTCAATACTTGGCAAGCATTCTACGACTGTTCGTATTTTGAAAAATATTCTGCACTTTCTGTGAATCTGTTTTCAACACATATACTGTGGCGGTATATTAAAAACAATTAAAATTTAACCCGTTATAGGAGTGTAATCAACTACCAACTGGTCTATTTTCTACAGATCAAAACTAGTGTAAGAGACACATAGCCCTGGTCTCTATAATTAGGTGACTCCTGAGTTGGACATAGTCTATCTTACCTACATATAATTATGAAATATTAGAAGGCATTGTGGACGTGTTGTGTGAAGTATATATATATATATATATATATATATATATATATATATATATATATATATCTTAGCCAGGACGTGCTAAGCCAGATCTGTGCATGAGATAGACGTAAAAATTCATACCAAATAAAAGATAACAGACATCATTTTACTATTTCAGGTGAAGATATCAATAATTTTTTTTAAAACATACCCACTAATCACTATAAAATCTCTTGCAAGCAACATAGATTCAAAAGTCGATTAGATTCGTGAAACATCAACCAAATCATAGTCTTGTGACGTTTTCAGGTGAGAGATAAACTAGCAACAAGATTTAAAATTATTAAAATTAAACTAAAGTTCTTTAAAATTATTCTGATAACCGACGGTAATTCTCCGACATCAGAGATAGCAAAAAGGAAAAATGAGAATAAATTCACCAATCTTGGCAAAGAAATAATCAATCTATTATTTTTCAGCGTACTTCTGAAAAAACAACCTTCTCATTAGCTCATGTTATAGGATCCATATCTTCAAGATCTAGCCCTAGGCTTCAACTTCTTCAAGTTCTCATAACCTTTGGCTATAAGGCATAGTCATTGGCTCTTGAAAACTAGCCTAGACTTGAACAACTTTTCTTTGTGTTATTTATGACCTTCATTCATGTTTAATTTAGATTAAAATATTTATTATAGAATTAGAATATGAACAACCATGGTGACTGTATTTTGAGTACATTCAAAGAGTTTATTTTATTTTCAACTAATATATAAATTATTTTCCTTTGTTTGGATGAATATATTTTTCTAAATAATGGAGGACAACCTATCTACTTTAAATTACATATTTTCATAAGCTATGTGTGGCTTTTATGGGTTCCACCCCATTAAAATATTAAAGCATTACATGTTAGAATTATTGAGTTGTCATTAATGTTAAAGGTTGATTTGCTTGATAGCAAACGGTGCATGATTGGGCAAATTATTCAAGGCAGATATATCTTCAAGGATGATTTAATTATAAGTGTATGCTTTAATATTTAAATTAAATATTTAAATATTAAAGTGGTGTATGCTTTAATATTTATTTAAATATTAAAGTGATGGTTCAAATATAATATAAAAGTTTGATTATTTAAATCAAAGATTTAAATATTTATATGGAGTGGAAGTTTGAAAGTATGGGTCAACTAATTAAGCACCAAAAGTAATGGAGTGGAAGTTTGAAAGTATGGGCCGACTAATTAAGCGCCAAAAGTAAGGAGGTAAAATTATGCATATAAATGCAAGCCTAATGTTCATTTTGAAAAAGGAGTGAGTGATGATCCGAACATCTTCGTTGAGGGAGTAGCATCATTGTGGAATATATAGGGTAGTAGTGATGTTTTGAGTATCTTCATTAAATGAGTTGCACCACATACAAGAGGAGAAGAAGGCCATCAAGCGATCGACGTATTGAAGGTAGCATGAGTTTTTGTAGTATTCGGATTTTGTCTACGGTGAAGTGTGTAAGAGAGTAATTGATGTCTTGAAGGCAGGTTGATAGATCAAGAAAGTGCATCGAGGTACAAAAAGGAAGTGAATATCTTTGAGTTGCATCAGATACAAAGTATAGAGTAATGGTTGAAGCTCTGTGAACGAAGCTCGAGGCAGAGAATAAAAATTATTTTGCAACGGTGAAATAAAACAATTGAGTGCCTAGAAAAGTAGAGAACTTGTGATGATGTGACAAGCAACTAAAGATCAAATTTGGTACAACATTAGGGAAGAAAAAATGAGGTTGCACTGTTGTTTTGGTCACAGTAAAGAGAGTGTCTTAAAAATACAAGAGCGTGGAGCATCAAATATTATCCAAAGGAGCTTGTTGTTACTAAACACCAAATCAAAAGTAACCAGAACACGATGTAGAGCAATAAGGATGGGTGCAATGGCTCTCTAATGATTCAAACGATGATCATCTAGTAGATTATGCAATTGGAGGACATACAATTTACTTAAAGAATAATTTGGATGCAAGGATTGGTTTGAAAACTTTTATGTAGATCGTGTACATGTAATAGAAGTTGAGAAAGGATATATCTTACTGCATGAAACTTCATCAACATCAGGGAGGCACTTTTTCATAGAAGCAATAAATTGGAGAGATATTATTCATATGGTATCCTGAAATACAAAGTGTGCAGAGGACTTGAGGTAATCAACATAGCCAAGACAACCTTGGAAAACGCGTGTAGTGCAATAACAACATCAAGGATAAAAGAGTGCAATCGATAGTGAAGAGAAGTATTATGCTAGTGTAAGATTTTTAATTAGAGCTATTGCAGAATGGACGTGGCATGACTAATATTGGAGAGGTAGAATAAAGGTTTTTAAAATATGTTGGACTTCACCGATAGTCGATACACCCATCGAAGCAACAGATCAAGATGGAAAAAAAATTGGTTTTGCTTGAGCCATCATCGATCATTGTAGAATATAATAGGGACCGCAGCGTAGGATATGCCAATGAAAAGAAGTCAAAAGATAAGTATGAAATTAAATTAAGTATTTATTAAAAGTAAATTTATTTATATTGTTTTGGAGAGATAAGGTGATTTTATTATTTGAGGTAAATATTTGGTTTTATAAAGTGAGGAGGAATAAGGAGCATTGATATTTATTTTAAAGGGTTTGATTTAATTAATCTAAAGCATTATAGATTAATTAATATCAACAAAGCTTGGATATTATTCATGTATCATTTGGCAAGAGCCTGACAAGCATAGAAGGTTGAAATTCAGAATTTGAAGAGCTTGAGAAATGCTTCATAACGTGGAAGAATTTAAAGAGTAAAAGCAAGGTACAACAGGGATTATAATAAATAGATTTGAGCAGTGTTTGTGAGCAAATTTAGGAGTAGATTTGAGTAGTGTTTGTGATCAGATTTGGGAGCATATTTGAGTAGTGTTTGTGATCAAATATTAGAGCATAACTGGGTGAGGTTGGTACCTCAAGGGGATTGGTGTCTCTTGTGGGTTGGTGCCCATGAACTTGTATAAGGGGATTGGTGTCTCTTGTGGGTTGGTGCCCACGAACTTGCACAAGGGGATTGGTGTCTCCTATGGATTGGTTCCCACAAACTTGCATAAGGGGATTGGTGTCTCCTGTGGGTTGGTGCCCACAAACTTGTATAAGGGGATTAGTGTCTCCTGTGGGTTGGTGCCCATGAAATTTATTGAAAAAAATATATAAGAAATATTTTGCCATGGTTTTCTTCTGAGAGGGTGTTTCCACGTGAAATATTTGTCTCTTATGTGTGTGGTGATTTGTGCATTGTTTGATTACTGCATTGATATAATTTCAAGTTTATACTTTAGGAAGAAAATAGAAAATTTGTATCTTATACTGTTCACCCCCCTCTCAATATAAGCGTGTGTTTCTTCATTACATATATTTTTAGATGAGTTAGACCATATCCACCTTGTCTTTTTATGAAAGATATTTTTTATTATTATAAAAATGTTGTGTTCCCTCTATCAACTCCTTGATATTATTTTTATTACAAAAGAATTTCCTTGAATGATTTACCTTTTAAAATTTCAATTTCACCAATATGAAGATCAACAACACGATTGACTAAATTATGTTTTCCCTATTTTCTTCACTATAGATCCAACACTATTTGATGGACATCAAAATAAATGCTATTGTTCATTGAATCCTTACATCCAGTTTTCTTGATACCATTAATAATAATTTATAAATTCTTTTCAATTAAAATAAATATTAGTCCTTTTAGAATTTCCATAAGATATTTGAGTTAATGAGGAGAATTTTACATTTATTATTCCAAAAATCACCATTTTGTCAAATTTCCTCGTACTTTCTTCTAAGCACCATCATTTTTTTTTGGATAAACACATTTCTATGTCATCATCAATATCGTATCATTTGTGTTAACTCTATTATTGTAGGTAATATTAAAATCATGTGACCAAGTGAGTAGTACCACTTTTTCACACTTGATACTTTCCATGATGAGCACCATGCTTGTAAACATAGTGCCTACGAGACAATTATACAAATTTCTAAATTTTGGCATGATTTTGAAATTGATTTAAAATTTTCCATTATTCCTTTTATGACATAATTCCAAAAAAATAATGATATGGTTAATCCTCCACAAAATGCATAATGCATTAACTTTGAAACAATTAATCCAACATTTCATCATCTTTTTCAATGTTGATGGAGCTACCCAATATATTCTTATTTTATTTAAAAATAATCCCAAATGGTGTAAGCAAAGGGATGATGAAGAATTAAATAATTTTATGTTTATATATCTTTCTTACACAAGGTACACTAAAAATATTCATGATACCATTTTCTTTGCACTATTGCATGTATGTATCTTGCTTTGAAATTCTAACTAGATGAATGTTGAGGCATTAGGAAGGATCCTAGGTAACCAAAACATCTTCCAAGAAAAATCTTTGAGAGTAAGAAATTTCGATTGCTCTAAAATCTCAACTTGGCTAAGTATCCTCTGTCTTTTAATAGATTGTAAATAAACTCATCCTTCCATGTAAAAATAGAAAAATATATCTTTTAAAGCATATTTTAAAGTTCAATTAGTACTTTTAAGCTCCTCTTCCTCAACTACATTACCACTAAAAATGCATGATCTAAAAGTGTTGCTCACATCACTATACATTTTGACCTTTGAACCTCTACAATTTAAAAAAACGTAAAGGCTTCATCCAAGCAACAAACCACAAATTTCCAAAATCCCCTTCATTGACGACCATTCGAATATGATTCTTGATCAAATTGCAAACTCTCTAAAACAAAGTTTCATATTGTTGAACCTCTATATAGGGTTCGTTTTACAAACTTCTTAATATGAAGTTCCATGTTGTCAAAACCCTGGGTAGGGTTCATCTCCTTAATAGTTTAATTGCATCCACAAAATCTATATTTTTCAAGTAACCTTTTTGTCAACTCTTTTCTTGATCTTTGAATAATTTTTAACAAATATTTTCACCTAATGCCAAACTTGTAAGTTTACAAATTTCATAAGCATGCCCCTCTAATATTTTTCCTTTATTTACCTTACCCACTTACAAAGAGATCCTTATTTTTCATAATCTTATTTCCAAAGAAAATATCTTTATTTTTTGACAAATTCAAATGTTATACAGTGCCATCAAATATATAGATTATAAGATTACAATTTAGTCTTTAAAAAGATTGTTTAAAAACTTGCCTTTACAGCTTTTAAAACAAAATCTCATTTTATCTAAATTGAGATCAAAATATTATTTAGTTCATCAAATTTAAGTTCCAAAGCTCTTTTTTTATATTAATTAACCTTTATGAGGCAAAGGAATACCTCCATATGTGGATGGTAATTTTTCAAACTTAAACCCCTAAATTTCCACAATAGAAAGCTAGGGTTTCTTATGGAGGCTTTGCTAGGGTTTTTCACTCGCATGTTGTTGTTGCCTGTTTGTTCTTCCATTGGTTGTCATACCTTTTTATGCCCTTCTAAGATATACACAAACTGTTCCATTCTTAGTAGCTAATCTGCCTTGTGCGAGGGGCTCCATCCCTTTCAATGACTGCCTCTCAGGCTACTATTTCACTGGTTAGTGAAGCTGCAACTATGGAGAGTCATGGTACTAGTAAAACAACCCAGGAATTTTATCATGAAGGTAGTTTCTCAGTGTTGAACATAACCCTACCCATGCAATATGTTGATAATGCTTGCACCTGGCTTGAAATGCACACCCTGGTAGGGTACTTTCTAGGGAGGATTCCTAGTGGCTCACTAATCTAGCAATGGATTCAACAAGTCTGGCAGCCATATGGCATAAAATTTGATCATTTTAAAACCCTACTAAATGTTTTTTTCATTTTACGTTTGTTAATCCACAGCATGTCATTGCAGTTATGAGAAAAGGACCTTGGTATATTAGAAATACCCTTTTAATACTTTAGCCATGGCATCATAATTTTATAGTTTCTATTGATGTTTCCCTACATGTCCCTATTTGGATGGAATTCCCAGGTCTCCCTTTGCCCCTTTGGCCATTCTTACCACAACTTTTCGCACCCATTGGCAAGTTTGTGTGCATGGAGCCACAAAAATTTTATGTTTTTTGACCATACAAACACATTTGTGTTGAAATTTATCTATCAAAGGACCTTAAGGATTCTATTAATATTCAAGTTGAAGAGACCCATTTACAACAATGGATGGTTTATATCAATCTCGCCAATACCTGTTATTGACGTCAGTCTATTGCCCACAAGAAAAAATATTGACCTCTTATAGAGGGTCGATTCAAAAATCGAGCTTCAATAGAGATGCCTTCAAACATAAATAAATATTCCCCTCCCACTAATGGAGGGGAGGAATGGACTTATGTCACCAGGAATAATAGCAAAGGAAATCAACCACAAACTTCTGTGGGTGCTGATAAAAAGGAGTCTCAACCGAGCTCTTAGTAAGGGGTTTCTCATGCAACCTCTATAGAAGGAAATTATGTTTCTCTTCCTGTAGGTACCTCTTTTGGTAATAACAAAAAAATACCCCCAATTATTCAAGCCTCCCAATCATCTAAGCCATCATCTATGCCAGAGTCCACTCCCTCAAGTGAATGCCAAGTTTCTTCATCTAATCTACCTAGCGAATTTCCCTCATGAAACCCTCATCACTCTCACAGTCTAGTTAGGGAGACCTTAAGCATCCCTTTGGAGAAGCAACGACAGGCAATTTTTTTTCATGAAAACCATAATAGATTTCTTACAAATACCTTTGAATCCTTAGCATCTTTTGAGGACTCTAAGGTCCTCAAAGGAAATATGCTCATTGATCGTGTCTCATGAAGTGCATATCTTAGAATATTAGAGGTTTGACAGATACTATGTGCAAGTACATAATGTGTCAGGGTCTATGTTAAGATCCCGCTATAAAATAAACTCAAATAACACACTCTCACACAATTGCTTGGAAATAACTCACATAAACATCACATTAATATAACAAAAATTTGCATAAAGAACAATCTCACAATAGGACTGAATCGCAGGCCTCTTCGAGGGGGCAACCTCCTTCAATACTTCATTAATTTTGCAAAAGATGGTTACATTGGTGCCCTTTCGGGTATTTAAGGAGTTTCCTTCCAAGGTTGGCTTACATGCAAAATGCCACCTGGATTACATGCATAATGCCACCCGAATTACATGCATAGTGCCACTTTGAATTACATGCACAATGCCACTCGAATTACATGCACAAGGCCACTCGAATTACATGCATAATGCCACACGAATTACATGCACAATGCCACCTATCTACCATGTGTTACATAAAAAGGGTGCCATTTGTCATGGGCACTACCTAAGCTAAAACTTAGAACATTACAAAATATTAATCATGGGTACTACCCACGTTCACTAGGAATTATTACATCATGGAAGTTATTACATTAAGGGTTAGGATGAGATCCTAACATGCCCTTCTCCTTGAAGAAGCTTTGTCCTCAAAGCTGAAAATGAGGAAACCGTTGTCGAAGTTGATGGAGAGACTCCCATGTAGCATCCTCAAAGTTGAAGTCCACGCCACCGAACCAGGACCTCCGTGATGGTACGGTTACGAGTTCGACGATACAAGCAGCCTGCTTTGGTGCAAGTAAGATGGAGCCTTCTTCATCCAATTCGGGAAGTGTTGATGGAACCTGTACCTTGGAGCTGCCCGAAATGTAGGAGGGAGGCGTGAGTGGAGGGTGCCCGTAAACTGCCTCTGGTGGCGGTATGATAGGAAGTGTTGTACCACCATTCGGCCAAAGAAAGCCATTTTGCCCAATGAGTAGGATGATCGGAGGCAAGCAACGAAGGTAGGTTTCCAAGCAGTTATTAACAACCTTTGTTTGACCATCCGTTTGCGGATGGTAGGCTAAACTCATTGTGAGCCGAGTCCCCCGCAACTTAAACAACTCTTGCCAAAAATTGCTAGTAAGGCTGGGATCACGATCAGATACAATGGAGGTTGGCATGCCATGAAGGCGAAATATGGAGTCAAGAAAAATTTGGGCAATAGTGAATGCTGTGTAAGGATGGGTTAGGGCACAAAAGTGAGCATACTTTGAAAGGCGGTCCACTACCACAAAAATAACAGACTTGTCTCCATATTTAGGTAGCCCTTCTATGAAATCCATAGAGATGTCAGTCCACACCTGATCCGGTATCGACAAGGGGGGAAGAGTGCCCGAAGAGTGCACTGTTTCTCTTTTCATCCTTTGACCTGTGTCGCAGCTCGCCACAAAAGAGCGAATGTCCTGTTTCCTACCTTTCCAAAATAAGGTGCGCTTGAGTCGCTCATAAGGTGGTCTGATATTGGGAGGTGTACTATCCGACAATAATGGAATGGCATGGTCGTGAGAGCGATGTAGTGGTAGTGTGATGGGTTCTGAAAAGATGGCCTCATGTTTGTGGAGAATCTGTTGCATGTCTTGTGGGATTTCACCCATTGGAGATGTGGATGGCTGGATGGAGAATAGTTGTGCAATGACCCCACGTGATGATTTCTTTAGCAATTTCTCCATGCCGTTTGAACCGATAATTTGAGGTGTTCCCTGTCGGGGAGCCCTTGATGATGTGTGTTTGTCCGTTCCGGAAGAACCGCATCCAAAGTTTAGCAAAGTTCCAACCGATAGTGCCCAACGTACTCAACCATTGGCATCCCAAAACAATATCACATCCACCCAAATGGAGGGCAAACATGTCCTGCTTGAGTTCATAGTCCCCTATCTTGATTTTAACATTGCGACACTTTCCTTGACAAGATAAGGTTCCCCCATTGGCTACCATGACCTCAAAGGAACTACAATTGTGGATATAGCAATTTGCCCGTTGAGCAACTCTAGGGTCAATGAAGTTGTGCGTGCTTCCCGAATCCAAAAGGATGGAAAGACGTTGGCCCTTGAAACATCCTGTAACCTTCATGGTTTGAGGAGTAGTAATGCCTCGCAAGGGCATGGATTGTAATTGATGTCTCAGGTTCCTGTTTCCCTTCTTCTTGTGGAGGAGGTGTTTCTGGAGGGTCCTCATCCTCATCACTCTCGTCAGCGGTATCAGGTTCTCCAACATCTATCAAGAACAATTTTTTGTGTGCACACTTATGCCCCTTGAAAAACTTTTCATCACAATTGTAGCATAATCCTTGGGCACGACGTGCATCCATCTCTTCGGTGGTGAGGCGCTTGGGTGCAAGCAGGTTTATTATCATCTGGGTGTTGGGCTCTAGGGGGAAATGAAGGTCTATTTTGAGGAAACTTTGATGGGTGTCTTTGGGCAGAGAGTTTAGATTCGGCCAAACGGGCCAAACTGATAGCTTCCATCATAGTTCGTGGTTTCAACATTTTGACTTCTGCTTGGAGTTCCATCTTCAACCCACTGATATAACAACTCTGGAAGAACCCTTCACTCAATCCTCTTGTCCGATTGGCCAATTTTTCAAATTGAGCTTGGTACTCTCGGACTGACCCTGTTTGTTGCAGTTTGGTCAAGGCTCCTGTAAAGTCCTCAAACTCACTAGGACCAAATCGAGTGAGTAGTTGGGATTCAAAATCCTCCCAAGAGAGATTTGGGTAGGCAAGACGCAACCATTGAAACCAATGTAGAGCCCTCGCATTCCAAGTTAAAGGAAGCCATCCGGACTCGATGAAATATGGGTACATTATGAAGTCGAAAGAATTGGTCAACCCGACATAGCCACCCATCAACATCCTTCCCACTAAATTTGGGAAAGTCCAATTTGGGCATTCTAAAGGGTGGATCATGGTCACGATTCCTTGTAGAACTCTCACCTTGGTATTCTGATTTGGGTGGTTCTCTTCTCGCCTTGTTGTCCACTTCTGTCAATGCTTCTTCTAGGCGGTTGCTAGTGGCCTCATGCTCTAGGCGAAGACCTTGGACTTCTTCCCTTATGGAGTGAAAAGCCGAGTTCAAGTTCTCAATGGCTTTTGTTAGGGACTCCAAGTGTTCTAGTTCTTTCTGGTGTCCACGAGTACCCTGGGCCATTTTTTTGACCTTTTGTGACCAGTTACTAAAAATAGAATTGAATTTTTAGGACTTACTATTTTTAGTAAGTGCCCAAAAAAGTGCTTGGGTGCTATATATCAAAATGATCAGCAGAAGGAGGTGGTCACAATGAGCTATATATCTCAACACTACTTTTTGGCACCCCAGACTTTTTTTTTTTTATCTCCTGTTTTGCTGAGTCTAACGGTGTTTACAGATTCTGATTCTGAGCTACTGAGCAAAAGTTGGCTACTGGAGCACTATCTATAACTGGTCGTGTTTCACACTCAAGATTCTCTGTATTTTGTAGGTGACTGATATGACAGTTCTGTTTCGACCTTGAAGACTGTGAATTCTGCCCTGACTGTGCTGACCTCTCCGACTCGATCGACTCGATCGTGGATCGCCATTGTAAATTTTACTGTTATTCTCCAGACTTTCAACTTAAGTGTCACCCTCATGGCTTATCCCGAATGCATGTCCCTTCTATTATTTTTTTAGTAGAGGACTCCTTTCTCATATGCTCACTTTTGAAATGCAGGTTTACGAACATGGATGTTTGGATTTTTATTTTTATTTTTACGTTTTTTACAAAGTTGAAGTTTTAACAGTAACCAGGGAATGCTAAGTATAGGAGTATGTACCACCCATAGGCCCTCTAATATACCGACAAGTGACGAACAATAGTGCTCGGACCAATATTTCCAGGCCACTACTCAAGGAGATTCCACGCATACCCTTGAGCACACTACCCGCCTCTGACAATACGGGAGGGTAATCGTCCAGGATGCCGTGTCCCGTAGACTATGAGTAATACAAGGCCGAAGAGCTTCCTAATGGCTAAAAGTTTGTTTAATCCTAGATGGTCTCCCGATATACCCGAAGATACGTGGGAGCTCAAGTCCGTGCGCGAGTTCCGTCTCGAGGCCTGGGTATTGGAGCCTGATCGCCCCTCACTTCACTAGACGCTTTATGGGCTATCTAGCTTAGCCAATAACGACAGATCCTTCGCGATATTTTAAAACCCCGGTACAGGGTTTCTACCTACTCAACTAATAATATATTTTTTTGTTTTTGGTCTGGAAAAAAAAACACTGTATTTTTTTTGGATTTTTTTTTTAATAAGGAAAAACAGAATGGAAAAAACACACGGAATTTATACCTAACAGGCGGATTGGATGGCAAGAATCATTGCAGTTATGCAGCAGTAACTTGGCCCCGGAAAGCGCTCTGATACCACTTGTTAAGATCCCGCTATAAAATAAACTCAAATAACACACTCTCACACAATTGCTTGGAAATAACTCACATAAACATCACATTAATATAACAAAAATTTGCATAAAGAACAATCTCACAATAGGACTGAATCGCAGTGCCTCTTCGAGGGGGCAACCTCCTTCAATACTTCATTAATTTTGCAAAAGATGGTTACATTGGTGCCCTTTCGGGTATTTAAGGAGTTTCCTTCCAAGGTTGGCTTACATGCATAATGCCACCCGGATTACATGCATAATGCCACCCGAATTACATGCATAGTGCCACTTTGAATTACATGCACAATGCCACTCGAATTACATGCACAAGGCCACTCGAATTACATGCATAATGCCACACGAATTACATGCACAATGCCACCTATCTACCATGTGTTACATAAAAAGGGTGCCATTTGTCATGGGCACTACCTAAGCTAAAACTTAGAACATTACAAAATATTAATCATGGGTACTACCCACGTTCACTAGGAATTATTACATCATGGAAGTTATTACATTAAGGGTTAGGATGAGATCCTAACAATCTAGATGACTTCAAGTTAAAAAATGGTAATATTGATATCCTTTGCCTTCAGGAAGTCAAAGTCACTAACTTTATGTTGTCAAGTACTTGCTCCTTTCTCTGGCCTCGAGGCCACACCTTTCATACTATGCATGACATAGGTAAAGGAGGGGTAGTAATTTATCTTTCAAAACCTTATCATTCTAAACTGATCTCTTGGGGTTGTGACCCTTCTAATCATGTTGTTTGGGTTGTGATGGAGATTGATGGCCATCTTCTTGGTGTGCTCAACATCTATGCTCCTAACGATGCCAATGATCATTGTGTGTTGTGGTGGTGGGCGACACTCTCTCTTCCCCTATTGTTTGGTTGCTCTGTGGGGACTTCAATATGATCGAATTCCCACATGATAAAGTGGGTATTCTTCCCATGAGGTGGGCCACAAGGGAAAGAGAAGCATGGCTTTTCATGAAAGAAAAGTTGGGGCTCTCTGACCCCAATAGTTGCTTTTTACCCTCTTCATTCCTAGCTAGTGCTTGGTTCACATGGTCTAACAATCAACAAGGTGAGAATCGTGTTTTGAAAATATTGGATAGAGCCATGCTCTCAGATTCTGATATTTTCTCCTTCGAGTGGCCCTCATCTTCTTCTCCCTTTATCTTTGTCCATCTTGAGCTCTGCTTGTCTGACCATTCCCCCATTTCCTTTTCCATCTTGGTTTCTTCTACTCTCCCTCCTCTTTCTCATTCACAATTTTACCTTAATACCTCCATTTTGCACCACCCCATGTTGAGGGCCTATGTTATCAAAATTTGGAACCTTGTCCCCAGATCGAAAGGGGCCTCAGGATGGATTGAATGGTGGAATGCTGCTATCCAACGCACTGCCCACTTCCTACGCTCGCTTGGGCATAATATTGCTAAGTTTCATCATCGCTCCAATGTTGCTCTTAAGTGGGAGTTGGAAGTGACCTCTTCTCAACTTCAATCCAATCCTTTCAATGAGGAGCTTCAGAGGCACCTCGCTATGGTTAAACACCAACTTCTTATGGTAGAGCACTATGATGCCAAAGGAGCTCAAATCAAGGCGAGGTTGCACTAGCTCAAATTTGGAGATAGGGTTACCAAGGAGTTCTTTCAATGCTTGCATCCTTGTAATCAATTTTTGGGTATTAAAGCCCTTAACATTAATGGAGAGCATGTTTCTAATCTTCCTAGTATTCTCTCTACTTTTGAAGAGCATTACCAGTCTGTGTTTGTGGCTCAGGCCCGCTCCCCACAACATGACCAGGCCCTTAAATCCTACCTTTTTGTGGTCCCAAAATGACTTTTTGAGTCTCAAAGAGTTGCCTGTGAAAAGGCCCTCTCTTTGAAGGATCTGGAGGAAGATCTTTCTCAGATGGCCAATGATAAATCCCTTGGTCTCGATGGCTTCCCTTGTGAATTCTACAAATCCCTTTGGGACACTGTAGGGCCTGATCTTCTCAAAGTCTATCAGGAGGTCTTCTCTAAGGGTTCTTTGGGCCCTAGTATTAATCAAGGGATTATTAAATTTATCCCCAAGGCTGGTGATCCTAAAATCATCACCAATTGGAGACCTATTACTCTCCTTAATGTCTCTTATAAGATCATTGCCAAAGCCCTGGATTTACGCATCCGCCATCTCCTTCCTATTATCGTGCACCTAGAGCAAACTAGCTTCATTCGGGGTAGATTCATCCTTGACAATATTATTGCTGTCTGGGAAGGTATGGAGTGGGCTCACAATTCTAACCAACAATCTGTGTTCATCAAAATTGACTTTGAGAAATCTTATGATAGGATTGATTGGTCCTTCATTCTAGCCATGCTTAAAGCTCTTGGTTTTGGGCCCTGCTTCATTAGTTCTGTGGAAATATTGTTTGTTGAGGCTTCGATTATTTTATCCATTAACAGACACAAGTCCTCAGCCATTGGTCTCTTTCGATCCATTAGACAAGGTTACCCATTAGCTCCTTCCATTTATGTCCTTGCTACTGAAGGGTTTGGCTATTTACTAGCTCACCACGCTGCTCAGGGTTCTATTCGAGGAATTTCTCTCCCTGGAGGTGAGACTCAATTGATCAATGGTCATTTTGTTGATGACTCTTTCCTCACTCTTATTGAGGAAGAAGGTGTCATTCAACAAGCGCTTGCTTGCCTGGACACTTTTTGTCTGGCTTCTGGATCCTCCATTCAATGGAGAAAGACCCAATGTTATAGGCAGTCTCTCGACCCAATGCCCCACTAGCTTAATCAATATCAATGGAAGATCATCCAAGAGGGGAAATTTTTTTATTTTTTAGGCATTCCTTTTGCCTTTAACGGGTCGTTGCCAGAGTTATGGAAGTATGTTGTTAACAGGGTGGAACAAAAACTTACCTACTGGTCCACCAAGAAACTCTCCCTTGCTGGTAAATTTCAAATTTGCACTAAAGTCCTTGTGGCCACCCATGTTTATTATTCTTCCTGTTGGGTCCCATCCAAAAATTGCTATAAGAAGCTTGATAAGCTTCTGCGAGACTTCTTATGGTCCTCCTCCAATAATGCTTTAGGATTCCACCATGTTTCCTGGGAGTATTGTTGTCTTCCCATAAGCCATGGTGGACTTGGCATTCTCAATACCCAACATCAAGGTTGGGCCCTTTGTGTTAAGTGGGTCATCAGAGCCCTCATAGGTAATGAGGCCTAGAAGATTCTCATCCGACACTATATTAGTGAAGGTTCCCCTTTTGGGCGTAAGAGTTGGAAGGGCATGGGGTTCCCTTCCCTCCTTGTTGCCCCTATGTCTATCAAAGTGTCAGGATCCTTCGTCATTAGGAGCATTTGGAAATCCTGGGAGAGTGTTAAGCCTTGGCTTAGATGGAATGGCCAGAGCTTTTGGCATGGCCTCTCCATCAACCAAATGAATGTTTGGTGGTCACCTATTATCACCTACCAAGGTTCCTCGCTTGCACAGGTTCCCTGGGTTCATGCGTTGAGATTCTTTCGCAAAGGTGTGTGATGCATCATTGATTTATTTTCTCATCCTACCAGGGATTGGCTCCCTTGGGATGATTTTAGAGCTAAATTTGGGCTTAATCACTCTGACAAGGATACCTTTGAGGTTGTCAAGGTTGCTCTCCCTAACTCCATGTTACACAAGATTTTTGTGCTTTCACAACGACCTTGGTGGAAGGACTGGAAGTGGTATCCAAACACTCCATTACGAAATTATAAGGCCCGATTGGGGTATGGATGGCTCTCTCCTTGCCTCCCCATGATTGATAAGCTCAATCAATGGTGGAAGGTCTCCTCCCCTCGACCTGTTTGGTTGCGCAGGTTCTAGACCGCTTGGGCTCCTTTCTTGGAGCCCAAAATTTCTTGTTTTGCATGGAGTCTTTTGCACCAAGGGCTTCCTGTTGGGGAGCGTCTACAAAATTTAGGCATCCCCAACCCTTCTTGCCCTTTCTGTCTTCAATATGAAGACTTTGTCCATATTTTTTGGGTTTGTGCTCGTGCTCATTCCCTTTGGGAGTGGTTTTTTTCCTTTTTAGACCCTATTCCTTTGCCATGTTTGAGTGGAAGCATATCATTTTGGGAGACCCCCTACCATTACCGACTATTTTTTTGAAGTGTGGCACTTGTTTCATATGGCGACCATGTTCAGTATATGGAGAGCTAGAAATGATTGTATCTTTGGTAAGTGTTCTTCCTCTTTGCACATCTCTGCTTTTGAGAAGTCTAATATTATTTCATCTGTGTATTTTTAGATTATAGTTCAGGCCAATAAGGTGGCCATGGAGCTCACTCATCTTCAAGAGCTTATTGAACAGTGGGGGAACACACCGTGCTCAGTAATTCAAGATACTCCTCGTAGCAGGTCCAGGTCCAGACAATAGTGTCGCTCGCTCCCAAACTGCACTCCTATCCCAGCTCAAGGTGCTTACAGAGATGGTCATGGCTACATGACTATTCCTCTCTCCCCCAACTCCTCGACTTGATGCCTAGGACAACTTAAGAGTTTATGGCTGGGTTTATGTTCCCGACACTTCTGGATAGGGGAGGGACTCATTGTCAAAGTCTCTGGGTGGGAATCAGGGGTGGCTAAGCCTCATCATTTTGTAATCAGTTTATTTTGTTGTCCATCAGTTCTGTAAACTGTAAATTGTTCACTTGGGTTCCCGCTCTATTTTTATGGGGATGGTTTTTTTTGGCTGATGGTGTTAGCCACGTGGCATGTTTATCCACCTCTTTTTTTTGTTTGTAAAAATGTATTTTGTTAATTCTTTAATATAATGTTTTTTTACATCAAAAAATTCCACAATAATCCCTTGTATATCCAAAGCACTCTTAATGAAAAACTTCTAGATTGTATAATATTAACACATTTTTTATTAAGGCAAATTTAATAAAAAATCTTCTTCTTGCAGTATAACATATTGATTTAAAATGTATAGCCTTGTTAAGTAATCCTATCGTTGACACTAATTTTAATTTGAAGTCAAAAAAATATTTTATATATAATATTTTAAATATTATATATAATAATTTATTGTATTTGTTTAAAAGTAAATAAAAATAAATGTTAATTAAAAATAATCTTATGGTGTTAAAATATATATATATATATATATATTTTTTTTTTTTTGTATTTGTTTAAAAAGTAAATAAAAATAAATGAAAAAAGGTAGAGTAATCTTTTATTGGTTATATGAGATTGAAATAGGTATTACCTATGTTACATCATCATTACACAGGTATAACAACAAAGCTTGGATATTATTCATGTATCACTTATCAAGATTTAAACCTCAAACCTTAGTCTACTTAATAATAAAAAAAAATTAATTGATTGAACTAATATAACTTAGATAAAAAAGATAAAGTAATTTTTAAAATCTATCTAACTATGTTCATAAAAAATAAGTATTAAAATAAACGAAATTCTAACATACCACTTGAAATAAACAACATGTATCATAACATCCCACATGCCGCGACAGATGAAGAGTCCGGCTTTACTTTTAAGCTTCTACCCCATTCCGCAACATATATTTATTCAATCGCTGAAATAATTACAGAATTAAACAATTAAGGCGAAGAGGTAGAGGTAGTTTGTGTGGGTCTACTGGTCAGCGAAGGACGCATTTTCACAATTTCATTGTCGTGAGCGCCGAGATTTACGGCCAGGAGTCTTGCTTCTAAGAATCGTGCCACTGAATCCTCTATATACTTATTCGCTTCCCTCACATTCATCTTTTTTCCCTAATTCGTCTGGATAACTTTTCAAAGTATAATCTCCATTCAACTGAGCAGCTAGTTGCACCAATTCCTCCTGAAATTCGCTTAGCTTCGCTTCTTCGTTTGCTCCACTCCTCCTTATCTTTGGAGGGTCCGGCAATGTCTCTGAAAATCCAAACAAAACAAATAATTTGAATACTCAGCATTATTCAATGAAAAAGTATGCAGGATTACCTGGACAGTCTGTTCTAGGGCTGGTTCGGCTCTGTACAATGCCATCGAAGGTCGCAGCCCATGCGTCCCTCTATGTCAAGTAATCAGAACTCAGATTGAACATGTTTTTCACCGTTGCAGATATCGAAGAATGTTCATACTGCGATGATGGGTATGGTCCACTTGATCCGTGCACCACTGTAATGGAATGTAATCCAATGTCATATAATGCAATCTAGTAGACTAGTAATCCATCTGCCACAACAAAAAAAACAGACAAAAGAAAAACGGACCTGTTCGTTTATTAATCCAGGGAGAAACCATGATAGTGGGCACGCGGACATCTAACCGGTCAAAATTGAAGAAGAAGGGCTCAGGCCCCACAATATTATCGGGAGAGGGCACGTTGCTCAGGGGTGTGGGAACGTGGTCATAGAAGCCCCCGTGCTCGTCGTAGGTAATGAGGAACAAGTTTTGGTTCCACTGAGGGCTGGATCTCAGGGCCTCGTACACCTCCTTCACAAATTTCTGACCCTCCGACACGTCATGAGAAGGATGGTCATCGTTGGCCGGCAGGATTTTGGTGTCCAGATAACGCTGCTGTACTACCACATAATTGTGCAGCTTCCCTTGCTTGGCATGCACCTTGAAGTCCAAGTCATATGAAGGAAAGTTGGTCACGAATTTGAGCTTCCTAAGATTTCTGTAGAAGAGAGTGGCCGGAATGTTCTGGTAATAGATCCCAAAATTAAGCCCCGACTCATCAATGGACTCGAAGATGGTTTTCTGCGGGTACCCGTCTGCCAAGAGCTTGGGTATGTTGATTGTTTCTCCTTGCGGCGTGGCCGAATGGGCGTACAGCCTGTTGGGCCGAGTGGATGCGGGAACCGACGCAAACAATCTGTCGAAAACAGCGAACTCGCTTACCAGAGTGTTGTAGACGGGCACCGCCTCTGGTCTGAAGCCATTCATCACCGTCTCCGGCATGTTGTCCCCATGTCGAAAAAATTAGAGATTAACCAAACAAATCTTTGAAGACAGCCTTCTTACAGGCAAACATAAACGCAGGCGGAGGCAAAAACAAACAGAGTTTATATTAAACAGGGGATGGGAACAGAACAGAACAGGGGAACGGCTGCTGAGCCTACAAGACCACGAAGGGTCAACCAAATGCTCTGCTGAGCAATACAACTGCGGCATATGCCGCCTGCGGAATACACCGCCCAAATGCAGTAAACACTGCCGAATGCGGATTGGACCGCCGAAGGGCCTGCACTGCTGGTGTGCAGGGAACCTGGGGCTGCTGCCCAGATTACAGAATACAGGGCCCGAAGCTTGCATTTATAGAATGCAGCGAGGCAAAACACACGCAGACAGACAGAAAAACAAGATAGCAAATGATATTATTAAAAACTGGTTACAAGGAGGTTCTGCGCTAAGGAGCAGCAAGAACCATCGAAGGATTACAAAGGGGTTCTGCGCTAAGGAGCAGCAAGAACCATCGAAGCTCTGCTGAGCATAACGAATTTGCAGTGACGCTGCAGAATTGAACCTGCTAAACTGCAGGGAAACTGGGGCTGCTGCCGCCCAAATTGTCCGCAGGAGCAGGCATTTATAGGATGCAGAGGATCTCAGGCTGGCATGGCAGGAATCTCGAGGCCAGCTGGAAGCTTACCGCGCTCACCTACTGCATTAACCCAGCCCATGCTTCTTCTGCCAGATGAAGAGGACGCTCCCAACGGCCAAGAACAGGGAATTTAGATTAAATTAATATTTCCAACACCCCATGGCCGTGGCTTGTTGCACAAATCCGTTCATCGAGCCGGATTTGCAGATGTGTCGTTGGAGCCGAATATTTGTTCCCTTATGGCTTGAAACGAGTGCCCAGGATCCGGATCCACATCCTCTGATTCCTCCTTGAAGAAGACACTCTGGGATTTGGGGTCACTTGTCGAGACAGGATTCCATTCCTGCCCCGTTTACGCAATATAGCGCAAAGTTTACGAGATCTTATACTTCTTCAGAGCATCTAACTCAGGAAGTTAATGGAAAAATACTGAGATCTTATCTTTTTGAGAGCATCTAATTTAATTAAAGTAGCTAGATCTTGTTTTTTTTGAGAGCATCTAATTTAATTAAAGTAGCTAACTGAATCGAAAAATACTAAACCCTTAAACCTTTTCAAATATAAACTAAAGCCCCAAAACCCCACCTCTGAAATGTCCATTTTTAGTTATATTGACACGTACTAATTGTGGCTTCGTGTAACTCAGAGCAAAGATGTTGCTTCGTATAACCCAGAGCAACGATGGATGCTTTGTTCGCACATGGTGGTGGACGACATCTAATGTAATCATAGCAAGCACCTTGCTACTTTTAGAGGCAGCAGCTTATTCTTTGTTTGGATAATTGCTTTATGTCTACTTACACAATAAACATTCATATTTTTCTTTGGATAATTGCTTTATGTCTATTTATGCCATAAATATTCATATTTTTCTGGATAATTGCTTTATGTATAAGTGTACAATAATAATACTCATATTCTAGATGCATGTCTTTATGAGTAAAATACCATGAGCGTTGTCTTTCTGCCTTCTTATTCGCTAAGACTCAAATTTGACCTCTCTTTCTCCATGATTGTCTTTATTATTTGGAATTCTGTGTTCATGTTAATATTTATCTATTTATTAGTTTTTTAATTAAATCATTCAATTTTTTTGGCTGAACAAAGAAACATTTAAATTTAAGAGAAACTAGAAGGAAGAGAAGATAATAAGTTAGTATGCAAAGACAATACAATGGTTAGGTGTTTGGTTTTTGTTTTTGTTTTGTTTTTTTTTTTTTTTTTTTTTTTGGAGATTTAAGTTCAAACGAGACATATTAAGGAGATAGGCAGGTTGGTAGTCGAGTGTTTGTCGATTGGTTGTCCTGGTTCTACTTTTTAGAGGGTCAAGTTTCGTTAACTTTGTTTTACTCAGCAGGTTAGGGTTTGGTTGATAGCAGTCAAATGTTTGTTAGTTGGTTGCCTTGGTTCAATTTTTTAGAAGGTCGGGTCCCATTGATTTTGTTTATCCAACAGATTAAGGTTTATAGTGGCGATGTTTGAGTTTGATTCAGTGTCATGTCCCGCATTGAGCAAAGGTGTTACCGATTCTCCTCTGTATTAAAAAACCCATTCATGGCATCTGAGTTTGATCCACTGTCTTGTTCCATATTGGGCAAAGGTGTTACCCACTCTCCTAAATGTTAAAAAACTCATTGACTTTGTCTTACCTAACAAGGTAGTGTTTATAGGGGTGGCATTGAGTTTGATCTGGTGCCCAAAGGTGTTACCTAGTCTCCTATGTATAAAAAATCTATTGGCTTCGATTAGGGTTTATAAGGTGTTACCGATTCCTATGTGTATTAAAAAAATTTGTTGACTTTATCTTAGCCAATAGGCTAAGGTTTATAGTGACAATGTTCGAGTTGGATCAAGTGTTCAAAGGTGTTACGGATTCCCTATGTATAAAAAAACCCATTGACTTCATCTTACTTAATGGACTAGGGTTTATATTGGTGACGTTTGAGTTCAATTCGGTGTTCTCCCGGATATTGAGCAAATGTGTTACTTGCATAAAAAAATAAAAATATTAAAGGTAGTTTGTTCAACGTTTATTCCCTTATGCATAAAAAAATAAAAACATTAAAGGTAGTTTGTTTAACGTGTTATATTTTTTTGTTGATAACTTGAGTATATATATTTTTATTCTCTTATGTATCAAAAAAATAAAAAATGTTCTCGAACACTCCATCAGTATCGTTAGTGTTTCATTTTAGTGGTTTGAGTTTAAATCATGGAGGAAGGCCTCAAATTATGGTCTCAATTGTGCAACCCATTATACTTTTGGTATTTGTTTGCATCAAATATAAAAATTCTCTATTACTTGCTCTACTGATTTTATTTGGTTTATAAACGGTTCTCACGTGATGGGCATCCTCATAGAGCTCAAAGTCAACAAGAGATCTTATCTTTCTTCAGTTCAAATAATTAATCGAAAAATACTCAGATTAAATAGTTAATCGAAAAATACTTAAAGCATTTGAGTAGAGTAGCTAAACTCATATAACCCATAATATGACAATGTAGTTGGTTTTCACGTGATGGGCATCCTCATAGAATCGTAACATAATATGGCGCAAAGTCTGACGAGATCTTATCCTTCTTCAAAGTATCTAATTCAAGTAGTTAATCAAAAAATATTAGTGACTTAAGAAAGTCAACTAGACTTATTTTTTTTAGAGTATTTAATACGAGTAATAAAAAAAAATACTTAAAACATTAAAATAATTAACTGAATCGATAAATACTCAAACATTATATCCCTATAATAAAACTTTAAACTTTTCAAATATAAACCAAAAACCCCTCTCAAATGTTCATTTTTAGTTATATTGACACGTACTAATTGTAGCTTCGTATAACTCAGAGCAAAGATGTGACTTCGTATAGATCAGAGCAAAGATGTGGCTTCGTATAAATCAGAGCAACGATGGAAGCTTTGTTCGCACATGGTGGTGGACGACACCTAATGTAATCATAGCAAGCACCTTGCTACTTTTAGAGGCAGCAGCTTATTCTTTGTTTGGATAATTGTTTTAGGTCTACTTATACGATAAATATTCATATTTTTTTATAATTGCTTTATGTTTACTTATACCATAAATATTCATATTTTTATAATTGCTTTATGTTTATTTATACGATAAATATTTATTTTTTTTTGAATAATTGCTTTATGTCTACTTATACGACAAATATTCATATTTTTTTGTTTGGATAATTGCTTTATGTATAAGTGTACAATAATATTCATATTCTAGATGCATGACTTTATGAGTAAAATACCATGAGCCTTGTCTTTCTGCCTTATCCGATAAGACTCAAATTTAATTTCTCTTTCTTATCATGATTGAAATTTTGTTCACATTAATATTTATTTATTTATTGATTCTTTAATTAAATTATTCGATTTCTTTTTGCTTATACAACAAAACATGTAAATTTAAGAGAAACTAGGAGGAAGAGAAGATAATAAACTATCCTCAAAAATTTTGTTAAAGAGCCAACATCACTTAAGATAGTCTGCAAAGACAACGGTTAGGTTTTGGTTTTTTTTTGGGAGATCTAAATTCAAATCATGATGTATTAAGGAGATAGGTTGGTTGGTAGTAGTCGAGTCTTTGTTGATTGCCTGTTCTGGTTTTACTTTTTAGAGGGTTGAGTCTCGTTAACTTTTTTTTACTCAGTAGGCTAAGGTTTAAGGAGATAAGTTGCTTGATAGTTGTCAAGTGTTTGTCAATTGATTACAATTTTCTAGAGGGTCGGGTTCCACTAATTTTGTTTATCCAACAGGTTAAGGTATATAGTGGTGATGTTTGAGTTTGATTTAATACGAGCGATGTTTGAGTTTGATTCTTCAATATCTTGCCCCGCATTGAGCAAATGTGGTACAAATTCTCTTGTGTTAAAAAACCTATTCATGGCATCTAAGTTTGATCTAGTGTCTTGGGCCCGTATCAGGCAAAGGTGTTACCCACTCTCTTAGATGTTAAAAAACCTATTGACTTTGTCTTACCTAACAAGCTAGGGTTTATAGTGGTGGCATTGAGTTTAATTTGCTACCCAAAGGTGTTACCTAACCCCCTATGTATAAAAAAATCTATTGACTTCGTCTTATCCAGTCGGTTAAGGTTTATAAGGTGTTACTGATTCCTATGTATATTAAAAATATATGTTGACTTTATTTTAACCAGCAAGCTAAGGTTTATATTGACAACGCGATCGAATATTCAAAGGTGTTACTGATTTTCCTATGTATAAAAAAAGCATTGACTTCATCTTACTCAATGGACTAGGGTTTGTATTGGTGACGTTCGAGTTCAATTCATTGTCTTGTCGCGTATTGAGCAAAGGTGTTACTGATTATTCCCTTATGCATAAAAAAATAAAAATATTAAAAGTAGTATTTTCAACGGTAATATTAAAAATAAAAATATTAAAAGTAGTTTGTTCAACGTGTTATTTTTATTGATAACTTAAGTATTATATTTTTATTCTTTTATGTATAAAAAATAAAAAATTCTCCGAAATACCCCAACTGTATGTCATTAGTGTTTCATTTTAGTGACTTGATGAGGTCTCTAGGAGTGTGGCCCCAATTGTACTTAGCATTACTCACTGGACTACGGTTTATATTGGTGACGTTCAAGTTCAATTTGATGTCCTGCAGCAAAGTTGTTACTGATTATTCCCTTATGCACAAAAAAGGAAAACATTAAAGGTAGTTTGTTCAACGTGTTACTTTTTTTTTATTGATAACTTGAGTATATATATTTTTATTCTCTTAGGTATCAAAAAATAAAAAATGTTCTTACGGGAAAATCACAATGTCATCGGTGTTTCATTTCACTGATTTGAGTTCAAATCATTAAGGAAGGCCTCCAAAAGTGTGGTCCTAATTGTGCAACCCATTGCACTTAGCATTACTAAAAAAAAATGTTATTTTTTTAATTTATAACTAAAGTATATTTAATAAATATTAAATTTAATATAGGTAAATTCATATACAACATATTGAAAATTAAATTTGGGTTGATATATACTTTAAATAAAAGGTTTAAGGATTGAATCTAATAGAGGTAGGTCATACATCACATATTGATAAGTAAAGTTTAGTTGAATAAATACATACCAAGTATATATATCATTTCATATGGCCTATCAGTTTATAGCATTACAATTTATTTTATTTATTTTTTCAATTATTACTTTTAGTAAGTTATGTGTGGTTTTTACTTGAGGCCATTGTTATTAAAATAAAAAATATTATATTTGTTATTGGTTACATAAGAGAGTTGGTCACATCCACATTATTTTTAGTAGCTGACAAGCATAGGGTTTAAACCATAAGGATCGCTCCCACCAAATCTATTTTACCTTGTTATTATTGACTGACGTAGAGGAGACTATTGCTCGCTCAGGATTTATATCATCATCGTCGATCTCGAGTGCACTCAAAGGACTCGGATCAGACTACTACCTTTATAAATAGGTTGCACCCGAGGTTTGAACTTGGGTGTTTTCTTGGTAAGCGACCGGTCAGGCAAGCACTTACCAATCCACCTAGCCCTCAAGGGCTAAAAAACTTTTAGGTTAGAAAGAAACCTCGAGAGTCGCTCTTGGATGGTCGATAATGTCATTCCATATGGGTATACCACTATCTAGAGGAAAGCCACAAGAGATTTTTTTGTGCCCCCTTTGCATCACTGAGGTTCGTATTGTGGACCTCCCATTCAACGAGGTCAAGCTTGCCTTCTCTACTTGTGTTACAAAGGCAAACAACAAATATTACATTATTCTCATGATGTTGTTATCATGTTAGTTAAATCATATTAGTCCTTGCGAGATATTGTAATAATATGGCTTTGGGCTCTCATCTGGGAGACCCAAGTTTAAACTAGTGTGTTTAAAAAAAAAAATTATCCATATTCCACACGTCTTTTTATTATAGATTCTTTTATTTATCCTTCTATAAAAGATATTAAAAAAAATCTATCTCATGATGCTTTGAACCAAGCTCACTTATTACTTTAATAGGCAAAAAATGTTATCCATGGAATGTACTACTACCTTAGTTTTTTAAACACACTCACACACTTAGGTCTCTCAAATGAGATACCAAAGCCATACTATGACAGTGTCCCATTTTTATTTTTTTAATTCACTAGGGGGTTGTCAAATGGGTAAAAGATGATGTTCTTCAAAATTTGGATAATTTCCTTCCAAGTCATGGCAAGGTTTTGACTTTGTTGTTTTTCTATGATTAAAATTTTTGCTAAACCTATGAGTTTGACTGTGGTAAAAGTAACTTGTTCATATGCAGGGACTTCTGCATAGGAGAACCAAGTCTTCAAATCTAGAATCCAAGTAGATAAAATATCCAGATTCCTTGATCCAGCATAAAATTTGACCTCACATTTTTCCTTGTTGGCAAATTTATTGTTATATATCTTGACATTAGAAGGGGCTAATTGTACAGTGATTTCGTTCACTTTATCCACCAATGCATATATTGTAGTGGTAATATTTGCCATGTTTGTTTGGAGGTCATAAGTCATTTGATATCTTGTCTATGCTAGACTAGGAGGATTCTAAGGTTGCAATAACTATCTAGGCAATTATTAGGAACAATTTGTGAAATTCCTAATGCAACAATTGGCCTAGATTACAAAAATATTTCCTTCCAAATTACAAAAAGGGGGCAAAAATTTAGTGCTTTACAAAGTTGCATCAATTTGTGCAATTTTCAATAATTTACCCTTCAATTTGAAGTGGTATTAAAAAAATTAACACTTAATGAAAAATTCAACCCTTAATTTACAAATATAGAGAATTTATGGAGGTAAAAATTGATAAATTTTGCAAAAAGAATATTGAAAGGTTTTACAAAAAATTATTTTCACCTTCAAAAATTTGTGGGTCAACGCACCAAGTCAACTGCACGCTCAAATTTTCATTGGTCAACTGCAAAGTCAACAGTCCAATCAACTATGTGCATAGGTCAATGGTCCAACAAAGTTAACCATAGAGGTCAACCTATCCTCGGAAGCAACACTAATCAACAGGCAGGGGACATAATAAACTATCTTCGGACCACGCGTAAGCGCGGCCTAGCATGACCACCATAAGGTGGTCATAATCTTGTAGGTGTGCACGCACATTTAAAACCCAATCAAGCTGGAGCACACCCGATGTGGGACTAATAATCCCACAAAAAAACTTGTTGCATTTCCTACTTTCGAAAACATGTGTCCTACCAAAAAATTGAGAGGTCCACTGGAAAAATGGTAAATTCTTACCAAAAACATCAGGATTATCAGGAATCATTTAGCAACGATAAAAAAATATCAAAAATATGTAAAATTCATCGAAATATTGATTTTACGCTGAAAAGCTATTGTATTTGCAAAACCGTGTCGAAAAACACCAATAAGGTAAAAACCCGTCACATGTCTGCCTGTGGATGGTTGATAAGATTCTTGATAAGAGGTTGAAGTGATGCCACATGTCACTTCGTAATTAGGGTAGGCTTTAGGATTATGAATCGTGTGTTCTGATTGGTAAAATTTAAAACCTTATGAGGGTTTTAATTTTTTTGTCTTGTGTCAAATTTTTATGGTAGCATTGCAAATTTATGGTTGCTTATGATCCATGTGATCAACCTATACCTGATCGTGTTGCAATAATAAGGGTACATCCATCCTACATTGTGATGATGTCGAGGTAGAAAGATTTTTTTATAAGGGGTGAGACTGGGTAGAGGGACTATGATAAGTCATCAGGTGTGTTGTGATTGCCTATCAATGGGCGAATAGTGGTCAGGAGAAAGGGGTCATAATGGGTAATAAAATGAGTAATAAGGGTGAAGAGGAGGGTGAAAGAGGAAATAAGGATATATGAGGGTAGTGGATTAGAGAGGGGTGGTCAGGGGTTGTCCAAGCCTCTACCGATTGGTGGGATGGTCGGATTGACAAGATGGTTGACCAAAAAAAGGGAAGAGGGGAAGGAAAAAAATGGGGGTAAATGGGGTAATTATCAAACTTTCATCACCTCAAAAGAGCCCTCGAGATATCTTTTAATGCCTCCAAAATTCACACAATTCTCCAAATATGTGTACCATTTAGTTGATATACGCCTGTCTTGGCAAGGAGTGCCAATGCCTCCTCTTGGCCAAAAATTGAACAATATCTTGCTACAATTAAATTAAACCAACAACACTAGATCCTTCATTCTAAAACCTTGATCTATAATTCGTCAAATATTATTGCCTTCCTCAAGGTAATAAGGTTACCCTCTAATGCTTCTCTTAGGGGTATTTTGTGTAGGGGTAATTTCACACCCTCTGCCACCTCAGGAACTTCATAAAATGGATGTTATAGGTTGTTCCAAGCCAATTCCTCGCAACACCTAGCCTATGAACTGATGCAATGAATTTTGCACCCTACCTAGCCTATCCAATACATCGTACAATGTTGACTATTGGTCATGAATTAGATTATAATTTTAATGCCCCCCATAATCTAAACTAAAGGGCCAAGGAAATAAGATACTAGTAACCATAATATCATCTCCATAAAGGATGCCCTAGTGGGCCTCCATATTTTGAGATATACTTATTTGGATCCTCCCCATCATTTGAAATATGTTGCTACAAATAATATTTCTTATACAAGAGTCTTCTTAGGCTTGGTTGTAGTCACAACTACCACTATTATATATCCCCACACATATACAAAAAATACTTATGCTAAGACTCCAAACAAAGAATGAGAGTTAAAATTACCACCTCTTTGAAAGATAAGCTCTTTCAATATTCTATTATTGTGTGAGGTATCTATTAAAATTACAACTTTCCCATTCACAATAGACATTACCCTATTTGAAGACTTCCTCTTGCTCATGGGCCACCTAATTTTAGTCACCAAAATAGGCTTTACATGAACCTACTTAAAAGAACAATTGTAACAAAAGCATATCATGAATACTTTTCTTGAAAGCCTTAAAATGACTCCAAAAATGTTGTAACTATCACAAATCTATCTATATCTCCCAAAAATCCAAGCCACAAATTTTGATTGCATAGAAATGAAGAGCAAAAGGCCCCAATAAACTAAATCTAGAAAAATAATAAATTCAAAATCAAAGGTAAAAAGAAGAAGAAGATAAGAGATACACACATAATACGGTATTTCACTTGAAAAATCCTTACAAAAAAAAACCTAGCACAATAATTTATCCTTATTGTATAAACTTAACTGTCTTCAATACAATAATGGTCATCTCTCATCTCTATTTAAACCTTGATATAAGTGCAATTAAATAACAACATAAGAATAAATTTTAAAATACCATGGGTTCAAATATTTAACCCTAAATAGCCTATATGGGTCTAAAAATAGCTTAAGAAACCCTAAAACTCTTGAACATCCACAAGGATACATGGAGAGTGTCTAGTAACTTTTAGAGTTAACCCTGCCAGAATAACATGGAAAATATTCAACATATTTTCAACATTCTCCCACTTGTTGAATACTTTCCATAGGGGCCAAAAACTACCATTGTCAACTGTTAAGGGCAACCATACCCATAAATCTTCTACATTAAGAAATTTTTTTAGTAGGTACAACCTTTGTTAATGAATCCACAACATTATTATTTGTATCAATTTTATCCAGCATCACCTAATTCCCTTCAACCATATCTCTCATAAAATAGTACTTGATATCAATATGTTTTGATCGGTCATGAAAACCAAGATTGTTGACCAAAAATATTGCACTCTATCTATCACTGTCAATTATTTGATGTCTTGACTAATCAATTTCATCAACACTTCTTTGCATGGCATATTGTTCAATCAAGAGATTGAGCAGACCCTAATAACAATGACCAACAAAGTATCCAATATAGAGGAATTTCAAGCTTGAATCATCATAACAAGGTATCAAAAGCTATTGACTATCATTTTCATGGATCAAGAAACCATATTGAATAAAATATGGGACATGCTTAACAAGGATAAGTTTATGCAAGAATGCATGACCCAAATCTACACTTTAGTCATGGCAATCACTAGCCTAACGAACCCCATAGAATCCATGATTCAAAAGGGTCTGCCCTTACCGTGGATGACCAATGAAGGCTCTTGTCAAAGTAAGAATATTTGTAGGTGATGTTGTAGAAATATAAAATATTAAGTTTTTAGAAGTAGCTATAACTCCTTACCATCAAATATGCCATGAAATCCATCAAGTCCTTAGTAGATTTCTAGGTTTGGACACAAGAGGTCATGCACATAATAGGGGTCTTCTCACATAGTAAAACAATTAATCTCTAGAGGTGATTTTATCAGTCTTAAGAGGTAATATTGCAATACAAAGAGGAGTGGGAGTAACTAATGTCCCAAATGAGCAAGTTGCTCCACAATAGCTCCCCTACTCCTTTTTTGGCTTAGTTCTATTTTTCTCTTTTGCCTACTTTTTCTTTTGTGCTATATTTTGGGTTCTATTTTTTATCCCATGTTTATGGGCAAGAAAATTCATTTGTATTCATCATCTTTGATAATTCAAAGATCCCTTGGGAGCCTCTATTACTATAGGGAAGTTTCCCTACACTCTACTTTGATCAAAGTAACATCTACTCAAAAGTGGTACCATTAGAAAGGTGTCAAAAGGCACAATCCATTTACAGTTGGAAGGGCAGGCATTGGATCCATGGTACAAGGAAAAGTGGATAAGCTTTAAGCTACACTAATCATTATATTCTTAATCAATGATCGATGCTCTTTTTATACCTAAAGCAGAAGGTCATAATCATCAAACCTATGTTAACCATTAGATATTTAATCAATGGTGATTGCTCTCTTTTTTCCTAAAGAAGGCAATCAAGGGACACTAAAGCTCATAAAACCTTGATCTTCCATCTGATGACCTACACTTCTCCCTTTGATGAAGGTCCATCTAAGAAGGTAGAGTTCGTACCTCATCCAGGCACCAAAAATGTGGTAATAATTGAAGAGGAGGCAAAGGAAACACTTGGAAGAAATTAAAAAAGGCCCACCATTAGCCAAAAAGGAGTCTCACCTTAGCAAGGATATCTCACAATTGTTCATGAGATAAGGGAGACAACACAAGGAGCAATTGGATAAATACATGCCATTAGCCACCAAAGTTGAATTTTGTGGCCCAACCTATCATAGTTACCCATTTGGTAGCTACACCAACCTCCCACCACATGGGAAAACCTATCATACTAGCCTACACCAATCAAAGAAACTATACCAAAAACATTAGCAGATAATACTTCTTACAAATCAGACAAAGGCCTAGGAGAGCTTTGATGTCCAAAGCCTCAAACTAGATAATAATTAAAGGTACAACAACCCTTTGAGCACTATAATAAGAGGTGATGGTAGTGACATATTTTCATTTGAGGGACTATAATTCATTTGCATTAATGGTCATGGGTCTAGAGACCTTGAGAAAACTAAATAAACTACATATATTCCTTAAGAATACAACATGTTTTACTTTTTTAAAAATTGGGATACTTCTTTAGTTGTATTTGGTTACTTCCACATTTTTCTCTAGTATTTGGTGTTTGCTCTCTAAGCTATTGCTCTAGGATATGGCTTTTCAGGTTTCTACTCTAAGCTCCAAATCTCTTTATCTCCTACTCTAAGATCCAATTATCCTTATCTCCTACTCTAAGATCCAACTCTCCTTATCTTCTACTCTAAGCTTCAACTCTCCTTATCTCCTACTCTAAGATACAACTCTCATTAGCTCATTTTCTAGGATCTATATCTTTAATATCTAGCCATAGGCTTCAACTTCTTCAAGCTCTTATAACCTTTGGCTATAAGGCATAGTCATTGGATCTTTCAAACTAGCCTAGACTTGAACAAATTTTTCTTTATGTTGTTTATGATCTTCATCTGTGTTTAATTTAGATTAAAATATTTATTATAGAATTAGAATATGAACAACCATGGTCACTTTATCTTTTTGAGTGCATTCAAAGAGTTTATTTTATTTTCAACTAATATATAAATCATTTTTCTATGTTTGGTTGAATAATGAATGTAGTTTTTTAAATAATTGAGAACAACCAATCTACTTCAAATTACACATTTTCATAAGATACGTACGGATTTTTTGGGGTCCACCCCATTAAAATATTACATTTATTGTTAGATGAGTTAGACCATATCCACCCTATCTTTCTATGGAGTATATTTTTCATTATTATAAAAATGTTGTGTTTCCTCTATCAACTCGTTGATATTATTTTCATTACAAGAGAATTTCCTTTAATTATTTACCTTTTAAAATTTTAATTTCACCAAGATGAATATCAACAACATGATTAACTAAATTATCTATTTTCCTATTTTCTTCTCTATAGATCCAACACTATTTTATGGACATCAAAATAAATTCTATTGTTCATTGAATCCTTACGTCCAATTTTCTTGATACCATTAATAATAATTTATAAATCCCCTTCAATTAAAATAAATATTAGTCCTTTTAGAATTTCCATAAGATCTTTGAACTAATGAGGAGAATTTTACATTTATTATTCCAAAAATCACCATTTTGTCAAATTTCCTCATATTTTCTTCTGAAGCACCATCATTTTTTTTGGATAAACACATTTCTATGTTATCATCAATATCATATCATTTGTTTTAACTCTATTATTATAGGTAATATTCAAATCATGTAGGCAAGTGAGTAGCACCTCTTTTTCACACTTGATATACTTCCTATAATGAGCACCATGCCTGTAAACATAGTGCATAAGAGACAATGATACAAATTTCTAAATGAGCAGATCAGTGGAGAGCCTAGCTAAGCAGATCAGTGGATAGCCTAGCTGAGCAGATCAGTGGAGAGCCTAGCTGAGCAGATCAGTGGATCCCACCTGAGCAGATCAGGACAGCCTAGCTTTGAGCAAATCAAAGTAATCATTTGTATTGGGATAAAGATCCCTATTTCTTTATGAAATATTATAATGATATTATCTTGTGGACTACCCCACATTGGGGGAACCACGTTAAATCTTGTGTCTCAATTGTATGTGGTGATTTGTGCACTTGCTTACTATTTCTATCTATGTTATTAATGCACACTGCTATATTTGGTTATTGCAATTGATGACACTAATTGATATTGGTTTGAAAGAAAGTAAAAATTGGGCGTTAAACTATTCACCCCCCTCTTAGTATAAGCTTGTGTTCTTCAATTGGTATCAGATCGGGTTCCTTCGAAAAGGCTAACAGCTTGAGGGCAAATTCTATCAAAACACAGATGGCTTCACATAATGGATCATCTACAAGTAAGGCTCCATTATTTAATGGTAACAATTACACTTTTTGGAGCATGAGAATGAAGAACTATTTGATATGACAAGGATATGAGGTATGGCATATGGTTGCAAAAGAGTATAAGGTTGAAGGTGATCCCGAGATAGATAAGACTATCAGGAAATTGGTTGAGATCAATGTAAAGGCAATGAATTGTATTCTAAGTGGGCTACGTGAGACATATTTTGCAAAGGTCATGGTATGTAATTCAGCTAATGAAATGTGGACCAAGTTGCAGAATACCTATGAAGGATATTCTAAGGTAAAGTTGGTAAAACTACAAACTCATAGAAAAAGATTCGAAGAATTGAAAATGTAAGATTCTGAAGATATTACAAAGTTCTTGCTTCGAGTTGATGAGATTGCTAACACCATGAGAGGCCTAGGATTTGAGATGAAAGAATCATATGTTACTCAAAAGGTTTTGAGATCACTTCCCATGAAGTATGATGCAAAGGTTTTAGCGATAATAGAAACAATGGATATCGACAAGCTGACGATGGAAGAACTACAAGGAACTATCATAGCTTATGAGATGAGGATAGATAAGCATCAGGCTCCAATGAAAGAAATTGCATTCAAGGCTTCAGAGAAAAAGAAAGGGAAATATCCAGAGACATATAGAGATTCATATAATGATGAGGAATCTAACTTCATCAAAAAGAAAAAGGACTCAAGGAATTACAGGGATATGAAGAAATTCAAATGCTACAAGTGTGGTGATTATGGTCACTATGCAAACAAGTGTCCACATGAAGAAAATAGTGATGATGAAAAATAAGGTCACAAAAGAAAATAATAAGGAAAGCATAAGAATGACAAAGATGACATGTACAATCAAAGCAAGCATGAGAAGAAGAAAAGTTTTCGTAAGACAAAGAAAACTTTCTACATTGAAGAAGCAAATGATAGCTCAGATCACAGCGATAGAGACAAGTCAGATGATGAAAATGAAGAACATTTATTCTTAGGAATAGAAGGTGAAAGAGAACAATGCTTTGTGTGTGGTCAAAGAGATCACATATCAGGATATTGCAATGGCTTCAGTGATAGTGAAGATGAAATGACACATCAAGGAAACAGGAATGGTCAAAGAATTCGTGAGATTTTGTCTACTATAGAAGATGATAATGATCTCAGTGATAGTAAATATGAATAAGTCTCACTTTTGGTAAAATAAAAAGAAGAGGATGAGCCAAGAAAACAAAAATCAGAAGTCAAAAGGCTAAATGAAGAAATCAGGAATCTTGAAAGCAAGATTCGAACAGATGTCAAAATCAAAGAAGAACTACTTCAGAAAATCAGTGATCTAAGATATGAGCTTCAAGATGCAAAAAGGATAGAGGAAAGGATGAATGAAGAACTAAGGGTAATTACGGAAATACATGACACATTATATGAAAAGGTTCAAAAATGAGTGGAAACATATTTTAAGGTTGTATCTCATTTCCAAGAAAAGTCACACTCAAAATGAAAGGAAGTTCTAAAATATGAAAGCAAGGAAGCACCTAAGATTCGTGAAGAAAGTTCCAAAGCTCCTATGGCTCCAAATATCCAGTTTGGATCTTTTTTTTGAGATAGGTGAATCAAGTTTAAGAGGTGAAGAAATTATTGAATAAGAAAGTAAGGAAGAAGTTAAGGAAGAAGATTTGGATACCACAAAGAAGGATCAAGGATACAATGCATAAGTCAAAGATGATCACAAGGATAAAGGTCAAGAAAGGTATGAGGAACCAAGGGCTTTTAAAGGACATTGTTTTTCTTGTAATGGATTTGAACACAGGTCTATACATTGCAGGGTCTATGGATCAAAGAAAAATTTTGATTTCACTAGAAGGATATTCAAAGGAATAAGATATGGTTTTCAGGAACATTACTTCTTATGCAATAGGATTTGTCATAGAGATTCTCAGTATAAAGGAAATGAGCAATATGGTTTTTATTATAGAGCTACACAATTCAGAGGTCATGGTCAAAATGATTATGGAAACAGAGCTTCACAATACAGGGTTCACGAAAGGAATGGCTATGGAAATGATTTCAAGAAATAATTCAGGATATGGGCACCATCCAAAGGCTACAATATCAAGTGTTTTAATTGTAATAACTTTGAACATATTGCAAGATTGTGTAGGACCCAATTCCAAATAGGTTCAAGGCAAGAGTTCAAGCGAAGGTCAAACAGGTTCAAGACAAGAAGATGAAGTAACTCATCAAGAAAAGGATATCAAAAATATGTGGAAGGAATTTGAAAAAGGAAAGGAACAATGTAATATGGGAGTAAATGTACTTCCATCCCAAAATTAATCACCTCAAGAGAGAAGGTGGTATGGGGGCTAAGCTTAAGAGTCATATCTTTTAGCCCCATAGGTGTCCCTTTTGCCATTGATGTCAAAGGGGGAGAGTTTTTAGTAAGGGGGGGAGAATTGAGATAGGGGGAACAGCCTCCAAAGAGAACATTGAGATATGGGGAGCAGCCTCCATAGAGAGTATTGAGTCAGGGAGAACAACTTTGATTTTCAGAAATGGCTTTTATAGTGATTGTGGTGATTTGCATTAGAGGTGTTGCCATCAATGACAAAGGAGGAGATTGTTGGCAATTAGAGTATTTTTGTGTTGTCATTGATGTCACATGGATCACATTGAGTTTTGGTGGCAAAATCACTTCATAAAAAATTATCTATGATATTTTGGAGAGCAAGGATATATACAAGATTTTATGGCATAAGAGGCATATAATATTTAATTTTTTAAATATTAGATTAATGGTTTTTATTAAAACCAATGTTAAAGGTTTTAATTAAAACCATTGGAAAGGGTTTTTCATTAAAACCACTATGCTAAGACTTATCCAAATTATGATGGATGAAAAGGTTTTCCAATAAAACCTAGGTGCAAAAAGTTTCATGACGAAATTCAAAATAATGAAGGAGATATCCCAATTCAAAGTTAAGAGGTGAATTATTAAATTTTTATTTAATAATTCTAAGGTCTAAAGTTGAATTACATTATCCGTCGACATGCAAAGGTTAGGGAGATTAATAAATATTCATCGACATCATTCGAAGGATGGAGGTGCATATAAATAAAAGGTGAAAAACCTTTGTTTATTAAAGACTTGACATAGCGCATGAGAGAGAGTCGTCAAAAGGGGAGCAGGGAAGAAAGAAGGACAAATAACTTTCAATTTGAGAGCAAGGTCAAGTAAATAGTGCAAGAAAGTGACGTCATAGAGGACTCCTTAGCACAGTTGGCAGCGCACAAACTTTGCACAAGGCAGGTTCGATGTTCGAATCCCGCCAGGGGCAAAGTATTTTGTTGAGAAAGGTAATTCGGGTTTTTAGATTCAAAGCGTAGGACAAGCTGGGTGTTTGGGATTAAAATCCCAATGTGGCCTAGAGCCCACGTGGTAAGCGCTTCACAGCGCTAAGCGAGAGGAACGGAGTTCGACTCCCGTGAAGGTGTGAAGGCGCATTAATTTTGGTAAGGTATTTTGGCAAGATGATTTCGAAGGTTACGAAGGCAACAAATTTCATATAAAGGTATTTAACTCCAGCACATGGTAATATTTATTATTACCAAATTTTTGGTTAAAATTATTTCTGTGATAACTAGGGAGTCATAAGGAGTTTGGGGAAATAAATGCTTGTTGTATGTGTTAATGTGCTTAGGGAGTTATAAGGTGTAGAATTAAATATTTGTTATTGATGTGTGTGATTAGGGAGATATAATGTGTGGAATAAATATTTGTGATTGTTGTATGTGGAGTTATAAGGTGTGGAATTAAAAACAAAAGCAAAGGTGCTTGTTGTATATGTTAGTGAAATTATGGAGTCATAAGGTTGAAAAGTGTTGAACTTGTTATATGTCCTAGTGCATGATTTAATTATGAAATTAAACTAGGAACTTGAAACCTAGTTAATTGCTACCTTGAGTTAGAAGACATGCACATGAGTTAGGGTTTGAAGTTGAAGACAAATTGCTTGATTATGTGCCTTAGCTATTGAGAGGAAGTGGATGGATTAGAAAATAAATTTTATGGATAAAATTGATGCTTGAGTTTCATGATTGCTTTAGTGGAGTTCATTGAGAGTATTGCCATTATTGAGGAGATCTTTGCTATTGCCTTGAGAAGCATATTGTTGGTTACTTGTTGAGTACATTGCCATTAGTTGAGACCATTGAGGAGATCATTTTCTAGTCACTTGTGGATACATTTGTCTTTCATTTTGAGGAGATCATTGTTGGCTATTTGAGAGCTCTTTGCTTGAGAGAGTTGTGCTTGTTTCTTGAGAGCTTATTGATATTGCATGAGGAAGATATTATTGAGAACCTATTGCTATCACTTTTGGAGATTTTCCTTGGTTGGTTGAAGTCCTCATTATTATTGCTTGGAGAGGTTTTTATTAGAGAGCTCATTTGCCATACATTTTAGAGTATATTGTTAAGTATTGTTGTCATCCATTTGAGAGTACATAGTTGAGCATTGTTGTCATCCATTTGAGATATCATTTGTCATACATTGTTGAGATCATTGTGGATAATTGTTGTCATCTATTGAAGAGTACATTTGCCATTCATTGTTGAGCACATTGTTGAGTACTATCATAATTCATTTATTATCCATTGTTGAGTTCATAATTGAGCCTTCCATTCATTGATTTATGGTTGAGATTTGAGTGCTACTTGAGAATCATTGGTTGAGCCTTTGAGAAGGCTTTTGGGACAGATTTGTGGATAGATTTGGGACATCATTTGAGCATGATTTTTTGAGCCTTTTGTGAAGGCTTTGAAAATAGATTTGGAACAACATTTGAGTAGGATTGTTTGATCCTTGTGAGAAGTCATTGAGGCAGATTTGTGAGCAGTGAAAGAGATAGGACAGAAACATAAAACACATCAACACTAGTTGCCTAGCTAAGCAAGATTAGTGGATAGCCTAGCTGAGCATATTAGTGGATAGCCTAGCTAAGTAGATCAGTGGATAGCCTAGCTGAGCAGATTAGTGGAGAGCCTAGATGAGCAGATCAGTGGATAGCCTAGCTGAGCAGATTAGTGGATAGCCTAGCTGAGTAGATCTGGAGAGCCTAGTTGAGCAGATCAGTGGAGCCCACCTGAGCAGATCAGGATAGCCTAGCTTTGAGCAAATCAAAGTAATCATTTGTATTGGGATAAGGATCCCTATTTCTTTATGAAATATTATAAGGATATTATCTTGTGGACTACCCCAAATTGGGGGAACCATGTTAAATCTTGTGTCTCAATTGTGTGTGGTGATTTGTGCACTTGCTTAATATTTCTATCTATGTTATTAATGCACACTGCTATATTTGGTTATTGCAATTGAGGACACTAATTGATATTGGTTTGAAAGAAAGTAAAAAGTGGGCACTATACTGTTCACCCCCCTCTTAGTATAAGCTTGTGTTCTTCACCTTCTTACGAAATCAAGGATGATAGCAATTCCAATTAGGCTTATGTTGAATCACTATGTTTGATGATATGCTGAAGATGTCATAGAAGAAATAAAGTGAGCGCTTCGTTCCTGTGGGGAATTCTGGCTATTGTAGCCTTCTTCAAGAGTGAAGTGGAGCATTACAATTCAACAATGACTAATTTTGCTCCAAATGACCTTATGACGATTTACTCATATTTTCGAATTGCATGGATCGCAAGTCGCTGCAACCACCAAGTGTATAGGGTAAATAACTAGATATGAGGCACATTTGAATTTTGAATTATGTGAATGTTTTTGTTATTTTTGAGATTTTTGGATGGTTGAATATTTTTATTTTGCATTTTGAAGCTCCTCACAATTGAAATTTGAGGGCATTTATTGCTAGTTGTTAGTCGCGATTGTCAGTCGCAGCTAGTTTTTATAAATTTCTTAGTCATGGCTCTAACCTATGGTCGACAAACCCTAATTTTGCACCTACAGTTACCAACCGTGGATGAGGGCTAAATTGGAAATATAAAAGAAAAATATCATTTTCAAATTCATTATTTCCAATTGTCAGCTACTAAGAGAGAGCTTTGCGAGGAGAAAGTGAAATTTTGACACTAAACACTACCAAAATTTACATCAACTACCCAAATCAATGGCTGATCAACCGAAGGAATCCACCAGTGGTGAAGCCGATGCTACTAAGGTAGCATATTGAACCTCGATTTTGAATTACCAACTTAAAAATGAACCACATTAATTAATGGGTTAAATGAACCAAATTAAACTGTTGGTAATTAACCTCACCCTAGTTAGGACTTAGACTAGGCTAATTAGAGGGAGGGTTTAATTTTTCGGGTTGATGGGGCAGGAAATGACCTTAAACGAGGTTTTTCCCATACCCGCAGGTGGCAGCCACGACTTCTAATTGGAAAATACTTATATAGAATCTATAGGTGGGCATAAGCAATATGAGGTTGTATAATTGTAAATACAAACCCTAGTCTATGTGCCATCCATAGATCTAACATTGGTGTTCCACCATGCTTCATCTTAATTGCCATATTCCAAAATTTTTGATCTAGTTGTTGATTCATTACTTAGGATCTCAAGTTCCCATCTAATTCTAGCTTGAATATTTACATGATCTATACTTTTTTTAAAATAATAGGTGAATTTGTAAAATAAAATACAATGGTTAAAGCAATATGGTCTAATCTAATTCTATTGAGTTATGTTTCATGTGACAATTTTAATATACCCTTAACTAACCTTGATCGAATTATCTAATACCACTTAATATATATTGTTTTGAAAATAATAAAAAACCTACAAAAAGGAAGAATGGCTAAAAAAATCATTTATTCTTAAACAAACTACATATATTCCTTAGGAATGCAACATGTTCTTTTTCATATGGGATGCTTCTTTAGTTGTATTTGGCTACTTCCAACTTTCTCTCTAGTATTTAGTGTTGGCTCTCTAAGCTATTGCTCTAGGATATGGATTTTCATGTTACTCCTCTAAGCTCCAAATCTCCTTATCTCCTACTCTAAGATCTAATTATCCTTATCTCCTACTCTAAGCTCCAACTCTCCTTATATTCTACTCTAATATTCAACTCTCTTTATCTCCTACTCTAAGATCCAACTCTCATTACCTCATGTTCTAGGATCGATATCTTCAAGATCTAGCGCTAGGCTTCAACTTCTTCAAGCTCTTACAACCTTTGGCTATAAGGCATAGTCATTGGCTCTTGCAAACTAACCTAGAATTGAACAACTTTTCTTTATGTTGTTTATGACCTTCATCTGTATTTAATTTAGATTAAAATATTTATTATAGAATTAGAATATGAACAACCATGGTGACTTTATCTTTTTGAGTACATTCAAAGATTATTTTATTTTCAACTAATATATAAATCATTTTTCTTTGTTTGGTTGAATAATGAATGTAGCATTTTAAATAATGGAGGACAACCATCTACTTAAAATGACACATTTTCATAAGCTATGTGTGGCTTTCCTAGGGTCCACCCCATTAAAATATTAAAACATTACATTTATTGTTAGATGAGTTAGACCATATCCACCCTGTCTTTTTATGAAAGATATTATTCATTATTATCAAAATGTTGTGTTCCCTCTATCAACTTCTTAATATTATTTTCATTACTAGAGAATTTCCTTTAATTATTTACCTTTTAAAATTTTAATTTCACCAAGATGAAGATCAACAACATGATTGACTAAATTATCTATTTCCCTATTTTCTTCTCTATAGATTCAACATTATTTGATGGACATCAAAATAAATGCTATTGTTCATTGAATCCTTATGTCCAATTTTCTTGATACCTTTAATAATAATTTATAAATACCCTTCAATTAAAATAAATATTAGCCCTTTTAAAATTTCCATTAGATATTTGAATTAATGATGAGAATTTTTCATTTATTATTCCAAAAATCACCATTTTGTGAAGCACCATCATTTGTTTTTATAAACACATTTCTATGTTATCATCAATATTATATCATTTGTGTTAACTCTATTATTGTAGGTAATATTCAAATCGTGTAAGTAAGTGAGTAGTACCTTTTTTTCACACTTGATATACTTCCCATGATGAGCAACATGCCTTTAAGCATAAGAGACAATGATACAAATTTCTAAAGTTGGGCATGATTTTGAAATTGATTTTAAAATTTTCATTATTCCTTTTAGGCCATAATTCCAACAAAACAGTGAGATGGTTAATCCTCCACAAAATGCATAATACATTAATTTTGAAACAATTAATCCAACATTTCATCATATTTTTCAATATTTATGGAGCTACCTAATATATTCTTCTTTTATCTAAAAACAATCCCAAATAATTAAATAATCTAATGTTTATAGATATTTCTTACACAAGGTACACTAAAGGGATTCATGATACCCTTTTATTTACACTATTGCATGTATGTATCTTGCTTTGAAATTCCAACCAAAGGAATGTTGAGGCCTTAGGAAGGATCCTAGGTAACCAAAAATTCTTCCGAGGAAAATCTTTGAGAGAAAGAAATTTTGATTGCTCTAAAATCCCAACTTGGCTAAGTGTCCCATGTTTTGATAGATTGTAAAAAAATTCGTCTTTCCATGTAAAAATGGAAAATTAGATCTTTTAAAGCATGTTTTAAAGTTCAATTGGTACTTTTGAGCTCCTCTTCCTCAACTAGGTTGCTAGTAAAAATCCATAATCTAAAATTGTTGCTCACATCAATATACATTTTGACCTTTGAACCTCTACAAGTTAAACAAACGCAAGCCCGAGGTTACCCTTTTACATCAAATATAAAAGGTTAAGACTTCATCCAAGTAGCAAATCACAAATTTCCAAAATCCCCTTCATTGATAAACCATAGAATATGGTTCTTGGTCAAATTGCAAACTCTTTAAAACAAAGTTTCGTATTGTCAAACCTCTAGATAGGGTTTGTTTTACAAACTTATTAATATAAAGTTTCATGTTTTCAAAACCCTAGATAAGGTTTATCTCCTTAATAGTTTAATTGCATCCACAAAACCTATTTTTTTTAGTAACCTTTTTATCCAACTCTTTTCTTGATCTTTGAATAATATTTAACAAAGCTTTTTACCTAATGCCATACTTGTAAATTTGCAAATTTCATAAGCATGCTCCTCTAATATTTTTTCTTTATAAACCTTGCCCACTTACAAAGAGAACCTTATTTTTCATCATCTTCTTTCCAAATAAAATATCTTTATATTTTGGCAAATTCAAATGTTATACAAGGACATCAAATATATAGATTATAAGATTGTGATATAGTCTTCTTGCATTTTAAAATTTTAAAACAAACTCTCATTTTATCTAAATTAAAATATAAATCTTATTTAGTTCATCAAATTTAAGTCCCAAAGCTCCATTTTTTATATTATTTAACCTTTATGAAGTCTTTTTCTTTAACCTGCATGAGGCAAAGGAATACCTCCATCTATGGATGGTAATTTTTCAAACTTAAACCCCTAAATTTCCATAATAATCCCTTGTATATCTAAAGCTCTCTTAATGAAAAACTTCTAGATTGTGTAGTATTAACACATTTTTGTCAAGACAAAGTTAATAAAAAATCTTCTTGCAGTACAAGAGTATTGATTTAAATTTAAATTTTGTATTACAGTTTGGGTTTTGGCTCTTTTATGAGAGGTCCAAGGTTCAAACCGCGGTGTGAGAGAGTGTGTGAGGGGATGGCTATGTATTAAATTCTCTATTCATAAGCATAGTTCTTGGTTTTACTAGGAGTCACGACTGGGAGAAGATTGCTCAACCCTGTGCGTTGGTCATATGGGTTTCTTACACTAACCAAATAAAAAAAAAACTATAACATTGTTAGATTAAAAAATAATTCTATCATTAACAATTTGATACTAATTTTAAAATTAGATCAAGAATGAATATATATATATATATAATATATATATATATATATATATATATATATATATATATATATTAGTTTAGATATTTTATAAATTTAAAATACTCTACTTGTATTTATTTAAAAAGTAAATAAAAATAAATAAATAAGGTAAAATATTTTTTTTAATTGGTTATATGGAATTAAAATAGACCCTACCCTGTTACATCATCACCACATAGTGGTATAACAACAAAGCTTGGATATTATCCCTGTATCACTTAGCAAGATTTAAACCTTGACTCCTTTTTAATTGTTAAATAATTTTAACCGGTTAAGCTAATACCACTTGATAGAAAGATAAAGTAAATTTTAACAACAACAAAGCTTGGATATTATCTATATATCACTTAGCAAGATTTAAACCTTAAACCTTGTCTTCTCCTTAATTGTTAAAGAATTTTAACAGGTTGAGCTAATACCACTTGATAGAAAGATAAAGTAATTTTTATATTAACAATTATAAATTATATGATAAAAAGGTAAAGTAATTTTTAACAATTATAAATTATATGAAACTTTCCTCATAGAAGAAAAGGTATTAAAGAGGAACAAAAGAATATACTCTTAGAAAGCCAACAACATCACATGAGCATCACATGAACCTGTTAGAAAACAAGAAGACCAACTACCCCACACATGATGTTAATTAATGTTAATGAAATGATGTTTATGAAGAAGACTTTATACTAGTACCATTACCAACATATATTTATTCAACCAAAATTATCATTACCCAATATAATTGTTTCGCTGAAATTGTTACATTATTAAACAATTAAGGCGAAGAGGTAGAGGTAGTGTGTGTGGGTCTAGTGGTCAGCGAAGGACGCATCTTCACAATTTCATTGTCGTGAGCTCCGAGCTTTACGGCCAGGCGACTTGCTTCTAAGAATCGTGCCACTGAATCCTCTATATACTTATTCGTTTCCCTCACAGTCATCTTTTTTCCTATTTCGTCTGGATAACTTTTCAAAGTATAATCTCCATTCAACTGAGCAGCTAGTTGCACCAATTCCTCCTAAAATTCGCTTAGCTTCGCTTCTTCGTTTGCTCCACTCTTCCTTATCTTTGGAGGGTCCGGCAATGTCTCTGAAAATCCAAACAAAACAAATAATTAGAATACTCAGCATCCTTCAATGAAAAAGAGTTGTAACATATGCAGGATTACCTGGACAGGGCTGGTTCGGCTCTGTACAATACTATCGCAGGTCGCAGCCGATGCGTCCCTCTCTGTCAAGTAATCACAAGTCAGATTGAACATCTTTTTCACCGTTGCAGGTATCGAAGAATGTTCATACTGGTATGATGGGTATGGTCCACTTGATCCGTGCACCACTGTAAGGGAATGTAATCCAATGTCATATAATGCAAGTAATCCATAATGCATCTGCCACAACCAAAAAACAGACAAAAGAAAAACGAACCTGTTCGTTTATTAATCCAGGGAGAAACCATGATCGTGGGCACGCGGACACCTAACCGGTCAAAATTGAAGAAGAAGGGCTCAGGCCCCACAATATTATCGGGAGAGGGCACGTTGCTCAGGGGTGTGGGAACGTGGTCATAGAAGCCCCCGTGCTCGTCGTAGGTAATGAGGAACAAGGTTTGGTTCCACTGAGGGCTGGATCTCAGCGCCTCGTACACCTCCTTCACAAATTTCTGACCCTCCGACACGTCATGAGAAGGATGGTCATCGTTGGCAGGCAGGGCAGGGTTTTGGTGTCCAGATAACGCTGCTCCACTACCACATAATTGGGCATTTTCCCTTGCTTGGCATGCAGCTTGAATTCCGAGTCATATGAATGAAACTTAGTCACGTATTTGAGCTTCCTAAGATTTCTGTAGAAGAGAGTGGTCGGAATGTTCTGGTAATAGATACCAAAAGAAAGCCCCGACTCATCAATGGACTCGAAGATGGTTTTCTGCGGGTACTCGTCTGCCAAGAGTTTGGGTATGTTGCTTGTTGCTCCGTGCGACGTGGCCGAATGGACGTAGAGCCTGTTGGGCTGAGTGGATGCCGGAACCGACGCAAACCATCTGTCGAAAACAGCGAACTCGCTTACCAGAGTGTTGTAGACGGGCACCACCTCTGGTCTGAAGCCATTCATCACCGTCTCCGGCATGTTGCCCCCCATGGCAGCGGCTTGTTGCACAAATCCGTTCATCGGAGCGGGATTTGCAGATGTGTCGTTGGAGCCGAATATTCGTGCCCTTATGGCTTGAAACGAGTGCCCCGGATCTGGATCCACATACTCTGCCTCCTCTTTGAAGAAGACCCTCTGGGATTTGGGGTCACTTGTCGAGACGGGATTCCATTCTTGACCCGTTACGCCGTCAATTTCTGGATTCAAGCTCTTCATCCAACCCAACATGTGGTCGAATGATCGGTTCTCCATCACCAGAATCACTATTGTCTTGATCGGCCCATTAATTCTATCTCCAGCCTCTGCGCTTGCCAGCAGAAGCATACACACAATTATGGCCATAAACGCCCATCCGGCCTTGTCATCCCTGGAGTTAGCCCTCTTTCTCATTTTTGCCCAGTTACAAGCCAGAATGAGTGAATGAGAGATCCCGTGAATGCGAATGTGCGTCAGCCACTAGTAAAGAAAGCCGCGCGGAAGATAAAAAGTTGGGCGGACAAAGAGATGTGCAGGTTAGTGACAGGTACATGCAATGGGAACGCATATGGTGCGCACTTGACCGTACGCGCCCCCATTATCAATTGGAAATGGAGATCGATTCCATTCAAATTCATATATAGATGGGTATTTCTAGAGAGCTGTTTTTGAGATCTCAATGTTTCGTATTTGTTTGCATCAAATATAAAAAATCTCTGTTACTTGCTCTACTGATTTTATTTGGCGTTGCCTACTATGTGTCGAGATTTATAATCGGTTTTTACGTGGTGGGCATCCTTATAGAGTAGGAGTCTTGACATAAAAAGTCAACCGGATCTTATTCTTCTTTAGAATATTTAATTCAAGTAGTTATTAAAAAAATACTGAACCCATTTAATTAGGGTAGTTAACTGATATGGGATGTAACAGGTTTTCTATATTATATTTTATCCTTCTTCAGAGCATCTAATTGTAGTTAATTGAAAAATAGTGGTAACATAATATAACACAAAGTTAATAAGATTTTATCTTTCTTCAAAGTATTTAACTCAAATAATTAATTCAAAAATACTCGGAACATTTAATTAGAATAATTAAATGAAATAAAAAATATTTGAACACTACCATCTAACCTATCTTTACTATATTCGTAAAACCTTAAACTTTCCAAACATAAAAACACCTAAGACCACCTCTGAAATGTCCATTTTTAGTTATGTTGACACGTACTAATTGACTTCGTATAACTCAGAGCAACGATGGAAGCTTTGTTCGCACATGGTGGTAGATGACACGTAATGTAATCATAGCAAGCACCTTGCTACTTTTAGAGGCAGCAGCTTATTCTTTGTTTGGATAACTGCTTTATGTCTACTTATACGATAGATATTCATATTCTTTGTTTGGATAATTGCTTTACGTATAAGTGTACAATAATATTCATATTTGAGATGAATGTCTTTATGGGTAAAAGACCATGAGCGTTGTCTTTCTGCCTTCTTATTCGATAAGACTCAAATTTGACCTCTCTTTCTCAATGCATTGATTCTTTAACCAAACCACCGGACTTCTTTTTGCTTAGACAACGAAACAAGTAAATTTAAGAGAGAAACTAGGAGGAAGAGAACATAATAAGCTATCCTCCCTTAACAAGTTTGTTAAAGAGCCAACATCACGTAAGGTAGTTTGTAAAGATAATAAAACTGTTAGGGTTTTGAATTTTTTCGTTTTGAATTTTTTAAAGATTCATGTGTAAACTACGATGTATTAAAGAGGAGATAGGTCGGTTGATAGGCGTCGAGTATTTGTCGATTGGTTATTTTTTGCATAAGAGGTTGGACTCAAAATTTACTTGTAAAAAAATGGTGAATCTTAATCAAAATCAAGGTGATAAGGCAAATCCTAAGCAAATCAAATCAATCATCTTCACACCAAAATTTGAGGTATTTGAAGCCCTAAAATTAAGGTCATATTTGGGTCAACTTTTGACCTATTAAATCACCTTATAATTTCATAAAAACACCACCATTATATCAAGCTCGAAAATAGCTTTCCAACTAGTACAAATATGCCTATGTTTAGATATATATTGTGGTGAATTGATCTTAAGAAAAAATTTGTCCTAAAAATTTTAGGCAAAATGGCCGACGTCAAGGGTCCTCATATTCGCCAATTTTCAATTTTGGAAATACTAATATTCGCCCAATTTGCGAATATTTACCACTATGCATAACCCTAGTTATCTTGGTTTGACTCTCTAGAGGGTCGAGTTTCGTTGACTTTGTTTTATTGAACAAACTAGGGTTTAAGGAGATAGGTTGGTTGATAGTCATCAAGTAATTGTGAGTTGGTTGCCTTGGTTCAATTCTCTAGAGGGTCGGGTTCCATTGATTTTGAATTATCTAGTAGGTTAGGATTTATAGTGGGGTGTTTGAGTTTGATTTAGTGTCGTACCTTGCATTGGGCAAAGGTGTTACCGATTCCCTTATGTATAAAAAATCTTGTTGATAACATATGAGTTTCATCTGGTGTCTTAGCCCATATTGGGCAAAGGTATTACTAACTCTCTATTGTAAAAAAACTCGTTGACTGTCTTACCTAAGAGGTTAGGCTTTATGGTTGTGGCATTTGAGTTTGATCTGGTGTCCAAAGGTGTTACCTAATCCTTTATATATAAAAAAATCTATTAACTTCGTCTTACCCAGTCGACTAAGGTTTATAAGGTGTTATCTACTCCCTTATGTATAAAAAATTTGTTGACATTGTCTTAGCCAACAGACTAAGGTTTATAATGACAACGTTTGAGTTCGATCCAGTGTCCAAAGGTGTTACTAATTCCCTTATGTATAAAAATTCATTGAATTCATCTTACTCAGTAGATTAAGGTTTATAGTGACGACATTCGAGTTTGATTCAGTTTCTGTCATGAATGGAGCAAAGGTGTTATTGATTATTCCCTTATACATCAAAAATAAAAATATTAAAGGTAGTTTTTTCAACATGTTATATTTTTATTGATAACTTGAGTATATACATTTTTTATTCTCCTATGTATCAAAATTTAAAAAATGTCCTTTCGGGGACACTCCAACAATATGTCGTTGGTGTTTCATTTTAGTGGCGAAAGTTTAAAACATGGGAAAGACTTCTATAGTGTGGTTATGGTATCGATTTTGTTACAACGGGCCATCGACCTTGAGACGAAAACTCACGCGATCCTGCCTGGTCACAACTGTTTCGAAGGGTATCGCAACCCCCTACCATTATGATGAGGGGACACACGAATAGACGGAATGGCAACCAACTATGGCTAGAAATTAGGCAACTATAGCCAGGAATAGACTCTTAGGACTCTTAGGGACCCCCTACTATTAGAAATCCAACCAACATGGGAAAGACTTCTATAGTGTGGCCCCAATTGTGCAATCCATTATACTTAACATTGCTTAAAAAATAAAAATAAAAATATTATTTTTTTATTTATAGCTTAAGTATATTTAATAAAAATTAAATTTAATATAAGTAAATTCATATTGAAAATTAAAGTTGGGTTGATATATACTTTAAATAAAATGTTTAAGGATTGAATCTAATAGAGGTAGTTCATACATCACAATAATTAAAGTTTAGTTGTATAAATACATACCAAATATATATATACTTCATTTCATATGGCCTACGATATTATAAGCGTTAGAATTTATTTTATTTATTTTTTTGATTTATTATTTTTAGTAAGTTAGGTGTGGTTTATTATCGTGACATTGTTATCATCTTATTTAAACCATATCAGTCCTTGCGAGACACTGTAATAGTATGGCTTAGGGCTCTCATCCTAGAGACTCAAGTTTGTGTTAGTGTGTTTTTAAAAAAAAAATTATATTTCACTTGTCTTTTTATTATAGATTTTTTAATTTATCTTTTTATCAAAGATATTAAAAAAAATCTACGATAAGAAGGCAAGTTGATATGGTTTAATTTTTTTTAAAACTCACTCATACAAATAGGTCTGTCAACGAGAGACCAAAGCCATACTATTATGGTGTCCCATAAGGGTTGATATGGTTTAACTAACATGATACCCTTTTATTGTTCGTCGTTTTAATGTAATTGGTTTTTGGGACATTGACCCGACATTAAAAAATGGAAGGTCTAGTGTTAGAACCACTTTTTGTGCGTCTTCGAAGTGTAGTTGATTTTCGAGACATGGCCTCGATATTAATAAATGAGAAGTCTAGTGTTTGAACCATCCCTTATATTGTTTTTGCGGACACAAAATATCTTGTGGCTTTCCTCTAGATAGTGGTATACTAGTATGGGATGACATTGTCGGCCACCTAAGAGTGGATCTGGAGGTTTTTTATTTACCCAAGAGTTTTTCCCCTAAGGACTAGGTGGATTGGTAGTTGCCTATTTGGCCAAGAACTTACCAAGAAGAGACCTTGGTTCAAACCTTGGGGACATACCTATTGCAAAGGGAGTAGCCTATTCTGAATCCTTTGAGTGCATGTCAAACCAATGATGATAGTATGAATCCCGAACGACCGATGGTCCCCCTCACGTCGGGTCAACAATAACGAGGTGGTATAGGCTTGTTGGGAGCAACCCATGTGGTTTGAACCTTGCACTTGGCAGTTACTAAAAATAGTATGGATGTAACCAACTCCCTTATGTATCCACAAAAATATGATACCCTTCTATTAAAGATATTCCTCTCAAACCACATTGTGGTGTGGTGTGTGTGAGTGAGCTTGTGTAAAAAATATATATTCTTCATCTTCCTGAAATTTTTAAGTATATATCTTTTTTATTAAGAGATAAAGTCTTACTTGGACTAGTTACCTTCTAAAATTTGAAATTTGTTATGAAAAAAATCAATACCATGAATGACTAAAATACCTACTATCTAGTTTACTATCATAACATTGCAGTCGTTGAAGGGTGGTGGATTTCATAGACCGGAGCCCCCATTTCCCTTGGTGGAAACTTCCAGTCGTGGAAGGGTTTAATAATGAGGTTACCTTTCTAGCAAAGATCCTCCAATTGGTTTTAATTCCATCTGTTAGGAGGACTGACAAAATCATCTGGAGTGGTATGGAGGATGGTCTTTTCTCTGTTAGATTATCCTATGAGTTTCTTACCAGCGAGACTGCCTTGGATTATAGGTGGAAAGTTGTCTGGAGGAAAGGGGTCATTCCTAAAGTGAACTTTTTTGCATGGATTGGTTTTCACAACAAAGCCTTAACCATTGACAACCTTCACAAGAGGGGTTTTACCTTCCCCAATAGGTGTTACATGTGTTTAGTGGAGTGTGAGACGAGGGATCATTTATTCCTGCACTACCCCTTTTCCCATTCGGTCCTCAACATTGTCCTATCCTCCTTCCAAATCCTCTGATGCTCTCCCCGCTCCCTTAGAGATGCTTTCCATCAATGGCCTAATCCTTTCAATAATTCTAAACTCCTCTTCCTCCTTGAGGCCTCCTTCCACCACTCCATTTGGTAAATTTGGTTAGATAGAAATGCCAGAGTCTTTAGCAGAGCCCCAAAAGTGCCTCCTTGTGTCGCTCAAAGGGCCTTATCCTATGCCATTGAGAACTCAAATGTTGTTCCCAGTTCCCATCCCCACCTTTCGAGCGAAGAAGCGATTTTCAAAAGGATGAATCTCTGGCCGTTTTCAGAAGCTGGTACATGTCCCTGCAAAAGAAGTGTTATTTGGACCAAGCCCCCCGTGGGGTGGATTAAATTAAATTTTGATGGAGCGAAAAAGGGTAATCCTAGGCCCGCTGGTTCAGGGGGTTTTGTTAGAGATCATGATGGAAATCTTATGGTGGCCTACTGTGAAGAGTTGGGCTCCCAGATGAACCACTATGCCGAAGCCCGAGGTGCTCTGAAAGGAATTTAGATCCTATTCGAGGATCCTCGACCTCTAATGATTGAAGGAGATTCGCTCAACATTGTGAATTACCTCCTAGGCACCAAAGACCCATCGTGGAGGGTCTTCAACATCGTTCTTGAGGCAAGAACGCTTCTTTACCAATGTGGCAGGTGGAAATCAAGTCATATCCTTAGAGAAGGCAATCGCGTGGCTGACCACATGGCTAACAAAGGGCTCGCGACCACATTTTTGGTCGTGTGGCAATCTCGCTTCCCCTCCGAGGTGGAAATATTGGCCAGAGCGGATATCCCTTCATGAGGTGTTCCCCGTTGTTCTCGGCAAAAATGCAGTATTGGTGGCAAATCCTCCACCCCTGGCAGATCCTCCCAACGTTTGAAGAAGATTTCGTCGGACACTAAGAGTGTTAGGGAGATTCCTCCCGGTAAATCCCTTCTGGACCTGGCTTCAACCATTCTCACTACAGTCAATTCCATGATTAAAATTCTGAAGCAGGATCAGAAGCGTCAGAATTCGAAGGATCAGGATTAGCAGTTTGTGTTTGGCTGGTTTGCTTCCGCTCTCCATGGTCCAATTTCTTCGGCTTTTACTTGTTGTTTTTATCGTTTATTTTCCGTTTTGTTATATGGTTAATTAGGCTTAAATGCCCTTTTTGTAGCCTCAAGGCATTTAGTCTAGGGTCTGTTTTTCTTGCTATTAGGCTTATATTTCCAGCCAGGAGGCATGATACATCATTAGAAGTATGGCTAATTTTGTACATAAGGTTTTGGGATCCTCTATAAAAACCCACTGTTAATCTATTAAAATAATTACCAAAAAATAACATTGCTATCAAGTTAATTAAACCATATCCAACTTACCTTTTTATCAAATTATTATTTTTCATTTTCCTTTCTATCAAAGGTATTCCTCAACTTCCTAAAACTATTATGTTTTAACAATTAATTACTTGATATCATTTTTATTAAAAGATAAAATCTTTCTTGATTATTTTCCTTTTAAAATTTGAATTACTAAGACAAAAATTAACACCACAAATGGTTAAGATATCTACTACCTAGTTTGCTCTCATAACATTTCTATCAAGTTAGTTAAACTATATCCAATATGTCATTTTATCAAAAACATTATTTGGTTGTCTATCTATAAAAAAATATTCCTCATGTTCCTCAAATTGCTATGTTTTCACAATCAACTCCTTGATATCATTTCTATGAAAAGATAAAATCTCACTCGACCAGTTGCCTTATAAAATTTGAATTATGTTAAGACGAAAATCAACACCAGGAATGGCTAAAATATCTCCTACCTGATTTCTATTTCTATAAATATGTTGGTTATAACAACTTACCAAATTTTAATACCTATTTTTTAAGTGTCTTATTCATATCCCTAATATTCTAAGATATCAGTTTCATAATTAGTTTTTGTTTTTATTTGTGGTCTTAGCTCCACTTCTTGTTAACACTTGAGATATTTTATTTTGTTTTCCCATATCAATATCTCTTTGATTTTTCTTTTCTCTTTATTTTATTTGGGGGGTCTTTGTCTCCTTTTTCCATTCCTTCCAACACTTTCAACTTCATCAATCTCTCTGAATTTTTCACACTATTTATATTGGGACTTATCACCTATAAGTTTATCTTGCTCTAAAGGATTTGAAGTGCAAAGAATAACCTCAAAAGCACTTTTTTCTTTTTGTTACCCTGGAAACCCTTCTCCATACTAATTACCTTCTTATGTTGCCCTAAAAACTCTAAATTTCTATAAAATATTCTCCATCCCCATTTCTTTATTATGTTGCTCTTAAAACCCTAAAGTGTAAGGATAACCTCTACATTACTCTCATTTCTATTGCAAGGAGAGAATTTTATACTACTTTTAATGTATGAGGGTGAATTGATAAAAAATCATGAAAAGGGGATCAATTTTTAATGTCTACATTTTTTCCCCCTTTTTGATGTATTTATTATGCAATGAATGCATAAAAAAAATAGTTGTGCACCAATTTTGATGGTGCTAAGATTTTGTAGGCTACTTGAAAAGCTAATGTAGATAAAATGGTGTGAAAAATGATTGGTCATACATAAATTATGTGCATGTATGCCCCCAATCTAGGGTTGCCCCTCAATTTTTGAGGGAAAATCCAATTGAATCGATTAAACTCAATTAGGCAGGGGTTGAAGAAGAAATACTTGATGAAGACTGAGAAGGATTAGATATGATTAAATTAACCCAAGATCAAGATGAAGGGAAGATGAAGTGATAAGGAGAGATAAATAAATGAGAGAAATGATTGATGCCCCAAGTTGGGGATTGATGAATAGATTGATAGATGTAAGATGAGAAGAGTGATGGAATAAAAAGAGAAGAAAAAAAGGGGAAGATGATGAAGAAGAAGATCAACAAAGGTCAAAAACAAAAAATATGCTTAGAGTATGACATTTGAATCAACATATACCACAAGGGATCAGTGTGATAAAATGAGGATAAGCTAAGAAAAAGAAATAGTAGCCAGAAGAAAGGGGTCAGGACGGATGATGAAATGAGAAATAAGGGTAAAGAGGAGGGTGAAAGGGGAAATAAGGGGATATGAGGGTAGTGGATTGAAGAGGGGTGGGTAGGGGTTGCCCAAGCCTCTACCGATCGATAGAGAATATGATTGGTGGGATGGTCAGATTGACAAGATGGCCGAACAAAAAAAGGGAAGAGGTGGAGGGGGGAAATGGGCGTAAAGGGGGTAATTATCAAACCTTCATCACATCCAAATATCCCTCGAGATATCTTATGATTCCTCCAAAATTCACACAATCCTCCAAACCTTTGTACCCTTCGGTTGATCTACACCTCTCATGGCAAGGAGTGTCAATGTCTCCTCTTGGCCACAAATTGACCAATATCTTGCTACAATTAAATTAAACCAGAAATACTAGATCCTTCATTCTAAACCCTTGATTTGTAATTCTTCAAATATTCTTACCTTTCTCAAGGCAATCAGGTTACCCTCTAATGCTTCTCTCAGGGGTATTTGGTGCAGGGGTAATTTTACACCCTCTACCACCTTAGGAACTTCACAAAATGGATGTTATAGGATGGACCAAGCCAATTCCTCACAAAACCTAGCCTAGGAACTAATGCAATGAATTTGGCACCTTGCCTCCTTGCTCAAAAATGTCTTACAGCTTTGATTACCAATGATGTAGAACTCAAACGTGAAGCTAGGATTTCCATTATGCACAACTATATAAATAGTACATGAAAAGAAATCAATGTGGTTATAGAGGTTGTAACAATATGCCATGCAAGGCCAACCACCTATAACAATATACTATGCAGGGATAACCACCTACAACCAACAAGGATGCAAACAAAATAACAATATGCTAGAAGACAAGGGAAATCCCCAACAACATAACCATGCATCCTAACTACTAATAAAGTATATCCAATGTGGGCATACTATACCTCATGTAATACAATGCAAGAAAATAAAAAATAATACCTTAGGCTTATAATTAAGCCTATGGTACAATAATATCCTCAATAGATATGTTTTAACTAACATGATACCCTTCTATTGTCCATCGTTGTAGTGTAGTTGGTTTTCAAGACATGGTTTCTACACTAAAAAATGGGAGGTCTAGTGTTAGAACCACTCTCTGTGCATCTTCAAAGTATAGTTGGTTTTCGATACATGGTACTAACATTAATAAATGGGATGTCTAGTGTTCGAACCACCCCATGTACTATATTTACAGACACAAAAAATCTCTTTTAGCTTCCCTTTAGATAGTGGTATACTCATATGGGATGACATTGTCAACCACCTAAGAGTGACTCTGAAGGTTTTCTCTTTACCTAAGAGTTTTGCTCCCAAGGGCTAGGTGGATTGGTAGTTGTCTGTCTGGCCAGACACTTACAAAGAAGAGACCTAGGTTCAAACCTTGGGGGCATACCTATTGCAAAATTAGTAGTTTGTTTTGAATCCTTTGAGTGTGTGTCATACCAACGATGATAGTACGAATCTTGAGCGACCGATGATCCCCTCATGTCAAGTCAACAATAACGAGGTGGTATAGGCTTGTTGGGAGCAACCCATGTAGTTTGAATCTTTCTCTTGACGATTACTAAAAATAGTGTGGATGTAACCAAATCCCTTATGTATTCAAAAAAATAAAATATAATACCCTTCTATCAAAGATATTCCTCTCAAACCACAATGTGGTGTGGTGTGTGTGAGTGAGCTTGTGTAAAAATATATACTCATCTTGCTGAAATTGTTAAGTAGATATATTTTTTTATTAAGAGATAGTCTTACTTAGGCTAGTTACCTTCTAAAATTAGAATTTTGTTATGACAAAAATCAATACCATGAATGACTAAAATACCTACTATCTAGTTTACTATCGTAACATTGTTATCAAGTTAATTAAACCATATCAATCTTACCTATTTATCAAATTATTATTTTTCATTTGCCTTTATATCAAATATATTCCTCATCTTAAAACTATCATGTTTTAACAATCAGTTACTTGATATCATTTTTATTAAAAGATAAAATATTACTTGATTGTTTGCCTTTTAAAATTATAATTTTACTAAGACATAAATCAACAGTACAAATGGTTAAGATATCTACTACCTAGTTTACTCTCATGACATTGCTATCAAGTTAGTTAAACCATATCCAATATGTCATTTTATCAAAGATATTATTTGGTTGTCTATCTATAAAAAATTATTCCTCGTGTTCCTCAAATTGCTATGTTTTCATAATCAACTCCTTGATGTCGTTTCTATGAAAAGATAAAATCTCACTCGACCAGTTACCTTCTAAATTTTGTATTATGTTAAGATGAAAATAAACACCACTAATGGCTAAAATATCTCCTACATGATTTCTATTTCTATAAATATGTTGGTTATAACAACCTACCAAATTTTTAATACCTCTTTTTTAAGTGTCTTATTTGTATCCCTAATACTCTAAGATATCAGTTTCATCATTAAAATTTGTTTTTATTTGTGGGATTAGCTCCACTTCTTGTTAACACTCGAGATATTTTATTTTATTTTCCCATATCAATATCTCTTTGAGTTTTATTTTCCCTTTGTTTTATTTTTTGGGTCTTTATCCCCTTTTTCCATTCCTTCCAATTCTTTCAACTTCATCAATATCTTTGAATTTTTCACACTATTTATAGTGGGACTTATCATCTATAAGTTTATCTTGCTCTAAAGGATTTGAAGTGCAAAGAATAACCTCAAAATCACTTTCTTCTTTATGTTGCCTTGGAAACCCTTCTCCATAGTAACTACCTTATTATGCTACCCTAAAAACTCTAAATTGCTATGAAATATCCTCCATCCCCATTTATTTATTATGTTGCTCTTAAAACCCTAAAGTGTAAAGGATAAATTCTACATTACTCTCATTTCTATTGCAAGGAGAGAATTTTATACTACTTGAGAAAAATGAAGATTATTTACCTATTCAGCCTGATTTTTTAATTTTCCTCCATATCTTCTTCTCCACCTTTAATTCCTTTTGAATTTGAACTTACACATTTTACTTGCACATCCCTTATATCCTTTGTTTTTTCTAATGGTTGATCCAAGTGAACTATGGTGGAAGTTTTTATCTTATGTTGTATATAGTCTTTCTTTGCATTTTTTTTTTGGAGTGGAATATCCTTAATTTTATCTTGTTGGATTTCACAATATTTCCCAAAAATAAATAGAAGCAATCCATTCACTCATTTTATATAAAAAATATAAAATAGGACAAAAAAAGAGAAATATATAATGGGAACCCATAAGCACCATAAATAATCACTATCCATATATTATATTGCATAACACTCTGATAAGAAATGAGGAGTGTGACAGTGTATTTGTAGAGGTGGCAAAATCCCTAATTACATCATGAAGTTTAAACTACATTGACATAACAGATGGAATTTAGGTTAATTACAAATAATAAATGAGTTTTAACCATAACAAGGTTAACCATGGCCCATTAGGCTTACATAATTAAATATTACAAAATAATAAATACATTGCACAATGAAATTCTCCTAGGTCTATCTAATACATCGTATAATGTTGATTCTTGGTCATGAATTAGATTATAATTTTAATGCCCTCATAATTTGAACTAAAGGTTCAAGGAAAGAAGATACTAGTAACCATAATATCATCCCCATAATGGATGCTTTAGTGGGCCTCCATATTTTGATATATACTTATTTGGATCCTCCCCGTCATTTGAAATATGTTGCTGCAAATAATATTTCTTGTACAAGAGTCTTCTTAGGCTTGGTCATAGTCACCACTACCACTATTAGATACCCCCACACATATACAAAAAATACTTATGCTAAGACTCCAAACAAAGAATGAAATTTAAAATTACCACCTCTTTAAAATATAAGCTCTTTCAATATTCTATTATTGTGTGAGGTATGTATTGAAAGTACAACTTTATCATTCACAAGAGGCATTAACCTATTTGAACACTTCCTCTTGCTCATAGGCCACCAAATTTTAGTCACCAAGAGGCTTTACATGAACCTACTTAAAAGAACAGTTGTAACAAAAGCATATCCTAAATACTTTTCTTGAAAGCCTCCAAAAGACTCAAAATATATTATAACTATCACAAATCTATCTATACCTCCCAAAAATCCAAGCCACAAATTTTGGTTGCATATAAATGAAGAGCAAAAGCCCCAATAAACTAAATCTAGAAAAACAATAAATTCATAATCAAAGAAAAAAGAAGAAGAATATAACAGATACACACATAACATAGTATTTCACCTGAAAAATCCTTACGAGAAAAAAACCTAGCACAATAATTTCTCCTTATTGTATAAACTTAACCGTATCCAATACAAATGATGGCCATATCTCATCTCTATTCAAACCTTGATACAAGTGCAATTAAATAACAACATAAGAATGAATTTTACAATATCATGGGTGAAAAACCATGGGTTCAAATATTTAACCCTAAATAGTCTATATGGGTCTAAAAATATATTAAGAAACCCTAAAAATCTCGAACCCCGAAAAGGATATATGGATAGTGTCTAGTACCTTTTAGAGTTAACCCTGCCAGAATAACATGGAAAATATTTAACATATTTCCAACATTCTCCCACTTGTTGAATATTTTCCATAGGGGCCAAAAATTGCCATTGTCAAATGTTAAGGGCAACCATACCCATAAATATTCTACATTAGGAAATGTTTTGAGTAGGTACAACCTTTGTTAATGAATCAACAACATTATTCTTTGTATCAACTTTCTCCAACATCACCTAATTCCCTTCAACCATCTCTCTCACAAAATGGTACTTGATATCAATATGTTTTGATCAATCATGAAAACCAAGATTGTTGGCAAAAAATATTGCACTCTAACTATCACTGTCAATTCTTTGATGTCTTGAATAATCAAGTTCATCAACACTTCTTAGCAAGGCATACTTTTCAATCAAGATATTGAGCAGACCCTAATAACAATGACCAACAAAGTATCCAATATGGAGGAATTCCAAGCTTGAATCATCATAACAAGGTATCAAAAGCTATTGACTATCATTATCATGGATCAAGAAACCATATTGAATAAAATATGGGACATGCTTAACAAGGAGAAGGTTATGCACGAATGCATGACCCAGATCTACACTTTAGTCCTAGGAATCGCTAGCCTAACTAACCCCATAGACTCCATGATTCAAAAGGATCTGCCCTTACCATGGATGACCAATGAAGGCTCTTGTCAAAGCAATAATATGTGCAGGTAATACTATATAAATATAAAATATTAAGTTTTTAGAAGTAGCTATAACTCCTTACCATTGAATATGCCATTAAATTCATCAATCCCTTAGTAGATCTCTAGGTTTGAACACAAGAGGTCATGCACATAGTGGGGGTCTTCTCACATAGTAAAAAAAATAAGCTCCAAAGGTGCTTTTATCAGTCCTAAGAGGCAAGATTGTCATCCAAAGAGGAGTGGGAGTAAGTAAGGTCCCAAATGAGCAAGTTTTCCCCACAATAGCTCCCCTACTCCTTTTCTTAGTTCTATTTTTTCTCCTTTGCCTACTTTTTATTTTGTGCTATCTTTTAGGTTCCATTTTTTACCCCATGTTGATGGGCAAGGCAAGTCATTTGGATTCATCATATTTGATAGGTCAAATATCCCTTGGGAGCCTCTATGGCTATAGATAAGTTTCCCTATATTCTACTTTGCTCAAAGTAACATCCACTCAAAAGTGGTACCATTAGAAAGGTGTCAACAGGTACAACTCATTTACAATTGGAAGGGCATGCATTGGATCCATGGTACAAGGAAAAGTGGATAAGCTTCAAGCTACACTAATCATTATATTCTTAATCAATTATCAGTACTTTTTTTCTACCTAAAGCAGAAGGTCATAATCATCAAGCCTATGTCAACCATTATATCTTTAATCAATGATGATTGCTCTCTTTTTTCCTAAAGAAGGCAATCAAGGGCCACTAAAGCTTATAAACCCTTGATCTTCCATCCAATGACCTACACTTCTCCGTTTGATAAAGGTTAATGTAAGAAGGTAGAGGTCCTACCTCATTCATACACACCAAACATGTGGTAATCATTGAAGAGGAGGCAAAGGAAACACTTGGAAGAAATTAAAAAAGGCCCACCATTAGCCAAAAAGGAGTCTCACCTTAGCAAGGACATCTGGCAATTGTTCATGAGCTAAGGGAGACAACACAAGGAATAATTAGAGAAATACATGTCATTAGCCACAAAAAAAAAACTTTTGTGGCCCAACCTATCATAGTTACCCATGTGGTAGCTACACCAACCTCCAACATGGGTAAACCTATCCTACTAGCCTACACCAATCAAAGAAGCTATACCAAAAACATTAGCAGATAATATTTGTAGACAAAGGCCTAGAAGAGCTTTGATGTCTAGAACCTCAAACTAGATAAGAATTAAAGGTACAACAACCCTTTGAGCACTATAATAAGGGGTGATGGTAGTGACATATTCTCATCTGAGGGACTATAATTCTTTTGCATTAATGATCATGGGTCTAGAGACCTTGAGACAACTAAATTCAAGTGCAGAAAGATCCCAAATATAGATCAAAAGATATTTTTGAGGTCTTTTATGCAATATTTTGGAGGTAAAATCCCCTCAATCATAGCATATCAACAAGCCTATAAAGTGCATTATAAGTCATTAGGAGTTGCTTACTCATGCCTAATACCTGGTCTTGCATGCTCTTCCTTTCACCTCTTCTCATATGTACAAGCAAGACTTAAGCCTTGAACCATTGTCTAAGGAGCATGAGCCCCTTCTGACTACATGCTTTTGTAATTTCCTGATGCATCAATGGGATCTATGACTAATTTCACTCTATATCACTTCTATTGTGTTTTTTCCATCCTTGGCTATGCGTGATGAAATGTGTTCAATTTATAGCTATTAAAGTATTGTGAATGTATTTCTTAGCTCATTCATGCAAAAGGAAGGGACCTTGATCTTGGTTCATCACCCCTCATAGCTTAGGTTTTCCTTTCTTGCATGTTTCCTTTCTTTTTTCTTTATTTTCCTATTAATAGAAGCACATTTAAAGCTTGCGCATAAGATCATATTTGATGAGGATCCAACCTTAGCAAAATCCTCAAAGGTTCTTCCATTGGTGTTCTCTCTGCCATGGAGCTTCCTATTATGTTTCTCAATGTGAGGCATGGGTGCCAAGGTGTGTTGGGTTGTTGCCTCGATAGGCCACGACACTTTGAGACAACACAATGTTTGAGATCTTATTAGAAAAAATGAATTTAATATCTAGAGGTATACTCCAAACGTAGGTATTAGGAGGGTATTTATACCTATCTAGAATTTATTTTATAATAAATATGTCAAAGAAAATTCTCTATAGTAATTAAGGCAATGAGAGGTATTATAACCCGATTTTTATTCTCATAGCATATAACTTGTATTTAACAATACTTATAGTTAGATATGTTAGTGGGGCTAAAGGTTGCATTGGACCACATACATTCACATAGGAAGTTCTTGGAATGCTCTTTGTTTGATACTCACTAGTGAAATGATTGATTTTCATATAAAAAAATTTAAAACCATCCACCACCATTGTAGGTGTAGTGCAACTTGATTTCTAGAGATGATTTTATCAACAATTTAAAATTATTAACATATTTTCAAATATTGATTCTTATTCCAAAGGATAAGCACATAACTTTGTATGATCTAAATTGACAATGATTGAGTTATAATTACAGTAGGAATCATCCTATGACTTTTTGCACCCTTATATGATGTCTTCAAGATATATTTATATAGAATCTATAGATGGGCATAAGCAATATGAGGTTGTATCATTGTAAATACAAACTCTAATCTATGTGCCATCCATAGATCTAACATTGATGTTCCACCATGCTTCATCTTAATTTCCATATTTCAAAGTTGTCGACCCATTACTTAAGATCTCAAGTTCCCATCTAATTCTAGCTTGAATATTTACATTATCTATACTTTTTTTTAAATAATAGGTGAATTTGTAAAATAAAAGATAGTGGTTAAAGCAATATGGCCTAATATAATTCTATTGAGTTGTGTTTCATGTGATAATTTTAATATACCCTTAGCTAACCTTGACCGAATTATCTAATACCACTTAATATATATTATTCTGAAAATAACAAAAAACCTAAAAAAAGGAAGACTAAAAAAATCATTTATTCTTAAACAAACTACATATATTCCTTAAGAATGCAACATGTTTTTTTTCATTTGGGATGCTTCTTTAGTTGTAGTTGATTACTTCCACCTTTTTATCTAGTATTTGGTGTTTGCTCTCTAAGCAATTGCTCTAGGATATGGCTTTTCAAGTTTCTACTTAAGCTCCAAATCTCTTTATCTCCTACTCTAAGATTCAATTATCCTTATCTCCTACTCTAAGATCCAACTCTCCTTATCTTCTACTCTAAACTTCAAATCTCCTTATCTCCTACTCTAAGATCCAACTCACATTAGTTCATGTTCTAAGATCCAGATCTTCAAGATCTAGCCCTAGGCTTTAACTTCTTCAAGCTCTTACAACCTTTGGCTATAAGGCATAGTCATTGGCTCTTGCAAACTAGCCTAGACTTGAACAAATTTTTCTTTATGTTGTTGATGATCTTCATCCATGTTTAATTTATATTAAAATATTTATTATAGAATTATGAACAACTAAGGTGACTTTGTCTTTTTGAGTACATTCAAAGAGTTTATTATATTTTCAACTAATATACAAATCATTTTTCTTTGTTTGGTTAAATAATGAATGTAGTTTTTTAAATAATGGAGGACAACCAATCTACTTCAAATTACACATTTTCATAAGCTAAGTGTGGCTTTTATGGGGTCCACCCATTAAAATATTAAAATATTACATTTATTGTTAGATGAGTTAGACCATATCCACCCTATATTTCTATGAAAAATATTTTTCATTATATCAAAATGTTGTGTTTCCTCTATCAACTCCTTGATACTATTTTCATTACAAGAGAATTTCCTTTAATTATTTACCTTTTAAAATTTTAATTTCACCAATATGAAGATCAACAACATGATTGACTAAATTGTCTATTTTCCTATTTTCTTCTCTATAGATCCAACACTATTTGATGGAAATCAAAATAAATGCTATTGTTCTTTGAATCCTTGCATCCAATTTTCTTGATATCATTAATAATAATTTATAAATCTCCTTAAATTAAAATAACTATTAATCCTTTTAGAATTTCCATAAGATATTTGAACTAATGAGGAAAATTTTACAATTATTATTCCAAAAATCACCATTTTGTCAAATTTCCTCGTACTTTCTTTTGAAGCAACGTCATTTTTTTTTTGGATAAACATATTTCTATGTTATCATTAATATCATATCATTTGTGTAAACTCTATTATCATAGGTAATATTCAAATCATGTAAGCAAGTGAGTAGCGCCTCTTTTTCACACTTGATATACTTCCCATGATGAGCACCATACATGTAAACATAGTGCATAAGAGACAATGATACAAATTTCTAAATTTGGGCATGATTTTGAATTTGATTTTAAAAATTTCATTATTCCTTTTAGGCCATAATTTCAACAAAATAATGACATGGTTAATCCTCCACAAAATGCATAATACATTAACTTTGAAACAATTAATCCAACATTTCATCATCTTTTTCAATGTTGATGGAGCTATCCAATATATTCTTCTTTTATTTAAAAACAATCCCAAATGGTGTAAGCAAAGGGATGATGAAGAATTAAATAATCCGATGTTTCTAGATCTTTCCTACACAAGGTACACTAAAAAGATTCATAATACCCTTTTTTTTTAGGCATTAGGAAGGATCCTAGGTAACCAAAAATTCTTCTAAAGAAAATATTTAAGAGTGAAATTTTGATTTCTCTAAAATCCCAACTTGGCTAAGTATCCTTTGCTTTTGATAGATTGTAAATAAATTCATCCTTCCATGCAAAAATGGAAAAATAGCAGTATGTTTTAAAGTTCAATTGGTATTTTTGAGCTCCTCTTCCTCAACTAGATTGCCAATAAAAATCCATGACCTAAAATTGTTGCTCACATCAATATACATTTTGACCTTTGAACCTCTACAAGTTAAACAAATGCAAGCCCAAGGTTTCCCTTTTGGATCAAATATAAAATTATAAGGCTTCATCCAAGAAACAAACCACAAATTTCCAAAATCCCCTTCATTGACAAACCACCAAATATGGTTCTTGATCAAATTGCAAACTCTCTCATACAAAGTTTCATATTGTTGAACCTCTAGATAGGGTTTGTTTCAAAAAATTATTAATATGAAGTTCCATGTTGTCAAACCCCTAGGTAGGGTTCATCTCCTTAATAGTTTAATTGCATCCACAAAACCTATATTTTTTAAGTAATCTTTTTGTCCAACTCTTTTCTTGATCTTTGAATAATATTTAACAAAGCCTTTTACCTAATTCTAAGCATAGAAGTTTACAAATTTCATAAGAATGCCCATCTAATATTTTTCCTTTGTAAACCTTACCCACTTACAAAGAGAACCTTATTTTTCATCATCTTCTTTCCAAAAAAAATCTTTTTATATTTTTGCAAATTCGAATGTTATACATTAACATCAAATATATAGATTATAAAGTTGCAATTTAGTCTTTATAAATTGTTTCAGGACTTGCCTTTTCAACTTCAAAATAAACATATCATTTTATCTAAATTGAGATCTAAATCTCATTTAATTCATCAAATTTAAGTTTTAAAGTTTTATTATTATTATTATTCTTTAACCTTTATGAGGCAAAGGAATACCTCTTTATATGAATGATAGTTTTTCAAACTTAAAACTCCTAGATTTTCCACAATAATCCCTTGTATATCTAAAGCACTCTTAATGAAAAACTTTTTTCAAACTTAAACACCTAAATTTTCCACAATAATCCCTTGTATATCTAAAGCAATGAAAAACTTCTGAATTGTATAATATTAACTTTTTAACCCCTTTTGATGAAGACAAAGTTAATAAAAAATCTTGAAATTATAATATTAATAGATTGTTTATACCTTCTCGCAGTACAACAATATTGATTTAAATTGTATAGCCTTGTTGATTAAAAAATAATCTTATCACAACAATATTGATTTAAATTGTTTAGCCTTGTTGATTAAAAATAATAATCTTTTTTTAAAGCGAAAAACCCCTTGAGGCCGCCTTGGTCTAAGAGACCACAAACAAGGGGTTCTACACCGTCAAAGTCATCCGGGAGTCGCACTCAACCCTGCCCGCACCAACATTATCAATTAGATTTTGGATACCCATTTCAACTTTTTGGTAGGCTAGAGATTTGAACCTGGGACCTCCCTTGAAGGATTGCCCTCTCCTCTCCAACTCACCTGCAATATGGGTTTAAAAAAAAAAAAAATCTTATCGTTAACAATTTGATACTAATTTTAATTTTATATTAATAAAATATTATATATATTATTTTAAATATTTTATAAATATAGAATTTTTTTATTGTATTTGTTTAAAAAATAAATAAAAATAAATTTAAAAAAATGATATATATATTTTTAATTATTTATATGGAATTGAAACGGATCCCAATCGTATTAAATGATCACCACATACTATATAGAAGTATAACAACAAACTCAACTCATATATTTTATTATTTAACAAGATTTAAACCTTGGTCTCCTTAATTATTGATGAACCAATACCACTTGGTAGAAACGTAAAATCATTTTTAATGAGACACTATGCTCATTGAGAAGATATATTAAAGTGAAACTTATATAAGAGTGTACTCTGTTGTACTCACATAAGATGTATTAAAGTAAAACAAAATTCTAACATAAAAATATACCACCCCTTATATGAGAACAACATCACATAAAACCGTCAAAAGCAAAAACAAGAAGACCACTACCCATGACTATTAGTCATGTTTTTGTTTGGTCCTTGGTTACATTATTGTTGACCGGGACGGTGAACCCCACATATACAAGACAAAAAGGCATCACCTTTAATGTTAAGCTTTCATTACCCATATATTTATTAAAAAAAAAAAAAAACTATCATTACCTAATATAATTGAATAAAACTATCATTACCCAATATAATGGTGTCGCTGAAATAGTTACAGAATTGAACACTTAAGGCGAAGAGGTAGAGGTGGAGGTAGTTTGTGTGGGTCTAGTGGTCAGCGAAGGACGCATCTTCACAGTTTCATTGTCGTGAGCTCCCAGCTTTACGGCCAGGCGACTTGCTTCTAAGAATCGTGCCACTGAATCCTCTATATACTTATTCGCTTCCCTCACATTCATCCTTTTTCCTAATTCGTCTGGATAACTTTTCAAAGTATAATCTCCATTCAACTGAGCAGCTAGCTGCACCAATTCCTCCTGAAATTCGCTTAGCTTCGCTTCTTCGTTTGCTCCACTCTTCCTTATCTTTGGAGGGTCCGGCAATGTCTCTGAAAATCCAAACAAAACCAATAATTTTTTTTTTTTTAATTTTTAATTTTTTTAATTTATCCACGAATAGACAGGCTGTCTTGGAAAAATAAAAGCAATAATTAGAATACTCAAAAAAGTAACATATCCAGATTACCTGGACAGTCTGTTCTGGGGCTGGTTCGGCTCTGTACAATGCTATCGAAGGTCGCAGCCCATGCGTCCCTCTTTGTCAAGTAATCAGAACTCAGATTGAACATCCTTTTCACCGTTGCAGGTATCGAAGAATGTTCATACTGGGATGATGGGTATGGTCCACTTGATCCGTGCACCACTGTAATGGAAGGTAATCCAATGTTGTCATATAATGCAAATAGTAGACTAGTAATCCTTCTGCATCTGCCACAACAACAACAAAAACACACAAAAGAAAAACGGACCTGTTCGTTTATTAATCCAGGGAGAAACCATGATAGTGGGCACGCGGACACCTAACCGGTCAAAATTGAAGAAGAAGGGCTCAGGCCCCACAATATTATCGGGAGAGGGCACGTTGCTCAAGGGTGTGGGAACGTGGTCATAGAAGCCCCCGTGCTCGTCGTAGGTAATGAGGAACAACGTTTGGTTCCACTGAGGGCTGGATCTCAGCGCCTCGTACACCTCCTTCACAAATTTCTGACCCTCCGACACGTCATGAGAAGGATGGTCATCGTTGGCAGGCAGGATTTCGGTGTCCAGATAACGCTGTTCCACAACCACATAATTGGGCAGCTTCCCTTGCTTGGCATGCAGCTTGAATTCCAAGTCATATGAATGAAACTTGGTCACGTATTTGAGCTTCCTAAGATTTTTGTAAAAGAGAGTGGCCGGAATGTTCTGGTAATAGATCCCAAAATTAAGCCCCGACTCATCAACGGACTCGAAGATGGTTTTCTGTGGGTACCCGTCTGCCAAGAGCTTGGGTATGTTGCTTGTTGCTCCGTGCGACGTGGCCGAATGGACGTACAACCTGTTGGGCTGAGTGGATGCGGGAACTGACGCAAACCATCTGTCGAAAACAGCGAATTCGCTTACCAGGGTGTTGTAAACGGGCACCACCTCTGGTCTGAAGCCATTCATCACCGTCTCCGGCATGTTGCCCCCCATGGCCGTGGCTTGTTGCACAAATCCGTTCATCGGAGCCGGATTTGCAGATGTGTCGTTGGAGCCGAATATTTGCTCCCTTATGGCTTGAAACGAGTGCCCCGGATCTGGATCCACATCCTCTGACTCCTCCTTGAAGAAAACCCTCTGGGATTTGGGGTCACTTGTCGAGACGGGATTCCATTCCTGACCCGTTACGCCGTCAATTTCTGGATTCAGCTTCTTAATCCAACCCAACATGTGGTCGAATGATCGGTTCTCCATCACCAGAATCACTATTGTCTTGATCGGCCCATTAATTCTATCTCCAGCCTCTGCGCTTGCCTGCAGAAGCATACACACAATTATGGCCATAAACGCCCATCCGGCCTTGTTATCCCTGGAGTTAGCCCTCTTTCTCATTTTTGCGCAGCCACAAGCCACAATGAGTGAATGAGGGATCCCGTGAATGCGAATGTGTGGAAGCCACTAGTAGAGAAAGCCACGTGGAAGATAAATAGTTGGGCACGTTGGCCGGACAAAGAGATATACGGGCAAGTGAACGCATATAGTGCGCGCTTGGCGGTATGCGCCCTCATTATCAAATGGAAATTGGAGATTGATTCTATTCACATTCATAAATAGATGGATATTTCTAGAGAGCATTTTTTGTGATCTCGATGTTTCGTATTCTTCTGCATAAAAGATAAAAATATCTCTGTTACTTGCTCTGTTGATTTTATTTGACGTTGCCGACTATGTGTCGAGATTTATAAGCGGTGGTCACGAGATGAGCATCCTCAGAGAGTCGTGACATAATATACATAGCGCACATATTATATCAATTGCCCGTCACAGCCTGTCAGGGGTATCAAGCTTTTGGCCATTGCCTGTCTCGCCACGTGACAGTGACATGCCAATACAAAGTAATCGCACAGATCCTTTCTTCGATAAGACTCAAATTTGTCCTCTCTTTCCTATTACTTTGATTCTTTAACCAAACCACCGGACTTTCTTTCCTAATACATTGATTCTTTAACCAAACCACCGTACTTTTTAAAAGTAAGGTAAAGTATGATTAATAGGGACCACGAGGATATTTTTTTAATCTAATTTAAATTTGACAAACATTGATAAAGTTTAAGAACATAACAGATAAACTGTAAATTTAAAATTTTAAGTAAGTGTTTGTTTTGTAGGTATGTATTAAGAAGAAATTTGAGTTAAAATTTTGGGATGCTAATTTGTAAAGGTAGTAATCACACTCCAATCCACGAGGATATTATTTTCCGTAATTTAAATTTGAATAATATTGATAAATTTTAAGGATATACTTTTTGTAGTTTTTTTAATTGAACGTCTGATATTTATATTATAAATTAAAAAACCAGAAACATAATACAATAAGTTGTTTTGTCAGGTATGTATTAAGAAGAAATTTGAGTTAAAATTTTGGGATGCTAATTTGTAAAGGTAGTAATCACAATCCAATCCACGAGAATATTTTTTTCCGTAATTTAAATTTGAATTACATTGATAAATTTTAAGGACATACTTTTTGTAGTTTTTTTAATTGAACATCTGATACTTATATTATAAATAAAAAAACCAGAAACATAATACAATAAGTCACATTTAGAAGAGCATTACAAGGCTGCAATACCAACAAAAATTCTAGCAACTACTACAAATACTGACCATCATAACTAAACTTGTTTTTTAATATGCAGGTCATTGCATATAAATATGTTTTTGTAGTTGAGATAACCAAACATACTTTTTTTTCACTTATAATGAAATATGTAAATTTAAACTTTTAAATAAATGTTTTTCTTGTCAAATATTTATTAAAAAAAAATTGAATTCAAACCTGAAATGCTAATTTATAAAAGTAATAATCTATTGTAAATCTTCTCATGTACCTCATACAAATAACAACTTACAGCTCCCGTAGACCTTACACTTTGCCACTGCTAAAAATAGTGTATAAAAAAATAAGAGAAAGTAACGAGGAAAAGAAGATAGTAAGCTACCCATAGCAAGTTTGTTAAATAGCCACCTCAGGTGATAAAAATGATAAGGTAGTTTGGTCAGCGTGTTACTTTTTTATTGATAACTTTAATAAATTATTAAGGATTTAATTTAATACGCGTAAAGGTTATTAATTTTTTTATGAAAAATTAAAAAAAAAATAAAGTTAGATTGATAAATATAAATTTATCATTTATATTGATTAAGACCTTCAAAATTCATATCGTTTCAATTAACAATTGGTTCAGGTGAAATTGGTTGAACATCATTCCACCCACAACCTAGTGGGACGAACAAGCAATGTCAACATTAGGTCGCTTCCTAACTAGTGAGGGTTGGGACCAGTGCATGTTTATGAGAGCACTTCTTGCATATGATGGAAGTCGACGACGAGAGCGGGATCAAAAATACTCCTGAAAAGAGTGCTCTGGGGGGATCCGGTTGACTATACATAGAGCATTGGACCAGTGTGCTAGAAGAACTTGCAGGTGATCCAACTCCATAGCAACTTGTTGGCTTGAGTACATATCTGTAGCCACATGTCATTAAAAACTTTTAATTTGTCAGCATGAGTAAATGTGACAAAAGGTGTATACTGTTTAAAAATAATTATGTTATGGGACATCCAAATATGAAAGAGCAGGTTAATCCTAAAAACCTGCTACACTTCAAAAAGCAGGAGAGACAAAGTAAAAGAGTCCCCAAGAAGAGCTTGGGGCCAATAAACTCTTGCAGTTGTAAATGGAGAAAAAAATGAAAGAACCCATTCCCAATCTTTGCCTAAATCTTCTACAATTCCAAAAGAGGCGAGTACAAGACTCGGGTACACCACAAAAAGGAAATTTAGGATCAAGAATTCCAAGGTGCTTCAGAAATTCCCCCAAGGGAAGGCCTTAACATAGCAAGCTCCACGCAAAAAACAATTGCTTGGGCTCAACATAAGTGGCCCAAACTTTTTGAAATCTAGAATTCCATCTAGTCCTTGTAGAAAATAAGTCCCAACGCTGACTGAGCTTAAGCACCAGAGGAAGATGAGGAGATAAACATTTATACCCCAAACGAGCCTTATAATTAAGCAAAGGAATGTCAACATGCCATCTACAATCTTACCACCAAGGACGTTGCGAGCGTACACCAATCTTGTGCAACATAGAAAAGGGGTGAGAGCAATAACATCATCATAAGTATCTTTATCCGCACCATTAAGCCTGAAGGTGTGTTTGAACTCATTACATAGGATCCAATCCTTGGTCTGGCGAGAAAAGAAATCGGCTATTGTAACAATACCCTCTTTGAAAAATTGTTGAGAATGAATCCATTGCACCTGAGCTAAGGGAGAACCTTGATGAAGAAACACGAGGGACCACCAAATATTTGTAGAATTGATGGATAAGCCTTTATAGAAGCCATATCCTATCCAATCGATCCAAGGAGTGAGCTGCTGCCAGACTTTCCATATACTTTTAATAACAAAGGAGCTAGAAATCTTAACAAAAATTGAAGCAACAATGAGAGAGGGAAAATCCAACCCTCTCAATGCTCTACGATTTAAGGGAAGACTACAGGAAATGAAATGTCAAACCAGAACTTTCCAAGCTTTAGCTCCCCTCAGATCCCTGACCACCCACTTACCACACAGAGCAATACCTTGTCATCTACAGTCCAAGATACCCATTCCGCCAGATTCTTTGGGAAGACAACAAATATCCTAGGCAACTCTATGAAATCCCTTTGTTTTAGAATAATTATTTCAAATAAAATATTAAAGTTTCTCAAGCTTCTTATAGAAAGCTTGTGAAGGAGCCCAACAAGAGGAATAGTATACATGAGTGGCAGCTAAAATTTAGAGCAAACTAAATTTTACCTGCTAAAGACATTTTCTTAGTAAGTTGAAAATCAAGTTTCTTTTCAACTCTTTGAAGCACATAATTCCAAATCTTAGCAAGGGAGCCTTGAAATGCAAAAGGAATGCCAAGAAACTTAAAAAAATTTCCATGAGGGATCCAATTCCAATGATACCCTTTAAGCCACGGTGGCATAGGTAAGGGAGACTGTCGGAAGCAGGAGGTCTTCCTCCATTGTATGCTAGAACCAAAGGCTGTGCAAAAGGTGTTCAGACAAAATAGAGCATTAGAAACAGATTGCTCCTCTTCCCTTATAGTAAGAAAGGAGTCATCAACAAAGTGACCATTAATAAGTTATCTTTGATCATTTGGAAGAGCAATTCCTTTAATAAGACCTACAGAATCTTGAGAAGCTAAAAGATAGTCGAAGACTTTACCAGTAAGCACATATAAAAGGGATCAATAGGACACCCTTGCCAAACTGACCTAAAAAGATCCACTGCTTTAGACTGTGAATTCTTCATATTTAGAATAGCCAAAGTATCTCTGAATAGCATATCAAGAATGAATATCCATTAAATGCGGTCATAAGCTTTATCAAAATTAATCTTAATAAAAATCATGTTCTGGTTTGACATTCAGGCCCATTCCATGTCCTCTTAGACAACCAAAACATTGTCGAGGATGTACCTTTCTTGAATAAATCTAGTTTGCTCTGGTCTGCCTATCAAAGGAAGAAGAGGCCTAAGGTGAAGATCCAAAGCTTTGGCAATGATCTTATAACTAACAATGAACAAAGTAATAGGCCTCCAATTAGTGATCAAATCTAGGTCCCCTTGCTTGGGTATGAATTTGATATTACTCCTATTAATAATTGCTCCTAAAGAGTCTACTCAAAGAGCCTCGAGATAAACTTTATGTAGCTCAAGATCAACTAAGTCCCAAAGACCCTTTTAGAACTCATAGGGAAATCCATCCAGACCTAGCGCTTTGTCATTTTCCATTTGAGACAATGCATCCTACAAATATGTAAGGAGGAGCAGTTTATCACACCCTGATATTTGAGACTTTGAAACCTTAACTAGTACAACTGCCATACAAGCTGCCAGTGCTTGCTCCCACCAAGATTATGCATAGCGACTATTTATTGCCAAATTGGCTAAAATTAGGATTTTTAAAATTTGGAATTGGCTAATATTTGGGACCCTTGACCAGGGCCCATTAGCCAAAAAAAATTGGGTGTAATTTTTTTTTTGTCGATTTACCCCAATTTTATAATAATTTGACAGTTTTAAGTCTCAATTTTCAACATTACCCCTAATAATAGTGAACCTTCTACATGTGTTTGGATGTTATTCACCTGGATTTCAAAACCGATTCACCAAATTTTTATAAATACATTTTGGGACCGACCCCTTACGCATAACCCTAGCTCTCACTTAGAGGAATAAGCTTGAGCAACAAAAATATTAGTATAGTGCTTGACAAAAGCATCAATCATCTCAGGAAGAGAGGTAAACTTTATTCCATTGTCTTGAATGGTCTTGAATTGAGTAGCTTGCCTCGTAGGGCGAAGCCTTTGAAAAATAACTGGTGACCCTATCACCAACTTTAAGCTAATGAAGTCGAGATTTTATTTGAGCTCCCCGAGCCTCATAAATTTTAGCAAGTTTAAGTTCATGCCTCAACTGGGCAACATGAGACTGAATTTTAGGATTAAATGGATAGGCCTCAAGCATGAGAGAAGCTTTAGAAAGCTCGTAATGAAGGACAACATTGGAATGTCTTTTGAACTGCACCACCTTTTTCTCCAAAGTATAGAGCAAGACAATTGTACGAAAAATTGCATCATTCCACCATTCTATCCAACCCAACTCTCCAGAGAGGGTATAAGAACTAGATTCCAGACTATGCAGATATGACAAACCATGGAAGGGTGCTAAAGAAAGGAAGTATTGAAAAAAATTATGACTTGTAGTGTCTCTAAGGCAAGGATTTCATCAGCACATTAAACATGATGGGTGAATGGTCGGAAGTAGTGGTACTAGGAATGGTTTCCACAAATGGAGCTGAAGCATTTATCCTACGAAATAAAAATTGCACATGATCTGCAAGCATGGCTCTGTCCATCCTTATCATAATTCTTGCATGGATAGCCTGGAAATTGGACCACATATACCACAAATGTTTAGGAAACTCCTAGGGAGAAAAACAAGAATTGGGGTTTGACAAACCCAATTTCATGAAGTACTAGGTCTCTCTTTCCCTAGTAGCCCACTGAATGGGAAGTTTCCTATCTTGTCTTCAGGATTTTCAATCATATTAAAATCTCTGCATATACCCAAAATAGTAGGCGGTAAAGAAAAAGCACACCATCACTAGAGGCTACAACGCTCATAAGCATCATTGGAGGCATAGACATTAATTATGCCAAAATATAGCCCACCAATCTCAAGTAAAACCCAAAATATGTGATTGGAGGGGTCCACACCCCATGAGACAAAACTATCTTTCCACCTATTTTCCAAAAGAATGATAGCTCCCCCTCTTCCAGGGGAATGACTAGTGGCATAAAAAAGCAACCTAACCAAATAAAAGGGCAAGTACATTACATAATAAAGTTAGAAATATTAATCTCTTAAAGACCAAAATTTAGGATTGCCATAAAACCTGGAGCATAAAGCAATCTCATCTCGGATAAAGTATTTGTGAACTAGGTACGTCAACCCTCTGACATTATATGATAAAAAATCATGGAGATCTATCAAGACTCATATGTTTGGCCACATCTTAAATATTACTAAGGAAATGCTCCTGACCTGTTTTCCAAAACTCTGTTTGACACCTTTTGTCATGGTGAAACAGGGAGTCTCCTCGAGATGGGCTATAGGATCTTCGACCATTGATAGAAGCCCTTCCAAGTTCAATGAATCTTGAGGAAGACTGCCCATTGATATGTAGAACTGGATAATTTGAAGATTGAGTAGGAGCATAAGAAGTAACAATTTTGGTAAAGGAAGCACTAGTTGGTGGTACATTAAAAACCATTTGTGAAGCCCCTACTAGGTGCCATCGATTGTGTGGTATGTTGCTTCGTCACCACACCATGCCCAACTAGCACATAAGACACAAGGGATTGAGGTGAGCTACTGGGAGCAATCATAGGGTTTACATTTTTCCCATTATTACCCTTCTTTTGGACTACCTTCCATTCATCTTGTCCCCCTTTGGAAGTAGGGATAGGGCTAGTGGTAATAGGAGCCTCAATTGTCTCCTTAGCTTTAATATTATCTGCCATTAAAGGACAATATTTTATCTTGTAGGCAGTTGATTGGCAATGGTAACATGTGTCAGGCAGGTATATGTAGACAACGTGTTGCTTGAATCGATAGTCACCAACTTGGACATCAATAGTCTCCGTAAGGTCTTTAGAAATATCAACTTTGATACAAAAATGCTTTTGAGGGCATGAGACATAAAATTTATCCATTTCACAATAGACAAATTCACCAATGGGGACCACAAGGTTGCGATATTAAGGCCAGAGTGCTAGAGGAATACCAGAGAATTCAATCCAAATCGTAACCCGTAAGGAAACATCATTAGTGTCCAAAAACTCCTTGGTCCAGGGTTGAAAAGCAACAAGGAGCTACGAATAGACCAAAGCCCATGGTTGAGGACCACTTTGGCCTGAGTAGGGTCAGCAAAATGAAACAAAAAAACCCTTTGGTGAGGTTCTGGATACCATCAACCTTGACATCATGCCAATCTTCAGGGTTATGCATAAGGGGTTGGACTCAAAATGTACATGTAAAAAATGGTGAATCCTAATAAAAATTAAGGTGAATCATGGAGAATCCTAAGAAAATCAAATCGAGCATCTTCACACCAAAATTTGGGGTATTTTAAGCCCTAAAATGTAAGGTCATATTTGGGGCTACTTTTGACCTATTAAATCATCTTATAACTTCCTAAAAACACCACCATTAGATCAGGATTGAAAATATCTTTCCAACAAGTACAAATATGCCTATGTTTGGATATATATTGTGGCAAATTGACCCTAAGAAAAAATTGGTCCTAAAAATTTTAGGTGAATGGACCGACGTCGAGGGTCCTCATATTTGCCAATTTCTAATTTTGGAAATCCTAATATTCGTCCAATTTGTGAATATTCGCCACTTGTGCATAACCCTGCCAAGCTTGTTGTATCTAGTTTCAAAGGAGGGTCTCGCCAGGGATGTGACATAGAAAATACCCTACCAAGGTATGGCTTTCCAGCCAAGAACAAGTAGTATTAAACTCACTCAACGGGATAACAACATTCGGAGGTATTTTGTAAATGTTTAAATTATTATTTTTAATAAGTTATATGTAGTTTGTATTGAAGACTATTTTTATTAAAATAATAAATATTACATTACTTTTGTGACTTTATGATCATGTTAATTAAACCATGTCAGTCCTTGTGAGACTTTGTAATAGAATGGCTTTCGGCTATCATACAAGAGACCCATGTTCAAACCAAGACTAGTGTGTGAATGTGTTTGAAAAAGAAAAAAAATTAAACCATATTCAACTTGGATTTTAATCATTGATTTTTTTTTTAAATTTATCCTTCTATTAAAGATATTTCTCATCTTACTCAAACTAGTAATTTGATATCTTTTTAAAAAAGATATAGGCTTTACTTGGGCTAGTTACCTTCTAAAATTTGAATTTTGTTATGACAAAAATCAATACCATGAATGACTAAGATATCTACTACTTGGTTTACTCTCATAACATTGCTATTAAGTTAATTAAACCATATTAAGATTATTTTTTTATAAAATTTATTATTCTTTATTTGCCTTTCTATCCAAAATATTTGTATTCTTCTTTAAATTGTTATGCTTTAATAATTAGTTGCTTAATATCATTTTATTAAGAAATAAAATCTTACTTTACCATTTTCCTTTTAGAATTTAAATATTAATAATACAAAAATTAACACCACAAATGATTAAGATATCTATTACCTAGTTTACTCTCATGACATTGGTATCAAGTTGATTAAACCATATCCAACATGTCATTTTATCAAAAACATTCTTTGGTTCTCTATCTATCAAAAATATTTTTCACCTTTCTTAAATTGCTATGTTTTCACAATCAACCCTTTGATATTGTTTATATTAAGTTATAAAATTTCACTCTGCCAATTGCCTTCCAAAATTTGAATATTGTTAAGACAAAAATCAACACCACAAATGGCTAAAAATATCTCTTACCTAATTTCTATTTCTATAAATATGTTGACTACAACAACCTGACAAGTTTTTAATACCTCTTTTTAAAGTGTCTTATTCATGTTCCTAATATTTGAAAAATATCATTTTCATCATCACTTTTTGTTTTTTTTTGTGGGCTTAGCTCCACTTCTTGCTAACAATTGAGATATTTGATTTTATTTTCCCATATTTATATCTTTTTTAGTTCCCTTTTTTCTTTATTTTTATTTTTTGGATCTTTGTCTCCTTTTCCCATTCCTTTCAACACTTTCATCTTCATCAATCTCCTTGATTTATTCACACTATTCATAGTGGGACTTATCATCTATAATTTTATCTTGCTCTAAAGGATTTAAAGTGCAAATATTAACCTCAAAATCACTTTCTTCTTTATATTACCCTGGAAACCCTTCTCCATAGCAATTACCTTCTTATGCTACCCTAAAAATTATAAATTGCTATGGATATCCTCCATCCCCATTTCTTTAGTATATTGCTCTTAAAACCCTAAAGTGTAAATAATGACCTTTACATTATTCTCATTTCTATTGCAACGAGAGAATTTTATACTACTTGAGAAAAATGAACATTATTTACCTATTCAAACTCCTTTGTTTTAAAATTTTCCTCCATATCTATAATTTTATCTTGCTCTAAATAATTTGAAGTGCAAGGAATAACCTCAAAAGCACTTTCTTCTTTATATTGCCTTGGAAACCCTTCTCCATAGCATTTACCTTCTTATGCTACCCTAAAAATTCTAAATTGCTATGTATATCCTCCATCCCCATTTCTTTAGTATGTTGCTCTTAAAACCCGAAAGTGTAAAGAATGACCTTTACATTACTCTCATTTCTATTTCAAGGAGAGAATTTTATACTACTTGAGGAAAATGAAGATTATTTACCTTTTCAAACTCCTTTGTTATATAATTTTCCTCCATATCTTCCTTTCCACCTTTAATTTCTTTTGAATTTAAACTTACACCTTGTACTTCACATCCCTTATATCCTTATTTTCTTTTTTTTCTAATGGTTGATCCAAGTGAACTATGGTAGCATTTATGATCTCATGTTGTAGATAGTCTTGTTTTGCCTCTTTTTTTTGGGGGGGAGGGGGTGGAATATCTTTGATCTAATCTTGTTCGATTTCACAATATTTTCCAAACATAATTAGAAGCAATTCATTCACTCAAATATTATACAAAAAGCATAAAATAGAATAAGAGAGAGAAAGGTATGATGGGTGCCCATAATCACCATAAATAATTACTATTCATAGATTATATTGCAGAACACTCTTATAAGAAATGAGGAGTGTGATGGGAGTATTTGTAGCAATATCAAAATCCCTAATTACATCATAAAGTTTAAACTAAATTAACATAACAAGTGGGATTTAGGTTAATTACAAATATTAAATGAGGTTTAACCATAACAAGGTTAACCATGGCCCATTGGGCTTACATAATAAAATATTACAAAATAATAAATACATTGCACAATGAAATACCCTTAGGCCTATCCAATACATCACACAATGTTGACTCTTGGCCATGAATTATAATACTCCCCATAATCTAAACTAAGGTTCCAAGGAAGAAAACACTAGTAACCATAATATCACCCCTATAATGGATTTTCCAGTGGGCCTTCACATTTTGATATAGGCTCATCTAGACCCTCTTCATCATTTGAAAAATGCTACTGCAAAAATATTTTCTACCCAAGAGTCTTCTTAGGCTTGACCATAGTCACCACTGCTACTATTAGACACCTCCATAAATATCCAAAAAATACTTGCATTAAGACTCCAAATGAAGGAAAGGTAAAATCATCACCTCTTTAAAAGATAAGCTCTTTTATTATTTCATTATTGTGTGAGGTATGTCTTGAAAGTACAATTTTCCTATTCATAGTATGCATTTCCCTATTTGAAGACTTCCTCTTGCTTGTGGGACACCTAATTCTAGTCACTAAAAAAGGTTTTGCATGAACCTCCTTAAAAGAAGACCTAGAACAAAAGCACATCCTAGATCCTTTTCTTGAAAGCCTCCAAAAGACTCAAAATATATTGTAACTATCACAAATCTATCTATATCTCCCAAAACCCAAACCAAAGAATTTGATTGCATAGAAAAGTGTAAATGTGCCCTTATAACCTAGGGTAATAGGACTTGAGGTCTATTATGAACAATTTGGCCCCAAACACAAGACCATGTCCATAGACTAGTGTCACCAATGCGTAGAGCTCAAAAATTCATATGATTTGAATAAAAAGGTCTCAAGATGCTTTTGTATGCAAAATTTATGGCATTTGAAAGTTTTGCCGTAATAGCCCTTAAAAAATTAAAAACTAAAGCCTCTAACCCTAGAAAAGTAGGAACGAATATTGACCTACCACTTGATGAGACTTGATTCGTTGTAGTGCTACAATCCATCTTTGCCACCTCAACTCTACTAATTCATCATATTGATACCACATGCTATTATTTTATTGGTTTAAGGTGTGTGCATGTGTGTGGAAACACACACACACATATAAGGGGTACTCATGACACCAAAATCAGCCATGCTAGTTTTCAAATCAAGCTCTATAATTATCTTTTTCTAAAGCATTTGGTTTGATTCCAAAAGAGGGTTTCAAATGCATGTCATCTATGGGCTAAGTAGAATGCACTAGCCAAGGCACAACCCTTACCACCTAAGAGTTGAAATCAAGAGAACTTGAAAAAAACATAGACATGCCACAACTACAACAAAGTAACTAAGTGCTAGACCAAAAAACTTCTTTATGATTCAAACCAGAACTTCAATGCAATAAATACCTTCGAATGCATAGAATAATAATCTAAGCTATTAGTGTGATGACTCCACAGTTGGATATGTCCCTGGGTTACATAATAAAAACTATTGGAATTCATTATATCCTAATGTGACATTGAATTTTATCTTAACAAGTGTAGATATGCAAAAATCGTACACCTAAACAATTATGAAATCAAATTGACAATGCAAATCATGTAACCATAAAATGACAAAGAAATATAGAAAATGGTGTCCTTCTCATTAATATTGAAATATTCCTTCATAAGGTGGTTACAAAGATATCCCTCTTAGGGATAGATACCAATTTGATACAAATTACAATATAGAACCCAAAAGTAGGTGTATCCCATAGAGTCTTTGCACCCTCAAAACTGATTATAGGGAGGGTTTCTTTGCGACCTCCGCACGGTGAGATAAATATTGATGAATATTTGTGTTGAAGAGCTCCTGCTAAGATCTGAAACCTGCACACAAGAACACTTACAAGATATTAATAGCAAATGAGGAACCTCTCATGATGAGGTCCATGTCCATGATAAGAAATTGAAAGAAAGATGCTGAAAATGATAAACAAATGCATGAAAACTGAGTAAAACTATGCTAGAACAGAAATTAAATACTGCTAAAGCTACTGTAACTAGAAAGTACATAAAAAAGCATATGTCATCGAGAGGCCATCATGGGGTAAAGTGGTCAGGTCTTCTGGCCATCACAGGGTATGAGTGGTTGTGCCTACGAGCCGCTTCGGGGTGAAGCGATTGCTGAACAACGAATTGTTTCTTCATGATCGATGCGGGAAATGCCTGGGTTGGTCTGCTAAATTGATGGTTCAAGGGTCATGCACACTTGAAGCATGATTGAATTACAAGAAATAGCATGAAATAAGGTCACTTGATGGTAAAATATGGTTGAATTTGGTCTTCAAACTCCAAGGGACTCCATTGATGCAATTGCAAGCTCCATGGCTGGATTTGGGCAGCACTTCATTGCTTATGAGAGAATGTTCTCTCTAGTACACAAATTGATAGCACTTCATTGCATTAGACTGAGATCTATTTTCATGAAGGCTTAGGCTCTTCTTATAGATTTTCAAAATGGTAATCTTGGCTTGCAAGAGAAGCCAAGAACCAAGAATCGGTTAGGCTCTAGGAAGACCAAATGTCACCTCTAGAACCTTCTCGTGCTTAACCGTTAAAGCTCAACTGCCCTGTAACTGATTTGGCTCAGCTTGGGAGCCCGAGTTTGTTACAGGTGCGATCATCCCAGGGTGGAGTGATCATGACTGCTAGCCATCACAGGGTCCATAAGCCCCTGGGTATGATGGTCTAGGCTGCAAAAGATAGGTTGCCCCTGTTTGAGTGGTAAAAACCATTGTTAAGCCTTGAGGATGCCCAAGGTGGGTCATATGGCCTGAAAAGGTGTCCATATAGGTAGCCTCCTCAACATGACGTGTTTTAGGTGTCTACAGATGCCCCTTTTTGGGATGCATTGTGTGAAAGCACAACACTGAGCAAAAATAGACAACCTAACATCAAATTGAAGGTTGATTGATGTTCATTGATCTGGTCAACTTTAGATGCCCCAATCACAAAAGAGCATGCATCTTTGAATCATTGCCTCCAACACTTTGGTGGACTTAATTTGTGTAAAACTTTGGCAAATCTGAAGGCATTCGGGTAGTTTTGTGTTACTACATGGACCGTTAGTTCAGACTGACAAAGGTTTGGTTTAACATTTTTGCTTTTTACCCCAGCAAATAGGGAAGCGTGTGATAGTTGTTAGCAATGATTCTTGGATGAACGTAATTTGCATGATTGAGTGTTTAATTATTGATTTTGATTATGAATTCTGTGATTATGACTACCCCCTCAAGCGATGAGTCGATGAGGAAATGGCAAGTGATGAAAGCGATGAGTCGCTTGACCAAGATGACTTGCTTGAGCATTGCAAGATGATAACAAATGTAAAAGGGAAAGTCCTATTACAACTATGATTTCAACCATTATTAGTAATTGTACATCTCTATCCCATGGAGCAGTCCAACCACATGGCTTTCTTAGGGAATTAAGATGATAGCAATTCAATTAAATCTTGAGGTGAATCACTATGTTCGATGATCTGATGAAACTTCATGGAAGAATGAAATGTACACCTCATTCCCTTGGAGCAGTCTAGTCGCATGGCCTTCTTGGGGATTGAAGTGAAGATATTTTGATTCATCAATGAATGATTTTGTGGTTCAAGTGACCTTATGGTAATTTACTCATCTTACCGGATTGCATGGATAGCAAGTCACTGCAACCACCAAGTGTATAGGGTAAATTACTAGGTACGAGGTGCACTTGAGATTTTGTTTGATTGATTTTTTTGTTATTTTTGAAATTTTTGATTAAAGTGGACCATTAGATGTTGTTAAATGCCCAAATTGAAGCTCATGATGCTGATAGAATGTGTGCATTTATTATCATTTTGAGGCCATCCTAGGGTACAATGATGAAATTTTGCAAATTTTAAGGCCATCCTAGGGTAGGACGGTCATGCCAAAATGTGACCGCTCCACCCTAGGGTGGTCAAGAAATTTGAAAAATATAAAAGCAAATTTTCAAATTTTTAATGTCATTGTGATAGCTAGCAGTGAGAGAAAAAGGAGGAGTGAGGTGGAGGAGAGATTTCTTGACATGGAACGCTACCAAAAACTTGACACACTATCATGATGGATCAGCCAGAGGCCTCTACGAGTGGAGGAGCCAGAGCTACGAAGGTAGAAATCTCGATCCCTCTCTTGTTAAAATTAAAAATGAACCTCATTAAGTAATGGGAAAATTGAACCTCACTAAACTATTAGTAATGAACCTCACACTAGATTAGGAATATCTAGATTAGGCTAGCTTAAGGGTAGATTTAATTTTTAGCATTTTTGGCATGGGATCGTACCCCTTTTAGGTGCCACTACGGGGCCATCCTAGGTAGGAGAAGCTCCCCTTTGGCTGGATGGGGGCCATCATGGGGTAGGATGGCCATGTTTGAAACCCAACGATCAAATTTTTGATCATTGGGGTGGCCATCCCAAGGCATAAAGGTCGCACCTACTGGTCATCTGTGTCTGGAGTGACTACATAAATTTTTTAATTTTTTTTTTCTGATTTTTTTTTTGTTTTTATTTTTATTTTTGTGCATTGTGTGTTGATTTTTGTGTGATTTTTAGGCATCAGATGTTGATGACCCATTGTAGGGAACCCACCCTACTTACTGATTTGTGAGGAGAGCTTAGTGATGATGATTGGGTATGGTTTGGGGTGATTGGCCTTAAACATGTGGTGTGCCTTCCTACAATCATGTCAGATCAGGCATATTTGATGACCTTGGCTCATCGATGGGATAATAGGACCAACACCTTTCATATCTCAACTAGTGAGATGACTATGACATTGGAGGATATCTACAGGATATTTTGGATCCCTATTGAGGGATGTGCTATCACCTCCACTCCCTTCTATAGCATCTGAGAGTGTTAGAGGATATTTGGAGGGTAGGCACATGTTGCACTAGTACGGATGGACCATGATGGAGTCTTGATCAGAGCATGGTATGATGCCCATGTATTCTCTCGATGCTAGGCAGTAGTGATGTACATCATCTCAAACATCCTACTACTAGACTCTTTAGGAGTGAGGTTCCCTTGGAACCTCCTGGACATGGTGTAGGATCTTCTTGAGTGTGATCTAGAGGAGCCGATTATCATGGCATGGGGGAGCACCCTACTAGCACATTTATATGATGAGTTATATGAGATACAACATCGAAGGTACACAGGATTGGGGTGTAGTATGCTCCTCTAGATATGGGGATGGGAGCACATCCGCGTGGATCGACCGATAGGACTACTAGTACCATGAGCTGAGCTAGGAGATACAGATATTGGCTATGCAACTCGATGGTGATGGGATCAAGATATTGGCCAGAGTCGACAAGAGGTAGGGATATTGGCACACTACACTAGATATTTGGATATATTACAGTGGGATCAAGTAGTGTGGAGGCCCTACTTGGATTACCCTCATTGGATAGAGGCTATAGAGTATCTAGGGTGGGTGAGATATGGATGGTGGCTCATTGGATGCCATAGTAGCAAGCGAGAGTACTTCCACTACTCTCAAGTTACATAATAGTTTGACATCTATTAAGATGTCCTAGAGGAGCCTATCATCTATCACCATCGAGGAGATGAGACACAACTAGAGTGGCCTTGAGTAGAGGTACTTGTAGATGAGGAGGATCCGATAGTGGTTGAGACTAGATTAGCCAACCTAGGGACCAGTGTAGAGTATGATACCTGGTGGGTCACTCGACTATGGTAGGGAGGTGGTCCGATGGGTAGGCCTACAGAGGTGATAGTAGAGGAGGGTGGAGATGAGGTTGAGTGATGAGTTCATCATAGGATAGAGGGGGAGTGGGGCCAGGCTATAGAGTAGGTAGAGGAGCCACAGGATGAGGGTGAGGGTGATGAGGATGACCCTATAGATGAGATGGCTTAGTTGAGAGTGTAGTTACAGACTACACAGGGGTGGTTAGTAGAGTGAGAGACCACTCTCACTATAGTCTAGAGTCAGCTAAGTAGTGGACAATAATAGTGGAGGGGATTCTCTAAGGAGAGAGATCTCCTCAAGGCCTAGGTGGCCATAACCCAGATAGAGATTGACAAGGTTACTATAGAGAGGGATACTCTATAGACACAAATAGCTGCCTAGATCATAGAGAGGGATGCTAAGATAGTGAAGTGAGATGCTCTATAAGTTTAGTTGGCTATCATGACTATAGGTCAGGCTACACCCTCCACTCCAGCTATTCAAGGGTAGATAACATCAGGTGGAGATGCAGATATTAGTAGACTATAGAGCCTCCTAGAGGAGTATGTGGCCTAGTATAGATCTAATGCAACTTACATAGTTGATCTAGAGAGTTGGGTCAGGATACATGGTGGTAGTCTACCTGAGAGATCTATAGTAGGGGGATCTCAAAGAAGTCAACATAGTGAGTCTGGATAGTCATCAATGCAGCCTAGTCATAGGTCATTAGTTCATCCAGAGAGATCAATGGCTAGTGGTTCCAGGCATCCTCACAGGGATGAGGCTAGAGGTGGAGGTGACTCTAGGGGTGCAGGCCCCGCTTGATATATCTTTTATGTATTTATTATTTTTGAGTGTAAGGTCTGAGGACCTACACAGTTGTAGCCTATGGGCAATTTTTGTACCACTATGTACTTGACATTTACACATATATATATGATCTCATTTTATGGCTCATTATGTGTTTATGGTATGTTTTGATTTTATGTTATGGATGCATTGATGGATGTGATGATGTATTGATTTATACATGTGATGTACTAATGATATGCAATGATTAGATGATGGATGTATGATTAGATTTTGTAATCTAGATGTATGGATGTACTATTATGTATGTGTATATGGATGTAATATTTTAATGTTAAATGCATGTTTTTAGATTTATTTAATTGATTATGCATTTAATTTTTGTTACATGATATGGCGGATGTAATGTGTATGTAATGCATTAATTTTATATGGATGTTCTAATGCAAATTGTACATGTATGCTTTAATTATTTAAAACATAATGAATGAATCTAATTTGTGTTTAACAGACTAATGGTAGACACCACAGAATGTATAAAAATCATGAATTAAAATGTTACCCTTATCATAAGAGTTATACATTTGTATATGCATATGTGAGATGAAATATGTGAAATGTAGGGGCTTTCCCTATAAGCTTTTGTAAACTAAAAGGTGTGCATAAAATAGTCAGTGGTCATCTAAATATCATTGTTGATATTCATCTAGTATCTATCCTATTTTATGAGGACCCCTTAATAAACAAAAGCTCATAAGGAAAACTGTGATTGTTGATGAGATGATTTGTTGCTATGAGGGGATTTTTGAGGTTTTCCATGAGACTCAAACACCCTAGTTGATTGATCAAAAGTTGTATACTGACTACACAAGACTCCTGAAAGATACAAGCCTGTTAAGAAGACCCAGATATTCATTATCCCTATGTGTGCAAAGTGAATATATTAGATGAGGCATTAAGACTACCTCATTGCCAGGTGGGTTTCATGCAACCCATTATTGTAATGAGGATCACCCTATGGTCATCCTAATCCTGAGTTTGGATGTAGTTAGACTAGACTACTAGGCAATACAAGCCACCAAAATCTAGCTCAACCATAAGCTGACATTGGTCTGTACAAAAGAAGGTCGCTAATGTGATAGACATATCACCATGCGTAAGGCTACTCCATTGCCAGGTAGGTTTCATTCAACCCATTGTTGTAATGGAGATTACCCCATGGCTTTTGAATAACTGAAGATTCTAAGGATTCAAGATCATTACCCCCTTCTTTTATTTTAATTGCTTGGGATACTTGCTCATGCTTAGTGGTGAAAACCACTATTTTTTTTTGAGCAAGGGATTTGCTTAGTGATGAAAATCACTGTTTATTTTGCATTGTTTTGGGAATTTGCTCATTTTGTGGAAGAGCAAGGGGATTGTTTGGGTAGGGGGAGCTTGTCCTTTTGTCAATTCTCAGCATTCTAGACCATGCGCATAATAATATGAGCAAGGAAAACCTTTCACTTAAGGTGACAAGGACCACTTTGTAGTGTCATCTTTCCTTGTTCAGACTCGGATTGTTAATGTGTAAAATTGTGTTGGGATTTTGACATATGCAAGGTACTATCAAAACTAGACCTTACCTTCTAAAAGCCAAGATAACTTTCTACAAAATCTGAAAAGATAACTAGGGATGGCTGAATGACCGAAAAACCCTAGTATACACCCTATAGCAACTCATTAGTTGTGTTGAAAAACACAGTTACTCACAAGGGAAAATATGAATGATAATGATATGTGGATTCATGATTGGCATACAAACATGGTGTCATTCGTAAGAATGTAAACACAACTTATCCTAATGCAAATGCAATGGATGAATATGCCTAATGCAATGCAACTAATAAGGGATAAAATGCATGATAACATAATGTAAATGTTTTTGTATTTTAATGTTTTGTATTGTTTTTGTGTTTTTATGTTTTCTGATTTGTTTGATATTTTTGATGATTTTTGTTGTTTTTATATTTTTATTGTTTTATGATTTACGTATAAAATGCTCATAGATGAAGAATGTTGAGAGGTTCGGGCTCCTCAACACCTTCTAGCGAAGTTAGGTGATAAGTTCCTGGTCCTATTTTCTCTATTACGATAAAGGGACCTAACCAATTGGTCATAAATTTATCTCGTAGATGAGGTGATAGGTTTGAGTTCTATTGGTTCTCTTTGAGCACAAGATCCCCAAATTTAAAGTCTCTTGAATGGAATTTAGTATTATAAGCTCATTTAAGATGATCTTGATAAATGCGTAGATGCTCAAGAGCATTAACTCATCGTTCATCAAGAAGGGTCAATTGATCGAGGTGAGCTTATCATGAGGTGTCATCATCGATGAACTCTTTCAATGAGACGTGCAATGATGGAATTTCTAATTCCAAGGGCATAATGGCCTCAATACCATATACTAGAAAAAATGGGGTTGCCCTAGTGGGTGTCCGAATGCTAGTTCGATAAGCCCATAAAGCTAGAGGTAATTGAAGGTGCCAATCCTTGTGGTTTTCCTTGATGATTTTCTTCAATATGGCAACTACAATTTTATTAGAGGCCTCTACCTACCCATTTGCTTGTGGATAATAGGGTGTTGCAAAGTTGTGTTGAATGTTATATTTGGATGTTAAGGCCCACACATCTTTGTTCTTGAATGATGTCCCATTATCCGATATTATTTTGGATGGAATACCAAAATGACATATAATGTTATGGAGTATGAACTCCACAATACGAGCTCCAGTCATAGTGGTTAAAGGGATTGCTTCCACCCATTTGGTAAAATACTCAGTAGCCATTATAATGAATGTGTGATGGCCCAAATATGGAGGAGAGATCTTCCCAATTAGATCAAATCCCCACTAAGAAAAAGGCCATACCGATTGAATCGATTGTAAGGCCTGAGATGGTAGGTGTGAGAGATTGGCATGATGTTGACACTTTACGCACTTCTTGACATACACGCAACAATCCTTTTCCATTGTGGGCCAATAATAACCCATTCTGAGGATGCGCTTGATGATAGCCATGCCATTAAAATGGCCATCATAGGTACCATCATGAGCTTGCGATATTGCCCAAGCAGATTCTTGGGGCTCAAGACAATGAAGGAGGAGTCCATCATAGCTTCGATGATAAAGAATATCTCCTAGCAAGACATACTTGGTCACTTTTTGTTTAAATGCTCATTTTATGACATGCGATAATCCCTGAGGGATATTACCAAGTTTCAAATAATATTTTAATTGGATGAGCCAATCTTGATAAGCTTGAGCTTCAATTGACTGAACAACTTGTTCCCATTGTGATTCATTATGCACAAATGTAGATTGGGAAACAACCTTGTGATGAATGGTCATGCCATTATCTGAAGGACCCTACGAGATCAAGGACCCCTAGGATACCTATTTCAAAAAGTCTTGTGCCTTGTAGAACCACTCATGATTTGGTTCTATCTGAATCATGTGAATTGATTCTTTATTGTGTGAAGCCTCACGCAACATCATTGATTGCGAGAGCATTTTAACATGGATGGTTGTAAAATCATCGGAAGGGTTCTATGGGATTAAGGATCCCAAAGATGCCATTGTATCTATGAAGTGATTAGATGTATGAGGGACTACCTCGATGTCATACCATTCTAGTTTGGCTAATAATTTATCCACAAGCTCTTTGTAAGATTTCAAGATAGGACATATACATTGATAAATGCCTTTGACTTGGTTTACGATGAGCAAGGAGTCACCAAAGATATTAAGATTTTTAATCTTCATGGTGATAGTTGTTTGGAGACCCAAGATGAGAGCCTCATATTCAATGTTATTGTTAGTGCAAGGGAAATTAAGTTTAAAATACAAGGGCATAGGAGCTCCTTATGGTGTGAAAAACATGATCCCTACACCACCCCCTTGCTCGCATTTGGAACCATCAAAGAACAAAGTCATGTCTACTTTGTTTTTCGGTTCTTCGAGTTTGAGTGATTCTGATAGTGCGAACACTGCATCATCGGGTAGTTCGATTACGAGAGGCTTGTCATCCTGAAGAGGAGCCTCTACTAACTGATCAACTATGACTTGACCTTTGATTGATTTTTGACTAATGAATTCAAGATTGAATTTTATCAATAGCATGATCCACTTTATGGTTCATGTATTATGATATGTGTGACTCATCATATACCACAAAGGGTTTTCTTTTGATATGACATACATTGTATGACTTAACATGTAGTGGTAAAGCTTTTTGGTAGTGAACACCACTGCTAAGTAGAGCTTCTCAATGTATGCATACTTTAGCTCATAACTGACCAAGGTGTGACTAATATAATAGATAGCATGTTCTTTATTTTCTTTGTTCTTCTAGGCCAACATGGTCCCTAGAGCAAAATATATGGCTAAAATATATAGCAAGAAAGGCACACCTGGTCGAGGTGGAGCTAATACTAGTGGTGATGCTAGGTACTATTTTATCTCATCAAAGACCTTCTAGCATTCCTCATCCCAATTGAATGGGACCCCCTTGTGTAGTAGTCGATTCATGGATCGACATTTATCCGAAAATTACGCTATGAAGTGTTTGATGGATGCTACCTTGCCTTGCAAGCTACGAAGCTCTTTAATGTTAGTGGGGGGAAGCATTTCTAAAATTGCTTTGACCTTTGTAGGATCTACTTCGATCCCTCTCTTAGAGACTATGAATCCCAAAAGTTTTCCTGATGTAACACCAAAAACACACTTCTTAGGATTTAGCCTGACATTATGCTCTATCAGGCGATCAAAGACTTTTTGTAGAACGTATGCATGCTCTTCATGCAAGAGAGATTTGGTAAGCAAATCATCTATATAATATTCTAGTATCTTGTGCATATAGTCATGAAAAATATATGTCATGGCCCGCTGATAGGTTGCACCAACATTTTTAAGGCCGAATGGCATAACTTTATAGCAAAATATTCCCCATGGTGTGGTAAAGGTTATTTTATGTTGATCTTTGAGTTTGACCCAAATTTGATTATAGCCTAAAAATCTATCCATAAGGGATAACATCTCATGACCAGCAGTTGTATCTACTAGAGCATCGATATTAGGTAAAGGGAATTCATCCTTAGGCATTGCTTTATTTAGATCTCTAAAATCCATACAAATACAAATTTTCCCATCAGGTTTTCCTATGGGTACCATATTAGATACCCATTTCGGATAATCAATTGGTTGGATGAATTCCACATCCAACAATTTTTGTAACTCATCTTTCACCATTAAGGTGATTGTTGGATGTATTTTTCTGAGCTTTTGCTTGATCGACTTCATATTAGGGTCTAATGTAAGGTTATGTGTAACCAAATTTGGATCAAGACCCGACATGTCCTTATATGACCAAGCAAATATGTCAAATTTTTCTATCAAAAGAGGTATGATGATGGCACACTCTTCAGGAGATAGAATCTCTCCTAATTTGACTTTCTTAGGATTGTTAGGGTCATTGCTAATATCCATGTTGAAAGTCTCCTCAATTGACATATGGGATCCCTCCTCAAGTTGATGAGGTGTAGGGATCAAGTGGATGTCATCGATTAGATTTGGAGGATCTATCATATCAGATTCAACCTCAACATTATAGACATCATGAGTAGGGCCTAGAGTGAAATGGAATGGTTGTAGCATTTCTTCACATGGGAAGAACTCCTTAGGCGATGGTGGTGATGCAGCATGATCAAAGTCAATGGCCTCATGATTGAGGTGCAATGACTTTGAAGGGTCATTGGGGTTGTGGAGAGGTACGATTAGGTCAATGGAAATCATATTTATGGATGGTTGGTGATTTCCATTATCATATGGGTAGAACCTATCGATTATTGATGGCTCTACATGTGCTAGATGTGGCTTAGGAGGAAATGGGATTTTAGGATCCACTCTAGGAGTAGATAATATGATTGGGTCCTTTAGTGGTAGCAACTACCTCCAGTTAGGTGAGGGAGGAAACACCCTATGATAGATGTCATCTATGTTAATAGGGGGCCTAACAGGCTCGACATCCTCTCTATAATTATTAAGGTGATGAAGGTAGTGAGGACCTAAATATGCTATCTCTATTTCATCCTCATATTGATCATCTTCATCAATCCAATCATTTTTAGGATTATCATCGAGTTCAGATTCCTCTCATTGGGTGGTTTCATCAGATGATTCACTGATAGTTTCGTGAGGCTCCATGGAAACCATTGTGATTGGGAGATGATCTCCCAACAAATGAGAAGGGCCAAGGTCAATATATTCATTATCATCGATGTCCTCCCCAAAACCTAGGCATTGTAGGGAATCGACCAAAAGCTCATCTGACACATGGATGGAATACCCTAAACCAAATTTATCTATAGGCAATTGATATTATGGTAGATAGGGTGTCCTAAGTCCTTACTCATAGAGACCTAAGCCATTTTTGTGCCAATGGCAATGGTAGAAATATCATAGAGCAAAATTAGGATTCGACATATAGTATATATTTCCTATGAATGGTTCATTATCATGGTTGATCATAGGAGATTGATCTATGGATTGGTTGAAACCCCCATATATGAAGTTAGTCTGATTGGGTGGTATGCCTAGGGGTACGATGGTTCCAATTGGTAAGGGGGGAACATGAGGTCTTCCCATGTCTTGCATAGACTCAATAATTGGTGTAAATGTGATATTTTGTACCAAATATTCTATGAGCCTAGGGTTAGCCAAGTGAATGGTCACTTGGGGTGCGGATGATGTTATTGATGAAGTGGGTGATGCGGGTTGAGGTACATCATCCATAGTGGTAGGTGATTCTTCCTCTTCCATAGGAATCAAAATTTCTATCATAGAGATGTTAGGGATGACCTCTAGAATATCTTCCATAGGCACTTTCAACTTCTATTTGATTAGAAGGATCCGATGATGATGAAGGTTTATTAGAAGTAGCCAATGGTTTAGGTGGAGGTGGTGGTAATGAGGTGGATGGATCAATATGTGCTGATTTTGGTTGGTGCTCTAGATGCTTGATGGGGGAACTTGGTCTAATATCCAGATGCATTGAGGGTAGAACAAACTCCCTTAGATTGCTAACCTGATTTACATATTTAAATGGTTCATCATCCGAAGGGATGACATGAACTTGTCCTTCATGAACGTATTTGATACACTGATGTAAAATTGAAGGAACACATTTCATGTCTCGGATCCAAGGGTGACCGAGCAATATATTGTATTGCATCGCTCCTTCCAACACATGGCATAATACAAAGATTATTTTTAGTCCCACCTGAATAGGTAGAACTATTGTGCCTACTATTGAGCATAACGCATCATTGAAAGCCTGCAACGTAAAGGTAGATGCTACTATGTGTGATGTTGGAAGGCTCAAATGCTCTAAAGTGATCATTGTTATTATGTTGATTGATGAGCCTGTATCAATCAATACTCGCTTGTATGGTATCCGATTGATGCAAGTGATAATGTGTAATGGGGGATCCACTACATTTGTTGGTACCTATTTTATTTCATGGTCATAGAAGGTTACCATAGGCTCTTTACACTTCTGGACATGCCCTACAAAATTAGTGAATGCATTAGGATCTCGAGGTTGAAGCTCGATAGATTTTAGAATTTCCATAAGTGCTTCCCTATGTCTAGGAGATTGTTGAATAAGCTCATATATGGAGAGCTTAGATGAGGTCATATGTAGGCTTTGTGTAAGCCTATTTTTGATGGTTATCACCGGTTGAGATGGTGGACCTAGAAGAGGGTTTTGAGTTAGCCCTTGTTGGGGCACAGAAGGAATTCGGATAGGTGCCTCGACTTGATTGTACCTTCTGTTTCTTATTACGATATTAATCATACCTATGAATCCATGCGTGGGTGGATCCGTATGTATCTCATTGACATGCCTAGTTTGGTTGTCCTTGACCTCATGAGTGGGCAAGGGATCTTTGAAAATACCCATCTACTGATTATCAGGGGCAAGAGGGTTATCAATTTGTAATTGATTCTTATCCAACATGTTTTGTACCAGGTTTTTGAATCCATAGCACATTTGTATATCATGACCATTTTGATGATGATAAGCACAATATAAATCCTCTTTATACCCCTTAGGTTTTGGGTGGGTAGGATCTATCAAATGGATTTTAGGTAAGGTAATCACCTTAGCCTCACATAATCTATTGAAAAGGGATGCCAAAGACTCGGGTAGTGGCGTATAGGTGCGAGGAGGATGATAGGGCTTATCCTGCGCTTGATTTTGCTAGTTCTATTATTGTAATGTATTGGAGGGGGTTGAGCCTGATAATTAGGTTATTGAGGAGCTTTCTCCATTTTAGGAATATTCAAAATAATTTGATTTACCGAAGCTGGTTTCATTTGATTGTAATTATTTTGAGGATTCTTATTCCACTCCTTTTTGTGAAGTTTTATATCTCCCTCCTAGACCTTGATGTCCTCAATAACTTTGGCTTGCGCCAAAGCCTCCTCAAATGTTTGATATTGCTGCAACTGTAGAAGAAGTGAGATGTGCTTTGAGCAAATTTTTGTAAATATTCTAGTGAGTTCTAAAATAGGTACGATGAAAGGTAATTTTGACATTATTTTTTACCACCTATTTCTATAGTCCATAACTAGCTCATCATCGAATTGATGTAGGTTCGATAAGTCAGTTAAGTTGACCTTATTTTTTACTCCAAAGGAGAAGCATTCTAGAAAGGTATTGGCTAGTTGTTCAAAGCTAGTGATGCTATGTCATGGTAATTGATTATACCACTCTAAAGCTGAGCCAGAGAGTGTTATCAAGAAGGTTCTCAACAACAAAGCATCATCATCCTGCAACTGGAAACACAAGTTCATAAAACTTGTCACATGCTCTTGAGCATCATCATCTCCTCTGAATTTATCCAGTTTAGGTATTTCAAAATGCTCTGGATAAGTAGGACAAGGAACTGATGGGTGGAGAGGTTGATTGCATAATTTATGCAATGTCGGCTTTTGGTAACCCATTCCTTGATTTTCTAGCGATTTGATTCGCTCTGTAAGGACCTTGTATGCATGAGATGATATGATCTCATTTTCCTGAATTGGTCTCTTAGGAGGTGGAGGTGGTAAATTTTTGTTAGACCGAGGTGGCAGAATGTAATCATCCACCACATCTTCACAAAGTGACTCAGGATACGCTTGATCCTGGTACTCAAGTTCTATCTCTTCGTATGTTTCATATTTTGGTTGATTTAGCACTTGACGCTATCGTGGATGAGAATGATGAATAGAGGGTAGGAGGAGGGCATTGTTGTTCTACCTAGGAGGTAACTCCTGATGTTGCGTAGTGCACCTTAGGTTAGCCTGTTGCCTATATGTGCTAGGTATTGGGATTTCATCATAGGCTAGCCTATGTGATTGCTCCTCATGCAATCTCTATTCAAGAATTCTTTCTTCACATAGCCTATGCTCATACAACCTTTGATGGTGTAGTCTTTGTTGCTCTACATGTTCATTATCTAGGTGCTCTCTTTCTCTATGCAAATCATCCAATTATGATTGGAGTAATTACTCTCTTTGACTAGTATTTGGCCTAGGTAACCGATCTATGCGATCAATTGTATGAGGTCTATGGGTTCTCATCTCAATACGAGGGGATTTGGCTATTTTTATGCATGTAGTAGGGATAGCTACCCTTTTCCCTCGATCAAGAGAAGCTACATTGACTCGATGTTCAACCCTAGGAGTGTGATCCTCATGTAAATATGGTGTAGGAGTATGAGTGTATCCATATAGAAAACTCTTCATATGTGAGGATAGGATGCACTAGATCTTCATCTCACTCATCCTCAGAGTGAGTATGAATGGAAGAAGGTGCTCTATGAGTAGCATTAGGGTCATATCTATCTAGATGATTAAGATTTTGACTCAACCAAGGATGATCAGGAGGAGTAGCCCACTCATATAACCCAAGAAAAGGTATATATTTCACTCCAAGTTCAGATGGGTTTGTGGATCGATTAGGGACATGAATTCATGCTACCCCTCTACTTGGCCCCTCAATGGGTGGATCTTGTCTAGATATAGCATGAGATGGGTATGGTCTGAGAAGATCATCTTCTCTATCATGTGGAGGTCCCATAGGTGTCCTCCTAGTAGGGGTATATTGATGATCAGATCCCCCATGAGTGGAATTATTGTCATGATGGCTACTAGGCCACCATTCAGGCATAAGTAAGTCAATTGGACTATAACGAAGGTGCTCTGGGCCTCCTTGTACATTTCTTATAGCTTCAGTTTGTGATTGAGCATGACTACGTGTGGTGACCATTATATTTTTATTATGCATATAGTAAAGGAAATAGATAAAGTATACAAAATGATTATCTCATTTAAATATTTCTTTGTGATTCCTAAACTGGTTTGTGTGTTTTGATTTGTTGATAGTATTGCTTTCTTATTCATGTTTTTGATTTTATTGATGAAATACTTAGTTTAATGGATTTCACCTGTATCCTCTCACACACAAGCCTGGTGATGAAGTCCAGGTCATGAAACCCACCGAGATTTGGTGATGAAGTCCAAATTTGATGAGGGAGTCCAGGTCCTACCAGTCCTCACCCAGTTCACCTCGATCAATGATATACCTCTCCAAAAAGAGATACATGCTATATTCCTTAGCTATGATGGTTCTTGGACTAGCCTTGGCCAAAATAGGGTGTGAAGTACTCACAAACAAGCCAACGAGGTGGTGATGAAGGCCACCATCATTAGTCTTGATCAATGGTTGGGTGTGAATTCCAACTCACTGATGTTTAATATGATTCATGGTGTGTGTGAGTTCATTTTATTTCATGCAAAAAGAAAAATGCAACATAGAGCAATCAATGATTTTTCACTAATGCATGAAATAACATTTTAAATTTTCAAATTCCTAGATAAGAACGTTTCAATTTCAAAAAATTTAAAATTGTAAACCCTAGAATGATATCAGCCTTTGTACAGGCAACAAGCATGCAATCCACAAAATCAAAAAATAGAGGTCATCTCTATGTAATATGGTCTATAGCAGAGGCCATATGACATAAGGGCAATTAGAAATAGGGGTCACTTGACCCATCAATGACCAACAACAAAGGTCGCTAGACCTAGGAGTGGTCACAAGCAGAATGCTTCAAATTTAAAAATTCTTCTATATTTTCTATTAAAGCATGAAATTCTAACTTTCACTATGAAAAGCAAGAAAATTAAGGATAGAAGAACTCACAAGGGAAGCCCACATTTGATGAAGTTGTTGCTTCTTTGATTTTTGTGATTCTACTCTGAGGCCATCATGGGGTAGAGCGGTGAGGTCTTTTTGGCCATCACAGTGTAGGACGATGGCTCCTGCGAGCCATTCCAGCCTAGAGCGATGGTACCTGCAATTCAAGAAAATAAAATAAAAAAATAGGTAATTAGTGATAAATTATGAAATTTTAGCTGAGGTCCCACCATGATCGCCACTGTAGATATGCAAAAATCGTACACCTAAACAATTATGAAATCAAATTGACAATGCAAATCATGTAACCATCAAATGACAAAGAAATATAGAAAATGGTGTCCTTCTCATTAATATTGAAATATTCCTTTACAAGGTGGTTACAAAGATATCCCTCTTAGGGATAGATACCAATTTGATACAATTTACAATATAGAACCCAAAAGTAGGTGTATCCCATAGAGTCTTTGCACCCTCAAAACTGATTATAGGGAGGGTTTCTTTATGACCTTCGCACGATGAGATAAATATTGATGAATCTTTGTGTTGAATAGCTCCTACTAAGATCTGAAACCTACACACAAGAACACTTACAAGATATTAATATAAAATGAGGAACCTCTCATGATGAGGTCCATGTCCATGATAAGAAATTGAAAGAAAGATGTTAAAAATGATAAAAAGATGCATGAAAACTGAGTAAAACTATGCTAGAACAAAAATGAACTATTGCTAAAGCTATTGTAACTAGAAAACATAGAAAAAGTAGATTTCATCGAGAGGCCATCATGGGGTAAAGTGGTCAGGCCTGCTGGCCATCACAGGGTATGAGTGGCTACACCTGCGGGCCACTTCGGGGTGAAGTGGCCATTGAACAATGAATTATTTCTTCATGATCGATGCGAGAAATGCCTGGGTTGGTCTACTAAATTGATTGTTCAAGGGTCACGCACTTGAAGCACGATTGAATTATGGGAAATAGCATGAAATAAGGTCACTTGATGGTAAAATATGGTTGAATTTGATCTTCAAACTCCAAAGGACTCCATTGATGCAATTGCAAGCTCCATGGCTAGATTTGGGCAGCACTTCATTGCTTATGAGAGGATGTTCTCTCTAGTACACAAACTGACAACACTTCATTGCATTAGAACTGAGATATATTTTCATGAAGGCTTAGGCATCTTCTTATAGATTTTCAAAATGGCAATCTTGGCTTGCAAGAGAAGCCAAGAACCAAGAATCGGTTAGGCTCTAGGAAGACCAAACGTCACCTCTAGAACCTTCTCGTGCTTAATCGTTAAAGCTCAACTACCCTGTAACTGATTTGGCTCAGCTTGAGAGCCCGAGTTTGTTACAAGGTGCGGCCATCCTAGGGTGGAGCGATCGTGACTACTGGCCATCACAGGGTCCAACAGCCACTAGAGGCCACTCCTGGGTATGATGGTCCAGTTGCAAAAGATAGGTTGCCCCTATTTGAGTGGTAAAAACCATTGTTAAGCCTTGAGGATGCCCAAGGTGGGTCATATGGCCTAAAAAGGTGTCCATATAGGTAGCCTCCTCAACATGACGTGTTTTAGGTGTCTACAATGAGATATCAACTATAGTATATATGCCACCCCCTCAATTTATAACCTAACTTAGAAGTCTCCAAGGAAAAATCCAAGCCTTTTGAAGATTCATCACATAGCTAGCTCACAAGTGTGAACCTTTCACTAATATTTTGAGAAAGGATATGGTCTTAAAATGGGACACTGACTATCAAGCTACATTTAACACTCTCAAATCCAACCTCTTATCTCCTTTGGTTCTTGTCACTCCTAATCACTCTAGGCCCTTGTTTCTATACATAGCAACCACAAACCATGCTTTAAGAGATATGTTGACATAATATGATGACCAACATGTATAAAGAGAGCCATTTTCTATATTAGCAAGACATTGGTGAATTACAAAGTTTTGTATACACCTTTAGATATGTTGTGCTTAGCCGTAGTGTTTACCTCTTAAAAGCTTAGACACTATATATGTATCTATAAGACCTTTGTCATCATGAGGGTAAATCTCTTGCACTATCTCATGTCTAAGCCTCACCTCTCAAGATGAACCACTAAGTGGTTCATTGCACTTGGTAAATTCAATCTTGTCAACCAAAATTTTATGAAATATGAGGTCATTCTTGACCAATTAGTAGCTACACCTTTAGAAGCTAGTCATCTCTTAGTAGTAGACTTTCCTGATGAATGAGTCAATATTTAATATAGAAGTAGATCAACCAAAATTTTGGATTATATACTTCAATGGAATTGATGTATCAAATGAGTGGGGGTAGGAGTCATCTTGGTCACTTATCAACAACAATTAATACCTTTTTTATTTGATATTATGTCTTCTTAGACCAATAATATCACTAAGTAAAATACCTTTATCCTAGAGCTACATGTAGTATTAGCCCTCTCGGTGAGAATATTTATATTCAAATATTTATAGCTCATAGTAAACCAATTAAATGGTGTTTATAAAACCAAATATGTCTCACACCATACAAAGACATTATCAATAAACTAATGGTTACTTTTAACAAAATCACCATTCAAGTTATCCCTATGTCTAGAAATTGTCATGTTGATGCTATGGCCTCGACTACATCCCTTATCCCCTTAGAGCTAGATGATGAACAAGTTATGATTTTCATTTGACAAATTAGTTAACCTTCAACCTTAGAGTCTATTTATATTCCTCTAGGATTATTTTCCATGGAAGCAATCCCATCCTGATGAGGATTGATGTATGATCACTCATATGATCCCTCTTTATTTCCTAGCTAGGTTTGCATAGTTTATTTTATTGCAAATTAAATGTTGTAAGTGAGTCTTATTCTCATATAGACTTCTAGTCAACTAGTGGACTAGAAGTCTATGTGAGAATAATATTGACTTACAACATTTAATTTGCAATAAAACAAACTATGCAAACCTAGCTAGGAAATAAAGAAGGGTTATATGAGTGATCATACATCAATCCTCATCACATCCTTGATCCTTGGTATAAGCATATATTTTCTTACCTTAAGAATGACATTTTACCTGATGATTTGAACCATAATGGGTGCAAGAACCTCACACAATAAGCCTATAGACATGTCATCATTGGAAATATCTAGTATTATTGCACCCTTGATGAAATTTCATTTAGATGCTTAGCTTCAACTGAAGCCCAAGAAATCACCAAAGAGACCCATGATAAATCATGCAAGGGTGCTTTAGTGGTAATGACTTTGTCAAGAAACTTCTATAGATGGGTTATGTTGGAAATTTTGAGTAGTTTGGTTGTCATTGATGTCAAAAGGATATTGGTTTAATGTCATCGTCATTAAGGACATCAAGTGGTTTTTCCAAAAGCAAGAAGGTCTTGGAAAGGAATAGGATATAATATTTATTTTTAACATTCTATGGCTAAAAAGGGCCCAAAGGATGAAGACCCAAGAAAGGAGAAGCAAGTTTAAATTAAATAATAATAATTTATTATTATAATATTTTGGGCCAAATAACAAGGTGAAGAAAAATGAAGTCCAAACTGAAAAGACCCATGAGCAATTTTCAAAGGTTTAATTTAAATTTAAATATTTTAATCTTTGATTAAAATTTTGATTTAAATTAATAAAGGAGGGAAAGGTTTTTTAAATTTAATTTTTAAATTTGAAAAAGGGCTAACGTAAGAAATCAAAAAATGAATGTGTATTTATATAGGAAATGATTTCCATTTCTTAAGGTCAGCATCGCACCTTCGAATGCGAAAGAGAGAATATTGAGCGCTACATCCAAGTAAAAGATAAATTGCATTTAAAAGAGTTTGGACGGAAACGAGACAACATAAGTCACAAAGTGATTTGAATTCCCATAGATGACGATAGCACAGCCAACAGTTGGGAGAGTGTTAAGAATTGCATGGAGGAGATCATGATTTGATCCATGAGATCGATGTTTTGGAGGAAGACCCTTTCGTTTGACTTGCTTGGAAGCATTGTTGGAAATGATTGAGTGAGTTTTCACATGTATGTTGGATGAACATTTGTGAAGAAAATTGAGTGTAAGATTGAGAACTATCTTGAACTAGGGTTTGTGAAAGAACATGAGTATCATTGTTATGTGAGATTGTTTGATAAGCATTGTTGAAAATATTGAGTGAGCCTTCATGTGCATGATTAGGGTTTGTGAAATATCATGAGTATCATTGTTATGTGAAGTTTATTTGATAAGCATTGTTGAAAAAGCTTTCATTGAGTGATTGGTTGAGTGGATTTTATTAAGAATAATTGATTAGAAGTATTGGAGTGATAGTTCAAGTTCTATGAAATAAATTGTTCTCTATTTCTGGATTGAGTTGAAGGAAATATTGAAAGTGATTAAGCATTATTGTGAGTAAAACATATTGAGTCTCTAACAATTATTTATATGTTTCTGTGGGAAAAATAAGAGAGAGATTGAAAGTGATTAAGCATTGTTGTGAGTGAAACATATTGAGTCTCTAATAATCCTCTATATGTTTCTATGGGAAAAACAAGAGATATATTGAAAGTGATTGAGCATTGTTGTGAGTGTGAAACATAATGAGTCTCTAACAACTCTCTATATGTTTCTATAAGATTGGATAAGTTCTAGTGAGGACTCGTTGAGCATATTTGAAGCAAGTCTTTGTGAATACTTGTGGAGCGGATTGGAAAAGTTCTAGTGAGGACTTGTTGAGCAGATTGGATAAGTTCTAGTAAGGACTTGTTGATCATATTTTAGGTAAGTGTTTGAGAAGACCTATGAGCAGAATTGGTTGATTGATTGATTTGTTCAAACCTTGAGTTAAGGTTTGGGGCAGATCTAGTAGAGTTGATTTGTGATTGAGTAAATATTTTTGTTAAGGCTTGAGGACATATTTGAGGATAGAGTTTGGTGCAGATTTGAGGATAGGTTTGTGCCAGACCAGAGATAGAGATTGAGAAAATTTGCACTAGACCGAAGGACTGTGTTTAGTGCATATTAGATATAGATATTGAGCAGATTTATGCTAGACCAAAGGATTGTGTTTAGTGAAAATTTGAGGATATATATTGAGTAGATTTGTGCTAGATCGAAGGATTGTGTTTAGTGTAGATTTGAGATAGAGCTGAGTGCAAACTTTTGAGGTGATAGAGTAGAGGACAGTAGTCTCCAGTGGATAGATATCCATTAGCCAAGGTAGTGAGAACAAATATCTTCTATGTGAGGATAGAGTCTTTTGTGGATAGATATCCTTAAGCCAATGCAGTGGAGGTAGTAGTCTTCTAGAGGATCACCAACCAAAGCAGAGGAGGATTTCTCATGTGGATAGAGATACATGAACCAGTTGAGGGGATTGGTGTCTCCTATGGATAGATATCCATGAACTTGATTAGGGTATTGGTGTCTCCTTTGGATAGAGGTCCATAAACATTGTAATAGGGAAAGGATTCCCAAGAGATTTGTGAGAAAATTTTAGTGAAATATTTTCTTCATGGATGTAGCCTACATTGGGTGAACCACGTTAAATTGGTGTCTCTATTGTGTGTGGTGATTTGTGCATTGCTTTGATTGTTCTTGTTGATATTTCCATTGATATATTGCATAATATTATTTGGTAAAGAAAAGTAAAAAGTGGTCTTATATTGTTCATCCCACCCTCAGTATAAGATTGTGTTATTCAATTGGTATGAGAGTGGATTCCTTCAAAATATTTTAACAGCTTGAAGTAAAAGCTTACAAGAACACAGATGGGTTCTTAGATTGGATCTTCAGGAAATTCAGCACCATTGTTTGATGGGAACAATTATGCACTATGGAGCACAAGGATGAAGTTTCATCTAATGGCACTTGGAAATGAAACATGGGAAGCAATTGATAATGGTTACATACCACTAGTAACTCCACCTACAGATAAAGATAGTAAGCTTCTACATCATTAAAATTCAAGAGCAATGAATGGAATTTTGAGAGGTTTGCATGAAATAGATTTTATAAAGGTTATGCATTGCACATAAGAAAAGGAAATATGGGATAAGTTGTAATGCATATATGAAGGAGATAAAAAGGTCAAAAGAGTAAAGTTATAAAATTTCAAGAGAGCATTTGAAGACCTAAAGATGAAGGATGAGGAAAACATTACAACATATCTACTTCGTGTGGATGAGGTTGTTAACTCCATGCAAGGACTTGGGATTAAGGTTGAGGAAATAGATGTTTGTGATAAGATTATAAGGTCACTTCCAAAAAGGTTTAGTGAAAATATTTTAGCTATAGAAGAGGCAAAATATATTGAAATTTTGACAAAGGATGAATTACATGGCATTCTCACAATTTTTGAGATGAGGATAAAAGAGTAACCTATTTCCCAAAATGAAGAAGCCTTCAAAGTTACTAAGAAGACAAAGGTTAAGAAGTTAGATTTAAGAAATGAGTCATCCAGTGATGAAGAAGCAAACTATGGTAGAAGGAACAAGGATTTAAGAAAATATAAAGGTACAAAATCAATTAGATGTTTCAATTGTGGAAAATATGGTCACTATGCATCTGATTGTCTAGATGCTGGAAATAGCAATGATGAAGAAAAACAACATTATAAGAACAGGGAAACAGGAAAATATAGGTACCAAAAAAAAGTAGGGATGGACAAGGCAAGAAAGGAAAGAAGTTTTTCCAAAGGTATAATAAGAGTTTCTATGCAGACAAGACAAGTAAGAGCTCAAGTGTTAGTGATGAAAGTTCCTCAAATAATTATAGAGATGAAGTACTATTTTTAGCAAAATAAAAATATGATGTTAGAAAAATGGTATGAATGGTTCTCAAGTGTTTTATATGTGGTAACTTTTGTCATCTTGAAGATAGTTGTACAAGGAATGGTTTTAGTTTCAATGATGATGAATATGAAGATACACTTGAAGGACCAGAAAAGAATCTTCTTATGGCAATATAAGAAGAAGGAGGTGATCCTATTGAAGACAATTCAGAAAGCAATGAATATGATCCCAAAGGTAAACAAATAGAGGAAAATCAAAGAAATGAGAAGTTGACCTTGAGGATGAGCTTATTCATTCCCTTGACGCATTAAGGGAGGTAAGAAAGCAAAACTCAAACTCAAGCTTAAATTTCAAGAATGTGATGAATAAAAAGAAAAGCTTATAGAGGATCTAACCAACTCAATAGCTAAGACAAGGAGATTAAAAGAGAAGTTAGAAGCAAAGGTTTTAGAATGTGAAATGTTAGAGCATGAGGTAGCTTCACTAAGGAAGGAAGTAAAATATTCTAAGGACAAGTTACACAAGTTTGGGAAAAGCTCAAAAACCATAGACAATATTATCAAGGTACAAAGACGATCAACAAACAAGACAGGTCTTGGTTTTGAACAGGTACAAAAGAAACAAGGAGAGGAGTCAATCTCAAGTTTTGAAGAAGAAGAAATTTTAGAAGAAGAGAGTGTAAGAGAGAGTGATACTTCTAAGGATGAGTTGGAAAATAGAAAGTTCAACAAGGAAAGGAACAATGCACAAATGAGGAACAGATGGAATAGGAACAAACATAGGGTAAAAGAAACTAGGATAGCAATGGGTTCAAGGCAAGGTAGTTTCAATGGACGATGCTTCTCATGTCACAGGTTTGGGCACAAGGCTACACAGTGCAGGACACATGAAAGATAGGAATATGAAAGTTTTAGAAATAGGTAACTTTTTAAAGGGTATTGCTACTCTTGTAATCATTTTGGACATAAGGCAGTAAATTGTAGGGTTCATGAAAGGAATGGATATGGCTTCACTAGGAGAAATCCCAAGATATTTGCACCTTTAAATAATAACAACATTAAGTGTTATAATGTTGGAAATTTTGAGTCCCTAAGTCAAAGTTGTCATTGATGTCACCATTGATGCCACCAGATGGAGTTGTCATTAATACCAAAGATTTTAGTAGGAAATAAAGGTGATAAAGATGGTCATTTGATATTCAACAAGAAGGCAAAAGTTCAAGTGAAATAGTGCAAAAGACAAAAGTTAAAAAGGAGTTATAATATTTATTTTATAAATTATTTAAATTTAGGATGAATTTAAATTTTATAAATAAATATTAAAAGGTACTTTATCAAAGGTGAAATATTATAATGGTTAGAAGTGCCATGGTGAAAACCCAAATAAAATATTTGTAATTTTAATTACAGTATTTTATATTGCAAAGTGGGTTTATAAAGTCTAAAAATATCTTAATAAATCCAAAGGTTGGGTTTAAAGGTTTAGGACCAAAGAATATTTTAATAAATCCAAAGGATGGATTTAAAGTTTTTAAATGGCAAAGTTTATTTCCGCCGATGTCATAGAAGCCAAAGGGAAGCACCGACATTTTTGATTTAGTGGAAATGCATATAAATATCATGCCCAAAGTTGATCTTCGAATTATCCTTGCTCGAATTGAAAGAGAAAGCATACGAATTAAAGGTAGAGCTCGTGAGATAGAATTGCGAAATTCGTGTTTGAATTGATGACGAAAGGAAATAAAAGCAAGAACATATATTAGTTGGAAGCCAACAAGGAACCTTGGCCTAGTGGCAAGTGGGCTGCAAGCTTACGTTTTGGTGTGCATGGTGGATAGTGTTCGAATCCCATGAAATATTTTTGTGGACGTGTTGAAGGTGCCAATCATTAGGCGCATATGTTTTGCAAGGCAAGGAAGGGGTGTTGAAGCATGTGGTGCTTCTTCCTTCCCAAAGAGCTTGTAGCTCATGTGGTGGTTTGCACCGTGGGCAAAGACGTTTGTGTGGGCTGTGTTGAGAGTTCAAAACTCTCCAAGGCAAAGGTACAATTTTATATTTTATTTTATTAATGCCTAAGTTAGAGGTATAAGGTATTTTGTGGTTGAAGTCTTTGCATTGTGATAAATTTTGGTAGTTGAGAAATATTATTAGGAGTTATAAGGAGAATTTTGTTTTTATTTTACAGTCTTAAAATTTGCTATTGTGAAATATTGGAAGGTTAAGACTTTGTGCATTGTATGTCATTTTGAATAAAGGGTTTTATGATTATTGTGAGGATATTACTTATTGTTTAACTTGGAGTGATAATGTGTAATTGTAATATTATTTTTGTGATATAAAAATTCCAACACTTATTGAGTTTTTCAAAGAAGTAATTGTGAGTGTGGCATATTTGCAAGGACAACTACTCTTCAAAGGTATGGGTAAAATTCTTCTTTGTTGAGTTAGGTGATTGGCTTGATTGAAAATTGAGTTTAGAGTGAAAATAATTTGATTAGGGTTTCCTTTTCGAAAGTGGTTGAGTTAATGTTTCAAGGTTTTTTGAATTGAGAGTTGTGATTAAACCTCATTTGATAAGCATTGTTGTTTAGACCATTGGTTGAGTGAAGTACATTGAGTTAATACTTAAAGGTTTTCTGCATTGAGAGTTGTGATTAAAACCTTGTTTTATTAGCATTATTTGTTGAAGCCAATGTGTTATGCAAAGAAATTGAACTTGAGAAGAACATGAGTATCATTGTTATGTGAGATTTGTTGTTGGGCAATGTTGGAAACATTTTGAGTTGGGAGATACATGCTTGGACTAGGGTTTGTGAGAAAGGGTTGTTTCTTGAAGTGGTTGGTTGAGTAGAGTTGATTGAACCTAGTCAAGATGATGCATGTAGTGGTTGTTCAAGTTCCATAAAACAAACTATTTTATATCCTGAATTGAGTTGAGATTGAGCTTTGAGAATAGAATATATTGAGTCTCTAACAATTCTCTTTATGCTTCTATGAGATTGAGTTGAGATTGAGCTTTGAGAATAGAACATATTGAGTCTCTAACAATTCTCTTTATGCTTCTATAAGATTGAGTTGAGATTAAGCTTTGAGAATAGAACATATTGAGTCTCTAACAATTATCTTTATGATTCTATGAGATTGGACAATTTTTGTGTGGACTTGTTAAGCTGATTTGAGGTAAGTCTTTGAGAAGGCTTGTGGATTGTTTTTGTGTGAGCTTTTTTGGAAGCTTGTAATGCAGATTTGAGCAAGTCCTAGAGAGGACTTATTGAGCAAATTTGGACAAGTTATGTGTGGACCTATTGAGCATATTTGGATAGGTTCTGTATGGACCTATTGAGCAGATTTGGACAGGTTCTGTGTGGACCTATTGAGCAGATTTGGACAGGTTCTATGTGGACCTTTTGAGCAGATTTGTGCAGGTTCTGAGTGGACCAGTTGAGCATATTTGAGCAGGTTATGATTGGACCTATTGAGAAGATTTGAGTAGGTTCTGAGTGGACTTTTTGAGCATATTTGAGCATTTTTTGAGTGGACCTGTTGAGAAGATTTGAGCAGGTTCTGAGTGGACCTATTGAGCAGATTTGAGAAGTTTTTGAGTGAACCTATTGAGCATAGCTTTGGAGGTGATAGAGCAGAGAGGACAGAGTCCCCATTGGATAGATATCCATCAGCCATGACATTAAGGACAGGTCTTCTAAGTGAGGACAAGAGTTTTCAAGTGGAGAGATATCCACAGTCAGTGTAGTGGAGGCAGTGTCTTCTAGAGGATCACCAGCTAGAGCAGAGAAGAAGAAGTTCTCCTATGGATAGAGATCCAAAAACCAGATTTAGGGGATCAAAATCTCCTTTGGACAGAGGTCCATAAATATTGTAATTGGGAAGGATTACCAAAATATTATTTGAGAAATATTTAGAAGAAATATTTTCTCTGTGGAGGTAGCCCACATTGGGTGAACCACGTTAAATCTGTGTCTCTATTATGTATGGTGTTTTGTGTATTGCTTTTATTACTTCTATTGATACTTCTATCTATACACTACATAATATTGATTTGAAAATAAAAGTAAAAAGTGGTCTTATATTGTTCACCCCCCTATCAATATAAGCTTGTGTTATTCAATTGGTATCAGAGCGGGTTCCTTCATAAGAGTTTGACAACTTGAAGAAAAAGTGGTCTAAGAACACAATGGATTAAAAGTATCAAAGGGACGGGTACATCAATAATGCAGTACCAGTATTTGATGGAAGTGACTTCCTGTATTGGTGTGTGTTGATGAGATTTCACCTGATGGCACTTAGAAATGAAGTTTGGGGTGTAGTGGAACTTGGATATGATTCAGTAGCCAATCCTCCTACAAATAAGGAAGGTAAGATTCTAATGCATACAAATTCAAAAGCTATGAATGCAATTGTAAAGGATTGTGAAGATCAGAATCTATGAAGTTTATGGATTGTAAAACAACAAAAGATATGTGTGAACTATTACATACCATATATGAAGGAGATAAAAGTGTTAGGAAAGATAAGATCAAAAATATCAAAGGAGAATTTGATAATCTAAGAATGCAGGATGATGAAAAAATTCGTGACTATCTCAGCAAAGTTGATGAACTTATACATAAGATGAAAGGTCTTAGAATGAATATCTATGAATTTGATGCTTGTGATAAGATCTTGAGAACTCTTCCAAAAAGGTATAGTGAAAAGGTCTCTACTATAGAACCATCAATTGATAGTGATATTCTAACAAGAAATGCTTTTCTTGGCATGCTTACAACTTTTGAGATAAGAAAAAAAGATCATATGTTCCAAAAGAAGTTGCATTCAAAGTGAACAAAAATATAAAGGGTAAGAAGTCAGAATCAAGTAGTGAGTCTTCCAGTGATGAAGAAGTAAATTATAGTAGAAGAGATAAAGGTTCCAGAAGACTCGTAGATCTAATATCTGCTAAGTTTTTTAATTGTGGAAAGTATGGACATTATGCAACAGAGTGCAAAGATCCAAAGAGCAACAATGATGAAGAAAAAAAGGATCACAGGTACAGGGAATTAGAAATACACAAATACTAGAAGAAAAGCAAGGATGAACATAAAATACAAGGAAAGAAGTTCTTATAAAGGAAAAATAGAAGCTACTATGTGGATAATGCAAGTAATCAAATTATAGTGATGCTAATTTTTTAGACAATGATAGATATGAAGTCCTATTTATGGTTGAAGAGAAAGATCTAGTTAAGAAAAGGACTCCAGTTATTCTCAAGTTTTTTAGATGTGGTAAATTTGGAAATCTTGAATATTATTGTAAAAGGGATGGTTATAGTTTCAGTGATGATTATTTTGAAGATGCACTTGATAGACTAGATGAAAATCTTCTTATGGCATTAGAAGAAGAAGTGAGTGATCCTATAGAAGACAAGCCAAAAGAAAGAAATGATATGAACAAAGGCAAACGAATAGAGGATTATTCAGCAGATAATGGTTATGATCTCAAGGGAGAACTTATATATGCCCTTGACACAGTAAAGAAGGTAAGAAAGCAACACTCTAAGCTTGAAAGTCAATTTCAATAATGTGATGAAGAAATATTATTGCTCATAGAGGATTTAGAAAAGTCAAAGGCTAAGGCAAGCAAGTTCAAAGATAATTTAGAAGAAAATATTCTGGAATGTGAATAGTTAACACAAAAAGTGGCCTTACTAAAGGAAGATTTAGAGGATTCCAATAATAAGCTAAACAAGTATGTAAACAGTATAAAGAGTGTGGATAAAATAGTCAAGATACAAAGAAGAGCAACAAACAAGACATGTCTTGGTTCTAAACAAGTTCAAAAGAAAAGGGAAGAAGAGTCTATTTCAAGTATTGAAGAAGAAGAAACTTTAGAAGAAGATACATCAGAAGAAGACAATGTAAGTGGGAGTAAGACATCAGAGGATGAGTTGGACAACAAAGAGTTCAACAAATATAAAAATAATACATAAAGAAGATACAGATGGAACAACAATCAGAATAGGAGACCAATGAGGTCAAGACAAGGAAACTTCAATGGAAGATGTTTTTCATGTCATAGGTTTGGGCACATGGCTTCACAGTGTAGGACACATGAAATATAGGAATATGGAAAAGGATAGCTTTTCCAAAGGTATTGCTACTCATGTAATGAGTTTGGTCACAAGGTAATGAACTGCAATATTCATGACAGAAGTGGATATGGATTCACTAGGAGAAATCCTAAGACAGATGCACCTCCAAGGAATAATAACATTAAGTGTTATAAGTGCAATAATGATGGTCACAAATCAAGATGGTGTAAAGCAAATATTCTAAAAATAGACATGAATAGGAATAGGAATATGAACAGGAACAAGAATATGAACAGAAACAGGAACATGAACAGAAATAGGAATATGAACAGGAACAGGAACAGGATTAGGAACATGAATGAGAATAGGAATAGGAATGGGAACATGGATTAGAATAGGAATATGAATAAGAACATGGATGAGAACAATAATAGGGATGATGACAGGAATAGGGATGATGACTTGGAAAAAAATAGTCAGAGGATTCAAAAAACTCAGAAAAGAAGAGAAAAATATAAAGGTAAAGAACAGTGCTTTCAGGGAGTAGAAATACTCCCACCCCAGAATTAACCACCTCATGTGGAAGTGGGAGAGCGGCTAAGCTAAGAGGCTCATTCTTAGCTCCGAGCCCCAAAGGTGACCCTTTGACATTGATGTCAAAGGGGGAGAGATTTTATATGGGGAGATATTTGATATTTGAGAGAGCATTGAGCCAGGGGGAGCAAAATAAAAATAAAGGTCAGGTTTGAATAAAAGGATATGGGTTGCCATCAATGACAAAGGGAGAGATTGTTGGACATTTTGAGTCCCTAAGTCAAAGTTGTCATTGATGTCACCATTGATGCCACCAGATGGAGTCATCCATAATACCAAAGATTTTAGCAGGAAATAAAGGTGATAAAGATGATCATTTGATATTCAACAAGAATACAAAAGTTCGAGTGAAACAGTGCAAAAGACAGAAGTTTAAAAGGAGTTATAATATTTATTTTATAAATTCTTTAAATTCAGGATGAATTTAAATTTTATAAATAAATATTAAAAGGTACTTTATCAAAGGTGAAATATTATAATGGTTAGAAGTGTCATGGTGAAAAACCAAATAAAATATTTGTAATTTTCATTACAATATTTTATATTGCAAAAGTGGGTTTATAAAGTCTAAAAATATCTTAATAAACCTAAAGGTTGGGTTTAAAGGTTTAAGACCAAAGAATATTTTAATAAATCCAAAGGTTGGATTTAAATTTTTAAACAAGGCAAAGTTTATTTCCACCGACGTCATAGAAGCCAAAGGGAAGCATCAACGTTTTTAATTTAGTGGAAATGCATATAAATACCATACCCAAAGTTGATCTCCGAATTATCCTTGCTCGAATTGAAAGAGAAAGCATACGAATTAAAGGTAGAGCTCGTGAGATAAAATTTCAAAATTTGTGTTTGACTTAATGGAAAAAGGAAATAAAATCAAGCGCGTTGATTAGTTGGAAGCCAACAAGGCACCTTGGCCTAGTGGTAAGTGGGCTGCAAGCTTACATTTTAGTGTGCACGGTGTATAGAGTTTGAATCTCACGAAATATTTTGGTGGGCGTGTTGAAGGCGTGAATCGTTAGGCGCATACATTTTGCAAGGCAAGGAAGGGGTGTTGAAGCACGTGGTGCTTCTTCCTTCCCAACTAGATTATAGCTCGTGTGGTGGTTTTCATCATGGATAAATACGTTTGTGTGGGCTGTGTTGAGAGTTCGAAACTCTCCAAGGCAAAGGTATATTTTTATGTTTTATTTTATTAATGCCTAAGTTGGAGGTATAAGGTATTTGGTGGTTGAAGTTTTTGCATTGTGATAAAGGTTGGTAGTTGAGAAATACCATTAGGAGTTATAAGGAGAATTTTTTTTTTATTTTAAAGTCTTAAAATTTACTATTGTGAAATATTGGAAGGTTAAGACTTTGTGGGTTGTATGTCATTTTGAATAAAGGGTTTTGTGATTATTGTGAGGATATTGCTTATTGTTTAAGTTGGAGTGATAAGGTGTAATAGTAATATTATTTTTGTGATGTAAAAATTATTCTCTGACCCTTATTGAGTTTTTCAAAGAAGTAATTGTGAGTGTGGCAGATTTACAAGGACAACTACTCTTCAAAGGTATGGGTAAAATTCTTCTTTGTTGAGTTAGGTGATTGGCTTGATTGAAAATTAAGTTTGGAGTGAAAATAATTTGATTAGGGTTTCCTTTTCAAAAGTGGTTGATTTAATGCTTCAAGGTTTTCTAAATTGAGAGTTGTGATTAAACCTTGTTTGATAAGCATTGTTGTTTAGACCATTGGTTGAGTGAAGTACATTGAGTTAATGCTTAAAGGTTTTTTGAATTGAGAGTTGTGATTAAAACCTTGTTTTATTAGCATTGTTTGTTGAAACCAATGGATTATGCAAAGAACTTGAACTTGAGAAGAACATGAGTATCATTATTATGTGAGATTTGTTGTTGGACATTGTTGGAAATATTTTGAGTTGGGAGATACATGCTTGGACTAGGGTTTGTGAGAAAGGGTTGTTTCTTGAAGTGATTGGTTGAGTAGAGTTGGTTTAACCTAGTCAAGTGGATGCATGTAGTGGTTGTTCAAGTTCCATAAAATAAACTATTCTATATCCTGAATTGAGTTGAGATTGAGCTTTGAGAATAGAATATATTGAGTCTCTAACAATTCTCTTTATGCTTCTATGAGATTGAGTTGAGATTGAGCTTTGAGAATAGAACATATTGAGTCTCTAACAATTCTCTTTATGCTTCTATGAGATTGAGTTGAGATTGAGCTTTTAGAATATAACATATTGAGTCTCTAACAATTCTCTTTATGATTCTATGAGATTGGACAAGTTATGTGTGGACTTGTTAAGCTAATTTGAGGCAAGTATTTGAGAAGGCTTGTGGACTATTTTTGTGTGAGCTTTTGTGGAAGCTTGTAATGCAGATTTGAGCAAGTCCTAGAGAGGAATTATTGAGCATATTTGGGCAGGTATTGTGTGGACCTGTTGAGCATATTTGGACAGGTTCTGTGTGGACCTATTGAGCAGATTTGGATAGGTTCTGTGTGGACCTGTTGAGCATATTTGGATAGGTTCTGTGTGGACCTATTGAGCAAATTTTTGCAGGTTCTGAGTGGACCTATTAAGAAGATGTGAGCAGGTTCTGAGTGGACCTATTGAGCAGATTTGAGCAGGTTCTGAGTGGACCTATTGAGCAGATTTGAGCAGGTTCTGAGTGGACCTATTGAGTAGATTTGAGCAGGTTCTGAGTGGACCTATTGAGCAGATTTAAGAAGGTTATGAGTGAACCTATTGAGCAAAGATTTGGAGGTGATAGATTAGATAGGACAAAGTCTCCAGTGGATAGATATCCATCAACCAGGATATTGAGGATAGGTCTTCTGAGTGAGGACAAGAGTCTCCTAGTGGAAATAGATCCACAGTTAGTGTAGTGGAGGTAGTGTCTTCTAGAGGATCACCAACCAGAGTAAAGGAGTTCTCCTGTGGATAGAGATCCACAAACCAGATTTAGAGGATCAACATCTCCTTTGGACAAAGGTCCATAAATATTGTAATTGGAAAGGATTCCCAAAATATTATTTGAGAAATATTTAGAAGAAATATTTTCTCTATGGAGGTAGTCCACATTGGGTGAACTACGTTATATCTGTGTCTCTATTGTGTATGGTGTTTTGTGGATTTCTTTGATTACTGCTATTGATACTACTATTTATACACTACATAATATTGATTTGAAAAGAAAAGTAAAAAGTGGTCTTATACTGTTCACCCCCCTCTTAGTATAAGCTTGTGTTCTTCATATAAGTGCAATAATAATGGGTATACAAAAAAGTGGTGTAGAGTAGAAATCCCATAGACAAGTAGGAACAAAAATAATTAGAGGAATTATAAGGATCAATTGAGGAAGTAAGTGGACAAAGGTATAGATCAATGTATTCTGAGAGTAGAAATACTTCCACCCCAAAATTAACCACCTCAAGAGGAGGTGGGGGAGGGGCTAAGCTAAGACTCTCATTCTTAGCCTCGAGCCCCAAATGTGACCCTTTGCCATTTATGACAAAGGGGGAGATATTTGAGTTAGGGGGAGAGCATTCTGTCAGGGGGAGCAGTTTCTCAGGGAAAGCAAATTTTGAAAAAGACAAAGGAATGGTAAGAATAAATGGGTTGGAATCAATGACAAAGGGGGAGATTGTTGGAAATTTTTAGTAGTTTGGTTGTCATTGATGTCAAAAGGATATTGGTTTAATGTTGTCGTCATTAAGGACATCAAGTGGTTTTTACAAAAACAAGGTCTTGAAAAGGAATAGGATATAATATTTATTTTTAACATTATATGCCTAATAAAGGCCCAAAGGATGAAGACCCGAGAAATGAGAAGCAAGTTTAAATTAAATAATAATATTTTATTATTATAATATTTCGGACCAAATAAGAAGGTGAAGAAAAAATAAGTCCAAATTGAAAATACCCATGAGCAATTTTCAAAGGTTTAATTTAAATTAAAATAGCTTAATATTTGATTAAAATTTAAATTTAAATTAATAAAGGAGGCAAAGGTTTTTTAAATTTAATATTTAAAAAATTAAATTCAAATTTTAAAATTCGAAAAAGGGCCGACGTAAGAAATTAAAATATGAATGTGTATTTATATCGGAAATTATTTCCATTTCCTAAGGTCAACATCGTACCTTCGAATGCGAAAGAGAGAATATTGAGCACTGCATCCAAGTAAAAGATAAATTGCATTTAAAAAAGAGTTTTGACGAAAACGAGACAACATAGGTCACAAAGTAATTTGACTTCCCATCGATGACAATAGAACAAGAAATAGTTGGGAGAGTGTTAAGACTTATGTGGAGGAGATCACAGATTGATCCATGCGATCGACATTTTGGAGGAAGACCCTTTCGTTTGACTTGTTTGCTATTCTTAGTGATAGGATTTTTGGGATAGCGTGCATCGTGTGTTTTATGTGGGTGCATAGCCCGATTGGTGGCCTAGCTTGGAGCTAGGGTGTTGGGAGTGCAAGTTCATGTCGTCAATTTTGCCAAAGTCAATTTTTTTGGTGGGCAAAACAAGTCAAAGGTATGCCATTCGATTTTATCTTCCAAGGTGTTGAAAATTAATTGTTTTAAGATTGTCATGAGTACTTGGGGGAGTTATAAGGTAAAGAAAAATTAAAATATTTTATTTTGATTTTTGGTGATTGAAATTTATAAGGTGTGGAGATTATAAGGTGTATAAGGAAATTTGCTATGCATGTTGTTTAATAAAATTGTTGAGTTAGATATTGTGAGTTTGGAGATTATAAGGTGTGCATGGAAAATTGTTAAGTGTTGTGTTATGGCGAAAGTATTGATTTGAATATTGTGAGTTTGGAGATTATAAGGTGTACAAAAGGATTTGTTATTTTGTATGAAAAATAATTTTTGAGAAAATTATTTTGTGGAGATCTTGAGATAGGTTGTGGTAACCTAACCCTAGTATTGGTAAGGAAAATTTGATTGTGGTCAAGACAGGTTTTGAAGACATATCTCCACCAAAATAAAAGGTATGGGTACATCTTCCTTGTGAGAAAAATATTTTTGGATTGGATGTTGTGAATGCAAATTTGGAGTGAAAAGATTTTGTTTGGTAAGCATTGTTGGAAATGATTGAGTGAGTTTTCACATGTATATTGGATGAACATTTGTGAAGAAAATTGAGTGTGAGATTGAGAACTATATTGAACTAGGGTTTGTTAAAAAACATGAGTATCATTGTTATGTGAGATTATTTGATAAGCATTTTTGAAAATATTGAGTGAGCCTTCATGTGCATGATTAGGGTTTGTGAAAGATCATGAGTATCATTGTTATGTGAAGTTTGTTTGATAAGAATTGTTGAAAAAGCTTTCATTGAGTGATTGGTTGAGTGGAGTTGATTAAGCATAATTGATTGGAAGTGTTGGAGTGATAGTTCAAGTTATGTGAAACAAATTGTTCTTTATTTCTGGATTGAGTTGAAGGAAATATTGAAAGTGATTAATCATTGTTGTGAGTGAAACATATTGAGTCTCTGACAATTCTCTATATGTTTCTATGGGAAAAACAAGAGAGATATTGAAAGTGATTAAGCATTTTTGTGAGTGAAACATATTGAGTCTCTAAAAATTCTCTATATGTTTTTGTGGGAAAAACAAGAGAGAGATTGAAAGTGATTGAGCATTGTTGTGAGTGTGAAACATATTGAGTCTAACAATTCTTTATATGTTTCTATGAGATTGGAACAGTTCTAGTTAGGACTTGTTGAGCATATTTGAAGCAAGTCTTGGTGAAGACTTGTGGAGCAAATTGGACAAGTTCTAGTGAGAACTTGTTGAACATATTGGACAAGTTCTAGTGAGGACTTGTTGAGAAGATTTTAGGTAAGTCTTTGAGAAGACCTATGAGCAAAATTGTTTGATTGATTGATTTGGTCAAACATTGAGTTAAGGTTTGGGGCATATCTAGCAGAGTTGATTTATGATTGAGACAAGCTTTGTGTTAAGGCTTGAGGATAGATTTAAGGATAGAGTTTGGTGCAGATTTGAGGACAGGTTTGTGCCATAATAGAGATAGATATTAAGAAGATTTGTGCTAGACCGAAGGACTATGTTTAGTGCATATCAGAGATAAATATTGAGCAGATTTATGCTAGACTAAAGTATTGTGTTTAGTGCAAATTTGAGGACATAGATTGAGCAAATTTGTGCTAGATCGAAAGATTGTGTTTAGTACATATTTGAGATAAATTTGAGTGTAAACTTTGAATATGATAGATTAAAGGACAATAGTCTCCAGTGGATAGAAATCCATTAGCTAGGGCAGTGAGTACAAAGATATTTTGAGTGAGGATAGAGTCTTCTATGGATAGATATCCATAAGCCAGTGCATTGGAGGCAGTAGTCTTCTAGAGGATCATCAACCAGAGTAAAGGATAAGGAGTTATCTTGTGGATATAAATCCACAAACCAGCTGAGGGGATTGGTGTCTCCTATGGATAGATATCCATGAACTTTATTAAGGGATTGGTGTCTCCTTTGGATAGAGGTTCATAAATATTGTAATAGGGAAAGGATTCCCAAGAGATTTGTTGAGAAAATTTTAATGAAATATTTTCTCCATGGATGTAGCCCACATTGAATGAACCACGTTAAATTGGTATATCTATTGTGTGTGGTGATTTATGCATTGATTTTATTATTGTTGTTGATATTGCCATTGATATATTACATAATATTGTTTTGGAAATAAAAGTAAAAAGTGGTCTTATATTGTTCATCGTCCTCTCAGTATAAGCTTGTGTTCTTCAGGTTATAACTAGCCCTCCATGAAAAATGATGATTGTAAATATGTTAGGAGGTGTGATAAGTGTTAGAAGCATGATAATATTATTCATGCCCCATCCCAAGTGCTCAAATATTTAACCTCTCCTTGGTATTTTTTCCATAGATTAGATATCATTAAGAGGCTAAAACCAGTGTCATCCTATGAACACAAGTTTATTATCATGGTTACTAAGTACTTCACTAAATGGGTTGAAGTCATACCTTTAGCCCCAACCATTGGAGTTCAAGTCTCCCTTGTTTATCTATAATAAGATCCTCAACCATTATAGCATTCCTTTTGTGCTAATGTCTAACAATTGAACACCCTCCAAGAATAAAAATTTTAAAAATATTTGTGCTAAATACAAGATTTAGTACAAATTGGCCATGCCTTATTATCCTTAAGGCAATGGTCAAGCCAAATCTTCTAACAATACTCTTGTCAAGATCCTCAAGAGGCTTATTTGCAAAACCTGTAGAGATTGGCATCTCTAGTTGTATCCATCTTTATGGGCCTCTATACTGGTGTTTAAACTCCCACTACTATGATGCCCTCTGATTTGGTTTATGATGTTGAAGTATTATTTTATTTTTAGCTAAAGGTTTCTTATGAATTTTTTTGGAGGATTGCTTTGTTGGAGACTATAATTTTTCCCATTTGAGCAAACTAGAACTATTTAACAAAATGTGGATACACATATTATAAAACCTTGAAGTCTACTAGAAAAGGATTAAACATGCTTATTCAAGAAGGTATGATCCCATTTATTTGAAGTCGGTGATCATGTCCTCAAAGATAATAAAAAACACCAACACCAAAACTAAGGTCAAAGAAAAATTTGAGCCTATTGGTCCATACATCATAACTTCCAAGTATGATTGAAGTGCTCATCACCTCACCACATTTAATAAAAAATAACTTAAAGAACAAATTGACATAATACATCTTAAAAAATATTAAATCTAATTTTATATCAGCTACTTATTTCCTTTCAACGGCTTGTTTCTACTTGCTCGCATATGCTTGATGTCATATTTACCTATATACACATGATTATATTTGGTTGGACTACCTATTGCATATTGATATAGGAATCTATGATGACTTTCAAATGGTTATCCTAGTTAGGATACCTCATATTTCATTCATTAGGTAACTAATGTGGGTGGATCCTCCCAGTCCCACTTTGTAAATCAATCAAAGTTTACAAAAAATACTGGAGAATATTAGATTATTTGGTATATGCTAATGTATCCCATGGTATCATTATAAATATTATATTGGTGTGTGTCAATGTGTAGGATGATTCCAAGTGTCATGTAATAAAGTATGCCAGTGTGTAGTGTGAGAAAGTGTGTAAAGTTTCATGTAATAAATTGTAAGTGTATATAAAGTCAAGAGTCAAGTGTTTATGTGTCAATTATACAACTGAAGAGTCATATGTATGTGGCAAGATGTAAATCCAAGAGGCATGAGAGGTTTATCTTATATGTGGAATAGGAAAGGATGTATCTCCCAAATATGTGAGGAGAGCAATAGTTAAAATATTCAAGAGTCACCTTGTAAGGTTATATTATGGAGACAAAGCACCATGAAATATATTGAAAAATTAAGAGAATTGATCAAGAAGCCTGTATACTTTATATTGTGATTATATTGTTTAATTATATTTTATGAATATTATGTTCCTTAATATTGATCCACATGATCGTATGCTTATATACTAAGTTTATTCAAGATTTTGGATATTTGGATCTACAATAAATTTGGCTAAAAAGCCAATAGTGGTATTAGAGCTACCACATTCTATCCAATTTTTTGAGGAGTTATATTTAAAATCTAGCATCGAAGAAGAAATTTAGTGTGAATTTATTAAATGTGTAGGGAACATTGAATTTTGAGCATCAAATATTTGGACAAAAGAGTGTTTTCTACCAATTAATATTTTATGGAGAAGAAGTTATATAAAAAATTTGAATCCATGTGAAGAAAAATAGGAAAAAGGAAATAGAGTGGTGGAATTTTTATTCATACCCTAATATTGCCAAAAGCAATTTGATTAAGAAGTGGATGCAACTATATATTGAAAAGTAATACGCTATAGGCCTAAGAACATTAATATAATATATGAAAGAATAGAGATATTGTGAATAAATCTCATATATCCACCTACATTAAAAGACATCCAAGACAGAGATAGTAAGGGAGCTATTGAAGTTGCTTGTGTCAAAATACATACAAAAAAAGATTGAACGTGAAGAATGAATAGTCTAGAAAGTGGAAGTCTCAAGCATTGAATACCTAAAGAAGAAAAATACAATCGCCTATGAATTAGTTAAATAGGAACACTGACTAATTTGATGCATAAAAGTGCCTTTGGAAACTAGTGAGCACCTAAATAATCAAAGAGCAAGGTAGAGAGTCAAATCTAGTAATGAACTGGTGAAGACAAAATAACAACCTAGTGAAGTTGTTGTCCCAAAATGAATATCTTGAATACTAGAGGAAGTGTAGTGCCTAAGATGGATTTTTGTTTAGGAGAAGCACCTACGAGGGAAGAAAATATTAGGAGAATTCTAAGCATAATAGAGGTTGATGACAACCCATAAAGTTTGTGTCTAAGGTGGAGAAAAGCTTAGAATAATGCCTAATGCATGCAATCAATATACCACATGGAAAGAGGAATCAAATCTTAGTGTCAAAGGTATGAAAAAATAAACCTATTTGATATTTTAAAAAGGTTGCATGCATATTAGGGAGTCATAAGAATTATTTGAAATTTGGTTAATGTTTTTTTTTTTATAAGTGGAGTTATAAGGTTAAGCTACAAATATATTAAATAATTAATTGAAAGGAAATTTATTATTGAAATTGATAGAAAAGTTAAAAATATTATTATTAATTATAAATTTGGGAGTCATGAGGTATTTTACAAATAATTTAAATAATTAAAAAAGTTCATTGGTATATTGACTCGGGGGCAAGTAGACATATGACCAAATATAAACAATGGTTTAATATTTTCAAGAGAAATGTAAGAAACCTATTGCCATAGTTGCCAATACGATATATGAGGTCAAAGAAGTAGGAGATATTTTAATCAATTTATTTAATATAAAAGGTATAATCAACAATGTATTGTATGTGCCTGGATTAACTACTTATATACTCTTAGTATCTCAAATGATGGATCAAAATTTAGCAATTTAATTCATAATAAATTGACAACAAAAATAAATGTCTTATTACTAGACAAGGAAAACTCACAACCTATGGTTCATATAAATGGTCTATTTTCCCTAGATACATTATCAAATGTTTGCACTATCAGCAAGAACATTAGAAATAAAAGAATTTTGGCATAAAATATTAGAAAATACAAGTGCATATTATTTGAATAAAATTAGTAGATATTATATGGTTAGAGGATTACCCAAATTTTCATAAGAAACTATAGTTTATCTAGAATGTCTAAAAGGAAAATAGCATAGAATACCTTTTGAACTCAATAAATATAGAGCTCAAGAGCCACTAGAATTAATATATACAAATTTATGTGGACCAATGAACACTACTAGCCTTGGAGGATAGATATTTTTAGATATTTGTTAATGATTATTCCAAAAAGATATGGGTATATTTTTTAAAACTTAAATGTTAAGCCTTTAGTTGCTTTAAACTTTTCAAGAAACTAATGGAAACAAAAATAGGAAAATCAATCAATAATCTTTGCTCAGATAGAGGTGGTGAATTTTTATTAAAAGAGATTGAAATATTTCTAAGGTCAAATGATATAAAAATATAACTCACTATAGCTTATTCACCTCAACAAAATGGTATAGTAGAAAGAAATTATTTTTCTATTATGGAAATGGTATGTTGTATGCTAAAATAAGCATATCATGATCAACAATATTGGGAAAAAGTAGTTAAAATTGTAGTATACATACAAAATAGATCACCCACAAGAATACTCAAAAATATTACTCCTAAATAATGGTCAAGACAAAACCTTCAATAGAACATCTAAGAATATTTGAATATAAGGCATATGTGTATATTCCAAAAGAAAAAAGGATAAAATTAGATGACAAAACCATATGTGGAATATTTCTTGGTTACAATGATGATTCAATAAGGTATAAAAATAATTGATCCAATCACAAATAAAATGCATGTGAGTAGAGACGTAGTTTTTGATGAAGGAAACAAAAACCTTGTTGAATATCAAAATATAAATAAAATAAAACTCATCAAGTGAAGGATCAAAATCATAAATGTTTAATAATCCAACTAAAAACTCAGAATTCATAATGACAGCTCAAATAAAAGAGGCACAATAGTATATAAATACAATTAAAGAATCAAAGCTAGAACAAATACTAGATCTTACCACCACAAGACCTCACACTTGTAGTATGGAAAGAACAAATATGGGATTAATGATTCTAGTAGCAAAACCAACAACTACACAAGTTACCATAAGACAACCAAAATGGAAAACAACCATAGAATTAGAATATATAGCATTAATAAAGAATAAAACATGTGATTTAGTTGATCTACCACAAGGAAAGAAAGAAATTGGATGTAATGGGTTTACAAAATAAAATATAAAGCATATGGTTTTCTTTATAAAATAAGGTATGATTAGTTGCAAAAGGATATACTTAGACAAAAGGAATTGACTATGAAGAAACCTTTGCACCTACAACAAGAATTATTGGTGTTTTAACAATTTGTGCATTAGCAACATAACTTGGGTGGAAACTTCATCAAATTAATATCAAGAGTTAATTTCTTAATGGTGACCTTGAAGAAGAGGTATATATGACTCAGCCATAAGGTTTTATTATCAAAATATAGGAACAAAATATTTATAAAATAAACAAATCTCTATATGGATTAAAATAATCACCAAGAACATGGTACATTAAGATTAATGATCATCTGCTATGGCATAATATCAAATAAAGTACATTCTATTCAAATATTTATCCTAAGAAGGTTGGATAAGAGAGTATAATTCTTGTAGTATATGTTGATTATATAATATTCACATGAAGTTCAAAACTTCCAATATATGAGATAAAAAAAAGATCTAGAAAAGTATTTTGAAATGACAAATCTAGGACCACTATGTTACTATCTTGGTTTAGAAATTTGTCAAAATGAGGATGGCATCACAATAACACAGAAAACTTGTTATGGTTTTCATTCTAAAGACATATCTATGGAATGAATGTTGCGCCTATCAAGACATGATAAGACATCATTGGTTTCTCCTACTATGTATTGATAATTGATTGGAAGTCTTGTATTAACAAATGATAAGCCTGATATAATTTTTTTTGTAAATTATCTCTCTACATTTATGCAAGAACCCATATAAATTCATTGGAATGCTACAAAAATAATCCTATAATGTATAAAAAAATCTATATAATATGGATTAAAATACAAAATAAATGATAATTTTTACTTATAGGGATACTTAGATTTTGACTATGTTGGATCTATAGATGACAAAAAATCAACATTAGGATATTTGTTCTATCTTAGGTTAGGACCTATATATTGGTATAGTAAAAAAATATGTGATGGCTCTTTCATCAACAAAAGTAGAACACCATGCATCAAGAGGTGTAGTATGTGAAGCACTTTGGTTACAATACATTTTGTTAAATATGTGAATCAAAAGAACTCCAACTATACTTAATTGTGACAATCAAGGAGTTCTTAAATTAATCAAAAATATTATGATTCATGGAAGAACAAAACATATTTAAGCTCAGTGCCACTTTATTAGAGATCATGGTCAATATCATCATATTCACGTAAAACATGTTTCTACTTAATAACAAATTGCAAACATTTTTAAAAAAGCTCTTGGCTAAAACAAATATCAAATATTTTAGAGTCGTCTATATACATCAAGATACTTTCATAACAAACAATATAATACAATGGGTGTTGGAGAATATTATATTATTTAGTAAATGCTAATCTACCCCACGGTAGCATTATAAATATTAGATTTGTGTATGTCAATATGTAGGATGAGTCTAAGTATCATGTAACAAATTTTGCAAGTGCGTAGAGTGAGAAAATGTGCAAAGTGTCATGTAATAAAATGTGAGTGTATAAAAATTCAAGAGTCAAGTGTTTATGTGTCAAGTATACAAGTGAATAGTCACATGTATGTGGCAAGATGTAAAACCAAGAGGCATGAGAGGCTTGCCTTATGTGTGGAATAGGAAATGATGCATCTCTTAGATATGTGAGGAGATAAATAGTCAATGTATTCAAGAGTTAGCTTGTAAGGTTATATTATAGATACAAATATTCATGAAATGAATTGAAAAAGTTAGAGAAATGATCAAGAAGCTAGTATACTTTATAATGTGAGTATATTTTTGAGTAATATTTTGTGAGTATTATTTCATTAATATTGATTCAAGTGATTGTATGCTTATGTACTAAGTTTATTCAATATTATGGATATTTGAATTTATAATAAAACTAGCTAAAAAGCCAACAAAAATCAACCTCTCTTAATCTAGCTCACTCTATCTCTCTAATATAGTTTACCTTAATCTTTATCTATTCTTTTGATCATCAATATCTTGTTTCATGATGAATACTATGAGGTTGGTAGGTACTAATAGAAATGTCAATCAACTTATTTTATCTCATCAATCTCTTACTTTACTATAAATACTATACATTTTGTAGGTGTTGATAGCAACATCAATCATATTATCTCTTGTCTCACATGCATGAGGGAAATACATCAATCATGGATTCTTCCTCCCAATTGGGGGCATAATTTGTTTTTGAATCAATCTATCAAAGTCCTTTAAGAATTTTTGTATGAGGAAAACCACTACAAGTAGAAGTCCTTTAAGCATTTATTTAAAGGAAAATATCTAAGATAAATTAAAATTTCTATGGAAAAAGCTAATTCAAATTTCCAATGGGAAAAGCTAAATAAAAAATTCCTATAGGTAAATATAAATAAAAAAATCCTATAGGAAAAGCTAAATTAAAAGTCCTACAAGCCAAGCAAAAGTCCCTGAACTATTTTCTTAAAGCTAAATCAAAAGTACTATGAGATAAGAAGAAGTATTTTAAGCATTTTTTTAAAGGTAAATCAAAATTCCTACTAGAAAACCTAAATAAAAAATCCCTACGAGAAAAGATGAATCAAAGTCCTAATGGCCAAGTAGAAATCCTTTAAGCATTTTTTCGAAGATAAATAAAAAATACCATGGGACAAGCAAATGTCCATTAAGCATTTATTTAAATGAAAATCAAAAGTCCTATGGTCCAAGTAGAAGTCCTTTAGGCATTTGTTTAAAGGTAAATAAAAAGTCCTATAGGCCAAGCAAAAGTCCTTTAGACATTTATTTAAAGGTAAATATTTTATATTTATTTGCACATGTTTGTATATATATGTCACACTTTGTATCATAGTAAGCTAACTAAATTCCCCCTAATAAACACTCTAAGAAAATATTTGTATATAGTTGTAAATATCTGTATATGCATATTTTCTTTTATCTAATATAAAGGTCCCTTGGTAAAATCCAAATTTGTATATAGCTATATATAACTATACTATAGTTATACCTCTTGGAATTATGCAAATGCTCTCTTGGGTGCATTACTTGCTAATCATGAATCTATCATGCAAGTCTTGAGAACTAATTATCATTTCATCATATCTAATCTAATATAATCATCTCATCATCAATGCATTTAATCATTATTGATCATACATCATTCATTCAATTCATAAGTACATATCCCATCATAATCAATAATCAATTATAAATCAACCTATGTTAGACATTAATTAATCATTACATCATGCATTTCTCATCAAATGTATAATCAATAATCAATCTGCAACTTCTCATTGATTAATCATCATTTACCATCATATACACATTAATCATTATTATCAAACATCAATATAAAGCCACTAATAATATATATTATAAAGTAATTACAATAGTCAATTCATGACACATCATCATGAATCCAAAACAAAAATACATATAAAATCAAATGTTCATACATCATGCCATAATGATACAATAGGATACAATATCTCAAACCAAGACAACAATCCAAAATATTGCAAGCTTTGGTATCCTATGTTTGGAACTCCTATAGATGTTGGAATATATTACATTATTTGGTACATGCCAATGTACCACCTTGGGTACATATTTAGATTAGGAATTTATCTTAGACTAAGGTTTGAGTATTTACCGTATGCAATGTAATAAATGCATGTGTTAGAATGTGCAATGATGTAAATGTGCTTTTAGTCCACATGTACATGAGTCATAGGATAGGAAGATGAAGAGTCATGGGTAGGTGAAATTCCAAGGGACATATCTCCCTATATATAGACCCTTTATAGAGTAAATAAAGTGAGAGATGGTATGGAGATGGTAGAGAGAAGTATATAGAATAGTAGAGTATAGTGATGAGAAGAGAAAGTAGATACAATGTAGATCTTGCATGAATTTTTGGAGTGTTTGAGACCTCCATTACATTACATTGTACTATTTTGTGAGATTTCATTAATGGCTATTTTCTGGGTTATTGTAGAATTTTCTCATATATTTTTCCTACATATTATATTGTAATTATCATATAGTTAACATTGCTTGCTCATTTTAAATCTTGTGGTTGCATTTGCTTAAATATATATCATCAAAAGCTAACAATGGGATTAGAGCACAAGGTAGATTTATAGGAAATAGAGAGAGCCACAAAAGATATTGAGAGGAGATAGGAAATCTCATTTTCAATTTTTTGAAATTACATTTGGCTAGAGTCTTCCCACAAAGTTGTAGAAAACTTGTGAATACTAGGACTCAACATTGATTCCGCTAGATTGACAAATCAACTAGTGAAGTTTATTTTCTTTATATTAAAGAAATTTCTATTATCATATTCTAATACTTTGTTGTAAGGAAGAGGATATTCAAAGAAATTTGAGAAGCTTCCTACAAGATCTAGGAAGAATATCTTCTTTGGAATCAATCTAGTACTTGAAGCAACAAATTGAAGATTGAAGATTTTGGAGGCCTAAGGAAAATGTCCCATTGCAGGATTTGCAGATTGAAGATTGAGAAGAGAGAAAAAGGCCAAAGGATCCTTATTGAATATTTAAGGAAGAAGAGAATCAAGAAAAATATTCCTGAAGAAGATTCCATATTAGAGATCAAGGAAACCCAAGAAGAAGGTTTTCATAGAATATTGAAGACTACAAATTGCAGAGTGAAAGAAGAAAAAAGTAGACCTAGAAGGAGGAGATCCAAGATAAAGGTTCCATTGAAGATCTTTTAGATTTGAAATATTGAAGATAAAGAAGGACTAGAAAAGGCCCTATTACATATTTTAGAAGCAACAAAATTTAGAAATCTAAGAAAGAGATCTCATTGCAAAACTTCCATAGTTGAATATTGGAGAGATTAAGGAAATGTCTCATTGAAGTTTTGAGAAGAAGAGAATCTATAGAATTTGAAGGCCCAAGAGAAGAAGGCCTCAAGCTAACTTGGAAGGACAAGACTAGGAAAGCCTCATTGAAGAATATTTGAATAAGGCCATTTAAAGATATTTGAAGAAGGCCATTGGAGGATATTTGAGAAGAACTCAAGTGAGAAGATTGCTAGCAAGGATAAGTTCCTGATAGAGAAGAATTTGGGACAATTATCGCCATTTAACAACAAGACCAAAATGCTTCTTCAAAAACTCTTACTGAAAAGATAAATAAGTTGTTTAAGGTCCAAGGTGTAGACCAATTGGTTCGACCAAATCTCGTAAGGAGGGCAGAGGTCCAAGGTCCAAATATCAGGCCTCGTCGAACTGAACGCTTGTCCCTTTCTTGGTGCTTTCATCAGCGTAAAAGGTTTAAAATAATTTTGGCACGGTGGTTATAGGGGTGGAATGCATAAATATCTATGTGGCAGCTTTTGGGGTGGACAACGCATAATACTGTGGTGGCCATAAAATTCAGATAGCCTGCTCAGATTCATGGCGTCTACCGATTCCACCATGTAAATTTAAAAAAAAAACAAGCCCAAAAGGGAGAAAGGTTTGGCAAGAAGTTTGCCAAATTTTGGAAGAGTTTTTATGAAGACCTCAAGACATTCAAATTCTTGAGAAGGAGGCCAACAAAGAGCCCAATATTGAAGTTATAATTTAACAAGTAGGTTGAAGGAGAAAAGAGGTAGAAGAAGCCACCAAATCTGAGAGATTTTAAAATTACAATTGAAGGCTTGAAGGTTGATTTGTGGAAGAAAGAGATTATTTTTTTGCAGCATAAGTTCAAGAGAATATTTGGTAGCATTAGAAGAGTTAAAGATAGCTGTGAGTTGGAGGATTTTCCTACCAAATTCAAGATATTAAGGACAACATATCAAAGGAGAAATTAGCTGCATTAGAATCTAAAAATTTTAGAGTTAAGGGCATCAACATGGGAAACACTAAAAGCTGCAAATTCCAAGGTCCTAGAACAACAAGTTGAAGGAATATAGGCAACATCAACTAAAGGAGAAGTATTGAAGAATTTACAACAAGCTTAGAATAGCAAAGATCGAGGATTTGAAGCTGCAAAGTTTACAAATGCAGGGTAGCAAATAGGTGAACCAAATCACCAAGCAAGATTTCTACAAGGAGGTCAAAATAAGGTTTGATAATTGGTGTTATTAAAGCTTTTATTCAAATATTATTTAAGTTATTTTAAAACACCATGTTAAAGTTATTAAAGGTAGCAATAAGAAGTTTGAGTTTAAAGGTTTTCAAATTAAGTAAGGAGGTAGAATTATCATCTTGAAACCTGCGAAATACATCAACACAAGTTAGTGTTATAAGTTGATTAAAAGGAACAATAAGGAGAAATAACGAGTTCTTAATATAAGTTATCTCTAAGATTTATCAAAGTGCATTAGTATTAAGCAAGAGAAGGAAGAATAGTGCAAAAAACAAGGTTGAGTTAAAGTTTCAAAAGATACCATTAAACACAGGTAAATATGCAGCAAGTCTTGGTGAAGAGAAGTCACCAAAGGAGCACTACAACCACCAAGAAATAGAGAAGGTGCCACCCTACTAAATACAAGAAGTGAACCTACAAAAGGAGACTAAAACGGTCTCAAAAGTTTGGTGCAATAAAGATACTTTATCCTAGCTTAAAAAAAATTATCTCTGGTTTACAATCGCACCATATTTATCTTTTCTAAAGTAGCAAAAGGAAGACTAAAGTTGAAGTGTCATAAGACACCAAAGAGGCACATAAATTGCAGTTATTAGTGGCAACATTATCAATTTTAAAGAAGTTATGTAGTGAATGAGAAAGATATGACTAAGATCTCAAAGTTATCTCATTCAAGGTGTCTAAAGACATAAAATAAAGCATCATAGTTGCAAGAAGGTAACACCCACAGTGAAAAGAAACCTACAAAAAGAGATGAAGACTAAGTAAGGATGAAGGTACGAATAGCAAGGAAAATAACACAAATAAAAAAAGTGTCACCCAAGTGGAAGAGGAGAGAATCTTGGCTGAACAACCACCAAGGAAAGGAGCATCAAAACACCACCAAAGGATGAGCCACCTTTGTTGGAGAGGAGCCACCACTATACGTTAGAGATTAAGAAGCATGTTTTTGTTACAAGAGAATACCAAATAACTTGCAAGGAGTTGGCAAGTATGTTAAGGAAGAAAAGTGAATGTTGAGCGCCAGGTTACATGCAAGAGAAGAAACCACCACTTGTTACAACGAGTAAACGAATCATATGCCATTTGGCACAAATAAGAAGAGCACCAACGAATTCTTGGTAACATCTCAAGAGGGAATATATCATTCAAGTTTTAAAAAATGCTTGCACCTACACCATTGAATATCAACAGTCCTTAGTAACATACCATACAAGTAAGGAGAGAACTAATAATCATTATTTCAACATCCAAAGATTGAAATAATGCTTGCACCACCTAAATCAACATCATCTAAATATTACAACGCCTCTACACCACCTAACAAGGAAGAATAATGTCCAGGGGTAACGTAAATATCATGTGGCACGTAATCCAAAGGTAGATAGTGAAGTATTAATAGCCCAAGCCTAAAGAGTGTGCATAAATCAAGCTTCCAAGGTTAGAGAGCATTGAATAGGAGAAGAGGATAATTTAAAAGTGTGCCATAGAAAGAGGTGCAATTAATGCAACATTGTCATACCTTGAATTTTGAGGATAATACAATGTTCAAATAGTTGAAAGTGCAGCGCCTCACATCAAAGGTATATTGACATTAAATTAATATTTACTTTCCATCAAGTTTAAGGAGACATAAGGTCTATTATTCATAAGGTTAAGTTTAACTAATCATTGCATGGAGCTATAAGGAAATTACAACCTTAGATAATTTATTGATGGATTAAAAAGGAAATTAAAGTAAGGAGATTATAACCTTAAGAGGTTTTTCAAAAGTGCATTATTTTAGACTCAAGTATTGAATTATTTGCAAATTATTAAACTAGGAGATATAAGGTTTTCAACCTTGAAATTGAAGCATTATTTTCCAAATATTATCATTTTTTAAATTTATAATTAGGGAGATATAAGGATTTAAACACCAAATTAAATATCTTGAAATTTAGAAACCATATCATTTAGATTTAAGGGATATAAGAAGCAAAACATAAAATTGCTTGAAAGTTGGAAATTATTGTTGATACTAGTCTCTTATACATATTAAAGGGACAAAAGGAATCCAACTATAGAGTATTGAAGATAGAAAAACTTCATCAATTGAAAAGTGCATTAAAATTATCTTTAGCTTTCTATTTACAAATAGGGAGAGATAAGGTGAAATATAGAAGTTGAACATTATATTAAAATTATCATAAAAAAATTTGTCATCAAAACTTTTGGGATTCGACTCAAAGGAAAGTTAAAGAAATATAAGCACTTTATCAAGATCATATTACATTCAAAACACTTGGGAGATATAAGGGGTTATACAAAACTCAATAATTTAAAAGGTATTATCAAATACTCAAAATACTAGGGAGTTAAAAGAAATACTACCTAGAGATTTGAATTATTACAAATAAGAAATTACAAAGCATAATACAAAGTTGAAGAATTGGAAAGATAATATTTGATCATATACTCAAAACTAAGGAGTCATAAGGTAGACAACTTCAAAGGTTTTAAAAGATAAAATATTATATCAAAATTCTCAATATCCAATACTAAGGAGCAAAAAGGATGACTACTCCAAAGAATACAATGAATAAATATATGGAAAACATAATTATAAAGGAAAGGGAAAATGTCATAAAAATTGGAATCAATAATTTACTTACAAAGTTTGAAGAAAACTTAGATCTTACTTCAAAAATGATCCATAGTGAAGCCTTAGAAGAAAACTTTAAAACTTTGGAATATTAACTACATGCTAGAATTACTGAAGCGATTTATAATGGAAAGGATGGTATTCAAATTCCTTTAGACATTGATAGCATATTATATATGTCATTGCTTACATTTAAATATTACAAATATGAGAATGTAAAACAAAAAGAATTGATTGGATCACTTAAAGTGAAAACAAAAATAGATGAATCCTTCTTAGATAAGATATTTCAATCCTCATGCAGTATTGATACTTCAAGTTCTTCTAACTGAAGATCTTATCATGATGCTTTAACTGATTGTTCAGAAGATTTTGTACTAAAGAATAACTAAGATGAGAAGGACAAAGGCAAAGATAAATTTTTTTATCGAAATTTGATGATAGCATGACAGCTCGTGAAATCACAAAGACTAACTCTAATGATGAAGTTAAATAAGAGGAATAAGAAGAAGAAGAGGAACATGACAAAGGAGACATACAATGCATAGTAAATTGAAAATAATACAAATAACTTGTTCAAGTTGAAGAACATTTAAAATATGAAGATTCATATTTAAGACTAAAGTCTCAATGCCCAAATAATGTAATACATGGGGGGTGTTGGAATATATTATATTATTTGGTACATGCCAATGTACCACATTGGGTACATCTATAGATTAATAGTTTATCTTAGATTAAGATTTGAGTATTTACTTTATGCAATGTAGTAAATGCACAAGTGTTAGAATATGCAATAATGTAAATGTGCATGTAATACACATGTACATGAGTTATAGGATAGGAATATGAAGATTCATGGGTAGGTGAAAGGCCAAGGGACATATCTCCCTATATATATACCCTTGATAGAGTAAATAAAGTGAGAGACATTATGGATATGGTAGAGAGAAGCATATAGAATAGTAGAGTATAGTAATGAGAAGAGAAAGTAGATACAATGTAGATCTTGTATGAATTTTTGGAGTGTTTGAGATCTCCATTACATTACAATGTACTATTTTTGTGAGCTTTCATTAATTGCTATTTTCTAAGTTATTGCAAAATTTTCTCATATATTTTTTGTGTATATTATATTTCCATTATCATATAGTTAATATTGCTTGCTCATTTTAGATCTTGTGGTTGCATCTCCTTAGATATATCATCAAAATCTAACAATGAATTCTCTTTCTTCTATCATATAAGTGATGGAATCCTCATTAACCATCATGCTTCACATGTCATATACCTAGAGTGGGTTTGCATCTACATCCTTATTAGTGATGGTAGGTGCCTATCAACTAGGACAACTATATGATATGTTTCTTTGTAATCACTACTCACTCAATATCTACTTATAGGTCTTTATTAATATGCACCTTAAGGTCTAATAATATCTAAACCACTTGGCTTATCCTAGCTCATCCTCCTATTGTTATGACTCTTACCATTGTCGCTTCTTGCTCCATAGTTAGAACCTGAATAGTCTGCTACATCCATGTGATCTAACTTGTTATCTAGTCGTGCTCCACTAACTATGTTATTGCCTTTATCTATGTAGCTAACAATGTATCCTTTAGACTCTCCACTTATCCAAGTAGGGCATCTTGATACTCCTTTATGACAAACATACTTTAATTCCTTGGTCCTACCTTGTCTATCATGCTCATCGATAGTGCTAGAAGTGGAGGTTCTATTATTACTATTACTACTACCTATACCTATTGCTTTGACTAACTCCATTACTCTTTGTATCAATGAACGCAAATTGGTATTGTTTGTCATGTCTTGCTTGGCCTCCACTACTCCACTCGTTGTGCACCTTAGTGACATTCATCCTCTGAGGTCTAATGGTCTAATACCATCACTAATATCTTCATTATTAGGATCATCACCCTCTAGGTCTGGTATCAGAGTATTTTTAATGTCCACCTTGGAATATGAATCAAGATTCATTGATGGCCCAAACCCTATCATCCTAGTAAAGCATTGATACCAAATTGTCCCTCCTAGAATCCATAACCTAGTTTTGAATTAGCAAACCACATGATCAAAATAGTACAACTTCCACTCTCCCTATGGCCTTACCAACCATCTAACACACCTAATGTGATATAGATGGTGGGCATCATCCTACCAACAAATATGCTACCTATATGGTTGCCACATGATCTACTTATGATGTAGATCATTTATTTTCCTCCTTGCAACTAACAATATGCTTCTATCAAACCTGCTATGTCTTACATCCAAATGGATGTCCCATTTATAAGTTGTAGTACCTCCTTGTCTACCACCTATCTTGGTAGTCCTAGCAACCTCATAACAATATGGTTCTTGATCAAATTGTAAACTCTCTAGTATGAAGTTTCATATTGTCAAACCTCTAGATAGGCTTTGTTTTGCAAGCTTCTTAATATGAAGTTCCATGTTGTCAAACCCCTAGGTAGGGTTCATCTCCTTTATAGTTTAATTACATCCACACAACCTATATTTTTTAACCTTTTTGTCCAACTTTTTTCTTGATCTTTAAATAATATTTAACAAATATTTTCACCTAATGTGAAACTTCTAAGTTTGCAAATTTTATAAGCATACCCCTCTAATACTTTTCCTTTATAAACCTTACCCACTTACAAAGAGAACCTTATTTTTCATCTTCTTTCCAAAGAAAATCTCTTTGTATTTTGGCAAATTTGGATGTTATGTAGTGACATCAAATATATAGATGATAATATTGCAATTTAGTCATTATAAGTTGTTTCAGAACTTACCTTTTCAAATTTTAAAATAAAATTTCATTTTATCTAAATTGAGTTCTAAATCTCATTTTAATTCATAAAATTTAAGTTCCTAAACTCCTCCTTTTTTTATCCTTTAACCTTTATGAGGCAAAGAAATACCTATATATGTGGATGGTAATTTTTCAAAATTAAACCCTAAAATTACCACAATAATCCCTTGTATATCTAAGGCACTCTTAATGAAAAATTTATAGTGTATAATATTAACCCCTTTCTCATCAAGATAAAGTTAATCCAAGACCTTGAAATTATAATATTAATTCATTATTTATACCTTCTCATAGTACAATAGTATTGATTTAAATTTTATAACCTTGATAAAAAAAAAAACCATTATTAATAATTTGATACTAATTATAATTTTAAATTAAAAACAGTATATATATATATAGAATGCTTTGGTTGTACTTGTTAAAAAAGTAGATAAAAATTAATTTAAAATGTAAAGTAATTACTATGTAAATACAAGATGTTTACCCAATATATACTTATTCAACCAAACTATCATTACCCAATATAATTGTTTCGCTAAATTTTTTACAAAATTATATATTTGAGGCAAAGAGGTAGAGGTAGTTTGTGTGGGTCTAGTGGTCAACGAAGGACGTATCTTCACAATTTCATTGTCGTTAGCTTCGATATTTATGGCCAGGTGACTTGCTTCTAAGAATCATGCCACTGAATCCTCTATATACTTATTTGCTTCCCTCACATTCATCTTTTTTACTAAGTCATCTTGATAACTTTTCAAAGTATAATCTCCATTCAACTAAGCAACTAGTTGCACCAATTCCCCCTAAAATTTTCTTAGCTTCACTTCTTATTTTCCTCCACTCTTCCTTATCTTTGGAGGGTCTGAAAATGTATCTAAAAATCCAAATAAATCAAGTAATTAGAATACTTAGCATCATTGATACAAACATCTATTTGGGAGAGGAAAGGATATGAACATCTGCTTGGAAGAGGAAATGATACGAACATCTGCTTGGGGGAGGAAGCGATACAACCTAAAAAAAAGAAGGTGAATCGATCAAACAGAGGAAAGTATAAATAGTCGTAGTACGTTCTTTGGAAAATAGGAGGAGATTCTAAATAGAAGAGGAGATGAAGGCCTGAGAAGGAAGTAATGTGAGAGTCACTCAAGGATTTGTTGTAATCTAATAATTTCATAAATAATAAAATATTGTTTTTTCATTCCCAATAATATGACATTGTATCTTTGAACCCCATATTTGTAGGCTTTGTGTGTATTTTTCGCATTATGTGTGCAAGTTGCAAGGGAGAAATACCCTAAGTCCATAGGAAGCACCCATCATAGTTGTCATAGACTGAAGTACCCGTCACAAAATGGAACATCCATCAGAGACTGGAACACCTTTCATAGACTAACACCCATCACAGACTAACACCTATCACAAATTGGAATACCTTTCATAGACTGGAATACCTGTCACAGACTGGAACACCCATCCTATACTAGAATACCCATCATAGATGGAAGCACCCATCTTAGACTAAAGTACCTATATTAGCTGCTAAATCATTTTTGGTATTAGAGCTAGAAGATATTTTGGGCATAACACATGCAAAGGAAGGATGGCACAATGGGAAAGAAGAAGACCACAAGGCCCTTGAGTTGCATATATAGCTAAGATGTTGAGAGAAATTATTGCCCGATCAAAGGCAATTAAAACTACCCAAAGAATAGACATTCATCCTGAGGAGATTAATGATAGCGAATAAGAGGAGGATGACCACACAGAAGCCCGTGATGAAGAGCAAGGGCAAGAAGTAGAAGAGAGATTGATTCGAGCAATCTCCAATATGGATTGAAAACCAAAAATAGAAACCCCATAATAGAATGAAATCTTGAATCCAGAGGATCTCATAGACTGGATTGTTGAAATGGAGAAGTAATTTGATTTTGAATCAATGGAAGACACCAAATAGATAAAATTTTCCTGCACAAAGTTGAGAGGGCATGCGTCCTTGTGGTGGTACCATGTTCAATATGAAAGGCAAATAAAATGTAAGGAAAGGACTAGGACATGGGAGAAAATGGTGGCCAAGATGAAGGCCAAATTTCTTCCATCTAACTATCAATTGAGTCTTTTCAAGAAATTACAAAACTTGAGACAGAAGGATACGAGTGTGAAGGAGTACACAAAGGAATTTTATAGGCTTACCATTTAGGTTGGTCACGTGCAAGACGATGAAGAGAAAGTGTTGAAGTACATCAATGGACTATGGATATCTATACAAGATGAAACTAGTATGATAAGAATAATAACAATAGAGGAAGCCTACTGGTATGTCTTAAAGGCAGAGGAGAAGTTTTTGTGGAGGAAACAAAGTAGTCAAAATGGAAGAGGAGGATTCTTTTATGGACGAGGACAAAAAAACGATGGTAGGAGATAGCAAAAACATGAAGGAGAAGCTAGTGCTTCTCATAATGATGCCAACCAGATCACTGGTAGAGATGGAGATTTCTGAAGATGAAGAGATGGTTTTGGTAAATGAAGGGGTAGAGGATTCTCTATAAGATGTTATAGGTGTGAAGAAGATGGCCATTAGATGTTTGCATGTCCAAACACACAACAAAGCAAAAATAAAGGAATGGAGGTTAGGAACCATATTGCCCAAGCTGAAGAATAAAGTGTTGCTTCCCCAAGGTATGTAAAGGAGCCCAAGAAATAAGAATATCTTATGATGGAGAGAGTTCTCTTGAAGCCATAGAAGAAGGAATGTGAACCTGTCCAAAGGAGAAATCTTCTAAGAACTATGTGCAAATCTGGTGGCAAATGTTGTAAGGTTATCATAGATAATGGGAGCACGAATAATTTAGTATCTATTGAGATCATAGATAAGTTGGGGTTGAAGAAGGAAGAACACCCTAGTCCATACAAGTTCTCTTGGCTGCAAAAGGGACACCATATTCTAGTGACTAAATAGCGTAAGGTAAATTTTTAGATAGAATCATACAAAGATGAGGTCATGTATGACATTATAACCATGGATGCTTGTCATGTATTGTTGGGAAGACCTTGGTAATTTGAAAAGAAGGTAGTAAATGATGGTAGGAAAAATATCTACACCATTATGAAATATGGTAAGAAGTTTGTGTTGAGTCCATTGAAGAACATGGATGAAAGAGAGGACACTAGTCCCACAATATGTTTGGTTTCAGGAAAACAATTTTTGAATGAGATGACAAAAAGGCATGCTTTACCTTAATTACCAAACCCGTAAGGGTGACAATGGGTAATAAGGAGGAGATTCCAAGTGAAGTGAAGAATTTTCTAGACGAATATACAAAAATTTTATCAGAAGAATTTCTAGATGGGTTGTCGCTATCAAGGAGTATTAGCCATCACATCAATTTTATTTTTGGATTGAGTTAGCCAAATAAGGCAATATATAGGTTGATGCCAATGGAGAATGAGGAAATAAATAGATAGGTTCAAGAACTATTTGTAAAGGACTAATCCAAGAAAGCTTGAGCCCGTGAGCAGTACCAGTAGTGCTTGTTCCAAAGAAGGGTGGAGAGTGACACATGTGTACATATTCAAAGGCTATTAATAAGATAACTATCAAGTATTGATTCTCATTGCCTCGCATAGATGATTTGATGGATTGCTTAAGTGGAGAGAAGTACTTCATGAAGATAGATTTGAAGAGTGGTTATCATTAGATTTGAATTAGGGAAGGAGATGAGTGGAAGACCACATGCAAGGTAAAGGATGGATTGTACGAGTGGTTGGTTATGTCCTTCGAATTAATGAATGCGCCCAATACATTTGTGTATGATGAATGAAGTGTTAAAGCCATTTCTTGGCAAGTTTGTCGTTGTCTACCTGGATGACATATTGATATTCAGTACGAGCAAGGAAGATCATTTGGCACATATGATATTGGTCTTATAGAAACTGTAGGAAGAGAAGTTGCTAGTCAACCTGAAGAAATGTAGTTTTATGAGGTGTACTTGGGCTTTGTGATAGTCCAAGAAGGGTTACAGATGGACCCTGAAAAGGTCAAGGTAATTACGAGTTGGTCATCACCTAGAAGTATGTTTGAGGCTAGGATTTTCCATGGTCTTCCAAGATTTTATAGGAAGTTTATCAAGAAATTCAGTTCAATTTGTGTGTCGATCACAGAAATAATGAAAGGAGGAAGGCATGAATTTAAGTGGATGACTATAATAGAAACAAGCTTTCAAATATTGAAGAAGATGACAAAATAACCCATTGTAGCATTTCCAAATTTCAATAAGACCTTTCAAGTAGATTGTAATGCAAGTGGGAAGGTGATAGGAGTCTTAAGCCAAGAAAACAAGCCCATTGCCTATTTTAGCGAGAATCTAAATGAGACAAAGAGGAAATACTTGATCTATGACCAGGATTTTTACACCATAGTTCAATCCTTGAATAAATAAAGGCATTATTTTCTACCAAAAGAGTGTCTTGTTCACAAATAATCATGCCCTACAGTTTATCAACAACCAGAGTAAGCTAAACCAAAGACATATGAAGTGGGTGGAATTCTTGCAGGGATATTCATTTGTCTTGAAGCATAGAAGTGGTCGTTCAAATCGAGTAGCTAATGTTAGAGTTATTATGCTACAATAACTATAATTATTACCTCATTTGGTAATTTGTAAATTCTCCTAGGTAGATTCTATTTACCTCATGGTAGATTTAGATTATTACTTTTACTTTATAACTGAGAAGATATTCACTATGGAATATCTTATGGTTAGTCATTGTAATCATTTTGATTATGTTAGTAGTTTAGTGCTTTGTTATATAAACGCATTAGTTAGCACTTTAAGGGGATATTATTTGACAGAATATCCTAAGGCTATTCATAGCCTACATTTGTATTATTTAAAGATATTTTCATTGTAATATAAATCTAATTTTTGTTCAACTCTTTCATGGTATCAGAGCGAGTATTTTGCCTCGCTCTGTTCCGATCCAGGTTCCACCATTCAGTGGACAAGACCTAGAAGTGATTTAACTGGACAGATGAAGATCCTCTGGTCTGATTTGTGAATAAGGCAATTTTTTAATCATTTTACATCTCCCTGGGAACAAGTGACTCAAGGAGGGCGGACCACCTCATGAGGACCTCTACCCGACTTATAGGAGTGGTGTTGTCGACTCTCCAATAGTGGATGAGACCATATCAATGTGGCAAGACAACGTATCTAGACGGACTCCTAGCGGTGGACCCTAGACGGACTCCTAGTGGGTACACTGTGTGCAACCTAGACTAGATCTAATCTGCACAAAAAAACCTCGACCGCTGACTGGACCATTGGACAAACATGACAACCTAGATCATGGACCCTAAGCTAGAACATGTGGACAACGTGGGTCTCATGTGGTGAGCAAACATCGAATGCATGGCTAGACGGTTCCTATATGACATCAGACATGTACATGACCAATAAAATATGTGGTAACATGTCGCACATATAGATCTTTGGATCGGGTAGCAACATCTACTTGAAGGTAGACATTATACTATATATACTCTATTTGTTTTAAAGCACTTCGAGTACTTTACCACATAGCATGTGGGATATTTGCTTTTCCATAATGCATATTCTGTGATTACAGATTCTCCATCATAGCACCACACACCGCAAAAGAAATTTCTATTCATGACAATGGAGTTGTATTCAATCAAGTAGAATCTACAGGGAACGCGCGAGGTTTTCTTTGCATATAGCCATCGATCACGTGAATTACTTCATATTTATTTTCAAAGTTTGAAAGGTCTTAGCAAGCTAAAGTCAAACACAAGCAAAAGATCAGTTTCAGGCATCTTTTCCAGGTTTCTACCATAGCAAAAGATCACTCTCGACATCATATGAATGTGATTTGAGTAGAAAACAATAGTTTCTACGAGCACCTGAGGACTCAGATGTCGGTGGATTGTGAATCAAGATTGCCAACTGTTTGATGATGTTTGATTAATATTGTGTGTGTCGCCATGAATGATTTACAAATGTTTTAAAATTATTGCAAACAAATATGAGCATGGAGTATATGGAGGTTGTTCCTACTACAACGATCATGGCGTAGCAAAATATTCATTTGCACACCAATATTTAGCAGATTTATGTTGATTTATCATTGTCTCCTTGATGTTTTGATATTTCTAGATCATGCAGATCACCACCCGTATGCCCCTTATGCAACCACAACCTTTGTTATCTCAGAGTTGGAGTTTTGAGCATACTTGTGGGAGTGGTGTTTCCTAGAGCAGGGGTGAGTTCGATTTGAGACCAGGTGTCGTCTGCAATTGTATTTAAAATCATAGTTGGCATCTATCGGTTTCAACAGCACAAAGCTCCCTTTTGATACCCACCGATGGTGGTAGCCGGGGTGGTAGGGAGTCGCGCTCTAAGTTGCTTCCTCCCGCGAAGACGGGGGATCGAGTCCCTACGGGAGCTAAAAATAATTTTTTGGGCGCAAATGATTTTTAAAGGTACCCAAGGTAAATATTTTTATTTTATTTTGTATTTTTTTAATTAAAGTTCCTTTTAATATGTATTTTTTAATTATTTATTTATTAATTATGATTTTAGCTCAATTTTTTTTTTACAAAATTAAATTGATTTTTTAAAAACATAATTATATTTTATTATTAAATTAAAATTATCTTGATTAGCTATATTTAAAATTGTGCCAATTAAAATTAAAAGAATGAGATCCTATTTTTTGTAATTTTCTATCACAAGAGTGTTTTTGTTTTCTCCAAGAGGGGAATGTAAGACAAATAAATCACAACTTTTTGCAAATTAGGAGTTCTTTAAAAACTTTCTCAAAATTTGAGAGTAAGAGTTTTTTTTTCTCCTAACGAATAGACCTTGGGTCCACTAAAACCAAGTCGTGTGTCGACTGGTTCTAGATTACCTTTCAAAAGCTTGTCGTGTGTTGAATTGACTTGAAAGGAGTGCTACTTTGTTAATTTTGCAAAACAAAAGGGGGGACGACAAGAAATTGTATTACTTTGCAAAATTGTAACACAAAGGGGGGCACTTAAAAATAAAAATAAAAATTGCAAAATCAAAAGGCAATTTGTGCATTTTTTTCCTCAAAACTTGGGATATACACAAAATATTGCACATTCATATTTTGCAAATCAAAGAAAGATCTCATCACATTGACGATCTAAAATTTTCACAACCTTGTTTATTTTGCAAACAAGAGGGGGGACAAACCAAGATTTGGATTCTTCTTTTGCAAAATTGTAACACAAGGAGAAATTGTGAAAATAAAAAGGGTTGAAAACATTGAAACTTGTTTATTTTGCAACACAAAAAGGAAAGACAATTATTTTTGCCACATTCTTTGCAAAATTGTAAAACAAGAGGAGACATTGAATATCAATTTTTTGCACAACACAAATCAAAATTTTGTTGCAAAAATTAGTAATAAGGTACATTTTTTATATTACTCGACACATTTATTTCAAATTGGCATTTGATAAATTAGGTGCATTTTCGGTTGCATCCGACACCTAAGTGGTAAAAATTTATGGGCACTCTTTGATTGATTATTGCATTTAATTTCTTGTTTTCTATAATTATAAGTCATCAAAATCAAGAGCACTCAAAACCCCAAATTTCACACTAATTTGTGTAACTCATTGCACAAGTATAAGCCATTTTTAATATTGATATGCTCTCCATACAACCCTAAATTCACTCTTTTTGTTTGGCTCAATTTTCTCAAACTGATTATCCTTCTTTAGGAGGGTTTTCAGGCAGGTGCCATTAAATATCAATTAGAGTGAATTCTCTTTCATTTCTTATTTGTTTGGCTTAAATTTCCTCAAACTGATCATATTTCTTCAAGAGAGTTTTCAGGAAGGTGCCATTAAATATCAATTAGAGTGAAAGAAAGACCATTTTGGTGCAATTCTAGAACCTTCATCATGGCAACTATCAACAAATACCTAAATGATACATAATTGCTTAAAGGTTCTTGTTGAGCAAGGTGCAGCAGGAGTATTGTCATTGTTGTCAACACAGTCAGATAGATCTGTTGATGCAGTGGACAGGAAGTTCAATGGCTAGTCAGATGCAGAAGACAGGAGTTCAAAGGTTACTCAGAGTATGTACAGTGATTTTCCAAGAAGACCGAAGTGGACCACTTGCAAAAGATCAAAGAAAAATACAAGTAAGAAAAGTGTCGCGATATCGCGACAAGAAAAACGCTTTCGCATGTGGGGAAAAAGAAAACGTCACGATTTCGTGACATGTTCGAAGAGAGAGAAAACACAAGAAAAACTATCGTGATTTCGCGACATGTTGGAAGAGAGAAAAACACAAGGGAAAACTCATGATTTCGTGACATGTTGGAAGAAGAAAAAGAAAAACTGTCACGATTTCGCGACATGTTGGAAGAGAGAGAAACAGCAGGAAAAACTGTCACGATTTCGTGACATGTTGGAAAGAAAAAACACAAGTGGAAAAACTGTCGCGATTTCGTGACATGTTGGAAGAGAGAGAAACAACAGGAAAAACTGTCACGATTTTGTGACATGTTGGAAAGAAAAAACACAAGTTGAAAAACTATCGCGATTTCGCGACATGTTGGAAGGGAAAAAGACAAGTAGAAAAAGTGTCACGATTTTGTGACATATTGCAAGAGAGTTTGTACGGAAGAAAAAGTGTCACGATTTCACGACATATTGCAGGAGAGAGAGTCCGAAAGAAAAAGTGTCACGATATCGCGACATGTCGGTTTTCGCCCGAAGGCAAGAAAAAGTGCTAAGGAGAAAAAGTGTCGCGATATCGCGACATGTCGGGTTTTCATGACCCGAAGGCAAGAAAAAGTGCTAAGGAGAAAAAGTGTCGTGATATCGCGACATGTCAGGTTTTCACGACCCGAAGGCAAGAAAAAGCGCTAAGGAGAAAAAGTGTCACGATATCGTGACATGTCGCATTTTCGCGACTCAAAGGCAAGAGAAAGGTAGAAAGAAAAAGTGTCACGATTTCGTGACATGTTTCATTTTCACGATCCAAAGCGAAGAGAAAGAGGAGAGAGAAAAAGGTGTCACGATTTCGTGACATGTTTCATTTTCACGGTCCAAAGCGAAGAGAAAGAGGAGAGAGAAAAAGGTGTCGTGATTTCGTGACATGTTTCATTTTTACGGTCCAAAGCGAAGAGAAAGAGGAGAGAGAAAAAGGTGTCACGATTTCGTGACATGTTGTATTTTCACGGGCCAAAGCTAAGAGAAAGCATACGGAAGAAAAAGTGTAGCGATATCGCTACATGTTGTTTTCTCACGGGCCAAAGCTAAGAGAAAGTGTATGGACAAAAAAGTGTCGCGATATCGCTACATGTTGTATTCTCGTGGGCCAAAGCTAAGTGTAAGTGTACGGAGGCAAAAGTGTCGCGATATCGTGACATGTGTTTTCACGGCAACAGCAATAGAAGAGTTGCAGGGGCAGTTGAGGCCGATGAAGACCGATGTAAGCCGACGAAAATTAGGGTTTGCAGTCGACTAAGTTTAGGGTTTGCAGTCGACTAAGATTAGGGTTTTTCAGTCGACTAAGATTAGATTTTTCATCATGAAAATTTTGTTATAAAAGGAGGGTTGTTTGGAGAATTTTGAGTGTATCGAAGTGTGCGAAATACGGTCGCTGAGCGCAGAGAGCAAGTCATGTCGAATCTTTCAAAGTGTGGAATTTTGCTAAGAAAGCAGAGTGCGCAACAAGGAGAAGATGACTACGAGGTGCAGCAGAGTGTGCGAAGTGCTTGCACAGAAAAAGCAGAGTGCGCAACAAGGAGAAGACGACTGCGAGGTGCAGCAGAGTGTGCGAAGTGCTTGCACAAAAAAGTAGAGTGCATAGAGGAATCAAAGGTGACCAGTCAGGGTCTAGCAAAAGCAAAGGTATCTTATTATCAATCTTCTAGTTTTAGACTTGAAGTCCAAGTTGGTGCTTGGCATCAGGGGTTGGTGCTCCTTTCTGTTGGTGCAGAGAAATCAGGGGTTGGTGCTCCTTCCAGTGGGTGCTGGTAAAATTGTTTGTAAAGTTGTTGCTTTGCAAAGGCTGGATTTGGATGGTAGTCCAAGCAGTCATTTTTGAGGAGTAGCCACATTGGTGAACCTCGTTAAATCTTGTGTTGTGTGATGCTCTGTTGCTATTCTTATTGTATCTATTTATAAGTTTTAATTGTTGCTATTTTAAGAGCTGTAGATTCAAGATTAAAGAGCTACACTGATTCACCCCCCCTCTCAGTGCCATTGTAAGACTAACAATTGGTATCAGAGCTAAGTCCCTGTACAAGCCTAACCAGCTAGGGTGATCTTGGAAGTAACTCAATGGCAGGTGGTGAAGGCTTCTCATCAAACAAAGCACCACTGTTTGACGGATCTAACTATGCGTTCTGGAGAGTCAGGATGCAGACATATCTTTGTGCATTGGGATACGACATCTGGAATTTAGTAGTTAGTGGATACACAACTCCCACCACTCCTCCAAAAGAAGCGGACGAAAAGAAACTGTTTGAGAATAATTCGAAAGCAAAGAATGCCATCTTGTGCGGATTAGCAGACAATGAACTAGTAAAGGTCATGAACTGTAAATCGGCAAAAGAAATATGGGACAAATTGAAGAGTGTTCATGAAGGAGATGATAAGATCAAAGAAGCCAAGTTACAGACACATCGAGCTTAGTTCGAAGCATTGAAGATGAATGACGATGAAAACATTGAGGCATTCATGTTGAGAGTTAATGGAATCATCAATGCGATCAGAGGACTCGGCGAGGATATCGATGACTCTGCTATCATGAAAAAGGTATTAAGATCTCTTCCTCAACGGTTTGATTCCAAAGTCTCAGCGATAGAAGAAGCTAAAAATCTAAATTTTTTTAGTATAGATGAAATGTATGGTTCTTTAACTGCATATGAGATGAGGATAGGAAGATCTAAACCCACTGACAGAGAAGCAACTTTCAAAGCCCTTAAGAATAAAAACACAAAACAAGAGTCCGAGGAAGAAGAGACATCAGATGAAATGGAAGCAAATTTTGTGAGAAAACTGAAAAAGGGGAAAGGAAAATACAGAGGGAAGCTTCCATTTAAATGCTTCAACTGTGGAGGCGTTGGGCATTTTGCGACTAAATGTCCACTGAAAGAGAAGAACAAAAATGATGAAGGATCCCATCAAGAAAGAAGTGACTGGAAGATGAAAACAAATTTCAGAAAAGGCAACTTCAAAAAGAAAAGTTTCATATCCAAGAATGTTAGTTCATCAGAAAACAGCTCCGATGAAGAGTCTGAAGAAGAAAGAGATGAAGCTCTTTTTATGGCATTTGAAGAAGTTAAATCAGAAAAAGAAGGAGTGACCTCTGAAGTTTGTGGTGAAAATCTCGAGGCTGAAGTAGACTTGGAAGGTGAGTTGATATCTGCACTTGAAGAGTGGGAGATAGAAAAGAAAAAGAATAAGAAACTATCAAGAAAGCTTGAGGATACAAATGGAATCATAACCAACTTAAAAGTATAGATAGAAGAATTTAAGAAAATCTTCGAAGATCTCAAAGTACAATTAACTATGAAAATAGATCTTTGCAACAAGTTAGAAGAAGAGATTGTTGGTTTAAGAATGCAACTAGAAGAGATGAATAAGAAAATCAGTTGTTATCACAAACGTGAAGAAAGTTCTATGAAGCTGGATAAGATCATAAATGACCAAAGACCTGCAGGCATCAAATTTGGTCTGGGTTTCATCGAAGGAGAATCATCAAGTGGATCAAAGGCCAGAAATACAGAATCCACAAAGAATGAAGCTAAGAGACAGGTTGATCAAGGAAAAATGTCTCATGCAAAAGAAAGCATCAATGCCAGGCACGAAAGGAAAACTGACAATGATGGATTCACCAATGTCTCACATCAAAGAAGAAGAAGACCTATGGCTCCTACGACAACATGGCAAAGACCATCTCCTAGGTTCAATTATCCTTTCTCTGGTTTCTGTTTTAAATGCAATGGCTATGGGCATAAAATCTCAGACTGCAAATATAATGTAAGACCAAGGAATTTCACCAGTAGAAATGTTTTTTCTCCTCTAATGAATTATACAGTAGAATGTTATAACTATCATAATTTTGGGCATATTGCAAGAAACTGTAGAAATACTTTTACATCAAATCAGTTTCAGGGAAGAAAATTTCAACCATACAGGATGAGTCAAAATAGAAAGCTTCCCGAAAATCATGCTCAAACTACTGATAAGGGAAAGGCAAAACAAGAGCCCAAAACTACTATCAAAAAGGTGTGGAAAGGAAAAGAGCGATTGAAGGAAGAAAAGGAATCCTTAATCGTTCAAACTGCATTCAAAGCACAGAATAAATATGTACCATGGATACTAGATAGTGGATGCTCCAGTCATATGACAGGTGACAAACAAAAATTTGAAAAGTTACAGAAATATGAAGGAGGATCAATAAAATTTGGAAATAATGATGGAGCTAAGATAGTCGGCAAAGGCTCAGTCAAAATCAGTGATGGAAGGATTAAATCAGAAGAAGTCTTATTTGTGGATGGGTTGAAACATAATTTATTGAGTGTAAGTCAGATTTGTGATAAAGGTCATGAAGTAGTCTTTATGAAGCGGGGTTGTGAAGTCAAAAAAACAAACAGTGGAAAATTGATAGCAACAGGGTCAAGAACATCTGGTAACCTGTACACGCTCTCAGAGACTTCAAAAGGAACTTGCTTTATTGGACAGGAAGAAGAAAATTGGTTGTGGCACAAGAGACTCGGTCATATCAGTTTTGATAATCTTCTAAAGATCACCTCAAAAAGGGCAGTGAGAGATATCCCAACCATCAGCAAACCTGCAAATAGCATCTGTGCTTCATGTCAAAAAGGGAAGCAAACTAGAGTCTCATTCAAAACCAAAGAGTACTACACAAGCAAACCTCTGGAACTAATACACACTGATTTATGTGGTCCCATGAGAACACAAAGCATAAATGGTGACAAATATTTTATGTTGTGCATTGATGATTATTCTAGAATGACATGGATATTTTTCTTGAAACATAAATCAGAAGCCTTTGATATGTTCAAGATTTTCAAAAACCTAGTAGAGAATGAAACAGGAAAGAGGATCAAATGTCTAAGATCGGATAGAGGAGGAGAATTCATTTCAGAGGAGTTTTCAGAGTATTGTGAGAAGTTCGGTATTAAGAGACAGTTTTTAGTAGCCAGACACCTCAACAGAATGGAGTGGTAGAAAGAAAGAACAGGACAATGCAAGAAATGGCACGGACTATGCTAGCTAAAAGCAGAGTAGCAGACATATTTTGGAAAGAAGCAGTCCACACTGTAGTGTATATCCAAAATAGATACATGCTGAGAACACATGAAAACAAAACTCCTTATGAGTTGTGGTTAGATAAAAGGGCAACAACAAAGTATCTCAAAGTTTTTGGCAGCAAGTGCTACATCAAAAGAACTGAAGATAATCTTGGTAAGTTTGAAGATAGAGCAGATGAAGGTATTTTTGTCGGATATTCATCAAAAAGCAAAGCTTACAAATGCTACAACAAAAGGCTAAAGAAAATTGTGGACAGTGTCGATGTTAAATTTGATGAAGGTAGAGAACAAGTAATTAGCTATGAATCGAACTACCCTATTTATGAAGAGGTTATTGAAGGAGATGATGAAAACAAAGTGGAGAAGGTACAGGAAATTGACTCAGATGATTTAAATTGTGATTCAAAAATGGAAGAGAATAAGAAATTCAAAACAGGTAGCTGGCAGAGAAATCATCCTAGAGAGCAAATCATTGGAGATCCCAAAGTTGGAGTTCAGACAAGAAGAAGAGCAGTAAGTAACTACTCTCTACTATCCAACATTGAGCCCAAAAATATTGATGATGCAAGCAAAGATGAAAGCTGGATGAAGGCAATAAATGAAGAATTAGATCAGATAGAGAAAAATGACACTTGGGAGCTAGTACCTAGACCTGTAAATAAAAATATCATCGAAACCAAATGGATTTTTTGAAACAAACTGAATGAAGACGGACAGGTAGTCAGAAATAAAGCAAGATTAGTTTGTAAGGGCTATGCACAAGTTGAAGGCATCGACTTTGAGGAAACTTTTGCACCAGTAGCTAGACTAGAGGCAATCGGAATGTTTCTGGCTTTAGCAGTCTACAAGAATTTCAAAGTTTATCAAATGGATGTGAAATCAGCATTTTTGAATGGGAAACTTGAAGAAGAAGTTTACATTGAGCAACCAGATGGTTTCCAACTTGGTGATAATCCCAACCTTGTCTGCAGGTTGAAGAAAGCTTTATATGGCTTAAAACAGGCACCTCGAGCATGGTATGCAAGGCTAGACAACTATCTCACTCAACAAAGGTTCAAGAAAGGTATGGTGGATAGTAATCTGTATGTCAAAATAGAAAATGGGCATCTTATTGTTCTTGTTGTCTATGTAGATGATATCATATTTGGCAGCAGAGAAAGATGAGTCATGCAAGGACTTAGCAAATAAGATGCAGAAAGAATTTGAAATGTCAATGATTGGAGAACTGTCATATTTCCTCGGATTGCAAGTTAACCAAAGTAGGAAGGGCATATTCATTTCTCAAGTTAAATATGTAAAAGAGATGCTAAAAAGGTTCACAATGGAGGACTTGTAAGCCGCTTAGCACTCCCATGACGACAGGTCGTAAGTTGAGCAAGGATGACAAATCTCCACCTGTTGATCAAACCATGTACAGATCCATGATTGGAAGCTTATTGTACTTGACAGCTACTAGACCAGATATTTTATAGGCAGTATGCATGGTAGCATGATTTCAAGCTAATCCTAAGGAGACTCATGTAACAACGGTGAAAAGGATTCTTCGGTATCTCAAGGGTACTATGGAATATGGATTATGGTATCCGAAAGGTAAATACTTCACCCTTATTTCATATTCAGATGCAGATTGGGCAGGATGTGTAGATGACAGAAAGAGTACCAGTGGAGGTGCATTCTATCTTGGAGACAGATTAGTCGCATGGCACAGTAAGAAACAAGAGTCAGTTTCTTTATCGATCGCAGAAGCAGAATATATTGCAGTGACAACATGTTGTACACAGGTACTGTGGATGAAACAAACCTTGAAAGATCTTGGTAGATGACAATGCTACAAAAACCCACTATAGTAGGAGCAGATCAAATTGCATGGGATAAAAAAAACAATAGACTTCTCATGCTGATTTTGCTTGCAACTACTGATGAAATCCAACCTCACATAAGTGAATCCAAAACTGGTAAAGATGCATGGGATGCATTATGTACCATTTTTGAATGCAAGAATCAATTGACTATTCTAAACCTTCAAACTCAACTTCTACACTCCATATGAAGTCATGAGAAACAGTAGATTTATTCCTTTGTAGAGTGGCAAAACTGAAGTTAAATTTGAACGCTTTAAGAGCAAAAGTAGAATATACTATCTTGACTTCAGTAATATTGAGGGCTCTTCTAGAATCCTACAAGATGTTAATAACATCCCTTCATGTATCTCAAAGAATAGTAACCTTTGTGGAGTTAGTCAATTTGCTTCAAACCGAGGAAGCAAATCAGCTCCAAAGCGATGAAGTGTCAAACAATGCACTTTACTCAAACAAATATGGTGGAAATAAAAAAGGTAACTTTCAAAAGGGAGAATCATCTTCTAAAGATAAGGTCAAGCAATATCATTCAGAAAATAATTTTTGCACAAATTGTAAAAATGACAACCATGACACCAATCGGTATTGGTTTAAAAATAAGCAAAACAAAAAGGGTAAAGGCACATCACAAAGGCAAAATAGACAACAAAAAGGCCATGTTGCTAGTGAAGTGTCTGATTCTGATTTTGATTCAAAAATAGCACACAAGGTGCTCATGGCCCATACAAATTTGTAAGGAAAACAAATTTGTCACCCTAGGCAAGCACCATTCCAAACCTCTTTTTAGGTTTCATAAATAGCAAATGTTTTTGTTTGAAGTACTTGAAATAAAGGGGTGATTGTACCTCTTTTTAGGCTTCATAAATAGCAAACTCTTTTTGTTTGAAGTACTTGTAATAAAAGAGGGATATTTTTTGGTGTAATTTTTTTAAATTTGCCTAGGAGGCAACCTTTGTAAAAACCTTTAAAAACTTCATAAAGTTGCATATCTTTTGCACTTAAGGGGGGGATAAACATTTCTTTCCTACCTCACAAAATATTTTTTCTAAAAATGGAGGAAGACTTATAAGGGTGCATTTTCGGCAGAGACCGACACCTTAGTCACACTTCTTGCAGAAATTTCATTACAACATGTTTTACAAAAAGGGGGGAAACTTATAAGGGTGCATTTTCGGCAGTGACCAACACCTTAGCTACCTTATCAAAACTTTTACAAAATCATATTATAATAGAATGAACCTCGTATGTAGTGATCTACTCTAGTACACCTAGTGGTTGCAGTGATTGGTTACCCATGCAATCTGGTTGGATGACAAGATTACAATAAGGACATTCGTTGATGTGAAAACAAAGTGAGGAATGACCCATTTTTTTGCTTAGAGTAGCCAAAGCACTATGACAAAGCCCGAGCCAGAGCAAGAGCCAGCATATCAACATCTTTTTTTTACTGTATTGGGACAATTATATACATTACCCAAATAATGTAATAAGGGGGATGTTAGAGTTACTATGCTATAGTAACTATAATTATTACCTCATTTGGTAATTTGTAAATTCTCCTAGGTAGATTCTATTTACCTCATGGTAGATTTAGATTATTACATTTACTTTATAACCAAGAAGATATTCATTGTGGAATATCTTATGATTAGTCATTGTAATCATTTTGATTACGTTAGTAGGTTAGTGCTTTGTTATCTAAGTGTGTTAGTTAGCACTATAGGGGGATATTATTTGACAGAATATCATAAGGCTATTCATAGCCTAAATGTTTATTATTTAAAGGTATTTTCATTGTAATACAAATCTAATGTTTGCTCAACTCTTTCAGCTAATGCCTTGAGAAAAAAGAATCTACTGTTAAACACAATGCAGGTTGAAGTCGTGGGTTAAGAGGCTATGAAGGAACTTTATGCTGAGGATGTGGATTTTAGGGAAGCTTGAATAGCATGCAATAATCCTACTGTAGGGGATAGAACACCATGGTTGGAATACTTCATCCAAGAGGGACTGTTGTTCAAAGGATGACAATTATAAAAACCATAGGGTTCAATGAGGAGAACCTGATAAGAGAGAAGCATAGTAGAGGATTAGCTAGACATTTTGGAATTGATAAAATGATGGGATAACTTGGTGCCAATTATTTTTGGCCCAAAATGAATGTAGATATTAGAAATTTTGTGCAAGTTTGTCGTGTTTGCCAACATGCAAAGGGGAGGAGTCAAAATGTTGGGCTATATTTACCATAACCAATACCAGAGCGGTCATGGGAAGATGTGAGCATGGATTTTGTTCTTGGATTGCTAAGGACAAAAAAGGGTAATGAATCTATTTTTGTTGTTGTTGACAATTTATCAAAGATGGCACATTTTATACCTTGTAAGAAAACCAACAATGCTACCCACATTGTTGACTTGTTCTTCTGAGAAGTTGTGAGGTTGGACAATTTTCCAAAGAGCATTGTGTTAGATAGGGATGCAAAGTTTGTGGGTCACTTTTGGCGTACCTTGTGGAAGTAGTTGGATACTAAACTAAGTTTTAGTTTAGCCTATCACCCTCAAACTAATGGATAAACTAAAGTAGTGAATATAATCCTTGAGAATGTGTTGCGATGTCTAATTAGTAAGAGGCCAAAGTTGTGGGATATTGTGTTAGCATAGGAATAATTTGCATACAACAATTCAGTAAATAGAAGCATGGCCAAAAACTGATTTCAAATTGTGTATGGGACCTATCCTCGAGGAGTCGATGACCTACAAAGCATAGCCAAATTACAAAAACCTATAAATTGAGATTGCTCATTAATTAAAATAAGGAAAAATTACAAGCTTATATAAGGTGCTAACATATAGTTAGAGAAAATAAAGGAAGGAGAAGCAAAAACAATTTTAAATTGAAGTCTATAATATCCTTGCCGCCCAAGCTGCCGTCCACTATGCCGACCACATTGTCGTCCACTGTGCTGACCAGGTTGTCGTCCATTGAGGTAAAAGGTAAGGATAAAACAACTTTTAACTTCCAACATTCTCCCCCTTAAAGTTGAGAGGACTGACTATACAGTCTCTCAACTTTATATATTGAGCTTTAGCCATGCCTTTGGTGAAGATGTCTGCAATGTTGTCCAAAGTGCTGCAATGTTTAAGCTCAACGATCTGATGCTCCACCATATCTCGAATGAAGTGATACTTCATATCAAAATGTTTTGATCTGCTATGGTGGATTGGATTGTATGCCAATTGAATGGCACTCATGTTATCACAATACAGTCGAGTCGGACCACTTTGTCTTTCTCCAATCTCTTCAAGGATTTTTCTCAACCATAGGGCTTGAGTACTAGCATATGTGATGGCTATATACTCAGCCTCAGTAGATGACAATGCTACAACAGTCTGCTTCTTGGAACTCCATGTAATTAGTCTTGACCCTAGACTAAAATAGTTCCCTGATGTAGATTTCCTATCATCTATATTACTGCCCCAATCACTATCACTGAAGCCAACTAATTTAACTAAATTACATTTGTGGTAATGGATTCCAAAATCCAATGTACCCTTTACATATCTTAAGATTCTTTTAGTTGCTTGTAGATGCAGCTCAGATGGACTTGCCATAAACCTTGAAACTAGAGAAACAACATATTGAATATCAGGTCTTGTGTTGGTGAGAAACATCAAACTCCCAACCATGCTCCTGTAAGTGGTCATGTCAACCTTTGGTGCTCCATCATCCTTGCTCAATTGGATCCCATGTCCAGTTGGAGTTGCAACTGATTTGCATTGCTCCATGGAAAATTTCTTGATCATGTCTCGAGCATACTTGTGTTGACATATGAAGATCCCTCTATTTGATTGATGAACTTCCATGCCTAGGAAGTATTGCATTAAACCAAGATCTTTCATCTCAAACTATTTCATCATGGAGTGTTTGAACTCCATATTCATTTTAGTGTTACTACCCATAAATATTAGATCATCCACATACAAACAAACTATGAGAATGTCTACACCATGCTTTAGGTAGTAAAGAGTAGGTTCACTTTTGCTTCTAGTGAAACCATACTCATTAAAATAGCCATCAATGCGAGAGTACCAAGCTCTTGGTGCTTGCTTGAGGCCATAAAGTGCTTTTTTTAATTTATAAACAAGGTTCTCCTTACCTTGTTCTTGAAAGCCTTGAGGTTGTTGAACATAAACCTCCTCAATCAAGTACCCATTCAGAAAGGCACTTTTCACATCCATGTGTTGAATGTTCCATCCTTTGTGGGCAGCTAAGGAAAGAACATATCTGATTGTTTCCTATCGTGCAACAGGAGCAAAGGTTTCCTCATAGTCAATGCCAAATTTTTGAGTAAAACCTTTTGCTACAAGTCTCGCCTTGTGCCTCTCAATGCTTCCATCAACATTGAATTTGGTCTTGTAGACCCATTTACATCCAACACATTTTTTTCCTTTGGGAAGCTTTACTAGCTCCCAAGTATCATTATTTTTTATAGAGGTTATTTCCTCTTTCATGGCTTCTTGCCATACATTCTGAGTACAAGCCTTCTCATAGCTAGATGGTTCTAGTTGTGCACTAGCCAATAAAGCATAATTGACTACATCTCCCTTAGGATCATGGGAGTCATCATCCCCATACATATGCAGATTTTCAAGTTGCTGCAAAACTGAATTCATTTCACTAGCTTGGCTTCTAGTGTATCTTTTCTGGAAATTTTGATCCAACATTTGAAAATATGGATGATGTTGTAATGTTCTTTTACCTCTTGATGGAGAGTCAATATCCATCGGTGAAGAACTTACTGATCATTGTGGAGAAGGACTTGGAGTGGCGATTGATGTACTTGATGTAGTACTCCTGCTTGGGCTTGGAGGGGGTGTGCCTTTGTTTTTCTTGGGAGGCACCTGCTGTATTTGTGAAGAACTTACATCTTGGGATTCATCATCAACAAAAATTCTTTGATGACCCCATTCTCCCCCTTCATCAAAAATTACATCCCTGGAAAGTACAATTTTATGTGTCTTTGGATTGTAGAGTCTATATGCTTTGGTAGACTCACAATACCCTACAAAAATACAAGCTTGACTTTTGGGATCAAGCTTCTTCCTTTTTTCATCAGGAATGTGTGCATATGCTAAAGAACCAAAAACTTTGAAATGCTTTACATTTGGTTTCTTTCCATACCACCCCTCATAAGGAGTGATGCCATCTAAACTAGAAGTCAGACTCCTATTTAGAATGTATACACTAGTTCTAACAACATCAACCCAATACATATTAGTTAGATGCTTAGTTTGTAGCATCGTTCTTGCCATCTCGACTATGGTGCGGTTATTTCTCTCTGCCACACCATTCTATTGTGGGGTATAGGCAGTGGTGAATTGCCTTTTGATCCCACTTGCTTTACAATATTTCAAAAATTCTTTTGAGGAGTACTCGCCTCCTCGATCTGTCCTAAGACACTTTACATAAAACTCACTTTGTTTCTCTACATTGTTCTTGAAATCTATGAAGCAATCAAAAGCTTCATCTTTGTGTTTCAAGAAATAGATCCAACACATTCTAGAGAAATCATCTATGAAAGTGAGAAAATAGGAATTGTTTTCGATACTCTTTGTCTGCATTGGACCACAGATGTCCGAATGCACTAACTAAAGTGGATAGCTGGCCCTCCATGCTTGTCCTCTTGGAAACTTAGACCTGGAGTGCTTTCCCAAAGCACATCCTTCATAGACCTCCTTATGTTCATTGATTTTGGGAAGTCCTATCACCATAGCTTGAGAAGTTAACAATTTCAAGCTGGCTGAATTAAGGTGACCATATCGCAAGTGCCAAAGCACACTTGGATTTGTGATAGCAACATTTGCAAGTTGAGCTCCCCCTGGTTCTCCAAACTTGAGGGGAAATAACCTATTCTTGGTCATTGGTACCTGTGTGATGACACGATTACAATTGTTTTTATCAAAAATGACACATTGTCCTTTATCAAAAACAAGTTTGTAATTCTTCTCCATCATTTGCCCAATGCTTAGCAGATTGTGTTGGAGCTTTGGAGTGTAGTAGATGTCATTCACTTTCTTTATGCCTTCTTTCGTTGGAACCTCCATGGCTCCAATGCCTTCAACTTGCAAGGCTTTATCATCCCCTAACTTGATGCGGGATTTATAAGTGGAATCTAGTGTAGCAAAGAGTTCTTCTTTGCCACTCATATGGTTGGAGCAACCAGTATCCAAAATCCATGTATCATTTAGATTTTGTTTTGATTGTCCATAAGAAAGAAAAATATTAGAGGTTTCATCTTCTTCACCATAATTTCCATATTGACTGTTGCTGCCTTGAGAAGATTTGGACCAACAGTCACGAGCAAAGTGACCTGGTTTGCCACAGTTAAAACAAGCCTTTTTGGATTTGTCACCTCCTCACCCTTGATTTCCACTTCGCCCTGGATTTCCACCTCTGTTTTGAATTTCACCTCTATTTTGATTGCCTCCTCTGCTGGGAGTGCCTCCTCTATAGTTGCCTCTTCCTCTACCTCTTCTCTGACCTCTGCCTTGACCTCTTCCACGTCCTCTTCCAGCATTTTCATTGGATGTGAAGGCTTTATCATCGCCTCCATAGTTGGTTGAAGGAGATTCCTGTAATCTCTCTTCATGAGACATTAACGAACCGATTAATGCATCAAATGTTAAAGTGGAAAGGTCTTTTGACTCTTCTATGATTATGGCTATGTGATTCCATATTTGAAGAAGTGTTCGCAACACTTTCTTTACAACTATTTCAGGCTTAATTTCCTCGCCAAGAGTAACCATTTTATCGACAACTGCTTTCACTCTGACGTAGTAGTCACCAAATTTTTCGTCTTCTTTCATTTTTAGATTTTCAAAATCTCGTTTCAGAGTTTGAAGCCTCACTTGCTTCACTTGATCACTTCCCTGGAATCCATCTTTCAAAGCTTTCCATGCAGCTTGTGCAGTTGTACAAGCGGCTATTCTAGGGAATATACTCTTCTCCAATGCTGCTTGGAGATGATAAAGAGCAGAAGAGTTGCTCTTTTGCCCTTCTTTCCTTGTTTTCTTATCTGCGGCACTTAATGTTGCCCAATCTGTGGGTTCGGTGTAACCCTCTTCAATTATGTCCCACAATCCCTTGCCTATGAGTAAGGTCCTCATTTTGATGGACCAATACTCATAATCATACCCGTTGAATTCTGGAATAGGTAGATTGTTATGTGAGGCCATAGCTACTATAAACTAAAAAACACTCCTTTTATTTCTCTGTTACAATAAAGCACTCTACTTTTCAAAGAAGGAAGAAAGAAGAAGAAGAGGAGATTACAAATTGAGATCAAATCTGGCTTGATTCACCCTTTCACTGATAGCTTGTTCTTCTTGTTGTGGCGTTGCTATCACTTGATTCACGAAATTGTCTGCTACCTATTCTTCATCGTCACTGATCAAGATTATCTCTGGTGATTCTGGTTCTAGAATTTCAATGGAGTCATTATTGTTGAATTGTGGATTTACTGGTGCTTGTGGTGCAGATTTCGACTGCTCAAATATGCTACCAAAAGAGTTATCCTCAGAGTCTGCCTCGTACCCTGAGTCCGGATGTCTCTGATGTGCTATTACTGCGTTCTGCAACTGACTAAACACAGTATGTAGTCCATAAGTTCGCACTTTTTCATCAAATCTTTCGGCGTTTTCTCTCACCAAAAGTGCACAGAGGGCATGATAACAACCACTTGATCGTATCATCTATGTGCCTTTACAAATTTCAAGTTTTCTTTTGCCTCTATTACAAAGAAATTTTAAGCCTCTCAGGCTTGTTACAAAAGAAAAAAATTTCAGCTTTTAAGCCTCTTAGGCTATTACAAAAAATGTTTCACCACAATATTGATTCCTTGAATCAGGTGTAATGCTCCCTCTTTTACAAAAATTGCCTCTTAGGCAATATTCTCAATTTTCCCTTTTATAGTTTACTTTCAAAAAAAATTAAAAAGCTATTTTAATAACTTTGCATTTAATAATTAAAAAACTTGCTTTCCCTTAAAAAAAAAACAATATTTTTTTAATTATTAAATAACATATTAAATAACTTTAAAAAAAATTATGAAATAAACTTTAGAAGAAAGAAACAAACTTTTTTTTAATAAAAAATTTACCTCCTGCCGCGAGTCGAACTTGCAACCTATGGAAACCAACTGAGCCGACTTTCCAACTCGGCTACATCAACTTTTAGCATCTCCAAGGCATTCACGTGCCTTATACTATTTCTCAACGCGGGCTTCAAATATTTCTTGATGCGGGCTTCAAAAAAAATGTCGCTGGGATTCGAACCCGTGACCAGTTGCAAGCTAAACACCTCCTTTGCCACTCGAGCTACTAGCCGGATTTGAAATCAAAGTATGCTAGCTTCTATTTAATCATACGCGGTGCTTATGTTTTTTAAAAAAATGAAATAGATTTGTCCCACATTCGCTGGGATTATGCACTGATAAGGGTTTATTACCTTGGGCGCTCGCTACCTTAGTCGATTGCCTTCGAGCAATCGGCCCTTGCCCTTTTTGCCACGTGACCTCCAATCACGCCTTGCCACGTCGCGTCCATGACCAGCCAAACTGCCACGTTGTCCTCTACTCAGTAGCCACCATGTGTCACCTCGTAGTCATCCACGTCAGCTAATCTGTGCCTTCTATCCACGTCAGCCAGATCTCACCTCGTTGTCCACGTCAGTCAGATCTCGCATCGCTGTCACGTCAGTCAGGTCCCTCAAGTTTTGAGCCTACGGGCCCTCCTGGTCCACCTCGGGTTTCGAGCCTACGGGCCCTCCTGGTCCGCCTTGCTAGCTTCGAACAAACCCTCCTTGGCCTCAAAAATTGAGCCAGATCAGTCAGATCTGTCTCCTCAAAAATCGTGCCCACCTTGGACCCTGTCCGCTCGGCTCCCTATCTGCTCAGCTCTGATACCAGGTGTAAATTGAGATTGCTCATTAATTAAAATAAGGAAAAATTACAAGCTTATATAAGGTGCTAACATATAGTTAGAGAAAATAAAGGAAGGAGAAGCAAAAACAATTTTAAATTGAAGTCTATAATATCCTTGCCGCCCAAGCCGCCATCCACTGTGCCGACCACATTGTCGTCCACTGTGCTGACCAGGTTGTCGTCCATTGAGGTAAAAGGTAAGGATAAAACAACTTTTAACTTCCAACAAAACCTAGTGCTATGACAGAGGATTTTGCTGAGTATATGTCGTTATAGACTAAAGTACCCGACACAGACTGAAGTACCTGTCATAGACTGGAACAACCATCCTAGACTAGAACACCCATCACAGACTGAAGTACCCGTCATAGACTAGAACAACCATCCTAGACTAGAACACCCATCACAAACTAGAACAATTGTCCTATATTGGAACACCTGTCACAAATTGAAGTACCCGTCACAGACTGGAACACCCATCACAAACAAAAGCACCTGTCTTAGACTGAAGTACCCATCTTAGCCGATGCATCAATTTTTGAATGAAAAAGAGATGTAACAAACGGAAACACTCGTCTTAGAATGAAGTACCCATCCTAGACATAAGTCAGATTGAACATCTTTTTCACTGTTGTAGGTATCAAAGAATGTTTATACTGCGATGATGGATATGGTCCACTTGATCTGTTCACCACTGTAATGGAATGTAATCCAATGTCATATAATGCAATGTAGAAGACTAGTAATCCATTTGCATCGGCCACAACAAAAAAACCAGACAAAATAAAAACAGACCTATTCGTTCCTTAATCCAGGAAGAAACCATGACAATGGACACGTCGACACCTAAACAATTAAATTGAAGAATAAGGGATCAGGCCGATATGAATCACAAGCGATCGGTAGTCTCCATCTCACATCGGATCAACAACTAAACGAACAAACTTGTTGATAGAAACCCCTCTTATTTGAACCCGCAGGTGGTTCTCCTATGTAATAAAAAAAAAATGAAGAAGGGGTGAGGCCCCACAATATTGTCGGGAGAGGGCACGTTGGGCAGGGGGTGGGAACGTTGGTCATAGAAGCCCCCCGTGCTCGTTGTAGGTAACGAGGAACAAGGTTTGGTTCCACTCAGGTCTAGATCTCAGCGCCTCGTAAACCTTCTCCACAAATTTCTGACCCTCCAACATGTCATGAGAAGGATGGTCATCGTTGGCAGGCAGGGTTTTGGTGTCCAGATAACGCTGCTCCACAACCACATAATTGAGCAGCTTCCCTTGCTTGGCATGCAGCTTGAATTCACTTCATAGGAATGAAACTTGGTCGCGTATTTGAGCGTCCTACGATTATTTCTGTAGAAGAGAGTGGTCGGAACGTTCTGGTAATAGATCCCAAAAGAAAGCCCCGACTCATCAGTGGCCTCGAAGATGGTTTTCTGCGGGTATCCGTCTGCCAAGAGCTTGGGTATGTTGATTGTTGCTCCGTGCGACGTGGCCGAATGGAAGTACAGCCTGGTGGGCTGAGTGGATGCCGGAACCGACGCAAACCATTTGTCGAAAACAGCGAACTCACTTACCAGAGTGTTGTAGACGGGCACCACCTCTGGTCTGAAGCCATTCATCACCGTCTCCGTCATGTTGCCTCCCATGGCCGCGGCTTGTTCCAAAAATCCGTTCATCGGCGCCGGATTTGCAGATGTGTCGTTGAAGCCGAATATTTGTGCCATTATGGCTTGAAACGAGTGCCCCGGATACGGCTCCACATAGTCTGCCTCGTCCTTGAAGAAGACCCTCTGGGATTTGGGGTCAATTGTCGAGACGGGATTCCATTCCTGCCCAGTTACGCCGTCAATTTCTGGATTCAAGCTCTTCATCCAACCCAACATGCGATCGAATGATCGGTTCTCCATCATCAGAATCACTATTGTCTTGATCGGCCCATTAATTCTACCTCCCGCCTCTGCGCTTGCCAGCAGAAGCATACACACAATTATGGCCATAAACGCCCATCCGGCCTTCTCATCCCTAGAGTTAGCCCTCTTTCTCATTTATTCGCAGTTACAAGCCACAATGAGTGGATGAGGGATTGCGTGAATGCGAATGTGTGTCGGCCATTAGAAAAGAAAGCCGCTTGGAAGATAAAAAGTTGGGCACGTTGGCCGGACAAAGAGAAAATGGGAACGCATATGGTGCGCACTTGGCCCCATTATCAATTGGAAATGGAGATCGATTCCATTCACATTCATATATAGATAGGTATTTCTAGAGAGCTGTTTTTATTTCATATTATATGATATTATATATTATACATATTATTTATTTTTAATTAAATATTCAAAACTAAAATTTAGTTTCACATTAATAAATATTCAAAACTAAAATTTAGTTTCACATTAATAAATATTCAAAACTAAAATTTAGTTTCACATTAATATTCTCTCCTCTTCTCTGTTACTGCTCTACTGATTTTATTCGACGTTGCCAACTATAGTGATTTTATTCGAGATTTCACGTGATGGGCATCCTCATATAGTCGTGACATTATAGGGCATGTCAGAGGTGTCAAGCTTTTACTCATTGTCTGCCTGGCCCGTGCCAGTGACATGCATTGACATGCCAATAGATTTTTTTCAGATACTTTCATTATTTTAAGTTTAGTTAAGGACAACTAACCTAAAAAATATTAAACCGTTACCATTCATATTCTCTTCAAATATATTTTTTAAGAAAATATATGATAGAACTTTAAGAAAACCAAAACCTTCACCTTTATACGTTTTTAGTTATATTTGTGGCTTCGTATAAATCAGAGCAAAGATGGAAGCTTTGTTCGAACATGGTGGTGGACGACACCTAATGTAATTATTAGCAAGCACCTTGCTACTTTTAGAAGCAGCAGCTTATTCTTTGTTTGGATAATTGTTTTATTTATAAGTGTACAAAAATATTCATATCTAGATGCATGTCTTTATTTATGGGTAAAAGACCATGAGCGTTGTCTTTATGCCTTGTTATTTGTTAAGCCTCAAATTTGACCTCTTTTCCCAATGCATTGATTCTTTAACCAAACCACCGGACTTTTTGCTTAGACAACGAAGCATGTAAATTTAAGAATCTATTAAAGTGAAACGAAATTCGAATGAAATTCCAATAGGTATTTAAGAGAGAGAAATGAGAAGTTGAATACGCGATAGGTATTTAAGAGAGAGAAATGAGGAGGAAGGGAAGATAATAAGCTATCCTCCCTCAACAAGTTTGTTAAAGAGCCAACAATGCCACCTTTCGTGATAAAAATGTTAAGGTAGCTAAGGTAGCTAGTAGTTAAAGTTTTTGGTATTTGTTCAAATTACAATATATTTAGAAGAAAACAAGTTGGTTGGTAGCAGTCAAGTGTTTGTGGGTTGGTGTGTCATTTTAATTTTTTTAGAGGATCAAATTTCATTGATTTTGTCTTACCCAATAGGTTAGGGTTTATAATAGCAGTGTTTAAGTTTGATCCAACCTTATATTGGACAAAGGTGTTACCGATTCCTTATGTATAAAAAAAACCTTTGGTGTTACCAAATCCTTAATATCGAAAAAAACCTGCTGACGGCATCTGAGTTCGATCTGGTGTCTTTCCCCGTACCATGCAAAGGTGTTACTGATTCTCCTATGTATAAAAAAACTAGTTAACTTTGCCTTACCTAGGCTAAGGTTTATAGCAGTGGCATTTGAGTTCGATTGGGTGCCCAAAGGTGTTACAGGTTTATAGTGGTGGCATTTAAGTTCGATCCGATGTCCAAAGGTGTTACCTAGTCCCTTATTTATAAAAAAAAAATTGTCTTACCTAAGGGGTTAGGGTTTATAGGGTGTTACCAATTTTCCTATGTATCAAAAAAAAAAAATGACTTTGTCTTAGCCAATAAGGTTTATAGTGATGGCATCAGAGTTTGATCCAGTGTTCAAAGGTGTTACTGATTCCACTATGCATAAAAAATACTATTGACTTTGTCTTACTTAGTAGGCTAGAGTTTATAGTGATGGCGTTAGAGTTTGATCCAGTGTTCAAAGATGTTATTGATTCCACTATGCATAAAAAACACCATTAACTTCGTCTTACTCAGTAGGCTAGAGTTTATAGTGATGGCATTCGAGTTCGATCCAGAGTCTTATAGATATAGCCTATCAAGCAAAGTTGTTACGGATTCTTATATGTATCAAAAAAATAAAAAAATAAAAATATTAAGGTGTTTTGTTTAATGTGTTTTTTTATTGATAACTCGATAATATATATATATATATATATATATATATATATATATATATATATATTTTATGTATCAACAAATAAAAAATGTTCCTATGAAGACATCCCAACCGTATGTCATTGGTGTTTCATCTTAGTGACTTGAGTTTGAATCGCAGGGAGGAAGATCCTATTACTATGCCCTTGAGAAGTGTGGCCCTAGTTGTGCTACCTATTGTACTTCACATTACTTTTATAAAAAAAAAATTAAGATAGTTTATTCAATGTATTATTTTTTTATTGATAACGTGAGGATATTTAATAAGGATTGAATTTAATATAGGTAAATTCATATACAACACATTGAAAATTAAAGTTGGGCTTATATGCACTTTAAGTAAAAGGTCCAAGGATTGAATCTAATAGAGTAGTTATACATCAAACATTAATAATTAAAGTTTAGTTGGATAAATACATATCAAGTATAATGTTAAAATGTAATTTATTTATTTTTTCATTTATTATTTTTAGTAAGGTATATGTGGTTTCTATTGGAGGTCATTTTCATTAAAATAACAAATATTACATTATTCTCATATGTACTATGTGATATTGTTATCATGTTACTTAAACCATATTAGTCCTTGTGAGACACCGTACTTTGGGTTCTTATATAGGAGATCCAAGTTCAAACCAGTGTGTGTATTTTAAAAAATTAAACCTTTGTCCACATGTCTTTTTATTGTAGATTTTTTTTTATTTACCCTTCTATCAAAGATATTAAAAAAATTCTATGATAAAAGGCAAGTTGGATATGGTTTTTTTTTTTTAAACACACTTGTGTGAATTTGGGTCTCCATATGAGATCCCAAAGTTATACTATTACATGTTTCACAAGTACTCCTGATACGGTTTAACTAACATGATACCCTTCTTATATCAAATATATTCCTCTCAAACCATGAAGAGTCATTGGTAGGTGAAATGCCAAGGGACATATCTTCTTATATATAGAACCTTGATAGAGTAAAGAAATTGAGAGACATTATGAAGAAAGTAGAGAGAAGCATATAGAATAATAGAGTATAATGATGAGAAGAGAAAGCAGATACAATGTAGATTTTGCATAAATTTTTGGAGTGTTTGAGACCTCCATTACATTACATTGTACTATTTTTGTGAGCTTTCATTAATGGTTATTTTCTAAGTTATTGCAGAAGTTTCTCATATATTTTTCTTGCATATTATATTGCCATTATCATATAGTTAATATTGCTTACTCATTTTAGATCTTATGGTTGCATTTCTATAAATATATATCATCAAAAGATAACAATGGATTCTCCTTCTTCCCTCATATAAGTGATGGAATCGTCATTAACCATCATGCTTCACATGTTATATACCTAGAGTGGGTTTGCATCTACATACTCATTAGTGATGGTAGGTATCTATCAACTAGGACAACTATATGATATATTTCTTTGTAATCACTACTCACTCAATATCTACTTACAGGTCTTTATTAATCTGCACCATAAGGTCCAATAATGTCTAAACCACTTGGCGTCTCCTAGCTCATCCTCCTATTGTTACAACTCTTACCATTGTCACTTATTGCTCCATAGTTAGAACCTGAATGGTTTGCTACATCCATATGATCTAACTTGTTATCTAGTATTTCTATACTCCCTATGTTATTGCCTTTGCCTATGTAGCTACCAATGCAGCATTTAGACTCTCCACTTATCCAAGTAGGGCATCTTGATCATCCTTGATGATATACAAACATACATTACTTCCTTGGTCCTACCTTGTCTATCATGCTCATTGATAGTGCTAGAAGTGGAGGTTCTATTATTAATACTACTACTACATGTGCCTATTGCTTTGGCTAACTTCATTACTCTTTGTATCAATGAACCCAATTTGGTATTGTCTGTCATGTCTTGCTTGGCCTCCACTACTCCCCTCTTTGTGCACCTTAGTGATATTCACCCTCAATATCTAATGGTCTAATACCATCACTAATATCTTCATTATTAGGATCATCACTCCCTAGGTCTGGTATCAGAGGATTGTTAATGTCCACCTTGGAATATGAGTCAAGATTCATTAATGGCCCAAACCCTATCACCCTAGTAAAGCATTGATACCAAATCATCCTTCCTAGAATCCATATAGTTCTAAAATAGAAAACCACATGATCAAATAGGATAACTCCCACTCTCCCTATGGCCTTACTAGCCATCTAACACACCTAATGTGAGATAGATGGTGGGAATCATCCTAATAACCAAGATGCTACCTATATGGTTGCCACATGATCTACTTATGATGTAGATCATTTATTGCCCTTCTTGTAACTAACAATATGCTTATATCAAACCTGTTATACCTTACCTCTAAATGGATATCTGATTTATATGTTGTAGTACCTCCTTGTCTACCACCTATCTTGGTAGTCCTAGAAGCCTCATAACTGAAGAACACAAGATTATACTGAGAGAGGGGTGAACAATATAAGATAAAATTTTACTTTTCTTTCCAACCAATATTATCCAATGTTATCTTTCCAAAGTAGTATTAACCAATATCATCAATGGTAGTAATAAAGCAATGCACAAATCATCACACACATGAGAGACACGATTTAACATGGTTCATCCAATGTGGGTTACATCCACGAAGAAAATATTTATTCTAAAAATTCTAAACAAATCTCGTGGGAACCAATTCCCTATTATAATTTTTATGGACCTCTGTCCAAAGGAGATACCAATCCCCTATTCTCAAGTTCATGGACCTCAATCTAGAGGAGAACTCTATCCCCTGAACTTTGATTCGTGGACCTTTATCCATATGAGACATTTGTCCTCATTGTTCTGGTTTGTGGACCTATATCCACAAGAGACTTTTGTTCCCACTGTTCTAGTTTGTGGACCTCTATCAATAGGATATGTTTGTCCCCATTGTTCTGGTTTGTGTATCTCTATCCATAGGAGACCTCTATCCCCACTGCTCTGGTTTGTGGACCTCTATCCATAGGAGACCTTTGTCCCCACTGCTCTGGTTTGTGGACCTCTATCCATAGGAGACCTCTATCCCCACTGCTCTAGTTTGTGGATCTCTATCCATAGGAGACCTTTGTTCCCACTACTCTAGTTTATGGATATTTATCCACATGAGACAAATCTCCTCTCAGCTCTGGTCTGATCCAAAGAAAACTCAATATTTTACTCAAAAACTACTCCAAGTCGTCGCACAAGGCTTGCTCAAATCTGCAGCAACATTTGCTCAACTCATTGCTCCAATATGCACCAAGCCTACTCACAAGGCTTGCTAAAATTAGCAACAAAACTTGCTCAAAAATTTGTTTAAATCTATACCAAGCCTACTTACAAGGCTTGCTTGAATCTGCTCTCAACTCTTGCCCAAATCTACTTCAAGTATTCTCACAATACTTGCTCAAATCTACCTCAAACCTGCTTTAAGTCTTCTCACAAGACTTTCTCAAATCTACCTCGCTATCTTTGCTCAACTCTGCTCTAACACATGCTCAAAACTGCTCATAACACATACTCAAATTTTCTCATAACACATACTTAAATATGCTCATAAGACATGCTCAACCATTCCTAAATCTTGCACACAAATGAAATTCAAAATAATTCTTGTATCTATTTTAGAAATGTTTTTTTCAACTAGACAATTCAGACATATTCTTCCCAAAATTCTTTCAAGAACATATAAATAATAATATGCAATGCAAATGCTTAGTATGTTTTATTTTACATTCATTAATTTTTGTTGCTTTCACATGTTTCACATTCATCAAATCAGATCTCTACTTCTTGCAAATTCCTTTCAAATCAAATCACGCTAGTGTATAACTTTTTTTCACAAAAATTGGTTTATGTTCCTTGCAAATTTTCTCTCAAATATCAAACACAATAATGCACAAATTTTCTTCACAAAACTAGTCTCTAACACTTGCCCATTCACATTCAATGTCACTCACATCAATGCCCAAATGCTTCACAAATTCTTTCAACAAGAATGCACAATTTGTTCTCAAAACCCTAGCACAAGTGTTTCCAATTTATTTCAATGATAATGCATAACTTGTTCACAAACCTTAGCACAAGTGTTTCCAATCTCATTCAACAATGAAGCATAATTTTTTTCTCAAACCCTAGCACATATATTTCCAACAATGCTCATACATAATCCTTATTTCTCCACCTTATGATTCAGAAATATTTGTTCAATCAAACACCTTAAATAAGGAATGATATCACCATACCTCTTAACTTGCTTTGATGAAGATGTGCCCTCAAAACCTATCACAAAAATACTTTTCTTTTCTCTTGCCACTTCCAAAACAAGTTAGCAAATTTCCTTTTCAAAATATCCACATTAAAACCCTTTCAAAATATGTCCACAAGAATACCTGAAAAATAATGCTCTATAACTCCTTTTTGGTTTCACAAGATAAATCCCTTAATGATAAACCAAAACCCTCAAAATATCAAGCAAGAGTACAACAAGCAAAGAGACCACAATACACCTTATGTCTCCTTTCTAATGTGCAAAATTTCCAATTTCAAACTAATTCACAACACACCTTATATCTTCTTTTCTCACATGCAAAAATTATCTCTTATATTTTCTACTTTTTAATAATGCAAAACTAACACCCTTATGACTCCTATTTGCAAAATAAAATCCTTAATGACAAACACCCCTTATGACTCCTATTTGCAAAAATAAAAGCCTTTATAGCATACAACCCTTATAACTCCTATTTGCAAATAATCAAAACTTTATAAATACCTTATACCAAAATTTGCTGATGCGGATGATAATTGACCCAGTGGCCTCTAGCGCCCAAAAGCAGATAGTGACTACTTGGGATATCCAAGGGGATGAACATCAGTCGTTTTATTCCCTTCGTTGTGCTTCCCTAAACGTTAAAACTAAGCAAGACACCCCTGATGGGTTTTGACCCATGGACCTTTGCAACAGTGTTTTATCACGAGCACCCTGACCAACTATGCTATCATGGCAATTGGAACCAAAGGAAGTGCCCACCAAAATTTATCGTTGTCCTCAGTGTGTAGTCTTAAAACATTAATACCAAAAATAGCATCTAGGGATCTCAACCCTGCAACCTATCTTCTGCCAGTGCCTTAGTGCTTGTACGACAAGATACACTAGCCTGCCAGCTAAAACCAAATGAGTAGCGATTCTTATTTTCTTCATTGTGCACCCTGTGCCGAAGTTCATGCCCTTTCTCCTCTTTGATTCATCCTTGCTAAATGCGAGTGGATTCTCTCAAGCATAATCGAATCTGCACCAATTTTATTTGCATTTGATTAAGGTTTAAATACCCTTTCTCCTCCATTGCTCACATGACGTCGATGCTATTTTTAAAAAATTTATTTATTGCCTTCATAACTTTGCACCCTTAGGTTAGGTTAAAATATAAATATTATAACCTTAGCCCCTTTTTGAAACCTTTATTATAATATTAAAAAATATTATAATATTATCCTTTGGCCTTCCTTTTTAATCTTTGCCTTCTTATTAACAGTTAACCTTGCTTTCCTTTTAAACCTTTGTCTTCTCATTGGCATTTGAACCTTTCTTTCTTTTAGACCTTTGTCTTCTCATTAACATTTAAACCTTACTTTCTTTTAAACCTTTGTCTTGCTTTCACAATATAATATTATTGCCTTGATAACCATGCACCTTTGACATCAAAATATTTCTGCCTTATGTACTCTTTGACATCAATGACAACAATATGCTCAATATTTCCAACAATATCCCCCTTTGTCATTGATGGCAACCCTTCTAAAATATTTCCTTTTACTACCATTAGATTCCAAATCTGCTCCCCTTGAGAAGTTGCTTCTCCTTACTGAATTCTCTCCCCCTTTGACATCAATGGAAAAGGGCTCCATGGGGTTAAAAATAAGACTCTTAGCTCAGCCCCCTCACCACCTCCTTTCCTTGAGGTGATCAATTTTGGGGTGGGAGTAAATCTACTCCCAAATTACAATGTTCTACTTCCTTTTCAACCTTCTTTTTGATATATTCTATTCTGGTTTGTGGACCTCTATCCACATGAGACCTCTGTCCCAACTATCCTGGTTTGTGGACCTCTATCCATAGGATACCTTTGTCCCCACTATTCTTGTTTGTGGACCTCTATTCATAGGATACCCCTGTCCCCACTACTATAGTTTATGGACCTCTATCCACAAGAGACCTTTGTCCCCACTACTCTGGTTTGTAGACCTCTATCCATAGGAGACCTCTGTCCCCACTACTTTGGTTTGTGAACCTCTATCCATAGGAGACCTTTGTCCCCACTACTTTGGTATATGGATCTTTATCCACAAGATACCTTTGTCCCCTACTCTGGTTTATGGATATCTATCCACAAGAGACACCTCTCCTCTCAGCTCTGGTCTGCTCCAAATACAACTCAATATTATACTCAAAAACTACTCCAAGCCTTCACACAAGGCTTGCTCAAATCTGTAGCAAAATTTGCTCAACTCACTGCTCCAATCTGCACCAAGCCTACTCACAAGGTTTGCTCAAATTAGCAACAAAAATTGCTCATAAATATGCCCAAATATACACCAAGCCTACTCACAAGGCTTTCTTAAATATTCTCTCAAGTCTTGCCCAAACCTACTTCAAGTCTTCTCACAAGACTTGCTCAAATTTACCTCAAACCTGCTTCAAGTCTTCTCACAAGACTTGCTCAAATTTGCCTCACTATCTCTGCTCAACTCTGCTCTAACACATGCTCAAAACTGCTCATAACACATACTCAAAACTACTCATAACACATACTCAAATATGCTCATAACACATGCTCAACCAATCCCAAATCTTGCACACAAATGATGTTCAAAATAATGTTTGTATCTCTTTCAAAAATGATTTCTTCAACTAGGCAATTCAGACATATTCTTCCCAAAATTAATTCAATAAAATATAAAGAATAATATGCAATGCAAATGCTTAATATGTTCTCTTCACATTCATTAAGTCTGTCACTTTCACATGTCTCACATTCATCAAATCAGATCTCTACTTCTTGTAAATTCCTTTCAAATCAAATCACGCTAGTGTATAACTTTGCTTCACAAAAACTGGTTTATGTTCCTTGCAAATTTGCTCTCAAATATCCAACACAATAATGCACAAAATGGGTCTCTAACACTTTCCTATTCACATTCAATGTCACTCACATAAATTCCCAAATGCTTTACAAATTCTTTCAACAAGAATGCACAATTTTTTCTCAAAACCCTAGCACAAGTGTTTCCAATTTGTTTCAATGATAATGCATAACTTGTTCACAAACCTTAGCACAAGTGTTTCCAATCTCATTCAACAATGAAGCATAATTTTGTTCTCAAACCCTAGCACATATATTTCCAAAAATGCTCATACATAATCCTTATTTCTCCACCTTATGATTCAAAAATATTTGGCCAATCAAACACCTTAAAGAAGGAATGATATCACCATACCTCTTAACTTGCTTTGATGAAGATGTGCCCTCAAAACTTGTCACAAAAATACTTTTCTTTTCTCTTGCCACTTCCAAAACAAGTTAGAAAATTTCCTTTTCAAAAGATCCACATTAAAACCCTTTCAAAATATGTCCACAAGAATACCTGAAAAATAATGCTCTATAACTCCTTTTTGGTTTCACAAGATAAATCCCTTAATGATAAACCAAAACCCTCAAAATATCAAGCAAGAGTACAACAAGCAAAGAGACCACAATACACCTTATGTCTCCTTTCTAATGTGCAACATTTCCAATTTCAAAACAATTCACAATACACCTTATATCCCCTTTTCTCACATGCAAAAATTATCCCTTATATTTTCCCTTTTTAATCATGCAAAACTAACACCCTTATGACTCCTATTTGCAAAATAAAATCCTTAATGACAAACACCCCTTATGACTCCTATTTGCAAAAATAAAAGCCTTTATAGCATACAACCCTTATAACTCCTATTTGCAAATAATCAAAACTTTATAAATACCTTATACCAAAATTTGCTGGCATGGATGATAATTGACCCGGTGACCTCTAGTGCCCAAACGTGGATAGTGACCACTTGGGATATCCAAGCGGATGAAATATCAAATGCACATCAGTCATTTTATTCCCTTCGTTGCACTTCCCAAAATGTTAAAACTAAGCAAGACACCCCCAATGGGTTTTGACCCGCGGATCTCTGCAACAACGCTCTATCACGAGCGCCCTAACCAACTACGCTACCGCAACAATTGGAACCAAAGGAAGCGCCCACAAAAATTTATCATTGTCCTCATTTGCAGTTTGAAAATGTTAATACCCAAAATGACGTCCAAGGATCTTAACCCTGTGACCTCTCTTCTTCTAGTGCCTTAGCGCTTCTCGAACGACCAGTTGCACTAGTCTACCAACTGAAACCAAAAAAGTAGTGATTCTTATTTTCTTCACTGTACGCCATGTGCCTAAGTTCGTGTCCTTTCTCCTCTTCAATTTGTCCTTGCTAAATGCGAGTGGATTCTGTCAAGCACAATCGAATCTGCACCAATTTTCTTTGCATTTGATTAAGGTTTAAATACCCTTTCTCCTCCATTGCTCACACGACGTCGATGCTATTTTTGAAACATTTATTTATTGCCTTCATAACTTTGTGCCCTTAGGTTAGGTTAAAATATAAATATTATAACCTTAGCCCCTTTTTGAAACCTTTATTATAATATTATCCTTTGGCCTTCCTTTTTAATCTTTGCCTTCTTATTAACAGTTAACCTTGCTTTCCTTTTAAACCTTTGTCTTCTCATTGGCATTTGAACCTTTCTTTATTTTAGACCTTTGTCTTCTCATTAACATTTAAACCTTGATGAAGGATGACCACACAAAAGCTCGTGATGAAGAGCAAGGGCAAGAAATAGAAGAGAAATTGATTCGATCCAATCTCCAATATGGATCAAAAACCAAAAATAGAAACCCCATCATACAATGAAAGCTTGAATCCAAAGGAGCTCAAAGACTAGATTGCTAAAATGGAGAAGTACGTTGATTTTGAATCAATAGAAGACATCAAATGGATGAAATTTTCCAGCACAAAGTTGAAAGGGCATGCATCCTTATGGTGGGACCATGTTCAAGCTAAAAGGTAAATAAAAGGGAAAGAAAGGACTAGGACATGCGAGAAAATGGTGGTCAAGCTGAAGGCCAAATTTATTTCGTCCAACTATCAATTGAGTCTTGTCAAGAAATTACAAAACTTGAGACAAAAGGATACGAGTGTGAAGGAGTACACAGAGGAATTTTATAGGCTTATCATTCGGGTTGATCACGTGGAAGATGATGAAGAGAAAGTGTTGAAGTACATCAATGGACTATGGATATCTATACAAGAGGAATTTAGTATTATAAAGATAAGGACAATAGAGGAAGCCTACGAGTATGCCTTAAAGGCAGAGGAGAAGTTGTTGTGGAGGCAAAAAAGTAGTCAATATGGAAGAGGACGATTCTCGAATGGACGAGGACAAACAAACGATGGTAGGAGATAGCAAAAACATGAAGGAGAAGCTAGTGCTTCTCATAATGATGCCAACCAGAGCACTAGAGGAGATGGAGACTTCTCACGAGGAAGAGGTGGTTTTGGTTGAGGAAGGGGTAGAGGATTCTCTAGAAGATGTTATAGGTGTGGAGAAGATGGCCATCGGGCATTTGAATGTCCAAACACACAACAAAGCAACATTAAAGGAAAGGAGGTTAGGAACCATATTGCCCAAGCTAAAGAAGAAAGTGTTGCTTCCCCAAGGTATGTGGAGGAGCCCGAGCAAGGAGAATCTCTCATGATGAAGAGAGTTCTCTTGAAGCCAGAGAAGAAGGAATGTGAACCTGTCCAAAGGAGAAATCTTTTTAGAACTATGTGCAAATCTAGTGGTAAATGTTGCATGGTTATCATAGACAATGGGAACACGGATAATTTAGTATCCATTGAGATCGTAGAGAAGTTGGGCTTGAAGAAGGAAGAACACCCTAGACCATACAAGGTCTCTTGGATGCAAAAGGGACACCAAATTCTAGTGGTTGAACAATGTAAGGTAAATTTTTAGATAAGATCATACAAAGATGAGGTCATGTATGACATTATACCATGGATTCTTATCATGTGTTGTTGGGAAGACCTTGAAAATTCGACAAGAAGGTAGTACATGATGGTAGGGAAAACATCTACACCATTATGAAAGATGGTAAGAAGTTTGTGTTGAGTCCATTGAAGGACAGGGATGAAAGAGATGACACTCGTCCTAAAATATGTTTGGTTTCAAGAAAACAATTTTTGAATGAGATGACAAAGAAGACATGTTTTGAAGTACCCGTCATAGACTAGAACAATCATCCTAGACTAGAACACCCGTCATAGACTGAAGTACCCATCACTAACCAGAACAACCATCCCATATTGGAACACCCGTCACAGATTGGAACACCCATCAGAACCAGAAGCACCCATCTTAAACTGAAGTACCCATCTTAGCCGTTGCATCAATTATTCAATGAAAAAGAGATGGAACATATGGAGAATTACCTGGACAGTCTGTTCTAGGGTTTCAACCTCTGGTTTCAAACTCTTCATCCAACCCAACATGTGGTCGAATGATCGGTTCTTCATCACCAGAATCACTATTGTCTTGATCGGCCCATTAATTCCACCTCTCGCCTCTGCGCTTGCCAGCAGAAGCATACACACAATTATGGCCATAAACGCCCATCTTGCCTTCTCATCCCTCGAGTTAGCCCTGTATCTCTTTTTTTTTCGCAGTTACAATCCACAATGAGTGGATGAGGGATCGCGTGAATGCGAATGTGTGTCAGCCACTAAAAAAAAAGCCGTTTGGAAGATAAAAAGTTGGGCACGTTGGCTGGACAAAGAGATAATGGTAACGCATATGGTGCGCACTTGGCCCCATTATCAATTGGAAATGGAGATCGATTCCATTTACATTCATATATAGATAAGTATTTGCACAGAGCTGTTTTTGAGATCTCGATGTTTCGTATTTGTTTACATCAAATATAAAAAATCTCTGTTACTTGCTCTACTGATTTTATTTGATTTATAACCGGTTTTCGCGTGATGGGCATACTCATATAATCGTGACATAATATAGCGCATGTTAGAGCTGTTAAGCTTTTAGTCATTGTCTGCCTCGCCTCGTGACAGTGACATACATCGACATGCCATTGCGTTTTTTCAATTGTTATTATAATTTTAGTTTCTTAAATATTAATAATTTTAGTTTCTTAAATCTTAAAATATTTAATTTAATTGAAACAACCAACGAAAGACACTTAACAGGTACTACCGAAATCCAAAACCTACCACTCATATCCCTTAGGATATACCAAGGAACTTTAAGATATACCAAGCAACTTTAAGAAAGCCAAAACCTTCACTCTATACGTTTTTAGTTATATTTGTGGCTTCGTATAAATCAGAGCAAAGATGGAAGCTTTGTTCGCACATGGTGGTGGACGACACCTAATGTAATCATAGCAAGCACCTTTGCTACTTTTAGGGGCAGCAGCTTATTCTTTGTTTGGCAGCAGCTTATTCTTTGTTTGGATAATTGCTTTATGTCTACTTATACAATAAATATTCATATTCTTTGTTTGGATAATTGCTTTATGTAAAAGTGTACAATAATATTCATATGCTAGATGAATGTCTTTATAAGTAAAAGACCATGAGCGTTGTCTTTCTGCCTTCTTGTTATTCGATAAGCCTCAAATTTGACCTCTCTTTCCCAAAGCAATGGTTCTCTAACCAAAATCATCGGACTTCTTTTTGCTTAGACAACGAAGCATGTATATTTTAGGGAGAAACGAGCAGGAAGAGAAGATAATAAGCTATCTTGCCTCAACAAGTTTGTTAAAGAATCAACAATGCCACCTTACGTGATAAAAATGTTAAGGTAGTCCGTGGGGATAATATAGGAGTGACAAAAATGTTAAATAAATCCGTTAAGAGAATATAGTGGTTAGAGTGATAAACCCGTTAAGGTAGTCTATATAGTGGTTAGAGTGATAAAAATGTTAAGATAGTTGATTAGAGTAATAAAAAGGTTAAGGTAGTTTGTTAAAACAATACTGGTTAGAGTTTTAGTTTTTTTAAAGATTTAGGTTCAAACTATAATGTATTTAGAAGGGAATAGGTCGGTTGGTAGTCGTCAAATGTTTGTCAATTGGTGTCTTGGTTCGATTTTCTAGAAGGTTGATCCCATTGATTTTTTATTATCCAATAGGCTAAGATTTATAATGGCGGTGTTTGAGTTCGATTCAGTGTCTTGCCCCGTATTGGGCAAAGGTGTTAACAATTTCTTATATATAAAAAAACCCGTTGGTGTTACCTATTTCTTATGTATCAAAAAACTCATTGATGGTATCTAAGTTCAATCTAGTGTCCTATCTCGTATTGGGCAAAGGTGTTACCAATTCATTTATGTATAAAAAAACCCCTATCTCGTAATGGGCAAAGGTGTTACCAATTCATTTATGTATAAAAAAACCCATTGACTTTGTCTTACCCAATAGGCTAAACCATAGAGCATGGAAAGGGTTGAATATTCCCTCTCTCATTGTTTCTCATTGTTGCTCCAGTTTTTGTTAAGATTTATGGTTCCTTTTTTATTAAAAGTATATGGAAAGCCTAGCAACAACTCACTCCTTGGATCTATTGGAGAGGAGATGGCTTTCGTAAAGGCTTATCCATCAATTCTATGAATATTTGATAGTCCTCTGTGTTTCTTCATCAAGGTTCTCCCTTAGCTCGAGTGCAATGGAAGCATGCTCAGCAGTTTTTCAAAAAAGGTATTGTTACAGTAACTGATTTTTTTTCTCGTTAGACCAGGCATTGGATCCCATGGAATGAGTTCAAATGCACCTTCAGGATGAATGGTGCGGACAAAGATACGTATGATGATGTTATTGCTCTCACCCCTTTTTCTATGTTGCACAAGATTGGTGTGTGCTCGCAGCGTCCTTGGTGGTAAGACTAGAGATGGCATGTTGACACTCCTTTGCTTAATTATAAGGCTCATTTGGGGTATAAATGGTTATCTCTTCATCTTCCTATGGTGCCTAAGCTCAATTAGCATTGGGACTTATTTTCTACAAGGACTAGATGGAATTCTAGATTTTAGAATGTTTGGGCTACTTATGTTGAGCCCAAGCAATATTTTTTTGCATGGAGCTTGCTATGTCAAGGCCTTCCTTTGGGGGAACGTTAAAAGCACCTTGGAATTCCTGATCCTAAATGTCCTTTTTATGGTGTACCCAAGTCTTGTACTTAACTCTTTTGAAATTGCAGAAGATCTAGGCAAGCTTGGGAATGGGTTTTTTCCTTCTTTTTTTTCCATTTGCAGCTGTAAGTGTTTCTTGGCCCCAAGCTCTTCTTGGGGACTCTTTTACTTTGTCTCTCCCGCTTTTTGAAGTGTGGCAGGTTTTCAAGATTAGTCTGCTCTTTCATATTTAGAAGGCTCGTAACATAATTGTTTTTAAAAAGTATACACCTTCTATCACATTTACTCATGCTGATAAATTAGAAGTTTTTAATGGCATGTGGTTACATATATGTACTCAAGCCAACAAAGTTGCTATGGAGTTGGATCATCTGCAAGTTCTTCTAGCACATTTGCTCTGTGTAAGTAAACTGGACCCCCCTAGAGCGCTCTTCTTAGGAGCATTTTTGATCCTGATCTTACCGTAGACCTTCGTCATATGCAAGAAGTGCTCTCGTAGACAAGCATTGGTCTCAGCCCTCACTAGTCAAGAAGCAGCCTAATATTGACATTGCTTGTTCATCCTTCCAGTTTGAGGGGTGAGATGATGCTCAACCAGGGGTGAGATGATGTTCAACCAAGAGTTTCACCTGGGCCAATTGTTGGTTGGAGCCTCGAGTATTGAAGGCCTTAATCGTGATGCAAAGGGGTAAATTCCCATCTAATAATCACTAGCAGTTTATGTAGGACAACATGGCAGGGCACATTACCCCATATGATATGCTTTCTTTGATGTAATGATCATGATTGGTAAACTTGTATTTTGTTGACGGCTTTGTTTACTACTCTTATCAATAAAGATTAGTTTGATTCCCCATGAGATGTGTTAACCCACCCACTTTTTTATTGTAAAGACTTTTATCTTAATTTAATATAAATTTACTTTTTCATAAAAAAAAAAACTATTATAATTAATATATACAAATTTTATTTTAAATATTTTATAAACATAAAATGCTTAAGGTCTACAAAATCATAGATTATATAGATTATGCTCATAGCAACCAAAACTGCCATTACCCAATATAATTGTTTCGCTCACATTGTTCCAGAATTAAACAAGAATTAAACAATTAAGGCGAAGAGGTAGAGGTAGTTTGTGTGGGTCTAGTGGTCAGCGAAGGACGCATCTTCACAATTTCATTGTCATGAGCTCCGAGCTTTATGGCCAGGCGCCCTGCTTCTAAGAATCGTGCCACTGAATCCTCTATATACTTATTCGCTTCCCTCACATTCATCTTTTTCCCTAATTCGTCTGGATAACTTTTCAAAGTATAATCTCCATTCAGCTGAGCAGCTAGTTGCACCAATTCCTCCTGAAATTCGCTTAGCTTCGCTTCTTCGTTTGCTCCACTCTTCCTTATCTTTGGAGGGTCCGGCAATGTCTCTGAAAACCCAAACAAAACAAATGATTAGAATACTCAGCATCTTTCAATATAAAAGTATGCAGGATTACCATTACCTGGACAGTCTGTTCTAGGACTGGTTCGGCTCTGAACAATGCTATCGAAGGTCGCAGCCCATGCGTCCCTCTTTGTCAAGTAATCAGAACTCAGATTGAACATCTTTTTCACCGTTGCAGGTATCGAAGAATGTTCATACTGCGACGATGGGTATGGTCCACTTGATCCGTGCACCACTGTTATGGAATGTAATCCACTGTCATATAATGCAATTAGTAGACTAGTAATCCATCTGCATCTGCCACAACACAAAAAAAAAAAAACACAAAAAGAAAAACGGACCTGTTTGTTTATTAATCCAGGGAGAAACCATGATAGTGGGCACGCGGACACCTAACCGGTCAAAACTGAAGAAGAAGGGGTCAGGCCCCACAATATTATCGGGAGAGGGCACGTTGCTCAGGGGGGTGGGAACGTGGTCATAGAAGCCCCCGTGCTCGTCGTAGGTAATGAGGAACAACGTTTGGTTCCACTGAGGGCTGGATCTCAGCGCCTCGTACACCTCCTTCACAAATTTCTGACCCTCAGACACGTCATGAGAAGGATGGTCATCGTTGGCAGGCAGGATTTTGGTGTCCATATAACGCTGCTCCACAACCACATAATTGGGCAGCTTCCCTTGCTTGGCATGCACCTTGAAATCCGAGTCATATGAATGAAACTTGGTCACGTATTTGAGCTTCCTAAGATTTCTGTAGAAGAGAGTGGCCGGAATGTTCTGGTAATAGATCCCAAAAGAAAGCCCAGACTCATCAATGGACTCGAAGATGGTTTTCTGCGGGTACCCCTTTTCCAAGAGCTTGGGTATGTTGCTCGTTGCTCCGTGCGACGTGGCCGAATGGACGTAGAGCCTGTTGGGCTGAGTGGATGCCGGAACCGACGCAAACCATCTGTCAAAAACAGCAAACTCGCTTACCAAAGTGTTGTAGACGGGCACCACCTCTGGTCTGAAGCCATTCATCACCGTCCCCGGCATGTTGCCCCCCATGGCCGTGGCTTGTTGCACAAATCCGTTCATCGGAGCCGGATTTGCAGATGTGTCGTTGGAGCCGAATATTTGTGCCCTTATGGCTTGAAACGAGTGCCCCGGATCCGGATCCACATACTCTGCCTCCTCCTTGAAGAAGACCCTCTGGGATTTGGGGTCACTTGTCGAGACGGGGTTCCATTCCTGCCCCGTTACGCCGTCAATTTTTGGATTCAGCTTCTTCATCCAACCCAACATGTGGTCGAATGATCGGTTCTCCATTACCAGAATCACTATTGTCTTGATCGGCCCATTAATTCTACCTCCCGCCTCTGCGCTTGCCAGCAGAAGCACACACACACTTATGGCCATAAACGCCCATCCGGCCTTGTCATCCCTGGAGTTAGCCCTCTTTCTCATTTTTTCGCAGTTTCAAGCCACAATGAAAGAAAGCCGCGCGGAAGATAAAAAATTGGGCACTTTGGGCGGACAAAGAGATATGCAGATTAGTGACTGGAACATGCAATGGGAGGGCAGTTGGCCGTATGCGCCCCTATTATCAATTGAAAAGGGAGGTCGATTCTTTTCATATTTCATATATAGGCAGGTATTTCTAGAGAGTTAGTGTTGTGATCTGGATGATTCGTATTTGTTTGCGTAAAATATAAAATATCTCTGTTACTTGCTTTACTGAATTTATTTGACGTTACCAACTCCGTATCAAAATTTATAATGGGTTTTCACGTGATGGCATCCTCATAGAGTCGTGACATAATATACATAGCACATATATTATATCAATCGCCATTGTCAAAGCCTGTCAGAGGTATCAGGCGTTTAGTCATTTTCGTGACAGTAACGTGCCAATAGAAACTAAGCACCTTTCTGCCTTGTTATTCGAGAAGACTCAAATTTGTCCTCTCTTTCCTAATGCATTAATTCTTTAACCAAACCACCCGACTTCTTGATTCTTTAACCAAACCACCGGACTTCTTTTCACTTTGACAACGAAACATGTAAATTTAAGAGACACTTTATTAATCGTCTCCTACGCACACCAAGAACAATGGTACGAATCCCAAAAAATTAATGTTTTTCCCCAGACTAGGTTAACAACAAAGAATCGGAATAGGCTTATTGTAACAGCTCATGTGGTTTGAACCCTGCATATTAACAACGAGTTAACAACAATGACTTGAAATAGGCTTCTTGAAGCAGCCCATGGTTTGAACCCTACTCTTCGTCAGTTACTAAAAATAGTGTAGTTGTAACCAACTTTTATGTATCTTTAAAAAAAGACTTTATCTTATATCAATCTCTTTGATTTTTTTACATCCCACTTATCATATAAAAGTTTATCTTGCTCTAAAGGATTTGAAGTAGAAAGACAACTTGAAAAGTGCTTTCTTTTTATGTAAACCTTTCTCTATAGCAATTATTTTTTTATTTTAAAAACTTTTTTCTATAGCAATTATCTTTCTATGCTGCCTTAAAAACTCTAAATTATTATAGATATCCTTCATTCCCATTTCTTTATTATCTTGCTCTTAAAACCTTACAGTGTAAAGGATAACCAAGAATAGAATTTTATACTACTTGAGGAAAATGAAGATTATTTGTCTATTTAACCTTCTTTGTTTTAATTTTTTCATCCATATCTTTCTTTCCACCTTTAATTCTTTTTTAATTTGAACTTACGCATTGTACGTCCATATCCTTTATATCATTTTTTGTTTTTTCTAATGGTTGATCCGAGTGAGCTATGGTGGCATTTGTCATCTCATATTGTGGATAGTCTTTCTTTGTTTTTTTTTAGTGGAATATCCTTTGTTCTAATCTTGTTGGCTTTCACAATATTTTATAAAAATAAACAAAAGCAATCCATTCACTCAAATCTTATACAACTATCATTAAATAGGACAAAAGAGAGAAAGATATGATGGATGCCCATAGACACTATAATTAATCACTATCTCTAGATTATATTGCATAACACTCCAATAAGAAATGAGGAGTATGATCGGGGTATTTATAGCAATAGTAAATTCCCTAATTACATCATAAAGTTTAAACTAAATTGACATAGCAAGTGGGATTTAGGTTAATTACAAATATTAAATGAAATTTAACCATAACAAGGTTAACCATGACCCATTGGGCTTACATAATTAAATATTGTAAAATAAAAAATGTCTTGCACAACGAAATGCCCTTAGGCCTATCCAATATACCGCACAATGTTGACTCTTAGCCATGAATTAGATTACAAGTTTAATACCACCCTATAATTTGAACTAAGGGGCCAAGGAAAGAAGACACTAGTAACCATAATATCACCGCCATAATGGATGCTCTAGTGGGCCTCTGCATTTTGAGCTATACTCATATGGATCCTCCCCATCATTTGAAATATGTTGTTGCAAAAATATTTCCAATAGAAGAGTCTTCTTAGGATTCACTGTAGTCACCACTTCCACTATTAGACACCCCCTACACATGTCCAAAAAATACTTATGCTAAGACTCCAAATGAAGAAAAGTCAAAATAACGACCAATTTTAAATATAAGCTTTTCCATTACTCCATTATCGCATGAGATATGTCTTGAAAGTACAACTTTTCCATTCATATCATGCATTACCGTATTTGAAGACTTCATCTTTCTCATAAGCCACCTAATTTTAGTCATCAAAAGAGACTTTGCATGAACCTACTTAAAAAAAAAGAGTTGTAACAAAAGCACATCTTGAATCATTTTCTTGAAAACCTCCAAAAGACTCAAAATTTGTTGTAACTATCACAATTCTATCTCCCAAAAAACCAAGACAAATACTTTGAGTACATAGAAAAAGTGTAAATATACCCTTTTCAACTAGGGTAATAGTGCTCGAGTCCTATTATGCACAATTTGACCCCAAACACAAGACCATGTTTATAGACTAATGTCACCAATGCATAGAGCTCAAAAATTTATATGATTTGAATAAAAAGGTCTTAATATGCTTATGTATGTAAAAGTAATGATCCTCCAAAGCTTTTCCCTAATAGCCCTAAAAAAATAAAAAATTAAAGCCTCTAACCTTAGAAAATTAGGAACCAATCTTGACCTACCACTTGAGAGACATGATTTTTTGGAGTGCTTCAATCCATTTTTGCCACCTAAGTTATCCTAATTCACTATTTTGATGTCACATGCTCTTCTTTGATTGGTTCAAGGTGCACACATGAGTACCCTATATATATATATATAGGCAGTCGTAAAAAAATATATTGGTGACATGAGTACCATATATATATATATATATAGGGTACTCATGTCACCAAAATCGACCATGTTAGCTACCAAATCAACCTCCACGACTGCATTTTTCTCAAACATTTGGTTTGATGCCAAAAGAGGATTTCAAACTCATACCACCTATGGGCTAAGCACCATGCACTTTCTAAGGCACCATCCTTGCCACCTAAGAGCTAAAATCAGGAGAACTTAGAAAAAAGACATAAATGTATCACAACTACAACAAAGTAACTCAGTGGTAGACCATAAAATTATTTACGATTCAAACTAGAACCTCAATGCAACAAATACCTTTGAATGCATAAAACAACCATCTAAGTTATTAGTCTAATGGCTCCAAAGCTAGATATGACCCTAGGTTACATCAAAATGACTATTGGGGCCCATTGTATCCTAATGTGGCACTAAAGTTGATATTAACAAGATATCAACTATAGTAGATATGCCAACCCCTAGATTATAATTTAGCTTAGGAGTCTTTAAGGAAAAATCCAAACCATTTAAATATCCATTACCCAACTAGTTGACAAGTGTCAATCTTTCACCAAGATTTTGAGGAAGGATATGATCTTCAAATGGGACAATGACTATCAAGCTACATTTGATGTTCTCAAATCCAACCTCTTCTCTCCTTTGGTCCTTGTCACTCCTAATCCATATAGACCCTTATTGTTATATACAGTAGCCACATATCATGCTTTAAGAGATATGTTGGTGTAGTATTATGACTAACATATATAAAGATAGTCATTTTCTATGTTGGTGAATTACAAAGTTTGGTATACACCTTTAGAGAAGTTGTGCTTAGTTGTAATATTTAACTCTTAGAAGATTAGACACGATATACTTAGCTATAATACATTTTTCATCATGAGGTTCAATCTCTTGCATTATCTCATGTCCAAGCCTCATCTCTCAAGATGAACCACTAAGTGGGTCATTACACTTAGTGAATTCAATCTTGAGTTTGTCATCCAAAATTTTGTGAAATATTAGGTCATTGTTGACCAATTAGTAGCTACACCTTTAGAAGTTAGCCATCCCTTAGTAGTGTAATTTCCCAATAATTCAGTTTTTAATCTAGAATTAAATCAGCCAAAATTTTAGATGCTATCCTTCAATGGCACTAAATGTGTCAAAGGAGTGGGGTAGGAGTCATCTTAGTCACTCCTCAACAAAAATTAATCCATTTTTCCTTAAAGCTTAAATTTTCTTAGACCAACAATATGACTAAGTACAAATCCCTTATCCTAGGGCTATGTGTAACATTGGCCCTCTTAGTGAGAATCCTCCATGTCTTCAAATATTTCTAACTCATAGTCAACCAAGTCAATGGTGTTTATCAAGCTAAATATGAAAATCTCAAGTCATATAAAGACATTGTCAATAAACTAATGGTTACTTTTAACAAAATCAGCATTCAAGCTATTCTTAGGTCTAGGAACTTCCATGGTGATGTTATGGCCTCAACTGCATCTCTTATGATAAAAAAGTTATGATTTATATTTGGAAAATTAATTAGCTTTCAACTTTAGAGTCTATATAGCTTCATCTAGGAGTATTTTTGGTGGAAGCAAATCAATCCCTTGATGGCACTTTGCCTGATAGTTTGAATTGTAATGGGTGTAAGAACCTCAAGCAACAAGCCTATAGGCATGCCATCATTGGTGATATCTAGTATTATTTTACCCTTGATGGAATTTTTCTTAGATGCTTAGCCTCAACTGAATTCGAAGTAGTCATTGAAGAGGTCCACGATGGATCATGCAAGGGCACTTGAGTGGCGTTGCCATCATCAAAAAACTCCTACAAATGGTATTGCTAGCCTTCCATGAAAATTATGGTTGTAACTATGTTAGGAGGTGTGATAAGTATTTGAAGCATGACAATATTATCCATGCTCCATCCCAAGTGATCTAATATTTAACCTCGCGGTCATTTTTCCATTTAGGGCTTAGACATCATTGAGAAGATAAACCCAATGTCATATAATGGAAATAAGTTTATTATCATGGCTATTGAGTACTTCAATAAATGGTTTGAAGCTATGCCTTTATCCCAACAACTAGATTCCAAGTATCCAATTTTATCCATAGTCAAATCCTCAACCATTATGGCATCCCTTCTATGCTAATTTTTGACAATGGAACATTCTTCAAGAATAAGGATGACCGAAATATTTGTGGTAAATACAATATTTAGGACAAATGGTATGCCTTATTATCCTCAAGGCAATGACCAAGCTAAAGCTTCTAATAAGAATCTCGTTAATATCCTCAAAAATCTCATTATCAAAACTAGTAGATACTAGCATCTCTAATTGTATTCATATTCATGGGCCTATTGTACTAGTGTCTAAACTCCCACTACTATGATGTCCTACATTTTGATTTATGGAATTGAAGTGGTCTTTCCTTTTTAGCTAAATGTTCATTATGAATTTTGTTGTAGGAATCCTTTGTTGGGGATGAATATCATCTTGCCCATCTTACCAAACTAGAACTATTTAACAAAAAATGGATACACACCTTATAAAACCTACAAATCTACCAACAAAGGCTTAAACTTGCCTATTCAAGAAGGCATGATTCTATTCCTTTGAATTTGGTGATCATGTCCTCAAAGATAATAAAAAAATACTAACACCAAAATTAAACTCAAAGAGAAATTTGAGCCTATAGGTCTATACATCATAACTTCCAAGTATGGTTCAAGTGCTTATCGCCTCACCACATTTGATAGAAAAGAACTTAAAGAACCAATGGATATAATGCATCTTAAAAGATATTAAATCTAAGTTTACATTAGCTACCTATTTCCTTTCAACTGCTTTTTGCTACTTGCTCGCATATGTCTAATGTCATATTTACCTATATGTACATGATTGTCTATGCTTGGACTACATGTTACATATTGAGATAGGAATCCATGATGACTTGCAAATGATAATCCTATTTTGGATAGCTCATATTTCATTCATTAGGTTACTAATGTGAGTGTATTCTCCCAGTCCCACTTTGCAAATCAATCAAATTTTCCAAAAAATCAATCTATCTTAATCTAGCTCACTTTATCTCTCTAATATAGTTTACCTTTATCTTTATCTATTTTTATAATCATCAATCTCTTGTTGCATGATGAATACTATGAGGTAAGTAGGTGCTAATAAAAAGGTCAATCAACTTCTTTTATCATATTAATACCTTACTATATGATGAATACTATAAGTTTCATAGGTGATGATAACAACATCAGTCATATTATCTCTTGTCTCCCATACATGAGGGAAATACATCAATCATGGATTCTTCCTCCAATTGGAGGTATAATCTATTTTGAAATAATCTATCAAAGTCCTTTAAGAAGCTTTTGCATGAGGTAAAACATTGCAAGTAGAATTCCTTTAAGCAATTGTTTAAAGACAAATATCTAAGAAAAATCAAAAGTCCTATTGAAAAGCTAAATCAAAAGTCTAATGGGCAAAGCTAGATAAATCTAAATCAAAAGTCCTACAAGCCAAGAAAAAATTCCTTAGACGGTTGCTTAAAGCTAAATAAAAGTCCTAATAACAAATATAAATTAATCACAAGTATATCAAATGAACATTAAATCATCAATCTACAACTGCTCATTAATTAATAATCATTTACCATCATATACATATCAATCATTACTATAAAACATCAACATAAAGCAACAAATAACATATATCATTAAACAATTACAATAGTAACTTCATGAAACATCATAATGAATCCAAAACAACTATAATTTATAATCAAATGTACATCATGCTATAATAATACAATAGTATACAATGTCTCAACCCAGAACAACAACCCAAAATATGGCAATATTTGGGATCCCATGCTTGGCACTCTTATGATTCTCCTTCTCCCATATTATAAGAGATGACATCCTCATCGACCATTATGATTGGTATGTCATAGACCTAGAGTTATTTTGCAACTACATCCTCATCAATGATGGTATGTGCCTATCAACTAGGACAACTATATGATATATTGCTTTGTAATGCGTTCCTCACTCAATACTACTTATAGGTATCTATTAACCTACACCATATAATCCAATAATTTATAAACCACTTAGATCCTCCTAGCTCATCCTCCTATTATTATGAATCTCACCATCATCGCTTCTTGCTCCATAGTTAGACCCTTAATGGTCTGTTATACCCTTGCACTCTAACTTGCTAGCTAGTCTTGATCCACTACCCATGTTATTTCCCTTTGTCTAAGTAGCTACCAATGTAGCCTTTAGACTCTTCACTTACCCAACTAGGGCATCTTGATCCTCCTTGATGATAGATAGAGGTGAATTCCTCAATCCTATCTTTCCTATCATGCCCATCAATAGTTCTAGAAGTAAAGGTCCTATTACTCATAATATTACTACATATGCTTATTCCTTTGACTACTTCTATTACTCTCTATATAAATTAACCTAATTAGTGTTGTCTATCATTCCTTGCTTGGCCTCCACTACTCCCGTGGCTAAAACCAGTGAATTTCATCCTCTAGAGTCTAATGGTCTAATACTATCACTAATATATGCATTGCTAGGATCATCACTCCCTAGGTATGGTATCATAGGATTAAATGTCCACCTTGGCATAAGAGTTAGAATTTAACGTTGGCACAAACCCTATCTCCTTAGTAAAATCCATTGATACCAAATCACCCCTCCTAAAATCCATAACCTGGTGACAAATTAGCAAACAACATGATCAAAATAGTATAACTCAGACTTTCCCTATGTCCCTACCAAACATCTAACTCACCTAACATAAGGTAAATGGTAGGTACCATCCTACAAGTCAAGATGCTACCTATATGTATTCCACATGATCTAATTATGCTATAGATCATCCATCACCCTCCTTGCTACTAACAATATGCCTCTATTGGACCTGTTATGCCATACCTCAAAATTTTAGCCTCATTTGTAAGTTGTCGATACCTCCTTGTATACCACATACCTTGGTCGTCCTAGCAACCTTATAATAATTACTCTTAGGACCACACGTAGAGTCGTATAATAGGTCAAGAATTTGCTTCCTTGATATACTACCCTATGTAGTGACTAATATAAAAGTACCAACACCATAGGAACCCACATAAAGATTATTTATTGGTCATGCATATCAGCCATGACCTCTTTGAACCCCAAGTGGACCATCCTTTAGCTATTATTGCTAATAATCACTCTAAATATCATAGTGCACAAGAGCATGGTTTGTCTATCTAAGTAAACCATAGGATAAGTGATATTGATGTAAATGCCTGATCTCATAATTGGAAAATATGCATCTCCCACTAGCATTTCCAAGTATCACCTCTAATCTTGATTGATTTAAACTTAGGAATTATTGATTGGCACTTTGATAATCCTCTAAAAATCCATTAGTGTCACTATCATCTCTCTTGTGGGAAGCTGGAAGGTATTTGTTTTTGAATACCAATGCTCTACCAATGTTATTAATATGACCTTATCAAACTTGATATTTTGCATTAAGGTTATGTGGTATAGTCCTAATTCTACTAGTAGATCATTATCCGAAAACCCTAAGAGACCCTAAATTGTCTCCAATGCATGTGGAAATTTATCCTAGTAATTGAGCATCTATAGTCACTCCTACACTCATAGCCAAAAATATTGTTAACCTCAACTTACAAAATCAAGAAAAAAATAATCAGAAATAAATAGAAAACAAAAGTTCCACCCTAACATAAAAGTGTCATTAGATGGAAAAAGTGTCACCACATAGTAAACAAATTACCTAAGTGATGGTAGCATTTTTGCATGGTGAAAGCACCACCAATCCATAATAGTTTCATCAAAATTAAAAAGCATTGACATGATGGTAGTACTATTCCTTCAAACATGCTTTTAGGGATAAAAATTTGACCCAAGCAGTTTATTTTTTGATATGTACTTGTACTCAAGATCCCCTCTAGTTGTGGGTGCCCTTACCTAGTCAACTTGGTGTGGTGGATGCATGTGTTAGTCCATCATAAAATTGGCTCCTCTTAGGTCTCTAGAACCCTCTTCTTCTCCTATCCATGGTAAAAATGAATTCATTTCTTTATCCCCCAACATTTTCACCCTCCAACCACCTTGACTAAATTTTTTTATTTGTCCTTAGTTCTTCATCACTATACTAGTGTGGATCATAATCAAGTTGAGTTTCCTTAGTCCAACTTAGTTTTTCGTTTAAAACTTGAGGGAGCACACTAGGGCATGACAACACTTAATTCTATCTAAAATCCAAAATTTAACATCACCTCTAAGCAAACAATCAAAGCATCAAACAACCTGGAACACAAACCAAAAAAAAAAACAAAAATTTTTAAAACAAAAAAAAAAATAAAATTTTTATATAAATAAATAAAAAAAAAAAAAAAAAAAAAAAGAAAAAAAAAAACAAACAAAAAAAAGAACAACAACAAAATAAAAAAAATCAACCAACAAAAAAAAAAAAAAAAAAAAAAAAAAAAACAACCCCCCCAAAAAAAAAATATAAAAAAAATAAAACAAAAAAAAAAAAAAAAAAAAAAAAAAAAAAACACCACAGAACTGTTCAAAAAAAAAAAAAAAAAAAAAAAATTTATCATCACCACGCTCACCAATGGTCATTTTGAAAAAAACATCGAAGCATTATAACTAACAACACCATCATCCTCTAGTGCTTTTGACTACCATGCATAAAAAACAAATGTTGATTACTAGTAGCTCTCAAGCCACCTACCATTAATAGTTCCAATTCGTAGTCTCTCAAGTGTCTTCAAGCAATAAGAAAGCTTCAATCAAACTTCCACAATAAGGGGAAACAACCATAACATCTTGGAGCAACAAGAGTGCTTTGGGGTTGTGCCCTTTCCTCTAAATTGCTTTTGACACTTTATTTACTTTTACAACTCTAATCTTTAATCTTGTTGCATAGTAATTTGATTTGATAACCTCATGTGCATTTAGTTTGGCATTTCATATTTTGTCAATATCAACTTGCACTTGATGATTTAAGGTATCAAGTAAATCATTAATCTTCTTATCATTAAATCAAAATAAAATATAGTTGTATTTAGGTTATTTTGTTTCATCTCAGTTGGACCCTTGCATTTGAAAAATGAAAATCATCTATCATAAAAAAACATTTTAGTTTTAGGCCTTATTTGTTGCAATGGTGCATTAGGGCTAGATTAAGGTTGTTCTTAGTCAAATAATATCTTATAAGAAACATAGGTGTTCTTCAACTAATCCATCAAAATTTTTAGCTCTAAACTCACAAACTACCCCTATCCTTGAGGTGAGAAGATGAGAGGGAATCATCATGAAGAGGTCCTTTGCAACACTTTCTCCATTTACCTTCCTCACAATCACCACTATCCACTATAAAAGCACACGCTTTTGCTAAAGTTTTAGTATTTATTTCCACATTCTCCTCAATCTCCACTTAATTATCTTTGCCTACCATATCATATAATTTGCCTTGACCACCAAGCACTTTAGGCCAAATACTGCTTAGAATAATGATAATGTCACCAACACATGTATTTTTGACCAAATATTTCTAAAACACATAAAATCGTCTAGGCATACATCTAACAAATTGATAACGTATCAAGAATTTGAGATATAAAGGAAGCATTAAATGAAGGAGGAAACAAAGAGGATTTAGAGATGGATTTATCAAGAAGAAACAAACTCCTAAGGTATTAGTGATCCTGTGATCACAATTCATAGAGGGTGGTAAAAATAATATAATCACATAAGAACTAATTAAAGATCTCACCAAGTCCCAAGACCTCCACATCCTCAACTAACATAGTCACCAAAATTTCCAACCTGGACCTAACCTAAGCTAATTAATTCCAAATGCTACAATTGGTGGGTTAGTTATAACTTGTTTTAGTGATAATATATGCTAAAGTGGTGATAGAGAATGAAGACAACAATAAGTAGGTACAAGAGAATGTGTAAATAGCGACTTTAACTAAATAATGACATGCAACAACTCTAAAAAGAGGTAGAATCCCTAAGAAAGGATGCAACCAAGATGGAACAACTATAGAAAAAAGTTGAAGCAGTTTTACGATCTCTCGACATAGCTTGCATAAGGAAAAAATCAGCTTGGGTAGTAGTATGAGCAAGATAAGAAGGATTTAAATATACTAATAGATCAAATGCAAGCTACATCCAAATAAAATTATCAAAAAAAAAATTAGCTTAAAAAGGATAGTAAGGAATTAAATAAAGGGGTAAAATAAAAGGAAGGGTGCACCTTGAACATAGAATAAGTTACGTCCATGTGGAATGATATTAGAACCATGATGTTGAACATGAAGGACTATTTTAATTTTATTTGGAGCAGAATCCATCATAGATCAAACCACCAAGTCTATTCAATAAGAAGAGGATGAGTTGGCTGCTAAGGAATGATACCAAGAGGTGATCAAGCAATTATCTCCTCTAACAACATAGAAACAACATGGAGTGAAAAATATGAAGAAGCTAGTCATGTAGCTAAAAGTAATTATTGATGTCAAGAAATGACTATATTTATGCAAGAGACACCCTTTCCAAATTGAAAAATCTAATTATGAACACGATAGATGAGATCCAAGAATTGATAAATACTAGGTTACTAGAGGTTTTTGATGAACAAAAGAGACTCCTCAATGAGAACCAATTATAGGAAATCTTTGAGGAGGAAAGGACTAAAGTTTAAGATGACACCTCTCTAGACCAAATAAATATGTTGAAGTAATTGGTTGAACGACTAAAGGGGGGCTAATAGAACAATACAAGGGGGTTTCTAAAAGTTATTTTACATACCTTATAGGGGAAGTTAAAATAATCATAGGTTTTAAGCTACCAAGAGATTATTTTGGATAGTTTTTGCTTAAGGTATTATCATGATGACCAAGGAGATTCAATAACTTGATGATTTTGTAGCAAGATGATTCCAATTTGTAGACTCTACACCTAAGGATGGAGGTAGGTATTGGGATATCTTGATAATAAAGCTTGGAAGCTTGTTAAGTTGCCAGAACTATAGTATCTCATCTACTGCCTTGAAATTTCTAATGGATGGGAGGTTTATGAAGGGAGGGAATTAAATAATTAAATATTCTAGAATAGCTAATATGCAATATGATACCAAGAGGTAATATCTATTTCAATGATACAATCACTCAACCATGTGTGTATTGATGGTTGTAGGAAGAGCAAATTGCTCCCCTCCTAGGTATAAATCATTCATCATTAAACCAAATAGGGTAAATATGCACAAATGCCAAGGAAGATCTTTAGAAAAGTGATATTTTATCGTTTATAGTGTTATAATCTATTTAGAAGTCTTTTATAATGACTACAATATAGCCACATTGACTATTTTATTTTTAAAGGTTAGACCCTAGGTTTAGATAGATGACCCTTGATCATTAAGGTTAGAATTAATGTTGATTTAGTCTATAAATAGGAAGAGTTATGTCTTAGTTGAAATTTTATTTCATATTTGAGTCTCACATTGATATTGTGCATATGAGACTTTTTCCTCTCCAAGTGGCTATGAGACTTTTCACTCTCTAAGTGGCTAAGGATTTGTATTGATTTGAATTTAGAATTTGATTATTATATATTTAATCTTCTGATAATTAGATTTTAATTATTATTGTTATCATTGGATATTGTTAGTTGTGAACTAGTAGATTGCTATTACTATTGTTGTATTTATTGAAGTTGTTTGATTACAAGTGGTATTAGAGCTTTGATATTGGCTCCTTATGGTGGTGTAAATTTATAATAGAAGGACATGCAAACTATTTTAAAACCTTTGTTGAATTATATTGCTTTCTATTTCCTGGTATTTTTTTGTAGTTTTTTTGTTCATATTATGGTGTATTTATTTGCTAGAATATTGTGAATTAATTGTTGTTACTTCCTTTTATCAAACTTGGTTATAGAAAAAATATTATTGGGTGTTTTCAAACCTTTGCAAGAGATCTATTCTATTGTGATTGTCTCTTTGAGCTGGTCAAAACAATGGGTATTTCCAAAAATACTTTTTTAGGAAGTGAGTGTGTCAAGACCCTTACTAGAGATCTATATCTTTGCAATAGTCTCTGTAAGCTAATCAAAGTAAGAAATATTTACTACATTTTTTTAGTAGCATTTAAGGAAATTTTGGATTTTGCAATTACCCGTAATATATAATAAAACCACTACTACTATTTGTTGGTCATGAATCAAAGGTTGATTGCATCGCATTGGTTATACATAGGATGTGTATGAGTAGAAAGAAGTAACAACCTAGAAATATTGGTAAGCTTATTCAATACTCTTAACTATTGCTCTCCTCTAACTCACAGAAGATGCAATATTTCACATGCCTCACATTATAACTAAATATCTCATGATTACATAACACTCTCCCAAATATTGATAGCTTTTACCAATGTCTTATTTCTTCCTTAAATACCATGGCTTTGCCTCATCCCAAAACCTCTCATCCTTCCTCTCCTCTTCCTAATAACCCTCCTCCTGTCACTCTTCGTAAAACCTTTCAAATTGGTAATCTTATTTCCAATACTATTGATCTTGGTTTGCATGTATATCTTGAGAATGATTCCTAGCAAATTATTCAACTTAAAGTTAAAGTCTCAACGTTATTTATATAAATAGGAGGCATGAGATCCATTATTTACATCTTTTTTCCCTTGAGGAAATCAAAGCTACACTTTGTAAACTCCAAATTGTAATTTGATCTAACCTTAGAAATAATAGATATATTGTATAGGATATTTACTTTTCAATTGTGGTACTTCTCTTTTGGATTATAAAATGCACATTATTTGTGACACTTCTCTTTTAACTCCTATCCATTACTTTCTATTGTTTCAATTTTATATTTGATTTCTTCAATGTTGATTGATCACACACTTTCCTTGATATAACTATGATCATATTATATTTTCATGCAATTTACTATAATCTCTTATTCCCTTGCCTTCCTTTCACTTACTTTTATGTGTTTAATTTCATGCATTTAGTTTTAATGCTTAAATTAGCTTAGTTTATATTAAAAAGGATAGTGGGGAGCCAAGCAGATATGACTCTTCTTCTTCCAATACTATTGATTGGATTATTGAAACATGTTAGAAATATTTTTTGATGTCAAAAAATAGCTATAAAATACATAATAAATCAATACAACCATTGTAAGGGAAAACAAAATTGATGAAACAACAAGAACACCTTGATTTACATGGGAAAATCTCTTTCAGAAAGAAAACACAAAATAATAAGTTGTAAATTTTATTGTTGAAATACAACTAAAAATATAATGTGTATGAGCTAAACAGTATTTTCTACACAAAAATAGGAGAGCATACAAAATTGAAACAAATCCAAATTACTCCTAGATGTTCCTAACAAATAAATATCTAGAAAATGTAGCATTATTCCTGATTTATATTTTCTAGCAAGGGGAAAAGAGGGACATGGAAGGTTAAAAGCCATACCCTTTCCTCTTTAATTCCTCCTCAAATGACATTTTGTATTTCACTATCCTCTAAAAAGATATTATGTCCTATTTAATCATCCTATAATCCTGATTAATAAATCTATATAAGTACCATGTTCACACCATAACAATTTAATTATAGTAAAAGAAAAATATGGCCATGTCATATTAGTAATTTGAACATCCTTTGATATAGATGTAAACATCATTAAGAATTTTATACACATCATTAAGAACTTTATTATACTTTATGTTTAAATTGGTAAATATTTTTCTTTCTAATTAAAATTGTCTAGAAATTGAGTTTTATTATGTCAAATTATGTAGTGTCATTGTTAAAAATTATCCTCTATTAATACATCAAAATATATTCTATACACCATTTAAGAAAATATTTTTATTTTTTCTTAGTAAAGCATACAAAAAAGGATCAAACAACTTATGATGGATGGCCACCCATATGATCATAAATTGAGTTACCTCTTTTCATGTCTTCACATTGGCCACCAAGTATGTTAGATTTTATAAAAGTTTCCAAAAATAAGATGGAATCAACAAATTATCGAGTATTGTTGAAAGGAAAAAATATACATAAAACAATACACAATAAATGAGGGTGTCCATGAAAACCAAATAATATCACTATCAAAGAATATTGTTACACTCCAACTAATAATAATATGGTTGGCATGATCTGATATTTATACCCAAACACAAGTTACCTTTAGGTTAAGGTTAAGTGACCATCCTTCATGTTTAAAATAATATAATATTACAAAAATATATTATTTTAGGTTTACAAGGGCCCAAAGGACATATATATACAATATAATACAAAATTTGCTCGTGACCTCAAGAGAATCTATGCTACTATTGTACACAAAATAAAGAGAAAAGGAAATGATTTTTTTGAATAAATATATAAAAGACAAATGCAATTTTTGGAAAACATCAAGAAATTCAATTCTAAAACTAGGACATTCATGTGGTTAAACAAAAAATAACAAAGGATTGAGTGCTAATGAGAGGAATAAAAGGAACTATTGGTAAATATTTTTACTAGAGCAAACTTAATGAGATCCTTATGATCCAATTCCACTTACAGTTTATAAAAAAAACTTTCTTATTGCCCATAGGAGATGTTGTAGAAGCTAATTTACAAACAACAAATAATCAAGTAACAAATATTCACACCTACTTAAATACCATATAAGATTTCACAATAATTTTTTTTATTGGAACCAAAAATTATATTCAATCAAAAAATAAGAGAGGTTACAATAAAAAGAGAGCTAGAAAAATCATAGCTTGGGGCGCAAGGCCACCCAAAAAATCAACATCGTAGATATCTGAGACCAAAAATAAAATTAATCCCTAAAAGGGTGAATAAAAATAATAACTAAATAAAGGGAGCCACTCCAAGAGGAGACTGAGCCCTACTGTGGGCACTGACAGAACAACCTGATGCTATAAAATGTCACCCCCTTAACTTGCTAAGTCGAGGCCTCAAAGAAATAGAGGGACCTTAAGGCAAAATGAGGTTAGGTGAAGCCATGTAGCCTCATTCCAGAACCTAAAAAGATTTATCAAATGCGCCAACTCACGAGTCAACTTGGAAGCCTACGAATAGAGTTGAACAATAACAGTAGTAAATACTATAATCTTTTCATGCAATGAAAACTGACTAGAAATTGAATCTCCAGAATAGATAACAACATTATTAGCTTTCCAAAGTTGAAATAAAATAATACAGAGCAACAATATAGGCATGCCAACAAATGTTATCTCCAAAAAATATCATCTTCCATCTAAAAAATTTAGGATGAAAGGGCTTGAATAATGAGTGAATCCAGGACCAAGCAGACTGAGTTTGAGGATAGAACCAAAATAGATGTTTGAAAGTCTCAAAACGACCACAAGCTGAAAATTTAGGATTAGGAAGACCAACCCTACTAAGTATCTCTCCCATAGGAAGCCCTTGATAAATAAGAGACCACAAAAAATAGGTAATATTGGGTTCAAGTTTATACCACCATATATGGTTCAAACGAGCAATCTAAGTATATGAGGTAGAATGAGTCAGCCCTATCTCATTAAATTTATCAACACCAGGGTAAACAGGACTAAGTAGTTGATAAGTCAAGGAAGAAGAGTAGTTCTTGAAAGGAGTATCCACATTCTAGTGCCAATCCCTCCACCATGCACTTGGGGGTTAAAGGCCGAGTTTATGAAGCATGACATTAGGTATTGTTGGGCACTGAATTGCATCAAGTTTTCACTCAATACTGTGGTTGTCTATATTCTTATTCTTTGTCCAGGCTTGCACCCGATAGCTACAACTCAACACTCAACATTGGATGGACTAAAATAGAGTTTTTGATCCAACCTCCAAAGTAGGTTGGTTCCTTGTCAACTTATGCAAAGTGTTGACACAATTATGCTCACTTAGGGTTTGAAGGTTAGGGTAAGAAAAGGTTAAGGTTAGGAAAATGTGAAAAATAGTGGATGGATAGGTTAACAACATTGTACCACCATAAACAACTTCGAAAAACTAACACAGAAGTGCATTCTTAAACCAAGATTATCTCAATTTAGATGATTCTTCATTCATTAGAACCCAGTAGAGAAATATTGCAGAAAGAGATTTCAATATCTAGACAATAGTAATCCAAATAGCAGAAATCACTAATACCTAGATTTTAAAGAAATGCACTTTCTAACAACATAGAACAATCTCAGAAGCAGATTTAAATTACTCTAATAGCTATTAATCCATTAATTTTGCACAAACTAACCACTTAAGTATTCACAGAAATACAACTAAAGAAATAGAACCTCTTATATCAAGCATGAAGATACAAATTTTGAGGCGAATATCAATGAAATGCTCCTTCCATTAGCTCTTGGGAATATTTACAGTAGAACAAACAAACACGATAGAGCCGACCCTTAAAAATGAGGGTTCAAACTCTATTTATAGTTTTGCAAAAATTAAATTTACAAGAAACATTACAAGAATAAAAATTTATAGTGTAGCAGAAAGTTCTTGCTAGCATCCACTTATTGGTGCACCCTCCAAGAAATCCATTGAAAGTGATTTGCCATGGCAGCTCGAAGCTTCTCCAACTTGCTAGTTATTTGACACGATCTATATTTTTGACCGTTAGAGATCATACATCATCGTTGATCCTTCTTGGAAACCATCCGTTGTCATTGATCCATAATTTCTTCTGGTTTTGTCTGTTAAAATCCTCGATGCTTCAGCTTCCTCTCCAACTTGCTATTTTGAACCTTAGTGAAGACTTACCTTTAAATACTTCAAGTTCTTTGACATAATCTCCACCATTGATCTCCATCATCGTATGGTTCAGATTCATTCTGATATGATCTTGTTATAATGGTAGGGAGAACACAACACCATTCCGTTATAAAATGATGGTGACGTCATCCTTTTTTCTTCAAAAACTATAGAATCACCAATCCGAGTTCTGAATGACCTGAAAGCTGAGCAGGATCGAATCTGCTCTTTGTCATTCATGTTTCTAAATCATTCACCAATTTGCACTAAAATATTGATGATGTCATCACTTCTTTGAAACTTTTGCAGATTTCATTCTGGGCCGAGCAAGTGTATTCGCGTATGATCTTCAATCCAGACTCGTTATAATGCAAAGTAACTCCTCTGTTTCACAAAATATTCCTTTGTAATTATTTCAGAAGGAAGTTAATTGCAATTACCTTTTTTGCAAATCCGCATCTATTTTATTATCCGAAATTTGCATTGTCACCATTTCGGGTCAAGATACTCTTTATGCTCTCCAAAATCAGATGTCTCAATACTTAGTCACTAGTGAAGCATGCGAGATATCGAGTGGTGACCGCAAGCTAAAAATTTAGGATTAGGAAGACCAACCCTACTAAGTCTCTCTCCCATAGGAAGCCCTTTATAAATAAGAGACCACAAAAAATAGGTAATATTGGGTTCAAGTTTAGACCACCATATATGGTTCAAACGAGCAATCCAAGTATATGAGGTAGAATGAGTCAGCCCTATCTCATTAAATTTATCAACACCAGGGTAAACAGGACTAAGTAGTTGATAAATCAAGGAAGAAGAGTAGTTCTTGAAAGGAGTATCCACATTCTAGTGCCAATCCCTCCACCATGCACTTGGGGGTTAAAGGACGATTTTATGAAGCATGACATTAGGTATTGTTGGGCACTGAATTGCATCAAGTTTTCACTCAATACTGTGGTTGTCTATATTCTTATTCTCTGTCCAGGCTTGCACCCGATAGCTACAACTCAACACTCAACATTGGATGGACTAAAATAGAGTTTTCGATCCAACCTCCAAAGTAGGTTGGTTCCTTGTCAACTTATGCAAAGTGTTGACACAATTATGCTCACTTAGGGTTTGAAGGTTAGGGTAAGAAAAGGTTAAGGTTAGGAAAATGTGAAAAATAGTGGATGGATAGGTTAACAACATTGTACCACCATAAAAAACTTCGAAAAACTAACACAGAAGTGCATTCTTAAACCAAGATTATCTCAATTAAGATGATTCTTCATTCATTAGAACCCAGTACAGAAATATTGCAGAAAGAGATTTCAATATCTAGACAATAGTAATCCAAATAGCAGAAATCACTAATACCTAGATTTTAAAGAAATGCATTTTCTAACAACATAGAACAATCTCAGAAGCAGATTTAAATTACTCTAATAGCTATTAATCCATTAATTTTGCACAAACTAACCACTTAAGTATTCACAGAAATACAACTAAAGAAATAGAACCTCTTATATCAAGCATGAAGATACAAATTTTGAGGCGAATATCAATGAAATGCTCCTTCCATTAGCTCTTGGGAATATTTACAGTAGAACAAACAAACACGATAGAGCCAACCCTTAAAAATGAGGGTTCAAACTCTATTTATAGTTTTGCAAAAATTAAATTTACAAGAAACATTACAAGAATAAAAATTTACAATGTAGCAGAAAGTTCTTGCTAGCATCCACTTATTGGTGCACCCTCCAAGAAATCCATTGAAAGTGATCTGCCATGGCAGCTCGAAGCTTCTCCAACTTGCTAGTTATTTGACACGAACTAGATTTTTGACCGTTAGAGATCATACATCATCGTTGATCCTTATTGGAAACCATCTGTTGTCATTGATCCATAATTTCTTCTGGTTTTGTCTGTTAAAATCCTCGATGCTTCAGCTTCCTCTCCAACTTGCTATTTTGAACCTTGGTGAAGACTTACCTTTAAATACCTCAAGTTCTTTGACATAATCTCCACCATTGATCTCCATCATCGTATGGTTCAGATTCATTCTGATATGATCTTGTTATAATGGCAGGGAGAACACAACACCATTCCGTTATAAAATGATGGTGACGTCATCCTTTTTTCTTCAAAAACTATAGAATCACCAATCCGAGTTCTGAATGACCTGAAAGCTGAGCAGGATCGAATCTGCTCTTTGTCATTCATGTTTCTAAATCATTCACCAATTTGCACTAAAATATTGATGATGTCATCACTTCTTTGAAACTTTTGCAGATTTCATTCTGGGCCGAGCAAGTGTATTCGCGTATGATCTTCAATCCAGACTCGTTATAATGCAAAGTAACTCCTCTGTTTCACAAAATATTCCTTTGTAATTATTTCAGAAGGAAGTTAATTACAATTACCTTTTTTGAAAATCCGCATATATTTTATTATCCGAAATTCGCATTGTCACCATTTCGGGTCAAGATACTCTTTATGCTCTCCAAAATCAGATGTCTCAATACTTAGTCACTTGTGAAGCATGTGAGATATCGGGTGGTGACCGCAAGCTGAAAATTTAGGATTAGGAAGACCAACCCTACTAAGTCTCTCTCCCATAGGAAGCCCTTGATAAATAAGAGACCACAAAAAATAGGTAATATTGGGTTCAAGTTTAGACCACCATATATGGTTCAAACGAGCAATCCAAGTATATGAGGTAGAATGAGTCTGCCATATCTCATTAAATTTATCAACACCAGGGTAAACAGGACTAAGTAGTTGATAAATCAAGGAAGAAGAGTAGTTCTTGAAAGGAGTATCCACATTCTAGTGCCAATCCCTCCACCATGCACTTGGGGGTTAAAGGCCGAGTTTATGAAGCATGACATTAGGTATTGTTGGGCACTGAATTGCATCAAGTTTTCACTCAATACTGTGGTTGTCTATATTCTTATTCTCTGTCCAGGCTTGCACCCGATAGCTACAACTCAACACTCAACATTGGATGGACTAAAATAGAGTTTTCGATCCAACCTCCAGAGTAGGTTGGTTCCTTGTCAACTTATGCAAAGTGTTGACACAATTATGCTCACTTAGGGTTTGAAGGTTAGGGTAAGAAAAGGTTAAGGTTAGGAAAATGTGAAAAATAGTGGATGGATAGGTTAAAAACATTGTACCACCATAAACAACTTCGAAAAACTAACACAGAAGTGCATTCTTAAACCAAGATTATCTCAATTTAGATGATTCTTCATTCATTATAACCCAATAGAGAAATAATGCAGAAAGAGATTTCAATATCTAGACAATAGTAATCCAAATAGCAAAAATCACTAATACCTAGATTTTAAAGAAATAAACTTTCTAACAAAATAGAGCAATCTCGAAGCGATTTAAATTACTCTAATAGCTATTAATCCATTAATTTTGCACAAACTAACCACTTAAGTATTCACAGAAATACAACTAAAGAAATAGAACCTCTTATATCAAGCATGAAGATACAAATTTTGAGGCGAATATCAATGAAATGCTCCTTCCATTAGCTCTTGGGAATATTTACAGTAGAACAAACAAACACGATAGAGCTGACCCTTAAAAATGAGGGTTCAAACTCTATTTATAGTTTTGCAAAAATTAAATTTACAAGAAACATTACAAGAATAAAAATTTACAATGTAGCAGAAAGTTCTTGCTAGCATCCACTTATTGGTGCACCCTCCAAGAAATCCATTGAAAGTGATCTGCCATGGCAGCTCGAAGCTTCTCCAACTTGCTAGTTATTTGACACGAACTAGATTTTTGATCGTTAGAGATCATACATCATCGTTGATCCTTCTTGGAAACCATCTGTTGTCATTGATCCATAATTTCTTTTGGTTTTGTCTGTTAAAATCCTCGATGCTTCAGCTTCCTCTCCAACTTGCTATTTTGAACCTTGGTGAAGACTTACCTTTAAATACCTCAAGTTCTTTGACATAATCTCCACCATTGATCTCCATCATCGTATGGTTCAGATTCATTCTGATATGATCTTGTTATAATGGTAGGGAGAACACAACACCATTCCGTTATAAAATGATGGTGACGTCATCCTTTTTTCTTCAAAAACTGTAGAATCACCAATCCGAGTTCTGAATGACCTGAAAGCTGAGCAGGATCGAATCTGCTCTTTGTCATTCATGTTTCTAAATCATTCACCAATTTGCACTAAAATATTGATGATGTCATCACTTCTTTGAAACTTTTGCAGATTTCATTCTGGGCCGAGCAAGTGTATTCGCGTATGATCTTCAATCCAGACTCATTATAATGCAAAGTAACTCCTCTGTTTCACAAAATATTCCTTTGTAATTATTTCAGAAGGAAGTTAATTGCAATTACCTTTTTTGCAAATCCGCATCTATTTTATTATCCGAAATTCGCATTGTCACCATTTCGGGTCAAGATACTCTTTATGCTCTCCAAAATCAGATGTCTCAATACTTAGTCACTTGTGAAGCATGCGAGATATCGGGTGGTGACCGCAAGCTAAAAATTTAGGATTAGGAAGACCAACCCTACTAAGTCTCTCTCCCATAGGAAGCCCTTGATAAATAAGAGACCACAAAAAATAGGTAATATTGGGTTCAATTTTAGACCACCATATATGGTTCAAAAAAGCAATCCAAGTATATGAGGTAGAATGAGTCTGCCATCTCTCATTAAATTTATCAACACCAGGGAAAACAGGACTAAGTAGCTGATAAATCAAGGAAGAAGAGTAGTTCTTGAAAGGAGTATCCACATTCTAGTGCCAATCCCTCCACCATGCACTTGGGGGTCAAAGGCCGAGCTTATGAAGCATGGCATTAGGTATTGTTGGGCACTGAATTGCATCAAGTTTTCACTCAATACTGTGGTTGTCTATCTTCTTATTCTCTGTCCAGGCTTGCACCCGATAGCTACAACTCAACACTCAACATTGGATGGACCAAAATAAAGTTTTTGATCCAACCTCCAGAGTAGGCTAGTTCCTTGTCAACTTATGCAGAGTGTTGACACAATTATGCTCACTTAGGGTTTGAAGGTTAGGGTAAGAAAAGGTTAGGGTTAGGGAAATGTGAACAATAGTGGACGGATAGGTTAACAACATTGTACCACCATAAACAACTCCAAAAAACTAACACAGAAGCGCATTCTTAAACCAACATTATCTCAATTTAGATGATTCTTCATTCATTAGAACCCAACAGAGAAATATTGTAGAAAGAGATTTCAATATCTAGACAATAGTAATCCAAATAGCAAAATTCACTAATACCTAGATTTTAAAGAAATGCACTTTCTAACAACAAAGAACAATCTCAGAAGCAGATTTCAATTACTCTAATAGCTATTAATCCATTCATTTGGCACAAACTAACCACTTAAGTATTCACAAAAATACAGCTAAAGAAATAGAACCTCTGATATCAAGCATGAAGATACAAATTTTGAGGCAAATATCAATGTAATGCTCCTTCCATTAGCTCTTGGGAATATTTACAGTAGCATAGAAAAACATGCTAGAGCCGACCCTTAAAAATGAGGGTTCAACCTCTATTTATAGTTTTGTAGAAATTAAATTTACAAGGAACATTACAAGAATCAAAATTTACAGCGTAGAAAAGAGTTCTTGCTTGCATCCACTTACTGGTGCACCCTTCGGGAAATCCGTTGAAAGTGATCCGCCATGGCAGCTCGAAGTTTCTACAACTTGCTGGTTATTTGACACGAACTAGAGTTTTGGCCATTGGAGATCATACATCACCGTTGATCCTTCTTGGAATCCATCCATTGTCATTGATCCATAACCGCTTCTGGTTTTATCTGTTAAAACCCTCGATGCTTTGACTTCCTCTCCAACTTGTTGTTTTGAACCTTGGTGAAGACTTACCTTTAAATACCTCAAGTTCTTTGACATAATCTCCACCATTGATCTCCCTCATCGTATGGTTTAGATTCATTCTGATATAAGCTTGTTATAATGGCAGGGAGAACACAACACCATTCTGCTATAAAATGATGGTGATGTCATCCTTTTTTCTTCAAAAATTATAGAATCACCAATCTAAGTTCTGAATGACCTGAAAGATGAGTAGGATCGAATCTAATCTTTATCATTCATGTTTCTAAATCATTCATCAATTTGCACTAAAATATTGATGATATCATAACTTCTTTGAAACTTTTGCAGATTTTATTCCAGACCGAGCAAGTGTATTCGCGTATGATCTTCAATCCAGACTCATTATAATGCAAAGTAACTCCTCTGTTTCACAAAATATTCCTTTGTAATTATTTCAGAAGGAAGTTAATTGCAATTACCTTTGTTGCAAATCCGCATCTATTTTATTATCCGAAATCCGCCTTGTCACCATTTCGAGTCAAGATACTCTTTATGTTCTTCGAAATGGGTGCCTTAATACTTAGTCGCTTGTGAAGCATGCGAGATATCGGGCGGTCACCAATCCACACTTTTTTGCCACTGACGTCACCTCTTCTTGAAAAATTTTATGGATTCGGGACACTTCGCTAGTCCGGGATCAAAAACAAAGGAAATCCTCCGAAATGGCTCCAACGTGCAAAAAATGACTAAGTGTCGGGCGGGCTCATTCTTCCTATTGTGAATTCACTCTGGAATACACTGTAAAGTGTGTAGAATGAAGATTTTCATCACTTAGGCAAAATTTGCAAAATTTTCCTAGTATGTGGCCATTTTGGGCCTACATTATGGCGCCTCTCGGGTGGATTTGCTTGCAAAGCCAATCGAACTCAGAGTCTTATCCATTGGGCTTCAAGAGTCAAAAAATATTCATCTTCAATGACATATTTTATAGAATAACTTCCATACAAACATTACTCTCTGAAAGTTTTGACAATCTGATTAGAGAGTAAAGGTTCATATGGAAGTGATACCAAAAAATATTTTTAGAATTCATTCGCTCTTACAGGGGTTATGTCAAAAATGCAGGCCTTGCCCTTGTCTTCAAAAATATAGACATAACTCCACTCCTTTTATAAGGCCTTTTTTCAAAAATTATCTTCACACAAAACCTGTTGCTCTATAGGCTTCATGCCTTTATTGTATATATATGACAATTTGTCAGGTAAAAAAAATAAAAATGCCAAGCTTGTGTATATGTACAAACAAAAATAAGCTAAGTGTGGGCTCCTTTTGAGCCTGTAACCACTTCTTCCTTCTCTCCTTCCTCTTCATGAAATTTCTTCTTCTTCATGAACCTCTTCTTCTTTTTCATGGCCCTCTTCTTCTTCTGGAGTAGGTGTTTTCTGACTCCTTCCTCCAGAAGTATCACCAAACAACTGAACCATTAATTTTAAATATTGAAGAGCCTTCTTCTAGGCTACTCAGAGAGGGTTTGATGTTTCTTCAAGCTTCTTATAGATGTATTGTAACTCTCCAATGTCTTCATAGTTAGCAACAATCCCTCTATTTACCAGATCTTCCATGAGATCTCTCAACCGAGTAAAATCAACAATCAATTGGACAACTTGTTCTTGGGGTAGTGGCTCTTCCAAAGAATCTATTCTAGACTCAACCTGCAAATACTCATCAATGCTCTGTTGGATCTATTCCATGGATAAAAAGTTGTGATCTTCCATCCATAGGCCCTTAAAGCCAACTTGGACCATTTCCTTGTTTAATTCCACAACATATTTTATTATCCTTTCAATCCTGTCAAACAACAGCCAGGATCTTTGGAGTGCCTTGTGCTTTTTCACCATAATTCTAGCAACAACTATGGTGAGATTCCATTCTTTATTAGGAATTGGTTTAGCAAAATCATTGAGTCTGCTATCAACCAACCTATACATTTGTTCTACTGGAATCACCATAGGCTGCAACTCTCCAGTGATCTGATCTAGCTCTTTTTGGATATTGGAGAGCAGGCGGCTAGCATCATCAAGATAATCAACAATGAGTTGAAGCCCTGAAAATTTCTCTTGGACCTCAGAAAGCAACTCTTTTCTAATATTCTTTAGCTCATCCTTATAAAATCCTGTAGATTTAGCTTTCTCAATTTGAAGTTGATGTTTTAAATTCTGAATTTCTTTTGCCTGATCTTCATTCAGCTTCTTTTTCTTTTCTAACTGGTCCTTTAGTTTATTGGCTTCTTGGAATTTATCTTGCCAACCCTTAGCCTCTTTTCTTCAGAGCCTTTTCCACTTCCTTTTGATCTCTCAAACTCTTTTTGAGCTTCTCAACTTGTTTTTCCAAAATTTTCACCTTCTCTTTGACTATATCATTTTTCACATAGAAGGTATCCAAATGGGCTTTGGCAATGATCAATTCATCTTCCTCAGGAAGCTTTTCAATATCTTCTGTGACCTCCTCCACTCTATAATCTTGAACAGTCATTTTTATTTCGGGCTTGCTTACCAATGGAGTCATTGATATTGACACTCTCTGTATAGAAACAGGGTCAACATACATGCTTCTTCTCCTAACAGCCATCCTGTTGGAAGGCTTAGCAAGCTTTTCTGCCCAATAATCATTTATACTCTGAGTGGATGCCTATTCTTTTGAAACAAAAATAGGTCTTGAAAGGCTAGTAGCCAGGGGAGATGAAGATACTAGAAATGATAAAGTGGATGGAACTACTAATAATGAGGGTGTGGATTCAGTTATAGTAGCCTCTATGACAATAGTGGACTCTATAACTACTGCTACCATTGTTGATGGTAAACTTATGGAAACTGATGCAAGACTAACAATCAGGTGGATGGATGTACTTGGAACACAGTGTTCCATTGATGGTGGTGATGAAACATATGGGAGTGAAGCAATGGTGGATGATGGAACATTGGGAGATGATGAAGTGGGAACCTCAGATGCAGAATATGGGATTTGAGGTGGTGGTGATGAAATAGAAGTGACTTGTTCTTCCATGTCTACTGATGACACATGTGGTGGACTTTGAGAGGGGGAATGAACATTTGTCATATCTTCTTGATTAGAAAGGGAGGGAGATTTCCTTGGGGATTCATGAGTATGAAGAGGATAAGAGGGATTAGAGACCATACCTTCACCTAAAAATGTAGGGTGCTCCTATTTTGTCTCATTCTCTTGTTGCTCCTGATCAATTAATTCTTTTGTAGCAGATTCAACTACCTCTTTAGCAATCTCCTCCATATCTAACTTTTGTTTCTTGGAGATTTCTCTTTCCTCTCTTTTTGGGGCTCTCTTAGTCCTTCTACGTACCAATCGAAAGGTAGCCATCTCACTTTTAGATTCTTCTTCTGATTCATTCCCTTGCACAACTCCCAAAAATGGCACTTGTTCAAAAACTGGACGTACATCAATTGATGTTGTAGGGGTAAAAGAAAGGGGTTTGTACTTAAAATTCTCATCCTTCTTATGCCAGTTGATATATGTGTCTAGATCCCATGCTCCCAGAGCTAAGAATTTAGGCCTAGATGTTGTTTCAATAACTAGGGCACTGGCAGCTTTTTCCTTAGAATATTGCATTTTTCTCATCAGCCTAGCTCCCTTAGGAAACTTCTCCACTTGTTCAGTGGTAGGATGAAAGGTTTTCAGTACCTTAGATGCTATCAAAGGATTTTCTGGATCTGTAGGTGGAGAAAGGGATTCAGAACCATTTTGAGGTTTTTCAACCGTTAATACTATGTTTCTAACATCCTTTTGCCTCCAAGTCTCAATGTTTTCATTATATCTTCTTGAAAACTCTTTATCAATATTCATTCCAAACTTGGACTTAGGCTTTCCAATTTCAATTCTCATTCTCCACCAATCTGTGATCTTGGCAACATTCCATTGCTCTTTTTCTTCAGCTTCTTTAGCAGCTTCCCCAGCAACTTCTTCAACAACTTCTTCCTCAGGCTGAGGATCATTTTTCCTTGAAGTCTCTCCCTCAGGCTAAGGCTTATTTTTCTTTGGAGTTCCTTCCTCAGGCCAGGGCTTCTTCTTTTTTAAAGTTTCTCCTTCAATATTACTAATCATAGCCTCAGTAATCCGATGACTGGGATTTCTATCAGGATCAAAATCAATGACCTGCTCATAAAAATCTAACCATGGAGGCAGCTGACCCATCTTCGAGACATTCCACTCTAAAATAGCAGTCTCATCATTGTTTTTGCCCTATTCAAAATGGGTCTTGGGCTTCTTTTCAAATTTATAGGATTTATCCCCATTTAGGGTTTTATTCCTTGCAGTAAAAATGCCATCCGGGTCATAGCTCCATCTTTGGGGAATATAAAATAGACCTAACCTATCAAGGTATTGGTCTATCAATTGGCTCTGCCCCTTCTTGGTGATGGTGATATCCTCCACTATGCGATGGGTAAGGAAAGACTTTCTCTTTCTTCCAGAACCGTAGTTTGCATCAATGTATTTAGCCTGCCTTAAGTATTCTAGGGCAAACAACCTCTCTATAACAAAGTGAGGTAGGAGAAAGGGTTTACCCATGAAACCATACAATCTGATGATAGTGCCCTCAGTTAGCAAATACCAATCACCTTCTTCAACACCCTCTACTCTTAGAATCTGCTTAGCTAGGGGTGGAAATATTGGGCACTTATTATACATTATTTTTAGGGTAGGTCCCAAAAATTCTAAATTGAATCTATAGTAGGACTCACTGCTCCTCAAATGATTGGTCCAATAATAAACTGGCATGGGTTCTCCATCATTGTTCTTATCTTGAACTGGGATCCAAGGCATTTTATCCTTAACAACCACATAAAACATCCATACTAGGCTTGAACAATGCCTGAAACTAGGAGCATCAGAGCCCCTTTTCATACTTACTAATTGTTCATGTATTCTCTATGCAAGAAAAGCTAGCCAATCAAAATAAATCACCCTAGTCCCCTTTTTTCCCGCATCTTTTTCATACATTCTCTCATTAGAAATATAGTAAGCTGCGACAATTTTCTAGCCATGAACCATCCTATCAGAATCTAACCCTTCCATGCATGCCAACATAGAAAATAGCTCGGGGTTTGCAAATTTTCTAATAGGAATAGGGACCTTAGGTATCTCATCTTCATATCTTATTATTTTGAAATTAAGACAACCATTTTTCTATGGCTATTTTCTTTTCTTTTGATGCTATCATTATAGCATAAGCCCTAGTCAATTCTTCTACGTTAGACAGTCTGAGTTCTGAGGGTGGCCTTACTCATAAGGAAAATAATTCATGGAAAAATTCCTTTGTAATTGTGAATAAGGGAATGTCCTCAGAGGTTTTAATCACTTTATTTTCAGGATCATAGAATTGGATCATAGCAGAGACTAATTTGGGGCAATGATGTACAAAATCATAGATATAAGAGAATAAGAAAGATTTTATAGCTATAGTACCTTGTCAATGCATCGAATTTCCCTAAAAATATGGGAATTCAAAACTTGTTCTTAGTCGGGTCCTCCTTATTCTTGTCATCAATGTATCTGTAATTCGCATGGTCTGATTCACATGAGCTTGCAACCTCATTTTTTTTTGGGATGTCTCTGTGATTACTCTTTTAGGGGCCATTTCAGTAGAAATAAATTTGTAGAAACTTCTTCAAAGTATTGCTTCGTCCTTTTACTTCTCTAAGGATGCGAATGGCTACCAAATGAAGCTCATGTGTGCTTTCTCTTTGCCTTTAATCGCTTGAATGTGCATCTCTTCTGCCATTAATGTAGCTGCTACACGTCCTTCCCACCGGCACACTTTCCAATTATTTAATTATTTCTTTGGTGACTCAATGGTGGCATCCTTTCTTTTCATTGGTCGAGATTTCAAATTGTGTTGCCACCTCACTACACCTCTTCGACTACTTCTTGATTATGACACGAGTTTGTTAGTATTGAATGCGGGATCATTCTCTAACCTCCATGTATCATGGTAGAAGTTGATGCTTGGTTCCACTTTCTTTTCAAACCGATGGATTAAAAGCCTTTTGTGTCCATTGACACTTAGAAAATTTGACGTGCAAGTCTCCTTCTTGATTCCACTCCGAATTTCATTAGCTTTGGAAGGTCCTCAGATTGGGAACACTTTTAGCTTTTCTTTAGTGCAGGGTAGAAACCTTTACGCCATTCCAATAGGCTCTAATGTATTTTGATGCAGATCAGGGAGCGCGCGCCATTCCAAAAAATTTCCTATAGAATTTGGTGTGGAATGGAACTTCGTTGTGTGCTTTACTCACACTTAGCCATTCTTACAATTTTTTTATTTTTTCAAGATTTTTTAGAAGAAAACTGATTTACAAAGTGCAGAAAGAAATTAAAGTACAAAGTGCAAAAAGGAGGGGAAATATTTATACAATGTATATACATATGTTACAGTAAACTCACTCCCTTACATATAGTAGAGTTTGAGGTGAAAACCATTTACCGGAATCGGTTGTATATTTCCCTCCAGATCTTCTAGCTAAAATACATTAGACTCCTTGGATTCTGCTATTCTAAAAGGACCATCCCAAAATGAATCAAAATTTTCATGTTTGCCTGGATTTGCTTTATCAACATTCCATCTGAGAACTGCATCTCCAACAAGGAATTTTTTGAATCTGGCTTTCTTATCAAACCATGCTTTGATGTCTGATGAATGCTTTTGAAAATTGTCATATGCCTGAGTTCTACTCTCTTCCAATTGTAGCAAATGTGTCAACCTAGTTTTCACAGGATCTTCCTTCGACTCTTCTTTTGTATCAACAAGCCTAAGTGTTGGGATCTCCAAATGAATTGGTAATACTACCTCCTTGCCATATACTAGTGCATAAGGGGAAGTATTAATGGAATTTTTTATAGTAATCATGTCCACCCATAGAGCTTGGTCCAACAATAGGTGCCAACTTCTTTTATTACCCTCAAGTGATTTCCTCAAAATCCTTAACAGGTTCTTGTTGGTAGATTCTGCAAGTCCATTCCCCTATGGGTAATAGTTTGAATTATTTTTTAGAGTAATACCATACTTTTTGGCAAACTCAATATACTTGGCTCCTATGAAAGCTGGACCGTTGTCACTCACCAAGGCTTCTGGAACTCCAAACCTTGAGATCAAATTTTCCATAAAGTTGATTACTACATCTTGGTCTGATTTCTTGGTAGGGATAGCTTCCACCCATCTGGTGAGATAATCTGTAGAAGTTAAGATAAAATTATGTTCTGCTAAGGAATTAGGGTTGATAACCCCTATGAAGTCTAGCCCCCATTTTTGAAAGGGCTCTTCAACTTGAATGGGCTTGAGGGGGGATGAAGCATTCCTAGTCCTTCCAACATATCTTTGACATTTGTCACAAGCCCGAGTGACTTTAAAAGCATCAATAAATATAGTGGGCCAATAATATCCAACTCTTATGATTTTTAAATCTGTTACTCTGCCTAAGCTATGACCACCAGCTATTCCTCCATGAAACTCTTCCATGACCCTTTTTTGTTGATCATCCTTTAAGCATTTTAGAAGAATTCCATCCAAGTTTCTTTTGTACAAGCCCTCTGGTAGTAATACATATTTCAAAGCATGAAGCCTGTATCTCCTCCTTTGGGATGCACTTATATCGGGAGGGCATATTCCAATCTAGAAATATCTGACCATCTGGTCAATCCAATCAGAGTCTATAGTCTATACTATTTCCACCTGATCTTCTTATGTTGCTTGATAAGTTGTTACTTCTCTCAAAGCTGCAACTTTTGTTAACCCTTGGCACAAGGATCTACCTCTCACTAGCTTGGTGGGATGTATTTCCACATCGTATTCTTGGATCTTAGTAATCCAGCCAGCTCTTTTATCTCCTAGATCACCCTACAGGATAAAAGTTCTTACATTTGGGTGAACCACATAAATTAGGGTCTTGCTTTGTACCAAATACTGCCTAAACTTCTTCAGTGACTTCATCACAACAAACACTTGTCTTTCAATAAAATTGTATTTGACTTGATAATCATGAAGTTTCTGACTCCAAAAGAACACAAGATGTTCTTCCCCTTGATCATATTTCTGAGTGAGCACCGAAGCATAACTTTCTTTAGCCCCATATGCATAAAGAATAAAATATTTACTAAAATCTAGGTTTACCAATACTGGAGCTATTGCAATGGATTGCTTAATGACCTCAAAAGCTTATTTCCTGACCTCAGTCCATTTGAACTCGACATTTTTCTTGAGTAATTCAGATATAGGTCTTACCTTCTATGCAAAATAAGAGATGAAATTTCTGATAAAATTGATTTGGCCCAGGAAAGACTGTAGGGTCTTCTTATTTGTAGGCAAGGGGAGAGCAAGAATTTCTCTTATTCTATCTGGATCTATGGCCATTCCTTCTTTTGAGACCACATGACCTAGTAGCTTTCCTTCATGGACTGCAAATAATGATTTCTTTGGATTGAGTGAGATGCCAAATTCTTCGCATTTTTGAAAAACTTGCTCTAAGTGTGAGAGATGATCCTTTTTATCATGGGAAAACATAGTCATATCATCTAGATAAATCAGAATAACTTTGTTGATCAATGCTCCAAAGGCATAGTCCATGGCTCTCTGAAATGTAGCTCCTGCATTGGATAATCCAAAAGGTATTCTCTGGTAGGAAAATTTACCCCATTTTGTGGTGAATGTTGTCTTATATTGGTGTTCATATTTCACCCAAATCTTGTTGTATCCAGAATAGCCATCTAGTAGTGAAAATCTCTCAGCCCTTGCCACTACTTGTAAAATCTGATCAATCTATGGGAGGGGGTAGTGATCTTTAAGGGATGCTTGGTTTAGATTTCTAAAATCTACACACAAGCGTATATCACCATTATTTTTCCTCACGGGTACCAAGTTGGCTACCCAAGTAGAATGTTTTATGGGATATATGATCTTAGCCTTTAATAACTTTAAAATTTCTTCTCTCATGATGGCCTCGATCCTTGGATTTACAGGCCTTTGCTTTTGCCTAAAAGGCTTGGCATTAGGCTCTAGCTCAATGGTATGTTGGATGACCTTTTTATCATACACCTTAAGGTCTTCATATGACCAAGCCACAATGTCTTGGTACTTCAAGCATAAAACTTTGATATCTTCTACTTCTTTCGGTGAACATCGAACCCCAACATTGAGCCTTTTTTCTACACCAACTTCAACCTCTTTATAGATTTTTTTGTTGATCTTCATGGCTTTGATTTTCTTTCTATCCTCATTATCGAACAAGCTTTCGAGGGTGACCAACCCTCTTGGAATATGATTGTTTCTTAGTTGGATAATGTCTTGCTGATCAATTTCTTCTAAATATTCCTCTTGGAAAGTAGAGAGACATGCTTCTCTCACCAAAAAATCAACTATTTGTTCATCACTTTCAAAAACCTACCATAAAATCTGCTTGTTTGGTACTGCAAGTCTGAAAATTATTTTAATTCCCTTGGCCTTCTTGATTCCAAAGTCCACAGAAGGGTTGAGGTTAGCTCCCTTTGTTGCTAAGGAATCAACCAGAGTATTCTTCTCCCTAGGAACAAAATTTAAATTCAAGGCATCAAATGATTCCATTAAATCCCATACCCTATTTCTGTAAGCTTTTAGGTAGTGGTGCTTACTGTTGCACCTGTTTCTTACCTGATGGACTATCAATTCAGAATCACCATATATGTTCAAAATATTGATACCCATACTTTTTGCTTGTATCAATCCGAGACACAAGACCTCATATTCTGCAACATTGTTAGTGCATGACCAAGTCAGTCTGTAAGCAAAATTATTTATGCCTTCTGATTGGGATTGTAAGACCACACCGACTCCTGCACCATTTTTGCATTTAGCACCATCAAAGTGCATGACCCATGTTTCTCTCTCTCTTAGAGACTGGTTGGATATAGCAAGGATTTTCCTTTTTGATTCAGTTGAGATGCTATATGTTCCCATACCAGTACCAAACTGACTATAGTCTTCTTTGAAAGGCAACTCATCCTCTATGTCCAGATCTTCAATATTTTCCACTAGCTCAAATTCTTCCAAGGGGTTAAGATTGCACATATCCTCTTCAATATTTTCAATATGATAAGCTATTGGTTTCTCAGGTGTTATCCTTATCCTCTTTCCTTTGAAAGGGATTACCATGCTAGAATAATCCATGTACATACATCCCCCTAGCTTTGCAATAAATTCTCTTGATAAACATAATCCAAAATAGGGCTCCAAATCCACCACAACTATCTCTTGCACTATTGTAACCTCAGGGGCTCTATGCAACCTCATTAGTACATCTTTAATGACTCCCACTGTCTTGACAGGTGTCCCATCTAATTGTAATACTCTAAGACAAGATCGGGTATATTCCATACCCATATCTTCACAGACTGCTTTAGGCATGACTGTAGTTGATGCCCTTGAGTCAATCATACAATTTAGGACCACCCAACCTTCCATTCTTAGGGATATATAGAAAGAAGGAGGTTTATTTTTTAAAACAATAGGTGCCATTTCTTTATTTTCTGGTGGCATACTAAGGATTGTAGTGGCCAACTTATTTTGGGGATTTTTACTGAGGGAAGCTTTAAGTAGGTCAATCTGACCGGGAATGAACAAAGTGTCATACAGACTAGCTTTTGATGGGATCCTTTTCATCTCTTCAACAATGTTGTATTCATATTTAGTCAAGGAGAGTCTCTCCAATCCTCTTTTTGGATCCCCATATCTTATTTTATATTTTTGGGTAGCTTCCAACCTTTATCTTTTAGTAATGGAGGGAAACCTGAGTCTTTCTTGATCCTCATCTTTAGATCTCATCCGGTCTCCTCTAGTTTCATTTTCTGGTCTCTTAGGAAGACTATCAGTCTTTTCTTTTCCCTTAGCTTGAGGAATGGGGAAAGTATTACTGCTTTGAGAAAGGGGATCAACTTTCTTTTGGGAAGGGACTTGGAATTGTCCCATTTTCTGGGGATCCACTTGTAAAGTTTTCTTTCCAGTCCTAGTCATGACAACAATTGGGTTTTCCTCATCAAGCTCTTTCCCAACCATGATCTGATCAGGGTGCCATAACATATTAACTCTTCCCTTTTGGTTTCTTTTAGCTTGATCCATAGCTTTTTGAACATGGTGTTGATACATTACACAAGACTATGAGTCATGGGGATCATTGCATACTAAACACCAGATATTTGCAAGAGTAGTATCTGAAGAACATTATGGCTCCTCATATGCTGCATTCACTCTAACCCCAGTACTATTACTAGGACCAAACCTCTGATATTTGTTCACATATGGGAATATTCTTTTTTGTGATCTTTCTTAATCTCTCTTTTCCATGGAATTCATCCTATTACTCAAGGTTTTTAGGGTATTTTGTATATCAAGGATAGAAGACAACTCCTGAGATGGTTGAGAGGGAAGGGGAGGAAAAGGAGTTGCAAAGGGTGTCAGCCTTGGTTGAGGGATTGCATTCATCTATGGAGATGGGGATGATAAAGAAATGGGATCTACGAAAGATGGTTTGGCTACTAGACTTTGACTAGTAGTGGTTTATGTGCTATAAGGTAGCACAATTTTAGGAGGGAGTCTTTCGACATTGATTAGGGTGTTTTCAGCATGGACTATTGCATTATAAACCTAGGGGAAGGTCTCTACTCCTGATTGCTATATCTGTAGCCCAAGCTCTGATCCAAGAGCTCAGATATAATACATATAGGCTAAACATGTAGCTGGTCTAGCTATGGGGGGAATTCTTTTCCATGTCCTACTAAATCTCAAATTGAAATCTGAGACAATTTCTTGCTGAATTTTTTGCATAGATGTAAACTGATTAAGTAGAGAAAAGGGATCAACAGATTCGTTGAATTCTTCCACAAAAGGCTCTGCTAAAGCTTGCCAATAAGTGATGGTATTATCTTCCAGAGTTCTAAACCAATGTAATATCTTCCCTCTAAAGGACAGGGCTAGAATCCTTACAATAATATCTTCTTCTTTTATGTTGTGAATTGCTTCTAGGTTCAAGATATCCTGATAGTGCTCATAATATGTTTTCCCAGATCCATCATAAGTGGGAATGGCTTTAGATAAATCTTGGGGAATGGCATTCATATGGGCTAATCTCAGAGGACCAATTGTATTCCAGCTGGGATACTTTTGTAATGGTTGATTAGGTGTTGCATTCTATGCCATATTTCCTGTTGTAGGTCTTATTGGGGGAACTATTGGATTTTCTTCCAGAGGCTCTTCCTCTTCGAGGAAATCTTGATCTAAAATTCTGGAAACAACAACTCCTTTGTAAGGTAACTCATAGTAAAAGTAGGAATTAGGGTTATTCCTTTTGAAAGACCTGGTATACATGAAAGGGCACTGGTCTAAAGGGATAATTATTTTTTTGGATTTGAAAACCAGGGAGTCGCCAGGTGAACTTGCTCTTCTCTACTTACAAGGTCAAGACAATTCACCAAATCTTGATTCCTTCGGGTTGAGATAATCAATAACTCATTTTATGGGATTCGTGTTCCTTGTGAACTGGTCCCACCGAGCGTGCCAAAAACTGTTGGGCACTAAATTGCATCAAGTTTTCACTCAATACTGTGGTTGTCTATCTTCCTATTTTCTGTCCAGGCTTGCACCCGATAGCTACAACTCAACACTCAACATTGGATGGACCAAAATAGAGTTTTCGATCCAACCTCCAGAGTAGGTTGGTTCCTTTTCAACTTATGTAGATTTTTGACACAATTATGCTCACTTAGGGTTTGAAGGTTAGGGTAAGAAAAGGTTAAGGTTAGGGAAATGTGAACAATAGTGGACAGATAGGTTAACAACATTGTACCACCATAAACAACTCCAAAAAACTAACACATAAGTGCATTCTTAAACCAACATTATCTGAATTTAGATGATTCTTCATTCATTAGAACCCAATAGAGAAATATTGCAGAAAGAGATTTTAATATCTAGACAATAGTAATCCAAATAGCAGAATTCACTAATACCTATATTTTAAAGAAATACACTTTCTAACAACAAAGAACAATCTCAGAAGCAGATTTCAATTACTCTAACAACTAGTAATCCATTCATTTGGCACAAACTAACCACTTAAGTATTCACAGAAATACAACTAAATAAATAGAACCTTTGATATCAAGCATGAAGATACAAATTTCAAGGTGAAGATCAATGTAATGCTCCTTCCATTAGCTCTTGGGAATATTTATAGTAGCACAAAAAAACACGCTAGAGCCGACCCTTAAAAATGAGGGTTCGACCTCTATTTATAGTTTTGCAAAAATTAAATTTACAAGGAACATTACAAGAATCAAAATTTATAGCGTAGCAGAGAGTTCTTGCTAGCATTCGCTTACTGGTGCACCCTCCAAGAAATCCGTTGAAAGTGATCCACCATGGCAGCTCGAAGCTTCTGCAACTTGTTGGTTGTTTGGCATGAACTAGAGTTTCGGTCGTTGGAGATCATACATCATCGTTGATCCTTCTTGGAAACCATCCGCTATCATTGATCCATAACCGCTTATGGTTCTATCTGTTAAAACCCTCGATGCTTTGGATTCCTCTCCAACTTGTTGTTTCAAACCTTGGTGAAGACTTACCTTTAAATACCTCAAGTTCTTTGACATAATCTCCACCATTGATCTCCCTCATCGTATGGTTCAGATTCATTCTAATATGAGCTTGTTATAATGATGGGGAGAACACAACGCCATTCTACTATAAAATTATGGTGACATCATCCTTCTTTCTTCAGAAACTATGGAATCACCAATCTGGGTTCTGAATGACCTGAAAGTTGAGCAGGATCGAATCCGCTCTTTGTCATTCATGTTTCTAAATCATTCACCAATCCGCACTAAAATATTGATGATGTCATCACTTCTTTGAAACTTTTGTTGATTCCATTCTGGGTCGAGCAAGTGTATTGGTGCATGATCTTCAATCCGAACTCATTATAATGCAAAGTAACTCCTCCATTCTGCAAAATATTCCTTTGTCATCATTATGGAAGGAAGTTAATTGCAATTAACTTTGTTGTGAATCTGTATATATTTTATTATCCGCAATTTTCTTTTTCACCATTTGGGCCAAGATACTCTTTATGTTCTCTGAAATTGGGTGCCTTAATACTTAGTCGCTTGTGAAGCATGCGAGATATAAGGTGGTCACCAATCCGCATTTTTTGCCATTGACGTCACCTCTTCTTGAAAAATTTTGTGGAATCGGGACGCTTTTCCAGTCCGAGATAGAAAACAAAGAAAATCCTTCGAAATGACTCCAACATGCAAAAAATGACAAAGTGTTGTGCGGTTTCATTCTTCTTGTTGCCAATCCATTCTGGAATACACTGTAAAGTGTGTGGAATGAATATTTTCATCACTTAGGCAAAATTTGCAAAATTTTCCTAGTATGTGGCCATTTTGGGTCAATAGGTATGAGATCTTGAATCTTAATAATAGAAGGAAGATCTAAATTTTAAATATTAAATTTTTGTTTGAGATCAAGCCAAGGACTACAGTCTCGAGAGTGCACTAAATCATTAATATAGCAAATACCCTTACAAAACAACCTCAAAGCTTTAATCCTTGGTGTATCAGCAAGAAGAACTAAAGAGTTAGACAAAATAGGAGACCACTAGATATTCTAAGAATTAAATGAAATACCATTACAAAAACCATCACCAATCCAATGAAGATGAGGTTTCACCACCTCAAAAGCTCACCAAATACTTTTAACAACAAAGGAACCTTGAATCTTAATTGGAGCAAAAGTAATGATGAGAGTATGGAGGCCAATATTAGCCCAAGCTTTGCGCCCATAAGGTAGCCCTAAAGAAATACAATGATGAATCAAAACCTTCTAGGATTTAGGGCCTTCAATAGCTTTAACCACCCACTTAGCACACAAAGAAATTATTTACCTGTAAATGTTAATGATGCTCATTCCACCCTTATCAGGAGGCGTACAACAAATATCTCAAGCAAATCAATTAAAACCATGCAAATTCTTTCCCTTGGCCCAAATAAAATCCCTAAGGAGTCTGGCCAACTTATTATAAGAATTATTAGAGGGGGCCCAACAAGAAGAGTAATAAACATGGGTGGTAGCAAGAATATTTGTGCAAACCTGAAACTTTTCAGCAAGAAGAGGGAACATGAGGCCCAAAAAGAAATCTTCTTTTCAATTCTGTTAATGACATACTGCCAGTATTTATAGGGTGAGTTGTCAAAAGCAAAGAGGATTCCTAAGAAATTAAAATGCTCACCCATTTGAAGGCAATGCTATGAAAAATATCTAAGCCAAGTAGGCATAGAAGAAGAAGCAATGCAGAAAGAAACTGACTTAGACCATTTGATGTTGGATCCTGAGGCCTGAAAAAAAGTGTCCAAACAAACCAAAGTAGTTGAAACTAAAACCTCATCCTCATTTATAGTGAGAAAAGAATCATCTACAAAGTACCCATTAATAAGTTGGGTGGACATATCAGGAAAAATAATACCTTTGATCAACCCCTTAGACGCTTGATTGGAAAGAAGATAACCAAAATATTTAGCAACAAGGATGTAAAGTGAGGGGGCCAAAGGACAACCTTGGTGAATAGAAAAAAATAAACCAAAATCCTTTGACCTAAGTCCATTAATAGTAAGACAAGTTGAAGCATCATCAAACAACATACTAACAACCTTGATAAAAAATGGCCTAAGCTGAGAGCTTGGAACATGGCAAGAATGAAAGGCCACTTAATACAATCATAAGCTTTATTAAAGTATGGTTTAATTAAAAAGGGATTTTGGCCAAAGATACAAGCCCATTCTAAACCTTCCTAGAAAGCAATAAGATTAACCAAGATGTAATGCCCTTTAATGGAGTCTGTTTGCTTTGGTTTGATAATAATAGGGAGAATGTTGTGAATACGAAGAGCTAAAGCTTTAGCCAAAATCCTGTAAGAGATATTAAGCAGAGTAATAGGTCACCAACTGGTGATAATATCAAGATTACCTAATATGGGAATAAATTTAATATTTTCACGATTAGTAATATTACCCAAATAATTATTGGCTAACGCTTCATTGTAAACATTGAGTAGATCAGGCCTAGTAAAATTCCAAGTAGCTTTATAAAATTCACATGGAAAGCCATCAAGACTAGGGGATTTATCATTTGACATGGTCATAAGAGCATTATGAAGCTCATCAAGTGAAAGAGGAGCCTCACAAAAAAGTTGGTCATAAGTAGACATAGCAGGAACAACATCAAGATATGTTTGGAGTGCCATTTGACGTTCTAGAGAATCCTATTGAGCTTGAAAAACAAGCTATTAATGATCCATAAAGGTTGAAGAAATATCAGGAAGATAAGTCAACCTACCATGAGAGAGTAGCCTTGATATGAATCCTGGCCTACCTAGAATGAAGAGACTTAAAAAAGGCTTTGGACAGGTGATCACCAACCCTCAGCCAATGCAGACAAGCTTGAATCTGAGCTTCCTGGTTTCATGTCATTCATGGACTATAATATGGTGGTGAAGACCAACAACCCTAGTTTGCAATTTTTTATCGTATAGATCATTTTCCAGCAACTGTAAATTTTGTTTATACTCCTTCGTAATAGCCAAATGAGCACACTTTCTGATATATTCCACCTGTTTTCTAAAATACCATAAAAAAGAGGTAGAATGGGCATTTGCTTCATTCGAACAAGAAATCCAATTGACAGAGTGAGGAGGCCGAGGTAATAAATTCTAGATTTGCTTAATTGCAACAATGGTACCAGGGTGTTGCAATAAATAAGTATTTAAATAAAAAATTTAATTGACAACCACTCCACTCAATATGAAAGGAAATTGGAAATTGATTTGATAACAGGAACTGATCCTATATTGTTACAATCTTGTTATTTATGGAGGAGAATAAAAAATTACTACTCTAACATCATAACTCGATCAAGGTGCTTGTAGACTCTATATTTACCCACATAAAAATTGGACCATGTGAACTAGGGTGGAGGCATGCAATTACATTGACAAAAAAAGGGATAAAAAATATCCCATCTGTGTTTATGAAAAACCAAACCTCATGCTCTCCAGCACACTAGCGCATTGAGAGGTGACCAACTTTATCTTTAGTATGCTCAACCATATTAAAATCACCACAAAAAATCCAATATGCCATCTACATGTGATCAGCAAGCTACCACCAAAGGGCAGAGCGACTAGGCCCATCATTAGGTGCATAATATTGGCAATGCCCAGGGTGTTCCAATTAATATTCAATAAAATCTAGACCACATGATGAGAAGGATCCTTGCCAGATCCAAGTAGACAATCCTCAAGTTTGGAGGATATAGAAATAGAAGCACCACCCCAACCATCTTCATGGTGAGTATTAAAGTGCATAAAAGAACCTGCAGTACAGTTAATAGAAACATCTAACAAAAAACCAAAAATCTTAACTTATTATAAAAAAATAACGTCCACATGGCCAATACTTTGTAGAGAAGATCAAATAGAAAATTTTCTTGAGGACTCTGTAAGTCCTCAAACATTCCATAAAAGGAAAATCATAGAGGAGTAATATCCATGGAGTCGTCTTCCATAGGGCTGCCCCCACTATAAAACAACATCGAAGTATTATTAAATGTAAAAGTCTAAGAAGGTTGAAGTAAATCACCAACAAACGAGGGACTGCCCACACTATCGGCTAGTATCAAAAACCTATTAAATAAAGAGGTCTAAGAAGGTTGAAATATGTCACCAACAGTCAAAATATGACACTTAGCCTCCTAGCTTCCCCTCGATGATGGTGAGCCATCCCAATATGGACTATGCGAATGCCTAGAGGGTGGAGGTATTGCCAGTGAATTCCCTTCTTCTAAGGTTGATTTATGCTTGAGAGGTTTCTTAGCAGGTGGAGCTTGAGGAGCCAAAATAGGACAAACAAGAACAATATGAGGTTGATATGGTGGCTTCACAACCTTATCTTCATTAGAAAGCATCGACTTAGGGTTGGTCACCCCCTTATTAGAAACTATAATCCAATCACCCTCAATAGAGGTTTTGGAATGTGTAGGTAAATTCTGAGCAGGAGCAACTACCAAAGGTTTTCGAGCAACCAATGAACAATCCTTGATATGATGCATGGTGGATTGGCACCAAAAACAAGTATTAGGTAAATTATAGTAAACAATATTTTGCATAAAATTCTCAGTTCCAACCTGAATGTCCAAAAATTATCTGAGATCTTGTGTGAGGTCAACCTCAACACAGACTCTCTTATTAGGCCGTTCTGAGAAGAATTTTCTTGTTTTTGATAGACCATCTGACCAATGGGTTTAACAATATTGTCAATAAACTCCCATAAGGGCAATGGAAGACCAGGGAGTTCAAGACAAACTGACACTTTCAAGGCAACTTGATCTAGAACTCGAAAAGAAGGAGTCCAAGGAGAGATGACCATCAAAGTATTATGAAGAAACCAACAACTGGACTTAGAAACCACAATTTGCACTTGTGAGGGTTCTTTAAAGGAAAGTAAAAAAAACCCTTAGTAAGATCACAAATACCCATAACCATAATGCCATAAGATTCCTAGTGAAGTTTCAGCTAATTTTGAAAATATTCTTGTGATGAGGTTCGACCAAAACAATAATCTATAAGAAAATAATTCTCATACCATTTTAAAACTAGAGAAACAACATCAAGAGAGAGCATGACATCTAGAGAAGAATCATTACCTTTTCCACCACTTTTAGAACAAACTTTCAAGCTTGCTTCGGTGCCATGAGTTCCACTATCTGTAACACCCATTACATATGTGGACGGTGAAGCCATAAAAAAGGAGAGTGATCGTCGAATTGGCAACAATATTAGTATCCAAAACTAAAGTAGCAAAATTTATGAATGACTTCAGATCCAAACCCTAGCAGAGCAACTTTCCTCATCAAACCCTAGTAGAGCAACTTTCTTCACAATAATTTTAAAAAATGAATGGAACCAATACATTACCTAGTATTAATAAAAAATAAATATACGCAAATCAATGCACATAGTATATGGAGGTGTCCATGGACAACAAATAATATCACTATCAAAGAATATAATTACACTCCAACCAATAATAAAATGGTTGATATGATGGGATATTTATACCCAAATACAATTTACCTTTAGGTCAAGGTTAAACGAAAGACCTTTAGGTTCAAAATAATAAAATTTTACAAAAATGCATCTTTCAAGGATTGCAAGGGCCCAAAGGGCATATATATACAATACAAAACTTGATCATGGTCTCAAGAGAAGCTTAAACACCACATGCTCCAACATAGTTAGCCACCCACAAGAAAAATATTTATAGATTTTTGGGTGTATCTAGTGTTTTTCACCTCCTACCTGAGATGGAATTATGTATGAAGTATAATATATTTTCATAAAATATAACATCGTAATAAAATATGTATTCCCATTTCAATATTGCTACATAAATATAATTAAGTCCCCTTCACTACATATTATTGGTTTATTTTTATGTAGGTAATAATAGCCAAGGGGTTTTTTAACCCTCCAATTCAAAGCATTAGTTGCTCTTCTTTTTAACAACAAAATATTTCTTTCTATAATTTAAAACTAACTATATTTATTTCATCTAATAAATTTTCACTTGAAAAAAGCAATTATTTTGACTAATGAAAATTATAGATCCATATATCATGGTTCATTCACTAGCTATTTACTTTCAAAGATAAGCAATTGGACTAATAATAATAATAAACCCACATACTCTAGTTCATTCATCAAACAATTGAACATATGAAGTATATCAATGAATATGTTTTAAATTAGCAAGCATTAAAATCCATCCACTAATAATTTACTTCACATTTCAAAAAATATGCATACAACAAAAGAAAACATCTTCTCACAAGAAAAGCTTAAAAAAATATTGGTTGAGCTTGAATTAGAATTATAGCTATAAACATGCAAGAAAATATAATGGCATTTAACTCTTTGTTTTAAAATGCAATGAAGGAAGAAAATTTTTTCAACCAAACTCCCAAACCATCATGCCTTTCTCCCTAAGGTAGAGAGTCTAAAAGGTAGTTAAACAACTATCGAGTCAGTTAAGATAAAATCAACCTCCATATATGGGAGGACTTTTAAATCAAATAATTGTGATAAATTGAAATGCACTGAAAATTAAAAGTGAGTTACAAAATTTTCCTTGAGGGATGACTCAATGGAGACAAACCCATTGATATAGTTGTGCATTTTTATCATTTTTGAATGTCGATTCTATGATCCATTTCTAAAAATGTTCTAGAGAGAACATTTCCATAGATCTAATCATCTCTATCACCTTATTTAAAGTGCTCTAAATGTTTACTTTATATTATTATTCTTCCACTAAATCCTTGTCATTGTCAAATGATTCTTTGATTTTAATTTTTACGACCAAACTATTCATTTCTTCAACAACCTTGTCAATGATGGGCTCAATGTCAAGTAGCATTCCATGAGCATGGTTAATTATTTATTGAGCAAATGTGATCCAAGCAAAGCATTTATGAATTTCACCATTAGATAAGGATGAGTTGGTTCCAATCCATCCTTTTTTGTTTAACCTTCATGAGGTCACTTTGAAAGCATAAAATAGTTTCTTGTAGCACATCCAAATTTTCTCATTCTTGACCAATCCTCCTTTTGGTATCCCCACAAAAGCATAATTATAGAAAAAATTCAATCCTTAAGTCAAAATTTTCTTCAATAATATTTGTGGCTATGCTTATGATGATCTCTTTATGGTATCCACTGGTGTCAATAAATGAGATATTCTTTTAAAGAATCAACCTGAGAGGTGAGTTATTACACTATGGAGATATAACATGCTTTTTTGTTTGCTATGGGACATTCTAACTATGAAATGCTCTCCTCAAGTATTTAAGCACAAGTCCTTTTAAATGTCTTTTCAAATTCTAGAGCTTGAATGTGTGAGAATTACTCTGTAATCCTCTTCTTCAAATCTCTAAGTTTATTTTTTTTCTAATTTATCCACTTCAATATGTATTTGACTTATGTCCTCTACCTAGATATTATTTTCTAAAGTGATGGTCATTTCATGTACCCTTTCAACTACAACCTCATCTTTAGGCCTCTTCCTTGGAAATTTTTCCCTTAATGATTTAGAACTTTTATCATAAATATTTTTATTAAAATATCTCCAATTTTAGGGCCAGATCATTTCTTCCCATAGATAAACTAATTGATCCACAAAATTCTTTGGTTTTCTACACTATACTTGCTCCAATATGCTTGGTTATATCTATATATTATAGTATCATGTCATCAACTGCTTCTCTCATGGTTTCCTTTCCTACTATGTCAACCTCTATTGTAGCCTCTAGATTCTCCATGGTTTCACTCCCTACTTCTTTGATGTATGCTTCCCATATATTTTCTTGGGTATCTTTAAAGAAGGTTTCCTCTACTATAAGTCTCACTCTCATTAAAATAAATTCTCCTAGCAAAATATTCCCTTCTAAATATGTCACCTTCCCCTTAGGATCTCCTTGGTCCATAGGATCAATTTATTTCATTTGACGTACTCCATCCAACATAAGGCTGGACATCGGTAGACATTTTCTCCTACAATATTCTCACTATTAACACTTAATAAAATCTCAAATTTATGACACTCCTTTATAGGCATTTCCCTTGTCTACACAAGAGTATCTTTCACACAATGATTCCCTCAAAGACTTCAATTTTCAATTTTAATTTAATATTTCTTATTTGAAAAATAAGACAAAGTACCTAGTTGGGATAAAACTTGACCTAAACTATCTAAGTCATGTCTTGATGAATTCTTCTTACTCTTCCTTTCAATCATCTATGTCCAAGAATATGAATCCCTCAAAAGGTTTTCAAACTCTCCTTATGTGCATTCAAAAGACTAGGTCTTCGGGATAGACCTTAAATCCAATTTGAGATTTCCCGCATGATCATAAAGTCTAATATACATATTCTAGTTTAATTTTATCAAATCATCAGGTCAAATTTGTGCAATGCACCAAGTTCCCTATGGTTAAATATTTGATTTAAAAAGAAATAGGTCGTAAAGGTATGGATGTGGACTAGTGAATTTCTTTAATATATCTATTAATGGTGCCCATCATCTAATAAGCTACCTCTTTGAGTGCCATTTTATTAGGTACACAATTGGGTAATAAATAGGGATTTCCTTTGAATATTGAGAGTCTAATGTATGCTCGATGGGCTTAAATAAATAAGCCAACATATGGCTACAAAGCCTTCTTGGCTTCCTCAATGAAGTAGGGGCAAGAAGAATTGTTTAATAAAGAATAAATACAAGGAAAGATAATAGAATTAATGTAATAATTTTTTTCTTTTTCTTTGCATTATTCTTCTGGATATTCCTAAAAAATATATGTGTAGGTGGTCTATCTAGATTATTAAAAAAAAAGAAACTCTTTTAATTTTGAGTGGTTTAACCACACAGTGAATGTAAATAAAAAAGATAGTCATTTGGAATCTAGGCCTCTCTAGGGTTCTTATATTTTTGCACTCTCTATTTTCTAAGTATATTGTTCAAAAATGAAGAAGCCAAACCAAATTTAACTCCTTCAAGGACAACAAAAATTACTATTGACACATAATATATAAAAAAATGGGATGTGACTGGCTCACCCATAAGACTACAAAACTGGATCATAGCATGTGCTATTTCAAGTTTGAAATTTGAAATGATATACCTTTAATTTTTAGATGGAGAGTCTTGTTCTCATTCACTCTCTAGCTCCTTATAATTTACCTAATGCTCTCATATATTTTTGCAAATGACTGGCTATACTGGTTGTCATAGATGACCAAGTTCTCAAGATAGAGTCTATAAATGGTGCATAAGGCCTCACAATCAAAATGGATAACTAGCTTGTTACTTAAGTCCCATATCTATCCCTTTATTAATCTTATCCTCTAGAGTATCCATTGCATAACATACACATAATTTGACAAATTTGGCCAAGCATATATCTCTAGTAACCTTTACTACATGATATTTTCCATTGCTTCCAAGTATTCCAACTCATTCTTGAAGTTATTCCTATTTCAGACAATATTCTTGCACTTCTAGTATATATTTTAGAAGTCTTTCACATAGTCTCCCAAATATATTACTGCTATGTCACTAGTAATGGGTGTGTTGATGAAAATATGACTCTTTCCCATTTTAGTGAGTGTGAATGTAGAAAATGAAAATTATTCAAATCATAAGAAACCAAATGAGAACTTGAACACTTAGCCAGTTTAAAATAAAAATACCAAGCCAAAATACAAATCCTTTAAGGTATACAAATTAAATGCATTGTCATGTCAACTTGACTTAGCATAGTTTAAAGTAACTTTAATTTATTTAAACGTGAGTTAGTCATGGTAAGAAAGCATGCATAATATCTACACTAAATATTGTCATGATGTGTCCATTAAATGTAAAGTGGATTAGTTTTCAAAAGCAATTACGATGGATAAATGACACATCATTATGGTATCCAAATGGATGAATTGGATTTTCCACAAATTCCTATGCATTTATGATATAAATATATGGAATAAGTGAGGGTCTAGTCACTTGGAAGTTTTAATTTCTTCCACTTGCATAAAAATTTTCGGGCCCCTATTTTTTCGAAGTGATTTGTGGAGCGATTTTTGGGATTCCTATGATTGGTGGGTATGGGTGGTTTTAACCCATGATATTGTGCCCACAGTATTCTAATACTACATTGTGATTTAGGGTTGTAAGAGTTTCCTTTAATATTGATTGTAATGTCCCATTACAGGAAAGGAGTGAATAATAATATAAAAGGAGGTGTGGCTCTTATTTGCTGGAGTAGCCCATATTGGATAAACCAGGGTAAATCTCGTGTGTTCTATGTGCATGATTTTTGTGTGTTGTTATTTTTTTCTGATTTATTTAATTCTGCATAATTATTATGGAATAAGTTTGCATAAAACTCTTCAAATAATACCCCTTAAGGAAGGAATAACTCCATAAGATCTCCCAAGATGAGAGTGCCACTTAAGGAGGGTAAAGTCCCATAAGCCACTTTGTGGATAAGAATGATTACATAAGATTAATCTCCCTGATTATTACAATGAAAAATATCCCTTCTTTATATATCCATCTTCTAATTCTACTTTGGAGAGCCGACTACTAATATAATATTATATTATATTATATAATATAATCAACCTTGGGTTATGTGTGGCCCATGCCAACCCTTATACAATATAATAATATATCCCCAAATATATATATTCCTAGTTACCTGAACATGACACTTGTTACAAAACTTTATTCTCATTAATAGAAACCATTCACCAATATGTAGAAATATCAAATAATTCATCCATAAATAATTGTCCATAATAACAATCCACATAATGAGACAAATATAGATAATACCCTTAAGGTAGAGAAACACCAGTAATGCTCTTTAAGGAATAACTCCATAAGTTCTCCCAAGATGAGAGTGTCAGTTAAGGACGTCAAAGTCCCATAAGCCACTTCATGGTCAAAGATGATTACATAAGATTAATATCCATGATGATTACAATGACAAATATCCCTTATTTATATATATATATATCTTCTAATTCTTGGGGAGCCATTTACTAATATAATATTATAATATAATATAATATTATAATATTATAATATTATCAACCTTGGGTTATGTGTGGTCCATGCCAACCCTTATACAATATAATAATATATCCCCAAATATATTCCTAGCTACCCTAACAATGTCATCAACCATTACTTTTTATGATAAAGAAATCAAAACCATTCTAAATGGAAGTACTAGATACACCATTGCACATCGTAGCTTACGTAGAAAATATTTTAAATGTGTGTTGATTGACACGAGATCTTCAATAAACATAGTCAATTCTACTTTCACTCTATTGTTCTTCAATAACGTCCTATGCCTAGCACTTGGAATATTTTTTCTCCCTATTCAAATAGGGGTCCAAACCATCCACACCTTGTTTCAAGTCTTAAATGGAGAAATACAATATAATGTGCTCCTTGGCACACTATGAATATACGATATGTAGTGTGTACCCTCAATGTTGCATCATTACCTCAAATATACCCATGATGGTTGTATACACTGCATTTCGATAGTTGACAAACATTTCAAATATTTTCACATGGTCACCCATCCACACAAGTCTCCCTTACCTTCCACACATCTATCTCTCACTCACAAGTACCATGGTTATTGTTGTGCAAGTGGCTTGTTATCCTTTTTTGTTGATTAAGGAGTTTTATTTAAGTTGCTTGTGCTGATTAAAAGAAAGAAAATATTTTATTGGATTATTTAGACTTGAGTAGTAAAATAATCATCTTAAGAGAAGTATGGGATTATCTTGCTTAATACTTGTGTATTTGAAATAAAATCTTTTATTGGATTCTTTAGACTTGAGTAGTAAAAAAATCATCTTAAGAGAAGAATGGGATTCTCTTTGCTTAATGCTTTGTGTGTTTGAAAGAAATATTTTATTGGATTCTTTAGACTTGAGTAGTAAAAGAATCATCTTAAGAGAAGTATGGGATTATCTTTGTTAATGCTTTATGTGTTGGAAAGGAAAGCTTCTACTTGTTTCTTGATACTGGTGATAGTTAAAGAAATCATTGAAAGAGAAGTAGGGTTCTCTTCTTGTAGTTTATTATGTTATGATGCATAGTTGCTTGTATTATTTGATTATGGCATGTGTTAAGTTGCATTGCATGAAAGAGTTGTTCTGATCCCTAAGTATACCTCCTAAAGACTATGGTGGTTTTTCCATTGTGAAGAGGTTGTTGACTTGTAGTTGGATCTAGAACCATTGGATATGGCCTTTTAGGGCTTGAAAGTTTTGAGGTTGTGGAAAATCAAGATCTTGTATTGTTTTAGTTAAACATTGAATATTTGGTTATTGTACAATGTAAGATTATAATGTTTAATGGCAACTTGGGGTTGCATTTCATGCTTTTTGATTAATCTCTTGATATAATTATTATATTGTTCCATTAACTAGTCGTAATGCATGCTTATGTTAGAGAGATAAATTATCATGCTTTTGCATAAATGTTGATGGAGAGCTTGAGATTCAAGCTTGTGCATAGTTTGGTTTATGGTTAAGAGGAATCTAATTTTATGCTTTTAATTTGAGATGAATATTGCAAATGCTTTATGCTTGGTTTATCTTTATGATAATTATTATCGTTGTTCTATCCCTGGGGTGGGTAGACTTTCCTCTTGTAAACCATAAAATCCAATCCTAGAAGGAGTTGCATGAATTCACTATCCGGGTAGACAAGATTCCTAGAAGAAGTTGCAAGGATGTAATAGCTAGGATATCCTGAACTTGGAAGGAGTTATGTGTATACAATAATCAAGGTATTTGTGAGTAGTCATATATTGAATGAGTATGATTAGGTTTGTGAGAAAATCTATTCACAAGATAGCAGTGGTGACTACCTGATTGTGTAGGATTCAAAGATTATGTTAGTTGTCATCAAAGTGGCAGTAACCTTAGTTAAACCGTGGATGCATGGTAACTAAGCACCAAGGATCTACGTTGAGTAACCTATCTAGAAGGAGCTAGAGTTAGGTTAGGGAATTTGTGTCCCCATTTAAGTGTTATGGGTTTTAAATGATAATCCCTATGCCATCGTCAAATTGTCCCATAGTGAAAAGTGTGTAGGAAATGTGGGGGACCTCTTATAACATCCTTTTGAACATGTAGGTTTAGTAAGGTGAACCCTAGTAACAATAGAAACCAACCTCTCATATCCACTAAGTGTCATATGTAGCGACTTGGAACTCAAACATGATGAAGCCTTGAATGTTGGAATAAATAAAGCAAGGGTGTTTCCCTTGTGAGCTTTCATGTTGAAAGTGTTCTTAAAAAACTTGGGTTGGTATTTTTGGGTTGTTATAGTTGGTATCATAGATCTAGGTCGTAATACTAGAAGCTTCAATGGAGTATATTAGGTTGAGCCTTGACATGATGTGACACTAGGTTTGAAACCTTGCATGAAGGCAAGATTTCTAATTTCTCCAACTACGACTCGACTGCATCCCCTCCTTCCTTTCCATTAAATTTTATTACCTTAACATTATTAAGGTTCTTTTATAACTCAACCTCAATACAGGCTCTACCCTCTTAGCTTCTTCAGATATGACTCACTTCTTGTTGACCTACTCCATCTCTAGCACTGGCCTATCTACTAACCAAAGTATCAATAATTTTATATTGTTTCTCCAATCGTTCTTGAAGTAATCTAACTATGAAGGAGATATATTTTGTTTTCCATAATATACTACTATCCCTCTGAAATTTTAGTTGGTATTTTCTCTTTTATCGGGTCTTTCACTAGGGGTTGTTTTTTGAGTTTTCTTACCAAGACCCCAAACTTGCCTATACTTTGGTGTTGCACCTCCTCCTGGTGCAACTGATTTGGTTTTATATTCTAAACTTACTTTTTGAACATGCACCATTCCTTATTCATACAAAGGAGTTAGGTAAGCTATAATTCCTATAATTGTACTTACATCCTGTTAGCTTCATAATACTATATGAACTAACACACATTATCATTTCTCAACTAATATTTCTTACTAAACAATTTTATGTTGAGAAGTTTGAAGAATTTTCTACTCTTCAACAAGGAACATTTTCAATAGAGGTGTATTTTCAAAGGTATGTGAAACTTTTGAAGTATGTTCTAGAATATGAGAACAACAAATACCTTAAGGTGCATAAGTTTATTCTAGGGTTGGACCCTAAAATAAGAACTATAATTAATCTACTTAAGCCAAAAAATCTACAAGGGGCTTATGACTTGGCTAGGCAGGAAGAAGCTAATCTTCAAATCAAAAGGACATTCTTCAATTATTCAAGAGCAATCGAGTCTAAAAAGCAAGAACTAAGGAAAAGAAAGAGCGAAGGATTCATGATATGGGAGAAGGATCAAAATAAGAGGATCAAGGGTAATCCTAAGTTCAACAATAGGAATAATGGAAATAAGAAGAAAAGTCCTAACTCAAACCCTTCAAATAAGAATGATTCAACATGGAAAGAAGAGGTACGGGAAAGGAAATAGGAAAGAGCCTAGGCACCCAAGATAGGATGCTACATTTATGGGGGTCCTCACTATGCCAAGAAGTGCTCCCAAAGAGCAGAGTCTAGTCACTAAGCAAAGGATTCATCATACTAAATTTATGTAGCTACTAGAAAGCAAGACTTAGATGGACAAGCAACACCAATGTTGCTAAATGGTAAGCTCTTTGATAAAAACGTAAAAATTTTAATAGATAGTGGAGCTACAAATAGTTTTATTTCCACTAGTATCATCAAGGATATGTCGGAAAGACCTGGATATTTGGCACAAGGGTGGAAATTTGAGTATGGTTCTGGGAAAACCTACTCAGTGGATCAATGCTTACCTATGGATGAGATAACTCTACCTAAAGGGTCCACTATATGGCACTTGTATGTGGTACCCCTTCATGATTTTGACATCATCCTGGGGATAGATTGGTTGAAGGCTCATGGAGCCTTAATCAATTTTCAAGATAGGTGGATGGAATTCATCGATAAGGAAAAAAGGAGGGTAAGAGTCCAAAGTAGTCAAGGCACTTTTTGACCCCACTTGCTTTCAACTATGTAGTTAAAGAAATCCATCAAAAGAGGTAATATGCTCTACATAGTGAAGATCAATGGTAAGACTGGAGAGAAAGGGGATGAAGAGGTTTTTAAGAAGCATCCAATTCTTCATGATTTTCAGGATGTATTCCTTGAAGACCTTCCAAGTTTACCTCCTAAAAGAGAATTTGATTTCACTATTGAGTTGATACCTAGAGTTAAACCCATTTCTAGGACACCTTACATAATGACTCCAATCAAGATGTAGGAGCTAAAGGTGCAACTACAAGACTTATTGGATAAAGGTCTAATCAAACCAAGTGTGTCACCTTGGGGTGCTCTAGTTTTATTTGTGAAAAATAAGGATGGATCCTTGAGGTTGTGTATAGATTATAGAATGTTGAACAAGGTGACCATTAAAAATAGGTATCCTATACCTCGGATAGAGGATCTATTTGATAAATTAGAGGAGCTACCATATTTTCAAAAATATATCTGAGGTTAGGGTATCACCAATTAAGGATTCAGGAAGATGATACCCTAAAGACAACCTTTAAGACTAGATATGGGCACTACGAGTTCACAATGCTACCATTTGGGCTGACAAATGCACCAACAACTTTCATGAATCTGATGAATAGTGTGTTCAAGAAATATCTAGATCGGTTTGTCTTAGTATTCTTGGATGATATTTTGATTTATTCTCATTCTAAGGAGGAACATGACCAACATCTAAGGATGGTGTTGGAAGTCCTAAGGAAAAATCATCTCTATGGTAAATTGTCCACGAGTTTTATACTTTGCAAGTTTAGTACTTGGGGCACATTATCTCAGTAGAGGGAATTATTGTGGATCCAAAGAAGATTGAGGCTATTTTGAATTGGCCTCCACCTACAAATGTGACTAAAGTTAGGAGTTTCATGGGACTCATAGGCTATTATAGATATTTTGTGCGAGATTACTCTAAAATTACCTATTCAATCACAAATATTCAAAGGAAAGGGAAAGAGTTCAAATGGATGGATAGGTGTGAGACCGCATTTGATACTCTAAAAACTAAATTGACAATGACACCAATCCTCAAGATTCTAGATCCTCTTGGAAAATTTACCATGTGTACAAATGCTTCTTTGGAAGGCTTGGGTGGAGTTTTGTCTTAGGAAGAAGCCATAGTGGCCTATGAGTCTAGAAAACTCAAGAAGCATGAGGTAAATTATGCCACTCATGACTTGGAATTGGCAATGGTTGTGCATGCCCTAAAGGCTTGGAGGCATTACCTATTGAGTGGGTCATTCAAGCTAAGAATAAACCATCAAATTTTGAGGTACATTTTCACCCAACCTATGCTAAATGCAAGATAGAGGAGATGGGTAGAGTTCTTAGCAAAATATGACTTTGGTATTGAGTATATCAAAGGAAAAGAAAATAAGGTTGTTGATGCCTTGAGTAGGAGAAGGCATATAACTACCTTAACTCAAAGCCATATTGATTTGATGGATAGGGTTAAGGAAATGCAACTACAAGACCCATTTTTCTTAGAAATGTAGGCTAGAATAGAAAGAAATCCTGAATATGGTAAGGGTTTTAACCTGAAATATGAGCTTTTATGCTTTAAATATTGGGTAGTTATACCCAAATCAGGTGACTTAAGGAGAATGATTATGCAAGAGGCACATAATTCTCCCTACTCCGCTCATCTAGGAGGGTAAAAAATGAGATAAAATATGAAAAATACCTTTTATTGGCCCAAAATGAAGTAGGATATCATTGAATTTATTGCAAGATGTTTAGAATGCCAGAAGGTGAAGGTAGAACATCGTCACCTAGCTAGAAAGTTGTACCCACATGAGATACCTATGCAAAAATGGTAGGTTATCTCTATGGATTTTATTGTGGGATTACCAAGGAATAGGTTCCAACATGATGCTATCTTGGTAGTGGTTGATAAATTGACCAAGGTTGCACACTTCATATCGAGGAACATCAAGGATGATGCATCGGTAGTGGCAAATAAGTTTACCAAATAAATTTTTAGGTTACATGGATTTCTTGAGGTGATCATATCAGATAGGGACTCTAGGTTCACATCTAAATTTTGGCAAGCTCTTCACCATGTAGTAGGTACTAAGCTAAATATTAGTTTTGCATATCATCCCAAAATAGATGGTCAAACTGAGAGGGTCAACCAAATTTTGGAAGACATGCTACACATGTATTGCATGGACCAAAAGTCTAAGTGGGAAGACTTTTTGTATCTTGTTGAATTTGCATACAATAATGGGTACCAAGCATCATTGGGGATGTCCCTGTTTGAAGCCTTGTATGGTAGAATATGTAGAACACCTCTATCATGGGATAATCTAGAGGATCAGGTGATGATCGTACCAGATATTTTCTGAGATATGGAGGAATAACTTAAGGTAATTTGGCTTAGGCTCAAGGTAGTGGTTGATCACCAAAAGAGCTATGCTTATCTAAAAAGATCACCAAGAGAATTATCTATGGGAGACAAAGTATTCTTAAGGGTAAAACCCATGAAAAGTGCCATCAAGTCAACTAAGTTGGATCCTCACTATGTTGGGCCTTTGAGATCATTGGTAAGGTCAGTCCAATAGCCTACAGGCTCACTTTGCCACCCAACCTATCAAAGATCCATGATACTTTCCACATATCCCTGCTTAGGAAGTATGTTGTTGATCCTACTCACATGTGGAATATTTCTAATTTATAGATGATAGACTTTGCAACCATTGAGGTGCAGCTAGTTAAGATTCTAGGGTTCCATTCCAAGAAGTTGAGGAAACGAACCCTAGATCAATGTAAGGTCCAATGGGACCAATATTCTAAAAATTGTGCTACATGGGAAAATGTTGAAGTTATGAGACAACAATTTCCATATATTTTTGAATAAATCATGTATGCTACTTTTGCAGAAAACACAGAGGACTATGTTTAGTCCAAGGGGGGTAGTATGTAACACCCCTATTTGGACAAAACTCTTTATGTGCTTTGAACTATGTATTAATGTGAAGATTTAATGGCATAGTCTCCTTTATCTATTCATGTTGGAATGATGTATTCTTTTGGAAACTTGGAATATGGTATTGTTGATGTGTTTGTGGATGTAGGACCAGGTGCTCTCCTTGGTGGGACCATATGGGAAAACCACCTACAAGAGAGAGATACTTAGGGAAATGATGATGATGACTGGTTCATCAGCAACTCGGGATAACATGGATAATTACCCTTCATGTAGATGCATATCTTGTTTTCTTAAATACCATATCTTGCACCATTGGGCCAAGAAGTTGCTTGCAATGAGCCTCCTTAAAAGTAGGGTGGTGATAGTTGTGTCTATCTTAAAATAGGTCGCTTACTTAAGGATAAAACAATGGTGTAGAGTATGGTGAGAATGTATTAATGCTTGCTTGTGCATATTAATTACTTGGGCTGAATTATTTTAGTTTCAAGTAGAAATTGCTATTAATATTAGAGCTATAATTAAATCTAAATTTTGGACCTAGAATATTAAAAATTAAATATTATATTCTAATGTTGGATTTAAATTATCCACTAAGCCCTTGATTTATCAAACCTAACTAATACCCACCTTGCTTGTGAGAAAGAGTAAGTGGCTCTTTATGAGAATCAGATGACACTTGGAAGAACATCTTCTTGGGTATTATTTTTAATGCTCATGCACAAGGCACACCATTATCTGTCACTCCTTAAGATGGTGGATGGGGGAGCAAGGTGGTTGTTTTTTGGAAGATCAAAGGAAGGAGTAGGAGGATGATAGAATAGCAAGGCACAGATTGGATCAAGTGCTACATAGACCAGAGATAGGGTGAGATTTTAACATGTGGATTTGCTTGTGCCTTACATTAGCTTGCTATGTTCTAGTTAATTCTTTGTTATTTGCTTTGTGCTTTATTTTTTCCTCCTTTGTTGGTTTTAAGGTATGAAGTAGACTACCTGGTGCATAGTTTGATTTATGGTTAAGAGGTATCTAATTTTTATGGAGAACTTGAGATTCAAGCTTGTGCATAGTTTGGTTTATGGTTAAGAGGAATCTAATTTTATGCTTTTCATTTGAGATGAATATTGCAAATGCTTTATGCTTGGTTTATCTTTATGATAATTATTATTGTTTTTCTATCCCTAGGGTGGGTAGACTTTCCTCTTGTAAACCATGAAATTTAATTTTGGAAGAAGTTGCATAAATGTAATAGCAAGGTAGAAAATATTTCTAGAAGGATTTGTGAGGATGCAATAGCTAGGATCTCTTGAACTTGGAAGGAATTGTGTGTATACAATAACCAGGGTACTCGTGAGTAGTCACACCTTGAACGAGTAGGATAGGGTGTATGAGAAAATATATTCACAAGATAATAGTGGTGAATCCCTGATCATGTAGGATTCAAAGATCATGTTAGTTGTCATCGAAGTGGCAATAACCTTAGTTATCCCATGGAGGCATGGTAACTAAGCAAAAAGGCTCTACGTCGAGTAATCTATCTAGGAGAAGCTAGAGTTAGGTTAGGGAATTGGCATCCCCATTTAAGTTTTATGGGCCTTAAAGGATAATCCCTACACCCTGGTTAGATGGTTCTACATCGAAGATGGTGTAGAAAAGGTGGGGGTCCACTTATGACAACATTTTGAACTTGTAGGTTTAGGAATCATAAGAGTTGACCTCTCCTATCCATTGAGTGTCATATGTAATGACTTGGAACTCAAACATGCTGAAGCCTTGAATTGTAGAATAATTAAATCAAAGGTGTTTCCATTATGATAATATGTGTTGGAAGTGCTCTTAAAAAAATATTTTGGTAGTTTTGGGTTGTTACACCATCATTTTCCATGATGTATTTTAAACGTTTTAATTGGTGAGGATGCAGTATTGGACGCTATGAGGAAGGAAAACACACTATTTTAGAGCCTCATTATCAACCCCTTCAAGAAAATTTTGATTTAGGATACGATCAATATTCTTCGATCGACCTCCTCAAAGACAATCTCTGATGCATTGCCCTTGGTATCGTTGAGGATAGTGATGACGAGTACATTGACCTCAAGTATGCTCACCTATTGCTAGATGATATTTACTAATTTTCCACTATTCATTCCATTCATTCCTTTTTATATAACACCTTAGAAGATAAATTCAATGATCCACTTGAGGCACTTTTAATTACCTCTAATAGCTCTAAAGAAGAATCATCCCCCATTACTCCCATTATAGACACGGATAATTTTTATCTATGTATGCTCCCCATTCCACTTTCCATTATTCCTATGCTCTTTCTATTGGAGTATCTTGATGGACCCTTGCATCCGACACATCTACCTGATCCTCATCCATCCATTCTAAACCAACTTCTTCCTCGTAAGCATGTACATGGGAATCCAACCTCTAATCTATAATCCCCTTTATTCCCCCACATCAATATTATCTTTATTGACTTGTGTACACCCATTCATAATCCAAATTATCTTGGAAACCCCATCCCCATAGACACAAATATCATTGAATTGAAGTGGATGTCATTCCCTCTGTCTATCTCTACTTTCCTTCATTTCGATCAATTGCTCAAAGAATCAAATGTTTATTTTCCTCCTTCTCCCCCTTCCTTAGATTCTTTCATTTATCATGCCAAAGTCAATGATACCACACCAGACCTCTCTAATTATGTTGTAGATTACATTCACCTCATTACCACCCCTCATCAACTTAGGGAGGGTTCCCATATGTTCATTGAGGAAACCATCGATATAAACATCAGTATTGACCCGAAAAACCCAAAAAATCCTTGAACTTCAAAAAAGTATCTCATTTTAAGAGCAATAACATTTTATCACCCTCTTTACTAAATACCAACAAATATTTACATGTTCCTACAAAAACATGGCTCACCTTGATCCAAATCTTGTTGTCCACAATCTCACATTAAATCCCAACATCAAATCAGTAAAAAAAAAGTTGAGGAAATTTTATAATATCATTGCCTTCATAGTTAAAGAAGGATTGCAAAAGCTATTAGATATGGGATTTATCCAACCACTCGATTATCTATAATGGATCACAAACATGGTGCCTATTGGCAGGCCCAATGGGAATATGCATTTGTACCAGTTTTCATGACCTAAACAAAACATGTCCCAAGGATGATTTCTCTCTTCCCAACATTGATACACTCATGGATTACACCATTGGCCATGAAATATTCTCCCTTATGGATGGATTTTAGGATACAATAAAAATTTGAGTCAATCCTAATAACTAGTATAAGACAACCCTTACAACTCCTTAGGGGGCATTTTGTTACAAATTTATGTTGTTACGTCTCAAGAATGCAAGAGCTACGTACCAACGTGCCATGACTTACATTTTTCATGACTACATGCATAAAATTGTTGAAGATTATGTGGATGAACTTTTGACCAATTCTAAAACTCATCATGAGAACATCAATATTTTGCAAAAGGTTTTGAATGACTACTTGAGCATAATGTGAGACTCAATCCTAAAAAGTGCATATTTGGCATCATTTTAGGTAAAATTTTAGGGTTCATAGTCTCCAAACATGGTATTGAAGTGGATCCTAATAAAGTCAAGGCCATTGTTCAAATGTCACCCCCTATGACCCTCAAAGAACTTTGTAATTTGCAAGGTAAAATTCAAGTGATTTGTCATTTCATTGCTCAATTATTAGATAAATGCAAGCCAATTAATCATCTTTTGCAAAAGGGGGTCACATTTAAATGGACCATAAAATTTTAGGAGGATTTCAATGTCATAAAGCATTACTTACCAATTTTACCTTTGCCTAGACCAAACATTCCATTTCATTTGTACATATCCACTACTGATTTTTCTTTATGGACTATGTTGGCTCAAAAAAATAAAACCAATAGAGAAAAAGCTACCTACTACATCAATTGTACGTTGGTAAGTTACAAAACCAAATATGCATACATGGAGAAGTTATACCTAGCTATCATATTTTCCATAAAAAGCTTTGCCACTACATTATAAATCATACAACCTATGTCATTGCCAAAGAAAATTTATTTTTTTATATTATGAGTCGCACTTACACCAATACCCACACTACCAAATGGATAATGCTCTTAACATAATTCAATCTTGAATTCATAAGTCATTGACCCATAAAGGGTCGGGTCATGTCGACCAACATGCTAAAACTCCTCTTCAAGATGATAAACTAATTATCATAGAGCTTCTATATGATTTTGTCTTTAGTATTAACGAGATTAAAGAGCATGTCAAACCAAAGAATGAAGTTGATATCACCATTTTCTACAATGGTTATAAGTGTGAACAAGGGGGAGGTGTTAAAAAATTTTCTTCATGTCTCAAGGGTTCTGTTGGGGGGATTTCTTGCTTACCTTCTTAAGCTTTATCACATCACAGGAATCTTGAAAATCACAATGAGTATTGTAGACTCTGGTGGATCTACCACTTTGATCCAGGAATAGATTATCAGAATGACTCTAGATAGACCAGGTCAGGTAAGGAAACCCTAGACAATGGGTTCTTATATTTTCCATTATGATGCAATCATCCATGCATTACTATATTAAATGATATTGTATTATTTTGATTATTTTATTACCAAACCAAATGTTGTTAAAACACATCAAAACCAGATCGATGCCATGTCCATTGGGTAGTCATAGTAGATTTATATTTAATGACTCAAAAAATAAAAGGAAAGGAGAACTAGTTTGTTTTCATTCATTCAAATAATGTAATCAATAAAAATGATTCAACTAGCGAAGGAAAGCGTTACCCACATATTATGATTATAGTAATATGTAAATAAGCAAACACAGACCAAGAACACAGAAGATGTCCAAAATAGAGTTGGAGTTTATATTCATATAACAAGATGTACATATGAAAATCCTGGTAGAGTGATCAGGTCCTAAATTATGTTAATTTCAATGGATACCCCATTCGAATATCATAACGACGAGTTATTTCTCTCCATCCTAGAAGTAGTGATGTGAGAGTCTCCAACTCTGGCATGTTCCATAGGAAATGATCTTAGCAAACAATGCTTCTTGGATAGTCCTTGGAAAATGGTAGAAGAAAATGCGAGATAAGGCAGACAACAAAACACACACAAGGGAAAATACGACTAACTCTTAGACACAACAATACCTCAACTTAAGCTTTCTCTCTTAGAGGTTTTATAAAAAAACTTTGTTGCTGTAGTGGTCTCCCTTATATAGAACTAGTTGCTCGAACGAGGTTGTAACCGTTTCCTCCAGTTGGACTGATCTTGCTTCTTCCAAAAGCAGGATGAAATTAAAAGTAAGCACATTGTTGGAATTTAACCACATTTTCACCTCACCTTTCACCTATGTTGGACGTCAGACAGCTAGGTTGGATGACAAATAGCTAGGGTGGACGACAGATGACTTGTCAACAAGGAGTTGGCATTTGAGTTGGAGAATTTGATTAAAATTTGTGTTTATGCCCTTAATTTTCTCCAACCACTTTATGGGCACTATATAAACCTTGTAATTCAATTATTCCAATTTAATGAGAATTTTCTTTTCATATTTGGTATCAGAGTGAGGAAAGGAGGCAAGGCGAGCAAGGGCCCACAAAACCCAAGGAGATACACTGAATATGATATGATCCACAGGGTGTTATCATACCCTTTGCTCTCTTTTAGTAAGAGAAAACACTGAATCTTTTGATGAAAATGTTTGTACTTATGGACTACATATTGTGTTTAGTCAATTAAAAAATGTAGTAATATCCCATAAAAGACATCCAGATTCAGGATATGAAGCATATTCAGAAGACAACTCTTTTGGGAGTAGATTTGAGCAGTCAGAATCTATAGAAGCAGCACCACAGGAACCAACAAATCCATAATTCAGCAATAGTGACTCAATTGAAATATTAGAGCCTAACCTTATTCACCAGAGATAATCCTTATCAGTGACGATGAAGAACAAGTAGTAGACAACTTTGTGAATCAAGTAATAGAAGAACCTCAACAAGAAGAATAGGCCATCAGTGAAAGAGTGAATCAAGCTAGATTTTATCTAAATTTGTAACTTCTTTTTCTTTCCTTCTTTGAAAAGCAAAGTGCTTTGATTGTAGTAGAGAAATAAAAGTGAGTTTCTAAGTTTATTTCTAGCAGCTATGGACTCAAATAATAATCTACCTATTCCATAATTTAATAGGTACAATTATGAGTACTGGTCCATCAAAATGAGGACATTACTCATTGGTAAGGTATTAGGGGACATAATAGAAGAGGGTTACACAGAACCCACATATTGGAATAATTTGAGTGCAGTTGATAAGAAGACAAAGAAAGATGCACAAAAGAGCAACTCCTCTGCTCTTTATAATATCCAAGCAACATTAGAGAAAAGTGTTTTCCCTAGAATTGCCACTTTTTCAACTGCACAAGATGCATGGAAAGCTTTAAAAGACAGTTTCCAGGGAAGCGATCAGGTGAAGCAAGTGAGGCTTCAAACCCTAAAATGAGATTTTAAAAATCTCGAAATGAATGAAGATGAAAAAGTTGGTGACTACTGCATCATAGTCAAAGCAGTTGTCAATAAGATGGTTACACTTGGTGAAGAAATAAAACCTGAAATAGTTGTGAAGAAATTGTTGCGAACACTTCTTCAAAAATGGAATCACATAGCCATAATCATTGAAGAATCAAAAGACTTTTCCACTCTAACTTTTGATGCATTAATCGGTTCATTAATGTCTCATGAAGAGAGATTACAGGGATCTCCTTCAACAAGTTATAGAGGTGATGATAAAACCTTCGCATCCAATGAGGGTGTTGGAAGAGGACAAGGAAGAAGTCAAGTCAGAGGACAAAGAATAAGTATAGGTAGAAGAAGCTATAAAGGAGGAAATCCCAGCAGAGGTGGAAATCATAATAAAGGCATAAATAAAAAAAAATGTGGAAATCAAGGTCGAATTTGCAATCAAGGATGAGGATGTGACAAATCCAAAAAGGCTTGTTTTAATTGTGGTAAAACAGATCACTTTGCTCGTGACTGTTGGTCCAAATATTCTTTGGGAAGCAAAAGTCAATATGGAAATTATGGTGAGGAAGATGGAACATCTAATCTATTTCTTTATTATGGGCAATCAAAACAAAATCTGAATGATACTTGGATTTTGGATACTGGTTTCTCCAACCATATGAGTGGAAAAGAATGACTATTTGCTACAATGGATTCCACCTATAAATCCTGAATCAAGTTAGGGGATGACAAAGCTTTGCAAGTTGAAGACATTGGAGCCATGGAGGTTCCAATGAAAGAAGGCATAAATAAGGTGAATGACATCTACTACACTCCAAAGCTCCAACATAATCTTCTAAGCATTGGGAAAATGATGGAGAAGAATTACAAACTTGTTTTTGATGAAGGAAAATGTGTCATTTTTGATAAAAACAATTGTAATCGAGTCATCACACACGTACCTATACCCATTAAGTTTGGAGAAACAGGTGGAGCTCAACTTGCAAATATTGCTATTGTAAATCCAAGTGTGCTTTGGCACTTGAGATATGGTCACCTAAATTCTGCTAGCTTGAAATTGTTAATTTCTAAAATGAATGAACACAAGGAGATTTTGAAGGATGTGCTTTGGGAAAGCACTCTAGGTCCAAGTTTTTGAAAGGACAAGTGTGGAGGGGCCATCCATCCACTTCAATTGGTACATTCAGACATTTTTGGTCCAATTCAGACAAAAAACATAGGTAATAATTCCTATTTTCTCACTTTTATAGATGATTTCTCTAGGATGTGTTTGATTTATTTCTTGAAACACAAAGATGAAGCTTTTTATTGATTCATAGATTTTAAGAACAATGTAGAGAAACAAATTGAGTTCCATGTAAAATGTCTTAGGACAGATCGAGGAGGCGAGTACTCTTCAAAAGAATTTTTGAAATATTGTAAAGCATGTGGGATAAAAAGGCAATTCACCACTGCTTATACTCCACAACAGAATGGTGTGGTAGAAAGAAAGAACCGCACCATAGTCGAGATGGCCATATTGATGCTTCAAACTAAGCATCTTAGTAACATGTATTGGGTCGATGTTGTTAGAACCAGTGTTTACATTCTAAATAGGATTCGTACTTCTAGTTTGGATGGGATCACTCCTTACAAGGGGTTGTATGGCAAGAAGTTGAATGTAAAATATTTAAAAGTCTTTGGTTCTTTAGCATATGCACACATTTTCGAGGAGAAAATAAAAATGCTTGATCCCAAGAGTCAAGCATGTATTTTTGTAGGATATTGTGAGTCTACAAAAGCATATAGACTCTACAATCCAAAGATGCACAAAATTGTACTTTCCAAGGATGTAATTTTTGATGAAGGGGGAGAATGGGGTCATAAAAAAAATTTTGTTGATGATGAATCCCATGATGCAAGTTCTTCTCAAATACAGTAGGTGACACCTAAGAAGAGCAAAGTCACACCTCCTCCACGCCCAAGCATAAGTACTACTTCGAGTACATCAGCATCCACTTCAAGTCCTTCTCCACAGAGATATGTAAGTTCTTCACCTATGGATATTTATTCTCCATCAAGAGGTAAAAAAACATTACAACATCATTCATATTTTCAAATGTTGGATCAAAATTTCCAAAAAATATACACTAGAAGCCAAGCTAGTGAAATGAATTCAGTTTTTCACAAACTTGAAAATTTGCATATGTATGGGGATGATGACTCCCAAGATCCTAAGGGAGATGTAGTTAATTATGCTTTATTAACTAGTGCACAACTAGAACCATCTAGCTATGAGAAGGCATGTACACATAATGTATGGCAGGAAGCCATGAAAGAAGAAATAACCTCTATAAAAAATAATGATACCTGGGAGCTAGTAAAGCTTCCTAAAGGAAAAAAATGTGTTGGATGTAAATGGGTCTACAATACCAAATTCAATGCTTATGGAAGCATTAAAAGGCACAAGGCAAGACTTTTAGCAAAAGGTTTCACTCAGAAATATGGCATTGACTATGAGGAAACCTTTGCTCCTGTTGCAAGATAGGAAATAATCATATCAGTACTTTCCTTGGCTGCCCACAAAGGATGGAATATTCATAAAATGGATGTAAAAAGTGCTTTCTCAAAGGGTACTTGACCGAGGAGGTTTATGTTCAACAACCTCAAGGTTTTCAAGAACAAGGTAAGGAGAACCTTGTTTATAAATTGATAAAAGTGCTTTATGGCCTCAAGCAAGCACCAAGAGCATGGTACTCTCACATTGACGACTATTTCAAGGAGTATGGTTTCACTAGGAGCAAAAGTTAACCTACGCTTTACTACCTAAAGCATGGTGTAGACATTCTCATAGTTTATTTATATGTGTATGATCTAATATTTATGGGTAGTAATAGTAAGATGAATATGGAGTTCAAACACTCCATGATGAAACAATTTGAGATGAAAGATCTTGGCTTAATGAATTACTTCCGAGGCATGGAAGTTCATCAAACAAACAGAGGGATCTTCATATGTCAACACAAGTATGCTCGTGATATGATCAAGAAATTTGCCATGGAGCAGTGCAAATCAGTTGCAACTCCAACTGGACATGGGATCTAATTGAGCAAGGGTAATGGAGCACCGAAGGTTGACATGACCACTTATAGGATTACGGTTGGGAGTTTTATGTTTCTTACCAACACAAGACCTAATATACAATATGTTGTTTCTCTAGTTTCAAGGTTTATGGATAAGCCATCCGAGCTGCATCTAAAAGCAACTAAAAGAATTCTAAGATATATAAAGGGTACATTAGATTTTGGAATCCATTACCACAAATGTAATTATGTCAAGCTAGTTGGCTTCAGTGATAGTGATTAGGGCAGCAATATAGATGATAGAAAATCTACATCAGGGAACTATTTTAGCCTAGATTTAGGACTAATTACATGGAGTTACAAGAAGCCGACTATTTTAGCATTGTCATCTACTGAGGCTGAGTATATAGCCATCACATATGCTAGTACTCAAGCTCTATGGTCGAGAAAAGTCCTTGAAGAGATTGGAGAAAGACAAAGTGGTCCTACCAAATTGTATTGTGATAACATGAGTGCCATTAAGTTGGCATATAATCCAATCCACCATAGTAGATCAAAATATTTTGATATGAATTATCACTTCATCCGAGACATGGTGGAGCATGAAATTTTTGAGCTTAAACATTGCAGCACTTTGGAAAACATTGCAGACATATTCACCAAAGTCTTGGCTAAAGCTCGGTATATAAATCTGAGAGACTATATAGTCAGTCCTCTAAACTTTAAGGGGGAGAATGTTGGCATTTAACCATGTTTTCACCTCACCTTTCACCTATGTTGGACATCAGGTAGCTAGGTTGGATGACAAATAGCTAGGGTGGACGATAAATGACTTGTAGGCAAGGAGTCAGAATTTGTGTTGGAGAATTTGATTAAAAATTGTATTTATGCCCTTAATTTTCTCCAACCACTTTATGGGCACTATATAAACCTTGTAATTCAATTATTCCAATTTAATGATAATTTTCTTTTCATACATGTAGCCCACGTCTTTCTGTTTAAGCAGATGGTGACTACGACTATGTACTATCTCTCTCGCTATCTTGGGTAGGTGGTTGTGCTACACTCGACTCGTGTGCTCTACCTAGTGAGTTGCATCCCACTTCTTCCATTTTGAGGTCCTATAAACTTTGTTCAATGTGGCCCCATGCTTCGTCATGGAAGGTTAAAGTGAATATTCATAGGTTGAGATCTTGTGTGACTTTATTAAACCTTTCTTTAGCCCACTCCATGGTATTTTTGGTGAAGACATATAAGTGGTCAACCATTTGCACCAAAGCCGTAAACTGGATTGATAATTTTCCATCTGGACCAAAGTCAAAATATTTTTTTTAAATCAAGCACAAAATCCTTGATATTAAGAGTTTGGATAAATAAGTTTAGGGTGAACCCACGATCATTTAGTTCATCCTCAACCTCCTACTCAACTTTGACCACTTCCTGATTCCAAAGGAGCCAATTGGATTTGTTATGCAGATACACAAAAACTTTAGAGTATTCCTCTCCAAAGAAATAGATAGTTCTATCTCCCAATGTAACTACTCCTCCACTGATTTCCACATACTTTCCTTGAACCTTTTGTATATGGGGAATATTGCATTTAATATTTGATCTTCTTATTGCAAGCATTTATGTAGGAGACCAATAGTGTGCCTGGTGGTATAGATATTATAAAATATGGATGCAAGATCCTCCATATTTTATAATATATTTTCCTTCATCTCCTATTTAAACTCATCAAAAGACCCGAAGTGGTCACTGGCCTGTGTAGATATGGCATGGGAGGGAGCTGGCATCTGCTTCAATTGATCAACTTCAACCTAAAGCTACTATACTTTAAGTTGTAGTTGTCTTGCTTCTGTAGCCTTGGTCTTTAAAACTACCACCTATTTATCTACTACTACTACCACCTGCACCTAGGAGGCTATGTGGGACTTCATCATGTCCATTGGATCAACTTCTTCCTATATGCACCTTTTCTAATATCAATGGTGGTTTCTTTCAGGCTTGGTGGCAAAGGTATGTCAAATGTAGTGGTGGACACGTCACATGTTTCTTATATAGTTATATCCCAGGGTCTTCTCACTCCTTTAATAGGAGACCTTTGCTCCTCTATATCTTGTAGTTGATCTTCTTCATCTATAGTAAATTGGAGAGTGTCCCTCACCCTCGCCAGTGTGATTTTTTTGGTGTCCACAACTAAAGACTTAACTTTGGATTTCTTCCTGCGGGGGATAGTGAAGGACTTCTTTCTTGGAATTCATACTCCATGAGCACAATGTATAATCCCTCGCATCTTGTATTTTATTCAAATATCAATGGGGAATGTGACGTTCTTCTTGGTTGATCACCAAGGTGGAGATGAAAAATGAGGGTTGGTCCACTACCACATCGGTCTGCTCGGATGGACACATCAATATTTGAACCGATGAAGTGAAACTTTGTGATTGCTAGGAGGAGTAAGTGGCCAGTTCCTTCCCCTTCAAATTGGCAATAGGAGAACCAAATAATGGAGTAATTTTTGCTTGTTCTTGTTGCACTTTGTACACTATTCTCATTATGACCTCAAATAGATCGATATCTTGTTGGACCACTTGGAAAGTGGGGTCCTAGAATTCCTCTAGGGGAGCAACTAGGACCAGTGGTACCACCTTGTCCACCAATAATTCTTGGTGTGGTCTTAGCTCAAAGTCATAATCTCTAACTGCTTCTAGCTTACTATAATGCCCCTTATCCATTCTTACACCAATTCTAATGATATATTTTCTTTTATGGCCTTTTGCATATCGTCTTCAAAGTCATCCCCCCTATGAGTAACTTGAAAGAGAGAAATATTACCAACAATAACTCACCTATGATGGCCATTAGGATAATAGGGTCTCCATGTGACTTCAAGGAAGTAGTATGTGTCCATATTCCATATGGCCCGTAGCATTATAAAATGGTCGAGATATGTATAAGGGCCCATTGAGCAAGGAACGAATAGCCACAACACACTTCCCTTCTTTCTGAGGAACCTGATTTTTACCTCCTCGATAATATGGTAGGTTATCTCCAGGATCACTATGGAGGTAGGGTAGGGTAGTGCTTGGGTAATACCTTCAAGGCCAATTTAGAACCATATATCCTAATATAAGAGAACTCTTCTATATAGAAGAAATATCCTGCCCTGGCCTCATGCAAAAATATCCTCACCTTGACTCCAAATATGTCAAGTTCTTTGTTGCATAAATGGGTGTGTACCACTGGGAGGACATTTTTGAAGAAGGCTACATAACTTGAACACACTTCTTATATAAAAAACAACACATCCTGAATAGCAACATTAGTTACTCCTCCCAATCGAGTCACCAACGAATTGTCAAATTGTGTTATAACCAAATGAATAAAAAATGAGTAATAGAAAAATGGGGGAAGCTCTTCTTTATCAACCAATATGGTTGCTTTCAATTTCACTAGTTCTATGTCCATGTTGTCACTAATGACATCTCTCCATCGATAGAGAGGTATTTTATCTATCCTTTTGTATTGGATAATTAGGAACATGACCTCCTTTGTAATATGCTCTAGATTTTTTGTGCCTAGCACCAGGTTGATCATATCCACGTAATCTTGTGCCTAGGGCTTGAGGAGGAACTTGTGAATTGGGAAGCCAAGAGACCTATGCTTGCCTCTCTTCAAGAGAATATATGTGAATGTAGTGTTCTATATGAAATTGGTCTGAAGGATGACTGTGTGAAATTACAGGACATGTGAGACTATAGCGAGCCAAAACACCCACCCAATTCTATCAACTGTCAACCTGGCCATGACTTGATTCTTGTGGTTGCAAATGGTTCTACTTATGGATTCATAGGACACTACTAACCACACTAAGAAATCTAAGGAGTGGTAAACCTTTGGGTAGGTTAACCAGCCCAGGTTGGTGTTCCATTTGTTGTAAATTAGGCTTAGTTCACTACTATGTTGTTGTGCTCTCATGAACAAACTCCTTAATAGCGTAGGGTGGCACTAGTTATCCTCTTCGATTGAATAAAAATTGTAAATAATAATGCCTTCCACCTCTTGTTACTAGTCTATTGTAATATCCCTACCTAAATCTGGTGGGTTACTCAATGCCTTTGGGTCTTGGGCTCTCCCTACCCTTTTGGTAATCAACCATGCCCTTGTAATTCTCCCAATCTGGGCTCTAACATCTGGCACTCCTGCTACAGTCACACTGGTGAAATCCATGGAAGCATACCTTTATGGATAGAAAGGGTTTTCAAATTATTGTGCTCAAACTCATAGAGAAAGCACTCTACGTGCATGTTTACGCTAATGGCACAAGGGAGGTTTGCCACCTTTCATTTAAAAATTCTGCATTAATTTTCTTAGGTGGGGTGCATGATTTTTCATTCATTGAGGCTTTATGATTGGTCGTGCCATGGAGATGAGCGCATCATGTCACTCTACCTATTGGCTATGGATTGACTATTTTTTACACTTTCTTGGTTGAGTTATTATGCGACGGGATCTCTAGCCACATGGCAAATTGTGATTGGATCAAGCGGGACACGCTCGAGTGAGGTGATCGGACTTTTGGATGAGGCACATGAAAATTGTGCCTCATTAATTTTCACACACCTCAAAAAGGACTGGGTGTATGGATTTGTGAACCTACCAAAACTTCGTGCACTCCATTAGGGGAGTGGAGTGCATGGAACTCGAGTTGAGCACATGACCTTGTGCACCCACAAAATTTTCATGTGCTCCAAAGGAGTGGAGCACGCAGACAAAAATAGGGGGTACGGGGTCATGCACCCTTAATACCCCTATGTACTCCACCCTCTAGTGAAGTGCACAAACTCAAAGGCATGCACATGACTTGGTGCACCCAAGTAGACCCTTGCACACTCCATTGGAGTGGAGCGTGCAGACACAATATGGGGCGCACAAACTTGTGCACCCTTTGGGACTTCGTGCGCTCCACTTGGGAGTGGAGAACGTGGATCAGGTGCCGAGTGTACAAACTTGTGCACCTAAAACACTCCTATGTGCTCCATTGCAGTGGAGTGCATGGGTAGGACCAAGGTATGTGAAGTTGTATGTCATTAAGGCTTTGGTGCACTCCACTTTCCAATGGAGTGAATAGAATCTATGATGGGTGCATGACCTTGTGCGTCCATCAGGACCTTTATGCGCTCCATGGATGTGAAGTGTGTATATTGGTTTTGGGGCACATGAAGTCATGCATCCCTTGAAAATTTCATGCACTTCATGATCCCATGGAGCATAAAAATTCAAGGCAGGTCACACGGAGTAGTGCACCCCTTAGACATTCTTGTGTGCTCCATTTTCCAATGGAGCGTATGTACCAAAGTTGGACATACAACTTGTGGAGTGTGCAAACCTGGCTCAAAGCATACAGGCTTGTGCACCCTTGGAAATTTTGTGTGCTCCACTGGAGAGTGGAGCACACAGGCTTGGATTTGGGTGCACCACCTTGTGTGCCCTTTGGAAAAAGAGGGGGGACAACAAAAAACAAAAGCAAAAGGAAGTTGCCCTCTGAGGCTAATAGGTTCCTATCCTATTTTCATTTAAGCTTGACTTCCCCTACACTAATAATAATGCCAAATATGAAGTATTGATTCTTGGACTCTAGACCAATGTGGCCATGTACATCAAGCACATCAAAATCATTGGATACTTTATCCTCCTCATTAATCAAGTTAAGGGAGTTTACCAATGCAAATGACCAGACTTAATGTCTTACAAATTAATTATAGATAAATTTCTAACCAACTTCGATTGGTATGAAATTGAAGTTTTTCCAAGGGTATATAATTGTTTTGTAGACACAATGGTTTCCCTTGGTTCTCTCATTCTGTAGATTCCGTTTGATAGCATCACCAATATCCATATCAAAACTCTTTCTTGATTGGCTATTTATCGTGACTCTTCTATTGATCAATGTGATTTCAATCTAGTTTAGGCAAATCCTTACCACGATGTATTTTATCAAATCAACGATTTTCTAAAACTTGGTGCTCTTCTTGTAAATTGTCACCAACCACTAAATGCATGTTAAAAAAAAAAATAGATCAATATACTCTCTTAGGGGATGTGCTTTATCATTGTGTCTATGATGGAATTATTCTTTGTTATGTTGAACTACAAGAGGCAAGGTGGGTGATATCTCGAGCCCATGATGGTACATGTGGTGGTCATTTTAGTGGGATGGCCATCATAAAGTGCATTTTCCACATGTGTTATTATTTGCCTACCATGGAACATGATTGTTACACACATATTAAGAAATGTTCTAAATGTCAACATCACATCAATTTGACCCATGTTCCATGACAAGAATTATAACCCATTCAAGCCTTGTGGTCATTTTTGCAATGGGACCTAGATCTTATTAGTAAAATCTCCCCTCTTGATAAGGATAGCATAGGATTTTATTATTCAAAATAATAATTTGTGAGTCTTATGCTCACATGGGCTTCTAGACAAGCCTAATTTAGTCTATAACTTAAGTTAACTTGAGTTAGTGTTTAGATTAGATTAAGATAGATATTGTTAGCATCCATGAGTATATGACAAATATTGTTCTTATGTAATTTTGGCATGCGTATGCATATATTATATGGTAAATCAATGAAGTTAATCATGAATAGTTTTATCTTTTTTATTGGTATTAGAGTAAGGATATCCTACCCTATGTAGGGGAATTTACCTCATGGAAATTCCCCCTCACCTCTACAAATCTATTATTTGATATATTTCCTACTTTGAATGGATTAAAGGCCTCCTTCCTATGTGTAATTTTTTAGAAATCATGGACTGTGAAGTACATTACAAATAGGCATTGAAAGACCTGGATGAAGTGGTCTTCCATAGAGTAGCAAGGTGGACACAATGCCTCCAAAGATATGTAACCCAAATGTGAGACACCCCACTACATATTGGGGCATTGGATCTATGGGAAGAATCCCTAAATTCCTCATATCATCCTTGTTTTTAGTGCAATATAAGGTACCATGCACCTATAGGAAACCAATCTCAGACATGCATCCTAATGGCTTGACAAATGGCCATCACATATTCAAGTCTTGATCCACAATAATCATGTGTCCACCATATATTGGTAGAGCATGATTCATTATATTGATGTTCTCAATGGGATCATTGAGTTACCTACCACATTGACATGGTGTGATGGAAAAGGTCTTGAGAAAGGAGATCTTGTAAATTGTCTTACAATAAGAAATTTGAGAGATGCTTTATTGATGCTCAACTTCTTTACCGTCTACTTCACTGTTTGGACCTCTATATCAGGCCCATCAACCATAGTTCAATCTAGATCTAAAGACCTTAGTGGATGTGCAAGCACCATGGATCTATGGAAAATAGATGGATGAATTTCAAGCATGATAATTCAGATGATTTGATTCACTATGAAAGATCTTTATTGCCCTCTCTCTTGGATCTGGATGAAACTGCATTACCACCCTATGACACCTCACAGTGACCCAATATAATGGAAAGCAATTTTTGGTTTGTGCAATGTCATTTCTAGTTTAGAGCCACCTCATTTTTGGCTTGATTCAAGTCATTGTTGCATCCCTTGCATTGGTCCCTAATTTTAAATCCATTATCATTGGGTATAATTCCATCATTTACAAGGATTCCTAGCCACATCATATTTTTTGCACAAGATGTTTGATGCATTTTGGAAAACCATAAAATGAAGTCCAGTCATCCACTTGGAGGCTACGATATACGAGAATGTTTTTTGTGATGGGTTCCAGTTTCATTATTCCATATTTGTGGGGAGGATGACAATTCCATTTTTTAACTAACTTATGGAGAGAAATATTAAATAACAACCTGCTAAGGCTAGCACCTAATGCATTGGCCACCATATTTTAGGTCCCATTTGACCACATGGACCGGTCACTTTGGTGCATGGTCATTGGTGCCTAGGAAGTCTTTGCCATGTACCATGTTAGTGCCCATAAGGCTTCTTCTTTTTCTCAAAATGATTGATTTCTTTGCTTTTTTTGAATTTTTTTATATTGATTAAAGTAATTAATTAATTAAAATTAATTAATTAAAAATCAACATTAATTCATTAATTTTATTTTTTGTACCTTATAATCAATTAATTTGCAATTATTAATTGATTTCTTCCACAACTTTGGTGCATAGTCAAAGTCCTTTTGTATGCTTGCATCATTTCTATCCACTTGGAGGAATTATGGATTTGGAGGAATAAGTTCTATTTTCATCCTATTATTTGGGGATTTTAACAACTTTGTATTTTGTTCTATGTTGGACTTTATTTTGGCTACAAGCCATTTGTATGCTTTTATGTGTATTTATCCATTTGTAATTGTGGATTTTGTAATACGATCTATGGGATTGTTTGAATATTTTGAGGATTTGAGTTGGCTTATCACTCCTCCAATTTGGGTTTTGATAACCTTATTTGTATACTTCTTTGAAAGTTTTTGTGGAATTGTAATATGAAGTGCAAGCTCGGTGGTACATGACACTTAATATAAGTGAACCTCGTAACTAGTAATATCATCTATAACACTTTGCGGTTGTAGTTACTAGCTAACCATGCAATCCAACAAGATGAGAAAATTACCATAAGGGCATCTGGAGGATTAGTGTTTATGGATTTGTAATAGAGTGCAAGCTCAATGGTACCTGACACTCCATCCAATGCTTTGATTCCATTTATATACCATTTGGGCATTCTTATACTCCATCAGTAGGAGTTGAAGTCACCATTGTGATTTTTTGAAGGCATTCCTCCAATTCTTGCCTTCTTCATCTTGTTATTTATCTTTATCCTCTTTGTTGCAATAGGTAAAATTTGGTGAAGAGGATTGCAGACTTGGTACCATGGCCTTTTATCCTTGTTGCTTATGGGTGATCCCATTGTAGGAGTGGTAGCCCTTCTCCCTTGTATTGGGGTGATTCTCTATTCTTGAGCAAAGTCTTCAACAATTATATGCTCTTTGTAACTGAGCAAAGCTTTGATATGATTGTATGTTGATTCTTTTTTAGCATATATTTCCCTAGGGGTCTCTCTCTTTTTCTTCAAATTTGAGGATTATATTTTGTGGAACATGCACTTGATATCTCCCACTTTCTTATAAAAGCATTGGATTCCAATGCTTCTATAGTGGGGAGGAGTGATAAGGATAGCATAGGATTTTATTTTTAATAATAATAATTCATGATTTTGATGCTCACATGGGCTTCTAGACAAGCCTCATTTAGTCTATCACTTAATTTAGCTTATTTAATTAGCTTGAGTTAGTGTTTAGACTACCTTAAGATAGATATTGTTAGCATCCATGAGGATATAGTGAATATTGTTCCTATGTAATTTTGGCATGTTTATTCCTATATTATATTTTAAATCAATAAAGTTAATCATTGAGGTTTACTTAAGTTAGTTGTTAGCTTAATAATGTTTATATTAGCTTAAGTTAGCTTTCCTTATGCTATTCAAGATGCAATATGATCTTCCTTATTGGAAGATATTGTAAATAATGTAAGTTTGGCATCTCGTATGCCTATATTATGCTACAACTTTAATAAAATATACAATTGGATTTCAATCCTTTTCACCTTCGTCCTTAGGATATCATACATTCATCATCACAGTTATAGAGTACTTTACCAAGTGGTTCAAGGCTATCCCTCTTACCAACATTATAGGCTCTCAAATCATCAATTTTATACTACAACACATCATTAGTCATTTTGGTATCCCTTTGAATATCATTTCTAACAATGGTCCCCGATTTAAAAATAAGGAGGTTTGAGCACTTTCAAACAAGTATCATATCCAACAAAATTTCTCAACATCTTATTACCCCTAGAACAAAGGACAAGTTGAAGCTACAAATAAGACTATATGTGCATACCAAGCAATTCTCGATCAACTCACTCTCCTTTATGAATTCCATATCAACTCTCTTGAGCACCTTCATGTTTATCAAGATCAAATTAAAAGAGCCTATGATCACAAAATCCATCCATGATAATTCCAAGTTGGTGATCTCGTGCTCAAATAAATTTAGCAAAACTCAAATATTCCACCTCATCTGCGTAATAATTTTATTTTCAACTAGCTTGGTCCATTCATTGTCACACAAAAATTTGGATCAATGGCCTATAAAAATTCCACTCTCAAGGGAATTAAGGAATTCGAGCCCATCAAAATCCTTCATTTGTGCATATTTTATGCCTAGTTTATATTTATCTATATCTTCTTATACATAATCAATTTTAAAATAATTAAATACATAAATCAACAAAAACATGTAAAATCAAACAACAACAAGCTCATATCACAAGCACATGTTCTCATTATTTTTATTTTCTCTAAATTCCTCTTACATCACTCCTAGTTGTATGATCATGCTTTGAGTGGCTACATACCATAGACCAGTGTGTTCCTCCCTTTTTTATTTTCTCTCACTCTCTCCTCTTTCTTATTTCTTCTTATTTCCCCTCCTTTTCTTTCTTCTTCATTCTTTGCCATATTTCACTCCATCATCACCTAATCACTTTATCCATGCTTCATTTGTGTTCTCATTTTGTTTTAATCTCACACTACCTTGGTCATTTTTCGATTAAGTTTAATACGTGTCATTACAAAGTATTTTGTTGTATTAGTAAAGGACATATTCATAATCATAGCTATCCAACCTCTTTACATGCACTTTTCCATAATATCCACTACTCCAAAAATTTATAGCTCGTCATGCTTTGTTTCTTTCTGCTATTAGATTTAGCAAATATTTGGATTCTTTTGGTTGTTCAACCATACCTAGTATCTCAATCAACCTTATTTGAAAGTCATTTATCTCTTGAGTGCTATAGGCCTTCCTAGTTACCTCGAGTTTACTCTTGGACCATGCACACATCTCATATATTAAATATATTTTGACTCAAGGAAAGATGAAACCAAGAATATCTCTCACCACAAAGTGAATAGTTTCCCTTGCTTATCCTATCATGTGCATAATCCGAACTCATGGATCCATAGGGTAAAAAAATGAAGTGTAAAAAAAATACTATTTTACCATGGATACTTAGGTATTTTAGATGTCTCCACCAAGGCTATAGACTCTTGACTGGAAATGGAGCAATATCAAAGAATTGTGGGGCTATCTCCATCGAGGCTATAGATACCTTACTGGCAATGGAGTATACATTTCGTGTGGTGACATGTTTGTAATATTCGAAACCTTATTTTGTACACACACACACACACACACACACACACACACACACACACACACACACATATATATATATATATATATATATATATATATATATGCTTACAGATGAGCTAGCTTAATGACTTAAGTCATAATTGGTCAGTTCTACCTCACTCAAAATTAAAAATGAACATCACTACATACACTTTGGTCTTTGAAAAACTTGATATCCTTGGTTGGCATTAGTATTTTCAAGCATTTATTTGATTAGTAGATGATTTTGATTGATGTCACTAGGGTGTTTGAGCTTCCTGAAAGAACTTATCAATTATTCCTTCCTAGGATAGGTTAAATAGTAGAACATGCCATATTTGATCCTATAATTTATTCATCTCTTTTATCTATAGTGTTACATTCACTTCATTCCATTCTATAGTTATGTCAAGTACCATTGTGTTGATGCCCTTAATTAATCAGTCAATTCATGAGTAACGATGTATCATTAGGTATTTTTGAATGATAATCAAACATGCATATATATATATATATATATATTATATATATATATATATATATATATATATATTATTACATTCATCACTTCATAACCATTACATATCACCTTTACCATATCTATCATTTTATAATCTAAATTATATACTATGAACAACATCATTATTATTTATCCATACATACATCATCATAAGACATCACACATTCATCACACATCACATTATTCCACACAATGCACATCATTTTCTAAAAAATGTATATATATTATATCACAAAAATATCATACATCATAATAATGTTTGGCCCATAGGCTATATCATCATGGCCTATAGGCCTACAAAACTATAGTTAAATCATCACTACATCAATCCTCACTATTATGCATCATTAGTTTCACCACTCCCCTCTCATCTTGATCTATGAGCCTATCCAGTACCACTTTGTTATCCCTATCGCTTGTCTCCTTGAGAGATTATGATACCTAAATCTCATGATATGGATGGCTCTCTAACCCGTGGCCCTGTCATGACAACTAATTTTCCACTTGTCAGGCTCTATTGTGACATTAATAGCATTGGTCGAGGGACCTAAAGTCACTCCCTAATCAAAATATCCTCCATATCCATCACCCTCTCCACATATAGCCATCATTATGCCATGGATCTCACTACTCTTCCCTAGGCCATAATTGCATTAGATTGTGCTCCATACAAATCCACTTGTAGTGCCTCTATGGTAGTTGCCTAACTGGTCTCCCCTAACTACATTTGTAGTTTCTTTATCTTGGCCACCACCCAATTCCTCTTTTTCATTGTTGCATCCCATTGCTAATGCATAGCCTCCCTCTCCACCATGGCTACATCTAGCTTATGGTGTAGATACTTCCTCTTAGCCATAATAATATTTTCCTCCTATCATAGACCCTCATGCTCTATCATTTCCACTAACCTCTCTTCCTATATTTGTGCTAGTATCTACACCAACCTATCCCTCTCTCCCATCATCTCCTCTCTCTATCATAACCTCTCGTCCCTCTCAACCATAACCATAGCCCATTGTTTCTCAACCTCCCCAAGTATCATCACCATCCTATCATGGTTCTCCTATAGGCTATCCAAGTCTTATTACCTCCAACCACTCCTAATTTACCTCACACAACTTGTCCCTAACACTCAAAAACACAATGCCAAGTCTATGTCATGGTCATAATAACTTCAACTGCAATCATTAGCACACAATCATTAGTCCACCATTCATACTTTTCATATTTTAAATTTCACAAAAAAAAATATTTCTCATTCCCATCATTTCAAATTTAAAAAAAAAATCCCATTTTTGCCATTTAAAAACTTCAAAATTTTAAAACATGCAAAAAAAACAAAATGTCACATGATACTCACCCACTCTACACACCCTCCAACTCTCATTTTCACACCCTACCCCATCATCTCATCTACCAATAAATTCTTTTCTCCCCTCCTCTACCACCCATAGCAGCTAAATATGTCCCACAAGGCTCCATTTATAGCTTTGCATTGGTAAATGCCCTAGCATGTCACCAATACACAAGGCAATCACCATGGATGGTCATAAGCATAGGAAACCACCCTGGGCAGTAACCCAGGTATATTAAACTACCCTTAGTGGTTGCCAGGTAGAAAATAGTCCTATGCAGTCATCTAGGTGCAAGGTAGCTACCCTAGGTAGTTGGCAAGGTCATTTCATCCAACCATCAAATCCTAATTTTGACATCAAACCCCACAATTTTTGCCCCCCTCATGCCAAGTTCCACTCTTTTATCCATTCCACATTTTTTCAAGTGTTACATCATTGTCATAATTTTCCTTCCTCCATCCTCTCATCGCTTGAGGGGGTAGACAATATCCATAATTTTTTTTCCAAACAAGTTCAATAATCAAACATCCATTTTTGGAATCAACACCTAGTCTAGAACCTTGTCTAAGACTATCGTTTGCCCCAAATTTCATTTTATAATCATAGCATAGTTCTTAGCATAACAACTCATGTCTCATTAGCATAGTTGTTTGGAATAATCACTAATAGCTCATGTCTCATTAGTATAGTTGTTAGCATAGTTGTTTCAATATGCTAAAAAATCCATCAACAATAAGGTTCATAGTATTCATCGCTTCCATGACTGGGGTATCCTACATTGTTATTAATCTGAGATAATCCTATATCACTTCCCTCAAATCAAAGGTTATTCTTCATTTTTCACCAATTATTTTCACTATCCATCATGAAGCCAATGACTAATGACATCTATTTTTGCGCCATATTGTGTCTGCACATAACATGGTACAAAAAGAAGCATTTATAGACACCTAAAAAGTATCACATTAACATTGGTTAAGGGTTAATATTTAATTACCAATCATTGTCACTATCCATCATAAAGCCAACGACCAGTGTCATATGTTTTTGCACCATATTGTGTTTGCACACACTATGGTACAAAAAGGGTATTTGTAGACACCTAAAAAGTGTCACATTAGCATTGGTTAAATGTTAATATTTAATAAATTTTGCTATCATTTTAATTAATAGATTGTAACCTTATAAATATTAATATTGACTATCCTAGTCCCTTTGACCATTCTAAGCACATTTCTATGCCTAACCCATGGTCATCATGATATTGTCCCTCTATTTTAACCTAAGTCCACCTCACTCTAATTGGTATTTACTCCCTTCTCTTATCCACATTCCAAGCTCATTAATGCACATGGGTGAGGATTCCCTCCAACCAAGCACATTGACAAGGCATGTAATTTTGGTGGATGAGGAATCCCTCCACCCAAGTACATTAATAAAGCATTCCATTTTTTTGGTTGAGTAATCTCTCCACCAAAGAAAATTAATTAGGCACATCATAACACATCATAGTGTTTGTCATAGCACAAATAGAGACTGTTGCACACTTGTCCATCCAAGCAGTTAAGTGGGAAAACCTAAGATTCCTCCCTTCTCTCACCTAGTGATGTTCACACAATGACACTGAGAGGGGGGGGTGAATCAGTGTAGTTATTTAACTTCAAAACAGCAGCATTCAAAGACTGAAGCACGAGAAAACTTATAAAACCAGAAGAACAAAATGAGAGCACACCACAACACACAATATAACGAGGTTCACCAATTTGGCTACTCCTCAAAAATTAAGCTGTTTGGACTTCAATCCAAATCCGGTCTTTGCAAAATTTCAATTTTACAACTTCTTTACCGAGCATCCTCTGGAAGGAGCACCAACCCCTGTAATTTTCTGATGCAACGAGATGGAGCACCAACCCCTAGTACCAAGCACCAACTTGGACTGCAATTCTAATCAAATCAAAATGACATAAAAATGTCTTCACTACTAACTCGACCACTGGTCAGTCTGTAATTTTAACAACCTCTGCACAATCTCATGTCTCTGCTTATTTCTCTATATAGACCCTCTTTTCACAGCAATTCCCTTCTTACTGCAACAACTTCTATCTTTCTTCAACAATTTCTCTTTATAGCTATTCATTTATATACATCCAATCCGGCATGTAGTCGAATCATATACCCAACTGTTCGAATTCTTTTCTCCTGCAAATAAGTGGCTGTTCGAAAATGATTATTCGAAACCACGCAATACTGGCGTTTCGATTTCTTGTGGTATGGCTGTTTTGAATCGCTGCAAACATATCTTCTCGAAAAGCATATCTCGATCCTTCATATTCGGCTCTTTGAATACAAGCAAAATGTCCGTTCGATTCCATGAGTGCGACCGTTCGAAAGCTAAAAAAAAACTTTTCGAAAACCTTTCGATAATTTATATTTGATTCTTCGAATACATGCAAACGACTATTCGAATGCATGACTAACACTTGTCAATCTGTAACTGCAGATCTGACATCAGTTACATTTTATGTAACTGGTTGCATGATGTCTTTTATGACACGTGTCACCATGCCTACTTTTTCGGCTTTTACCTCCAACTTGTCGCTTTGTCGCGATATCGCGACATTTTTAACTTATGCTGACGTCACCCTGAAGGTTGTCGCGAAATCGCGACGTTTTCGGCTTCCAGTGGCTTTTCTTTCATCTTGTCGTGAAATCGTGACACTTTTCAACTTTGCTGACGTCATCATCCTTCTTGTCGCGAAATCACGACGTTTTCGGCTTCCAGTGGCTTTTCTTTCATCCTGTCGCGAAATCGTGACACTTTTCAACTTTGCTGACGTCATCATCCTTCTTGTCGTGAAATCGTGACGTTTTCGACTCTTGCTGACGTCATCATCCTGCTTGTCGCGAAATCGTGACACTTTCGGCTTCCGTACACTCTTCTTTGCCAGCAGCAGCGAAAAAGGAACATGTCGCGAAATCGTGACACTTTGCTCTTCCGTACAACTCTCCTTGCCAACTCCAGGGAAAATGGAACATGTCGCGAAATCGCGACACTTTGCTCTTCTGTACAACTCTCCTTGCCAACTCCAGTGAAAATGGAACATGTCGCGAAATCGCGACACTATGCTTCATGCAATGGCAAAATTTTTACATCTTTGTGCCTTGTGTTTTCACCTTGCCTCTTTTCATGAAATTTTGACTTGTAATATCATTGTCTGCATCTTTCAGTTCTACACTTTTGACTAGTAGCGAAATCGCTACTCCTTAGTTTCCCTTTGTTTCAACATGTAGCGCCATCGCTACACCTTAGTTTCTCTTTGTTTCAACATGTAGCGCCATCGCTACACCTTAGTTTCTCTTTGTTTCAACATGTAGCGAAATCGCTACACCTTCTTCTTGTGAATTTTTACTTGTGTCGAAATCGTTGCATCTCAGTTTTCTTAACTTTCGATTTGTAGCGAAATCGCTACACCTTTGTTTCCATACATTTCCAGTTGTGCTTTGAAATGCGAAACTTTAACATGCATGGAAATCGCTACTCTCTTCATTGCAAGCTCCTTTCCTCCATTTATGTCACGAAATCGTGACACATTTTCTCTCTCCTCAGTGAAAGCTCGACATGTCGCGACATCGCGACATTTTGGCGTGCATTTTCTCTCTCCTACTTTTTGTCGTGAAATCGCGACACATTTTCTCTCTCCTCAGTGAAAACTCGACATGTCGCGACATCGCGACATTTTGGCGTGCATTTTCTCTCTCCTGCTTTTTGTCGCGAAATCGCGATAGAAAACATGTCGCGATATCGTGACAGTTTTCTTCCTTGTCTCTTTCTGCCAATTTCTGAATCTGGGTCACCTCTGTTTTGCTTGAAACTTTATGCACTTGATCTGATTGACCTCCGAACTGCATCAATTGCATCAATCTATCTGTGTTGACAACAATGACAATACTTTCTCAATGCTTTTGCTGCACCTTGCTCAACAATCTCCCCCTTTGGAATTGTTGGCAACACACAGCAACCTTGCTCAACTTCTTCTCCCCCTTTGCCAATAATACCAAAGGGGCTGCTGCAGACTCCCCACGAGTCTCTGTACACCATTCTCAGGAAAATATCGTTATAGTTAGCAAAAATCATAAATATAAGCAAAACTATAAGTATAGGCATGCATGCACCCATTGAGAATGTGATCCCTAATGATAGTCAGTTCTTGGGAATTGTGACCACTCCCAACTTATTCCTAAGGTACTCAAAAACATCCTTGGGCAATGGTTTTGTGAATATATCAGCTACTTGCTCTGTAGTTGGAACAAAATCCAACTTGACCTCTCCTTATGCAACTTTATCCTTCAAGAAATGATATCGGATTGCAATGTGTTTGGTTCTTGAATGCATAACTGGATTCTTGGATATGTTGATAGCACTAGTGTTATCACATTTTATTGATATTGGCTCTTTGAAGTGGATACCAAGATCTTTCAAAGTTTGTCTCATCCATAATATCTGTGTATAGCAAGTTGTGGCTGCAATGTATTCTGCCTCTGCAGTGGATAGAGAGACTGATTCTTGTTTCTTCTTTGTGCCATGCTACCAGCCTGTCTCCAAGATAAAATGCTCCTCCACTTGTACTCTTTCGGTCATCAATGCACCCTGCCCAATCTGCATCGAGAATATGCAATCAAAGTGAAGTCTTTGCCTTTTGGGTACCACAACCCATAATCCATGGTACCTTTGAGGTACTCGAAGATCCTTTTACAGTTTGTGACATGAGTTTCTTTGGGACTTGCACGAAATCTAGCAACCATGCATCTTGCCTGTAGTATATCTGGTCTAGTAGTTGTTAAATACAGTGAGGCTTCCAATCATAGACACTGTACATTGTTTGATCCACATCCGGAGATTTATCATCCTTGCTCAACTTGCGACTGTTGTCATGGGAGTCTTGACCGGTTTCTTGTCTTCCATTGTGAACTTTTTCAGCATTTCTTTTACATATTTAACTTGAGAAATAAAAATGCCTTTTTCATTTTGATTGACCTGCAGACCTAAGAAATAAGAAAGTTCACCAATCATTGACATCTCAAATTCTTTTTTCATTTTAATTGATATGTCTTTGCAGTATTCATCCATCTTGCTTGCCAAATATTATGTCATCTACATAAACAACAAGAACAATAAGATGACCCTTCTCTATTTTGACATATAAGTTGCTATCCACCAAACCTTTCTTAAACCCTTGTTTAATTAGATAATTATCCGACCTTGCATACCATGCTCCGGGTGCCTGTTTTAATCCATATAAAGCTTTCTTTAACATCGCAAACAAAATCTGGATTGTCACCAAGTTGGAAGCCATCCGGTTGTTCAATGTAAACCTCTTCTTCCAGTTTTCCATTCAAAAATGCTGATTTTACATCCATTTGATATACTTTGAAGTTTTTATGAGCTGCTAATGCAGAAACATTATGATTGCCTCTAGTCGGCTACTGGGTGCAAAAGTTTCTTCAAAATCAATGCCTTCAACTCTGAGCATAGCCTTTACATACCAATCTTGCCTTATTTACGACAACTTTGCCCATCTTCATTCAATTTATTTCTAAAAACCCATTTAGTGCCAATTATGTTTTTATTTGTTGGTCTAGGTACTAATTCCCAGGTATTGTTTTTCTCTATCCGATCTAGTTCTTCATTGATTGCCTTCATCCAACTTTCATCAGTGCTTGCTTCAACAACTTTTTTAGGTTCAATACTAGATAACAAAGAATAGTTCCTCACTACTGTTCTTCTTGTCTGAATACCATCTGTGGGATCCCCAATAATCTGTTCACTTGGATGATTTTTACGCCGGTTACTGTTTTAAATTTCTTGTTTTCTTCTTCTTGATTCGGTTTTACACCATCTGGATCAATTTTCTGATTCTTCTCTGTTTCTTTTTCATCATCACCTTCAATGACTTCTTCATACATAGGGTAGTTTTCTTGATAAGTAGTTTCTTGTTCTCTACCTTCATCAACTTTCACATCAGCACTTTCAACAATTTTCTTCAACCTCTTGTTGTAACATGTGTAGGCCTTGCTTTTTGTTGAGTAACCAAGAAAGATACCTTCATCGGCTCTATCTTCAAATTTACCGAGGTTATCTTCGGTCCGTTTTATGTAGCACTTGCTGCCAAATACTTTGAAATGTCTTGTTGTTGCCTTTCTACGAAACCACAACTCATAAGGTGTTTTGCTTTCATGTGGTCTCGGCATGCACTGTTTTGAATGTAAAGCTGCGGTATGAGCTGCCTCTTTCCAAAATCTGTCGGCTATTTTGTTTTACGCGACATTGTCCTTGCCATTTCCTGCCTTTGTTCTATTCTTCCTTTCTACAACACCATTCTACTGAGGTGTCCTAGCTGCTAAAAACTGTCTTCTTATCCCATGTTTTTGACAGTATTCTGCAAATTCTTCGGAGATAAACTCTCCTCCCTGTCTGATCTTAGGCATTTAATTCTTTTTCCTGATTGATTCTCAACAAGATTTTTGAAGGTTTTAAACATCTCAAAGGCTTCTGACTTGAGTTTCAGAAATAGTACCCATGTCATTCTTGAGTAGTCATCTATACACGGCATAAAATATTTGTGTCCATTTATGCTTTCGGTTCTCATGGGTCCACATAGATCGGTGTGAATTAGTTCTAATGGCTTGCTAGTGAAGTATTCTTTTGCTTTGAAAGTGGCTCTGGTTTGTTTTCCCTTTTGGCATGACTCACAGATGCTATTTACAGGTTTGCCAATGTTTGGTATATCTCTAACTGCTCTTTTTGAACTGATTTTTGCCAGATTGTCAAAACTAATATGCCCAAGCCTCTTGTGCCATAGCCAGTTTTCATCTTCCTGTCCAATCAAGCATGTTCCTTTTGCAGTTTCTGAAAGTGTATACAGATTTCCAGAAGTTCTCAGTCCAGTGGCTATTAACTTTCCATTTTTTGTCTTTCTTACTTCATGACCCTCCTTCTTGAAGATTACATCATGACCTCTGTCACATATTTGACTTACACTTAGCAAGTTATGCTTCAGGCCAATTACAAACAAGACTTCTTTTGATTTTATATTGCCATCACTGATCTTGGCTGATCCCTTTCCAACAATCTTTGCTCCATCATTATTTCCAAATTTCACGGAACCACCTTCATAATTCTGTAAATTCTCAAACTTTTGCTTGTCACTGTCATGTGATTGGAACAACCAACTATCAAGTATCCAAGGTGCTGATTTGTTACGAGCTTTAAAAGCAGTCTGGACAATCAAAGATTCCTTTTCTTTCCATTATGGTTTGATAGCAGATTTTGCTACTTGTTTTGCCTTTGTCCTTTCATTAGCATGTGCCTATTTTTCAGGAAATTTCTGGTTTTGTTTCAACCCACTTGGCTGAGATTTTCTACCCTGATATTTATTTGATGCAAAAGTGCTTCTGCAGTTTCTAGCAATATGTCCAAAATTATGACAATTATAACATTCAACTGCATAATTCATTAAAGGAGAAAAAACATTTCTGCTGGTAAAATTCCTTTGAGATACATTATGCTTGCAATCTGAAATCTTATGGCCATAAGCATTGCATTTAAAACAATAACCAAAAAATGCATGATTAAACCTGGGTGCCGGTCTTTGCCGGTTTGAAGTAGGAGCCATGACTCTTCTCCTCCTTGGATGTGTGACTTTTGTGAATCCATCTTTGTCGGTATTCTTCTTGAATCCGGCATTATTGTTTTCTTTTGCATGATTTGGTTTTTACGGTTCAACCACGATCTTTTCTTCTTTCTTTATGGGTTCTATATTCAAGTTCTTTGAATCCTTTGAAGATTCTCCTTCATCAAAGCCTAAACCAAATTTTATGCCATAAGGCCTTTGGTTATTTAACATTTTATCCAGACTTTACAGTACTTTCTTCAAACTTATGAAAACAGTTCAATTTTCTATTCATCTCCTCTAACTGCATCCTTAACTTAACAATGTCTTCCTCTAGCTTGCTGGCATTCAATTGTCTTTACGAGTTAATTGTTCATCAAGAACTTCGAGACATTTTCTTGAATTCCTCTGTCCGTATTTTCAGATTGTTTATTATGTCTGTGGCATTCTCTAATTTCTTTGAAAATTTCTTATTCTTCTTCCTTTCTGCACTCAACTCTTCAAGTGCAGCAACCAATTCTCCTTCCAAATAAACTTCAACTTCATCCTTGGAATTTTCATCACCTTCCTGATTTTTCTCTGTTCTTTCTTCTTCAAGTGCCATGAATAGAGCTTCACCTCCTTCTTCAGACTCCTCATCTGTGCTTTCTTGAAGCTACTGACATTCTTGGTTATGAAGCTTTTCTTCTTGAAGTTGTTCTTTCTGAAATTTTGTTTCTTCTTCCAGTCACCTTTTTCTTGGTGTGAACCTTCACCATTTTTGGTTCTCTCCTGCATTGGACATTTGGCTGCAAAATGACCGACTCCTCCACAATTGAAGCATTTAAAAGGTAGCTTCCCTCTATATTTTCCTTTTCCTTTTGTGAGTTTTCGAACAAAATTGGCTTCTGTTTCATCCGGTGTTCCTTCATCCTCGGATTCATGTTCGGCTTTTACATTCTTGTGTGCTTTAAAAGGCTGCTTCTCTGTCTGTAGACTTGGTTTGTCCTATTCTCATTTCATATGCTTTGTCGGGGAACCATGCAACTCATCCATTCTGAAGTTGTTTAGATCTTTTGCCTCTTCTATTGCAGAGACTTTGGAATTAAATCTTTTGTGAAGTGTTCTGAGAACCTTTTTCACAACAACTGCATCATCAATTTCTTCACCGAGTCCTCTGATTGCATTAATAATTCCGTTGACTCTCAGCATATAAGTCTCTATGTTTTCATCTTCATTCATTTGCGGTGCTTCGAACTGTGCTCGATGAGTTTGCAGTTTTGCTTCCTTAATCTTACTGTCTCCTTCATGGATGCTCTTGAGTTTATCCCACATGTCTTTTGCTGATTTACAACTCATGACTCTTATCAGTTCACTTTCAACAAGCCCACACATTATGGCATTCTTAGCTTTGGAGTTGTTCTCAAATTTCTTTTTCTCAGCAGTATCTGTTGGAGGAGTAGTGGGTGTTGTGTATCCACTATCTACAGAATCCCAAATATCATATCCCAATGCACTCAGATATGTTTGCATTACGAGTTTCGAGAAGGTGTAATTTGTTCCATCAAATAAGGGAGCTTTGTTGGATGAAAATCCTTCACCCTTTGCCATTGTTTCTTCCAAGATCTCCTTAGGCGATTAAGCTTGTACAAGGAACCTTGCTCTGATACCAATTGATGTTCACACAATGACACTGAGAGGGGGGGTGAATCAGTGTAGTTATTTAACTTCAAAACAGCAGCATTCAAAGACTGAAGCACAGAAAACTTATAAAACCAGAAGAACAAAATGAGAGCACACCACAACACACAATATAACGAGGTTCACCAATTTGGCTACTCCTCAAAAATTAACTGTTTGGACTTCAATCCAAATCCAGTCTTTGCAAAATTTCAATTTTACAACTTCTTTACCAGCATCCACTGGAAGGAGCACCAACCCCTGTAATTTTCTGCTGCAACAGATGGAGCACCAACCCCTAGTACCAAGCACCAACTTGGACTGCAATTCTAATCAAATCAAAATGACATAAAAATGTCTTCACTACTAACTCGACCCTGACTGGTCTGTAATTTTAACAACCTCTGCACAATCTCATGTCTCTGCTTATTTCTCTATACAGACCCTCTTTTCACGGCAATTCCCTTCTTCTTGCAACAACTTCTATCTTTCTTCAACAATTTCTCTTTACTGACTATTCATTTATATACATCCAATCCGGCATGCGATCGAATCATATACCCAACTGTTCGAATTCTTTTCTCCTGCAAATAAGTGGCTGTTCGAAAATGACTATTCGAAACCCTGCAATACGGCGTTTCGATTTCTTGTGGTATGGTTGTTTTGAATGTTGCAAACATATCTTCTCGAAAAGCATATCTCGATCCTTCATATTCGGCTCTTTGAATACAAGCAAAATGTCTATTCGATTCCATGAGTGCGACCGTTCGAAAGCTAAAAAAAAACTTTTCGAAAACCTTTCGATAATTTATATTTGATTCTTCGAATACATGCAAACAGTTGTTCGAATGCATGACTAACACTTGTCAATCTGTAACTGCAGATCTGACATCAGTTACATTTTATGTAGCGGCTGCATGATGTCTTTTATGACACGTGTCACCATGCCTCGCTTTTTCGGCTTTTACCTGCCAACTTGTCGCCTGTCGCGATATCGTGACATTTTTAACTTATGCTGACGTCACCCTGAAGGTTGTCGCGAAATCATGACGTTTTCGGCTTCCAGTGGCTTTTCTTTCATCCTGTCACGAAATCGTGACACTTTTCAACTTTGCTGACGTCATCATCCTTCTTGTCGCGAAATCGCGACGTTTTCGGCTTCCAGTGGCTTTTCTTTCATCCTGTCGCGAAATCGTGACACTTTTCAACTTTGCTGACGTCATCATCCTTCTTGTCGTGAAATCGTGACGTTTTCGACTCTTGCTGACGTCATCATCCTGCTTGTCGTGAAATCGTGACACTTTCGGCTTTCGTACACTCTTCTTTGCCAGCAGCAGCGAAAAAGGAACATGTCGTGAAATCGTGACACTTTGCTCTTCCGTACAACTCTCCTTGCCAACTCCAGTGAAAATGGAACATGTCGCGAAATCGCGACACTTTGCTCTTTCGTACAACTCTCCTTGCCAACTCCAGTGAAAATGGAACATGTCGCGAAATCGCGACACTATGCTTCATGCAATGGCAAAATTTTTACATCTTTGTGCCTTGTGTTTTCACCTTGCCTCTTTTCATGAAATTTTGACTTGTAATATCATTCTCTGCATCTTTCAGTTCTACACTTTTGACTAGTAGCGAAATCGCTACTCCTTAGTTTCCCTTTGTTTCAACATGTAGCGCCATCGCTACACCTTAGTTTCTCTTTGTTTCAACATGTAGCGCCATCGCTACACCTTAGTTTCTCTTTGTTTCAACATGTAGCGAAATCGCTACACCTTCTTCTTGTGAATTTTTACTTGTGTCGAAATCGTTGCATCTCAGTTTTCTTAACTTCCGATTTGTAGCGAAATCGCTACACCTTTGTTTCCATACATTTCCAGTTGTGCTTTGAAATGCGAAACTTTAACATGCATGGAAATCGCTACTCTCTTCATTGCAAGCTCCTTTCCTCCATTTATGTCGCGAAATCGTGACACATTTTCTCTCTCCTCAGCGAAAACTCGACATGTCGCGACATCGCGACATTTTGGCGTGCATTTTCTCTCTCCTACTTTTTGTCGCGAAATCGCGACAGAAAACATGTCGCGATATCGCGACAGTTTTCTTCCTTGTCTCTTTCTGCCAATTTCTGAATCTGGGTCACCTCTGTTTTGCTTGAAACTTTCTCACTTGATCCGATCGACCTCGAGCTGCATCAACTGCATCAATCTGTCTGTGTTGACAACAATGACAATACTTTCTCAATGCTTTTGCTGCACCTTGCTCAACACCTAAGTCACTTGTCCATAATTCTATCACCCCTTCATAATTCTCCTCACCCTTGGGAAATATTACAAATATGCTCCCATTTAATTCGTTTTAGGAGAGAGCATACAAAACAATACCAAAACTCTGCCTCTATTTTGTTTGGCCCTCCTTGTGGATTTTTGAATTTTTAATGTAGGTACCTCATTTGGAGAGCTCAAGAACATCAATCATGAAGTTTCTTTGGAATACATGTTAATATTTATTTTATAGTTGCGTTCATCTCTAACAACCAAACATCACCAAATCTGCACCAAAAGCCCTAAAACACTTCAAAAGAGGTCCAGATCTAAGTTTTAAGCCCATGTCAGAACATAAAGATAACTAGCTTGGGTGGCTACATAGAATCCGACTACCTTGGGTGGCTACACAGAAGTCAACTACCCTAGGGGGCTACATAGAATCCAATTATCTTGTATGGCTACACAGAATCCAACCGCCCTATGCAACTACATAGAATCCAACCGCCTTGTGTGGTTAGATAAAGGTAACCACCCTAGGAGTTTGAGTCTCAAAGGTATATAAAGACTCAAAATCAATAGCAGGTAGCCAAGTGAGATAAAACAAGGCAGTTTATAAGGTTTTGTAACCATTTTGCATAGTTTTGTAACATTTGTAAAGGGTTTTGTAAGAATTTGTAAGCTTTTTGTAATCCTTTTTCATGATCTTGGGCCTTATCCTAAAAGGCCCAATAGATTTTATTGATGCTTTTATTATGGGCTTGTGTTTAGGTATTGGAATCCTCATAGAGGCTCAGTATGTCAAGAAATAAGACTTCAAAACCCTCCCCATAATTTTTTGTGTGATCAAGGAGATCATGTGAAGCACCATTGAACTTTATTTGCAAAGAAAAGCCTCTATTTTGGGAGATCTATTGTAATCAAAGCAATATTTTGTAATTTAAAAAAGAAAGAAAACTTATATTACAATATCAATATCAAAAAAATTCTTTGGTTAATTATTTATTTACTTACATTATTATGGTGCATTTTCTTAGTCATGCTTCCCCTTAATGATAGCCATCTATTAGTCAATTTTTTATTTTTATTTTTACTCTATCCACTAGCCAGGCCCAATCCTCCTTATTTTATCTCCTTGTTTTAAGAGAAACACCTAATTAGGTGATGGGAAGGGAGGTCTTCTAGTATCTTATTTTATCAAGAACCATGATCTCCCATTTGGGTGAGCAATGGAAGAAAATTACTTTGGACTTCTCCTTATTGATTTGTTGTCCTATGGATCTTGAGAAACAACTTATAATATATTTGATTCTCAAGTATTACTTTATTGTTTCTTTTATTAATAGAGTAAATTCATCAAAAAACTAGATATGAGTGATTGGTCTAGCTCCATTTGAAATAGTGATTCATGTTAATGTTTGTTTTTTGTGCATTTGGCCACTATCCTTCCTAGGCATTTAACTAGAATGATGAATAAATATAGGGAAAGGGGATATCCCTTCCTAATACCTTTATATGCAATGAATAATTGTGAAGGGTAGTCGTTGATCAAAATTGAATAGGACATTAATGAAATAAATCCCTTGATCCAATATGACCAATCATGTGAGAAGCCAAATTGACCCATTTCTTTGAGGAGGAAAGCCTATTCCACCCTATCATATACTTTGGATAATTCTAATATGATGAACATGGATGGGGATTTTTATGCTTCCATGGACTGAATAGCCTCTTGAGCCAAAACTATCTCATCTATTATTTATATACCTTCCAAAAAACCACCTTGTTCTAGTGAGATAATATTATGCATATTTAGTTTTATCTTCTTCGCCATTACCTTGGTGATTATTTTGAGCAAGACATTATATAAATCTATTGGTCTAAACTTGGTAATATTATCTACATTTTGTACCTTTGGGATTAATGTTATATATGATTTGTTGATTTTCTTCAACACATATTTAACTTTCCTAGCTTCCTCAACCACATCTAGAAGGTCCTCATGTAGGATATCCCAAAATTCTTGGTAGAATTCAATGAGGAATCCATCTGGCCTAGGAGTTTTGCTTTTCTACATTTTGAAAACCACATGTTGTAACTCTTTGGTAGTTATTGGTGCACTCAAAAATAAATTTTCCTCCTTTGGTATTAGTGCAAGTATCACCTACAACACTTCTTTTTGGGCTTCCATATCCACAGGTTTTTCTATGAATAGAGTCACAAAAAAATTTAATACAATAAACTTCATATCTACCCATGTGTGGATAGTATCTCCTAATTTTGTTCTTAAGGAGGATATGAAATTGTGTGATTTATGGGCTAGAAGATATTTGTAAAAGAATATTATGTTTTGATCCCCCTCATGTAGACATTGGAATATATATTTTTGCTTCCATAATAAATATTCCCTTTTTTCCCATTCCTTTAGTTGGGATGTAAGTCTGATCTTTGTCATACTCAAACCCTCTATGAGGTGATCTGTGGAGATCTATTAATTCAAATATTCAAGTTGGGGTAGCACTTCCAACTTTTTCTTCTTGATATCTCCAAATTCTTCCTAGTTCTAGGTACTTATATTGGATCTGATATATTGAAACCTCATCATAAAGTAGTGCATCTTGATTTCATGCTAAGGTTTTATTTCATTCGACAATTTCTACACTCTAGGCATAAAAGAGTTATTTTTGAACCACATCAGTTGGAATATGAATGGTTAGTGTTTGGCCTTGGATTTCCATAGTTCTATCATGATTGGAGAATGATCTGAACCTACATTGTTCAAGATATTCACCCTAGTAATGTGTCCATGAATTAAATAAATATCTGATAGCAGGAATCTATCTAATATTTCTAGAATATAGGCAAATATTTACCTCTTATTAGACCAAGTTATCAAACCATTGTCTATCTTGACATCCACAAGATGGAGGTTTTTTATGCATTCCTTCATGAGGTTTGTGCTCCCATCTAAGCTACCATTTCCTCCCAACTTCTCTTCCAAGGATAGGATGGTATTGAAATCTCCTCCTATCAAGGTCTGTGTTTGAGAGAATTGGGTAATAATGTAGTTTATGTTCTTCCACTATCTACATTTCTCCTCCAAGGTAGTAGGTGCATAAACATTCATGCAATGCATAAATTTGTCTAATTTCCTACTCTAAGTTGCTTCCACCAAGAGGCCCTAGCTACCCACCACTTAGTGTATAACTACATCTTTAGGGTCACAAAGGCATGAAATACCTCCTAATACCCCTTAGGAGTTGAGGGATTTCATTATTATAGTAGGCCACACTTTCTTTGCAATTATATCCATCTCTTCCACTGAAACCTTCATCTCCTAATGTAAGATAATTTGTGGTTGATTTGTCTCTATCATTCTTCTAATTTTATTTTATTTTGAGGGACTCCCTTTGAGTTCTCTAATGTTCCAAGAAATAATTTTTATTAGTATTGGGGGATAAATATGTAAGGACACCGATATTACCTTCTACTATTAGAATTTATCCTTTCTCCAAATAGTGCTAATTAGTTTTTCATCCTACATTTTTAATGATGTCCATTTTCATCTTCTTACTTATCTCCTAGCTCACCCCTCCTAATTTTGGAATAACATCCAACCCTAGCATATGTGTGTACAACACTAGGGTATTTTTGGTAGATCTAGTGAGGTCCTTTTTAGGCTCTAGGTTTTTTATGATGTCTACCTTTAATAAACTATTACTCTTATTTTTATTTTCCCCCTTGTTTTTTTGTTGGTAGTTAGTTCGTTGGTTTACTACTTCCTATTTTTTGCTATGATCAACTAGGATGGTGTCAAAGGTGCTATTTACCTCTTATGGCATAGATTCCTTCCTCCCACCATGGAAATATATCTCCAAGACTTTTGTCTCCATTGTATCCTCATCATCAAAAAGGTAATCAATTGGGAGATTGCCAAATATATTGTTTGACACCACTACCTAATTCCTCACTGTTAATTTCTTTTGGATATTATTTTTTTGGGTACTTGAAACCCTTAAGGGTTTTTTTCTCTCTTCCATGCTTTGGGATATTATGTGGGCATTATCTTGCTAAATAGCCATATTCATGGCATATTTTGCAATAAAAGGTATTTTCTCATAATCCACCTCTTGCTCCCATGTATTCTCCCCAAACTACAAAGTGATATTTTTTGGGAGGGGTTTGTTAAAATCTATTAGGACACATATCCAGGCATAACTAATTTTCTCAAATTTATATGTACTATAAACAACCATCATAGGTGTTCCTAGGGTATTTGCAATTGTCAAAAAACTATCAAATACTAAAATTCTACTAGTAAGCCAAATAGCCTCATCCAAACTAGTGTTGTGGATGGCATCTCTTCCTCTGCTTTGAATTTAGTATGCCAAGGTTTCATAAAGAGGCCATCCCTTCTAGAAAACCATGGTCCCTCTTGGAATATTTTTTCCTTAACTTTTTCAAAAGCAAAAATAACAAGAAAATAACCATTAGGGTATGCAAAGATTTGGAAGTAACCTTTTTTTTACCATTGTTTAACAACCCATACTCTTTTCATGTATTCTATTCCATTTTGAATGTCCTCCATATTCACCTTCACTATCGGGGAACCATCCATTGTCTTTAAACACCTTATCATAATTTTTCTAGGATCCATCTTCGGCGTCCTCAAATATCTTCATGGTACCCTCATGTTATTTATCACATTTGGTTGGGGTTGTTCCCCACAAAGGTAATCCCTAAAATTCATTTTTTGATAGCTCTCCTTACTCCTTCCCCATATTGGATATTGGTACAATCAGTCCCTTTTGGTAGTTTACCCTTGAAATAATATTGCTCAGGTTCTAGACCATATCCATTTTCCTTGCTTTAGGTTCTTTGATCTAGTCTACATCATAAAATTTATTTATGATTCTCTTCAACCCTTGTCCCTATTTTTGTTAAAGACTGTAATCTCCCATATATTTTTGCACTGTGAACTAGAAGTGTTTATTGCTTTATCCTTCACTCTATGTGGATTGTAAAAATTGGTTGTCTACTATATTTTGAATCCACTACATTTCCTCAAACTGTGCTTTTTCCTTACTATGATCATCCCCATTGAAAATTTCATATTTGCCATTAAGACCAACAAGCCATACCCTCTGTATTTTATCTACAATTTCGTTTGAAACTCTTCAAAAACCTTGTCCTAACTCTTTCCTCCTTGAATATTTTTTGAGAGCTAATTTTAAAATAAAATAAAATAACTATATTTTTCATATAAAGCAATTTAAACAAGACTCCAAAACTATACATGATTACCCATCATTATCATATACCAAGCATCTTTTTCTCTTTGTGATTTTTGATGAGATTCACATGATGTTATTTCACATCTATGATAAGAATTTTGATAAAATATTTTATGATTTGGCCCTTTTAATTCAAAATATTGATTTTGATAGAATTTTTTATTTTGAAATCTTCTTCTCATAAAGTATGGTCTTGTACTTTGAGAATTTCTCCTATGATGTAATGCTCCTATTTTATTTTACCATTTATCCATTTTTCAAATATATTAACTTTTTTGAAGTTGAAATCCTTTTTTAATCCAAAGTTTAATATTTTTCCAATAACCTAAATAAAATAATAAATTTACAAATAAAAATATTTTGAAGTAGCAAACCTTTTATCTCCCTCCTAAATTTGCAAATCCAAAAATCTTCAAATTTCAATTTTTTCTAAATTTCAAATCTTCAAAAAAATTTAAAAATTTCAAATCCTCTAAAATTCAAATTTCAAATTTTCTTCAAATTTCAAATATTCTAAATTCAAATCTACTAACTCTTCAAAATTCAAAAACCAAATTTCAAATTCAATTTTTTTCTAAATCCTATTTGAAGTAGAAAACCTTATCACTCCAAAATTTAATAAATATTAAAAAACTCAAAAATAAAAAATTGAAATATCAATTTCAATATATAGTATAAGTAGGGTTTCAAAGAGGCTTTGCCAGGGTTTCACTCACATGTTGTTGTTTTCTATTTGTTCTTCCATCGACCGCCATACCATTTGTGCCCTTCTAAGATCTGCACACATTGTGTCATTCTTAGTTACTACTCCGCCTTGGGCGGGGGGCTCTAACCCTTTCAATGGCTACCTCTCAGGCCGCTATTTCACTGGTTAGTGAAGTTGCAGCTGTTGAGAGCCATGACACTAGTAAAACAACCCAAGAATTTTATCCTAAAGGTAGTTCCTTAGTGTTGGACATAACCTTACCCATGTCGGATGTTGATAAGGCCTGCAATTGGCTTGAAAGTCACACCCTGGTAGGGTATTTTTGGGGGAGGATTCCTAATGACTCGCTAATATGACAATGGATTTAGTAATTCTAGTAGCCATATGGCATAAAATTTTATCATATTGAAAACCTTACTAAAGGTTTTTTTCATTTTTAGTTTGTCGATTCGCAACATGTCGTTACTATTATGAGCAAAGGGCCTTGGTATATTAGAAATACCATTTTAATTATTCAACTTTGGCATCGTAATTTTATAGTTTCTATAGATATTTCCTTGTGTATCCTTGTTTGGGTAGAATTCCTAGGTCTCCCTTTGCCCCTTTTGGTCATTCTTGCCATAGCTTGTCACACCCATTGGCAAGTTTTTGTGCATAGAGCCACAAAAATTCTATGTTGTGCGACCATACAAACACATTTGCATTGAAATTGATCTATCAAAGGATCTTAAGGATTCTATTAATATTCAAGTTGGGGAGACCTATTTTCAACAACGGGTGGTTTATATCAATCTCCCCAATACTTGTTATCGATGTCAGTCTACATCCCACAAGATAAAATATTACCCTCTTATGGAGGGTTGATTCAAAAATTGAGCTTCAGTAGAGACACCTTCAAACACAAATAAATATGCCCCTCCCACTAATAGAGGGAAGGAATGAATTTCTATCACCAATAAAAATAGCAAAGGAAATCGACCATAAACTTCTGTGGAAGCTGGTAAAAATGAGTCTCAACTGAGCTCTCAATCTGGGGTTTCTCATGCAACCTCTATAGAAGGAACTTTTGTTTCTCTTCCTATAGGTACCTCTTCTGGTAATAAACAAAATCCCCAATTATTCAAGCCTCCCAGTCAACTAAGCCCTCAGCTATGACAGTGCCCACTCCCTCAAGATAATGCCAAGTTTCTCCATCTAATCTACCTAGTGAATTTCCCTCATGAAACCCTCGTTAGTCTTGCAGTCTAGCTAGGGATACCTCAGGCATCCCTTTGGAGAAGAGACGACAAGAAAAAAAATTTCATGAAAATCATAATAGGTTTCTCACAAATACCTTTGAATCCTTAGTATATTTTGAGGACTCTAAGGTCCTCAAAGAAAATATGCTCCTTGATTGTGTCTCATGAAGTGTTTATCTTGGAATGTCAGGGGTTTGACAGATCTTATGCGTAAGTACATAGTGCATCAGGGTCTAGATGAATTCAAGGTAAAAAATGGTAATATTGATATCCTTTGCCTTCAGGAAGTCAAAGTCACTAATTTTATGTTGTCAAGTACGTGCTCCTTCTCTGGCCTTGAGGCCACACCTTTCATACTTTGCATGAGATGGGTAAAGGAGGGGCAGTAATTTATCGTTCAGAATATTATCATTCTAAAATGATCTTTTGGGGTCGTGACCATTATAATCATGTTGTTTGGGTTGTGATGGAGATTTATGGTCATCTTCTTGGTGTGCTCAACATCTATGCTCCTAACGATGTCAATGATCATTGTGTGTTGTTGCGGTAGGAAACACTCTCTCTTCCCCCTGTTGTTTGGTTTCTCTGTAGGGACTTCAATATGATCAAATTTTCACATGATAAAGTGGGTTTTATTCCCATTAGGTGGGCTACAAGGGAAAGAGAAGCATGGATTTTCAAGAAATAAAAGTTGAGGCTCTCTGACCCCAATAGCTGCATTTTACCCTCTTCATTCCCAGCTAGTGCTTGGTTCACATGGTCTAACAATAAAAATGTGAGAATTATGTTTTGAAAAGATTGGATAGATCCATGCTCTCAGATTCTGATATTTTCTCCTTTGAGCAGCCCTCATCTTCTTCTCATTTTATCTCTGTCCATCCCGAGCTCTACATGTCTGACCATTTCCCCATTTCATTTTCTATATTGGTTTCTTCTACTCCCCCTCCTCTTTCTCATTCACAATTTTACCTTAATATCTCCATTTTGCACCACCCCATATTGAGGACCTATGTTATTAGAATTTGTAATTTTATCCCCATACCAAAAGGGGCCTCAAGATGGATTGATTGGTGGAATGCTACTATCCTGTGCACTGCCCTCTTTCTATGCTCGCTTGGGTGTAATATTGCTAAGTTTCATCATCGCTCCAACATTGCTCTTAAGCAAGATTTGGAAGTGACCTCTTCTCAATTCTAGTCTAATCCTTTCAATGAGGAGATTTAGTGACACCTTGCTATGGTTAAACATCAGATTCTTTTGGCAGAGCACTATGATGCCAAAGGAGCTCAAATCAAGGTGAGGTTGCACTAGCTCAAATTTGGAGATAGGGTTACCAAGGAGTTCTTTTAGTGCTTGCATCCTCGTAATTAATTTTTGGGTATTAAAGCCCTTAAAATTAATGGAGAGCATGTTTATAATATTCCTAGTATTTTCTCTACATTTGAAGAGCATTATCATTCTGTATTTGCAGCTCAGGCCCGCTCCCCACAGCATGATGAGGCCCTTAAATCCTGACTTTCTATGGTTCTAGAATGGCTTTCTGAGTCTCAAAGAGTTACCTATGATAAATCCCTATATTTGAAGGATATGGAGGAAGCTCTTTCTCATATGGCCAATGATAAATCCCCTAGTATCGATGGCTTCCCTTGTGAATTCTACAAATCCCTTTGGGACTCTGTAGGACCTAATCTTCTCAAAGTCTATCAAGAGGCCTTCTCTAAGGGTTCATTGGGCCCTAATATTAATCAAGGGATTATTAAATTTATCCCCAAGGATGGTGATCCTAAAATCATCACCAATTGGAGACCTATTACTCTCCTTAATGTCTCTTATAAGATCATTTCCAAAGCCCTAGATTTACGTATCCACCATCTCCTTCCTATTATCATGCGCCTAGAGAAAACTAGCTTCATTTGGGGTAGATACATCCTTGAAAATATTATTGCTATTTGAGAAGGTATGGAGTGGGATCGTAATTCTAACAACTAGTCTATGTTCATCAAAATTGACATTGAGAAAGCTTATGACAGGATTAATTGGTCCTTCATTCTAGCCATGCTTAAAGCTCTTGGTTTTAGGCCCTGCTTCATTAGTTCTATAGAAATATTGTTTGCTGAGGCTTCAACTATTTTTTCCATTAACAAAGATAATTCCTTAGCCATTGGTCACTTTCGATCCATTAGACAAGGTTGCCCTTTAGCTCCTTCCCTTTATGTCCTTGTTGTTGAAGGGCTTGGCTATTTACTAGCTCATCACACTGCTCATGGTTCTATTCAAGGAATTTCTCTTCTCGGAGGTGAGTCTCAATTGATCAATGATCATTTTGTTGATGACTCTTTCCTCACTCTTATTGAGGAAGAAGGTGTCATTCAACAAGCGCTTGCTTTGCCTGGACACTTTTTGGCTGGCTTTTGGATCCTCCATTCAATAGAGAAATACCCAATGTTATAGGCAGTCTCTCGACCCAATGCCCCACTAGCTTAATCAATATCAATGGAATATCATCCAAGAGGGAGATTTTTTTTTTTTTAGGCATTCCTTTTGTCTCTAACAGGTCATTTCTAGCGTTATGAAAGTATGTTGTTAATAGGGTGGAACAGAAACTTACCTACTGGTCCATTAAGAAACTCTCCCTTGCTGGTACATTTTAAATTTGTACTAAATTCCTTGTGACCACACATGTTTATTATTCTTCCTACTAGGTCCCATCCAAAATTTGTTATAAGAAGCTTGATAATATTTTGCAAGACTTCTTATAGTCCTCCTCCAATAATGCTTCAGGATTCCACCATGTTTCCTGGGAGTATTGGTGTCTTCCTAGCATCCATGGTGGACTTGGCATTATTAATACCCAACATCAAGGTTGGGCCTTTTGTGTTAAGTGGGTCCTTAGAGAACTCATACGCAATGAGGCCTGGAATATTCTCATTCGATACTATATTAGTGAAGGTTCCCCTTTTGGGCATAAGAGTTATAAGGGCATGGGGTTCCCTTCCCTCCTTTTTGCCCTTGATTCTATCAAAGTGTCTGGATCCTTTGTCATTAGGAGAATTTGGAAAGCTTGGGAGAGTGTTAAACCTTGGTTTATATGGAATGGATAGAGCTTTTGGCATGACCTCTCCATCAACCAAATGAATTTTTTATGGTCACCTGTTATCAACTACCAGGGTTTCCTACTTGCGTAGGTTCCCTAGGTTCATGTGCTAAGATTATTTTACAAAGGTGTGCAATGCATCACTGATTTCTTTTCTTGTCCTACCAGGAATTGGCTCCCTTGTGATGATTTTAGAGATAAATTTGGGCTTAATCACTCTAACAAGGATACCCTGACTCCATGTTACACAATATTTTTGTGCTTTCTCAGTGACCTTGGTGGAAGGACTGGAAGTAGTATTCAGACACTCCAATGGAATTGTAGACACCAAAACAGCACCAATCCGATTATGTGACTGCAAACACTGATCGCATTGACACACACAGCCCCAAGGGCAGCCCCCAGAGGTCAAACAGTGGTCCTAACCACTCTCACAATAGTTTTGGAAGGTCGGAGATCAATTTGGCACCTTTAGGCACTTTGCTCAATATCCGTTCCACCCTGGGACAAATTCTAACTGGGATTCGCCCCACCCAGGGATGAATTCTAAATTCGCCCCGGGGTGGGGCGAATTGCAGGTTTGACAGGAAAAAAGTCAAATCTTGACAAATGGTAGCTCAAGTCTGCTACTCAATGCTTCCTTCATCGCATGGGAGTATGGGTGAGCGTTTTCGAGCGTTAGAGGCATTTGCAAGGGCAGTCATGAAGTCCCTATTCAGGGAGGAATCTCCTTCCCCCTGGGAAGGCATGATTGCCAAGTGGCGCCTCTGCATGCCCATTTCAAGAGACCTCCAGGTCTATAAATTGGTGAGTTTCCTCACCCCAAAATATGGAGAGAAGGAGCATTTTGGAGCAACGAAGTGCTGTCATTTTATTTTCACACCTCACACCTTTTGGATTTGTGCCTTTCACATCCTTGATCTCCTTTAGAAGGGAGGTCATTGGGTGACTATTGGGAGGACAAATCTTGATCCCAAAACCTGACATTTGGCCACAATATCCCACCAAATTTGTTGAAAATACCACACAAGAGGTTTTGGACCCATCCCAAGTGGATTGGTGCCGAAATCAAGCCTCAAACAGTGGGCGGCCTGCCCCATGGGCGCCCCCTCCCACACTGCCACAGTCCTAATCGCCCCCTTTCGGAGCGATGGGAATTCCATGGTAGATTTTCTTTCTTTCATTTTTGCATTCAATTCTATGATGCTTAGATAGGTTGTCATTTAAATTTCGTCTCGTTTTGAAAAATTTTGATCATATTTCTAGCTTTGCTCGCTTCTACTAACCTACAGGTAGCATCATCAAATTCCCATTGATGGAGGCCAAATTGGGAAAATATGACCATCTGGGTCTTCCCAAAATGCCCCCAATTAGCTAACCCCAAGTTTGCAGGTCTTTTGGAGCTTCCTAGGTAGGACATTTGGGATAGTACCTTTTCGGCATTTTGTTGTAGGTGAATTCGTCCCACCCCAGAGCGAATTCAAATCGGTGAGGAATTTCCCAACTATTATTTTTGCAGGGCCTTCCTGGTGGTGTCTTGATGCCCCTATCAAATTTTTAGAGCATTTGGACTTCATTTTAGTCATAGTTTAATTCATTTTTCTCATTCACTTATCGTAGGCTTGGGGATTGCATGCTTTGTTTTATCCACAGGTGCTACTGACCATTTCTTGTTCCTTTGAATGTAGGGTCTGGACATCGGAGGAGTAGAAAGGAGTCAAGACTCATCAATGCAAGTGGCGATGATGTTTGGTCCACCCATTTTACATGTGGGCACGCGGAAGAAGGAAAGGCGCCCATGGATGTAACAAGAACGCATGCTTGAAACGCTCCTAGCCCTTGGAAGGGGAGGATGCGCATTGTAACCGAGTTTTGAAACATATCAATAAAAAGGGTTGTCTTCTTTATTCACATTTGTTTCATTTTGATTCACTCATGCTTTTCCCTCTTTTCATGCACTTTCAAGTTCCTAGGATTTAGCGCTAAGTTCGGTTCTGTTTGCATCGCATCTTCGCTTTCCTTTTTGCTTCCGTATCCTCATGATTTCAGTGGCGATCACGGTGGGACCTTGTCCTCTATTTTTAAGATCAGATATCTGATCCAAACTTGGTTGTTTTTTCTTGCAGGTACCGCGTTTTCATACGCTGACTGTTGTTCATTCCATCAAAGGGCGAATACAGAGCTGTAATTCGTCTCACCCAGGGACGAATGGGAATTCGCCCCACCCTATGATGAATACAGTCCTGTAATTCATTCCCCACCGGGATGAATTCCAGTCTATGAGGTTTTCGGGTAGAAACTCATAACCGACAGATTCGGGCAGAGAAGAGGTAAGAATTCTGCACTTTTCCTATCATTTTCTGTCTTCAGTTTTTTTGTTTTTTTGGTTTCTTTTTTTTGCATGCATAGAAAAAGTTGTTGCATGTTTATTTTTTTCAATGCAAAATAAAAAGAACCCCACACACCACGTGGAAAATTAAACACCAAGGAGCTGGTCGTAAAACCCTAGCCCTTGATCAAGACCAACGATGGATTTCATCACCACCTTGGCTTGAATTTTGCATTCATAAACCCCGATCGCTACTATTGCTAGACGTAAATCCTGACGAAAGCTGACCGAGTGTAGCTGGGGTGATTCCCAATGCGCGAGGATAAGTCTTCTATGGTAGGTGTCATAAATAGGGTGATTCCCCTTTCGTACCGCCTATGTTCCACGTACCATCTGCTCTCACGTACCTATAGTTTCCCTCACGTAAGGGCGGGTATATAGAGAGGTTGGTATATCGGCCTGGCAATGGTATATCGAAGGGGCGACCAATTTTGGGAGTCATAAGAGCCCTCATTTTGCATTTAAACGTTCTTTACAAAAACCTTCAAAAACAAAAAAAAACAAAAACAAAACACACTAAACCAGGTTTAGGACACACTCTCAATCTTTAAACGAGATAATCACTCTTTGTGTATGTGTGTGCTCTTTTTTGTTTAGTGTAGCATAAAAAAATCATAAAAAGAGATACTTAGCTTGTAGAAGAACAACACCATGGTGTACACCCGTAGCCAAGCCCAATCAAGGGCAGAAGCTGCGAAAAGTGTACAAGGGGGCACAAGTCACCTCCGCTATAGCCCTAAGGACTTGGTCATACCGCCTTGGCGGCCTGACCCACAAGAGAGTCCACGTCATTCCATGTCAAGGTGGAACTATAGGGACACCCCTTTGGGGGACACGCCCATTCATCATAGCCCCTTTCGGGAAGAATCCTTACACGTGGCACTCAACATAGACAAGAAAGCTCCCTTAGAAGCTCGATATGAGTGGCCACCGCACGATGAAGTGCTAGAGTGGCATAGTGTCCATGAGGAGAGGCCACATGATTATGGCATCCCTCCTTTGCCCCCCATCACTGTTAGAACCAATAGACAAACCCCAGAGCACAGGGCTCTTCAAGCAGGGCGAGCCAACTCTGCCCACCCCTTTCACACATATGAAAGGGAGCACGAGGAAGACCATTACATTCCTCGAGAGCAATATACTATGTGGGAGCCATGCGCTTCTACACCCGCTATGTACCATGGTCACCCACTGAGGCCAGAGCCTCGGGTAAATGCCGCCAACCTCGACAGAGGGAAGCGACCCATTGAGATCTCGGATCATCACGACCGAGGTAAATGCATAGGAGAGGCATCTAGGCCTCCTAGGCTCAAGATGGCAGAACAAATTGACCTGGCAGTCACCAGACATGCCACCCGCCAAGCCCAAATCACATGGCTTGAGCAAGATCAACAGTAGCTAGAGCATCTATACCACCTTAGCAAGGAGCGCATTCAATGCCAAATAGATGAGCTGCTTCATAACCCAGCTGAGAGGGTTCCAACCCCTCACACCCAAAGAGCGGAACCATATGAGAGGCATAATCCCTTGGTGCGAGATAGGTCTCCGCGACCTTATCAAGTTTTGCCTCCGAGACCCCCTAGACCTAAGAGGGAGGCCACTCCCCAGAACAATGATGGGTACCCTCCACGGGGACCCACCCAGGGTCATAGGTCTCACCCAGAGACTCCTCAAGAAGCTTACGAGGAGTATGAACAAGAAGCAGAGCAGGCCGAAATGCCCTACCAAGGCGGAGGGGTTGCTATCCGGCCACCCCCCCATAGGCCTCAAGTCTCCCACAACCCACAACGGGAGCAAACTAAAGAGGAAGAGATTAAATCTTTCGATGCATACAAAGTGCTGCTAGAGCGTTTGGAGTCTATGGAAACCAAAGCTTTTGGGCCCCAAAAGCCCACGTTACGCCAACTCCGTAGTCATCCTATGCATCCGTCAGTGCCTACACCCCCTTACCCTGAACACTTCAAGCTACCTCAGTTGGCAATCTTTAAGGGTGAAGAGGATGCCCAAGAGCATGTGACCAGATTCCTGAGCCAATGTTTTGGCATTCAAGACAATGATGCATTGTTGCTAAGGACATTTATAACCACATTCACGGGCCCTACCTCGGATTGGTTCACTCAATTATCGAAGCACAGCATCAATAACTTGGATCAGTTAGTGGATGCATTCCTCGAACGCTTCACCTTCAACACCAAGAAGAAGGCGTCACTAAGTGACCTGGCCAACCTCAAGCAATATGAGGAAGAGACCATGGCGGCCTACGGGAATCGATGGAGGACTCTGCTTTCCAAGCTACCCTACCTCCCTCCTATGTCCGACCTTACACAAATGTTCTCACGAAGTTGTTTGAGATCGATCTCTGTGCTATTGCAGCTGCAGAAATATGCCACCTTAGAGGAAGCTCTGGCACAAGCCAGAATCATCGAAGAGATCAAGATACAGGATGGCGAGATTGCCAAACCTAAGAAGAAAGAATGGAACAAGAACACAAAAATAGGGACTACGCAACAAAAACCCATTGCGGTCAATCAAGTTGCTATAAATGTCCCTAAGCCTGCACAAGAAATACAGCCTCAAAAGGCTAACTATCAGGGCAGTGCCTCCTAATAATTATGAAAGAGAAAACAGAAGCAGGAGCAAAATTAGCAGCGTCACCCTAGGCGATAGTACACACCTTATACGGAGTCTAGGGACTCCCTATTTGACCGCTTGTCAACGATGAACTTGATCAACCTTCCAGAGATTCAAACCATAGATCCCAATGCACCGAAGCCTAAGGGATACCGGGAGGACTTGTATTGTAGGTTCCACAGGCGGAAGGGGCATGACCTGAATGCATGTTGGAAGTTCAAAGGATTGATACAAGACCTAATTGACAATAAGACATTGGCAGTGGACAACCCCGTAGCGCCAAACAACCAACAGATGGGAGTTTTCAAAGACCCCTTGCCTGCCCATGAGGCACAAGAAAAACCCCTTCAAGTCAATGAGGTGCAACAAAATTGCCCCATGCAAGGGTATGTAGGAATGATAAGCATAGTGACTAGGAACAAGAGATACCCAGAGTTGCCCTCAGGCAGCCAAAGAGAGGTTCCATCGACGTCACAACCTCAACAGCACCCTAATGTACTACCTCCGCCTAGACCCCGCCACGATTCGGACCAAACTCATGCAAAGTTTGAGGACCACGTCGGCTAGGCTCTCCATATACGAGCTTATACAGCAATCCACGCCCCATCGAGATGCTCTCATGGATATTTTGAAAGCCATCGAGTTGCAGCCCGTGCTAGAGTCCATGCAAGACATGGGGAGACCTTGCCTCCCCATCGATACAATTGTTCCTTTAGGCTACCCACCAAACCAGACAAATTTTGTGTATGGAGGCCTTGATCATGGTACTGAGCCATGCATGCAAGAGGACGAAGATGAAGAGCCTTTTGTAGAAGATGTCAACTATCTGTCTAACCCGGACTTCACTCTAAGATATCTTGGCCAATGCAATTGGCATGGATACGGGCTAGGCAAGTATGAGCAAGGAGTGCGTGTCCTTTGCCAACCAAGATACCAAATGCCTTATGACAAGTCGGGAGTAGGGTTCAACCACCCCTGCCCTTGGACATCTTGGTGGAAAACATGCAAGGCCTAGGGATAGGCAACAAGGGTGGATTGGCATCAGATCCTTATGCCAACCCAAACACAACGTATACATTGGGAGATTACCTCCCATGGTCAACAACCACCCTTGTTAACCTCAATAACCCTTCTCCTTTGCTAGAGAGAGGCAAAAGTTCAGGGACTCACTTTCAAGGAAGGTATAAAAAGTGTCAAGAGGGATCTTCGGAGGATGAATCAGAATATGAACCAACATCATATGATCCCTTCGAATCCGATAGTGATCACTCACAAGTGATCCCCATGAATGACTGTCAAGAGAGCCTCTTGACAATGTTCCCTCTAGAGGCTCCAATCGAGCCAGTGCCGCGTCAAGAGAATCAGGTCCCCCCATGGAGAGTGGAACAACCACAATGGGGCCAGATTAATTTGCTCGAGCAGGATGAGCCTGTAATGCCTCAAACAGTTGTCGGAGCCAATGAGGGCTTTTGGATCTCCGATAGTGATTACGAAGATGAAACATAAATGACATATCTTAATCACATGCGACAGAGGCCGCAACCATACCCCTTGGAGATTAACGACATATTTGAACAGATGGGCATAGTGCCAGGGCACGAGTGGTACGTAGACCCAACAGGGTGGGATCAAGTGTTGGATCCGCCGCTCTAGGTATACGAAGAGCACCTTCCACTCCGAGACCCTAGGGTGATATCAGTGTCGAGGGTAGACCCTGTCCTCCTATCAACACATAGGGCCGATCCATTCGTGCCAATACCTCTAGAGCCAGATCCGGAGCATAGAGAACATCCAGAATGTTCGAGTCATCACACCCATGGTAATGGAGACCAAAATCATTTCATCAACATGATCTCCATTGACTTAACCGCCCCCATCCACAATCCGGCCGATCCAACATGGTCCTTGCATCTAGACATAGATGCCATTGACTGGGATCACGTCAATTCACCTCCATCCCCATCAGAGTACTGGCCTTTCGGTAAAATGCTTCATTTTACCCTAGGGACAACTCAAGATATCTTTCATGCCGAAGAGGAACCCGAGGTTCCCAACGCAGATTTAAACTCAGCAAATGATATCCATTTGATCCCAACTCCACATCAGTTGGAGGACGGATCCCACATGTCGATCGAGGAGACGACTGACGTAGACATCGGCTTGGATCCAATGAATCCATAGATTATCAAGCTGGGGGTAAGCTTATCCCCTGAAGAGCAAGCCGACTACATTGCCCTTCTCAAAGAGAAGAAGGAGGTTTTTGCATGGTCATACAGAGACATGCCGGGGCTAGATCCGTAGCTAGTCACGCATAATCTAACGCTTGATCCGACAATCAAGCCAGTTAAGCAAAAACTACGTAAGATGCACCCAACAGTGGCCTTGATGGTCAAAGACGAATTGCAAAAGTTGTTGGATGCACAGTTTGTCATCTACGTGGATTATCCGCCATGGCTGTCCAACATGGTGCCCATCAAAAAGCCCGATGGGAGGATTCGCATATGCACTAATTTTTGAGATCTAAACAAAGTGAGTCCTAAGGATGATTTCCCCTTGCCAAGCATCGACGCATTGGTAGACGCTACAGCAGGTCACGAAATGCTATCCCTCATGGATGGTTTCTCGGGATACAATCAAATTCGTATCAATCCCGAGGACCAACTAAAAATGGCGTTCACAATGCCTTGGGGGACATTTTGTTATAAGGTCATGCCCTTTTGGCCTTAAAAATGTTGGCGCCACCTACCAACGTGCCATGACGTACATCTTCCATGATTACATGCATAAAACTTTGGAAGATTACATGGATGATTTGTTGGCCAAATCTCTTTTGCGCCCAGATCATCTCGATGACTTAAGCAAGATCCTCGATCGCCTCATGGAACATAAAGTCAGACTGAATCCCAAGAAGTGCGTATTTGGCGTCACATCTAGAAAACTCTTGGGTTTCATAGTCTCAAAGCGAGGCATCGAAGTGGACCCAAACAAAGTCAAGGCAATCCTTGAAATGGTTCCCCCAACTACCATTAAGCAGCTCAGAAGTCTACAGGGAAAGGTCACGTCAATTAAGCGCTTCATAGCGCAGCTATCTGACAAGTGCCGACCCATGAACAAATTATTGCACAAGGGGGTAGCATTTCACTGGGATGACGAGTGCCAGTTAGCCTTTGACGACATCAAACGATACTTGGCTTCGCCACCAGTATTGGCACCACCTAGACCAGGAGTGTCATTCTACTTATACATCTCAGCTACTGAGGTGGCACTGGGCGCCATGCTAGCCCAGAAGAATGAACTTCACAAAGAACAGGCTACTTACTATCTTAGCCGCACCCCGGTCAGTTATGAACTTAACTATGCATACGTCGAGAAACTCTGCTTGGCAGTGGTGTTTGCTACCAAAAAGCTATGCCACTACATGCTGAGCAACACTACGTATGTTGTGTCTAAGGAGAATCCATTGCGATACATGATGAGTCGTACTTATCATAGTAGTCGCACGACGAAATGGATCATGTTGTTGATGGAATTTGACATAGAGTTTATTGGACAGAAATCCATCAAAGGACAGGTCATAGCCGATCAACTAGCAGAGGCTCCTCTCGAAGACGATCAGCCTCTGGTCATAGAACTACCCGATGATGGGGTCTTCCATGTCTCAGAATCGCCAGATTCTGATGAGCCCGAGTCACGAGGCCGACATAACCCTATTTTTTGATGGTTCTAAATGTGAGCAAGGTGGTGGCATAGGAATAGTATTCTTCACACCGCAAGGGGCTCCAATGCCTCTGTCATTTAAATTAGATTTCCCATGCACCAACAATAATGTAGAGTATGAAGCCTTGCTCATAGGTCTTTAGACAACAATCACCATGAACATCAAATGACTGAACATCTTTGGTGATTCGCTATTAATTGTCAACCAAGTCAAAGGGGTATTCCAATGCAAATGCCTAGTTCTATAGGCCTACAAAGCCCTTGTGGACAAATTCCTAGAAAATCTTGAGTGGTACGACATCGAGGCACTCCCTCGGTCATCGAATCATTTTGTGGACACTATGGCCTCCTTGGGGTCACTAATCCCGCAAGACCTTTTCGGTGATATGACAACCATTCAAGTCAAAACACTATCACAATCCGTGATGGAGCGTGCAAGCTCTGACTTGATGCCAGGAATCCACATGATCCAGATTGAACCATCCTCGGATAAGTTCTCTCGAATCCATGATCGTCTGAAACATGCCAACTGGGGGTCCTTGTTCTCCCCTACTCCCATTAATAGCAACACAACGCTATTCTTACAAGTTCTCTCCCGCTCAGCGTTTGCTAGGGATGAACTTCAAGAGGGATTGGTTGTTCATACCATCGAGGCTTTCGATCAGCAGGATTGGTATTCACCCATAAGGGACTACCTCAAGTTAGGTAATCTCCCGCTTGGATTGATGCATGCCGCAAAATGAGCATTCAAGCAGAAAGCGGCTAAGTATGTCTTGTTAGGAGACATTTTGTACCATCATAGCTATGAAGGAATCCTCCTTCGTTGCTTGGACCAGCAAGAGTCCACTTGGGCGATCGCCCAAGCGCACGATGGTACATGTGGTGGCCACTTCAGTGGTATGGCCATCGCAAAGCGCATTCTTCGCATGGGCTATTATTGGCCATCTTTAGAGCGAGATTGTTGCGCATATGTAAGGAAGTGCGTGAAGTGTCAACACCATGCTAATTTGACACATGTACCTTCCTAGGCCTTGCAGACAGTCCAGTCAGCTTGGCCATTTTTGTAGTGGGGCTTAGATCTAATCGGAAAGATCTCCCCTACGTCGTCAGGTCATCACACGTTTATCATAATGGCCATAGAGTATTTCACCAAGTGGGTGGAAGCAGTTTCGCTTACCTCTACGACAGGACCCCGCATTGTGGAGTTCATTTTACATAACATCATATGTCATTTTGGTATTCCATCCAAAATAATCTCGGATAATGGGACGTCATTCAAGAACAAAGACGTGCGTGCTTTGACCACAAAGTACAAAATTCAGCATAGTTTTTCGACACCCTATTATCCGTAGGCAAATGGGCAAGCAGAGGCATCAAACAAAATGCTAGTTGCCATCCTCAAAAATACCGTCGTAGATAGTCATAAGGATTGGCACATCCAAATCCCACTTGCCCTATGGGCTTATCGCACTAGCATTCGGATGCCCACTGGGGCAACTCCATTTTCGCTCGTGTATGGCTCCGAGGCAGTCATGCCTCTCGAGTTGGAAATTCCTTCCCTACGCATATCAATGCAAGAGTTCATCGATGATGACACTGCACGGTAGGCCCGGTTAGACCAGCTTACATTGCTTGATGAACGACGCGTTAATGCTCTCGAGCATTTACGTATCTATCAAGAGCGACTTAAGAAAGCTTACAACATGAAAGTTCACCTGAGGGACTTTCAGGTTGGTGACTTGGTCTTAAAAGAGAACCAACAGAACTCTAGTTTGCCATCCCATCTAAGGGACAAGTTCATGGCAAATTGGTTAGGTCCATATGTAATTGATAGCAAAATAGGACCCGAGACATACCGGCTAGCCTCTCTTGATGGAATCAAGGAACTAGAACCCTTGAACATCAGTCATTTGTGACCATTCCATATCTAAGAGAGCCATATCCCAAACAAAATGCTCCAAGGATTCCTACAATCGCTTGGTCAATCCCAAAATGCTCCAAGGATTCCTACAATCGCTTGGTCAATCCCAAAATGCTCCAAGGATTCCTACAATCGCTTGGTCAATCCCAAAATGCTCCAAGGATTCCTACAATCGCTTGGTCAATCCCAAAATGCTCCAAGGATTCCTACAATCGCTTGGTCAATCCCAAAATGCTCCAAGGATTCCTACAATCCTTGTCAATCCCAAAATGCTCCAAGGTCCACCTGGTCAACCAAAAGCTCCAAGGATTCCCACAATCGCTTGGTCAAAAATAAGAAAATTCAAAAATAGTAAAATCATCAAAAATAACAAAAATTTGCATCTCATTTCCAGGCATGCTCAAACTCATCACACCAATAAAGAGCTCTTCTCGCATCTCATCTTCATATTCACAAAAATCAATCCATCAAAAACACAAAAATATGTAGCTGCATTAAGCATCACATCCATACATTGCATATTTGTGGTCATACAGGTCAAAGGCACCATAGACTGTAATTACTCCGCTAGTCCATCTTGTTCCACATTTCTCCATTCTATAATCAATCCATCAAAAATAAATGCCATTCACTTCTTTTTACCATACCGGAGTCAGTGGTCTTCTAATGTATCAAGAGTTTTCGTCCTTCAGTCATCATTTTGCTTTCTAGCCACGTACTGTACCAAGTCAGACAGATTTTACAAAGGTAGAGTTCTACTTGGATCACACCTTGTTACGTAGCATCCCAACACAAATTAAAACACATAAAAATTCCCAAGTTGTGTGAATGAAAGATGAAACTTGCACAAGCAATCCAGGTCACCATAAGCGAAACGGTTATCTTGCTCATCCCCCTGTGCGAATGACCCCAAGAATGCCGAGAGTTGGCAAAAGGACAAGCATCTTCCCTACCCAATTCCCCAAGAATCCCAAGTTCTCAAAAAGTTGCAAACATCAAAATTTTGCAAAAAGTCAAAACTCCAAAAATTTGACATCACCACCAAAGTGCATACATCAAAAGGCACATACAATAGTGATTCTCATCACTCGAAATTCAAATCCCTTGCTCAAAAGAAAAATAAAAAAATAAACAGTGATTTTTATCACTACAAAAGAGCAAGTATCCCAATACAATTGAAGAAAAGAAGGGAGTCGAACTTGAATCCCTGGAACTCTCAGCATTCCGACAGGTCATGAGGCAAACCTCAATACCGGTTTGGTGGATAGCCTATCGGTCACTGGTGGTAAACCTCCCGCATGACGATATATCTGTCACATTAACTCATGTACAGATCAATGTTTGCATGTGGATGAGCTAGCTTATGGTATCCTAGATAGCACCGCAGATTAATCTGACTAAATACAACAAAGGAGTTAGTGGAGCTAATTAGGTGATCCTCAATACAGGTTTGGTTGACAGCCTATTTGGCACTGGCGGTATCCTGACAAATACCACATAAATGAACTCAATTGCACACACAAGGATGTGAAATAACTTGGTCAAAGACAAGTCCGATTCATACCTTGTCCAAAAGTCTTGTAAGATAAAGTACAATCATGGCTAGTTAGTTAAAACCGTCTGAGTCTCAGAAAACCTTAGCTACATTTCTAAACCAACTGTGCTATCTTTCATCCTCGCATTGCCATCAACAATCGCCAAAAAAAAACCACAAAGGTCTAAATAGTCTATGGTGATCTCGCCAAACAACACAAATTCAATTCATCCATTGCATTTGCATATCCTAAAATTTAGAAACATTTGCATTCATCATAACATATGCATCCATCAAAATAAATTAACATGCATACATCCATACTCATCACTCATCATGCATAAAATCAAATCATCACTCGCATAAACAAAATAAAGTCATCTGTATATATCATCAAAAATGCCCGTAGGCTACAATGAACTGGTCCTGTGACCCCGCAACAAAATCCAAAAGCTCAAAAACCCCCAAGCCTAGGGCATCGGCCACCATGATCACGCAGGATCGGTGCGACGGGAACTACCCCCCATGGTGTGGGTCCTATGAGACCCCTCAGGGCGGCTACTGCTAGCCCCCGCATCATGCCTACTCCCCCCCTCATCCAGTCACCTGCATCGAGAGGATGCTGATTGCTCAGTCTCACTCCCTCTCGAGCGGCATGATGATCCACCTCCGCTGAACGTAGGGACCCACCCACCAAGGTGGCTAATCTCTACCTCCATCTCCAACCGCTATCGCACCGAGTCCATCTCCCATTGGCGATACGTCGCCAAGTTCTCCTCGCACTATGCCAAAGCCCTATCCCTCTCTACCAGCTACATCCGTAGGAGATCCCTCTCTCGTGCAGCATCAGTACCCCCATCCTACCGATGGTAGGCAGCCAATGCATTCTCTCGCTTCGCTAGCTGCATGCGTAAGAGATCCCTCTCCTGCAACGCATCCCCCAACTCCTCATCATGCCTCCGCAATAGCCCCTCCAACCGTGCAATCTCAGCACGTAACCTAGACTCCGTGTCCTCCACATCCGCCTGAGGCATAGGCATCTCTGGAACAGCAGCCTGCTCTGGCTCCCACTGCTCCATGATGTCCTGCATCTCCGGCTGATCCGAAACCCCCAAATCCACATCCTCATCCTCCACCTCCACCATGTCTGCATCCTCCCGAGGAGCTCCCCAATCATCTCCTGGTGCCTCGACACCCTCCCCCCCACTACTGCTCCTCCATGCCTCCCAGTGGCCCCTCTCCCCGCCATCACCGTAGTACCCACCACTGGTCATACTCTACGGTAGTCCCGACGTCATCCACATCTAGGACGTCGATCACTGCATCTGAATCCTCGCCTAGTGGCACGATGACCGGTCGATCCAGAGTCCTCTCATCCCCCCGTATCGATAGACCATGGGCTCACCAGGAAACCCCTGGCGCACCCCAAACTATCATGTCACCCGACTGTAAGGGAAGAACTCATGCTCGGTCCCATGCCGCCCAATCAGCCACCGCTCCCTACGTACCCATCGAAGCCACTCTCCAGCCTTCGACCAGGCTGGACAGTCCCGATAAGGGCGCCAGAACACCTCCCCTGGAGTAAGCCGAGCGAGGGCATCGACATAGTGCCCTACGACACCTGCCCACCATCGACTCTGTCCCTGCTCCTCAGACCGCCACCATAGAACCGCATAGCCTATATCCTTATCCTCCATCTCCGTCCGAGTCATCCATGGTAACCCGACTGGCCTCTCCACCGCTATGTGTTGCCAAGCCCAGCTCTGCAATAGATAGCTGCAGCTAATCCCCTTTCGCCTTCGATAGTGGACCTCGTACAGCTCACCATAGAGCTGTGCCAACAACGTCTGTCCCCACCTCATGATCAGCGGTGCCTCCGTCGAGCACTCTACCACCGCCAGACCAAATCCAGTAGGTTCCATGGGAACCTCGCACCTGACGAGTCAGTAGCAGCATGTTGGAAATGAGGCCCATGAGTACTGCGTGCCTCACTCCCAACACCCCTCTCTCAAGCCACCATCGGACCAGAATCCTGCCAATCTGGCAGTCGCCCTCTGCCCTCTCCACTGGGCTCTCCACACCTAGCTCCTCCCCATGCCCGAAGCATCGTATCAGTATAGCTGTCCGTTGATCACGCGATGACGTTCTGATCGGCAGTCCATCTATCGAAATCCGTAGAAGTCGATAGACATCCTCCAAGGTCACTGTCATCTCCCCTATTGGGAGATGGAAGGTGTTGGTCCGGGGATCCCACAGGTTGATCAGGGCCATCAGATAGGCCCGATCCCCGACCATAGGCTCCAGTCGAGCCACCTGCTTGAGCCCAAGGGCATCAAGCCACTCCCAGTCAACCACAGTTAGCGCCCCCATGCTTCAAAAAGCAGTAGGTACACGATACCGGCTCTTCACAACCTACAAAAGAAAACAACACAAAAACATTAAAATCATGAAAAATTGTACAACAATAACATGAATATACAGCATTGCCTACCAATGTACAACCAAAAACAAAACAAAATTCAAAAACATTAATTTGCCCCTGTTTTTACCAATTAAAACAAAAACAATTACAAAACAACAAAAATAATTTGTCAGTCCTAGGGTTTCTAATCCTAACTGATAAATTCAAAAACAAAACAAAAATTCAAAAAAAATTAATTTGTCTAGGTTTTAATAAATTGTCACCTTAGGATTTCTGTATTCTAAGTTTAAAATTGACAAAGTCTGCACAAACAAAACAAAATTAAAATAACAGTTTTTTAACCTAGGGTTTTCACCTACGTTTTAAAACTGACAAGCTCAACCTAAAAAACTAGGGTTTTACATTCCATTTATCCTAGGGTTTTAGTTAAAAGCAAAATAAAAATTTCACCTAGGTTTTAACTACGTTTTCCATTCAGTTTTAAGCTAAGTCTTGGTTTGTGTTCAACTCAGTTTTAGGGTTTCAATTTTAATTTTGGAAAACAACATCACAAAGAAAATTAAACAAATCACTTGTAGTTTTAAAACATATAACAAAAGCAATAACACTAAGGAGCACTTACTGGTCTCGCTTCGGCTCTGTCGCTCGATCCGGTTTGTGCACTCATGATGTCAAGAGAAATTCGATAGTGCTTCGCTTCGCAGAATTAACCTCCTCCTCCCTAGAGCTCCAAATCGCAAGAAAATTTGAATGCAAATGAGCCCAAACCCTAGTTTTGGCCTTTAAATAGGCCTTTTGAGCTTATATTCGTTCCTCCCTGGGATGAGCACTCTGGTTAGCGCTCGTCCCACCCTGGGACGAATACTAACTAGTATTCGTCCCACCCCGGAATGAATTCAAGGCAAAAATTTCAAAAAACAACAAAAATTGAACAAAAATGCACCAAAACAACTAATAAACTTGCCCGATGAGAGTGCTGTTGCACTTGACATCCCGGGCATGCAAAATAGACATTGGGGTTACAAATTGTCACTATCCTACTCCCTAAGAAGGCTACCATAGCCGGACCGCTCCACGGGAGGACGGATTTTTGCCAATTTCAGCTCCAAAAAGCGTCACCAAAAGGGTTAACACCCACCAAAAATAGGTCTAAATGTCGGAAAACTGCACACGCTTAACGCTAAAACATCTAAGGGCACCCTTGCACAAGTCATCTTGGGTCAAGCGACTCATCACTTTTCTCATGAAGGTCATTCCCTCATCGATTCGTCGCTTGAGGGGGTAGTCACACTTAGTCACCAATCAACAAGTACACACCCAATTAAGGAAAACGACATGCATTCAAAGAATCATTGACAAAGACAATTACGCTCCTGCTTGGGGCAAGAACAAGCAATAATCACAACCTGATCAAATCACTTGGCATTTCGTGAATCATGAACTCAAGGTTCTCACAGACAAAAGGTTGCGCCCTTTGCCTATTCATGACCGATCAATGTCCAAGATCAAGTAACACCTCACCGAAAAAGGTTAACACTTGAATTGAGTTCCTTCGCTCGTCAGAAGCAAGGATTCAAGAATGCATGCCCTTTCCATACTTGGGGCATCAAAAGTTGGTTAGGTTACTGAGAAACCCTAATCATTAGTGCTTTGGTTATCTATTTTTGCTCGGCGCTGCGCCATGCATAGCGCATCCCAAAAAGGGGCATCTGTAGACACCAAAACAGCACCAATCCGATTATGTGACTGCAAACACTGATCGCTTTGACACACACAGCCCCAAGGGCAGCCCCCAGAGGTTAAACAATGGTCCTAACCACTCTCACAGTAGTTTTGGAAGGTCAGAGATCAATTTGGCACCTTCAGGCACTTTGCTCAATATCCGTTCCACCCTGGAACGAATTCAAACTGGGATTCGCCCCACCCAGGGACGAATTCTGGATTCGCTCCAGGGTGGGGCGAATTGCAGGTTTGATGGGCAAAAAGTCAAATCTTGACAAATGGCAGCTCAGATCCGCCACTCAACGCTTCCTTCATCGCATGGGAGTATGGGTGAGCATTTTCGAGCGTTAGAGGCATTTACAAGGTCAGTCATGAAGTCCCTATTCAGGGAGGAATCTCCTTCCCCTTGGGAAGGCATGATTGCCAAGTGGCGCCTCTGCATGCCCATTTCAAGAGACCTCCAGGTCTATAAATTGGTGAGTTTCCTCACCCCAAAATATGGAGAGAAGGAGCATTTTAGAGCAACGAAGTGCTGTCATTTTATTTTCATACCTCACACCTTTTGGATTTGCGCCTTTCACATCCTTGATCTCCTTTAGAGGGGAGGTCATTGGGTGACTATTGGGAGGACGAATCTTGAGCCCAAAACCCGACATTTGGCCACAATATCCCACCAAATTTTCCGACAATACCACACAAGAGGTTTTGGACCCATCCCAAGTGGATTGGTGCCGAAATCAGGCCTCAAACGACGGGCGGCCTGCCCCATGGGCGCCCCCTCCCACACTGCCACAATCCTAATCGCCCCCTTTCGGAGCGATGGGAATTCCATGGTAGATTTGCTTTCTTTCATTTTTGCATTCAATTCTATGATGCTTAGATAGGTTGTCATTTGAATTTCGTCTCGTTTTGAACAATTTTGATCATATTTCTAGCTTTGCTCGCTTCTACTAACCTACAGGTAGCATCATCAAATTCCCATTGATGGAGGCTAAATTGGGAAAATCTGACCATCTGGGTCTTCCCAAAATGCCCCCAATTAGCTAACCCCAAGTTTGCAGGTCTTTTGGAGCTTCCTAGGTAGGACATTTGGGACAGTACCTTTTCGGCATTTTGTTGTAGGTGAATTCGTCCCGCCCCGGAGCGAATTCAAATCGGTGAGGAATTTCTTGACTGTTCTTTTTGCAGGGCCTTCCTGGTGGTGTCTTGATGCCCCTGTCAAATTTTTAGAGCATTTGGACCTGTTTTAGTCATAGTTTAATTCATTTTTCTCATTCACTTATCGTAGGCTTGGGGATTGCATGCTTTGTTTTATCCGCAGGTGCTACTGACCATTTCTTGTTCCTTTGAACGTAGGGTTTGGACATCGGAGGAGCAGCGAGGAGTCAAGACTCATCAACGCAAGTGGCGGTGACGTTTGGTCCGCCCATTTTACATGTGGGCACGCGAAAGAAGGAAAGGCACCCATGGATGTAACAAGAACGCATGCTTAAACGCTCCTAGCCCTTGGAAGGGGAGGATGCGCATTGTAACCGAGTTTGAAACATATCAATAAAAAGGGCTGTCTTCTTTATTCACATTTGTTTCATTTCGATTCGCTCATGCTTTTCCCTCTTTTCATGCACTTTCAAGTTTCTAGGATTTAGCGCTAAGTTCGGTTCTGTTTGCATCGCATATTCGCTTTCCTTTTTGCTTCCGTATCCTCGTGCTTTCAAGAATTATAAGGATTTATTGGGGTATGAATGGCTCTCTCCTTGCCTTCCCATGATTGAGAAGCACAATCAACGATGGAAGGTCTCCTCTCCTCGACCTTTTTGGTTGCACAGGTTCCAGACAGCTTGGGCTCCTTTCTTGGAGCCCAAAATTTCTTGTTTTTCTTGGATTCTTTTGCACCAAGGGCTTCCTTTTGGGGAGCATCTACAATATTTAAGCATCCCCAACCTTCCTACCCTTTCTATCTTCAATCTAAATATTTTATCCATATTTTTTGGATTTGTGCTCGTGCTCATTCCCTTTGGGAGTGGATTTTTTTCCTTTTTTAGACCCTATTCCTTTGCCATGTTTGAGTGGAAGCATATCATTTTGGAAGATCCCTCGCTATTATCGGCTATTTTTGAATTATGGCACTTGTTTCGTATGGTTGCCATGTTCAATTTATGGAGAGCTATAAATGATTGTATCTTTGATAAGTGTACTTCTTTGCACATCTCTACTTTTGAGAAGTATAATATTATTTCTTCTATGTATTTTTAGATTACAGTTCAAGCCAATAAGGTGGCCATGGAGCTCACTCATATTCAAGAGCTTATTAAATAGTGGGGGAACATACCGTGCTCAATAATTCAGGATAATCCTCATAGCAGATCCAGGTCCACACAATAGTGTCGCTCACTCTCAAATTGCACTCCTATCCCAACTCAAGGTGCTTATAGAGATGGTCATGGCTATGTGACTGTTCCTCTCTCCCCCAACTCCTTGACTTGATGCTTGGGGTGACTTAAGATTTTATGGGTGGGTTTATGTTCCTAAAACATCTAGACAAGGGAGGGACTCATTTTCAAATTCTCTAGGTGGTAATGAAGGGTGGTTGAAGTTTATCAATTTATTTCGTCCATTAGTTATGTAAATTGTTATCAGTTTATATTGTCTATCAGTTATGTAAACTGATATCAGTCTATTTTTTCCATCAGTTATGTAAACTATAGATTGTTATCTTGGATTCCCACTTTATTTTGATAGGGACAATTTTTTTTGGCTGATAGCGTTAGCCACGTGGTGTGTTTATCTGCCTCCATTTTTTTTTGTTTGTAAAAATATATTTTGTTAATTTTTTAATATAATACTTTTTTACATCAAAAAAATATATAGTAGAAGTCCTTATAACTTTCACCTAAATTGTCTTCTTCTAAAAATATGTATTCCTTTTATCTCCCACATAATTATTAAATTTTTGAAAGTTCAAATTTTTTTATAATACCTCACTTAGGACTTTAATTAATCAATCAATAAAGATAAGGTTACTTACCTTATCCACCCAGTAGAATATTTTCAATGCATAAATAATGCTTCCAAATTGATGAACGCTACTAGATATGGACATTATGACTGTTGAGTGATGTTATCGAATACATTACTACAATAGCATATGTGTAAGGAAGATTCTTCCCCTTTATCTTAGAGCTTTCCACTCTCTTTCAAAATATGAGATGCTACTTTACCTTTGGAAAGTGCACTATCAAACCGTTCATAGATTTGAACAAATACATTCTTTCAAATCAAATTGCTTTTTGTTGACTACGATGATTGATAAGGTTTGACATTGTTTCTATTTTCTCCTCTAGTTGATATTAGCTTTGTTGGATACTATGGTAGACGTTGGTTTCACTTACTACTATAGTATACATTGACTTCACTTGGTTCCTCTGGTAGATTTGTTGGCTACTCTAGTAGATGTTGGCTTTGATTGGTTCCTTTAATAGATGTATTTTCTAACTAATCTGGTAGACATAGGCTTTGTTGGTTACTCTGGTAGATGTTGGCTTGATTGATTAGATATTGTCTCTTTGGTTAGACAATGGCTCTGTTCTAGTTTCACTAGTTAGATGAACTTTGTCATTTTTCTTTAGATATACTTAGTGCCTAGCCACTTATTAATTGTTTTTTTTTCAATTTTATTTATTGCTTTAGTCAGCTTCAATCTACTTCTAACGCTTGTGCTCTCTAGTCTACTTAGGCTATTGCTTTAATTTTGCTTGCCTAGCTATATTTTTCTTGAATGTTTACCTACATTGAATAGAATCACTACTCGATAAAATATATAATAATATTTCAATTTTTCTTGTAGAAAGATTCAATACTTTTTTTTTCCTTTCTACTATACTCTAGATTTTATCCTAGTTCTCCTACACTCTCTTTTTCTTAGATTCTAATCTGAGTGCATTTAATATTTTTTCTTCTCTTCTATCTTCTCTCTCTTAGGTTCTAGCCTAAATGCATTAAATATTCTTATATGGTTCTCCTCTTTTCTAGAGAATCCAAATCAATATCAGGGTGGATTTGAATGTCTCCTCACATCTATATTTATTTTGGTTTGGATCTTAATCTATTTTGGCTAAGTCCTTATCTTCACTAGTTTTCCTTGAACCAAGTGGATAGACCCTAGCATCCAAATCAGGGTGACTTTTATTTGTCCCCTCAATATCTACTCTTTTAGACCTTTAAAATAGATTCCAAGTCTTCACTACTTTTAAAGTGGATAGACTCCAAATATAACGGTGGATCTGAATATGACTATAAAAAATGAATTTAGTTTAGCAGTAGATCTGATACCATTGTTGGCTTTTAAGCCAAACTATATCAAGTCCCAATATAATCAAGCCACAATATCTCAAGTCTTAATTTAATTAGTCAAGAGTAGAATAAAATATAAGAGCAATCAAAATATGTACTATCCAATATAATTTATAATAACATTCACTATTATATAAAATATGAATGCTAATGGTCAAAATCACTCATGTAATAACATAAAATATACTTACAATAAAATTGCTCAATATTTTTATACAAACTTCAATATTATAAATTCTTGATATGGTGATTGTTTATAGATTGCTTTCCCAATACATGTATGGAGCTTTGTATCCATAATATAGATGTAGAAAGGTGACTCTTCAGTACTTGACTATTAAAATCCTCATATATCTAGGAGTTGCAACCTTTCCTATTATTTACATAATAAAGGACTCTCATATCCTTTGTCTTCTCATCTTGCCACTTGTATACAATAATCTTAACTCTCTACTTACATGCACACTTAACTCCATGACACTTACACACTTCTACATTATACTTTCTATCCTACATGCGCTCCTAATACATGAAACTTATGCACATCCTCACATTACATATTTACACACTTACATACATGACACGTGCACTTTCTATCATTACACACTTTCTCACTAACTTGCATGACACTTGCATATCCATAATATAGATGTAGAAATGTGACTCTTTAATACTTGACTATCAAAATCCTCATATATCTAGGAGTTGCAACCTTTCCTATTCTTTACATAATAAAAGACTCTCATATCCTTTGGCTTCTCATCTTACCACTTGTATACAAGAATATTAACTCTCTACTTACATGCACACTTAACTCCATGACACTTACACACTTCTAAATGATACTTGCTCTCCTACATGCACTCATAATACATGAAACTTGTGCACATCCTCACATTATATATTTACACACTTACATACATGACACATGCATTTTATATCATTACACACTTGCTCACTAACTTGAATGACACTTGTGCATATCCTACACATTATACACTTGCACTCTTCAATGACACTTGAGCATATCCTACACATAGACACTTTTATAAAGGTAAATATAAATCACTCTCTTAAACTATAACTCAAACCCTAATATATTACATATTTACATTTGTACCATAAAGGTACCATGCGGATACATTTGCATATACCAAATAATGTAATATTCTCCAATAGTAAAGCACCAACAAAATATGAATATTGCAATAATATGGAAATATATTTAGGATAGCCTAAGAATTCCTAAAGTCAAATTTTTTGTTTGGCTAGTAGGTCATAGAAGAATTCTTTACTAGGATAACATTATGAAAATGGATTTTCATGGCCCCTCATGATGTGTTCTATGTAAAAAAGAGGAGGAGAGTATAGACCATATGTTGGGATTCTACCCACTAGTTTAGAAACTATGGCAATGGAGTCTTAATATGTTTGGTAAATTAATGGTGATGAATGGAAGAATTAAAGAATGGTTAAAGCAATGGTAGATCACTTTTAAAAGTTGGGCTTTACAAACAATCTAGGATATATCAAAAGATACAATACTTTAGATTGTATGGTATGGAAAGGAATAAAAGAATATTTAAATAAAAGAAAAGTAGTTTACATGAAATGAAAAGGAATATTTATTGATCCTCATAGAGGATTCTAAACCAACCCTATCAACTCACTCAACTCCTATTCTTGAACCAGAGAGCCTTTATAGATGGAGTCAAGTCATTAAATAGAATTATGATATTGGGTATAAGAGAAACAAAAGGAAGGCAAAGAATATAAAGTGAAAACCTCTAAAAGTGGTGTTGGTTAAATTGAATTTTGATGGAGCATATAAATGAAATCAAGGGCTAGTAGTAGGAGGAGGAATAATTAGAAATAATTAAGGGTATAGTTTGTCTCATTATGCTTTTAATAGTGGATTTAAGACAAATAATGAAGTTGGAGCTTGTGTGGCTTTGGAAGGGTTAAAAATATGTAGACAAATGAAATGGAATAGAGTGTGTATAGAAGGTGACTCACTAATAGTAATAGATATAATTTTGAAAAAATCAAAGGCTCCATGAAATATACAAGATATGTTTGTGGAAATATAAGACCTTTCTACAAAATTTGAAGAAATTAGGTTTACACATGCGTTAAGTGAAGAAACAAATATGCAAATAAGCTAGCCAATAGAGGTGTTTTAATTTAGAATCATGAAGTTAAATTCTCTTTTCCATGGCTATAGGACGTAGTAAGTTTAGATGAAGCTAACAAGAAAGTGGTGATTGCCTGAATCAAATAATGATTAAGTTTTACTTTAATATTTTCCATTGGTAATATTTGCATTATTTTATAACATTAATGTGTTTTCATATAAAATATTTATTACAATTCATGTGGAAATAGAAATCTAAATTTAGTGAAGCAGACTATGGTAGTGTGAGATTTTGGAAATATTACTCTACTAAGAAGAAATGCATAGATAATAGAGGTGAAGTTTTGGTATTGTGAAGGCTGCGACAAGAAAATATCAAGAAGAAAGATGCTAAATTTTGAAATATTTGTATTCACATAGAAAAGTGAAGAAGATCTAGAAAATGAAAATCAATAATTTGAAATTTTATAAAAAATGTAGGTATCTAGCTATAGCAACTCAATTGAGATGAGAATTGAATTTTTTTATAAACTCTCAATCTCTAAAGGAGAGAGTTATGATTTTTCAAGGGTGGGGGACCCGAGTACAAACCCTTGTTCTCAAACAATATGTGTGTATGTGTGTGTGATGATTTTTGATAGACCCACACAAGATCACATCATACAATGTCGATCTTAGCATTAAATCGGAACACTTTCAACACCCCCTCATAAATTGAATTGATGGGCCAAGGAGAGAATACATTAGTGATAATAATATATTTTCCCCTATAATTAATGTGCTAGTGGGACTCCACACTTGAGAAAGACTTATCTATATCTTCCTCATCATCTAAAATATTCCACTACAAAAATTCCTATGCATAAGAATATCAATAAGTTGGACAATAGTCATCACTACCACTATCAAATACTCTTACATGTATCCAAAGAAATATTTTTCTATGACTCCAAATAGGGAAGAGAAGTCAAGGGTACCACCTTTAAAGAAAATATGCCTCAAGATTTTATAGTTGCATAAAGTAAAACTTGGAGGTATAGATTTAGCTTTTACAACATACACCACCTTACATGGAAACTTCAAATTGCCCTTAGGCCACCTAATTTTAATCACCTAAAGAGGCTTTGGATGGATCTACTTAAAATAAGAGCTATTAGAAAACCTACACAAACAATAGAAGAAATGAGAGATAATGAAAAATTACATCTTCATAAATAATCTAAATCAATAGCCCAAAGGAGATAGAGGAATTGACTAAAGTATATTTTGAATCATTTTCTTGCATACCTCCAAAAGACTCTAATCTTACTATGAATTTCACAAATACAACTACATATTCCAAATAAATAGACCAAATATTATAATTATAAAAAATAAGGTAATTTTATCATTTCAACATAGGGCATTAGAGCTTGAGGACTATTTTGTACAATTTTTCCCCCAACACTAGAACAAGTCCATAAATAGTACCAATGCATAAAGATCAAAAAATCATGTAATTTAGAAAAATAGGCTCAAAATGCTTTCGTATGTAAAAGTTATGGGATCCAATATATTTTTCCAAATAGCCCCTAAAAATGTAAAAATTAAATCCTCAAACCTTAGGGAAACATCATCCAATTATATCCCACCATGTATCAACTACTCATCCACTAGTGTTTGCCACATAATTTGTGCCACCCAATTGCCACCAAAATACTATGTTTATGACATTTTTCCTTTTCTAATTTTTTGAGGTCTTATAAATAGGTTAAAAAGTATGTTGCATGGAACATAGTATGACCACATCAACCACCATCTTGGTCATACATAATTTTCCTTTTAAAAGATGACTGGGAAATATTGGAGGGATTTGATCCTTAGTCTCATAGAATCTAAGTGCATCATACTAGCCAACTTAGTGGCTGCAATATTGTGAGGTAAAATATCTCCCTTCTAAATAATCTCCTATCAATGCATAGCATCCAAAGTAGGCGAATGTAATACGATCAAGATCAGAGTGTTCATGGGTCAAACATGTATTCTTTCTCACCTTTCCTACTAGCTAGCATGATGGTGCTTGAGAATCCTATTCCTCCATAGAATACACAGATCCTCCTTCCTTCTACAAAGAAAAAATACATGCAAATGTATCTCATGACATACCCTATTCAATGCACAATGTTAACCACCATACCATGTAATCAACTAGAACAAAGGAAAAGACTTTTAGTATGATGTCATTCCAATTGGTTTAGGTGCACCCATTTTCCATGAAGAGGTGGTTCATGTGATTCAAACAATGTGATTGCCAAGAAAAATCCAAAGTGCACGAATCATGATGCATTTGAATTCAAATTTGCATGTGGTTTTCCCAACTTTTAACCGCCCCTTTCAAGTGTTGATTCTTTTGTAGCATAGTATTAAGTTCCTCAATTTATTATTTCTCAAACCTTATTTTATGAAGATAAAAATATATTTTATCTAATGCTTTAGAACAATACATGATAAAAAAATAAAATAGAATTTTATTTTGCCTCTTATGCAAAAATTGCTTATGATACATTTGGAATGAAATCATTCTAGAATTTATAAGAAATATTAGAGGCTTTAAATATCATTTTATGCATGTTCAAGTGAGGCAACTATATACCCACTTTGATACCATTTTGGAATTAAAACCTATTTATAAAAACAAATAGAAGTAATCCATCCACTCAAATATTATACAAAAAGTGTAAAGAGGACAAAAGAGAGAAATATATAGTGGGAATCCATAGGCATCATCAATAATTAGTATATTATTTGTATATAAGAATCTCAAGACTCCTATATAATGGATGGAATGGTGGGGCATATTTATACCAATAACAAAACCCTAATAACATAAATTACGATAACCTAAGTTGACATAACAAGAGGGTTTTAAGTTAATTATAAGTTAGAAGGTGGTTTTAACCATAACAAGGTTAATCATGGCCCATAGGGATTACATAACAAAATAATATAATAAATTATATAAATTTATACATTGATTTTCATAGGCACATGCAATATTGCATCATACAATGATAGCCTTGGTCATAAATTGCTTACACTTTGAACACTTTTTCAAAGGAGATAAAACTATGTCAAAGTCACCCCCAAGAATCCGTAGATCATAATTATTAATCATTGTATTTGAAGAAAATATGCTAGGTTCATTCCAATATATTGCATGAGGAGTAATCATAGTTGGAGCATATAAATTTATAACCTCAAATTTAATGTTTTCCTCTTTCCCAAAAAATAGTCCAACAACACAATTACTTTTTGCTTCTAGTAATTGTCCATCCCATTTCTATTTGCCCCATTACATTCTATACTACTTTCATTTTTATTGCAAGGAGATGAATTTATGCTACTTTTAGAGAATGAATATGATTCACCTAGATTGGCCTTGACCTAGTGCACCTATTTTACCTCATTTTCCTTCAATTTTTTTGTCCATCTTTCTTCCCACCTTTAACTCCTTTTAGATTTTGACTTGGCATTGTACTTCCTCATCCTTTATGTTATTTTTTTCTTATAATTTTTTATTTGATAATTTATAATGGAGTTCATCATTTAATATTGTAAAGAGGATTTGTTTATCGCTTTCTTAGGAGTGGAGAATTCTTGATTTGACCCATCTTCTATTATGACATGATCTTCTTGATTCATATTGAAGCTCCTCTTATGTCTAAAATTTTGTGTCTCTTTCTCCATCATTTTTAGTTTGTAAGTCTAGTCTCATAACATTTGTGACATTGAAATGTAATATTTTTATAATCCACTTGTTGATCTCATTCTCTTTATTTATATTTTGACCTAATGGGTTGTGTTAAAGGTTTTGAAATATTTATGGCAATAAATATTTTATTTTATACAACATGCCTTCTCTCCTTAAGATATGGTTCTTGGATGATATACCCCAGAGTACTGTTAATATTCTTCAAAACCTCCTAATTGATAAACTTATAAAGAATTCCAAAAATACCAATCCACATCATAATCCTTTTAGTAGTCTTTTTCTCTCCATAAAAATGTTTACCCCATGGTCTTAAATATAATATATGTTTACCCCTAAATCAAGGGCCACCATCCTCTATTTTATTCATGATTTTTAAATTAAAAAATATGTCGAGAAAAAATAATTTTAGAAGAGAAATCATGGATTAATTTGAATCTATCCCCCATGCACTTGATCTAGTTTTGAATATTTATGGTCAGTATCTATGGAACTTACATATTAACCTTCTAATTTTAATAACAATTGCATCTTGCTCAGTCATCTCATCATTGATAATAAATTCTAATGTAATATCTACTACCTTGATAAGATTTTGCGTATATTCACTATTTCTCTAATTTCAAACTAAGGTATCCATACTTATAACTAGGGAACCTTACTTCTTGTGAGGACTTTTAAAATAAATTTCTTATGATTCTACCTACATTTCTTTTGTTAAGAATCCTTTAATTTTTAAATTTATCCCAATATCTAGAATAAGAAGTGTCACTCTAGATAGGTGACACTTGCCAAAAATCCCTTGGGTCTGCACCCTTTGATTTTTTATATATACCTACTCTTGATAGGTGATAATGGGAGACTGCCATAATGACTACCAATTAATAGAGAATCCAGTACTGAAATCATTATCATTCTAGAGAAACCAAGATCTAAGAGATTCCTAGGCCTTCCAAATACTCTTAGCAATAAAAGTGCCCTAAATTTGAACTAACACCTTCATTGCCAAAATGGATTATAGACCAAGCCCCCTCTAGTATTTTCTCCCATGGGGACACCAGAGGCTATGCAGTGTTGAAGTAGGTGTTTCCAAGCTTCATTGCCATTCACATCATGAATGACCCATTTTCCACACAAGGCAGTGCCCTAATGAAAATTTTTAAGGAGCCCTAACCCTCCTAACTCTCATGGAAGACAACAATAATCCCACACAACTTTGTGGAAACCCTATTTTTCTAGCTAAGAGAACCATAGGATATCTTGAAGAAGCTTCTCCAATATATGATAGGAATATTTCGAAGGCATCCAACAAGAAGAGTAATAAACATGCATGGCAACAAGTATCTTAGAGAAAACTTGAAATTCCCCTACTAAAGAAAGTAGCTTTGGAAGCCACTTCTGAAGCTTTTTTTCTACCCTACCCAAAACATACTGGCAAAGGTCATTGGATGAAGCCTAAAAGATAAAATAGATCCCAACAAAGTGAAACATCTCACCATGTTGGATCCACTTCCACCTATAAATATTGAGCTAGAGGGGTGTGGGTAAAAAAGACTTCTTGTAGAACTACATTTTTTGCCATTGAATGCTCAAACCAAAGGCCAAACAAAATATATCTAAGCAATGGAGGGTATGTGCCACATTTTCCTCTCCCTCAATTAGGGTGAGAAAAGAGTCATCAACAAAATTCCCATTGAAATTTTTTTGGGAGGCGTCAGGAAGTGCGATCCATTTCACATGATCTTTGGTAACAACATTAGCAAGGAGGTAGCCAAAACCCTTAGTAGCTAAGACATACAAAGCTAGGAAAAGAACCCTTTTTGAATAGATCTATATAAACCAAAAGAAGAGGACTATTAGTCATTGATAGTAATGCAAGTCAAAGCATCTACAAAAATCATTTTAATAGTGCTTAGAAATTTAGGACCAAAACCAAGGGCTTATAGCATGGCCAAAATGAAAGGCCACTCAATCTTGTCATAGGCTTTGGAAAAATCAATCTTGAGAAACAAGGTTTTCTATTGAGATTGCCTTACCCATTTCATTCCCTCCCAAATAGCTATGATGTTATCCAAGATGTATCTACCCTTGATGAATCTTGTCTGCTCTGGCCAAATGATGAGAGGCAAGAGGTCATGCAATCTAAGAGCAAGGGATTTAGCAATAATCTTGTAGGAGACATTGAGAAGAGTAATTGAACTCCAATTACAAATGTCCTTAGGATCTCTAGCCTTGGAAATGAGATTTATATTGCTCCTATTGAAGGCCTAGGGTATGCATATTGAGGGCCTTCAAATAAAATTGATATAGGTTCAAATATATTGTGTCCTAGAGCACCTTATAGAATTTGCAAGGGAAACCATCAATACCAAGAGCTTTGTCATTGGCCATGGAAAAGGTTGCAACCTTAAGTTCATATTGTGTCATAATATTATCATAGGGGGCCTACTAGGACATTGAGAGGTGATAGGAAACCACTTGCAAACACTATTACAAAGTAAGGTCCTGAGCAAGGGAGGGATCTTGCATAATAAACATCTATTGGTAGTGATGAATGAAAGCCTTCACTATATCTATAATATCTAAAAGAATCCTTTGTTCCTCTCATATAGACTTGATATTTTGGACTAGTTTGCAGCCTCTAATTGGAAGGAAAAAATATTTGGATACTTTATAACCCCAAGTGAGCCAGTACGGTCTAGCCTTGAGTTGGACACCCAAAGTTGCATAGGTGTCATCCACCTATTTTTGATGCCTTAACTTGACTACCTCTAATTGGAGAGAGGTAGATCAAGGTTAGGGTTCAAGGACCACTATGGATTTCTTGAGTTTAGAAGAAGTGGTTTCATAGAATTATCGATGAAAGAGGATCACTTCATGATCATATGTGTACTAGAAATATATGGTGTATTCAATTGCAATGTTCCACCACTCTATCCAACCATTTGTAGAATGAGGATGAGGTGCTAAATTCCACACATGGTGAATGTGGGCTAGAGATAGTGGGTGGAAAAATAATAATATATCAAAAAAATTGGCTAATAAAAATAGTCATCCCACTATCTAGTCATTCAATGCAAAACAGTATGGATGAGTGGTATAAGATAACAACCTCGAGGAGAGGTTCCATTGGGAGACCTTTATGGTTACCAAAATTAAATATGGGTTGCCTTGATAACATCACCTGATCAATCTGTTTGAGGATTCTCTTAGGACCAACTCGTATATTGGACCATGTGAACCAATGAAGGTGTAGTTGGTGTCGCCTAACATTGGGATCAAAAATACCTAATTTTTGGTACATGTAAAACCAATTAGATCTTTCACTAGTTTTCCAATGCATACGTGTCCACCTTGCTTGTCAAAGCCATATTTAATCATATTAAAGTCACCACATATGATCCATGTGGTAGAAGGAAGAGAGTCCACAATCCAAATCCAAATATGGGACCATTTTATGGCATCATTTGAGGTGTAAACATTAATAACCCCCAATGCATGGTTATTAATATGGAACATGGTCCATAATGCTCGATTTATGGTATCACAACCATGTTCCACCATTTGATACCACCATCATTCCATCATGAAGGTAACCACCTCGACCTGGCTCAAGGTTGTTATGGAAAAAAAGTAAATTCATCCAAATGACGTGATAGACCAAAGATAACAAAAAAAATAACCTTTACTTCTTATAAACATAGGATTCCCAAATCTAGAAATTTTTGAAAGACTTTTTGAACTGCAAATTTGTGTTTAGAGTCCGTTAGACCCCAAAAATTCCAAGAGAGGAAGTTCAATGGGGAGGGAATACAACAGTATATCCTTACCGCTAAGATACTCCAACACACTATAGTTGTTGGAGGAATCAAAATAACATTTTACTTTGTTATATAGTTGTTGGAGGAATCAAAATAACATTTTACTTTGTTGTATAGTATGTAAAAATGCATATGTTTTTAGTTTTATGGGTAAATTTTGAGGTAAAAGCACTTTTGACCTACTACATGAAACTTGTATATTTTCTCCAAATAATATTTAAATTTGACATGCAATTTATAGTTGGTATTTTTTAGGCAACATCCTTGAAATTGATTGCTTTACGATTTGTATATTCACATTTGACTTTTTTCTAGCTCCTCTTGAATATTTATACACCCACTTGTAAATATTAATAACATATAATTCAATTAGTATTTATGATCCATCCTTACATTCCTCACTAGTAAGCCTCTGCTAGGGTTTTTTGATCGTGTGTTGTTGTCGCCTATTTGCTCTTTCTTCGATTGCCATATTGTTAGGGATCTAAGTGCTCTTACTACATAATTATATGTGCTAACTCCACCTAGGGTGGGGGATTCTCCTCTTGTTATAACCACTTCTAAATTCATTGCTCCACTATTTAGTGAAGCTGCAGCTACAGAGAACCATGGAACCAGTCAACAGATCTAGGAAGTTTGTCTCGAGGGTTTTCCACAAGGTAAATCCTTTATGCCAAACATAGTCTTTTTCATGCAATATTTTGATAACACCTATTATTGGCTTGAGAGTCACACCCTCATTGCGTATTTTTTGAGGAGGATTCTCAATAACTCATTAATCCATCAATGAATTCAGCGAGTTTGGAAGCCATATGGTATAAATTTTACCATATTCAAAACCTTACTAAAGCTTCTTTAATTTCCAATTTGTTGAACCACAACATGTTATTGCGGTTATGCCCAAAGGTCCATGGTATATTAGGAAGACACTTTTATATCTTCAACCCTAGAACCATAATTTTATAATCTCTATAGATGTTTCCCTACATGTCCCTTTTTGGGTGGAATTTTTTGGTCTCCCTTTGCCCCTTTGGTCATTCCTACCATATATTGTCATGCCTATTAGCAAGTATGTGTGCATGAAGCCATAAAAATTATACACTATACAACCTTACAAATGCATCTATGTTGAAATTGATATATCAAAGGACCTCAAGGACTCTATTGATATCCAGGTTGGTGAGACCCATTTTCAAAAATAGGTGGTCTATTTAAATCTCCCTAAAACTTGTTATCATTGTTAATCTGCAACTCACAAGATAAAATACTTCCCTCTTATGGAGCATCTGTTCAAAAATCAAGCTCTAGTAGAAGCATAAACACCTTCAATTGTAGTTCAATCTACCCCTCCTACTAATGGATGGGAGGAATAGATGTTTATCACCAAGAAAAATGGTAAAGGTAATCAACAATAGTCTTCTATGGGAGCTAGTAAAAAGGAGTCTCAAGCTCTTAGCCAAGGAGCTCTAATGCAATTACTACAAAAGGAACTTATGTTTCTCCTCTTGTAGGTATCTCTAATGGTAGTACCCAACAAGTCTCCCTAACTCCTCAAGGCTCCCAAATGGCTCAACTATCGGCTATACCAAATTCTATCCCCTCAATCAAACACCATGTCTCTCCTTCTAGTTTATCTAGAAAAAATCCTTCATGAAGCCCTCGTCGTTCTCATAGTACAACTAGGGATTCGGATGTCCCTCTTGAAAAGTGAAGATAGACTTTTTTTTTAAGAAAACCATAATAGGTTTCTCACAAATGCCTTTGAATATTTGAAATATTTTTAGGATTATAAGGTCATCAAAGGAAATATGCTCCTCGATTATGTCTTATGAAGTGCATATTTTGGAATGTTAGGGGTTTGATAGATCTTGTGCACAAGTACAATGTGAATCAAGGTTTAGATGACTTTAAGATTATATTTGACAGTGTTGATATTTATTCCTTCAATAAGTCAAAGCCATTAACTTCATTCTATCAAGTACTTACTGCTTTCTCTAGCCCTAGGGCCACACCTTTTATACTATGCATGACAAAGGTAAAGGAGGGGCAATTATCTACCTTTCAAAAATCTACCATTTCATGTTGATCTCTTGGGTATGTGACCCTTCCAATACTATTGTCTAGGTTGTGATGGAGATCGATGGTCATCTCCTTGGTGTTCTCAACATCTATGAACCTAATGATCATTGTGCTCTTTTGTTATGGGTAGTGTTCTCTCTTCCTTTCTATTTAGTTGCGTTGTGGGGATTTAAATATGATTAAATTCCTACATGACAAGGTGGGTCTTCTTCCCATGCGATGGGCTATTAGGGAAAGCAAAGCATGGATTTTTATGAAAGAAAAGTTGGGGCTCTTTGATCCCAATAGTTTCTTATTACCATATTTATTCCCTACTAATGTCTGGTTCACCTAGTCTAACAACCAGTAGGGTGAGAGTTATGTACTAAAAATATTATATAGAGCTATGATCTCATATTTTGATATTTTCTCCTTTGAGAAACCCTCGTCCTCTTCCCTCTTTGTCTTTGTCCACCTCGATATCTATTTATCTGATCATTCTCTATTTTATTTGTCATCCTGGTTTCTTCCACCCCCTCCTCTTTCTCAGTCTCAATTCTACCTTAACACTTCTATTTTGCACCACCCCATGTTGAGAGCCTATGTCATCAAAATTTGGAACCTAATACCCAAATCAAAAGGGGCTTATGATTGGATTAATTGGTCAAACTATGTTATTAAACACACTATAAACTTCTTTTGCTCACTAGGGTGTAAGATTTCTAAGCTTCATATCCACTCCAATGTTGCTCTTAAATGAGATTTGGAGGTGGCCTCAACTCAGTTGAAATCCAATCCTTTCAATGAGGATCTTCAAATGCACCTTGTGGCTTTCAAACACTAGTTGTTGATGGTAGAGAATTATAATTCTAAAGGTATACCGATCAAGATGAGGTTTTACTAGATTAAAATTGATGATAGGGTAACCAAGGAGTTCTTCCAGCGCCTACATCCTCACCATCAATTTTTGGGTATTAAATCCCTTAACATTAACAAAGAGCATGTTTTTGATATTCCTCGTATTCTATATATTTTTAAATAACATTATCAAACTATGTTCATGGCTCAGTTCCACTTCCCTCAACGTGACCAAGATCTTAACTCATGCCTCTCTTTTGTCCTGATGCAACTTTCTGAGTCTCAAAGAGCTTCATGTGAAAAGGACCTCTCTTTGAAGGATTTAGAGGAAGCTCTTTCTTAGATGATCGACAATAAATCCCCTGGTCTTGATGGCTTCCCTTGTGAGTTCTACAAGCCCCTTTGGGAAATTTTTGAGCCTAATCTTTTCAAAGTTTATTAGGAGGTCTTCTCCAAGGGTTTTCTAGGCCCTATTATTAATCAAAGAATTATTAAATTTATTCCTAAGGCTGGTGATCCAAAAATCATCAACAATTGGAAGTCTATTACTCTTATTAATGTTTCCTATAAGATCATCACCAAAGCCCTAGCTTTGTGCATCCACCATCTTCTTTCCATTATCATGTGCTTAAAGAAAATTGGCTTCATTTAAGGAAATTTCATCTTTGATAACATTATTTTTGTCTAAGAAGGCATGAAGTGGGCTTGCAATTCCAATCAACGATCCTTGTTTATCAAAATTGACTTTGATAAATCCTATGATAGGGTCAATTGGTCATTCATTCTAACCATACTTAAAGCTCTTGGTTTTGGATCCTCCTTCATTAGCTCTATGGAGATGTTTTTTGTTAATGCTTTGACTATTTTGTCCATAAATAGGCATAAGTCCTTAGCCATTGGGCTCTTGCATTCCATTCGATAGGGTTATCCATTGGCATCATGCATGTATGTCCTCGTAGTTGAGGGGTTTGGTTATTTACTAAATTATCATGTCACTCAAGGTTTCATTTGGGGAATTTCTCTCCCTAAAGGTGAGTCTCGATTGATCAATGGTCATTTTGCTAATGATTCTTTCATCACGTTTATTGAGGATGAAGGTTTTATTCAACAAGCACTTGCTTTTCTGGACACTTTTTAATTGGTTTTTGAATCCTCCATTCAATGGAGAAAGACACAATATTACAAGTAATTTTCTAAGCTAATGCCCCACTGGCTTAGTCACTATCAGTGGAGGATCATCCAAGAAGGAAAAATCTTTAGATTTTTAGGTATTCCTTTTGCTTTTAATAGTTCAACATCAAAGTTGTGGAAGTATGTCATTAAAGGGTGGAACAAAAACTTACCTACTGGTCCACCAAGAAGCTCTCCCTTGTTGGTAAATTCCAAATTTACTCCAAATTCCTTGTGTCCACCCACGTTTATTATTATTTATATTGGGTCCCATCCAAAAACTGCTATAAGAAGCTTGATAAGCTTCTATGGGAATTTTTATGGTCCTCTTCTAATAATGGTTTGGGATTCTACCGTGTTTCTTGGGAGTATTGTTATCTCCATAGAAGCCATGGTGGGATTGGTATTTTCAATACCCAGCATCAAGGTTGGGCCCTCTATATTAAGTGGATCATCAGAGCCTTTGTGATCAAAGAGACTTGGAAGATTCACATTCATCATTGTATCTACAAGCATAGGTTTATCTTCCCTCATTGTTGTTTATATTTTTATCAAAGCTATAGGATCCTTCACCATCATGAGCATTTAGAAATATTGGAAGAGTGTTAAGCCTTGGTTGATATGGAATGGTCAAAGACTTTGACATGGCCTCTCCATAAACCAAATGAATGTTTGGTGGTCACCTATTATCACCTACAAGGATTCTTCACTTGCATAGGTTCCTTGGGTTCATGCACTCATATTTTTTTGCAAAGGTGTGTGGTGCATCATTGACCTCTTTTCTCATCCTACTAGGGATTGGATCCCTTAGGATGACTTTAGTTTCAAATTTGGGCTCAAGAACTCTAATAAGGACATGTTTAAGGTTGTCAAGGCCACTCTCCCTGACTCCATGTTTCCAAAAAAATTTACATTTTTATAACGACCTTGGTGGAAGGATTGGAAGAGGTATCTAGAAACTCCTCTACAAAATTACAAGGCTCATTTGGGGTATGGATGACTCTCTCCTTGCCTCCCTATGATTTATAAGCTCACTTAACGATGGAATATCTCTTTCCCTTGAACTATTTATATGTGTAGGTTCCAAACTGTCTAGGCTCCTTTCCTAGGGCTTCTTGTTGGGGAGCATCTATGATATATAGGCATCCCTAACACTTCTTTCCCTTTTTTTCTTCAATCTAAGGACTTTATCCATATTTTTTGGATCTGTGTTCATGCTCACTCCCTTTGGGAGTGGATTTTTTCTTTTTTAGACCCTATTCCTATGCCATGCTTGAGTGGAAGCATATCATCCTAGGAGTCCCCCACCCTTGTCAACTATTTTTTTGAACTGTGGCACTTGTTTCATATGGTAACCTTGTACAACATACGGAAAGCTAAAAATGGCTATATCTTTGGTAAGTATTTTTCCTCTCTTCACATCTCTGCTTTTGAGAAATATAATATTATTTTGTCTATGTATTTTTAGATTGTAGTTTAGGTCAGTAAGGTGACTATGGAGTTCTCTCATCTTCAAGAGCTTATTGATCATTGGGAAAAACTCCATGCATAGTCATATGGTTTCCTCTTGAGCAATATTATTCTTGAAGCTACTCTAGGTCCAGGTAGCACCGTCACTTAGCCCCAAATCACACTCCTACCCCAACTTAAGGTCCCCATCCTTATAGAGTTGGCCTTGGTAACCTGATTGCTTCTCTCTCTCCCCTGGCTTCATAGGTCGATGCTTGGATCAAGTTGGGTCCTTTGGTGTTTTTATCAACGAGGATCCATCTATTCACATTTGGGAAGATGTTTCCAACACTTATTCTTTTGTATAAAGTCTCATTACTGGGTGGGAATCGGTCCTAGTGATGGCTAAACCCACGTAATAGTTCATCATTGCGGGGATTCCTCCTTTTTTGTTTTTTGCTCTTGTGGTGTGCACTCAACCATAATTTTCAGTATGTAATCATTTTGTTAGCTAGTTGATAGTGTTTTCCCCCAATTATATAAGGTAATTTTGTTTAGCTATTAGTTGATTTCTTGGTTTCTCACACTATTTTTACGTCGATGGTTTTTTGGTTGATGGTATTGGCCACATGTTTATTTTCTTATCTTTTTGTTTGTAAAAATGTATTCTATTAGTTCTTTAATATAATTCATTTTTGCATCAAACAAAAATTTACATTTATTTTTTTAATTTTTTAATTAATTACATGAAATTAAAATGGATCTTTGTTTGTATTATATCATAATTGTATAGTGATATTATAATAAGTTAACTAATATATATGTATTACTTAGTAAAATTCTAACTAAATATTTTCTTGAAAATATTTAATTAATTAGACAAATATCACTTAATAAGATTATATTTTTAGTCCCAGGGGGGACAACGCAACGGTTTGGGCATAGGCTCTTCTTCGGGAGGTCCAAGGTTCAAACCGTTGTGTGGGCTAGTGTGTGAGGAGGTGGGTGTGTGGTGGTTGTGTTAAATTCCCTATTGATAAACATAGCTCTCGATTTTATGAGGGATCATGGTTGGGAGGAGACTACTCAGCCCTGTGTGTTGGTCGTAGGGGTTTCTCACACTAACCAAATAACCAAATAAAAAATATATTTTTTATTATTTTTAATAAAAATTATTAATAAATATAAAAAATAATAAAATAGTATCAAAACTTTATTTCATTAAAATTTTGCTTATAGCCATTTTGTTCTATAAAACTATGCGAATTAGTTTACTTTTAAAGCATAACAAATAATAATAAAACAAATACATAATAACAATAAAAGTAGCCCTCTTTTTTAGAATCATAGGAGTGGAAACCAAGAAAGAGACAATGGATAGATAAATTATTATATGTTTTATCTAACTAAATCAAGTAATCAGTTCATATGTCATATTACAAAACACGTTTACTAACAATAGCAATAACCAATGTTGTCAAATATTAAACATTATAGGTAAATAAACATTTATACCTATATTTGTTAGTTTTATAATAATTAATATTAATATAAAAGTAAATTTATTGATGAGAGTTTTTTTTTTTTTTTTTTGAAGAAATGAGAATAGAAAATTAGGAAAAAAATTCATCAAATCAACAATGAAATAAACACACTACAAAAAATGATAGGAGATTGTTAAACATTTTTTTAAATAAAATTGTATTATATTATTTTTTGACTTTATCGATCAATTTTTTTCTTTGATGTTGTTAAACTTAGAACTTTGAATAGGAAGTCTAAGGTTTGAATACAAAAGGAAGTAGGGTTGTATACCATACCCCATCTTGTATTAAAGATCTTGGTCTCATAGTCTATTTTGTTCATAGAAGTAATTAAGATCATTTCATTTAGTATTATAATATTTTTTTGGTATATGTAATTTAAATATTAATAACTATAAAATTTGTAAATACTTAAAACATATTTTTATTTTTTGTGTATTTTTTTAATAATAAAGTAAATAATCTTTTAATTTAAAAACTTAGTGGAAGGTATACAAATCCTTGACAAAATCATCATGGTTCACAAAGCAACTCATTCAGTTGCTACTAGTGGCAAGGAGGTAATGTTCTTCAAATTAGATATGGCCAAGGCATATGATCATGTCTCTTGGAGCTTCTTGAACAAAATTCTACAAAGATTTGGCTTTGGAAATAAAATAGAGATATTGGGTCTATGATTGTATTTCAATAGCAACCTTTTCAATCATCCTCAATGGAGAACCTAAGGGGTTCTTCAATAGCTCTAGAGGAATCATAAAATGGTATCTCCCTTCTCCAAATCTCTTCATAATCCTAGCAAAATGTTTGAGCAGGTTGATCTTCAAGGGTAAAGATACCAATAGGGGGTTTAAAAATCACTTTTAATATCCCAAATCAAACCCCTGTACAATTTTTTGGCAACACTATCCTTATGGGAGTAGGCACCATAAGGGAAGCAAGAAAATTTAAGAGTACTTTAAACCTATGAGAAGACCTCAAGGCAAAATATTTCCTTTGAAAAAGTAAGGTTTTCTTTATGAATGTTAGAGAAGAGAAACAAGTCATAATTGAAAGGATACTAACGTGTAAAATGTGTAACCTTCCAACTAGATACTTGGGAATGCCCCTATTCCTAGGGAGGTTACATGATCAACACTAGAACAATATCATCAATAGCCTCAACAAGAAATTGAAAGGATGGAAGGGTAATATATTGTCTTAGGATGGGTAATTCAAATTATTGAAAGAAACCATGCAACCCATGCTAGTTTATATGATGCCCACCTTCTTTGCTTCAGGAAAAACTATATCAAATATAGAAAGGATCGTGAAAAGGCTCTTATGGGTAGGGTTAGAAGATAAAGATAAGATTTATTTGGTTAGTTGGGACAAAGTTTATTGACCAAAAGCTATAGGTGGTCTAGGTCTTTGAAGGCTAGAGAAATTAAATGAAGCACTAGGAGGAAAACTTAGTTAATGAGTGGCAAGGGAACAAAATAGATTATTTGTGCTCCCCTAGATGGTATGTTGTTATTATCATAAAGTGGATTAAAGAAAGCTATAATAGGAGACTCCCTAAATATCATCAATGTTATTAAGAATAACAATATTAGAGGATGGTAGATTGATAATTTTCTTTTAGAAGCCAAAATGCTATTGAAAGGAATAAATAAGTCATCTTCCAACACACCAACAAACAAGGGAATAATGTAGTAGATCAAATCAAAAATAGAGGTGTCCATGTTTCCTACAAGGAAATCTAGAATCTTAATCAATTCCTACTAGTAGATTTTATCCAAATTTTAAATAGAGAAAAGAATGTTTAGAGGGGACAAGAGTTGTGAGGTGATTAGGATTTAAATTTTAGTTATGAGGATCCATCTATGGTGGAGAATATGATTGAGTTGCTATGGTAGAGGGCTTGGATAGGCCAGTTTACTCTTTTGACAATATGTCATGTTTAGGGAACATGTAGGTCTTGTTGGACTATATTTTGCTTTATAGTTATATATTGTAAAAAAATGAGTAGTATTCTTATGCACTTGTCTATTTGTTGCTTATTTATAGAATAGATTAGAGGGTTCTATGGGACTCCCAATGGATGTTAGTTGGAGAGGATTTTAGGCATGTGCTCATATAGGGTATTTTTAACATGAGGCCAAGACTTGGACTTTGACAATGCAAGGGAAAAAGAAAAGGAAAATTAATATTTGGTTTTGAAAAGACCTCTTTTGTAAAAAGGAAATGGCAACCCTTTCAAACCTGACCTTACCATTAATAAAAAATTATTAAATTTTTAATATAATATTACATATGAATGAAATAGTAAGTATGTGAGATCGTTATAGTACTTACTAGAACATATGCAACACATAGGACTATAGCTTCCTTCCATTAATTCACCATAATAAATGAGTGTTCAATTTAACAAAAAAAAATATTCAACAATTATTATTAAAATCTATTGTATATGAAAAATAAAAATAAAATTTACATATTTTTAATCACACACCATCAGGCATAAAATGTTAAACTCAACACCTAATGAAATTTGATTCTTTCATACATATAAAAATTTGTAGACAACACACAATAAAATATACATCACCATGGCAGAGAGGGCCTGCGCCTCACTGTGGTAGATAGGGACCGCGAGGGTTTTCTCTATGAGGCCTTCTTCCATGAGTGTTCCACTCAAGGGTAAAGAGAACAAACTGGTAGATGCTCTTAGCAGAAGAAAACACATAACTGCTATTACACATAGATGCTCTTAGCAGAAGAAAACACATAATTGCTATTACAAGATGTCAGTATAGATTTAAGGAGCAAATTGCAAAATTGCAAAAGACAGATGAGTTCTGTAAAGCCTGTCTAGAGAAAATTAAGCAAGGAATTCCTAGAGAATTTAGCATCAGAGATGAATTGGTGTGTTTTCACAACCGAATTATTATACCCAACAATGAAGAGCTTAAAATAATTATCTTGCGAGAAGCTCACTGTGCACCATATTCAGCACACCCAAGAGTAGTCAAAATGAGAGAAAACTTGAAGAAGGACTACTATTGGCTTGGTATGAAAAAATACATAGTGCAGTTTGTGGCCAAATGTCTTGAATACCAAAAAGTGAAAGCCGAACATCAACACCCTGATGGAAAATTGCATTTATTTGATATACCAGAGCATAAGTGGCAAGTTGTTTCCATGGATTTCATTGTAGGACTTCCTAAAACCCGATTAATCTTCACGGGGACTGTGTTAAAACTAAGGGGGGAAGTATGTCACATCCCCACTACTAGAGATTAATTTTCTTAGAAGAATGTGATTCTGCTATTAGTGTTTGTGATGCAGGTGCAGGTATCGGGGCAGGTAGATTGAGGAACACCCACCCCATTAACCGAGGCAGTGGATCAAAAACGCCAGGTAAGTGGATATGATGTTGTGCCCCTGGCACCTTGGTCCGTGGGTACATGGACGCCCACAATAGGATTGCATTGCATTCTGCCTGTCATAGATTGAACGAGTGTTGCATGTTGATATTGCTTTTGTCGGTTTGTTGTTCTTTGTATGCAACCTTTTTAAATAATAATATATGTATATTAAAAAGTACATATAATATTAATATATATAATTATTTTTGGAAAGTGAAATAAAAATAATTTAAAATAATAATATAACAAAATAAGAATTAACTTCAAAATTATTCATAAGTGTAACATTAAAAAGAAAATATGTAATCACATTAATATATAAACTAAAATGTTTATAAGGCAATGAAAATTATTATTAATAATAATTATTATTAAATTAAAACTAAATGTTGGTTGTAGCAAGACCAACGAATCCTAAGATAAGACTAAGGAATTTCATACTCTAGCTAAGTGTAATTAATCCTAAGTCAAGTCTAAGGAACTTTGTACTCTAGCTAAAATGCAACTAAAAACTTATGGAAATTATAATCCAGAAACTATAAAGAAGCTTTAATAAATTAAAGTACTATCGGGAGCAATACGTGGAGAACGTTTGGACGTTCTAACTGGCCATCCGGGTGAAGTGTCCACTTTACATCAACTACCATCTCATTTTTAAGGAGAACGTCTTGAAACGAAGGGGGGAGAAAAAGTTTGGAGGAAGTCTTTCGCTTGGGAGTGCGCAAGCTAGACTGCAGACGGAGGTAACGCGAGGGTGGCCTGCGCTCTACAAGAAGAAGGTCAGGTTGCTCATGATAAGCTATTAAGAATGTTTTATATAATGAATTCATTAAACAAATAAAAAGGAAGATGGCCACTAATTTACTTACCAGTTTGTAAGTGGAATAATAAGAATTGCAGTGTTTTATAGTGTGTTGTCTGTGAATTTTGAGTGAAGTATTTGTGTATTAATAATATAAACATTTGAACTGGAATGAAAACTAGTAACTTAGAATGTAATTGCTTGGCATTCTGTTCTGAGAAGGTGACCTGTTATTTAAATTCAAATATGGGATGGAATTTAAAAAAAAAAATCCAAAGATTTGCATTGCAGATAGTTGCACTGAAAATTGATGAATTTAATAAGGAATTTGTCTTATGCTTTCATATAGCTGTTGTATTCCTTCATTATGAGATGTAATATTGTCTGCGTATGTCTATGTGGTTGTTATGGAAGTAAGAATGCACTGAGAATTGATGAATTTAATAAGGGATTTGCCTTATGCTTTCATATAGTTGAGATGTAATAATGTCTGCGTGGTTGTTCTGGAAGTAGAAATGCACTGAGAATTGATGAATTTAATAAGGGATTTGCCTTATGCTTTCATATAGCTATCGTATTTCTTCATTTTATATTTGTCTGCGAATGTCTGCATGACTGATGGAAGTAACAATGCCAGAAACTTGCTTTGCCGGATTTATGACGCAAGGGTTTCTTTTTTATCATCTACAATTGCATTGTTTCATAAAATCGTTGATTGATGAGTGTGCATATGTGAATGACTGCATGACCTACCCTGTGTGAGTGTCATAAAGACATTATGGAGTCTGCATGTAGTTGAGTGCATGGACTGGTTCTGCGTGTATGTCATGTAGATATTATGGGCCAAGTCTGACCCCTCTAAAACCTCGGCTCTGTTTCGTCGGATAATGTGGGTGGGTTGGAAACGCTCTACCCGTCGCTCGAGAGTAGCGTGTCTGGATGGCGCTTGGATGTGATGGTCTCAAGCTGCGTTCGAGGGCAGAAGCTCATTTATTGGAAACTTTGAATGAAATTCATGAAGAACCTTTACTAAGTCATATTATTAAACTGACTGTTGCTGAAGAAAACGTATTCTAAAATTAAAGAAATGTTGGGATGGTTTTCCCTTATGTATGACTCTCTTAAACTTTGTTAGTGATTTTGATTATTATTAAACATAGCCATGGAGAGATTAATAGCAAACTTATGGAAAAATATTATCTCGTTATAATTGACAATGCACTCTGAAAATTAAAGACGGATATGGTTTTATGAAGAAAGATGATGTGTTGTTGATAGAATTTTTATAAAATATTATGGTATGTGCATGTTGTACGATTATTATTATATAGTGGATGGTATTGTGTAGTGAGGAAGATTAAATATACTATAAAGTATTTCTTATTTAGTTTCAAGTAATTTCATTAATGATTTTTAATAGATTTCTTTTATGGGTTCTTTTAAAATAAAAGAATTTTTCTAGTATGATTTATAATAGGGTCTTTAGAATAAAAGAGTTCTTCTGTTTTGAATGAAGATCAATATTGTATTGAAAGCTTGAAGTTTATTATTAAAGACCAATATTTTGTTTATAGTTTTTATAAGTCTGTTCAAATGAGTATTATTACCATTATGTGTTATTATTGTTCAATATTTTATTGATGATTATAGAAGTTTTATGGGCTTGGTCATATTGATTTTATTATTATTCAGTATGGATTTCTGGAATGAAGTTCTTTTATATTGAGATTTAATTCTGAGTTGAGATACTGTGATTATTTATCTCTTATTAATCTAAGGGTTTTAAAAGAGGATAATTCGTTAATAAACTTAAACCCTAGAATGACCATGAACCTAAATTACTATCTGGAGTTGGAACATTTGCTCAAAAAGGAAAAGTCAAGTTGGGACTTTCTCCTCTTATGCACTAAGTCACGAGGTGACTTATGTGAGGTTGTGTCACTGTAAACCGACAATTTAAGGACAGAGGTCCAAAGCCGTTGAGTGTAACGGGTGGCGGTATGGGACGTCACCCTAGGTGAACAACCTGTTAGTGGTGGTGGTAATTCATCATTCCACCCAGACTGAGGATATGTCGATATGAATATGGGGCCAGTGAGCACCTCATGACATTCCAACGATAGATGGTTATGGGCAGCATTACCGTCAGTCTGGGAGTGAATACGGTTATCTAGCCCTGAGGCCTTGTGATGGCGGGCTCTAGTTAAACCTTAGTGGAGGTCAATGACTAGCATCGACATACAAACGTTGGTTCCAAAGTTTGAGCAGTGTACTAAAAAAGAACTGAGAGTTCTTACAACTTTGGACAAGGGAGAATAGCGTACCCCGTTCAGGTGATATGGGCCCTGAACGGATAACCCTTCGCCAGATTCCATGAGGACTTGTGGGAGAAGTCAGGATCATTAAGGCGAGTTGCGGGGCTTGGCCAGTCCCGAGCACTTAAGACACCAGCTGTAGTGGTGACAACTCTTGAAGTGCATTTATGTGTATGCCAGAACTAACAATATATTGGGTTACCAACAAATTGTTCATGTCTCTGTGTATTGTTAAAAAAAATGTGTGAAAATTTTGGGTTGTGACAAGGGGACTGCTCCGTCGTATGGGTTTCTCACACTAACCAAATAAAAAATAATAATAATAATAATTCCTTCACTCTCCCCTTATAAAAAAATCACCATAACATTAAAATACCCAACTTATTTTATTAAAAAATAAAAAATAAATAAATATTAACAAAAACCCATTGAAATATTAACAAAACCCTCAATTGTTTTTTTACATTAAAATTGACCTTTTTCTTTCCCAAAAACGCGACCAACCAAACCATATGTGGACGATCTTGACCCGACATATTTTAAGAAAACCGCTCATTCTCAGTTGTAGACTTTAACCAGTGATAACATACTTTTGTCAACTCATGGCCGGCCATAATGGCTTGAAATGTCACGGCTCCGTCGTTCCAGTCGTCGAAGGCCAATGACTTTACCTGTTAACAAACAAACGCGTTTCAAAACCCCTGCAATTTTTAGCAGGTTAACAGACAAACGCGTTTCAAAACCCATGCAAATTTAGCAGGTAAACTAGCCAGATCCGGAAAGCACGTGGCATGTGGTGACGGAACCCGTGGGCGTCAATGTTCGGGCAAAAGCTAACTCTGTTCTTAGGGTTTCGTAGTTGCCACGCCTAAGACAGGAAGGTTCCATCGATGTCTCTCTTAAATGTTCGAAGAAGATTTTAGTCCGAATTAACATTAATTTAACTTTATCATCGACTTGTGGCCTTACTTGAAAGTGACACATCTTCCAATTTCCACGTTTAGAGGAGAAAACCAGATATTTCTTTCAAGTTGTAGGCTAGGCAATAGGCATCCACGTTAGTCCTCGAGGTTCGATTCCAAATATTGCAAGGAGGCATTTTCGTCATCGTGGAGGTGATCCTCCATATCTTCCGACTATAATCAGTATGCTACTGAGCCAGGAATTCATGTGGAACACGCGTCATGATGATTTTTCGGTAGAAAAGGATGTGATTTCTCCCCACGCCGGAATCATCCTCCAAAGATGAAAGTCTTCTTCTCAGCAGAGGGGTATATATTTATGTGTGATGTAGAGGGACCTAGATAACTTTTAAAAGTTTCTTCGATCGACTACGCTTAGAAGTAATTCGTCTTCGTCTTGGTTGGTGCATCTCCCTTCTCTTTCAGAGGCCCAGATGGCGGCGGATTTGAGTTCGGCCAATTCTGTGCAAAGATTTTCTAGGTCTGCTAGTCTGAAGACCCGCTGTAGCCTCAGAGGTGATGACCAACCTATTGGCGATGCGCTCTCTTGTAGAAGAGTCCTCTCAGAAAATAACTTGGTACACCCTCTCACCAGCAATCTCAGGATCCCCAGATGGCATCCGTCTAGAATAATGAGGTCAAGGAGGAATGGGCTACTACTTTCCGCGGATGGGCAAGTTGGAGAACAAGCGAAGTCGGCGAGAGATTCGATCCTTGGTCGGGGCCACTCTTTTCGCTTAGTGGAAGGAGAGGATAAGAGAGGAGCAACCCCAGTGAGCTCTGAGTTCGTAGATCGTGGAGGCGACGAGAGTCCATCGATGCCTGGAGGTATGGCCGACAAAGATAGCTTACAGATTGGGCAAAATGGAGTGGCCTTGATCGACAACGAGAGAGGTTTCACACCTGACTATTTATCTGAAAGCGAATACATGAACGAGGGCGTGGGCATGGGAGACGGTGGTGATCGAATTGACCGTAGCGGAGGCCAAGGGGGCCGTTCCGGAGATTCCAATAGCGCAGATGTACATTATCAGAAGATGCTGGAAGCAAACCCTGAGAATCCTCTTCTGCTGAGCAACTATGCAAAATTTTTACACGAGGTGAGCATGGCCTCTATGCTTTTTGGTTCATGAAGAAGCTAAATTTTGCCAGCAATTGAAAGAGCATTCCATTTCTGAAGATGGGTGCTTGATAGCAATCACGATTTTGACACATTTATTGTATTGATTTCAGAATGTCTTCTCTAATATTGAAAAGGGGTTTTTAACGATTTTCTTTCGATTTCTATTGATGGAATCAGGTGCAGCAGGACATGGCAAAAGCAGAGGAATACTACGAAAGAGCCGTCTTGGCAAGCCCTGGAGATGGAGAAATTCTCTCCCTCTATGCCAAATTCATCTTTGAAATTCAGAACGATCCATCTCGTGCCAAAGCCTACTATGAGAGAGCAGTGAAGGCTGCTCCTGAAGACTGGTAAGCAGCTCACCTCTTTATCAGTATTTGCAGGTTACTATTCCTGTGGTTTAAGGCTTTTTTTTTAACCTTGTTTTTTCTTTTGGGCATTTCTTCTTAATGTTAGATTCAGAGCCTGAAACCTCTTTCATAGTGACAACACAAGTGTTGCTTTTACAGCTATGTTCTTGCATCATATGCCCATTTCCTATGGAATTCCGAAGAGGATGAAGAGAATGACCCTGTTTTACAACAGAGTACGATAAATCCTGCTGAGGCTTAAGAATTGCATGCAACCTTATAGTAGTGGCCTGCAGAAGACATTGGTGTTTTCGTAACCTTGCCATGGCGAGATGTCTTAAAATGCTGTTAATGCTGCTTTCTTCTGTATATATCAGAATCTAATGTATAGCCAAGTGTTTACTTGCACAAATATATTATATGATAAGTATATTTCATAGGAGTAGGGGTACATTCAAGAGCAAAGAAGACTCATCAATGATAAGAGAGATTCATTTTAGTTTGCAGAGATTAGCTTTTTATTTTTTCATTAAATTCTCTGTTTTCTGCGTTTCTGATCTCCTGAGCAAGTTTATTACCGATGGACAGACTCTTGAATACAAACTTGTAAATCTTGTTCAAGATCCTGCTTCCACCTTTAACTCTATGTACACAAAACAAACATTCCTGACTTTGATTAAATAAAATTGAAACCAGATTGTCTCTGAATCCTGGCACAGATAGACTTAACCTTTCATTTATTTGGTCTCTTATTGTGTCCTAATTTCAATTCTTCAATTACGTGCTTAAACCAAATACCCAGAGATGGATAAGGCTGGCATTTTCCTCAGCTGACAGGAACCGGGTAAGACTGCATATTTCACGGAGGAAGTTGCGTATTCGATTGTCTTGCTTAGGAGAATTGGTGGAGAAAAAGAATATGCCTTGATGTTCCCATTTCTCAAGCTTATTTTTATAGACTGGGCAGATCTAATCTATGAGAAGTTGCTTTTAATCTTGATTTATTTATTTTATTTTGTTATCTACTTATGACTTATGGGAATTGGTAGAAGTTGCTTTCTACTTCTCCTTATTAGTGTGGTAGAAGTTTGATTTTTTATTTTTTTAAAGGTATAATTTCTTGTAAACGGGAGAAAGATGGACAAAAGAAAATATTAAGAATTAAAATGAAGGAGAAAGTTGGAAAGGAGGAAATATTAAAATTAAAAGGAGTGTTAATAGATAATTTTTTTATTGTGAAGAAAGGAAAGAAAGATTATTCTTTAAAGGAGATTTAAAATATTTTCAAAAGTTCATTTGGTTTATTATATAAAGGATATTTTTAATGAAAGATTTATAAGGTGTATGTTTGAAGGCATATTTTAAAGTAGAGATGTTGAAGGTTGATTTAAAAATAAGGTTAGATGATTAAGCGGTTTTTTCATAAGGTACAAGAAGCTCTAAGCTCTTTTTCTTTGGTTTATATTTTTTAAAAGTTCATTTAAAGAAAGAAAAAAATATATATTAATTAGGGAAAGAAAAAGTTTTTTACTTGGGATTTTTTTAATTGTCATTGTTTTATAATTTAAATAAATTTTAGAGGAAAAATTAATAAAGGGAGTTAAAAGAATTAATTTTATTTTGAAAAATAAAAGTGGACACTATTTTTAAGGTTGTATAGAGGAAATATTTTTAAAGGATTTATTGTTGGTAGCTGCTATTTAAATAAATAAGGGGACATACTATTGAACTTTTGAAAAATAGAGGTTTGATTAGGTCAAATAAAGATTTGGATCTCAAGAGCAAAAACTTAAAAAAACATTAACCATTATGGTGAAGAAATATAATCCAAAGGGTACAAAGAGAAAGTGTTCACATTACCAAGATAACATGGGAAAAGCAAAGAGAAAGCAAATAAAGAAACAAAGTGATATTAAAAGTTGTGCATCATCAGAAATTAGTATAGATAAAAAAAAACAAAGTAGAAATTCAAATGAATGGGTTATCAAAAATAAGTTTGACATCAAAATCTTGCAAAGAATATTCTAAACAAGAACAAGATGAAGTATTGAGTAATAAACTCAAAATGATGAGTGAAAAACATGACACATGTGACCTACTTCAAAATGACACTAGGGACATTGCTCTTAAGAATGATTGTGAGTTAGAGAAATTTTATGTTGAAAATGTTTGGAAGACAATCTATGTGATGGTCATGATGAAAGCCAAATAACTAGAGATATTTTTCAAGAAGATAGAGACATTGGTGAATATAAAAAATTGTTAAACTTGAATTCCTGCTTACATGTCATGACTCTCATTGGTAGGACTTTTTGGCATGGAAGACTATGTGATGATCAATGATAATTTGATACTTAGTTTTGATGCATTTGAATGATTATGCAATGTTTATATTGATTCATCTTTGAAGAATATGGTACTGTTGATGTATTGTTAATATGCAGGACTACATGGTAGTGTGATAATATTGAAGAGATTGAAGATCACGATGGAAGAGGGAAGAAAGTAGAGAGGGGAGGGCTCTGGTCCCTCCCCTGCTCCCCCTCCCATGGCTCCTGGTTTCTGCCCAGTCCCTGGCTCAACCCAGGTCATCCCTCCCGGGGAGTGGTTGTTTGCAGATGATCTCCTGGGGGGAGATCCTTCTCCACTATCTGCGCCCCTCCCGGCCGGCTAGGGTTTCTCTGGTTGTTTTTTTGAACTGGTGCTTCCCAGGGATCCTTGTTTGGTTTGGGATCCCTTCCCTTTTTCCCTCGGGCTTCCCCTTGGGGTTTTTTGCAGGTTATTCGCGTGGATCTGGTCCCCTGCGTTTCTCGGTGCGGTGGAGGTGACGGTTTAGGGTTTGGACAGCTTCCCCCTTTTTCTTGTGAATCTTCGGCGGGCTCTGTGCTTGGACGGGATTCTTGGTCCCTGCTGTTGGGATCCTCTTCTGTTTTCCCGGGGCGGGTTCCTTGTGGTACAACTCTTTGGTCACTTCCTGATGGGCTGGATCCTCTCTGTGCTGGTTGTCGGCTTCCTACAGGATGGCTCTCGCTGAACGGAATGTTTTCCTGGTGGGCGGCTCGTTTCTCTTGCGAGGCGGGATCCGCCAAATCCGTCGGTTTTCCTGCGAGGCGGGATCCTTTCTTTTCTGCTGGTTTCCCGGATGGCGGGATTTCCTTGTTGCTTCCCGCTAGGCGGGACTGTTTGTGGTGGTTTTGATCGCTTCCCGCGAGGCGGGATTTTATTGTAACGGTTTTTCTTTGCTTCCCGTCGGGCGAGATCTTCTCGATGGTGGTTTTTGGCTACTCCCGCTGGGCGGGATCTCCAAAACTACTTTCTTTCTTATTTGTTTGTTTCCCGCCGAGAGGGATTGTTTCATGCTTATCGTTACCGCCGGGCGGGATTTTTGTTTTGGTGTTCAGTTTCAAGGGATTGATGCCCTAGGCCCATTGCTTATGTAATCAGGTTTTGGGATCCTTGTTAAAACCCGCTGTAAATACAAACACTACTTACCCAAAAAAAATATGCAGGACTACACACACTCGTGGGTGGAAGAGGTAGAATTGACCACCAAGAACGAGGTACTTGAAAATGGAAATGATGATTTTGGCAGCTCAAGGTAACATGGATGACTACCCTCATATAGATGCATGCTTCTTGTTTTGGTGGTCGTAAGCAATCCAATTATCCAGAGCTTGAAGTTGGTAACCTAGAAGTTACCGTAAGTCTTTAGTTGGGACAAGCCATTGGACTTGCAAAAAGATCACCCACCTTGTTTGATGCATTTGATACTTGCTTTTATATATGCATGTTTATGTGAAAATTAAGTGGGTGTATAACCCCCTTTAGAAAGGATTAATAGGCATAGAGGCCCTATTAAACCTAGGCCACTTGAATACCATACTAATGTTTAATATTAGTATTGGTATTTTATTTAAATTAATCAAAGTTAAAAAAATGATTAATGATCTATTTGATTTGAATTAAATAATAAGTATTAATGCTTGGAAAACTTTATTTAATTCTCTTTTACTCTTTTGATTTTTGTAAAAGAATGAAAAAGCTCCATCTTGTTTAAATAAATTAAAAGAGGATAGCTTTTATATTTCAAATCAAATAAAGATTTTGAAAAAAAACCTTTTTAATTTAAAAGAATAACCTTTTTTATATTAGTAAGAGGGGTTTTGAAAGAATCTCATAACTTTTTACAGAAAATTTCTAGTTAGTAAAAATGCTCCCAACCATCTGAAACAAAAAGGAAGCACCTTCTTCAAAATAGCCAAGAAGAAAGACAAAAACAGACAAAGAAACCCTCGTAGGGGCAAAAGAGGAAGCCTCCATGGGTTCACGTAGAGCTTGCTCATGTATCTGGGTAAAACAATAAATGGCTCCACTTTATCATCTGTCACTTCATTGAAGATGGTGCGGTGCAATGTCTTTACGTATGGTTCACAAAGACATTCTCCATGTTGATCCACAAGCTCCATGTGCCCCGAACATTCATTTTGTTAAGGTGAAGTCACACATGAAAGTGTATGTTGGAAATAGATCTTGTGAACTTAGAAAAAATCCATGGCTTGATGAAACGTCCAATGATATATTCTAAAAATGCTATCATTAGAAAAATATATCTATTTTATTACATTTATAGATGACTTTTCAAGAAAGATCTGGATATATTTTTTAGGAAACAAATATATGATGTTTTCAAAAAATTTAAGGAGTTTAAGGCTCTTGTTGAAAATCATATAAAGCAAAAGATAAGATTTTGAGAAGTAACAATGATGGTGAGTGAGGTCCGAGGTGTAGACCAATTGGTTCATCCAAACCCCATAGGGGGCGGAGGTCCAAGGTTCAAATCTCGGGCCTCGTCGGACTGAACGCTTGTCCCTTTCCTGGTGCTTTTAGCGGCGTAAAAGGTTTAAAATGATTGTGGCATGGTGGCTATAGGGGCGGACTGCGCGAAGATCTGTGTGGCAACTTATGAGGCGGACAACGCAGAATACTATGGCGGCCATAAAAGTTGGATAGCCTGCCCGGATTCGTGGCGGCTACCGATTCCACCATATATTAAAAAAAAAAAAAAAACAATGATGGTGAGTACTGCTCTAATTAATTTGAGTAGTTTTACAAGGATTGTGGAATAGAAAGGTAGAAAACAACTCCGTATACTCCACAATAGAATGAAGTTGTAAAATAGATGAACAAAACTCATCTTCATTCTAACGACACTTTGGCTTCTCTTCTATGGTGCTCAAACTTACTTTTTGGTGGTTCTTCCTTGTTTAACAGGCTTCCTTTCATAATTAATTTTTAAAAATAAATATTTAATATAATTTAATTATTATTTTTTATAAAAAAAAATTTAATAATATTTTTTAATCTTATTTTAAAATTATAAATAAATATATTTCTGAAAGATAAATATACACGTGTGAATATTTGCATTAGTTATGAAAAAGTAGGAAGTTTAATAAGTTCCCTCGCATTCCACGTTGAGGTAAAGTACTCTTAAATTTTTTGTATATAATATTTTTGAGAAAATTATCCTTTGAATATATATTTGGGTTTCCAATAAGAAAAGTCAAGTTCAAATCTCAATAGAAGTGGATTGAGGCCCCTTTTAAAAATGTGTGTTTTACTCTAAAATTTTGTTTCGTGAGAAATATCTTGGTAGTATATCTTTAAGTTTTCATTCAAAAGTTAAATCTTGATAGAATGGAACCAAAGAACAAGACCCTTTCAAAACTTGTGCTTTACCATAAAAAATTTCCCAAGAGAGATAGGTCAGTTGGTAGTGGCCATGCTTGCCAATGGATTGTCCCAATTCAACTCGATCACCCTATTTCGATTCTCTCGACGGTCAGGTCTTGTTGAATTTGTCTTTATCCTTTAAGCTAGGTTGTAAAGGTTCCATATGCAACAAAAAAAAAAAACATCGTTTATTTCCTCGATAATCTAGTTGACTTCATCTTTACCCATAGGACTAAGGTTTATACAAATTCCCTAAGCAACCAAAAAAAATCTTCCACATAATATATATAATAGGTTAAAATTTATCTATAGTTAGCACAGTTTGAATAGCTTAGAGTCGAAAACTTTGAAATTTTGAATAAAGCTTAAGGTTTGAATCCTTAAAGTTAGTGTTGTATACCATGTTTTATCTTTATCTATATTAGGTAAATTTGATCACTTTGAATCCTTAAAGATAGTGTTGTATACCATGTTTTATTTTTATCTATATTAGGTAATTTTTATCTGATTATGTAGCACAGTTGATGAATGTCTTAGGTAAAGGTTGAATCAGGTTTCATTCCCTCTGCCTCCACCTTGCGGATATGTGGTGCAGTTGGTGAATGTCTTGTGTGTTGGTAAAGGTCGACACAAGCTTCATTTCTCTTACACCCTATCTTGTGGATATTCAAATAATACTTTCTTGTGACCTATGCCACGTGGTATATCTGGATGGAACAACTATGGTTGGCCATAGAGCTAGGTTCTTGAGGTTTTCGTTTCACCTAAATAATTGTCCTGGGGCCAGGTGGATTGGTGAGTTTTGGCGCTTACCAAGAAGGGACCTAGGTTCAAACCTAGTCATTGAGCTAGGTTCTTGAGGTTTTCGTTTCACCTAAAAAGAATTGTCCTGGGGGCTAGGTGGATTGGTAAGTTTTGGCGCTTACCAAGAAGAGACCTAGGTTCAAACCTTGGGGGCATGCTTGTTTGCAAAGGTAGTAGTCTAAGGTGGATTGGTAAGTTCTGGCACTTACCAAGAAAAAACCTAGGTTCAAACCTTGAAGGCATAATTGTTTGTAAAGATAATAGTTTAACTTAAATCTCTAAATGTATGCCAACCCAACAACAACAATACCAATCTTGAGTAGTAGTCGATGACCGTTTCACGTTGATACCAATCTTGAGTAGTAGTCGATGACCGTTTCACGTTGAATTAAACAACAACGAGGTAAAATAAAGGTTATAAGAGACAACCTCAATATTTAAACCCTGCTTAATAATAAAAAAAAAACTGGATATAACTGATTCCCCAATATAAAAATAAATAAATAATACTCATCTCATATAACCTATTCACTAATCAAATTTTATCATATAACCTATTTGATATATTAAAGTGAGAACATTTTTAAAATAAATAAATAATACTCATCTCATATAACCTATTCACTAATCAAATTTTATCATAAACCTATTTGATATATTAAAGTGAGAACATTTTTAAAATAAAAAATAAATAGAAATGAAAAAAAAAAACATCCTAGAAATGTCACTGAAAGTATACATTACAACGACACGTAAAACTCTCCTTGGCTGCCACCGCCATGTTTCGAACTCCGCCGCCACCGCCATGTTTCGAACTCCGCCGTAGTTGAGGGCATCTATCATTTGCGGAAGCTCTCAATTTGATAATGGTTGCTAGATATAAACTCGAGCCATGCACAGCTGCTCAGCTGTCCCTAGCAATTTTGAAAACGACACCAGGACAATACCCAAATAAAAAGTAAATAAATAACTCGTTGAAGTAGAATTAAGTGAAAACCACCTTACAATACCGGGCCCTTGCAGCGGGCGTCCTCGCAAAGGCTTAAATAATCTCTCACATGTGGAGATGCTCGTGATCGTACTGCTGTAATAACACGTCTCCATCTGAATTGACTGTAGTACGCCATACGCCATGCTCGCAGATTATGTAAAAACCGTGGACAACACGTTACTGCGGTCGCTTCGTATACCGGTAATGCCCACTGAACCAAGAGTCTGTTCAACAGTTTTAAGGCGGCCGATTTAGAAGCGGAAAGAAAAAGGTGTGTTCAGGTATTTAAGAGATCCGTAGCTGTTTATTTCCTAGTTTTCAATCTCTAGTCGAATTCTCAAGTAGTTTGAGCTCAAAATGCTGCTCAGAAATTTATCTACTTCTCTGCTGGGCTGCGGTCTCTCGAAGCCGGAGCCCCTCCAAGGACTAAAATTGAGTCCAACCATGTGCAACTGTAGGAGATATGAATTAAAAAAGCCCAAATGTGCTAGTTCTAGTCCTCTACCGAGACGTGACGATTCCGTGGTGGAAGCCTCTGCATCTGGCAAGGTTAAAAGAGCACTGTCGGATACTAATTTGGGGATCAGAGACGAAGAAAATGATGACGGAATCCCAAAGAGGCAGTGGTCTGCAATGATGCGGTGTTCTTCAAACAATGGATTGCTTGCTGTAGTCGCCGGCGTCGGATCTCATAACGGGAATTCGGCCCACCGGCTGGATCAAGTGGAAGAAGAGGAGGTACACTGTAAAAAATCCGTCTACCCAGTTGCGAATTTGATCTGTGATGACCAAATGAGATCGGAGAAGGATTCGATTGAGGGATATGAAAATCCTTCGGTCTCTGGGAGAATGTCAGATGTGCAGAATTCCCCAAATGAAGTGGCTTCGGAGGATGTGGCACAAAGCTCTGGCAATGGAGGTGGACAAACCTGTTTAGGGGATTCCCATATAGGAGACGTTTATTATAAGAATATGTTGGAAGCAAACTCCGGCAATCCGCTGCTGCTGAGGAACTATGCCAAATTCTTACACGAGGTAGCCGCCAGCAACCATTAACTTAGCATAGTCGGTATTCGTAATTTACTTTTATTTATTTTGGCGGAGATGTGCTAGGCATGGGTGTTGTGTTGACATTCGGATTTGATGGTGTAAACAGGTGAAAGGGGACATTGAAAAGGCGGAGGAATTCTATGAAAGGGCCATACTGGCAAGTCCTGGCGATGGAGATGTGCTGTCAATTTATGCTCAGTTTATATGGGAGACTCACAAGGATGGACCTCGGGCCGAGAGTTACTTCGAGGAAGCAATCAGAGCTGCCCCTCACGATTGGTGAGCAGATTCTTACATTCTTTCTAGTTGTTTGAATATAGGTTTGGTTGGCTATTGTAGTGATTGATGATGATGTGGGCAATAATATGGCTGTTGTTTGTTGCAGTTATGTTACTGCATGTTATGCAAATTTCTTATGGAATTCAGAAGAGAGGGATGTTCCGGTAGAGCACCATGTTGCGGCGGCATGTTGAGAGGAGAGCAGGGTATTTCAGAGTTGAATTTCATCGCATATCGCTGCTATAGAGCGGATCAGGAGACCGATGTAAATTAAACCTATACAGAGTGACAGAGGTCATGGTGACCCCTGTCATTCATTTTTGGATGTTTGTACAATGTGAAAGAATCTATGCAGTAGTAAAGCTGAGGTCATGGTGACCCCTGTCATTCATTTTTGGATGTTTGTACAATGTGAAAGAATCTATGCAGTAGTAAAGCTGATATTCAAATAGCCTAAGCTTGGTATCCAATTCCATCGTACTCTTTAACAATTGTTCACGGAATAGATATTTTCGAAAGGTTTTTTATTTTTTTCAAATACAGGTGAAATCATTAAAGTTGTTTTTATAATCTTTTTTATTTTTTTTTAATAAATACAGGTCAAATTATTAAAGCTGTCTCTATAATCTATAATCTTTCTCTCTCTTCAGTAAACACCTTTCAAGAGTGAGGGAGACCACCAGTGGTTTAGGGTTGGTACAGCTGTTAAGTTGAGGGAGACCACCAGTGATTTAGGGTTGGTACCGCAGTTAAGTTGAGGGAGACCAACAGTGGTTTAGGGTTGGTACCGCAGTTAAGTTGGCAAGCATTCAACGGATTACTACCTTTGCTTTTGGACATGCTTTTAAAGTTTGAATATGTTTTTAAAGTTTAAACCTTAGTCTTCTTTTGATAAATACCCAAAGTTTCAAAATTTTAGATCAAAAATTTATTTTTAACTTATATATCAGAGGTTATGGTGACCCCTGTCATTCATTTTTTGGATGTCTGTACCATGTGAAAGAATCTATGCAGTAGTAAATCATGTCACGAAGCTGATATTTAAATAGCCTTTAGCCTTGTATTCATATAGCCTTTAGCCTTGGAATTTGGTATGAAGATAGGTATTTTTCTTAAAATTTCTTATTCAAACATAAGTTAAATTATTGAAGCTGTCTTTATAATCTCTGTCTTTATTCAGTAAATGTGGCCTAGAGTGACGGAGATCCCCTCTCCTCGGTAAACATGGCTTAGAGTGAGAGATCAAGTTGATTGGCAGGGTGCGGATTGAAGTCAGACTATTACTTTTGTCCTTATTAGACATGTTGGTTGGCAGGCACCCAGCGGATTGAAGTCAGACTATTACTTTGGCCTTATTAGACATGCTCCCAAGGTTTGAATCTTAGTCTGGAGCAAGGTTTGAATCTTAGTCTTCCCTGACAAATATCCAAAATCTTATCAATCCACTTAACCTTTAAAAATCAAGACCAATTTTTTTTTTTTAAATAATTGCCCAAAATGTAACATCCAAAATCTTATCAATCCACTTAACCTTTAAAAATCAAGACCAATTTTTTTTTTTTAAATAATTGCCCAAAATGTAACGTAAGGGGCTATTTGAAACACAATGAGAAGTGGGCGAGCACATTGAAAAGCATCATTGAGCGCTGACAATCCAAACAAGGGCAAATTCAAACACGAAGAAAGGAAGGGGCAAAATTCAAACAGGAAGAAAGGGAAACCAAAGACAAGAGAACACACTCATTCACGAAAGAGATTAAAGAGGGAACACACATCCCACAAACAAATTATCCCATCAAAGAAGTGTTACAATTCAAACAGGAAGAAAGGGAAACCAAAGACAAGAGAACACACTCATTCACGAAAGAGATTAAAGAGGGAACACACATCCCACAAACAAATTATCCCATCAAAGAAGTGTTACAGGGAAAAAAAATTGGTAAGTTCATTTTAATAGTGCTTTTTAAACCATTTTAAAAACAAATGCGGCAACATTTTATTTATTTTTAATAAGTAAAATTGAAAAAATCCAGTTTTACACGGTCTTGACTCGGATTTTTGTCCAAATGGCAATTTTTTAGACGATTTTCGTAATAAAGGTTTAAATAAGCGTGCTTATTGGCTATCGATATAACTATAGCAAACGGAAGGAACAATATCGGTTTCTTGTTTCTTCAAGTTCTTGAAGAGAAGATCCACGACATCGTGGATGTGAAGCTCAAGGACCTCAAGTTGTAAATGGTGGAAGAGAAGATCCACGACATCGTGGATGTGAAGCTCAAGGACCTCAAGTTGTAAATGGTGCCAAGAGAGTGGAACTATGATCTTAAAAAGAAGTTCATCGATTAGTTTGATAAAGTTGAAAATTTGACGGAGTTCGTGCATGAGTTTAGGTTGTGGACATTGAAGACCTCTAAAACCTTATTGATGAAGTTGGCACATCTATGTAGAACCTCATTAATTTATGTTAAAGCAGTTGTTGGAGTAAGCGTTGATGCCAGTACTAAAGAAGGCTTACAAGACCTATATAACAACGAGTAAATTGGGCCCAAACTGTCGTATTCATGTGGCAACGAGTAAATTGGACCCAAACTGTCGTATTCATGTGGCTAAGCTGGAAATCCTAAAGGAACAATGGTTGAAGGAATAAAAAATTAATGTCTAGTGGGAATTCAGTTAGAAGATTGAGAAGAGAAGATTAATGCCTAGTTGGAATTATGGAAGAAGATTGAGAAGACCATGCCTGCACATGGATAGATAGATGAGGACACATATTTCGATAAGAATTACAAAAAATAGTAGATAGACAAAGAGCACATACAAAGGTGAGGGTAGCAAAGAGGTGATAAGGGATGAATCCCTAGGCGACAATAGTAGAAGAGGAGATTTCAAAAGAAGTCATACATATAAAGAAATCCCCTCTAGAGGCCATAAAAGCTCCAGCCACTGATCGTTCCAAAGAACATGTCTCGACTATTCAGCCCTCGTCTTAGGTAACTTCCTTGACACTACAATAATGAAAAGGAAGAGAGATGCCTTGTGGCACCAATCCTCCACCAACAAAGAGAAGAAGATGGAGTCTTAAAGGATGAGATCTTAAGTTGTGCATGGTGACTAGTGAGCTACCTAACTCCCCCCTCTTTTCCATAGCAATTCTTGGTGCCTCACCACCTTTGTTGTCGACCTTTCTAGCCTAGGCCTACATCGCTTCCCCCTTGTTGGTCAGAACTTCCAATGCAATCTCATCGACACTACCTTTCCACATGGGACCTCTACTCCGAAACCCTAAAGTCCTCATCCCATTAGCTTCTACTTTGGCTAGCCAACATATTGACTCTTAGCCCTTCCTAGCTAGGAAATTCTTGCCTTCTCTTCTATCTCTCAGTCCCTTTCGACTTGTCCATTTTTCTAACCGGTGTTACCATCCTTCCCCCACAATGACAACTTATAGGCTCACAAGTTTCTGTCGCTACACAAGGTGTGCCATTACATTTTAGTGAGATCAAAGAGAGAATCCTAGTATACCTAAAGGAGGCCAAAGAATGATAAGGTCAGTAAAGAGGCGGCTTAGGAGAAAATTTGACCCTCAAGAGAAGTTACTCCATTTCGCCCATATGAACCCAATGGTCTCCAAGCCTGAGGAGTAAATATAACTACAAGATTACCAGATGACCTTGGTAGCCATCAACCTCCAAGGTGTCACGGCCAAGGAAAAAATCGAGTTGGTTGATCAAGCAAACAAGATCATCATTCATGATTCCATGGCCCTTGAAAGAAAATTGATGAAGAGAGAGAAAGGGCTTTGAGGAAGTTATGAACACCCTCAAAAGCTTACAACTTAAGGTCAAAGGGCTCCAAAATCAAATAGAGCAACTTAAAAGTGCCCAGGCAACAACTGCTCTCCTAGAAAAGGAGAAAAAAAGAATCGAGGCTTAAGTGACCAGCTCGTTGCCATGGAGGCCAAAATCATCTTAGATAGGGTTGACTTCCAAAAGGATATGGTGAGGCTGTGAGAATAACTCGCTCCAAAATGAAATAAATTAATAATTCAACATTAGACTAGACTTGGAATGTCGTAGCCTTATATAAGTTACAAAATAGGAATATTAACCAAATAGCACAAATAACGCTAACAGAGCGCGTTAGGAGAGTAATATGCTAACAACTAACTACGTAGTCAAATTGACTACGACTAACCTAGGATATTTAGATAAATATCCAAAAGGTAAACAGTAAATAGTAAAAGGTAACTAACCTAGTAGTAAAATTAAATACTAGTGGTAAAAAGTAACAAGCTACTTTTTACCATGCAGTAAATAAAATCTACCTAATGTAGGGAAATGGTAAAATATCCAAATGATGGAATATTTACTCTAACATCCCCCCTTATTACATTATTTGGGTAATAAATACATGTCCTCTAATACAACAATATTTGGGTAAAGAATATAACTGCCCCAATACAGTGAAAAGGATGTTGATCTGCTGGTTCTTGCTCTATCATAGACTTTGGCTGCTTCTAAGAAAAAAAATGGGTCATTCCTCACTTTGTCTTTATACCAACGAATGTCCTTATAGTAATCACATAATCCAACCGAATTGCATGGGTAACCAGCCGCTGCAATCGCTAGGTGTAGTAGATTAGATCACTTCATACAAGATTCATTCATTTTACAATATGAGTTTGCAAAAGATAAGGTTGCTAAGGTGTCGGTCGCAGCCGAAAATGCACCCTTATAAGTTCCCCCCTTCTCGTTGCAAAAACATGTATTTAATTTCTGAAAGAAGTGTGACTAAGGTGTCGGTCGCAACCGAAAATGCACCCTTATAAGTCTTCTTCCCTTACAAAAATTTGTGAAGAAAAGAAATGTATATCCCCCCTTAATTACAAAAGATGTGCAACTCAAGAGTTTTGTGAAGGATTTTTACAAACATTGCCTCCTAGACAATTTTACACCATAAAAAGTCTCTTCTTTTTATTACAAGGACTTCAAACATTAAGAGTTTGCTATTTATGAAGCCTAAAAGAGGTACAAATCACCCCTTATTTGTAAGAACTTCAAACAAAAACTTATGCTATTCTATGAAGCCTAAAAAAAGAGAGAGAGGATAATGGTGCTTTGCCCAATGTGACAAACATGTGTTTTCCCTCTACAATACTATTTTAGCAATGAGCACTCTGTGTGCTTTTTCTGAACCAGAATCTGAATCTGAATTAGACACTTCACTAGCAATGTTGCCTTTGTCTTTCTTGTTTTGCTTGTTTTTGAACCAACACCAATTGGTGTCATGGTTATCTTTCTTACAATATGAGCAAAACCGTTTTTGAGATTTCTTTCCCTTACCTTTTGAGGATGATCCTCCCTTGTTATAGTTTTCTTTCTTCTTCTCAACCTTATTGTGTGAATAAAGTGCACTATTAGATGCTTCATCTTTTTGGAGTTGATTAGCTTCCTCAGTTTGAAGCAAATTGACTAACTCCACAAAGGTGAGAGTTCTTTGTGAAACAGAAAGGGATGTAATCAAACTTTTGTAGGATTCAGGAAGGGCTCTCAAGATAACTAAAGTCAAAATGGTGTCCTCAACTTTGGCCCCTAAAGCATTAAGCTTAGTCTTTAGTTCTACAGTTCTACAGAGGAAGGTTGCTACTGACTCACTCGACTTCATATGCAGTGTATGAAGTTGGGTTTGAAGGTTGAGAACCGTGGATTGATTCTTTCCTTCAAAAATGGTGGACAAGGAATCCCATGCATCTTTTCCATTCTTTGCCTCACTAATGTGAGGTTGTACCTCATCAAAAGTGGCTAGAAGGATTAACATGAGTAGACGATTGTTCTTTTTATCCCATTCTCTTTGATCAGCTCCTGTTATTGTGGGTCGTGGTGTAGTACCAGCAACTAAGTCCCACAAGTCCTCTACAGTCAAAATGGCTTTCATCTTAGTTTTTCAAGCTGTATAGTTATGACATTTTAGCAATTGAGATTCACTCAAGTATTTGTTAATTGTTGCCATGAAGAAGGTCCTACAATGCACTAATATGATATTCCTGTCACTCTCAAGTGGTATTTAATGGCACCTTCCTGAAGATTCTCTTGAAAAGAGATAATTAGGTGGAGGAAATTAAGCCAAACACATAAGAGTCGAAAGGTTTAATTCACTCAAACAACTATTTAATGGCACTTGCCTTAACACCCTTCAAAAAAGATGAAAAGTTGGAGGAATTTAAGCCAAAGAAATAAGAGTGAATTAGGGGTTTTGTTTTGATTTAGGAGAATATATCAAGTTTTTAGAAATGGCTTCTAATTGTGCAATTTGAGTTACACAAATTTGTGAAATTTTGGGCTATCGTGTGTTCTTGATTCTATGAATTATAATTGCAAAAGGAAAATGCAATAATCAAACAAGAATTCCCACAAAATTATTATCACTTAGGTGTCGGATGCAACCGAGAATGCACATATTTTGCCAATTTAGAAATGAAGGTGTTGAGTAAAATCGAGAATGCACCTTATTTTCAACTGTTGCAACAAAAATGTGTATTTGTGCAAGAATGATATTTTTATGTCTCCTACTTTGTTTTACAATTTTGCAAAAGAAGTACAAGTGTTGTCTTCCCCCCTTAATTTGTAAAATAAACAAAAAAAATGAGCACCCCTTCCAAGACAAGTCGACACACGACCCGCGTTTGAAAGGCTTCCAGAACTAGTCGACACATGACTTAGTTTTAGTGGACCCAAGGTCATTTCTTTGATTGCAAAAAATAAGATGTGCAATTTCCAGTCTTTTATCCCTCCTTGGAGAAAACAATTGCACAAATTTTGACTTTGAATTTTGCAAGTTTTGGTGACTCCTTGTGTTACAATTTTGGAAAAGAAGAATCACAAAATGTGATATTTCCCCCCTTTTATTTTGCAAAATTAACAAGGGTTTTGTAGAAGAGTTGTAGGCTTCAAATTTGCAACAAAATCATGCTAAGTTCTTGTCTTTTATCCCCAAATTTGGAGAAAACAAAGAATATAAATTCTTGTAGATGCAATAAATAGAACCCTTTTTCTTCTTTTTTTTTAATTTTGCAATTTTTTTAAAAGTTTAAACAAATACTTCAATTTAATAAAAAAATACAATTATGTTTAAAAAATCAATTTAAATTAAAAAAAAAATTTAAAACATAATTAATATTTAAATTATTAAATTAAAGTTATATTTTAAAAACTTTAATTAAAATAATGCAAAAATATATATATATATATATATATATATATATATATATATATATATTAGGCCTTGTGGAGCGCTCGAAACTAGAGCGCCCAACCATCCCGGCTTCCACCGTCGGTGAGACGAAAGGGCAATTTCTGCCCTTTATTCCCCGCCTTGCGGCCTGGCGGAAAAAAAAATGGAATGTGGGACTTTTGTCCCACATTCACCCCGCGGAGGCTTTGCGGGTGTATAAAAGGGAAACTCTTCCCTTTAACACGTGATTGCCTGCGGGCAATCACCCTCAAGCCTTTTTGCCCCGCAAATGACCAATTGAAACAGGCCACGTCACACAAGCCCACAACGCGCCACGTGTCCTCGAGAGTCGTGCCATAGCCAGATCGGATGCCATGTCAACCAATACCTCACGTTTCGTACCAGGGCCAAATCGGATGCCACATCAGCACCTGCAGGCCTCTTCACCAATCACCTGCGGGCCACCTCGATATGCAAGCCAGAATCCAATCAGCTCCACCTCGGGATGCGTGCAAGATCCAGTCAGCTCCACCTCGAGATGCATGTAGGGTCCAATGGTTCGCAGTGCCACGTCAGCTTGCCTCGGATCCCCTCGGGCCACGTCGACACGAGTCTTGGGCTACGGGATGCCATGTCAGCAGGTCTCGCTCCTCGAGATTCGTGCTCTATAGTGTTTGTAGGTCGCTCCTCGGGTTTCGTATCGGTCGAGCGGCGCATCACCTTGGGATCCATGTCCAAAGTCAGCTACAAACTTCCTCGAGAATCGTGCCTCTCCTCCGATTGCCTCGGGAATTATGCACCTGGTCCGCTGCGGGCCTCTCGCCTAGTGCTCCAAGATCACCGGTGGCTCCTCCATGGCTCTGATGCCAATGTGAGAATAACTCGCTCCAAAATAAAATAAATTAATAATTCAACATTAGACTAGACTTGGAATGTCGTAGCCTTATATAAGTTACAAAATAGGAATATTAACCAAATAGCACAAATAACGCTAACAAAGCGCGTTAGGAGAGTAATATGCTAACAACTAACTACGTAGTCAAATTGACTATGACTAACCTAGGATATTTAGATAAATATCCAAAAGGTAAACAATAAATAGTAAAAGGTAACTAACCTAGTAGTAAAAGTAAATACTAGTGGTAAAAAGTAACAAGCTACTTTTTACCATGCAATAAATAAAATCTACCTAATGTAGGGAAAGGGTAAAATATCCAAATGATGGAATATTTACTCTAACAGAGGCCTTATAATAGAGCATCATAAGGTTGATAAGAGGAGTTTGTACCGCATATTGGGACAATGTGGTCAAGACTATGCCATCAATGTCCCAGCTAATCGAGTTCATCAACAAAGCTTCCTAGCAAGGCGTGTTGATTGCCCAAGAGATTGAGTAGGCCCTAGCGATGATTTATTAAAAAGCGATCGAAGCAAAAAAATTCCAAGCCCAAGTTATCGCAACAAGCAACCAAGAGCTATTAGCACCTAGTATCCAAGATCAAGAAGCAACATTAAAGAAGATATGGGACACACTTGACAAGGAGAAAACCACACAAGAGTGCAAGGCCCAATTGCATACCTTGGTCATAGGGATCACCAACCTACATAGTGCCATAGACTCCTTGATCTGGAGGATCCTGCCCTCTCCTTGGGCAATTGATGATAGGATCCCTTCAAACCAAGAATATGCATAGGTGATGGAGTTGTAGATATAAAAAGGATAAATTTTCAAAAGCAGCCAAAGCTCTTAGCAGATAGCGAAGATGGATGGAATTTTTTACTGAATACGACTTTGGTATTGAATATATCAAGGGTAAAGAGAACAAACTAGCAGATGCTCTTAGCAGAAGAAAACACATAACTGCTATTACAAGATGTCAGTATAGATTTAAGGAGCAAATTGCAGAATTGCAAAAGACAGATGAGTTCTGTAAAGCCTGTCTAGAGAAAATTAAGCAAGGAATTCCTGGAGAATTCAGCATCAAAGATGAATTGGTGTGTTTTCACAACCAAATTATTATACCCAACAATGAAGAGCTTAAAAGAATTATCTTGCGAGAAGCTCACTGTGCACCATATTCAGCACACCCAGGAGTAGTCAAAATGAGAGAAAACTTGAAGAAGGACTACTATTGGCTTGGTATGAAAAAAGACAGTGCAGTTTGTGGCCAAATGTCTTGAATGCCAAAAAGTGAAAGCTGAACATCAACACCCTGGTGGAAAACTGCATTTATTTGATATACCAGAGCATAAGTGGCAAGTTGTTTCCATGGATTTCATTGTAGGACTTCCTAAAACCCGATTTCAGCATAATGCTATATTCGTGGTTGTAGACAAATTGACCAAGGTAGCACATTTCATACCTAGTAGTACTCATGATGATGCCACAACAGTTGCTCAGAAATTTGCTCAAGAAATTGTAAGACTTCACGGATTTCTTGAAGTTATTATATCAGATAGAGACTCTCGGTTTACATCTGAATTTTGGCAAGCATTGCATAGAGCCTGGGGGACGAGGCTCAATATTAGCACTGCATACCATCCTGAGACGGATGGACAAACCGAGAGGGTCAACCAAGTATTAGAAGACATGCTACGCATGTATTGCATGGATCATCAAAGCAAATGGGAGGATTATCTCTTCCTAGTGGAATTTGCTTACAATAACAACTACCATACCACGTTGGGCATGGCCCCATTTGAGGCTCTATATGGGCATAGGTGCAGGACACCATTAACATGGGACAATTTGGATGATCATGAGGCAATTGGTCCTTAAGCTGTTAAGGGAATGGAAAACCAACTGAAAGCAATCCGTCAGCATTTGCGTGAGGCAGCTGACCGTCAAAAAAGTTATGCTGACTTAAAACGAACACCTCAAGAATTTAATGTAGGAGACAAGGTCTTCCTTAGATTCAAACCTACAAAAAGCTCAATTAAGTCCACCAAATTAAGCCCTAGGTATGTAGGACCTTTTGAGTGGAACCAAAATAAATCTCATTGCCTACAAGCTTGCATTGCCGCTAAATTTTTCAAAAATCCACAATGTCTTTCATGTATCCCTACTTTGAAAATATGTTGTTGACCCAACTCATATCTTGGATACTACTCATTTGCAGATGTCGGACCCGTAGCACATTGAGGTGCGACCTGTTAGGATTTTGGGTTTTAGAACCAAACAACTCAGGAAAAGAGCTGTGGACCAATGTAGAGTGTAGTGGGACCAATTTTCTGAAAGAAATGCCACCTAGGAGGATACCACCTTAGAGATTGAAAAATTCAATCTCTAGTCGAATTCTCAAGTAGTTTGAGCTCAAAATGCTGCTCAGAAATTTATCTACTTCTCTGCTGGGCTGCGGTCTCTCGAAGCCGGAGCCCCTCTAAGGACTAAAATTGAGTCCAACCATGTGCAACTGTAGGAGATATGAATTAAAAAAGCCCAAATGTGCTAGTTCTAGTCCTCTACCGAGACGTGACGATTTCGTGGTGGAAGCCTCTGCATCTGGCAAGGTTAAAAGAGCACTGTCGGATACTAATTTGGGGATCAGAGACGAAGAAAATGATGACGGAATCCCAAAGAGGCAATGGTTTGCAATGATGCGGTGTTCTTCAAACAATGGATTGCTTGCTGTAGTCGCCGGCGTCGGATCTCATAACGGGAATTCGGCCCACCGGCTGGATCAAGTGGAAGAAGAGGAGGTACACTGTAAAAAATCCGTCTACCCAGTTGCAAATTTGATCTGTGATGACCAAATGAGATCGGAGAAGGATTCGATTGAGGGCTATGAAAATCCTTCGGTGTCTGGGAGAATGTCAGATGTGCAGAATTCCCCAAATGAAGTGGCTTCGGAGGATGTGGCACAAAGCTCTGGCAATGGAGGTGGACAAACCTGTTTAGGGGATTCCCATATAGGAGACGTTTATTATAAGAATATGTTGGAAGCAAACTCCGGCAATCCGCTGCTGCTGAGGAACTATGCCAAATTCTTACACGAGGTAGCCGCCAGCAACCATTAACTTAGCATAGTTAGTATTCGTAATTTACTTTTATTTATTTTGGCGGAGATGTGCTAGGCATGGGTGTTGTGTTGACATTCGGATTTGATGGTGTAAACAGGTGAAAGGGGACATTGAAAAGGCGGAGGAATTCTATGAAAGGGCCATACTGGCAAGTCCTGGCGATGGAGATGTGCTGTCAATTTATGCTCAGTTTATATGGGAGACTCACAAGGATGGACCTCGGGCCGAGAGTTACTTCGAGGAAGCAATCAGAGCTGCCCCTCACGATTGGTGAGCAGATTCTTACATTCTTTCTAGTTGTCTGAATATAGGTTTGGTTGGCTATTGTAGTGATTGATGATGATGTGGGCAATAATATGGCTGTTGTTTGTTGCAGTTATGTTACTGCATGTTATGCAAATTTCTTATGGAATTCAGAAGAGAGGGATGTTCCGGTAGAGCACCATGTTGCGGCGGCATGTTGAGAGGAGAGCAGGGTATTTCAGTGTTGAATTTCATCACATATTGCCGCTATAGAGCGGATCAGAGACAGATGGTGACCCCTGTCATTCATTTTTGGATGTCTGTACAATGTGAAAGAATCTATGCAGTAGTAAATCATGTCAGGAAGCTGATATTTAGATAGCCTAAGCTTGGTGTCCAATTCCATCGTATTCTTTAACAACTGGGTAGGGTACGGGATAGACATTCTTCCCGAGTTTTTTGTCTCATTAAATTATTGAATTGAAGTTGTTTTTATAATCTTTGCCTCCTCTCGGTCGATCCAGAGTGACGGAGACTCCTGTGTACAATTGAGCAGGACACGGGATAGACATTCTTCCCAGAGGTTTCTGCCTCGTTAAATTATTGAATTGAAGCTGTTTTTATAATCGATCCAGAGTGAGGTCGATCTCCCATGGCTTAGGGGTCGATCTATGAGTGAGGGAGATTCTCATGGCTTAGAGTTGGTACGACCGTCTTGCACGCACTCACTGAACTCAATTCAGATTACTATCTTTATCCTTATTAACCATGCTCCCAAATTCAAACCTAGGTTTTCTTTTAATAAATAACTAAAGTTTTATCAATTTATTAACCCTTAGTAACCAATTTTTTTTTAAATTAGGCACAATGTGACGTAAGGGGCTATTTGAAACACAATGAGAAGCGGGCGAGCATATTAAAGTAAACCATTGAAAAGCATCATGAGCGCTTACAATCCAAACAAGGGGCAAATTCAAACAGGAAGAAAGGGAAGGGGCAGATTCAAACAGGAAGAAAGGGAAACCAAAGACAAGAGAACACACATTCACGAAGGAGATTAAAGAGGAACACACATCCCACAAACAAAATATCCCATCAAAGAAGTGTTAGAGGGAAAAAAATTGGTAAGTTCATTTTTAGAGTGCTTTATAAGCCATTTTAAAAACAAATGCGGCAAAATTTTATTTATTTTTAATAAGTAAAATCGGAAAAATCTAGTTTTGCACGGTCTTGACTCGGATTTTTCGTCAAACCAGGCAAATTTCTATACGATTTTCGTAACAAAGGTTTAAAAAAGCGCGCTTATTGGCTATCGAAATACTCTATGATAAATGGACTCTGATCGAGCGGAAGGAACAGTATCGGTTTCTTGTTTTTTCAAGTTCTTGAAGAGAAAGACCCACGACATCCTCCATATGAAGCTCAAGGACCTCAGGTTGTAAATGGTGCCAAGATAGTGGAACTATGATCTTGAGAAGCAGCACATCGACTAGTTTGACAAGGTTGAAAACTCGACGAAGTTCGTGCATGAGTCTAGGTTGAATATTGAAGCCCTTAAGAACCTCATTGATGAATTGACACATCTATGTTAAAGCACTTGTTGGAGCAAGTGTTGATGCCAGTATTAAAGAAGAAGGCTTACAAGACCTATATAGCAACGAGTAAATTGGACCCAAACTGTCATATTCATGTGGCTAAGCTGAAAGTCCTAAAGGAACAATAGTGGAAGGAACAAAAATTTAATGCCTAGTGGGAATTTTGTTAGAAGATTGAGAAGAGAAGAAAATGCCTAGTTGGAATTATGGAAGAAGATTGAGAAGACCATGCTTGCACATGGATAGATAGATGAGGACACATATTTTGATGAGAATTACAAAAAAGAGTAGACAAACAGAGAGTGCTTACAAAGATGAGGGTAGCAAAGAGGTGATAAGGGATGAATCCCTAGGTGACAATAGTAGAAGAGGAGACTTCAAAGAAGTCATACATATAGAGGAATTCTCTCCAAAGACCATAAAAGCTCCAGCCATTGATCATTCTAAAGAACATGTCTCGACTGTTAAGCCCTCGTATTAGGTAACTTCCTTGACACTGCAATAATGAAGAGGAAGATAAACGCCTTATGGCACCAATCCTCCACAAACAAAGAGAAGAAGATGGAGTCTTAAAGTATGAGATCTTAAGATGTGTATGGTGACTAGTGAGTTACCTAACGCCTCCCTCTTTTCCATGGCAATTCTCGGTGCCTCACCACCTTTGTTGTCGACCTTGCTAGCCTAGGCCTACATCGCTTCCCTCTTGTTGGTCATAACTTCCAATGCAATCTCATCGACACTACCTTTTCACATGGGACCTCCGCTCCGAAACCCTAAAGTCCTCACCCCATTAGATTCCACTCTAGCTACCCAACATATTGAATCTTAGCCCTTCCTAACTAGGAAATTCTTGCCTTTCCTTCTACCTCTCAACCTCTTTCGACTTGTCCATTTTTCTAGCCGGTGTTACCATCCCTTCCTCCACAATGAAAACTTATAGGTTCACAAGTTTTCGTCGCTACACAAGGTGTGTCATTGCATTTTAGTGAGATCAAAGAAAGAGAATCCTAGTATGCCTAAAGGAGGCCAAAAGAATGATAAGGCCAGTAGAGAGGGGGCAAAATGGAGGAACTTCGTAGCAAATTTGACCCTCAGGATAAGTTCCTCCATTTTGCCCATATGAATCCAATGGTCTCCAAGCCTGAGGAGCAAATACAACTACAAGATTACCAAGTAACCTTGGTAGCCATCAACCTCCAAGGTGTCGTGGCCAAGGAAAAAATTGAGTTGGTTGATCAAGCAAACAAGATCATTCATGATTCCATGACCCTTGAAAGAAAATTGATGAAGAGGGAGAAAGGGCTTGAGGAAGTTAGGAACGCCCTCAAAAGCTTGCAGCTTGAGGTCAAAGGGCTCCAAAATCAAATAGAGCAACTCAAAGTGGCCAGGCAACAACTGCTCTCCTAGAGAAGGAGAAAGAAAGAATTGAGGCTTAATTGAATGCTCTCCTAGAGAAGGAGAAAGAAAGAATTGAGGCTTAATTGACCAGCTTGTTACCATGGAGGCCAAAATCATCTTAGATAGGGTTGACTTCCAAAAGAAGATGGTGAAGCCTTATAACAAAGCATCATAAGGTTGATATGAGGAGTTTGTGCCACATATTGGGACAATGTGGCCAAGACTATGTCATCAATGTCTCGACTGATTGAGTTCATCGACAAAGATTCCTAGCAAGGCATGTTGATTTCTCAAGAGCTCGAGAAGGCTCTAGTGATGATTTATCAAAAAGCGATCGAAGCAAAAAAATTCCAAGCCCAAGTTGTTGCAACAAGCAACCAAGAGCTATTAGCCCATAGTATCCAAGATCAAGAAGCAACATTAAAGAAGATATGAGACACACTTGACAAGGAGAAAACCACACAAGAATGCAAGGCCCAATTGCATACCCTGGTCATAGGGATCACCAACCTACAGAGTGCCATAAACTCCTTGATCTAGAGGAGCCTGCCCTCTCCTTGGGTAGTTGATGATAGGATCCCTTCAAACCAAGAATATGCATAGGTGATGGAGTTGTAGATATAAAAAGGATAAATTTTCAAAAGCAGCCAAAGCTCCTCACCACCAAGGACACCATAAAAGCCATCGGCCTCTGGTGGAACTCAAGCTATAGGTATAATAGGTCATGTGTAGGGCGAAAAGCTTCTCATGTGATGAAAAAATAAAACTCTAGAGAAGCTACCATCATTTCTAAGAGGCAAGATCGCCCTTTGAAGAGGAGTGGGAGGAAGTAAAGGCATTTATGAATAAGCTACCCTCATAGTAGTTCCCCTGCTCCTTTTCTCATTCATCCCCATTCCCCCCTATTTTCTTGGTTTTCTTTTCTCCTCCTTTTCCTAATTTTATTTTCTTCCATCCTTCTATTTTTGACTCTACGTCCATGGACAAGGCTCGAGCTATCTGGGATTCATCATCTTCAACAGGCGAAAGAACCTTAGGAGCTACCAAGATTGTAGGAAAGTTCCCCTACATTATCCACTTCACTCAAAGAAGCTTTTATTTGGAAGTAAGACCTATAGAAAGGAGTCAAAAGGAACAACCCACCTTTAGTCAGAAAGGGAAAGCACCAATGCCATGATGTAAGGAAGATGAACAAGCATTAAATTTGTGCCAACCGTTAGATCATTCATCAATTATTGACACTCTTTTCCGTCTAAAGTAAGCAGCCACGATCAACAGACTTGTGCTAACCATTGGATATTTCATCAATGATTGACACTCTTTTTCTGCCTAAAGTAGGTGGTCAAGAGTTATTGAATCTTATAGGCCCTCGATCTTCCATTTGTCAACTTGTGCTTCTCCTCTCAATAGAGGTTAGTACAAGAGAGAAAAATCCCACCATAGCCAAGGATCAAACACGTGGAAGTCACTCACAAGAAAGGGGAGTAAGCATGAAGAGGCAAACAAAAAGGTCATACCTTTGGTTAGAAAATGAGTCGTCAAAGTTTCCTTCATGGCCCAACCCATCGTAGTAACCTACGTGATGATTGTATTGATGACCCATCATATGGACAAGCCTACCCTGCCAACTTGCACCAATTAGAGGGGCCATACCAACAACGTTAGTGGGAGAGACATTCTAGAAAAGCATGTAAGGGCCTAGAAGAGTTTTGGTGTCCGAAGCCTTGAACCAAAAGAGAATTCATTATGCAACAACCTTTCGTGCATCGTATTGAGGGGCAATGGCAATGAAAACTACCCATCTAAGGACCCGAAAGCCTCTAGCACTAATAGCCCTTGATCTAGAGACCTTGATGTGGCTAAATTCGAGTGCAAAAAAGATCTTGACCATGGATCAGAGAGTGTCTTAGATTCTTAGACTAGATTTTTGGAGGGAAAAGCCCCTAGTCTTGGCCTATAAATAGGCATGTAAAATTCATTGTAAGGTATTAGGAGTTGCTTTCTTGTGCCTAATGCTTGGTTGTATGCTTTTCCTTTCACCCCCTTCTCATTTGTATAAGCGAGACTCGAACTTTGAGCTACTGTCTAAGTAGCATCAAGCCTCTTTTGGTTGCATGCCTTTGTAATTTTGATGCATATAGAAGTTGTGGCTAATTTCGCTTTGTTCTACTTCTCTTTTGTGTTTTTAAAAGCTTGGGTATTAATTAAGAAGTGTGTTCAATTTGTAGCTATTAGATTGTGGTGAATGTGCTTATTTTTCCTCACCTCATACAAAAGGGAAGGATTTAAGTCTTGGAACATCACCTCTATAGCTTAGGAAATTTTTTTCTTGTATTTATATTTTGTTTTCCTATCCCCTTTCATTGGTAGAAATATAGACCAAATCCCACAAGGTTTGAAAGGTGTGCAAAGATCATATCCGATAAGGAGTCAACCTTTGCAAAAATCCCAAAGTTTTCTTTGTAGGTGTTTTCTTTACCTACAAAGCTTCTTGTTGTTTCACTAGTGAGGTGCAGGTGCCCAAGCACATTTGTCACATCCCCACTGCTTACACTTATTTTATTTGAAATAATATGCTTTTGCATCTAGTTTTATGTGTTGCAGGCACAATTTTTCGAGCAGGAAGCGGAAGAGAATACCCACCCCTTGACTAGGTTGACTATTGGAAACGTCAGGTAAGGTGGGATATGATGTTGCACCACCAACACCTTGGTCCGTGGGTATATGGAAGCCCACTGTAGAAATTGCATATGCATTGCATTCTGCCTATCATTGCATAATTGCCTAATTGAAAACTGTTTGTTATTATCTTGTTTAATGCATATTGTTGATTTAAATATCATAGAAGAAGAAAGAAATATAAAAATATAATTATGTAAATAAATATATTGAAATAAAGTATGTATAAGTAAATATAGAATTATAGAAATAAAAATAATAATATAATAACAAAATGATTACTTCTTAATTTATAAAAAACAACTTAATCTTTTAAGACTGGCCTAAGTTATATAAAGGAATCCATTATTTATAAGATTTGTCAAAGTCATGTAAAAGTTTATTACCAAATATTTATAGAAGGCTATCACCTTGATTCGTTTTTTGAACTATATGAAGATGGCTAAGCTACAGGTTTGATCGTAGGGAAAACCTCAAGATTAAGCAATTCAAAAAGAATAATTAAAATAATAGATAATAAAAATTAAACAGTGTTGGTGAGGCATGTGAAAGACTATCTTAAAATGATTAAAATATATAACTGTCAACATCCACTTGGATGAGTGAGGTCTTTTCATCTGGACACATCTTGAGGTCATACTGGGCATGTTAGTTTTGGAGGTGCCAATTTTTTGGCTCATAATATTATATATATAATTGGTAAGAGGAGTGGATGTTATGGGTGGTTCTATCTAGTTCGAGCGGGATAGAGGGAAAAGCACAACCATTCTTCAACCAACTGTGACGTCTTGGGAAAATAGGCCAGGCATCTGAAATTCGTCTTGTTGATGATGTGTAAAAAGTAATATGGCAATATTGTCTGAATGTCTTGCTAATATTATGAACTAAGAGGCTTTTTGTTTAAAAGTATTTATTTTAGATGAAATAAATGGATATTTTCTCATATTTTATGTGTGAGGGCATCACATTCATTTGGGTATTGAAGACGTTTAACTCTATGCATGAGAGACATATAAATTTTTCCTGGAATTTGGAAAGGATTCAATTTATTTTTAATTTGTGAGCAAGTGCTATTCATAAACGATGAAACCAGAAATGAATTTCTTAAAAAATATATAAATTGCATGTGTGTATTAAGCTTTGGAGATGCCAGATATGTTTTAGAGTATCATCTTATTTTTTGTTATGCATATGTTGGAATGGAGAAGGTATTCTGCATGTGTGTGTTAAGCTTTGGAGATGCCAGATATGTTTTAGAGTATCATTTTATATTTTATTATGCATGTGTCAGAATGGAGAGGGTATGGGGTAATTATCTTCTTTCCTCTGTAAGTAAGCTTGACTATGGCTTGGGAAAGAAGACGTATAACTTATTTACCCACCTCTGTGTGAATGCTTTGCCATAGAAAATAGTACCTTCTATCATTTCATTCTACATGCATTTCGTTTTTGTTTGTCTTCTATGCATGATAGTGTGGCATATAGATTAAAAAAGGACCAAGTTGATCCACTCATAGTTTCCATTATGTTGACCGACGTTTGTGAGGGTGGGCAATCCGGTCGGTGTCAGAAATTAAAGACTGGGGCTGTGTGAAAGGGCTTTCGAAATCAGAGTTGTTTGAAGTGAAGAGCATTTGATTTATTCTTTGTTTGGCTACGCCAAACGTTTTGTTCAATTTGAGAAAGCGTCAAATCAATTATATGTTATCCAAAAGCTTTTATCTTTAAAAAAAAAAAGATTATATTGTTGTATAGAAATTGATGGGTACTCTGAGAATGAAATCTCATGAGAATAAATGAGTGGTTATTTACTTTTGTAAACAACATGTATTGACGTCTCTAAAAATAAAAATTGTGTAAAATTGTCCTTATATTTGTTGTACCTTGATAACGAATGAAGTAAACCTGCATTGATTCTTTATGAAGATATTCTTTCCTTTTAAATGAGAAATTGTGTGAAATCCTTTCTTAATACAATAGTGTCTACTGTCATATTTCCTGAAAACAAGTAAAATAAAATATAAAATTTAGTAGATATGTATGACTGCTAGAACTTAGACAAGTAGAGAAATCTTAGGGTGGAAACGATAGTTAGGTATATTATACTTTTAAATTTTTTAAATCCATGCAACCATAGATTCATTTGTTGTTGTGTATGTCTTGAATGGATAATGGAGATACACTGTATTATTTCAAAACCTTCCTAGCTTGTAGCTTGAACTATGGGAACTATAGAACAAATATCGTGGTTAAGGAAATAATACCACGATTCTTTAGAGAAAGGTCAAACCATTTTCTATGATACAAGTGTAGAAAATAAATTTAGTGTTGGATTATGCCTTAAATTGTCGAAGTCTTTACAATGATAATAGGACCATATGATTTATGTTTGATTGTTAGGCCTATTTCTCTTAGATTATTGAAATAAGACTAAAATACAAGTAAGCATGTATTTATATTTTTTCATATGGAAGTTGGATATTGCAACCAAGATTCCTTATTCTTTAAAAATTATCAATATTCTTCTCAAGTTAGTTTTATGAGATATTATTTAAAAATGTTCGATTAAGTTAAGAGATGATTTTCTTAAGTTAGTTTGTTACATTGATATTAAAGAATGTTATATACTCTTAACATGTGAATTTTTATAGAATAACATCAGGATAGCTTGTGTATGGATTATAAGCACTTTTGTTAAAGATATGGCTTTATATTATTTGGTTGAGACATAAAATTTTGACCTTTAAACTAGTACTAAACTAGGTCTTATCGAGAAAGGATTAAACTCACCCAACCACATTAAGTTGCAGAGGCGACTTATGTGAGACTGTGTTGTCCATTCTCCAACCAATAAGGACAGTGGTCCAAGTTGTTGAGAGTAAAGAGCGACGGTATGGGATGTTGCTCCAGGAAGGCAGTCAGTTAGTAAGTGCAGGTGTTCATTATTCCTCTCGGGTTGTGGAGTAGCCAACGAGGAACATGGTTAGAGAGCTAACTATGTTGTTGGAAGATCCAGCGGTAGATGGTATGGGCAGCATTACCGTCAACCGGGGATGAATCTTGAACACCTAGTCCATAGGCCATGCGATGGTAGACTCTAGTCAAACCTTAGTAGAGGGTCAATGATTAGCACTGGCATAATAATGTTGGTTCCAAAGCAAATGGGTCAGAGGACCAATGTAAATAAATATTGTGAATCCTTGTGCTTTGGATAGGGGATACAACGTCCACTCTTTTAGGTGATATGGGCCTTGAAAGGACAACCCCACGCCAGGACCCAGATATACTCGAGTAAGGAGTTAAGATCCTATAAGACGATATCATGCGATATGTTGGCCAGTCCTGAGCACTTAAGACACCAGCTGTAGTGGTGACTAGTCTTGAAGTGTGAAATATTTATACCTAAAACTAACAAAAGTTGGGTGGAGTAGCAATGTTGATGTTCAAAGCAAAAAAAATTGATAAGTGATTTTTGGGTCATGACAGTTGGTATCAAAGCCTAGATTTGTGAAACCCTGGCTAGCATAGTTGTTATGATAAAAATATTTGATGTCAGATATGGCAGGTACCTCTCGGAGGGCTAGTATAAATATGCAAGAGGGAATTGTAGAGGTTCCAAGAAAGGGACCAAAATGACTCATGAGGGAGTCTAAAAGGGTGCAAGCTACTGAAATGCCATGACAGGTGGTAAGAAAAGAAAAGGAGTCTATAACTACGAGAGCTAATCAAAATAATGAGAACATGGCTCGTATGATTCAACTCATGCAATATCAACTAAACCAACAACGTGAGCATATGGAGATATAGAGAGTTCAACTAAGTAAGCATATGGATCAGCAACGTGTACAGATGGCCAAGCAGTAGGAATTGATCACCCAACAGCAAAAAGTTATTGAAAACCTAACTCAAAAAAATACAACCAGTAATGTTAGTCAATTTTTGGAAGGGTCCTCGAGGAGGAAAGTGGATGAAGAATTGCAGAAAGATATAAAGAAATTGGACATATCTAAATTTGATGGAAGTGGTGACGGTGAAACTGTTGTTAACTGGCTAAGTGAGTCTGAGGGGTATTTTGCCATTCAACCCCTTTGCTCTAAGTCAAGGACCACATGGGCAGTCACGCATTTAGAAGGTCCTGCTAGGGACTGGTGGACTACATATAAGAAAATTACTCAGAAAGAGGCAGCAAATATACCTTGGGAAGAGTTTGAAAGAGAATTCAAAATTCGTTTCCTCACAGAGCAATTTTATATTGAGAAACACGGAGAATTTACCAACTTGTAGCAAGGTAATATGACGGTAATTGAGTATTACTAGAAATTTGTGCAACTACTTAAGTATGCCCCAGAGTTTGATGGGCAGGAGAAGTTTAAAGCACATAAATTTGTTATGGGTTTACATCCAAAGTATAGTCAACCTATAGGAAGAAAAGTGCCACAAACACTATTAGTTGCCTATGATGTCGCTCGATATGACGAATCAAGTCAGAAAGAAGTAAACGCTTTTTATCAGCAAGAAAGAGATAATTCAAGGAAGAGAAAGTATCCTGAGCAGAATCGGGGTATGGAAAAGAATATGAAATTCAAAGATAGAAGTCGTAACAAAAATGAAAACAGGAACAAAGGTAAACACTAGGGGCACAAAGGGCAATCAGACCGACGAAATTTTCAAGAGAGGAAAAATAATAATAAAGAGCAAGGCAAAAATGGCAACCAAAACAAGGAAGATGTTAAGAAAAAGAATGATGGACCAAATGCCTATTTTACATATGGAGCACTAGACCATTTTTCCAGCTAATGCCCAAAAATATAGATCGTAGGAACCCCGTTGAGGAAGCACCGCACATAATTTTTGTTGCCACATGTAACCCTAATTAAAGGAAAAATAGGCAAAAATTATGTAAACATTTTAATTGATAGTGGTGCTACAGATAGCTTTATTTCAAATAAAATTTTGAGGGATATACCTGTTAGACCTGGAGTTTTGGCAAGAGGGTGGCAAGTTGAGTATGGCTCAGGTCAAACTTATCAAGTCAACCAGTGTCTATTCGATCCTTAGATAGAAATACTACAGGGGAAAATAAACTGGAATTTATATATAGCGCCTTTGCAAGATTTTGACATAATTTTAGGAATAGATTGGCTTAAGGCTCATAAAGCTTTACTAAACTTTGAAGAGAGATGGATGGAGTTTACAAACAATAGCCAAAGAATCCATATTCATTGCAATAGAACATCTCTTGAACCCCATTTTATAACCAATATGCAAGTCAAGAGAGCCTAGAGGAAAGGATGTAAATTGTATGTGGTTAAGATGAACAAAAAAGAGGAAACTGATTCAAGTTCAGCACTGTTTCAACAATACCCAGTACTAGATGAATATAGGGATGTCTTTCCTGAAGATTTTCCAGGACTACCACCTAAAAGGGAATTTTATTAAATAGAACTTGTGCCAGAAGCAACTCCAATTGTTCAGACCCCATATCTATGACATCACTTGAATTACAAGAACTTAAAAACCAACTGCAAGATTTGTTGGAAAAGGGGCACATAAAAACCAGCGTGTCACCATGGGGAGCACCAATTTTATTTGTTAAAAATAAAGATGGTTCCTTGAGATTATGCATTGATTATAGGATGCTTAACAAGTTGACTGTCAAGAATAAGTATCCTTTACCCAAAATTGATGACCTGTTTGATCAGCTAAAGGAAGCCACAATCTTTTCTAAGATTGACCTTAGGTCGGGATACCACCAATTGAGAATTCGAGAAGAACATACTTATAAGACTGTTTTTCGAACTCGATATGGTCATTATGAGTTCATAGTCTGACCATTCAAGTTAACCAATGATCCAGCTACATTTATGAATCTGATGAAAAGTGTGTTTCGAGAACAGTTAGACCGATTTGTGCTTATATTTTTAGATGATATTTTGTGTAACTAAAATACTTGAAAACTTTGCAATATAAAAACACACAGACACAAAGAGATTGCCCAAAATAATGAAATTATTTATATATATTGACTCTTGCGATACTGATTTGCAATATTTCAGATTGCCCCAAGTAGCTTGGGTATAATGTTACAATCTTGGCCTCGATGTGATACAAATTTCTCTCTAGGAGTTCTCCAGATCTTCCGCAATGTACAATGCTCTCCTTGTATCCAGTTACAACTCTAAAGGGTGAGTGGGCTTTGGTATCCAGCACGGGACCACTCCAGCTTTAGCAGCCTATCCAAGATACTTGTTACCTGCACACATGCAAACCAACAAAGGGGATTAGTAGCACACATATATTCAAGCGATAAATCCAAATGCTACACATAAACCTATTACTGATATGGATGAAAAAGCAGATAACACTAAGCAATTAACAAAAAAAACCTTGCTTGATACTCAAATCATTAATCTCTGTCGATGAAACTCATTTTTGTTCTTGGGACTATGGAACCGCGAAAGCGTGGTTGTGGGCTGGAAACCACGGACCTACGGTTGTGAAACTGCGGATGCGCATTTTCGATTGTGGAACCGCATATGGGCAATTTCAACTGAATAACAGATTGCCTTGGAATTCGAGCTAATGGTCAGAGTCAAGCTCGCGCTCTTAATTTCTCGTTGGATCTAGATCTATTTTGACAGACTGTCACTATGCAGATTCAGCTCCCCCCTTGTTTGGTGGATTGATGGTGTCTTTATAGGCTGCCTGGGGCTTTGGAGGGAGATGTGAGGTGGCAAGCTTGACTTACCAAGTGGCAAATCTGGAATGCCAGGTGGAAAAGGCAGTTACAGTGAGTCACTCAATGTGGCTCACTTAATTGGGGTGATGTGGCTCCAAGTGGAGTGGGATGTGGGATGCTATTTTATGTGAAGGGACAAGGGGACAACAACAAAGGAGTTGTGGCATGGGTGTTGGGAATCTGTCTCATGTGCAAGGACAAAGGGGACATGAGTGGGTAAGATGTGGCATGGATGTTGGATGAAGTGTCCAGGACACATGTCCAATGGGTAGACAGGGTATCCTAGGGTGATTTTCCTAATTAAATAAATTAGGAAAGTATAATGATGTGCAGGATTTTATATCCCTAAGTTAGAACTTAGGCATATATTTTTATTATACAAGATTTGATGGTGAGGTGGTGAATGTGAACTGAAGGGTGCTAGATTTTGGTGTCTACAGTTGCCCCTTTTTGTACTGTATTGTGTACAACACAATGCGGTGCAAAAACTAATGACATCTAACTTTATTGGACGAATGGGTTCATTTATATTTGACACACAGAATGAATGAATTTTGATTTGTTTGCTTACCCCCTCAATTGACGATTGGGTAAAGTTTGACACCCATAAACCAATTGACAAAATATGAATGTTGATAGTGGGTTGTTTATTGAATGATGTTTATTTTGTTAATGAATTTTGTCTTGATTTTCTTTGTGCCCCAAGTTTGGGATTATTTGTGTTCTTGCAATTTTGCTTTTGGTTTCATTAATGTTTAGAATACATGGTAAAAATTTTGACCACTCTTTTGAGTTTTCACCCACTATGACTTTAGCAATTCCTTCCAAATGATGGGTTTAAGGAACCAATCGTCGAGGATTTGATGCTCAAGCGGTTTTTTTATTATTACCAAATTGTTGTTTTCGCTTTTGACCCAACGGAAGGTTTTTGTAGGATTACCTTGGCAAATCTTGTTTTTGAACACATTTAAGCTTATATATTTAGGGGCCTATCATCTTGATTCATTGTTGCTTGTTGCAATTTTATAATGAGCTTCCTTATGGTGATTTACCCATCCAAATGGATTGCATGGTTTGCTAGTCGATGCAACCGCTAGGTGTATAGGATAATCCACTAGATACGAGTTTCACTCCAGATGATTAGGTTAATTGCATTTTTTTTTTAAACCGTTGACTTGCGGTTATTTTTTGCATAAAACATGGATTTGCATTTTCCTTTATGAAATTGCATTTTTGTGTTTTTGCGCCTCAAAATGCGGGTTTTTACGTTTTTGCGTTTTCACGTGCTGCGAAAAACAAGGGTGTGCATTTTCACACGTCGTGAAAAATGTGGGCGCACGTTTTTCATCGCTAAAAGCGGCTATTTATAGGTTGATGTTGTTTTCAGAATCATTCTTCCAGTCTTCATTAGTTTCTTTCTTGAAGTGATGAGTGAGATGGAGGTTGGCGAGGGGAGCGGTGGTGGTGGCTCGGTTGGAGCGAAAGTTGGCGGCCGGTTTTTCGAGGTAGGCGCGTTGCCTCTTATATATATATATATATTTTTTTTTTTTTTTTTCTTGTTTGAAAACTAAGCGGGGTTGGTAAATTATTATTATTATTATTTTATTTTTTCTTTTCATTAAGCGGGGTTGGCAATGAACTTGTTTTTTTTTTTTTTTGTTTATGGTAGGTAGAAATTTTTCATTTTTGCTTTTGTTACCTAGGGTAGGTAAAATTTTTCTTTTTTTTGTTTATTACCATGTATAGGTAAAAAAAAATTGTTTTTGCTTTTATTACCTAGGGTAGGTAAAAAATTGTTTTTTTTTTATTACCATGTATAGGTAAAAAAATATATATATATATATATATTTTTTGCTTTTATTACCTAGGGTAGGTAAAAATTTTTCATTTTTTGCTTTTATTACCTAGTGTAGGTAAAAAAAATTCGTTTTTGCTTTTATTACCTAGGGTAGGTAAAAAAAAATTATTATTTTTGTTTATTACCATGTATAGGTAAAAAAAAATTCGTTTTTGCTTTTATTACCTAGGGTAGGTAAAAAAATTTTGTTTTTTGCTTTATTTCTAGCATGTTGTGCTAATTTTCATTTTTTTTTGTATGTTTTCTTTTCAGGTTAAGCTTCTTGATTCTCGACATAGGTGGTCGAGGACCATTCAAAAAGTGCGGAAAGCACTTTCTGATGATGATTGGACTCTACTTTAGACCATTGGTTTAGACGGTTATGGACGGTTAGGCACCGTCCGAGATTATGAGGATCTCCTTTCGGCACTTGTTCAGCATTGGGATCTAGACAGGGGTATATTTTAGCTCCCAACATGGGAGCTGACTATCACTCTCGAGGATATCTACCGTATCTTTCGCGTCCCTATCGAGGGTCCTACCATTCGTGTTGGCCTTGATAAGAAGGATACCCTTTTCCCTCTATTTGGTGAGATGTGGGACATCGATTGCAGCAGGGGCGACATTGCATATCTGGATCTCTTTACAGCTGGCAGCTTGGGTGCATTGCCTACCTTCATGATGTACATTTTGAGCAACATGTTGTTGCCCAATTCCATGGGATCGAGGATCCCGTGGAACCAGGTGTCTATTGTTCTTGACTTGATAGCTGATCCTTGTCGATTAGCTTGGGCTCCTGCTATTCTCTATGAGGTTTATAGTGAGCTCTATGAGGTGAAGAGGCATGAGTGAAAGGGCATTGGTTGTAGTTTGCTGCTCTAAATTGGGTGTTGGGAGCATGTTATCATTGGTCGCTCTGTTGGTTTGTCTTGTGGCATGGATGCCACCTCTCCCTGAGCATACAGGTGGTTACTCAGTGAGGAGGTCATTCGAACTGCTGCGAGTGCATCGAAGTTCAGAGATATCTTGAGTTCTCTAACTAGGGACATGATGTGTTGGTGGTCTTGGAGGGGTTTGGATTGGGTGACGGATGCAGTGGAGCTTCGTTGCATTATGCGGGGATGATGGGTTGTTGGCGCCCATTTGAGGGATATGAATTTTATCCAGTTCTCTCGCAGACTATGACCGTTTGGTCTCATTTAGGATGTTTTAAATGCACCTATTATGTACAGGCGACGAGGTGATGAGTTGGGGTTGCTTTTTGCTCCTAATTTCTGGTGAGTCGATGATCCTGCTGATGACTCAGACTTGGAGGTGCTTGACTTGGATGATGTTGGCATGACTGTTGAGTACAACGCTTGGTTTGCGAGTCAACCTCTATGGACTCCTAACATCATTGTAGATGATGATGGGAGCGGTGACGATGTTGATGTGGGTGGGTTCCTTGCTTGACGAAGCGTCGGCGTGGTAGCTCTTCGAGATCTGACATGGGCATGGGTGTTTAGCTGCATGAGGAGGTTGGTGGTGATAATGATGAATATTTACCTCCTCGAAGGTCCAAGGAGGAGTGGGGGATTCTCCAAGCTGAGTGAGATATCCTGGATTTGGAATTGGGTCAAGTGAAGTCTGATTTAGCACGGTATCAGGGTGAGGTGACTCATCTTTAGGCTGAGGTGGACGGGCTACGGGTTGGACCTAGCAGCACTGTTGTGGCTACTAAGGATGTAGATATCACCAGACTCGGTGGTGAGATTACCCGTTTATAGGGTGAGCTTTCTCGGTTGCAGTCAGGTACTGGAGGTGATGATTTGACTTTGACTATTGCTTCTCTACGAGTAGAGATTTCTCAGAGGGTCACTCGCCAGGGTGCTGATTTGAGGAGCTTGCATAAGCAGGCTGTCTACATCGAGATGTTGGAAAACATTCTTCATGAGCATCAGATTCCTTTACCTATTCCTCCTTCATCATCTGCTACCACTACTACCCGAGGGACTGAGATGAGTCGCAGGACTCACCGTACTTCTAGCTCTCACGGGGCTTCTATTGTGTAGGGTCCACGGAGGGATCCTGCTAGCACTAGCTAGATGTTGTATTTGCCTTATTTTTGTTTTTTTGTATATTTTATCTTAGTATGAGCCTCAGTGCTCCGATGTATACTGCCTTCGAGAATTTTGTACTTTGTAGACTTTCATATATATATATATACATGGCATTTTATTTCGGTATCCACATGCGTTATTTGTGTATGTATTCTTCCTGTTTATGCTGTTTGCAATGCTTATATTATGCAATCTTATATTTCTATTTTAATGCTATGATAATGAATGCAAGTGATCATGTAAAATGCATTTTGATTTATAGTTATGTAACTCGAATGAAGGTATGCATGGTGCTCATGTAATCTTATTTAGCTCATAGTAGTTGACCTTTACTCATTCATATTTGCAATTGGGGGTATCCCACTTGATTATTCTTTGTGGTGATGTATGTGGTATGTATAAATGGTATGTGGATGGTTATATGGATAATGATTTGGCATTTGATATGTAACTGAAAATATTCTCATATACTCAAAGAAGCTAGTAATGTTAACAATTTTTCTTGAATGTTATCTTACTTTCTTTAGGACCATATTGTGTGCAAGTGAAGTTCATTTTCTAAATCTTGCATGTCGATGACCCTAAGCAATCCAGAACCAGTGCATGTGATTGTGATGTTTATTGCCCCATCTTGAGTAATTTTTGGGTGGTACCTTTTTGGGTTTTATTTTTTGCTAGCTTACCCGTATGTGTGTTCAAAGGTCTCCCTCTTGAGAGAGAGATATGTTGCCCTGCATGAGTTTACTCCACTGCCGACAATTCTCCTTTTATTTGGTAGACAACCAATTGAGAATCACCAAAAATGCTTATTCTTTTTATTCCCATTATTATAGCTGATTTAAGACCTAGTATTAAGGCTTCATATTCTGCATTATTGTTAGTGCATGTGAAGTCAAGTTTGAATGATAAAGGAATAGGCATTCCTTCAGGTGTGTAAAACACAACTCCTCACCTTGCCCTTTTTCGCATTTTGATCCATCAAAGAACATTGTCATATCTGCTCTTTCCTCAGGTGAAACTATTTCTTCTTGTTCTGTGATAGAAAACACTGAATCATCGAGAAGTTCAATTATTAATGGTGTATCATTGTGCAGCAGAGCTTCCACTAATTTATCAACTATTACTTGCCCTTTTATGGATTTTTGACTTGTGAATTCAAGGTCGAATTATGTTAAAAGCATTATCCATTTAGTAATGCGGGTGTTGTTGTAAGTGCGATTCATCATGTATCACAAAGGGTTTTCTCTAGATATAACATAGGTGGTATTGCTTAGCATGTAATGTCTAAGTTTCTTGGTGGCGAAAACCACTGCTAAGCATAACTTTTCTACATAAGCATACCTTGTTTCATAACTTACCAGTGTTCGATTGATGTAATAAACCACTTGCTCTTTATTTTTCTCATTCTTTTGTGCAAGCATTGTTCCTAAAGCAAAATCTGTTGCAAAAATGTATAGGTAAAATGGGACTCCTATTTTTGGTGGCGTAAGAACCGGTGGTGAGGCTAGAAATTTCTTTATATCATCAAATGCCTCCTGACATTCAATTGTCCAATAAAATATCACTCCTTTTTGTAATAGACGATTAAAAGACCTGCATTTATCTGAGAGTTGCATAATGAATCGACGAATAGATTGGACTTTTCCTTGTAAACTTTATAACTCTTTCAAGTTTTTGGGAGATGACATTTCTAATATTGCTTTTACCTTGCCTAGGTCTACTTCAATGCCTCTCTTGGATACAATGAACCCTAGAAGTTTTTCTGATGTTACACCAAATACACACTTCTTAGGATTTAACCTTATCTAATGTTCTATTAATAGATCAAATGCCTTTTCTAGCACCTCTATGTGTTCAAGAAGCGTTTTTTATTTAGCAATAAGATCATCTACATAATATTTGATTATCTTATGCATATAATCATGAAATATGTACGTCATGGCACGTTGATATGTAGCTCTTGCGTTATTTAATCCAAAAGGCATCACTCTGTAACATAATGTCCCCCAAGATGTTGTAAACACTATTTTATGTTGATATTCGGGATTAATTTAAATTTGGTTGTATCCATAGAAACCGTCCATTAAGGAGAGCATTTCATGACCAGCATACGAATATACTAATTGATCTATATTTGGCAACGAAAAATCATCCTTTGGACAAAATCTCGAAAATCAGTGCATACTCGTATCCCCCCATTCATTTTACAAACTGGTACCATGTTTGAAAGCCATTCAGGATAATCGATTGGTACTATGAAGTGTACATCCAATAACTTTTGCAACTCTTCTTTCACAATTAATGCAACTGTTGGATGAAATTTTCTAAGATTCTGCTTGAACGACTTGGAATCATGTGCTAGCGTAAGGTTGTGGACTACCAAGTTCGGATCTAAGCCAGGCATGTCTTTGTAGGACCATGCGAAAACTTCCTTCTTTTTAATAAGCATGTTTATGATGCTTTATTTTTCTTCTATGGATAATTATTTTGCTATTTTGACAATCTAGGGATTATCCACGTCTTCACTAAGGTTCACATCTATAGACTCTTCTATTAGCATGTGATAACCTTCTTCTAGCTTATGCGGAGTTGGGATGAGGTGGATATCATCTGCCATATTTTCAAATGTGTCCGGGGTGTCCCCCTCTATCTCAGTTTGAAAAACTGAATTGTTTGATGATGAAGGTTGTTGCGGAATATAAGCGTTTGAAGCGCGCAACAACTCTTTGAACATGATGAAGTCAACAGTGGATGGTGGGTATGAAATCCTATCCATGGCTATGATACTGGTGTCAATATAGATCGGTTTTGTCTCATTATATGGATTGCGGAGTGGGGTGAGCAAATCAACAGAAATCATGTTGACTTGATGGAAATGAGGTGGTTGTGATTCAAGAATTGATGACTTGTATTCTCTAGGTTGCAACTGACCTAATGTGTGTGATTAGTTTTTTTGTATGCTTTGCCAATGTGATGGAGGAGGTTCTGGCTCAGGACCCTCACGCTCTTTGTTTAACTAAAAAAGTGTGCGATCTATTGGAAACTTATGTTGATACCAGTTATCTTTATGCATGGTTTCTCCATATATTATCTCTTCCTGAGGTTCTTCTTCTTGATTAAACCATTTAGGACGTGCTTCATCTTGGAGCATTCTCCTGGCTTGTATCTCAAGAGCATGGTTGATAAACATCATTTCAGTTTCATCATCATCACTATCACTCATCCAAAATCCATTAGCATTTGTATGAGGTCCTAGCATTAGTGGCTCAAGGTCTTGCCTAAGGTATGCTATCGCAGTAGGATCTTCATAATATGCATCTTGTTGTAAAGCTTGCTCTCGAGGGTAAAAATTGTATATTTGGTATCTACTTTCTAGTTGTTCATCCTCATCATTATGTTCATCCTCATCATTAGGTTCATCCTCATCATCGCTCTTTTCCTCCTCTTGTTCGCATTCTATGTCAAGTTCTTGGAAAGATTGATTAAGCGAAGAGCTTGCGATGGAAGGTTTATAGCCTAGACCGAAGTGGTCACTTGGCTCTCTATATTCTGTTTCAATAATGTGGTGAGGACCTTGTTCATGTCTTCCAAGTCCATATCCTTGCCAACTAACCCTTAGAAAATATCTAACTAGGAAACTTGGGTTCGATAGATAATCAATGTTTTCATTAAACTCTTGTAAAGAGTTGTCATTTTGAGGGGATGGGTCCGATGAAGAATCCATCCCTCCATATATGAAATTGATTGTATTTGTTTGAGAACCCATTCTATATATATCACCAATAGCTAAAGGTGGGTCGCGAGGGCGACCGTAATCTCTAACTGACTCGATAGGTGGTGTAACTGTGACACTCTCTATAATGTACTCACCAATACTTAGATTGGTGAGATGTACTACAACTCTAGATGGTTGTGTGGCTAATGGCTCGACGGATGAAGAGGGTTCTCGAGCCTTAGATCTTGGCTCTGCTGGCGGCGTTGGATTATCTCTAATAGGTTGCCCTATTTGTGAGACTACGAGTTCTAATGACTGTGAAGTAGTGGCTTATGATATGGGTTGTGTTTTGAATGTGAATGGTGGCTTTGAATCTGGACGTTTACTAGATGGAGTTGGCAATTTATTAGTAGGACGAGGGGGTGTAATTTGAAAATGACATGTGGTGTTTGAAGGATGCACTGAGCTAACACTTTCTGGTGCGAAATCTGGATCAACTATAGGCAACTCTTATGGAATGGGTGATTTTGATGATGTGGTGTTTGATGGAATGGTTCTAATGACTAGTGGTTGGATGGTTAGATGTGTTGATGGGAGTAGAGGCTCATAAGGATTTGAAATAAAGTTGCAGTATTTGAAAGGTTCGAGTGTCAATTGATATGCAATGTACCTTACCTTCATGCACATATTTTAAGCATTGATGCAATGTTGAAGGCACACATTTCATTTCCCTAATCCAAGGGCATCCAAGAAGTATGTTATATTGCATTTTCCCTTCCAATATGTGAAAGAGAACATGTATTGTTTTCACACCCACTGTGACGGGAAGAACAACATTCCCTACAATTGAGCATAAAGCGTCGTTAAAGGCCCTAAGAGTGAATGTGGATGTTGTGATGTGAGATGATGGGACGTTGAGCTTCATCATGGCAGGTGTGGTAATGAGGTTGATTTAAGAACCTGTATCAATAAGCACTCTCTTAAAGGGTTTCCTGTCAATGTGAGCTACTATGTGCAATGGCAGATTAGGTGAATCTATTGATATTTTTTTTCCTCGAAGTCATAGAATACTATCGAGGGTTCCATGCACTTTTGCACACTACCCACAAAGGAATTGAACGCATTTGGGTCTTTTGATTGTACTTGAATAGACTTTAAAATTTCCATCAATGCTTCCCTGTGAGGTGTTGATTGTTGTATTAGTTCATAAATTGACAATTTTCTTGAAGCCATCTTTAAACTCTGTGTCAACTGATTATTCAATGTAACAACAGGGTAGTTGTGGAATGGTAGTGGTGGCCCACTTGATCCAAGTTGTATGGGCACATTAGTTGGTGATGCTATCAGAGCTTGGGTTGTGCGATTAGCTTACCTTTGTCCATGGGTAACTATACTGATAGCCCCTACAAAACCTTGTGGCAATTGAGACACATAATTAACTTGATTGGGAGGAACTGTAGAAGTTGATGCTCCTATCGGTTGTTGATTCACCTCTCGATGTGGAAAAGGTGTCTGATATATGCCTAGGTTTTGGTTATTTTGGGCTAGTGGGTTGTCAATTTTGATTGTACCCCCTTCCAATAAATCTTGCACAATTCCTTTAAATCCATGACAACCTTCAATATCATGTCCTCTTTGTCTATGATAGATGCAAAAGAGGTGTTATTCATAACCTTTTGTCTTTGGTTTGTTAGGATCATCAGGTTTCATTTTTGGTAATTTAAAAAGTTTTGCCGCATACAACTTCTGAAATACTAATGAATATGGCTCTTGTACTGGCGTGTAATTTCTTTTTGGTTTAAAATGATGTTGTTGCCATTCCATAGGTCGTGTCTAATTTTGTGCCTACTGTGGGGGTGGAACTGCTTCATAATTTGGTTGATGTGGTTGTTGTTGTTGTTGGATTTGTGTTTCAACCGGTTGATTTGACTGTGGTTGGCTCAAAACTATCTGATTAACTTATGCGGTCTTGGAATGACCGTGGTTATTCCCCTTTTGATTCTTATTGTGCCACTCTTTCTTATTAGGCTTAATCTTGCCTTATTGAATTTTGATTTCTTCAATGAGTTTTGCTTGGGCGAGTGCCTCATCAAATGTTCTATATTGTTGTAGTTGTAGCAATGAAGAGATGGGTCTACCAAAACTCTTCGTGAACATTCATATTATCTTTGGCATAGGGAGTAAAAATGGTAACTTGATCATGATTGATCTCCATCTGTTGCCAAAGTCATAGACTGATTCATAGTTATATTGTTTTAGGTAAATCAAATCAGTCAATGTTGTTTTTTTCTAACATTTAGGGCGAATATTTCCAGAAACTGGTCCGCTAGTTGTTCAAAGGTGAAAATACTTTGATGCGAGAGATGGTTGTACCAGTCTTGGGCTCCCCCGCCTAATGTTTGAGGAAATTTATGTAATAGCAATGCATCGCTGCTTTGATTCTAAAGCATGCATTCACAAATATTGTTACATGCTCTCGGGGATCCTCTTCTCCTTTAAATTCAAGCTTCGGTATTTGGAAATCAGGTGGATATGGTGGTTCTGGTATCGAAGCATGAATAGGGTGATTGAGTAGTTGCCTTAAAGTTGGCTTTTGGTATTGCAAGCCTGGGGTTTGCATGGCAAGACTATCAATATGACTCTGTAAAAACTAGTATCTAGGATCATCTATAGGACTGACACTCGAATGTACTTGATGTTGTTGGTAATGGGATGGATTGTATGTAGTTTGGGGATGATAAGACATGTTTGGCAAAAATATGTTATGGTATGGATGTTGAGGGATGTTATGATATGGATGGGGTGATGAAGGGATGATATTATGCTGACCTACTACATTAGCATATGGGTGCGGTGGTTGATTATGAACCACAGTGGTAGAGGGAGGACGCATTACCCAAGATGGATTTTGGATAAAGGCATTAGGTTGATGAGATGTAGGTGGAATATTTTTCTCAATCCCTTACAAATATTGGTTAGGATCAGGGTTCATGCTACGGTTAGCATTATCTAAAATCATTTGCTACAACTGTAAGAAATCATGTTGCATAGAAATTGCATTTGACATAGGGACTGCTACCTGTGATGTGGTGGACTAAATTGGTTGTGGAACAACCATCATAGTGGAGGTAGATGGGGGATAAGTAGCAAAGAGTATCACCACTGATTGTGGAATGGTATGAGATATATGTCCTAAAAGTGTGGATGGATGAATGGATGTTAGGGCTTGCAAAACAATAGGAATTGTTTCATACAAGGGATTAGTGGTAATGGTCATTTGTTGTGATAATGTGGGGGGAATTTGGTTGGATGACAATGGTTGATTGGCTAATGCTATAGTAGCCAACTCAAAGAGAGGATTGGTGAAAATCTATTGTGACTGTTGTGGATAGGTGAATATGAATTCTTGTTGTGATGAGGGTACGACACGTGATGGGATGGAGAGTGGTGGTAATTATGGGAAGACCATTCCAGCTACATTCAAGTACATTCTAACAGTGTCCATATATATCATGGTGACCTGACTGTCTCCTACTGTAGGAGGTTCACTCCTAGGTGTCTTAGGTATAGCTATGTGAGTAGCTCATGCATAATGTCTATGTCTCAGGTATGTTTGTGTCTCTTTCATTTTTGCTTATTACCTAGGGTAGGTATTTTTTTTAAAGTTTTTTTTGAAGATATTTTGTTCTTTTTTTAATAGAATAATAGAACTCAATGAAGATGGTGATTAAGAACACTATAACCAAGCGTGATTTCTCAAAAGAGGCTAGGGTACACCGCTTAAATCCTAGTGGGGGGTTCACCTAGCTCTTCCACTTTGATTCAACAATTGTTCCAATAATGGGAGACAGCTTGAATACCAATGACTTATACTAGCTTAAAGAAAAATTTTATCCTATCTACGGATGATCTAGGGGGCAAGCCGGTGGAAGGAGATGAATTTCAATGTCATCGATCTGAATTAGGGGTTGGTGATGAAATCCAACTGGACCAATGTTTTAATTATACATGTGTGTGTAAAGATTTTGTTTTCTATTGTGCGATGCAAATCTAAAATGCAATTTTATTTTTATGCCTAATGCAGAAAGTAGGAAAGACATAGAATAGAAGACAAAATCATATTAGGTGTAAAATTGCAAATCCAAGCAAGACTCGGTCCAATTCTGTTTAACAGGGCTAACTGCAAGTGGGCGGTTAGTTCTAGTAAACCACGGGTACGCGGTTTGCCAACTGCACATGTGCACTTGGGAGATCCCAATCACAGGTGCGCGGGTCCTTTCTGTCAACAGAACAAAAGCCGAATACAAGCCCAAACCCTGAAAAAGAAATACCTGGGTTATTTCTAACCTGGTACATGCAATATGATTATTCCCTACTATGCATATGCAGATTCTTGTTTATTTTGCTTTGTTATTGTGTTTATGAATGTAGGATTTAAGTAGATTTTTCTATCCTAAGACCTAAATGCAAGCATTGACATACAAAACTGAAACCCTTAATCTACTTAAATGCAACCTAAATCCAGAACTAAAGGAGAAATTAAAAATATGGCATAAGGTACATACTTGTGTTCCTTTCGTTGCTCCTTCCTACTTTCAACCGTCGATCCGCGTTTCAACAGTGTAGCAACCGCGAATGCGCGTTTCCTCAAATTAGAAACCACGGATGCACGGTTTCACAAATTATAAACCACAGATGCACGGTTTCACAGTGACAGGTTAAGCACAATCAAGATTCGCCAACCCGGGATTGAATTCTCATTCGTTTCAAATCATTAGCACTTATATATGCAAACAAATATTAGTAAGATTAAAATGAAGTAAGGAAAAATAAAATGAAACCCTTGGGAGGTCCCACCGTGATCACCATTTCTGTAACTAAAATACTTGAACACTTTGCAATATAAAAACACACAAACACAAAGAGATTAGCCAAAATAATAAAATTCTTTATATATTGAGTCTTGCGATATAGATTTGCAATATTTTAGATTGCCCCAAGTAGCTTGGGTACAATGTTACAATCTTGGCATTGATGTGATACAAATTTCTCTCTAGGAGTTTTCCATATCTTTCGCAATGTACAATGCTCTCCTCGTATCCAGTTACAACTTCAAAGGGTGAGTGGGCTTTGGTATCCAGCACGGGACCACTCCAGCTTTAGTAGCCTATCCAAGATACCTGTTACCTGCACACATGCAAACCAATAAAGGGGATTAGTAGCACCCATATAGTCAAGCGATAAATCCAAATGCTACACATAAACCTATTACTAATATGGATGAAAAAGTAGATAACACTAAACAATTAACAAACAAAACCTTGCTTGATACTCAAATCGCTAATCTCTATCGATGAAACCCATTTTTGTTCTCAGGACTGTGGAACCGCAAAATCGTGGACCTGTGGTTGTGAAACCATGGATGTGCATTTTTGACTGTGGAACCGCAGACGGGCAGTTTCGGTTGAATAAAATATTACCTCGAAATTCAAGCTAACGGTCAGATTCAAGCTCACGCTCTCAATTTCTCGTTGGATCTAGATCTATTTCGGTAGCCTATCGGTATGTAGATTCAAATCCCCTTTGTTTGGTGGATTGATGGTGTCTTTATAGGTTGTCTGGGGCTTTGGAGGGAAATGTGAGGTTGCAAGCCTGACTTGCCAAGTGGCAAATCTGGAATGCTAGGTGGAAGGGGCAGTTACAGTGAGTCACTCAGTGTGGCTCACTTAACTGGGGTGATGTGGCTCCAAATGGAGTGGGATGTTGTTTTATGTGAAGTGACAAGGGGACAACAACAAAAGAGTTGTGGCATGGGTGTTGGGAATATGTCTCATGTGCAAGGACAAAGGTTACATGAGTGGGTAAGATGTGGCATAGATGTTGGATGAAGTGTCCAGGACACATGTCCAATGGGTAGATAGGGTATCCTAGGGTGATTTTCCTAATTAAGTAAATTATGAAAGTATAATGATGTGCAGGATTTTATATCCCTAAGTTAGAACTTAGGCATATATCTTTATTATGCAAGATTTTATGGTGAGGTGGTGAATGTGAACTGAAGGGTGCTAGATTTTAGTGTCTACATTTTGATTTACTCCCGAAATAGAGAAGAACACGATGAGCACATGAGGATAGTGTTAGAAGTCCTCAGAAAAAATCAATTATATGGAAAGTTGTCCAAATGTGAATTCTATACACCACAAGTGCAATACTTGGGACACATTGTATCGGCTGAAGGAATAGTTGTAGATTCCAAGAAGATTGAAGCCATAATAGATTGGCTAGCCCTAACTAATGTGTCAGAAGTAAGAAGTTTTATGGGAATGGCTGGTTACTATCGGTGATTTGTGAAGGGGTTCTCAAAAATTGCATTTCCCATTACCAACCTACAAAGGAAAGGAAAAATATTTCGATGGACAACTCAGTGTGAGGAAGCCTTCAGAACACTTAAGGAGAAGTTGACAACTACACCAATATTGAAAATACCTGATCTAAACAAATCATTCATAGTTTGTATCGATGCCTCATTAGAGGGACTAGGTGGTGTATTAATGCAAGACGAGGTTGTAGTTGCATACGAGTCCAAAAAACTCAAGAAACATGAGATAAACTATGCTACACATGATTTAGAACTGGTAGCAGTGGTTCATGCCCTTAAAATTTGGAGGCACTACCTGTTAGGGAAACCATTTGAGCTTAAAACTGATCACCAGAGTTTGAGATATATCTTTACTCAACCATTGCTAAATGCTCGACAACGTAGATGGATGGAATTTTTAGTTGAATATGATTTTGGTATCAAATATATCAAGGGAAAAGAAAATAAAATGGCAGATGCTCTCAGTAGGAGAAGGCATATAGCAACTTTCACAAGATGTCAATATGATCTAAAGGAACAAATCATGGAGATGCAGAAGGATGATGAGTTCTACAAATTATGTCGTAACAAGGTTGAGCATGAACCAAATCGACATAGAGATTATAGTATTAAGAAAAATATGGTATATTTTTGATATAGAATAGTGGTACCCAACAATGAAGGGCTTAAAAGAACTATTCTACAAGAAGCTCATTATGCTCCTTACTTTGCTCATCCAGGGGTAGTCAAAATGAGGGAAAATTTGAAGAAAGACTATTACTAGCCTAGAATGAAAAAAGACGTAGTGCAATTTGTTGCAAGATGCCTTGAATGTCAGAAGGTCAAGGCGAAACATCAACATCCTGGTGGAAAATTGCATCTTTTTGAGGTACCAGAACAGAAGTGGCAAGTAATATCCATGGATTTCATTGTGGGTCTTCCAAAAACCCGATTTCAGCATGATGCAATATTTGTAGTAGTGGATAAGCTAACCAAAGTGGCACATTTTATACCAGGTAGTGTGCGTGATGATGCTTCTACTATAGCACAAAAATTTGCATGAGAAATTGTGAGGTTGCATGGATTTCTTGAAGTAATCATTTCAGATAGGGACTCACAATTTACTTCAGAGTTTTGGCAAGCTTTGCATCGAGCCTGGGGAACTAGGCTCAACATCAGCATGGCTTATCATCCAGAGACGGATGGATAGACCGAGTGGGTCAATCAAGTGCTTGAAGACATGCTACGCATGTATTGTATGGACCACCAGAGCAAATGGGAAGATTATCTTTTCTTGGTGGAATTTGCTTATAATAACAACTATCATACCACGTTGGGCATGGCCCCTTTTGAGGCCCTATATGGGCGAAGGTGTAAGACACCGTTAACATGGGATAATTTGGATGATCGAGAAGTGATCGGTCTTAAAGCTGTAAAGCGAATGGAGATCCATATTAAGGAAATTCTTCAGTGACTACATGAAGTCGCTGATCATCAAAAAAGTTATGTTGACCTTAAAAGAACACCCCATGAATTTACCATTGGAGATAAGGTCTTCCTTAGAGTCAAGCCAACCAAAAGTTCCATTAAATCCACCAAATTGAGTCCTAGGTTTGTCAACCCTTTTGAGATAACTGCCAAAATCAGTCTTGTTGCCTACAAACTCGCACTACCACCAAACTTATCAAAAATTCACAGTGTTTTCCATGTATCCCTCCTACACAAATATGTAGCTGACCCATCCCACATTTTGGATATAACTCATTTGTAGATGTCGGACCTGCAGCTCATTGAGGTTCGACCAGTAAAAATTTTGGGCTTTAGAACCAAAAAACTAAGGAAGAGGACTGTGGAGCAATGCAGGGTCCAGTGGGACCAATATTCTGAGAAAAATGCCACCTGGGAAGATATTTCCACCATGAGAAACCAATTTCCATACTTGTTTGAAAATTGATATCAAAAGACAATTTGCTATTTTGTGATCATGATGTATATTTTCTTTATGTATGACATAATGGGACTTGTTATGCATATCAGACATGGTTGCTATGTAATTATCTTTTCAGTTAAATATTTTAAAAGTATGTTTACTTGTGTATATAATGTTTCTCTTAATCTAACACAGGGACTATGTTAATTCTAAGAGGGGGAGTATGTCACATCCCCATTGCTTACACTTATTTTATTTGAAAGAATATGATTTTGCATCTAGTTTTCTATGTTGCAGGCACAGGTTTCTGAGCAGGAAGCGAAAGAGAATACCCACCCCCTGACTAGGTCGACTGTTGGAAACGTCAGGTAAGGTGGGATATGATGTTGTGCCACCAACACCTTGGTCCGTGGGTACATGGAAGCCCACTGTAGAAATTGCATATGCATTGCATTCTGCCTGTCATTGCATAATTGCCTGATTGAAAATTGTTTGCTATTATCTTGTTTAACGCATATCATTGATTTAAATATCAATAGAAGAAGAAAGAAATATAAAAATATAATTATGTAAATAAATATATTGAAATAAAGTATGTATAAGTAAATATAGAATTATAGAAAAAAAATAATAAAAAAATAATAATATAATAATAATATAATAACAAAAGGATTACTTCTTAATTTATAAAAAAGAACTTAACCTTTTAAGACTGGCCTAAGCTATATAAAGGAACCCATTCCTTATAAGATTTTCCAAAGCCATGTAAAAGTTTATTACCAAAGCTATATAGAAGGCTATCACCTTGATTCATTTTTCGAACTATATGAAGATGGCTAAGCTACAGGTTTGATCGTAGGGAAAACCTCAAGATTAAGCAATTCAAAAAGAATAATTAAAAATAATAAATAATAAAAATTAAACAGTGCTGGTGAGGCATGGGAAAGACTATCTTAAAATAATTAAAATATATAACTGTCAACATCCACTCGGATGAGTGAGGTCTTTTCATCTGGACACGTCTTGAGGTCATACCGGGCATGTTAGTTTTGGAGGTGCCAATTTTCTGGCTCATAATATTTTATATATAATTGGTAAGAGGAGTGGATGTTATGGGTGGTTCTATCTGGTTCGAGCGAGATAGAGGGAAAAGCACTACCATTCTTCAACCAACTGTGACGTCTTGGGAAAACAGGTCAGGCATCTAAAATTCGTCTTGTTGATGATGTGTAAAAAGTAATATGACAATACTGTTTGAATGTCTTGCTAATATTATGAACTAAGAGGATTTTTGTTTAAAAGTATTTTTTTAAGATGAAATAAATGGATATTTTCTCATATTTTATGTGTGAGGGTATCACATTCATCTGGGTATTGAAGACGTTTAACTCTATGCATGAGAGACATATAAATTTCACCTGGAATTTGAAAAGGATTCAATTTATTTTTAATCTGTGAGCAAGTGCTATTCAAAAATGATGAAACCAGAATTGAATTTCTTAAAAAAAATATTTTGCATGTGTGTATTAAGCTTTGGAGATGCCAGATATGTTTTAGAGTATCATCTTGTTTTCTATTATGCATACGTTGGAATGGAGAAGGTATTCTGCATGTGTGTGTTAAGCTTTGGAGATGCCAGATATGTTTTAGAGTATCATTTTATCTTCTGCTATGCATGCATCGGAATGGAGAGGGTATGGGGTAATTATCTTCTTTCCTCTGTGAATAAGCTTTACTATGGCTTGGGAAAGAAGACGTATAATTTATTTACCCACCTCTATGTGAATGCTTTGCCATAGAAAATAGTACCTTCTATCATTTCATTCTGCATGCATTTCATTTTTGCTTGTCTTCTATGCATGATAGTGTGGCATATAGATTAAAAAAGAACCAAGCTAATCCACTCATAGTTTCCATTCTGTTGGTCGACGTTTGTGAGGGTGGGAAATCCGGTTGGTGTCAAAAATTAAAGAGTACGACTGTGTAAAAGGGCTTCCAAAATCAATGTTGTTTGAAGTGAAGAGTATTTGATTTATTCTTTGTTTGGCTATGCCAAACATTTTGTTCAATTTGAGAAAGCATCAAATCAATTATATGTTATCCAAAAGCTTTTATATTTATATAAAAAATATTATATTGTTGTATAGAAACTGATGGGTACTCTGAGAATGAAATCTCATGAGAATGAATGAGTGGTTATTTACTTCTGTAAACAACATGTCTTGATGTCTCTAAAAATTGTGTAAAATTGTCCTTCTATCTGTTGTACCTTGATAACGAATGAAGTAAACCTGCATTGATTCTTTATATGAGAAATTGTGTGAAATCCTTTCTTAATACAATAGCATCTGCTATCATATTTCCAGAAAACAAGAAAAATAAAATACAAAATTTAGTAGATATGTATGACTGCCAGAACTTAGACAAGCAGGGAAAGCTTAGGGTGGAAACGATTGTTAGGTATATTATACATTTAAAGTTTTTAAATGCATGCAACCATAGATTCGTTTTCCATTGTGTATGTCTTGAATGGATAATGGAGATACGTTGTATTATTCCAAAACCTTCCTAGCTTGTAGCTTGAACTATGGGAACTATAGAACAAATATAGTGGTTAAGGAAATAATACCACGATTCTTTAGAGAAAGAAGGTCAAAATATTTTCTATGATACAAGTGTAGAAAATAAATTTAGTGTTGGATTATGCCTTAAATTGTCGAAGTCTTTACAATGATAATAGGACTATATGATTTATGTTTGATTGTTAGGCCTATTGCTCTTAGATTATTGAAATGAGACTAAATTACTTTAAGTAAGCATGTATTTATATTTTTTTCATATGGAAGTTGGATATTGCAGCCAAGATTCCTTATTCTTTAAAAATTATCAATATTCTTCTCAAGTTAGTTTTATGAGATATTATTTAAAAATGTTCGATTAAGTTAAGAGATGATTTTCTTAAGTTAGTTTGTTACATTGATATTAAAGAATGTTATATACTCTTAACATGTGAGTTTTTATAGAATAACATCAGGATAGCTTGTGTATGGTTAATAAGCACTTTTTTTAAAGATATGGCTTTATATTATTTGGTTGAGACATAAACTTTTGACCTTTAGACTAGTACTAAACTGGGTCTTGTCGAGAAAGGACTAAACTCACCCAACCACATTAAGCCACGGAGGTGACTTATGTGAGATTGTGTTGTCCATTCTCTAGCCAATAAGGACAGTGGTCCAAGCTGTTGAGAGTAAAGAGCGGCGGTATGGGACGTTGCTCCAAGAAGGCAGTCAGTTAGTAAGTGTGGGTGTTCATTATTCCTCTCGGGTTGTGGAGTAGCCAATGAGGAACATGGTTAGAGAGCTAACTATGTTGTTGGAAGATCCAGCGGTAGATGGTATGGGCAGCATTACCATCAACCGAGGACGGATCTTGAACACCTAGTCCATAGGCCATGCGATGGCGGACTCTAGTCAAACCTTAGCAGAGGGTCAATGATTAGCACTGGCATAATAACGCTGGTTCCAAAGCAAATGGGTCAGAGGACCAATGTAAATAAGGATTGTGAATCCTTGTGCTTTGGACAGGGGATTACAGCGTCCACCCTTTCAGGTGATATGGGCCCTGAAAGGACAACCCCATGCCAGGACCCAGACATACTCGAGTAAGGAGTTAGGATCCTATAAGGCGATATCATGCGGGATGTTGGCCAGTCCCGAGCACTTAAGACACCAACTGCAGTGGTGACTAGTCTTGAAGTGTGAAATATTTATGCCTGAAACTAACAAAAGTTGGGTGGAGTAGCAATGTTGATGTTCAAAGCAAAAAATTTTGATAAGTGATTTTTGGATCGTGACAGAGTTAGACTATCACCCAAGATGGCCAAAATACTTTGAGACAACAATAGTGACCAAGGCAAGCTTTTATGTCCATAGTGGTGACTATGGAGGTCACTTTAGTGGTCATTGCATAGCACATAAAATGATAAGAATGGGTTACTTTTGGACTACAAAGAAAGAAAATGTTAATAACTATGTTAAAGCTTATGATGAGTGTCAGTTCCAGAAACATGAAATTCATTCCCCTACCTAGGTTCTTCATCCCATTGAGTCTCCTTGGCATTTCCCTATGCAGGGTCTTGACCTTATTGAATTTATTTCTCGTGTCCTCGAATAGGCATAAATTCATTATCACAACCATACAGTATTTGACAAAAATGGTAGAATCTATGCCTTTGACAAATCAAACAACTCTCACTATATCAAAATTTATGTTTAATCAAATTGTGTGTCACTTTGGTGTCCCATCTACTTGCATTTTTTTATAATGGCATTTATTTTAAAAATAAAGAAATGTAAAAGTTGACTTCTCAATCAGGGATTTAGCAATATTTTTTCATGCCTTACTATCCACAAGGGAATGGTCAAGCTAAATCTAGCAATAAAATTTTGGTCAATATTTTGAAAAATATAGTTAAAGAATCAAAGAAATATTGGCACTTAAAGTTATATCTCATAATGTGGGTATAGCACACCATTTATTTGGACATCCACACAAACAACCCCTTTTTCTTTGGTCTATGGTACTAAAGTTGTTTTTCCACTTGAAATTGAATTACCTTCTTTGCACATTTCTTTGAGAAATTTGTTGAGTCATGTTGATTATTATTAGGAGTATTGGGAGGCCCGTCTCATCAAACTTACCACTCTTGATGAGAGGTATCTATGAGCTCTTAAGTAATAGAGCCTATAAGAATCGTGTTGCCAAGCATTATGATAAGAAATTCTATCATCATGATTTTAAAATTGGGGACCTTGTCCTCAAGCTTGATAATGTGCATAAGAAGAAAAAAGACATGTTTTTACAAAAATGGTTGGGTCCATACACTGCCAAAGAATTGTTTGGATTTAAGATGATAAAATTACAAAAAATAAATGGAGCTGAGTTGGAAAAACCACCAATTTCATGCATGTCAAATGCTTTTACGCATAACCCCTTTCAACCTGTTTTCACAGTCTTTGAAATCTAAATTTAGACTTTATGCATTGCCCCTTTATACATAACTTGAATAAATCTAATAATATAGACTTTGAAATCTAAATTTAAAAGGAAATAAAATTACAAGCCATAATCTAATAACAAATATATATATATTAATATATATATATATATATATATATATATATATATATATTTCTTTACTTTTAATTGTATTAAATATATTATGTCTTGTCTTTCTTTACTTTTAGATCCTTCTTCAATTGTTACCATCCAAAACAAAATAAGGATTGCTTTGTTGTTACCACAACATGATTGAATGCAATTGTGTAAAGGATAAGTATACATTCTAATAATAAATTAGATCTTTGTATACCTGTGGAACATCCAAAACAAAATATAAATTTATTCTTTATTTTATAATTATATAAAAATATATAATAATTTTAAAAATAATTGTTTATTTATAATTGTTGTTGTATTCTAATTTGTGTTGAATTAATTAAGATGTTCAAAGAGTTTATAAAACCTAACAAAAAAAACTACATAACAACAATCGAATAATCCCACATACCTACTTAAACTTTCGGTTCACAAAATTTGAAATCAAAACTTTTCATTATTATTTACTACATTATTGTCCTTGTAATTAGTTAAACAAAAATAAATATTTACTATAAATTTTAACTATTAATTTTTTGCAAATCTGAAGGCTAAATGAGCGTGGAAGTCTGGAGGTTGAAGGAGCGTGGAAGGCTGAATGATGAGTTGATATTTGGAGTATTAATGTTGAAGGAGCGTGGAAGGTTGTGCTAGCTGAAGGAGCTACAACGAAAGGCTAGGATGGCTGAAGGAATGTGGAAGGTTGATAAGGTTAAAGGAGCGTAGAAGGCTGGGTCGGTTGAAGGAGTTGTAGCAGAAGGTTGGTATGCTGAATGGAAGGCTAGGAAGGCTAAAGGAGTGTGGAAGGCTACTTAGGTTGAAGGAGCATGGAAGGTTGGCCTTTGTTGTGTGGAAGGCTTGTTTCACTAGATCAATTGAGGGAACCATAGTAGTAGGCTAAGTTGTTGAGTGTAGTGTAGCAACAGGTCAGGTTGTTGGGTGGAAGGTTGGATCAACTAAAACCCCTTGTTTTTATCTTTGGTGTGTCTATGGGTTTGGAACCCACAAGTATTGGGGTGGTTTTTCCCCCTCTTTACAACAAAAAAATGTGCAAAGGATTAGGGTTTTTTTCTAAAAAAATATCTCATGTTTTAGGATCTAAATATTTGTGAAAAGTTATCTTATTTAGCTGATTCTTGTACTAGCTTGTGCAGAATTTGAATAGCTTTAAAATGAGTGGCCATACATAAGAATCCGAGCAATATTGAGGGAGATTCGACCTTGTGAAGTCAACCATTTGGAACAAAGGTAGTGACATTTTTTCAAGTTGCGTAAAATGAAATTGCAAATATTTGGCAGCTAGGGTTTGAATGATAGGAAGAGCAATGAAGAGTTAGGACTTCAGTGAGGAAGGAAACTAGTAATCCAAATCTGGTAAAGCGGACTATGATAATGGGATATTTTGGAAATATTACTCTACTAAGATGCAAAGCATAGATAATAGAGGTGAAGTTTTGGCATTTTGAAGGCTACTATAGGAAAATTTCAAGAAATATGCTAAATTCTGGAATAATTGTATTCATACAGAAAATTGAAAAGATCTAAAAAATGGAAATCAAGAATTTAGACATTTTATGTAAAATGATGTAGGTTTCTAGCTATAGCATCTCAATTGAGATGAGAAGTGTATTTATTTATTAACTCTCAAGCTCTAAATAAGAGAGTTGTAATTTTTTAAGATTGGGGACCCAAGTACAACCCCTTATTATCCACAAAAAAAAACTATTAATTTTTTACTATAAGAAGAAGATTTAATAATATTTTTTAATCTTATTTACATAAAACATTTCAAAAAGTATTTTGGAAAAATTTCTCACTTCAACCCACATAGGTAAAATTCATTCACGTTTACAATGGACACTTCAATGAGGTCATACATTAGGACACTAATTTTGTGACTCATCCAAGCCCATGAACATGATGGTCAATGCACATAAGTTGAAGACATAGTGGAATTAAAGGTTAAGAGTTCAATCCATACCAACATTTATTTTTTTAGCTCATTGCTTTCTTTACTTGGGGTGCCTTATATTTTAAATAGAAGGCTCCCCACGCCTATATGTGCTTACTATATTGGCTATTGAGTAAAGGAAGAAGCAAAGCAAAAATATATGTTACAAGTTTGAAGTTATTGAGTAAAGTAATTTTTCTCCCACACTTATATGTGCTTACTATATTGGCTATTGAGTAAAGGATGAAGCAATGAAAAAATAGATGCTACAAACATAGTTTGAAGTTATCGAGTAAAGGATAAAGTAATGCAAAAATATATGCTACAAGTTTAAATTTCATAAAAGGATGAAGCAATGAAAAAATAGATGTTACAAGTTAAGAATTTCATCGACAACATTTTTTATAAAACAAGGAAGACACATTTTCTTGTAAAAGAGGCTAGGATGAGTTGATAATTGTCTTGGTCAAGGCCCAAGAATATCACTCAATGTGGATTCTTTGCATATCTAGATAAAGCACTACTTCTTTGATCCCTATAGTTTAGAGGATGTAGAGGGGGAAAACCGCCCTACCGCGTACAATTCTCAAGGTTGGATCCACAAGAGAGAGCCTTGGGGTGAACCATGGGGGTATGTTGTTCTCTACACTCGGTGCTAAAGAGGGGGAAGGGTTCACCAGGAATGGATTTAAGGACTCGCTCCAAGTCCACGAGAATTTCAGGAATGTTTGATGTATTTGATTCAAGACAATCACCTATGTTTGGCCTTTCTAGATCTATGCTATGAAAGATAAAGGACAATGTAAAAATATAGAATGCAAGAATACAAGAGCTAACCCTAGAATGATTCTTTCTTTGAATGCTTTTCTAAACCTAGGGTTTCAAGATAGAAAACCTTTAAGCAAGGGCTCAAGAGAATATGCACAAACAATATTAACCCTAAGTGCACACTATATGTTGTTTATCCTTCAAATGCCTAGAAATTAATTAAATGTATTTCTATTAAATCAGATCTAGGGTTTTACAATAGAAATAGAAGACACTCAAAAAATAACCTAAAGACTAACTGGAACACTTATCTTATCCGGTGATTTATCCTTGCTTTTATCCCTTGTCCAATGATATCAACAATTCCTGTTCCTGCAAGATAACTTGGTAAACACTTGAAAAATATGATTAGCGTTAGGGGGCCTACTTAGGCCACTATACAATAATGCTTGGAGGCACAATAGTCAATCCCCCTAGGTCCTTTTAGTTGACCTTTGAAAACAGAAGTGAAAATTGACCTTTGGAAGAAATCAAACATATGAAAGCACAGCATAATAATATGATAGAAACATAGAACAAAATATGACACTATGCTCTATATGCAGCCTAGAATGCAAGTATGAAGTATAGAATAGTAATTTACCCCTAGGTACAGCTCAAGATGAAATCATTCCCTATAACACCCGACCATGATATTGCACCGATGAAATCGCACCTCGTAGAGACCTAAGCATGATTTCGTAGAAGTGAGGTAAAACATCTCAGATCAATGCGAAATAATAAATGTTAGATGCAACGAACTAAAATAAGCATGTAATAGAATGAATTCACCTGGCAGAGAGTGAGGAAGCAAGCAGAAGGGTTGAGACCTCCCAAGTAGTTGATCTCTCCTTAGGGCTTCAACACAAATCCACCAAAGCGAGCAACAACAATCAACAATCCAATGCAATAGAGAATAAATCAAACTTCACACTTTAGAATTAACTTGCTTGCGGGAGAAGAAGAAGGATGTAGATCAATTAGTGAGCACTTAAAACACTTTGCAATAATAATCACCAATTATCATTGTCATCGTGTGTGCTCTAGAAATGAATTCAAACCCTCCTTATATAGAGGATTTGAAGGTGAGATGGGTGGGAAAACCGAGGAGGGCCGATGTAAAACATGCCAACTCTAAAGAATTAGGGTTTTCTTAGGAGAAACCCTAAAAAGGTGAAATCGTGCCCCATCAAGGCCGATCGTGATTTCACCCTATGCAAAATCATGCCCCATCAAGGGCGAGCATGATTTTGCATAGAGAGATAAAAAAGCAAAATAGGGGGGAGAAGCCTAACCCTTGCCCTAGGCAAGTCTAAGGGGTCTCCCAGAGGGCTCAAGGAAGATTGCCCACTAAAGTGGGTCAATTTTTCGTGTCTACATTTTGCCCCCTCTTTGACGCATTTATGGCCTAATAAATGTGTCAAAGAAAAGATGTAAACACTCACAGACAAAATATGGTGAGCAAAAATGGGGTGGCTAGTTTAGAAGAAAAGGGTGGTGCAAAAATGGTGTTATTCCAAACACTTTCTTGTTTTACATGCAAATCAAGGTATTAGGGACATTAATACCTCTAAGGCTAGGGTGCCCCCTCGAGTTTTATGAGGGACACATCCCTCATGAAAACTCAAAAATGTAGACATAGAAGAAGAAGAAGAGAGGCAAAAGCGCAAAAATAAAAAGAAGCAAGCAAAAAACATGGATAAAAGTGAAAAATGGGTAAAACCCTAATTCATTTTTACCGCATGGAAGAGGAGAAAAGAGCTCTAGGGAAAAATAGGAGATGGTGCTACCAGTGCATCATTCGATAATCATGAGGGGCGAGGTCGACACAGAGGTGGAGCGGGTAGAGGTAGGATCAAAAACCATCCTAGCATTTCTATTTTTCAAAATTTTCATGCTTTTGGGTGGTTTTGCTACGTACGACCTAGGCACAATTTTGTGGTTTGATCATAATTTCGTGGTCTGGTTGCAATTTTGCTCTGGGTGGTAGCGGTGAAATTACACTTGATGACAAGGACCAAGTGTGATTTCATGAAATCATACCTTTCAAAATACGGGATGTGACTTCACCTCGATAAAATCGTGGTCCTGGAAAACTAGGTATGATTTCATCGAAGGGAAAGAAAAAGCAAAAATAAGAAAGAAAGAAAAAGAAACAAGAAAAGAAGAAAAGAAAGAAGGGAAGAGGGAAAGAAGCAAGCAAGTTATATCATAGAAGTGCAAACTTTGATTTTTAGCAATGAATTTTAAATTTTTTAATTATTAATTAATGAAATTGATGGAAAATTTATTATTTTTGTGAATGCAGCTTAGAGTACTCGAGAGCTACTAGTGGTGAGCAAGCTCCTTAGAGGTGGAGTTAGAGGTACTCAAGTAGGTAGAGAGAGACACACTAGGAGTGGTGGGGCTAGACCACCTAGCGAGGATGCCTCGAGTAGAGGTGGACAAGGCACTACTAATGGCTCTAGTAGAGAGGTGGTATCTAGAGTCGTCTACATTTCGGTTACCCATGGGAGAGATGACGATCACATGGGAGGATGTGTGGTGCATCTTGCGCATCCCTATTAGGGGATGGCCATTTATAGAGTGCGAGGGTGGCCAGTGACCTTACAATAATTTTTAGGAGGTTGGACCCATCAAGTGCGAGAGAGCACCATAGTCATGGATGACTTGGTGGGACGATATGGGGTGGACCCATTGATGATCATGCTCTATGGGGTGGTGGTAGGATTATTGATGTGCCACATGAGTAGGTGATATCTACCATGGATGATGGTAGGTGTAGTAGCAGATATGCGACACTAGAGTGTTAGGTTTGCATGGGGTCCATATGTGTTGGCCTACTTATACAGGATGTTGTACAATATCGTGTATAAGTGACATACAAGGATAGTGTGCATGACTTTGCTCTAGGTATAGAGTTAGGAGCACATAGCAGTATGGAGACCAGATGCACTACTAGGACCATTGTCCAGCCTAGAGTAACCAATAGCATATAGATGGTCCAGATCCCTAGAGCGGATTGTGAGGACCTACGTCGAGAATCTACCACTAGCGAGGTGGGTAATAGATGAGCTGAGGGAGGCCAATATTATATGGTGATCCTTGGAATCTACACCCAAGATGGGCTAAGGATAGGATAGAGTTAGCCAGGGTTAGGAGGATCAGATGGCTGACCATAGAGAGAGGGGAGCCAAAGGTCTTTTAATTTGATCGAGTCTTGAGGTAGTTTGGGATCTTGCAGGGAATCTCAGACTTAGAGGATTATTGGTATCGAAGAGTCTATCGGGAGTGGCCTTTGGCTATCCTCCTTACATGGATCCTAGATTTGATGATGTAGGAGTGGCCTTTGGCTACAAGTGATGGTATAGAGGAGTCATGCCTCGGAGGGTCTCCTCACTAGTGTCAATATAGAGGCACTAGGTGATGGACCTAAGCATGCAATGAGAATTTTGAGAGGTAGCTCATAGGGCCACAGAGAGGGTATAGTAGGGTCAATTTACTCTAGGATAGAGATAGGTACGAGTTCAGATTGAGCTGGTGATAGAGGACACTAGTGTTATAGGGACCAAGGAGGTAGGGGCATCTAGAGTTGCCCCCATAGAGGTTAGGGTACCACCATGTAGAGGATCGAGAGAGGCCTCTATAATAGCAACCGGTCAAGTCCAAGCCTCAAGATGAGGGGACCCGAGGGGGAGGTAGAGGTACTATGAGCATAGGTGGTGACTCTACAGAGATAGGTGGACCTACTCCAAGAGGATAGGTCCAAGAGGATCAAGGGACTATAGAGCTCTTTGAGTATTGCATAGATAGAGAGGGATGTGACTTGAATAGAAGTCGATCATCTTAAAGGGGAGGTGAATCATCTAGACATAGAGCATCAGAGGGCTCGGGTAGAGGGGATGGCTATCATCGAGAGCAGCCAGGCTAGCGATAGGATTTACCTTCTACAGGTAGAGCTATAGAGGGCAGGGGAGAGGTTAGAGGTGGCCATTCAGTGGGCTACCTTCTACGATACTATGTACTACCAGGTGGTACCGAAGGGGTAGAGGGTGATACTCCCTCCATCCCTACAGTCGACTAGTAGGTCATGATCTCGATCATGGATAGTCTCAGCTATGCCATCCATGGGTATGTGGCTACCTAGACCACCTCCTCCTCTTGGGAAGAGTAGAGAAGACATGTTCTCAGAGCTAGGGCTAGGGATCGGGGTGACATACCAATTTTTATTATGGTATGCATCCCTAGGGATTGGTTGAGTGTACCAAGACTAGATTGTGGTACACCAACCAGACACTTATGTATCTTTCTCTTTCATCGAGTAATACATAGCTGCTTATTTTTATATTTTGTGTGAATGTGTGTGCATGTGATATGATTTAATTAAGTGTTCTTTATGTTTTATATTTTATGTATGAAAACTATCTTAATGCAAAACTATATGAAATGCATGGATGAAATGGATGGAAGGAAGAGAAAACACAAGATAAAATAAAGCAAGAAAAATAAAAGGGAATAAGAAGAAGGAATAGAAGAAGAAGAAGAAGAAGAAGATCCAAAGGTCAACCATATAAAATAGAGAAGGATAGGTGAAACATAGTATTTAAACCAGCATAGGTCGTAATGGACCAATGTGATTAAATACTATGAATCATACCAGAAATAGGGAGCTAAACCCGCTATGGGTGTAGTACTCATTGTAGAGGATGAAATGTTGGAGTCTGACCCGCTATGGGTGGTTGCTCGCTAATTGACTATTGTGGGGCGATTACCTACTAGGATGTATGTTGAGGCCTACTGAAAATGGCCAAGGAGCTTATCCTGTAATGGGGTGTTGAGCCCGTTGAGTCAAAAGGGAGTATAACCCAATAGGAGGTCATATCCAATAGGATACCCGCTAGGATGTATAATTATCCCATGTGGGGTGCAATATAAGGATAATATATATTAGGCGAGTACTACCCTCGATAGGGGGTTTTAAGGATGAAACACTTGGTGAATGTGTGCAAATGTGCAGAAGAAGACAACTTTGAAAAAGATAAAGGAAGAGATAAATATACATACTTCCTTGTTAAAACAAATAGATGAAAATGAAGAAAATTTGAAAGCAATAGAGAAGTGACAAGGAAGAATAGAGCTTAAAGAAACAAAGAGAAGCAAGATAGAAGAGTGAAGAGAAAACCCTAGGTGGGGATCTTGCTAGGCATTAAAATCCTAGTGAAAGTGCAATGCATGTGAGCTACAACCTAACTAGGTATCATCACATGCCATTGTCGCAAGATTCCCAAAAATCTATATGATCAAGCAGTCATGAACAAGCAATCATGCAAAATATGACACTCAAAACATGCAGGTTGTGTTAAATGTCAGGCAAGCAGTGCAAAATATGACAAGCAACAATGCAGTATGAACAAGCAGATGGATGCAACAAAAATGCAAATGCATAGCTAAAATGATGATGATTGTTTTTATGTGATTAAAACTTCTTTATTATTATTATTATTATTATTATTATTAGTCAAACAGGAGGATAGTCGACACAAAATCTAAGTGTGTCGACTTTCTTGGCATAAGAAACAAGTGTACCATGAACTATTTCACCAAATAAATTTCTAGAAAGCAAGTCATCTCGATGATGAAAATCATAGAGAAGCTCCTTCATAGCTCTTTCTAACAGCCATGGCATGATAATCATTGCATTTTTGAACAAGACCATTCTTTTTAACATAAATATTATTATAAGACAACAAAGCAGGATCTTCTTTTAAAATAAAAAGCTTATTTTTGGAACATACAAAACCAATCATATTACAAAACAAAACCTCAGAATAATAAGGGGGACCATCATCCTCATCACCCATTCCTGACTTTTGATAATCCATATATTCAGCATAAGTCATAAGATGATCATCATTGTCAAATGGTAAAGGTTGGTCTTTACTAGGTATAAAACCTATGCCACATCTCCCAGGCCAGATCTCGACATCCAAAGGCTCTTGAATGCCCTTATGTTGTGGCCCCAAACCTTTACCTACATATCCCATACTCGATAGGATCTATTTAGGAAGTGGGTAATCATTGGAAAGGTAACAATGAGCAAAAGAACGCTCAACGGGAGAGGGGTTGCTACCATGTATATTTTCTTCGAAGGTAGTTCCTACGAAGATAAAGGTACACGTGCCAATGTGTACAACATCACCTTTCTTATGGGGCAAACCCATGGTTCTTGGTGATGGTGGTAGCTTGGCTAGATCCAGAAGAGGTTCTCGAAGAAACTGATTATCATGATCTTGAGATGAGAAATTTGAGATGTGTTCCTCACTCATTTTTAAATTTTGAAATTGTTTTGATATCTGAGATGAGGAACATGGAGAAACCATTGAAGAAATAGAAGGACACAGGTTAAACTCAGATTGAGCTCGCTCTACATTTGAGCAAAACTCAAATGGTCGAGGGTCACCCGGAATGGTGATAACTTGATTTTTAAACTCAAACTTGAGGTATTGATGAAGAGTAGAAGGGATGACCTTCATTGCATGAATCCAAGGATATCCAAGAAGAAGATTAAAATATGCAGGACAATGTACCACATAAAACAAAGTATCCAATATTTTAGGCCCAACCTTGAGGGGAAGAGATATGACACCACAGGCCTCTTGGGACTCATTGTTGAAAGCTTTTATAATGATATCAGATTTTGTTAAATCTTCCTCTTTTAATCCAAATTTTTGAAAGAATTGATATGTACACAAATTGAGGGAAGAACCATTATCAATCAAAATTTTCTTAATAAAGGTATCCCCAATAAGTGCAGTGATGTAAAGTGAAGAATCTTCTTGTAAGTTTGAGGAAGGTTTATCATCATTCGAGAATGAGATGTGATGTATCCCAAAAGAACCTACGACATCAACTATGGCATTAGGAGAAATATCTGAGGGAACCGATTGTTGCTTTAAAAATTCCATCAAAGCATCTCTATGGTTGGGAGAAGTTTGTAAGAGCTCTAAAACTAATATATTTGTTGGAGTATTAGCCAACTTCTTTTGAAGATCAAATGAAACCTTAGGCTGTGGTTTCAATACTAAAGGTGGAGTCCCTGTATCTAAAACCTTTCTTTGATTATTCTTCAAAACTAAACCGGGTTGTAATACCGAATTCTATCCTTGCTGAGGATGTTGAGTCTGAGCTTGCCTTCTTGTAGTTATCCCAACCATGCCAACCATATTACCATAGGGAGGAGGCTCATTCTGATGAGCCACCTGATTTGTTGCTTGTTGATTATGTTTTGGCAATGGATCTTTGAATATTCCCATATCTTGATTGGTAGTTGAAGTTTGTTGAATAGGAACTTGATTATTTACTGTTTGAGAATTTCCTAAGTCAATACGTCCTGCATCAATCAAATCTTGAACTACATGTTTCAACTTCTTACAAGAATTTTTCCAATGTCCTTCCACTCTATGATATGCACAATGTTGACCTGCCTTGTACCAATGAGTTGTAGTATCTGGTTGTCTTATGGGAGGCAATTCAATTGCATTGGCTTCTAAAAGTTGTTTTAAAACTGCTTCCATAGACATATTAAGTCTTGTAAAATTCCTTTGTGGAGGTTTCTGAAGTACTATCTTTTGTAGGTTGTTAGTAACATTATTAACATGCCTACTATCCATTCCACTATCACCTCCTGTGTGTTTATTCTTATGTTGAGACTTAATAGGTTTCTCTTCTTTGACTTTGAGTTGGCCTCTTCTGATAAGGGTCTGTTCCACTTTTCTTGCTAAATCAATTGCTTGATCAAAATATGTGATAGTAGTAGTTTCTAATGCATAAGATAACTGCTCTTGTAAATTACCAATAAATATCTCAAGCATGTCCTTTGGAGGTAAAGTATATCTTAAACGTCCAACTAAACTTCTCCAACGAGCCAAGAAATCTAAAATGTTTTCCTCTTTACTTTGTTTCAAATTATAAACATCTTTCATTGTTACTTCCTTTTCAATATAAGCACCAAACTGTTGAACAAATAATTCTATTGTTTCCTCAAAACTCTTCAAGGAATAATTAGGCAACCGATAGTACCATTCTAATGCCATGCCACCAAGACTTTTAGGGAATGTTTTTAGTAACAACATATCATCATAAATGAGATCATGGCAAGCTATTCTAAATCTTCTTAAATGCTCTATTGGATCTTTTGTCCCCTTATAAATAGGTAAAATTGGCATAGGAAAATGCTTAGGATAAGGCCTAGCAGCAACAATAGGATCCAATGGCTGATTACACATTTTCTTATAACTGTAAGTAAAACTTGAAGGCTGAATCATCTCAACTTTTGAAACCAACTACTTTACCATATTTATCAAATTCTGCACTTTTGGATTACTGTTATGGATCATCCCCAAATTCCCTAAAGGAGGAATATATGTGTGTTGAGGAACCAATGCTTGACTCAAGTTGGATGCATGGATACTATTGTTATATGTGGTGCCTTGTGAAAATGGACAACTAAAATTTGGTGGAATAGAAGCAAAAGTGTTGAGATTAGAATATTGAGGAGGAAATTGAAAATAATTTTGAGTGACACTACTAATTGGAGGGACTTGTAGATTCCTTCCAATGTTGGTGGTTGTAGTAGTAGTATCAATTGCCTGGTTTCTTAAATTATCAAGATGCATTGATTTAGGCAAGGGGTTATTTTGATCAAGCATAGGGGAGCTTATTGGAGGAGGAGGTGGAGGAGTTTCACCTCTTTCGAGATGAGCTTCTCGCTCCATACCCTCCAATATCTTATCCCTATTAGCTTTCATAAAGCCCCAAATATGTTCAAATGATGAAAAGACAAACCCACCATTAGGTCCTTCATAAGGATCAAAACTCATTTTAGTTTCCATGTTATCTTGTTCTTCTAGATCTATGTTAGGATCCTCTCTATCAATCTGATCATATTTTGGAGGAACATAATCAGATTCAAGGTGCTTTCACTGACTTCTAAGGAGAGGAGCCATTAGAAGAGGCGAAAGGATAGAAGAGAATACTAACAACAAACACACAAAAAAAATATTTTTAAATATGTTATTAAGGATTTTCAACCACACAAACATAATTAGTGATCTTTCTTAAGATGTTTAAAAAGAAAGGAGGTGTTCACATCGGGTTCACCAAAGATGTAGAGGGGGAAAATTGCCCTACCGCATACAATTCTCAAGGCTAGATCCACAAGAGAGAGCCTTGGGGTGAACCATGGGGGTATGTTGTTCTCTACACTCGGTGCTAAAGGGGGAAGGGTTCACCAGGAATGGCTTTAAGGACTCGCTCCAAGTCCACGAGAATTTTAGGAATGTTTGATGTATTTGATTCAAGACAATCACCTATGTTTTGGCCTTTCTAGATCTATGCTATGAAAGATAAAGGACAATGCAAAAATACAGAATGCAAGAATACAAGAGCTAACCCTAGTATGATTCTTTTCTTTGAATGCTTTTCTAAACCTAGGGTTTCAAGATAGAAAACCTTTAAGCAAGGGCTCAAGAGAATATGCACAAACAATATTAACCCTAAGTGCACACTATATGTTGTTTATCCTTCAATGCCTAGAAATTAATTAAATATATTTCTATTAAATCAGATCTAGGGTTTACAACAGAAATAGAAGGCACTCAACAAATAGCCTAGAGACTAACTGGAACACTTATCTCATCCGATGATTTATCCTTGCTTTTATCCCTTATCCAATGATATCAACAATTCCTGTTCCTACAAGATAACTTGGAAAACACTTGAAAAATATGATTAGCGTTAGGGGGCCTGCTTAGGCCGCTATACAACAATGCTTGGAGGTGCAACAGTCAAGCCCCCTAGGTCCTTTTAGCTAACCTTTGAAAACAGAAGCAGAAATTGACCTTTGGAAGAAATCAAACATATGAAAGCACAACAGAATAATATGATAGAAACACAAAATATAATATGACACTATGCTCTAGATGCAACCTAGAATGCAAGTATGAAGTCTGGAACAAAAATTTACCCCCAAGTATAGCTCGGGTGAAATCATGCCCCATAATAGGCGATCGCGATATCACACCGATGAAATCGCACCCCGTAGAGACCCAAGCGTGATTTCGTAGAAGTGAGATGAAACATCTCAGATCAATGCAAAATAATAAATGTCAGATGCAACAAACTAAAATAAGCATGTAATAGAATGAATTCACTTGGCAGAGAGCGAGGAAGCAAGAAGAAGGGTTGAGACCTCCCAAGTAGTTGATCTCTCCTTAGGGCTTCAACACAAATCCACCAAAGCGAGCAACAACAATCAACAATCCAATGCAGTAGAGAATAAATCAAACTTCACACTTCAAAATTAACTTGCTTGTGGGAGAAGAAGAAGGATGTAGATCAATTAGCGAGCACTTAAAACACTTTGCAATAATAATCACCAATTATCATTGTCATGTCATGCGTGCTCTAGAAATGAATTCAAACCCTCCTTATATAGTGGATTTGAAGGCGATATGGGTGGGAAAATCGAGGAGGGCCAATGTAAAACATGCCAACTTCGAAGAATTAGGGTTTTCTTAGGAAAAACCCTAAAAAGGTGAAATCGCACCCCATCAAGGCCAACCGCGATTTCGCCTATGCAAAATCATGCCCCATCAAGGGCGAGCACAATTTTGCATAGAGAGAGAAAAAAGGTAAAAGAGGGGGGAGAAGCCTAACCCTTGCCCTAGGCAAGTCTAAGGGGTCTCCCAGAGGGCTCAAGGAAGATTTCCCACTAAAGTGGGTCAATTTTTCGTGTCTACAAAAGGTTACATGTTTGAGGCCCTTTATTATTTTTTCTTCCCTTCATCTTTCTTGAAATCACTATGGTTGTTTGATCCAATTTGTCTATTGTGTGTGGTGTAGTGGTGAAACTAGAATATTATAAATAGAATTTTAGAAATTGCAAAGGAACTATAGAATCTATTTTCTAATTTTATAGGCCATAATTCAATTTTTTGATCTTATCTACATGAGATAAAACCCTTAACAAAGTCATATTATTATTTATTTTCAAAATAGAAATGGATATCCTTTAATGACAGAGGAGGTGCATGTCCAAAAATATTTTGTGACTACGTTTAGAATAGGTAGCAATGCTTACCTGCAATTTCTACATTCTCTTTATATTGCTTTCCAGACACCCTTGGTGGAAAAATCTACTCATGTGAAGCCAAAGTTCAAATAATATTTTTTAGTCGTAAAAAAATTATCCTTTAATATTCATGATGCAATGGGTTCGAGGCTCACAAGCAACGACTTTGCAAGTGGGTGTAGGGTTCTATTCTCCCTCACTCATCATATCTTCTTGATGTACGGTCAATTTCCTACTTAGTTGCATCTTAGTATCTTGGCTAGCATTATATCTTTTAGTGGTATCTAAAATAAGAGGTTGTATTTTTAAATATTTTCAATGATCATTTTTTTAGCACACTTATTTTAAATGTTATTCCATGACTAGCTCATGGTCACTTTATGTCTCAACACAACATGTTGGTGTATTTTTTATCCTAAATTCTTTTACAGATTTGAGGCCTAAGATCATAAGTTCAAATCTACATGAAAAAACATATTTTTTGTGTTATGTTTAAAGGCATGATATCCCATGTCAGTATCACGTACTTTCTCTTCCAACATTATCCATTGGCATGTGGTTGGTACTACATTTTTAGTCATAGAGTTCAATTCTCAAGCATATGTGTTTTTGAAGGAAACTTTATTTTTTTACTTCACTCACATTCCCCCTCTCCATCTATATGGAGGATGTATTCTATGCTCAGTCTAATATCTTGGTGGCTTGGCTAGCTTAACTAGTCTAAGGTATTTCTTATCTACACTAACTAGGGTTCAAATCACATTATATACATTTTATTGATAGTCTTAATGACATGGCAATCAATGCTAATTTGGTAGCTAACATGGATTTAGTTAACAAACAGCTAACATGGATTTAGTTAACAAACACATTGTGTTTCATCCAATTAAACCTTAACACATGGCATCCATTCACTTTTTTGAATTACATATTGACAAAGAGGTGATGCAATGGATCTCCTATCAGCATGTGATGTCACAACTTTTGGTTTACCAACTTTTTTTAAGGTTTAAAGCCATTATGTTTTTACTATTTTTAGTGCTAATTGGCCCAAAATTCTAGAGGCCATAAATTTTACATACAAAAGTGTTTTGGACCTATTTTTTAGATCAAATAATTTTTTGAGCTCTACACATTGGTGATATCAATTCAAGGACATATCACAATGTTGTAGAATATTTTTTGGTTGTAAAAGAAGTACACTTTGGATAGTTAGTAAAATGTATGCATTATTTCTATAGGTCCCTTTGAAACAATGAGGGTTGATTATTTGAGAATCTACTTCTATCACTTGATTCAATTATTTGCTCTTGAGATTGGAGGACAAATTGTGGTTATCATATTGCATGTTGATAATATTCTCTCTTAAATATCAACATCTTTAATCCAAAATATGAAGTCATGGCTTCCCATCTTTAATCCATAATATGAAGTCATGGCTTCATGTTTGAGGAAGGGTTAATTCATTCTATGTACTTTTAGCAAGAGAAGATAGCAAAATTCATAATGAAGATTCATTGGCCCATTCGAGCATTTATTATGGGAGAAAGATGTACCATCTCTAATGTTTCCTCTCCTTGACCCCCCAACGTAGACTATGAGGGGTGTTGGAAGATTAGTAATATGACCTTATTGGCCAAGGACAACAATGTTTATATGTAATATTACGAGCAACAATGAGCGTTTTATATGTAATTTCATAAGCAACAATGATATATTCACTCGTAGTACTATCAGTTAAACCACTTGTATGGTTAACCTTAATTAAGAGTTTAATATATTATAATTACCTTTAAGCTAAGTTATATAAACTTAGGGTTTGTAACAATTGGGGATTAAGTATCTCTATAAATACCCCCTATTGACTAATCCATTGTATCAATTTATCTGATGTGATATTATAAGATGCTTATGGAAACATAGCCTTTATTTTGACTATATTTATTCTATTATTTTGTTTATATACTTATTTATTTGATGCTCTTCTACTATTTTGCATATGATTATGGTGAATGTTATGCTTTCAAATGTTCTTAGAACACGATCCAAAATCCAACATAATGTGAGGATAATTAATAATTTTGGGAATGATATCACATCTAATGAAGTTTAAGGAGATCATAAAGATTGTAAGAATCCAATTAATCTCAACAAGGATGATGCATTTTATCTTAATAATTTTCTATAATTTATTATTTTAAAATATAATAATTAATAAGTTTTTATGGTTGTAATCATTGTAAAATTGGTTATTGAGATAAAGCACAATGTTAAAACTTTCAAAACAATTCTCTTAATGCATAGGATGGATAATTATTACTATGAATTATCCTCAAGTATGGTGTAGTGGTTAGGGCTTTGGCCTCTCTGTGGGGAGATCCAAGGTTCATACCACAACATACTTAGAAGGGGATAGGCTATATGGTAGCGACAGAGTGTTTATCGGTTGGTTGCCCCAGTTCGATATCTTAGACGATCAAGGATATTGTTGACTTCGCTTTACCTAACGAGCTTTGGATTTATAAAGGCAACATCCAACGTTGCCCGATTTCCCTATGTATCAAATATATATATATATATATATATATATTACTATGATGCAATCCACTTAGAACCTCATGACTTCTCTCTATGGAAAAACCAATGTTTGTATTCTTCAAATTATCTTTTTAGTTATGAAAGTAAAAGTAGGTGTTGTTGTACAACCTAAGTAGGCTTGAGACTTGGTATTCCATATAGGAAGTCCAACTGTCAAATCCAAAGCCAGGTAGGGTATGTATACTCCCTATAAATGAATAACACAATACAAATGTCTTCTCTTACATAAAATAAACCTAAAGTAATATAAGATGATCTTATAAATATAATACTTATAAATATTAAAAAATATTTTACTTATGTTTTTAATATAAATAATTTTTATCATCAAATTTTATAATTTATTTTTAGGCTATTAAAATATACCTTTACTTAGTGCCTGTAAAAACCTTATACTTCTTATGATTATATTAATAATCTTAAAGTGGCACTAAATATAAATCTTCAATTTAATAATTTTGTTATTTTTTTTACTAATTTGTCATTTTATTTAAAAAACATAATTTAAATAAATTTAATAATTAAAATTAGAAATCTAAATATAAAAGAAAATAAAGTTACACCCCCATAGACTAAAATATAAGTAAATAATTATTATCTATTGAATATACTATATTATGTCTTATGTCTTCTCTTTTCTTTACTTTTATCTCCTTCCTTAATTGTTACCGTCCAAAACAAAACAAGATTGCTTAGTTGTAATTAGGACACGATTGAATGCAATTGTCTAAAGGATAAGCATGCATTTTAATAATAATAAATTAGATCTTTGTATTCCTTTAGAATATCTAAAAAACTTATAAACTTATTTTTTTATAAATATATAATAATTCTTTTATTAATATTATTTTATTTTAATTTGTACTGAGTTAATCTAAATGTTCGAAGAGTTTTTAAAACTTGAAAACGAAAAAAACTACATAACAACCATCGAGTAATCCCACATACCTGCGTAAACCACCGTTTATAAAAGCAAAACTTTTCAATATTATTTACCACATTACTAGTCAAACAAAAATTAATAATTAATATAAAATTTAGTTATTAATTTTTTATTATAAAAAATTATTATTTTTTAAATTTTATTTTAAAATTGTAAATAAATATGCTTATGAAAACAAATTGATAAAATAATGAATGTAAACGTTTGCTATGAAGAAGTTGAAAGTTCAAGCTCCCTCACATTCTTAAAGTAATATATATATATATATATATATATATATATATATATATATATATAAAACATTCTTATATATATATTTTATTGTTTAAAAAAAACTAAACAATTTTATTTAGAATTATTTTTGAATTTTTTAACAATGATTCAAAAATTTTGTTACAATAAAAACTATATAGTGTGGTGTAAGTTTTTAGTTATCTTATAGAGTGTCATTTTGATACTTCAGCTTTGTAGTCATCGATCACCTCACATATGACCTTAATTATCAAAAGATGACAGAAAGAACACAAAAGTGTCCTAAACCATAATTTCAAAAAAATAAAAAAAAGCAGATTGTGGTGCTTCTTTTAACCAAGTGCCAACTGGAATATCCAAGGCAATTTCATTTAGTTTTCTGTGTATATGTTTTTTTTTATTGAGTAAATACTTTTTATACATATACATATCCGTCGTGGGATTGAATCCAGGTCACATCATCGATAATGCAAGTGGCGTCCTTGTCGGTAAACCACATCACGCGGATGTTTTCTGTGTATATGTTTATAAGAAATCTCTACAAATGATGTTTCTAGCAATTTCACTTGCTCATAATAAAACTTAAGTATCAAATTTTGCATTCCTACTGATCCTCAAACCTATTCCACCACCAATTTTGAGTAAGTTTTGTTATTCCGTCTTCCACAACCATTCTCAATAAAAAGATCAAAGTCTTTCACTCTGTCACATTATTGCTACCTTCACCAAGTCTTGCTTTGAAAGTGAATTTGTGATTTTCATCTTGAAATAACACTCCTCTCGTTCCACACTACCTAATTTGTCTTGACAAACTCCATCAAAAAAAGCCTAGACTTTGTAATATCCACTGTTAAACCGACAACCTATCTAACAACCTTTAATTTTGGGGCTTGTTTTATGCCTTTATAAATATATTTGATCTAAACTTGAATGAAATTTCCTCGCTCTCAAACAACATGTAATTAATTGTCAATCATAGACCTCATGCCACTATTAATGGAATGCACCTGTATTCCTTTAAGTCTTTGTCTTCGAACCATTGCTACATATTCTTCAACATATTTCTTGCTGGCCACTATCCCTTTCCCTTAGCTATGGGTAAAATAAACCTCCACACTTTTCTTGAGAAACTACAATGAATCAATAGATGATCTATTGTTTCTTCTTCCCTTTTATATAGACTCATTAATTTGGACCCTTCAAACATTTTTTAATAAAACATCTTATATCAATATCTTCTTAACTAAGATTAACCAAAAAAAAAAAATAGAAGAATACTTTCACCTCCAAATTGTGTTTCACTACCAAATTTATCCATAGTTAATACAACTTAAATACCTTGACTTTAAAGGTTTAATTCCTTTAAAGTAAGATTATATGCCGGCTTGGGTAACAATAATTTATTAAAAAAATTAAAATAAATTAATCACTGATTGCAGTAAAATTACGTTAAAACCAACTTGCAATAGCGGGCCCTTGCACTGGGCGTCCTGACAAAAGGCTTGAATAATCTAATAATCTCACATGTGGAGATGCTCGTGCTGTAAACCCTTTAACGCGTCTCCATCTGAATTGACTTTAGTACGCCGTACGCCATGCTCGCAGATTATGTAAAAACCGTGGACAAACAGATTACTGCGGCCGCTTTGTATACCAGTAATGCCCACAGAACCAAGAGTCTCTTCAACAGTCTAAGGCGGCTGATTTAGAAACGGAAAGAAAAAGGCGTGTTCAAGTATTTAAGAGATCCGTAGATGTTCATTTCCCAATTTTCAATCTTTAATCCAATTTTCAAGTAGTTTGAGCTCAAAATGCTGCTCAGAAGTTTATCTACTTCTCTGCTGGGCTGCGGTGTCTCGAAGCCGGAGCCCCTCCAAGGACTAAAATTGAGTCCAACCATGTGCAACTGTAGGAGATATGAATTAAAAAAGCCCAAATGTGCTAGTTCTAGTCCTCTACCGAGACGTGACGATTCTGTGGTGGAAGCCTCTGCCTCTGGCAAGGTTAAAAGAGCCCTGTCGGATACTAATTTGGCACTCACCCTGATCACAGACGAAGAGAATGATGATGGGATCCCAAAGAGGCAATGGTCTACAAAGATGCGGTGTTCTTCAAGCAATGGATTGCTTCCTGTAGTGGCTGGCGTCGGATCTCATAACGGGAACTCGGCCCACCGGCTGGATCAAGTGGAAGAAGAGGAGGTACACTGTAAAAAATCCGACTACCCAGTTGAGAATTCGATCCCTGGCGACCAAATGAGATCGGATAAGAATTCCATTGAGGGATTTGAAAATCCTTCGGTGTCGGGAAGAATTGCAAATGTGCAGAATTCCCCAAATGGAGTGGCTTCGGAGGATATGGCACAAAGCTCTGGTAATGGAGGTGGACAAACCTGTTTAGGGGATTCCCATCTAGGAGACGTTTATTATAAGAATATGTTGCAAGCAAATCCCGGCAATCCGCTTCTGTTGAGGAACTATGCCAAATTCTTACACGAGGTAACTTAGCACGGTTGGTATTCGCAATTTACATATATATTCTTTTAATTTGGCATAGATATGTTAAGTATGGGTGTTGTCTTGACAATTGGGTTCGATGGTGTAAGCAGGTGAAAGGGGACATTGGAAAGGCGGAGGAATTCTATGAAAGGGCCATCCTGGCAAGTCCTGGCGATGGAGATGTGCTGTCAATTTATGCTCAGTTTATATGGGAAACTCACAAGGATGGACCTCGGGCCCAGAGTTACTTCGAGGAAGCAATCAGAGCTGCCCCTCATGATTGGTGAGCAGATTCTTATATTCTTTCTAATTGTTGGAATACAGGTTTGGTTGGCTATTTGTAGTGATATGTGGGAAATAATGTGACTGTTGTTTGTTGCAGTTATGTTGCTGCATCTTATGCAAACTTCTTATGGAATTCAGAGGAGAGGGATGTTCCGGTGGAGTACCATGTTGCAAGAATTGCTACCCATGCGGCAGCATTTTGAGAGGAAAGCAGGGCATTTCAGTGTTCAAGTTCATCACATATTGCCGCTACATGTAAATTTAGCCTATACAGAGTGACAGAGGTCATGGTGACGCCTGTCATTGATATTTGGGTGCCGTTCTGTACAGTGTGAAAGAATCTATGCAGTAGTAAATCATGTCAGAATGTTGATATTCAAAATTTCAAATAGCCTAAGCTTGGTATCCAAGCAGAGCATTGAGGTTTTAAGTCTATATAGATATTGAAGTTACAATGCTAGAAGAATCAAAGATCAGAGATGTTTTTAGTAGATATCATGTGTCCTTCGCCATTCTTGAAGCCCAATATAAGAGCAAAGGTAAAGGCGGCTAGAACCAGAGACGCAATTCAGTCTAAGCTAAACTGGAGAAACAGCATAGTCCAAGAAAAAATTAAAAAAATATTTGCCCACAATGGGATATAAGGGGTTATTTGGAACACAAGGTGATGTGGATGAGCATTTTAAAGCAAACCATTGAAAAGCACCAACACAATCCAAACATGGGGCAAATTCAAAGCAAACCATTGAAAAGCACCTACACAATCCAAACATGGGGCAAATTCAAACCGGAAGAAGAGGGAAAAAACACGTGTGGATTGGTTGATTTAGGTTTAAATAAAAACCGTTTAAATAAAAACATAATATTGGTAGTTGTTTGTTTGGACTGGTTTATTAATAATAAATTTGAATTAAAATCTTGAGATGTTGATATGTAAAAGTAGTAGTGTTTGAATTAAAATCTTGAGATATTAATATGTAAAAGTAGTAGTGTTTGAATTAAAATCTTGAGATGTTAATATGCAAAAGTAGTAGTGTGCTTTGTATTCTTAAAATGGACATCAAATTATTAAAAATAACCTTTTCATTTAAACCCTGTATATATCAAGTTTGTCAATTACTAAAATGTATATATCTAAAAAAAAATTAAAATTAAAAAAATATATATATAAACGAATAAGTGCACACTCATCTTAAGGGCATTCACGAAGGAAATTAAAAGGTAATATCTGTGATATATTATTTGTTTCTATTAAAAACTTCATATTACAATTGAATATGATCCACACCACCTGGAAAATATAAATGACGACCTTTAAATAAATTGTAAGGAAAAAGATTAGATAAAAAATTTAAGAAACAATGTATGAAGTATATAAAAGAAAGGAGAATGTACATCCAAAGAAACTATAACTTAGAAAATAAAAATGATGACCGTTAAATAAATTGGAAGGAAAAAAAATTAGATAAAAGTTTAAGAAATAATTTATAATATATAAAGAAATTATAAGTGTATTTGTTTTAATAATTTTTTTAATGAGTTTACACAGGTTTTATAAGGGTTTAGGTCTTGGGGTTTAAACTTAAAAAAAAAAGCCAAAATTCTTATTTTTTAGTTTAATGAATTTACACAAATTTTTATAAAGGGTATCCTTCCTTTATATTAAATAGAATTTGAACATTAAATCTCTTAAAAAATCAAAACTCTTATAACTTATTATTTATTTTAATAATTAAACATATAATTTTATCTTAATTAATAAGATGTGTAACATAATTATTCAAATTAAAATTTGACACTCGTAGTCATGTTCACCTTGAGTTGGTTTAGTATGTCAATAATGATTTTATTCGTATGATGCATTAACGTAACGATAAAAAACACAAGAAAAACAAGGACAATGGAAAAAATACCACAGGTTTTAACTCAAACATCTAAAAAAAAATGAATTAATTAAAATTTCTAAGATCAGCAAAACGAAGCGAATTAATATAAAATCTCTAAACCGAATTAATATAAAAGCTCTAGATAAAAATTGATATATAAGTCTTAAATAATATTATTTGTTTATTAAAAAAATATATCATAGAGGAGGGGAGGGTCCTGCTCCCCTTTTCCTGGTTTTTGTCTAGTCCTTAGCTTATCCCGGGTCATTTCGTTATGGGAATGCTTTGTAGCAGATGATCTCCTTGGGAGAGATTTTTATCCGCTTTCTGCTCCTTTCCCAGCAGTTTTAGGGTTTCCCTACCTGAGCCCGTGGTCTGGTGCATCTCAGGGGTCTCCTAGGGTTTCCTGCATGTTTTTAGGATCCCTTCCCCGATCTCCCTCAAGCTTTCCCCTGGGGTGTTTTGCAGGTTTTTTGTGTGGATCCGGTTCCCAGGGCTTCCTCGATCGGTGGTGGTGGCAGGTTGGGATTTCGACTACTTCCTGGTGCATCCTGTGAGGTCCTCTCTGCTTCGGGGTTGGTCTAGGGGGCCAGTTTCCTCTTATGCCAATGACTCCTCTCTGGGATGCCCGTGGTTGCTGCTGGTCCCGTCCCGTTGGGTAGGGCCCTTTTCGGTTTCTTGTTCGGAGGCTTCTTCTTGTTGGATCTGCGATTTGGTGGACACCCAGGGCATTGGTTGGCCTTCGGGGTGGGCCTCTTCCTCTTCCTGGGTTGTTTCCAACCCCAATCCTAGTTCCCTGAAGCTTTCCATGAGCAAGGATGGGGGGTTCTTGGTCCCTTCTTCTAGGGTTCCTAGGGTTTTTGTTGCATGTCTGGATCTTGGGGGGACCCATGATCAGTGCATGCAAACCCTGGTTCCTCCAGGTTAGGCTTTCGAGGATCCTATCTTTGTGTCTGTTGCCGTTTCTCACCTGGGATCCTCAGGTTGTTCGTTTCAGTTCCTGTTTAGGGGCTTCTGGTCCTAGTTCCCTGGAATTATTCATGAGCAAGGATGATGGTTCTTGGGCCTTTCTGCTAGAGTGGTGGGGGCTTCCTTCTATATTCTCTAGTCTGGGGGGAGATCAGTGTGTTTGCAGTTGTGGTCCCTCCTTCCTCCTTCAGTTTTGGCTTTCGGGATCCTGTCTTTGCGCCTGTTGTTGTTTTCCCTAGATCCTTTCGGCTTCCTCGTTTTTCTCCTTGTTGTGCACAAGGATATCTTGGCCTGTAGATATCCCCAGTAGTGTTGTTCCACTTTTTAGGCTCATGCAGAGGCTTCCCACTTTTTTTCTTTGAGGACCCTGATGCCATTTCCCAGGTTGTCTCGTTGCTAATCCCTGGCTTGTATGCCGGTGTTGCTTGTTGCTTTGCTCACGCGACTGCTTGCTGCTCCGCTACACCCTGGGTTGCATCCCGAGTCATCTCTGGGTGAGGATCCTCTCCAATTTTTTAAAAATTCTCTGCTTCTGGTTTTGGGGCAGGATTTCTGGTTGCAGGCTATTCTTGGCCTTCTCACTCTCCCTACGCACGTTTGGGCAGGTGCATTGTATCCACCCCCGGGTGGATCCCAGAATACTGTATCCACCCTCGGGTGGATCCCAGACTGCCAGTAATGGGAGGATGATTTTTTTGCGAAGTGGGTCTCACTAGTTGGTACTAGAATCTAGTCTTTCTGTTGGATCAAGGGTTGTTTCTGGCCCTTTCCCTTTCAATTTGTGTTTATTTTCATGTACTAAATAATTGCTTTAAATCTTGATGCTTTGACCCTTTTTGTTATAAGGTTTTGGAATCCTCTTAAAAAACCCAATTTGTATATAAAATTCTAGTTACTTATAAAAAAAATATATCATATAACATTTGACAAATCCAACTTAAGAGTATATAGTAAAAAGCAAAAACAAACCAAATTTCAAAATAAGGAAAGCCTTGTAGAAAATACGTGTCATTTAATAAAAATAAATAAATTATAAAGATAATTAAAACCAAAAGTTATATGTTGGTAAAAGGTAATAAGTTTTTTTAACTAAAATTTAAAATCAAATCACAAAAAATAGTTTTAAATATATTTTATTTTTCAATATTTTAAAAACTAAAAAAGCATATAAAAGTTAAATAAAAATGAACTTTCGCATACAACTCAAGTAAGTGATCAAAATACAAAACTAAAATTATATTATTTAAAAAAAAAAAAAATGAATTGATGAAAAAAATATGATATATAAATATCTTAATAAAATCGCTAAGGCCATAAAATTCACAATAATATAAAAATAAAAATAATATATATTATTTTTATGAGTGTGGTAAATTGATAAGGATGCTATTTACATTATCAATAATGTGACTTAGGTTCAATCCCCATGATAAATATGTATAAAAAGTATTTCTAATAAAAAAAAAATAATATAATATATATATATATATATATATATATATATATATATATATATATATATATATATATATAAACAACTTTAAGCCGACCAAGAAGCAAGAGAAAGATAGCGGTTTTCATTTCTCATGCTTGAGTAGTAAGGTAAGTAATAAAAGCAATGCTTGTGGGTGAAGAAAGATAGAAAGAAGTTAAGGGGATGGTGTATTTATTTTTCTATTCATAAAGTATTGTATTTTTTTTAATAATGAAAAAATCAAATTTATATTAAATTAAGATAAAATTATTTACAATAAAAAAATGGGTGGGTTAATATATTTTATAGGGAATCAAACTAATTTTTATTGATAAAGGTTAGTAAACAAAACTGCCAACAAAATATAAGTTTACTAATCATGATCATTGATGATCATTGCATCAAAGAAAACATCACATTTTTCTATATAAATTGCTAGTGATTATGGGATGGGAATCCACCCCTCTGTATCGTGATTAAGGCCTTAAGTACTTGTGTCGCTCCAACCAACAACTGGCTCAGGTGAACTGGTTGAACATCATCCCACCCCCAACCGAGCAGGACAAACGAGTAATGTCAACATTAGGCTGCTTCCTGACTGGTGAGGGTTGGGACCCGTGCTTGTCTATGAGAGCAATTCTTGCATATGATGGAGGTCGACGGTGAGAGCGGGATCGAAAATACTCTTGAGAAGAGCGCTCTGAGGGGATCTAGTTGACTGTACACAGAGCATTGGCCCAGTGTGCCAAAAGAACTTGCAGATGATCCAAATTCATAGCAACTTTGTTGGCTTGAGTACATATCTATAGCCACATGTCATTAAAAACTTATAATTTATTAGCATGAGTAAATGTGACAAAAGGTGTATACTATTTAAAAACAATTATGTTACAGGCCTTCCAAATATGAAAGAGCAGGCTAATCTTGAAAACTTGTCACACTTCAAAAAGTGGGAGAGATAAAGTAAAATACTCCCCAAGAAGAGCTTGGGGCGAAGAAACTCTTGTAGCTGTAAATGGAAAAAAAAGAGGAAAGAACCCATTCCCAAGCTTGCCTAGATCTTCTATAATTCCAAAAGAGGTGAAAACAAGACTCGGGTACACCATAAAAAGGACATTTAGGATCAAGAATTCCAAGGTGCTTTAAATGTTCCCCCAAGGGAAGGCCTTAACACAACAAGCTCCACGAAAAAAAATATTGCTTGGGCTCAACATAAGTAGCCCAAACATTCTGAAATCTAGAATTCCATCTCCTTGTAGAAAATAAGTCCCAACACTAATTGAGCTTAGGTGCTAGAGGAATATGAGGAGATAACCATTTATACCCCAAACAAGCCTTATACTTAAGAAAAGGAGTGTCAAAATGCCATCTCCAGTCTGACCACCAAGGACGCTGTGAGCGCACACCAATCTTGTGCAACATAGAAAAAGGGTTGAGAGCAATAACAACATAATATATATTTTTGTCTGCACCATTCAGCCTGAAGGTGCATTTGAAATCATTCCATAGGATCCAATCCCTGGTCTAGCGAGAAAAGAAATCAACTATTTTTTTTGGTAAATAAAAGTCTTCATTAATTACCAGTTTTTGCAGGTTAACCCAAAACCTATTACAATAACCAGCCTTATGCTAAGATTATAGATCCTAGTCATCCTTGAAACTTTCTTACCATAAATTATGTTGAATCCCCTACAACACCTTACTAACAAAGCACACCCATACCTAAACATAACTGTAAACATTACTTACATTGACGAGAAATTGAAGTTTGGAACTTTGCACTTGTGAAACCTGTTGCTTGCCCATTTCCTATTCTTTGTCGAAATCTTCCAAGGCTTACACCCTGTTACCTTCATTTCCAATTTGGTATGATTTTGAGGGAAACCCCATAGTTATTACCATATCCATGGGAAAAGAACACCCATTCATCTTTCTCCTTAACGGGTAGGTTTCTTTTCATGACTAATAATGTTTTCCACTTCACGTGGCACACCTTGTGTCCATGTCACCAAACTACCAACATCAACACCTATGTTGGCTAATTTTTTAGCTGACCTATTGGCCTCACGGTACACGTGACGAGCCCTCCTATTATGTCTTGCTGCAAAAAGTATCCTCACTTCATGAATGACTCCCTCGATTCTCCATGGAGGTTTTTTGCCATTGGTTAACATGTTGATGATGTTCATAGAATCACCTTCAATAATAAAGTTACCTTGAGTTGCTTGGGCTACTTGCAACCCTCTCCAAAGGGCTCTAGCTTCTGCTTCATTATTAGTTTTGATTCCCAATGGTTCAGCGAAGGCCTTGACCAAATTTCCTTGATGATCCCTGATTATTCCTCCAGCTCCAGCTCTTCCCAGGTTCTCCTTGGCTGCACCATCAAAATTTAGTTCAAACCAACCCTGGGGGGTGGCTCCCAAAAAATCCCATTTTTGGGATTGGGAAAAGGAATGGAAGGTTTGTCCTCAATACCTAAGGCCCGAGCTAATTGTTTTTCTTTGGAAAGAATTGAGTGGTTCTCATCCACTAAGGTGCTAAGGTTTTCTTTCGCAAAGACAATAATCCTGTTAAGGATGGTTTTTGGGTTGTGAATGGTATCCTTAAAGGCTCTATGGTTCCTTTCTAGCCAAATCTGCTAGAGAAAATGATGCCAACAGATTTTCCATAGGTACTTAAGTTTTAGGCTAACAAAGGGTTGAGGTCATTGATGGAACACTTCGGATATAAGAGCAAGCTTAACCCACGAGATCCTAAAGGCTTGGAAAAGTTCATCCAGGATGGACTCCGCTACCGGACACTCCAGAAACAAGTGTTGGGTTGTCTCCCATCCTGCCTTGCACATGTAGCAACGATTAGCAATAACCATACCTTTGGATAACATATTGTCCATAGTGAGGATTTTTCCTTGAATCACTAGCCATGAAAAAAAGGATATTTTGGGAATTAAGCCTTTGATCCAAACCGAACTCGATTGAAATTGTTGATCTTCCACATTGAGAAGCAAATTATAGGTAGACTTAACTATGAAGTCACCACTTTCAGTCTCAGCCCAAACAATGTGATCTTCGTCCTCTCTAGAGGGAATAATTTGTTGAGTTAAAATGTTATAAAGCTCTTCAGAATCCGCTTCAAAACCCTGTACTCTTATGTGTTTCCACTTGTTGATATTTATATCCTGCCACATATAATTTGCAACCTTCTTCCCAATATGCTGCTCCATATGCTCTTTAATCCTAGCCAAATGAGGATTCTGGGATAACTCCTCAACTCTCACCCACAGATCCTTCCAAAAGTCTATTGTTTGCCCATTTCCTAGAATCCATCTAAAACCTTTCTTGACAAGATCCCTGCTCGTGAGGATTGCCTTCCAAAAAGCAAACCCCCTGCTTGCTAAGTTGTCATTAAGGAAGTTCACACCTTGGAGGTATTTCCTTCTAACTATGGCAGTCCATTCATTATCGATCTTAGTCAATAACCACCACACTTGTTTAGCTAACAAAGTTGTATTGAGATGAGCAACTCTCCTCAAACCTAACCCCCCATCAGCTTTAGGTTTGCAAACCTTGTTCCAACCTACTAAATGGATCCTTTTCTTATCCTCAGTCCCTGACCAGAGAATTTTTTTTGAAGCTGCTCAATTTTATGATACACCTTGCTGGGAGCTCTGAATACTGATAGGAAGTAAATGGGTATACTTTGAAGTGAATCTATAGTTAAAACTGCTTTGCTTGCTTAAGATAACATATGTCCTTTCCAACCTGCTAGATTTTTTTGGATCCTCTCCAGAACTATGTTCCACATTGATCCTTCAAGTTTCCCCGTAAACAGGGGAAGACCTAAATAGGAGGTGGGAAGGGATGCAATATGACATTCATGATCCTTGCTATGTTGTTTTGCATAGGAATGGGGGTATTAATGAAATAAAGTTTGCTCTTATCAAAATTCACTTTCTGTCCAGCCGCTTCTTCATACATTATAAGAATATTTTTAATCCTTCTTGCCTCAACCACAGAAGCCAAAGTCTGTAGCAATGTATCATCAAAAAATTGTTGATGTGTGACCGGGGTAGTTAGCGACATGGCCTTGATACCTGAGATGAGTCCAGCTACCGTTGTTGCCTTAACGGTTCTTCCCAAGGCCTTAGCTACAATGATGAACAACATAGGACTTATGGGATCTCCTTGTCTTAGACCACATTTGCTTTGAAAAAAACCTACAGTAGACCCATTAACCAAAACTGAAAAACAAGGCTTAGAAATACACTCTCTTATTAACTTGACCCATTTCATGTTGAAGCCAAATTTTAATAAAACTGCCTCTAGGAATTCCCAATTTATCCTATCATAAGCTTTGTTCATGTCTAAATTTAAAGCCATGACTACTTTTTTGGTCTGAGAGGCTATATGAAGAGCCTCATGAACAGTAATAACTCCATATAATATTGATCTTCCTTGTCTCAGAACTTCCTTGACTTGGATCAATGATAACCGATAGAACTTTCTTCAAACGGTTGGCTAAAACTTTGGACATAATTTTATAGGATATATTACACAGGCTAACCGGCCTAAATTCAGCCATAGTCTTGGGGTTGGGGCCTTTAGGGATCAAAGCAATGAAAGTTGAATTGAAACCCCTTGGAATATGATTTGAACTTTGGAACTCCTTGATTGCAACAATAACTTCTGCTCCAACAATATCCCAACAAACTTGGAAAAACTGCGGTGAAAACCCATTCGGCCCAGGAGCTTTGTCAATATCCATGTTAAACAAAGCCTCCTTGATCTCTTCGTCTGAAAAAGTTGTTGTAAGAGACTCGTTAATCGTTTCATCAATGAGTTGTGGAATGAATTGAAGGAGAGAGTCCTTTTCTTGGGCATTACAGGCCCGTTCTTCACCCAATAATGAACTAAAAAAATTAACAGCCTCGTCCCTGATCTCTTGAATATTTTGAGTTGAGGATCCATCCACCTTAGTTAAATTTCTAAATTATTGTTGCTTTTATTGCTCAATGTGGTAACATGGAAATTTTTTGAATTAGAGTCCCCTTCCTTTAGCCATAATGCCCTTGATTTCTGCCTCCAATACATCTCTTCACAAGCTAAAATATTATAAAACTCACAATGGGTTTCCTTCTCTTCAGTCCTTGTCGCCTCATCATAGGTTCCATTTTGTTTTTTGCTTTCTATTATTCTTAGTTTTTCCCCCACTACTTTCTTATTCTCAAAAATATTTCCAAAGACTTCTTTATTCCATATTCTAAGGTTGTTTTTCACCATCTTAAGTTTTTGAGATAGTTTGAAGGAAGCACTTCCCTGGATAGGCTGCTGCCACCATTCCTCTATATGTTTCTTGAAGTCCAGACGTTTAACCCACATTGACAGAAATGTGAATGGATTTTTAAAGGAGTTAGCCTGAAATGCCTCCCATAGAATAAGATTATGGTCTAAAGCATATTTAGGAAGGGCTTGTAACACTGAATCACCAAACATTGTTGTAGCTTCCTTGGATAAAAAAAACCTGTCCAACCTTTCTTGAATCAGCTAAATTCCTATCCTCTTGTTACTCCATGTAAATTTGGCTCCTTTTAGTCTTACATCCATAAATTAATTTGTGTTAATGAATTCTTTGAAGTCCTCCATGCTCCTTGAGGGTAACCCATATCCTCCCTTCTTATCAGATGGGTAAAGGGGGACATTTAAATCTCCCCCAATCACCCAAGGAATGTCTTTAAAAGCTTGGCTCAAATGCCCTAAAAACTCCCACAGTTCAGACCGCCCTAGGACAGAGGTGGGGGCATAAATATTTGACATAATCCAATTTTTATTAGTATCAAAATCATGAAATAATACGCTTAATACTCTTTCATTTGCCTGAATAATACTTCCTTCTATTTTAATAGGATCCCATAAGATCATGAGGCCCCCAGATGCTCCTCTTGATTGTTGAAAGGCCACTTACCCTTGCTTCCAAATCCTTCTAGCTATAAGTGTTGATTGTGCCGCATCTATTTTGGTTTCTTGAAGAAAAATGATAGTAGGATTCCAATCCTTCCTTATAGACTTCACCATCCTTTGTTTTGGTGGGTCGTTTAGGCCTCTCACATTCCATGAGAGAACCTTCATTTAGACTATTTGATATTTTTTCCCCGCCCCCTTCCCTGATCCAAAGGGGGTTTGTCAATTTTGCTATTATCCTGGCTAGGAATAGCTTGTTGTAACAATGTTCTTTGCTTTTTGTTTGCAATTTCTTCATTGATTCTCATTCTATAGTGCTTTGCTATAGATATTCTCCCTTTCTTTCTTTCACTTCCATAATCTATCGGAGGCTTGGTAGTGCTTCTAGTCTATTTTGGACTGAAATGAGGGGGCATATACTATGATAGTCTAGGGCTTGAACCTTCTTCCTCATTTTGGGGGTTTTCAATTCCCTCTTCATCCTCAGCCTTGTTTTGGTTCACCTCCCCTATCTGGTTCCTAAACAAGGGGCTTTCTTTCAAGGAATATTTTACCATTGGGCTCGTCTGATAAGGAATAATTTGCTCCACTATCGGATTAGGAGCTACATTCCTGGCTCTTGTTTCCACAACTTTGACTCTTGACTCTATTTTTTCCATGTTTAAACTGAAATGACCTAGCAATTTTTCTTCATTTTGAGCATAGCTTTTGGGGCTTTTTGTCATAGTTGTGGATGGTCCCAATTTGGATGGGGATTCTAGGGTTTCAGGAAACTTGACACTGATGGTATCATCCTTACTATTTTATTTTTCAACTTCTAGATTTGCTAGGATATCAAACATGTTCAAGCTAGGATCTTTATTACATACCTTATGATTTTTGCCTCCCTCATTATGTTGCTTTCCTTTCTCCTGGATTTTTGCCAGTTCTGTGTTGGCTTAGTCAGCCTGGTTATTCTTAACTTGTCTGTATCCTTCCAAGTTAATACGCGGTCCTTGAAACTTTGGGATCCCTCTCCCATTAGCTTTCCCTAGAAAACATTCGCTTGTGGTTTCCTTGTTTGCAGTTATTGTTAGACATTGGGCTTGAAGGTGGCCCTGGGTTTTGCACATGCTACAAAATGTCGGCTTGTTCTCATACTCCATAGGCTAAATCCTTAGAAACTCTCCATATGCTAGTTCCACCTGAGAAGGTAGATTAGAATCCAAGTTTGCATTTACATAGATCCTGGTATGCGTTAGTATAGTCCTTGCCCGGGTTGAATGGTTTATTGCCACGAGCTCTCCTATCGTCTTTGTTATGCCACTAAGCCAGTACTCATTAACAAACTGGGCTGGGAGGTTTGGTAAGTGGACCCAAATGGGTGCTATATTAATGTTCTGCTTCTTAGGGTTGAAATCCTCCCCCCACTTCCTCAGAAAGAGGCTACGCCTTCCTAGAAACCAGGGTCCTCCTGTCAAGATGTGCTCTGCATCATCTTTGTTGTTGAGTCTTATCATAAAAAAACCTCTTGACATGGCTACAATTTCTAAGCTTCTTGAAGTTTTCCACTTTGTCGCGGCCCATGAGCGAATAATCTCAATGTCTGGCCTTCCTCCCAAAAACTCACCAACTAAGGATGATGCCTCCATATCCAAGAATCTTTCCATAATCTCCATCGGCGTAGCTTAACTTCGTTATTGTTTGGTATTAGGGGTGGTAGTTCACCTGATCGGCTCCTTCTTTTTCCCTTTCAGCATTTCCAAAAATGTTGGGCCCTTGTTGCCAGCTCCTGAAACCCAGTGGGACCCTTTGTCTGAGGGTTTATCTGGAGGATCTGTACCTTTAGCATTTTCGAACTAAGCTGGTAGGGAATCCTTTTCTTTCCAGATACAACATTCTACCCTGCATCTGGATCTTCTCCTTCTGTTGGTTCAAAATTCCTGCCTACCATTTTTGCTCCTCCTTCACTTCCTCCGCTTCCTCCATCGCTCCTCATCTCTCCCTGATTTCGTATTCAAAAAAAGAAATCAACTATTATAACAATACCCTTTTTGAAAAATCGATGAGCATGAATCCAGTGCACCCGAGTTAAGGGAGAACCTTGATGGAGAAACATGAGGGACCACCAAATATTCATAGAATTGATAGATAAGACTTTACAAGAAGCCATCTCCTCTCCAACAAATCCAAGGAGTGAGTTGCTGCCAGGATTTCTATATACTTTTAATAACAAAGGAGCCATAAATCTTAACAAAAACTGGAGCAACAATGAAAGAGGGAAAATCCAACCCTCTCTATTCTCTACTATTTAAGGGAAAACCAGAGGAAATGAAATGTCAAATAAAAAATTTCCAAGCTTCAGTTCCCATCAGAGCCTTGACCACCCACTTAGAACACAGAGAAATACCTATCATCTACAATCCAACAAACCCATTGCACCAGATTCTCTAGGAAGACAACAAATATCCCAGGCAACTCTATGAAATCCCTTTGTTTCAGAAGAATTATTTCAAAGAAAATCTCAAAAGAGTTTCTCAAGATTCTTATAGGAAACCTGTGAAGGAATCCAACAAGAGGAATAGTATACATGAGTGACAACTAAAACTTTAGAGCAAATCTTAAATTTACTTGCTAATGACAACTTAGTAAACCAGAAATCAAGTTTCTTTTCAACTCTTTGAAGCACATAATTCCAAAGCTAAGCAGGGGAACCTTGAAAGGAAAAAGAAATACCAAGAAACTTAAAAATTTCTCTAAGATGGATCTAATTCCAATAATACCCTTGAAGCCAAGGTGGCATAGGCAAGAGAGACTATTTAAAGCAGTCTTCCTCCATTGTATGCTCGAATCAGAGGCTGTGCAAAAGGTGTTCAAATAAAATAGAGCATTAAAAACATATTGCTCCTCTTCCCTTATAGTAAGAAATGAGTCATCAACAAAGTGACCATTAATAAGTTGTCCCTGATCATTCGAAAGAGCAATTTATTTAATAAGACCTACAAAAGCTTGAGCAGCTAAAAGATAGTTGAAGGCTTCAACAACAAGCACATATAAAGAGGGAGAAATATGACACCCTTGTAGAACAAAACTAAAAAGACCCACTGCTTCAGACTATGAATTGTTTAGATTGAGAATAACCGAAGCATCTCTGAATAACATAGCAATAGTTTGAATGAAAATTGGACCAAATCCTAAAGCTTTGAGCATAACAAGAATGAATCTCCATTCAATGCGATCATAAGCTTTCTCAAAATAAATATTAATAAAAAGCATATTTTGGTTTGACATCCGGGCCCATTCCATGCCCTCCTAGACAACCAGAACATTGTCAAGGATGTACCTTCCTTGAATAAAGCTAGTTTGATCTAATCTGACTATCAAAGGAAGAAGAGGCCTAAGACGAAGAGCCAAAGATTTGGTAATGATCTTGTAACTAACATTCAATAAAGTTATAGGCCTCCAATTAGTGATCAACTCTGGGTCCCCTTACTTGGGTATGAATTTGATATTACCCTTGTTAATAATTACTCCCAAATAGCCTACTCAAAAAGCCTCCAAATAAAATTTATGCAGATTAGGCCCAAGTCCCAAAGACCTTTGTAGAACTCACAAGGAAAACCATCCAAACCTGGCTTCTTGTTCTTTTCCATTTGATATAATGCATCCTCCATATATGTAAGGGAGAGTAGTTTATCACACCCTACTCTTTGGGACTCTGAAACCTTAACTGGTACAATTGCCATACAATTTGCCAGTGCTTGCTCCTGCTCAGGGGAATAAGATTGAGCAACAAAAATATTAGTATAGTTCTTGACAAAAGCATCAATCATATCAGGAAGAGAGGTAAGCCTTATTCCATTGTCTTGAATGGCCTTAAATTGAGTAGCTTGCCTAGCAAGGTGAAACCTTTGAAAAAATTCTTTGGTGACCCTATCACCAACTTTAAGCCAATGAAGACGGACTTTAATTCGAGCTCCTTGAGCCTCATAAATTTTAGCAAGTTTAAGTTCATGCCTCAGCTGGGTAACATGAGACTGAAGTTCAGGATTAAACGGACAGGCCTCAAGTCTGAGAGAAGCTTTGAAAAGCTCATCATGAATGACATTATTGGAATACCTTTTGAACTGCGCCACATTTTTCCCCAAAGTACGGAGTAAGAAAGTTGTACAAAAAATGGCATCATTCCACCATTCTATGCAACCCAACTCTCTAGTAGGTCTAGGAACTAGATTCCAGACTTTGCGGATATGACAAACCATGGAAGGGTGCTAAAGAAAGGAAGTATTGAAAAAAATTTGTGACCTGCAGTGTCTCTAAGGTAGGGATTTCATCAACACATTAAACATGATGGGTGAATGGTCGAAAGTAGTGGTACAAGGAATGGTTTCCACAAACAAAGTTGAAGCATTTATCCTATGAAATAAAAAACTGCACATGATATGAAAGCATGGCTCTGTCCAGCCTTCTCAAATTTTTTGCATGACCAACTTAGAAATTGGACCACGTATACCATAAATTTTTAGGAAAATATTGAGGAGAAAAACAAGAATTGGGATCTAACAAACCCAATTTGTTTTTCATAAAGTACCTGACCTCTCTTTTCCTAGTAGCCCATTGCATGGGAAGTTGTCCTATCTTGTTTATAGGCTTTCCAGTCATATTAAAATCTTTGCACATAACCCAAACAATATGTGGTAAATAAAAAACACACCACCGTTAGAGGCTACAACACTCCTGAGCGTCATTGGAGGTATAAACATTAATAATGCTAAAAGACAGCCCACCAAACTTAAGTAAAACCTAAATTATGTGATTGGAGGGGTCCACACCCCACGAGACAAAACTATCTTTCCACCTAGCTGCCAAAAGAATGACAACTCCCCCTATACCATGGGAATGATTGGTGGCATAAAATAAGCAACCTGGCCAAAGAAAAGGGCAAGTACATTATAGAATAAATTCAAAAATATTAATCTCTTGAAGACAAAGAAAGTTAGTATTACCATAAAACCTGGAGCATAAAGCAATATCATCTTGAACCAAGTATTTGCGAACTGGGTCTGTCAGCCCTCTGACATTCCATGATAAAAAAATCATGGAGATCGATCAAGACTCATATGTCTGGCAACATCTTCAACATCTCCAAAAATCCTTGGTTCAGGACAAAATGCGTCAAGGGGTTATATTTTTATTATATTTATAAAAAAAATTAATTTTTTTTTTAATTTTATTTAATTAAATAAAATTATTTTGTTTAATTAATTTTATGATATTATTTTTATTAAGGATAGGATCTTCCTAAGAAATTATATGTATACATTCATATTTCTAAGATATTGTCTCAAATATGTTGAAGTTTATGTAATTTTGTTTTGCTTAGTTTAAGGTTAAAAGTGTGAAGATGAGCTTATGAGCACCATTTATATAACCTACAAGAATTCATTCATCATTTATGTAATCCTAAAAACCCCTTTCATATTTCATCTTTAGTAATATTGGTTAATTTGACTTTATTGAATAACCTTAGTTAAAAGGTAATTTACTATTATTTTATTGTAAGGTTAACCTCAAGGTTAAGTTTATGTTGGCCTAAGGTTAACCTCTTATTGAGGATTTAGTATTCTATAAATACCTCTCAATGAGAATTTATTTGTATTATAAGTGTGAATGAAAGTGATATATTGGGGTGCACCCACCCTCTAATTCTTGTCATCTCTCTTTATCTCTCTTTCTTTGCTTACTATTGGTATTTTTATGTTGCTCTTTAATTCTTCATAAGTTTAACGGTGGTGAATGTATGTTTCAATATGTTTTTAAAAATATTGCAAATTCAAATAAAGTAATAGTTGATGGACATTTAATAATAGAGATGTGGTTTTGTTCAGGATAGAGAAGAGTTGGCTCGTATTTTGGCTACTAGGGAGTGCTCTTTACAGGATGATGATGTCTTGGCTTGGGGTTCAGATCTTAGAGGGATTTTCTCGGTGGCTTTTGGTTACCGTGTTTTAGATAGGCAACATTTTGGGGATGAGGAGGTTCCTTGGTAAAAACAGGTTTGGAATAAGGTTTCTTGGCCCAAATGCAATTTATATTTGTGGTTAGCTACTCGAAACAAATGTCCTACCTGGGATAATCTCCAAAAGATAAGTTTTCAAGGCCCTTCATTTTGTTTCCTTTATGAGAATAGTGACGAATCTGTAGGGCATTTGCTCTTACAATGTGGAAACAGTCTTGTTCTCATACCTCTTCTCTTATTAATTTATGAAGGAGTTTAGGTAGATCTCCTGCTAAGGCTTTCTTTTTCAAGTTGCGTGGAGTATTGGGCCCTCATGTATTATATGGAAGATTTGGCTTGAAAGAAATCGAAGAATTTTTCAAGGTAGGAAGTTAATTGTTTATCAGACTTGGTAGAGGATTATTGGTATGATCTAAGAAACTATTTCTTCTAAATGTTAGATCAGTCTTCCTTTGGAGCATTATGAGATTTTGATGATGCAGGACTTGGGTTTAGTGGAGAATGACCCTCATCCTTCTTTATTGATCGGGAGGAGAGACCTCAATCAAAAAGTTCAAAGAGATGGTAGATGGGATCCTTCGCCTCGAGGGGTGTTTAATATTAATACTAATGGCTTTCCAGAGGGAATCCTAGGCGTGCAGGTATTGGTGGTGTTGGGAGATATAGTAGTGGTGCAACTCTTTTCATTTTTTCCTATTATAAGGGAAAACAGACTAATAATTATATGGAGGCCCTTGCTATTTGTTTTGCTTAAAAATGTTATGCTCTGGGATGACAGAAGATAATCTGTGAGTTAGAATCTCAGATTATTATTAATTTATTGAAGACTTATAATATTTCTAATGTTCATTGGCAGCTGGTGTTAGTGGCTTGGTAGATCTTTCAAATTTATCGGCATTTGGAGTTTATTTCCTTTGTTCATATTCCCAGGGAATGGAATGGTGTGGCTGATTGCTTGGCAAAATGGGATTCTGAGTTTCAGGAAGACTAGAATATTAGGGAATGAGATCAGCTTCCATTGGATTGTTCTTGTCATCTTTCTAATTTTGCTTGTTGTGGATATGCCTAGTTGAGGTTGTTGTTTGTTGGGTGTCTTTTGGTCGGGTGCTTGGTGGTATTGGGGGTCTCTTTCTTCTGGCCCTTGTAAGGGTTATTGTTATGGGATTATCTGTTTCTTGTAAAGTTTATTGATCTAATAAATTTTTACCAAAAAAAAATAGTTGATGGACATTTTAAAAAGAATACTATTTTGATCTAATCCCCACATGCATTTTTTTGACAATATTAATAATAATTTGTGAATCCTCATCAATTGAAATATATCTCTATCTCTTTTTAAAAGCAATATTGATCCTTGTAAGAAGTTCCTTGACCTCTACATAGTTGTTAGGTAAAGTTCCATATGATTCTTAGTAAGTGGAGAGAAATTTGCCTTCATTATTTTAAAAAGCACCATCTCTGCTAGCTTTCCCTATATTTCTTATAGAAGCATAGTTGAAATTAATTTTGAGGAACCTAACTTTTGGTTATTTCTATTTTATCATAGATCAACATAGATCCTATCATCAAATGACATTAGCTCAACTAGTTAGATTCCTCAACATTCAAGTAGGAGATCCAAGTTTAAATCTTGCCAAGTGATACATGGATAATATCCAAGTTGTTGTAATACCACTACGTGGAGACAATGTAACACAAATGAGGCTCACTTCAATCTCGTATAACCAATTGAAAAAAATATTTTTTGCATTAACTCAATTGTTGAAGATGATATATTCAAGAGGCTAAGACTTATTTTTCCACACTTGAGACTTCCCATGATGAGCACCATGCCTTAGAATATTTTATGAGAGAGACAATTATATGATCTTAAACTTAGGCATGATTATGAGATTTATTCTTACAAGTTCTAGTATTCTTTTCAAGCCACAACGAATAATGACAAGACCAATCCTCTACACGATGCATAATGCTTTAGCTTTGAAACACTTAATCCAACATCTTATTAACTCTTTCAATGTTGATGGAGCTATCTAATATATTATCATGTTTTTAAAAAGTGATCAGAGATGGTGTAAGCAAAGGGACCAAAAAGAAGTAAATGATTTGATGTTTATATATCCTTCTTACACAATGCACACCTAAAAAGTCCATAATATCAAGAAATTTAATTTGAATTGCTAACTAAAGTGATGTTGAGGCCTTAGGAAGGGCCTCAATTGATCAAACATTCTTCTAAGGAGGAGACAATTATGATTACTCTAAATCCTTATATTTTAGCTTGATTGAGTATCCACCTTCTTTTGATAGGTTCCAAACCAACTCATCCATCATCTAAAATTGTTGCTCATATCAATGCAATTTTTGATCCTTTAAGTTCTATGATATAATCATGCACAAACAAGTGGTTACCATTTTGGATAAAATAATAAGAGGATAAGGCTTTAACCAAGCATTAAACCAAAAATTACAAAATCCTCCTTATTGACCATCTAATTAAACAATTATAAACTCTCTTATATGGAATTATGTTGTTGAACCACTAGGTAGGGTTCATGTACTTAACAATTTTATTACATCCACAAGACATATACATATTTGAAGTAATATTTTCCCCCAACTCTTTTCTTAATTTTTTGAATAGTCTTCAACCAAGTTTTGTCCTTAATGTTGAACTCATAAGTTTTCAATTTTACAAGTCTTCCCCTTAAATATTCTTTCCTTTATAAACCTTGTTTCATTTACAAAGAGGAAACCTAAATATTTGCTTCTATCCTTTCCAAATAATATGTAATTAAATTTTGTTGAATTCAGATGCGATATCCCTTAACAATTTAAAAGTGATATCATATATATAAATTTAGTTTGTAATGTAGTATTTATAAGTTTTAGACTTTTTAGCCAAAGTCGAGAATTTAGCTTTTCAGAGTGCAAATTTTTTTCATTCTATCTAAAATGAAGTCCTAAAGTTTTTTCTTTGGTATAACAACATTGGACCTTCTCCCTCGTGATTGGAATTAAGGTAATTAAGATGAAACACCAACAACATACCGTTGGAGTGTCCCTATAAGCTAACGTTTCTAATTTTAAACCCTAAAATATTTTTAACAATCTAATGTAAATTTATAAAAATGTTAATGAAAAAGATCTTGAATTTTGTACTACTAAACATCCAACAACTTTCTCATAAAATGATAATATTGATTTAAATTTTCTTCTCAACAATATTTTATTCTTTGTAAATCTCTTCCATATTTTCAAATTATTTATAATTTTACTTCTCATATACTATATTAAATCACCTAAAATAAAAAAATAAAAAACTTGAAAATATTTTTTTAATGTTACCATATACATTAAAGTACAAAGAACTATAATATTTTTTTAAATTATGTGAAAACCTTAAAATACAATAAATAACAAATTTTTAAAATACAAAGACAACCAATGTCACTTTTAAGATTGTTAAGGATATAGCACTTGAATTCAACAAAATTTAGTTTACAATGTAGTATTTATAAGTTGTAGACTTTTTGGCCAAACTCAAGAATTTAGCTTTTTACAATGCCAATTTTTTTCATTCTATCTAAAATTAAGTCCCAAATTTTTTTCTTTGGTATAACAACATGGGACCTTCTTCCCCATAATTAAGATGAAACATCAACAACATACCGTTGGAGTGTACTATAAACTAACTTTTCTAATTTAAAACCCTAAAATATTTTTAACAATCTAATGTAAATTTATAAAAATGTTAATGAAAAAGATCGTGAATTTTGCACTATTAAACATCCAACAACTTTCTCACAAAATGATAATATTAATTTAAATTTTCTTCTCAACAATAATTTATTTCTTGTAAATCTCTTCAATTTTTTCAAATTATTTATAATTTTACTTCTCTACTATCTTAAATCACCTTAAAAAAATTGATTTTTTTTTTAATGCTACCATATACATTAAAGTACACAGAACTATAATGTTTTCTTAAATTATGTGAAAACCTTAAAATACAATAAATAACAAATTTTTAAAATGCAAAGGACAACCTACTTTCAATAATTTATTTTTATTTAGAAGAATTAGAAATGATTTAGTTAAATCAAACTTATCATCTTCAATTCATTACCATGCTTGAAAATACTTCCTTTTTATGCTATCTTAAAAAAATAATCTTCTTGATACTTTTTTAAACTACCAGAAGATCCTAAAGTACACTGAATAGCCTCCATACAATTTTACTATTTTTTTAATAATATTGATGTTGCCTAAGAAAGGACAACCTCTTTACTATTTTTACTTAAAAAATTAAGAAATTATTTTTTTTATTAGTAACGGGTTTTATAAGGGACCCAAAACCTTATATACAAGCTGTAAGGAGGATCCCGTGAAGGTTCGACTCCCTACAGAACAAGCCAAAATTGGGCCAAACACATGGTCCATAAGCTAAAAAACAACCTAGATTATTACAACACCGCCCATGGGCACAAACAGAAAGTGTGAGGTTCTACAACCTATCCTTCTTTTGCAAGTGCCAATGTGCCACCTTGGCATATCAATGTAATAAGGTCCCACAATTCGCCTCGCATTGTGAGCCATCATGATCCTTGACATCGTGGCACTATTCAACATTAGTAACTGCAAGTTCACTACAAGAATCAACGATGCATTGGGGAAGGTTGCCCTACCACGTCACCAGGGATTGGACAGTTAACCCAAAGTTTGCCATTGTATTTGTCGCCCGATTGCCTTCCCTATACACATGTTGAATACACCTGTTGTTAATCGCCCTTAACTGGACAATGGACTCTTCGATGATTGGCTGCACATTCCAAGGTGGATGTGAGACCTCTTTCAAATAATTTATAGTGTTTAACGAGTCTCCCTCGATTATCAGTGTACTGGATATTGAGCTCGATAGCCATTTGGATGCCTCGAAAAGCTGCTCGAGCTTCTACAAAATTGTTAGATTGGACTCCAAGTTTTTTCGCATAAGCCAGGATGAGACGACCTCTGTCATCCCTGATTACGCCTCCACAACTCGCGTCACCGGGGTTGCCTTTTGATGCACCATCAAAATTTAACTTGAACCACTGAGGGGGAGGGGGAATCCAAGAGACAAGGGATCTGTCCACAACAACCTGGGAATGACCAGAAACCTCAAAAGACAGGTTAGCATAACGTGCCACTTGAATCTCAAATGGTGATGAAGGACAATCCTCAAAAGACATGATATTGGCATTTTCGGAGGCAAAAGTCACAGCTCTCAAACAGACCGACTTTGGATCTAGGGACGAAAATCGAAAAGCTCGATTATTCCTTTCCAACCAAATTTACCACATAAAGTGAGGAAGAATGATCGACCACCAAAACTTCAGGCGGGTGGACTTAAAGGGGTTTGGCCACTGGGTAATAAGATCACTGATAGACTGAGGAGCAACCCAAGAGATGGAAACATTTGACAGGATCATGGACAGGACAAGGCCAGAAAAGGGGCACTCTAGAAACAGATGATTAACTGACTCCCACGCAGATTTACATAAGTAACATCTATTGGGCAGGATCATACCACGGGTTATCAAGTTATCGGTGGTGAGGAGTCTATTTTTTGCTGCCAGCCAAAAAAATGGGCAATTTTGGGAATAAGGTTTTTGATCCAGATACTATTAGAAGGAAACTAATCATCTTCAGGTTCATTCATAGCCATATATGCGGTCTTAACTGGGAAATTCCCAGACTGGCTAAATTGCCAAAAGAGAGTATTAGGTGGCCTGGTACTTGGGATCAAGTGAGTTCGAAGACGCTCGGCTAAACGAAGACGAGCTGAGCGAAGCTCAGGGGAATCCAGGTCAGCAGGGATGTCAACCTAGCAGGGGACCACAACTTCATTATTGATGAAATTCTCAACTTTGGGACCAAAAATCAGATCGATGATAGGTTTAAGAATACTTACAGACTGATCCCGAATCAAGGGTTGAGTTGTAATCCATGAGTCTTCCCAAAATCTTATTCGCGATCCATATCCAAGCTTCCAGCGTCCACCTCTTTGAATGATAGATCGGTTTCAACACACCGAGTTCCAGAATGCAGACCCAACAGGCATGAGGGAATTGTCCATCAGTGACCGTTGCCTGAGGTATTTGTTCTTAACAATGTCAACCCATTGGACCGGGTAGTTAGACACTATCTTCCAGGCCTGTTTTGAAATCATAGCCATATTCATTTGGTGAACCCTCCTCAGACCAAGTCCTCCCCTGCACTTTGGAAGGCAGACCTTATCCCAAGCAACAAGGGGAAATATGCTTTTATTCTCTGCTCTCGACCATAGGAAATTCCACTAAAGTTGTTCAAGCTTATTACATACAGCAATCGGAGCTCAAAACAGGGACATAAAGTATATTGGCACACTATGAAGACACGATTGGACTAGAGTGAACTTCCCTGCACTGTTGAGCATGGCTCCTTTCCAACCAGCAAGCTTCTTCATAACCCTCTAAATGACACCGTCCCACATCCTCATAGATGGTTGTCCTTGGAATAAAGGAAGGCCAAGGTAAGTTGTAGGCAGTTCAGCAATGGTACATGTCAGGATCTGAGCTATTATGACCTATCTATCAGCCGGAGTATTGATGAAATAAATGCTACTTTTCAAATAATTTACTTTTAAAAATGATTTAATTAGATGAAATTTATTTATTTTCGGTCATATAAAAGAGTTGGTCACAATCACATTATTTTTAGTAATTGATAAGTGAAGGGTTCAAACCATATGAGCTCCTTCCACCAAACCTATTCTTTATTGTTGACCTAAGGGGACCACCAGTTTCTTGGAATTTGTACCGTTATCATCGGTCTCACACGTAATCAAAGGATTTCAAATCAGACTATTACCTTTACAAACAGGCTACCCCGAGATTTGAACCTGAATGTCTTCTTGGTAAATGCTTAACCAAACAAACACTTACCAATCCACTTTTATTATCTCCAATGTTTTTTTCTGTTAATATAAAAAATTCCTATAATCTATTTTTAAGACTCAAACATTTCTATCTCAATTCAATCATAACCTTTTGTTAGACCTAAAACTAAAAGACACCATCCTACACTGTAAACCTTGAAAATAAAAAATCCAATCGATAATCTAGAATTCATTACCACGCTTTATCTTTCCAATGGCCTAATATATCTTTGATTGCGTCTCGTTACTATGGGCCATGATCCTGTGACCGGGGTAAAACACTACAAAACTTCTCCATCTGAATTGACCGCCGTACGCACAGGCCGCACACTAGGTCGAAACCGTGGATAGTGGTGGCCCACTAGGTCGAAACCGTAGATACCGGAATGCCCACCGAATCGAAGGTCAATTACCATATACAAGATTTTATATAACAATCTAGAACTAAATACATAACAGTGTGTGGGGAAGAGGTGATTTAGAAGCTGAAATAAAAAGGTCTGTACAAGTATTTAAGAGATTTGCAGCTCTTCGTTTCCTAGGTTTCAGTCTCTTGTCGAATTGTCAAGTAATTTGTGCGCAAAATGCTCCTCAGAAGTTCATCTATTTCTCTGCTGGGATCCGGTCTCTCGAAGTCGGAGCCCCTCAAAGGACTAAAATTGAGTCCAACCATGTGCAATTATAGGAGATATGGAGAAAAAAGGTCCAGATGTGCTAGTTCTAGTCCTATAGTGAGACGTGACGATTCTGTGGTGGAAGCCTCTGCTTCTGGCAAGTCCAAAAGAGCCCTGCCGGATACTAATTTGGCAGCCCCCCTAAACAGAGATGAAGAAAATGAAGGTGGGATCCCAAAGAGGCAATGGTCTACAAGGATGCAGAGTTCTTCAAGCAACGGATTGCTTGCTGTAAGCTCTGGCGTCGGATCTCATAACGGGAACTCGGCCCACGGGCTGGATCAAGTGGAAGAAGAGGAGGTAGACTGTAATGAATCCGACTACCCAGTTGAGAATTCGATCCCTACTGACCAAATGAAATCGGAAAAGGATTCGAGTGAGGAATGTGAAAATCCCGATGTGCGGAATTCCTCAAATGGGGTGGCTCTGGTTTGCAGCGCCAGAGGATGCAGACCACTCTATGTATCTCCGCGGGATGTGGCACAAAGTTCTGGCAATGGAGGTGGACAAACCTGTTTAGGGAATTCTCATCTAGGAGACTTTTATTATAAGAATATGTTGGAAGCAAACCCCGGCAATCCGCTTCTGCTGAGGAACTATGCCAAATTCTTACACGAGGTAACTACCAGCAACCATTAACTTAGCACGGTTGTTATTCGCAATTTACAGATATATTCTTTTAATTTGGCATAGATATGTTAGGCATGGGTGTTGTCTTGACATTCCGGTTTGATGGTGAAAGCAGGTGAAAGGGGACATCAAAAAGGCGGAGGAATTCTATGAAAGGGCCATCCTGGCAAGTCCCGGCGATGGAGATGTGCTGTCAATTTACGCTCAGTTTATATGGGAGACTCAGAAGGATGGACCTCGGGGCCAGAGTTACTTCGAGGAAGCAATCAGAGCTGCCCCTCATGATTGGTGAGCAGATTCTTACATTCTTCATAGGCGTTTGAATCCAGGATTTTTTGGCTGTGGTAGTGATTTGATGATGATGATGTGGGTAATGTGGTGTTTGTTGGTTGCAGTTATGTGGCTGCATCTTATGCAAACTTCTTATGGAACTCAGAGGAGATGGACGTTTCTGAAGAGCACCATGTTGAATGAGTGCTATTGATGCGGCTTCATGATGAGAGCAGTGCATTTCAGTGATCAATTTCTTCAGATTTTGCCACTACGGAGTGGCGTGTGAGGCAGATGTGGATGTGACCTGTACTTAGTCACAGAGGTTATTATGGAGATGTCCTCATTCGTTTGTGGATATGGTTCTTGTACATTGCGAGAAGATCTTTCCAGTGAATGCTATAAACAGCATAATCGATCTCTTTGAACTGGTCCAGAGGCAATTGGTTTACTCGAGCCTGTCTTTTGTCCAAGGATGTTTCTAACCTCAGTCCATACCGAGAGATTAGCAGAGTGCGATACAATTTTGTAAATATATACATTATGCAGATGTATGAGATGTTTGGATTATTGGTTTACTCTATGCATAAAGATCTAACCCTCGAGATCTTTTCTTTCTTCTATTTTTTGTTTAATTATTTTTGAAAATTTTTAGTGAGTCTTTATATAGGGAGTTTTATGCAAAGCTTTTTTTAATAATGTCAATTAGATGGATCAAGAGTAAGTTAAAGTTTTTAGGTGAAACATGATATAAAAAGGAAAGTCTTGCTTTTAAATATTGCTTCATGTCTTTATAAAAGATTAGAGTAACTTATAAGATGGGATATTCTTGGCTTGTATTTTTCATATAGAGTTATAAAGGAGGTGTTCTTTGTATATTTGATCATATATTTTTCTTGAAGATATTCTTAGACAAGAACATCTTTGCATAAGTAAAATTTTAGACGATGAGGAGGTCAACTATCTTCCTCAAGTAGGAGACCCACTAGAGCATCCATTATAGGGGAGAAATATGTTATTGTCACTAGCGTCTTCTCTTCTTGTCTTCTCAGCTCACATTATAAGAGGGTGTTGAATGTTGGAACCTAACTTACGGTTAAGGATGACCTTGAATGATATGCTTTTGTATTGGCTTATGAGAAAACATTGTACAATATATTTAATGACTATTTATGTATGACCTATGAGCCACAATTAACCTTGTTATGGTTAAACCTAACTTGTAACTTGTAATTAACCTAAAGCACACTTGTTACGTCAACTTAGGTAACATGATTATATAATTAGGGTTTTGGCATTGGTATAAATACCTCTACCTAATCAATATGTAATGGGGGTGGGCTTGTAGGGTAATTGCCCTACACCTCATTTGGCATCATGCATGACTAAACTGGCTTTAGCACATCGCAGACTATGCCTTGGACAACTTAGCGATGCAGTCCCTACACAACACAAACAACAACAAAGTACGATAACAACAATAACAAAGCACAACAACAACAACTCAAGCATTCAAAGGTTAGAAGAAGCACATGACAAAGCCTAACACATCAATATGCGTGCACCATAAAGCTAACAATCTATCATCCATACAAAGAACACATGACAAACTGGATCGAAAGCCTTAGCTTTATTATCATTGCAAACTAGGGGACCAGAGGTCCAAACCATTACATCTTGGCACGAAGGCCTTACAATGTTCACATAAGGATAACTATGCAAAATGGGTGCCCAATGGGCTTGTAGGCCTTGAGACTTATAAGCATGTCCAAACACATACCAACCTACTCTTCACGACAACATGGTGATGACATGATAAGATAAGCACAAGGTATAAACACAGGATGAGAGACCATATAGGATGAGGCTATCAGAATAGCATAAAGGCATGAAGCATACATGAGATGACACGATATGACACTCTTGGAAGGCATGAAGGCATGAAATGCATTTAGGGTGAGCTCTGTAGCTTGTTAACACAATAATGCTTCCATAAAAGTTGACTTTAAGTTGGACCTCAGGGTCGAACTAGGTAACCTGAAGAGACTTGTCTATCCCCTAGACCAAGCTGACCATCCCCTTGTGCCTCTTGAAGCATTGCTCATCTTGCCATTCTCTCACCCATGGCACGAGATGAAGACTCTCCATGAGAGTAGAGGCAGGGTGTCAAGATGCAACCACCCTACGACAATCCTCCCCCACTCAATTCCAACATCATCCTCAGTGTCAAAACAAATTCCTTTATATCCAAATTGATGGGAGGGATTCATGGTTGCATCATCCCTTGAACACATAGGCCGTAGTGGCCCACTCAACAACACATCGCCATTGGTTAAGGTCAACCTCCATCGATTTAATCATTCCTCCTTACCCGATGATAGCAAAGAGGTTCTTCACCATTTTAATTTTCTTTCTCAACTTGTTGGGGTCGTTTATGGGTTCTTCCATCGAGGGTTGCCTAGTTGGAAGTTACCTTGATATCTCTCATAGATCCTATCACCTACTCTTTATCGGCTTTCAATTCAACTGAGTCTTCCACGAGGTTTATCACGTGAGTGACTTGTATCTAAGGACAACTCCTCTGGGTGTGCGGACCTCTGCACATCCAACACCTCAATCATTTTGGTGGAGACCGCCCTTGCCTAGGTAGGGGTTCTCAAGGGTCAATATTTTTCCCCAACCCTATACCATCATATATGGATCTACCTATTTTCTTGTCCCTCTATGAAGCCTCAATTAGCAAACCACCCTCTCCCATCTTCTATTGATTTCACGGTTATCATTTTGTTCTTCACCTATCATCCTTTATTCATGCTTGAATAGGCTTTCAATGATTATGATAACTTTGTGAATTGACATTGGTTTTATCTTATGGACATCTTCCTTCACCATGGTTTCAACCCGTTCATGAACAAGAACAACTTATCTTCATCAGGAAAGCCCCTTACTTGAACCAGAAGGCTCAAGAACTCAGAAGTGTAGTCTCTTAGACTACCTTCATGCCTCAATTTCTAGAGTTTGGCCTGGGCCATCCATAGGATGCTCTTTGGTTTGAACTCATCTGCTCACGCTCCTTTCAGATCAACCCATGACTCCATTTGCTTACGAGTTTTTATGTCTTCAATATCTTATGCTAAACGAGATAACCATGACAACGCTTCACCTCTTAGGAGCCAGGTAACTAGTCTCAGTTGTTCCTTATCGGGGAGATGTCCTTTTGATGTCAAGAAGTCTCCTACTTTTGAAAAGAACCTCTTTAGAGCATCCGTGTCACGCGTGTCATCATAGCACGTTGGTTAGATCACCATAGCTCTTAAAATATTCGTCAAGGTGACAACTCGAGGTGGTCCCACCGGTTGCCGACTCTTCTCAATTCTCAGGATAACAAAATCTTATTATATTTTGGTCAACTTGGCCATACTTTTATCTAGTTGGTCCAAAACATTGGGCACAAGGTTTTCAAAGATTTCAAATATCTTCAAGCACCTTCTAAACTCCTCTTGCAAACCTAACATCAATTTTCCCAACACTACCACTCTATCTTTGAGTGCCTCCACTTGAAGTGTGAAGTTCTTTTCCACATCCTTTATGCAGGGGGTAAAAGATAAGGGTACAGAGGTCTGTTAACCTTAACCTCCTTCTTTGGTTCTTCATCCTTGTAGGGCTGGCTCTTGGGTGACGGTTCCATCCCTTCGTTAGCCATCCTATCGATAATAGGGGCACCTCTACATTCCTTTTAGGGAATGCACATGTAGGCAATTACATCACAATCGAGGTTAGGATAATTACGTCCTAAGAAGTTTAATTCACTAAGGTAGTAGTTATTATACAGACTTCTTTTCTTCTTGCTTGGGTGTGTTAGCAATTACACTCGGCATAAAGGCAAGCACAATTACGTACTCATTTAGGAGTTCCAACAATTATGTTGAACACAATGATGACCACAATTATGTGAATCGACCTAAAAAGTATTTCACTCTCAACACTTAGCATTGAAATAGAAATTCAACCAAGCTCATGTCACGACAAGGAATTCATAGAGTCGAGGGTCTACTCGACACACAATTCTACTTTGGCATAATGAAAAGGAGTCAGAGAAACGATGATAGCGAGGAAAGCATGGATCCTACTCAAAGCATGCATCGTGTTAGAATATCTAACACCGCCAAGATCCCTCCTAGCACATGGCTACACCTAAGCTCTATGTCTAGTAAAGGAATTGCGCTACCCAATAGCACATCAATACAAGGTTGACCGATGACTAGCCTCAATACCAACTAGGTTGTGCTTGACATCCAGATCATCCAACCTTGGCTTTGATACCAACTGTAATGGGGGTGAGCTTGTAGGGTAATTGCCCTACATCCCAAGGAGATGACTTGTCTATCCCATAGATCAAGTCGATCATCCTCCTGTGCATCTTAAAACCTTACCCATATTGCCATGCTCTCACCCATGGTATGAGATGAAGAATCTTTGTGAGAGTAGAGGCAGGGTGTCAATATGCAACTACCATACCACACCATCTATTGCATTGGAGTTTTGTGATCCTTATCGATGAATAATGTAATAATTATTTATGGTGCTCAAGGGAATCCACTATTTTCATGTCTCCCACTCTCTCTTTCACCCTCTTACGCCTTCTATATGAGATTTGAGTGAATGAATTGCTTTTATTTGTTATTAGAAATAGATGTGAATTCCAAAATTTATTTCTCTTTTTCACCTTGAAAGATTGAGTTTAATTTTCCTAAAAAGTATTAATAGTACTATTGTCCACTTTAGATGTCATGACCATCTATTATAGTAGTCAGATGTGTTTGACACCCATGTCAAATGGAGAGCACACAATCTAAAAGTCCCAAGAGTGTGGGACCTAGCTCATAGAATGACCTTCGGGATTTTTCAAGGCTAGCTCCTTGTTTGGATGAGATATTGAAGATCACCTTTTTAAGTTATCTTAACCTAATAATATTTCTAGGGAAAATGGAGAGAAGGAACAACCGAAATACAAATAATATGAAAACATAGAATATACACTATACACCAAGATCTTAAAGCTCCTTCATGCAACAATGGGACTAATGAACACATGCATCATCCATCAATAAAACAAAATGAACACACATATTCAAGCATGAGATACAAATGTAGGAACCAAGATAGAGCATCAGATAGCCACAACTTCTTATATATATGTATATATGCCATAATCTAGTTACATCTATGTCATAGAAAATGGCTCAATGATTAATTAATAGAATGACTCAAGACTCGACCCATACTATTATATAGGGAGAGGAAAAAGAAAGAATACACAAAAGTCCAACTACTAGGCATGAATGAACAATATTTTGATGCTTACAAAAGAAGAGAAAATTGTTACCTATAGATAAAAATTTGAAAAATCTTCCTCCCAAATTCAAAATACCCTTTTCAGAATTCTATCTAGGATCCATCACATTGATTATAGATAATCTTGAGGTCTTTGGATCCGAAGCCATTAAAATTGTAGGAGTATTAGTTCTATTGGATGTGGACTTCTCTATTGCCTCTGTCGTTAATCCATACTAAAAATCTTTGATAATTAGAATATGAGATCTTTTGCCATTAATATCCTCAAGCTTGGAGTCACTTTTGGACTGCCTCCATGCTATTGTTTTAAAATCATCTATTGTCATCCTAGGATACTATGCCCAAGTGTTGAAGGTAGTGCATCCAAAATTGGGTTACCCCTCTGTTTCACGTGATTTGCTTGTAGATTTTGATTGAAAGTCTAGTTTTCAATAATTTTTATGCTTGATAGTCTGGTCGGCTTTTTTTTTTCATGTAGTCCTTTATCAAGATTTGGCCATAACTTCATTTTTCCTAATTTATATGCAATTTTTCTCACACATTGAATGGAGTTTCAGCTTATGCGCCCTAATATCTTGTTGGCATTATTTTGCTTCAGACCCCACTTTTTCTCTTGCCCAGTATTTTAGTTAATGTTGTGTGACCATGATCATCAGACACTTCAAGATTATGGGTATTCTTAACTCTCTTTTCTTCTAGTTGTATCTATTTAGCACTTTAGCCTCCTTGCTCTTTTATAAAGAATAATACGTTCTTCCACATGTAGTGAGAATTCACTACAACTTTGGTGACTCACAATGATTTGTAGCTTGCTAGCGATAAAGAACCCAAAAATGGTCACTTTATTCATTGGGTGTGGAATCAAATTATAAAAAAAGAGAGGAATTACTGGAGTTTTCTTATTATCACCCAGGTTTTATCCTGTTTACCATGAGATGTCCACTATGGAATTTTTGTGGGGATAGGGAGGTCGAAGAATCTAGTGACCAATGAGTTTTCTTTGATTATACCCCATACTTGCTTTCTAGTATCCACATGAGCTTATGCCTTTAATCAATGAGGTTGGGACATTTAGGTTAGCGTGGTGCAATTTATCATGGATTTTCTTGTGACATCCAATTATTGCGAGAGATTCTCTGTACTTGCCTTATTGAGATTTTGCCACCTTGGAAAATCCCTAGAGCATTTGAAAAATTCCCAACTTTTCTATAAAAAATACCCTATTCTGGAGAGTTTTACCACCTAGCCTCTTCTTACTTGAGGTGAAAAACCTTGGAGGAATGAGGGGAAGGCCATAGAAGTTCTTCTAGAGGATGTTTATGATGTGGTTTGTCCATGAATTGGATAGCTTGAAGATATTTGTATTGGCGCCTGACTATGAATTCATAGGTCAAACTTTGTCTATGGCTCTACTTGCATGGATGATAATTGTACCTTGTTCATTTATACTTGAACATGGTGTGTAATTATGCATTTGAGGAAGCATTAGCCAAAAAATGGCATACAAAGTCTCCTTCTTGCATACAAAGTCTCTGCACCATATTTTGTATAAACCCTGATAGGACCACCACTAAAACCCTACTTGGAATTTATCACATTATTGTTGGATCAAATACTTTGTCAGGACTAAAATCAAATCATTTGGTAGCCCATTACTCCTTTCGGTAATCAAGGATAAAATAATGCACTCTGTCCCCACATATCATCAATTAATCCCTTTCCATTTATGAATATTTGGCTATAATTTGGTTCTGCTATAGGTGATTGCTCGATGTGATGCCCATGGAGCAGTTTTGGAGGAATCTTGATCCTAATCCTAGTTGTGGTTACTAGGACCATGCCTATACAATCCATGCAAATATAACTTCCAAGTTTAGTAGTGAAGTCTCTTTATAGGTAAATGCCAAATGAAGTTGGGAGATAAACCACCACTACATGTTGTGGTATTGTGAGGCTAGGATAGGTGTATAGTGTGAGAAAAATTTCCTTTGCTCTCTCAAGGATCTAGAATGAGATACCATCTAATTACACCACCCTTCTATTGATTGGATGAAAAACCAATCCTAATGCATCTACCATTGCTCTTGGTATAATCAAAGTACCTACTCTAGATTCGCTGATGCAATTATGCACCAACTTGTCACCATAAATAAATATTAGGTACAAAGGCTCAAGCCTAAATTGGCTTGCTAATAGATTGAAATACTACAAGATTACTAGTTCCTTCTTTTTTTGTAGCTCCTATTATTTGGAGGCTTCATCTAGGCTCTCTTCTTATTTGGGGATGGATGACATATCTGATACCAGTTTAGCCACCAAGAATCTCTCCAAGTGATCAATCATGTTAAATGGTCCTAATGGGTTAGTATTATAAGAGACCTTTAGTAGTGGTTAGGACCCAAGATTACCTTTAGTTGATTGAGGATTTTTTACTACCTCTGCCTTGGGCGCATACTACTTTAGAACCTTTGGGATGAGTTGCATAGTGGTCACCAATGTTTTTGATGTGCTTTGATTTAAAGTGGTTGCGATAGGGACCTATATTTTTGTTCTAGTCAACTTTCTTTGGATATGTAGGATTGTATAATTGTTCTCCTCATGCTCTAGTTTCCCACCTTTGTTGTATAGTTTGATTGGACTTATGACTTGTTGGTTGTTGAAGTACTTACATCGATAGGTACAACACATGCTTCCTCCTTATCCCACATGGCCAAAACTTGCTTCATATAAACATAATATGAGTTGAAAGGGACTAGGTTAGGTGTGGTATGACTTTGTGTTGATGTCTCTACCCTATAATAAGGAACATATGCCTAGAAGAGCACCACATCACTTAGTACAGCTATGGATTGCTGATTTTTTCCCAAAATAAGTATTTTGAGGGTAGTACCATGATGTAGGATCCTTTACATAGTTATTTTGAATCAAGACAATGCATTCGATGTGATTAGGAGGGATCTACTATAATAGGGTAAGGATAGGCACTATCTGCTAACTATTGCCCTGGGCATGACTATCATCCTGGTTGGTCTAAAATTGGGGTCATTGATACCTGTTAGGAGATCTATAGCCCTGGTTATTCTACTAGAAGGGATATCTCAGATTCTTATGATATTGAAACCTTTGGGAATTATATTGCCTTCTTAGAGCCAACACTTTATTTGAGAGTGTAAGGAGCATCCTTTTCATTTTATTCATATTGGTCATGGATTAGGAGTTAGGAATTAGAGGACTGGAAGTGGTAAAGGAAGTCAGGACTGAAATTGGATTTGCAACCAAAGTGGGTTGAAAAGTTATGGGTTGTATTATTGGAAGAGGCTGATATGGAGGTTGAACGTTTGGAAATAGAGGTACGAGGGTCTAGGAGCTAGCCTTCCTATCTAAATAAGGTCATTTTCATATTGGATAACAATCCCATAGGTTGTCAGTAAGGAGTTTCCTCCCCTATACTTAATCATCATGGCAATCTCAAAATTGAAATATTTCAAGTAGTATATGAAAATTATACTTGGGGAAGGTCAGATATCATCCAATATTTCATACCAGGTTTTATAGAATTGAGTATTAAAATCATCCATTGTCTCCATGGGTGCCCTTTTGATGGTCGTAAATTGTCCTAGTAGAGACACTCCATCAACATTTTCTTTGAACGTATTCACTAGTTGATTCCAAATCTTGATTGAATGCAGGGTGAGGGTTATATACCATTCCATTGCTTTTCCTCTAAAGGATGTTGTGAGGAACTTCAGTGTCACATTTTGTTTTTCAATGTTATGGACGATTTATAAAATTACCATGTGATATAGGTGCTTTGTTGGTGTTAGTTGCACCTTCACTAGTGTAGCAAGGCAATTATTTCATAGTTGAAGTTGGGATTGGATCCCAAATAGCCGGTGGGATAGGGACTCAGGGGTCCTCTATCATTCCATGCAAAAAATATCCTCATAGGCTAGTTTTGATATGCGGTCATATTTTGGCTTTAAATCATTCTTCTTGAGACTAGATTAAGAGGTTGTACTAATGACGAAGGATTTACAATGATAGAAGATCTAGTAGCAAGCCTTTTTCTCTTTGGATTCTTCTATTTTTAGTGGAGTCACCAGGAAAATATTGAATATGATTTGGCATGCAAATATATTGAAACCTTCATCAAAATCTTAATCCAATTCTTTTCTATGGCTTTAATGTGCTTTTCTTCAACGAAGTTGCTAAAACTTTAAGTTCTTTAGCAAAAGGAGTCACAAAAATATTGGGTTCTTTCATTAGGGGAGTTGCTAGATGAAAATATTTGAATATGCTTCAATAAGGAAATGGGATGAAACCTTCATTTGAGTCTTAGCTCAATAACACTAGTCTATGAGATAAATTGTTGGGATTGGTCCCACTAGGCATGCAAATTCCATTGTTGTACATTTAGGACATCATGGCCATCCATTGCAATGGTTGAATGCACATGGTATCTACGTCGCATGGAGAGTGCATAGTCTAGAAGTCTCAAAAGTGTGGAACTTGACTCTTAGGAAAACCTCCAAGGTTTTTTGCATGGTTGATGCTATATTTGGATGTGATATTGAAGCTCACATTCCTAATATATCCTAACCTAACAATGTTTCTAGGGAAAATGGAGAGAGGGGGAACATCTAAAAAGCAAATAACATGAAAAATAAAACCCATGATACAAGAGGTGATGCACCAAGATCCTAAAGCTCCTCCATGCAACAATGGGATTAATGAAAACATGCATCATCTATCAACAATGTAAAATTAACACGATTTCATTAAACACAAATAGCCAAGCATGATATACAGATGTAGGAACTAGGAAAAAACATCATATAGCCATAATTTCTCATATATATATGCCATAATTCAATTACATCCATGTTAGAGAAAAAATATTGATGACTAATTGATATAATGACTTAAGGCTTGAACCATACTATTACATAAGGAGAGGCAAAAGAAAAATGATACACAAAGCCATCTATTAGGCATATAAGAACAATTTTTTGATGCTTACAAAAGAAGATAAAATTACTACTTATAGACAAAAATCGAGTAAATTTCCCTTCCAAAATTTAAATTAACTTTTTCAAAATTTCCCTTCCATTGTAGTGATTATAGGTAATCTCAAGATATTTGGATCCATAGCCATTAAAGCTACAAGAGTATTGGTTCTGTTAGATGTGGAATTCTCTACTACGTTTGCCATTCACCCATATTAGAAATATCTAGCGATTAGACTTTGAGATCTTTTACATTAATATCATCAAGCTTAGGTTTGTTATTGAATTGCCTTCATGTTATTGATTTAAATGCATTTACCACCATCCTAGGATATTGTGCCTAGGTGTTGAAGGTAGCACATCCAAAATTGGGTTACTACCCTTTTACATGCAATTTTATTTTGGACTTTAACCGAAAGTCTAGTTTTCAATTATTTTCATGCTTGATAGCCTAGTCAACCTCCTTTTGTTCCATGCAGTCTTTTATTAATCTTTAGCCACAACTCTAGTTTCTTCCCCTTTGTATACTATTCTTCTTGCATGTTGATTGGAGTTTTGGTTTATGCACCCCAATATTAGGTTGGATTCTTTTGCTTCGAATCCCTCTTTTGCTCTTGCTTGATGTTCCGGTTAATGTTGCATGATCGTGATTACTTGAAACTTTGAGTTTATGGGCATATTCAACTATCTTTTTGCTCAATTTTAGTTGTTTAGCGCTTTAGCCTCCTTGCTCTTTGCTGGTTTTGCTAAGGGGTATATCTATTATTCCACGTGTAATGATAATTCACTACAATTACTTTATTCTTACCTCTCAACATTTAAGAGTTTTTTATTCAACCACTAAGATTTCATACAATGATAGTACTTATATGCCATATTATCTCTCATGATATAATAGTAACATCCATATAGCATATTCCCTTGATTCCAAAATCAATGCATGCTATTAAAGTGAATGTCATGCTTGAGTGCTAATGCCAACCTAATTTCGATAGCTTAAGTGTGGTGTAAAGCTATTATAATAATCAGAATATAAACCTATCTATCCCACATAAATACCTATTCATCTTGTACTACCATGCATAGTTTGTATGAAGATATGTTGTATGATTATGTTATACAAATTTTTCTATCATTAGATCTCTTCTTATAGGATATGACAATGTTGTAGAGAACTATTATATGGATAAATTTTTGATTCAAATCATGTCATAGACATTATTTTTTTCATCTTTATAAATTATTCCTTCACCATGATCTCTTTCTACATTCTACTAATAATTTTAAATTATACAGGGGCTAACAACTTCTTATTCCTAAATAAGTTCGTAAAGTAAATCTTGTAACATAGAGTTGAAACTTTTCACCTAGAGCATTAAAATTAGATTCTTAAGATGAAGTAAAAATTTAAATTAATATTTCAAATCCTCAAGACCATTTTCCATATTTGATATCCATTGTAGACTTAAAAAGACTATCCAAGTTTCGTTAGTCATATAAGATTCAAAATATGATAAAAATATGTAAGTTATGTCATAAAAACTTGTACAGTATTGCATGCACTCTACTAGGTCTAATTTATAAACTTGTAAGGTGTTTAATACATTCCTAAATAGTCAACAAATTCTAAAAAACTAACACCTTCAAATGCCTTCTTGAATGGTTTTTTGTTTATGCCATATTGGATCTATAACTATTAACATTTAAAAAATAGTGTATAGTAATGAAGCATAATATTGACACTTAAGATAAGGTAAAACACCATAATCTACAAGCATTATTATTTCCCTTCTTGTTGGTGTGGTTAGGGCAGGTATCATTACTCTACTTGGATATCACTTTTAATGCTTCATTTTAGCTTACTAAGTATGTTGCTAAATACAAAAAATATAGTTTTATACTAGATTAAGGAATCCTTCATCATGTTAATTAAATATGAGGAAATGGTAATTTATCTTTTAAACATGGTGATAACAACAAAGATTTACCAACCATATTCCACGATTTTGATCTTGAAAAAGCATGATGAAAGTATATGTTTGAAAACTATTATGTATTCCCATGTATTAATAAATACTTTAAAAGGGGAAACAATCCATATTTATTAATATATACTTTAGTAAAAGTTAGAAACATTGAAATTCAATCAACGTAAATGGAATTGTGGTACAAATATCTTAACATAATGACATGCAATACAATAAGAATGAAGTTATCTACTAGTTGGATGTGATCCTATGAGTTATAATAAATTACTACAATAACATATCTTAATGTTTATAATCTATTCTCAAATCATATATAATATGTGGTGATTGACAACACAAGGTTTGTTCACAGTACTAAACATACTATATAAGTTACACATTAGAGTTTAGACCTATGCTTTTTGACTCAATGCTAGAATTAGATTAATTTTGTAATATTATCTTCTTCATTAATGGAGTGTTCATTTCCTCCATAGCTACGTTGTATTCATTTATGTTATTTCTATTCAAGCATACTTCAATCATCTTGTAGATTTACTTTCTTTTATATTATTTTGCATCTTGTGATTGTTATCTCCCATTGCTCATTACATCAAAAGCTAATAGTGGTATCAGAGCTACGATAGATCTAGTCTGTGTAGGTCAATAGGAAAACCACCATTATCTTTGAGCCTGAGTCTTTCGTCAAATTGATGCGCCATTGGACCAGCTATTGTCAAAAGTTCTCAGAAGAATCTAGGTGGTAGAATTAGGGAGAGTCACGAGTGAGGACTGAAAGAAATCTCAGTTCTAGAAAATACTGAGATTGCATTTGACTAGAGTCTTTCCCCAAAGTTATAGGAAAAACTCGTGAAGACCAGGACTCAACCTTGAATATCTTGAAGACCAGGACAAATCATCTAGTGAGGATCATCTAGGATATCTAGAATTTGCTAACTATTACCTAAAGTTTCTTTTGTTGCAAAAAATTAATTCTCAGAGGATTGGGACTCCTCCTACAATAGAAAGCTAGGAGACTCCAACTTCATTTCCCGAAGGTCGACGTGCCTTCATAGTGCAGATATTGGTTCCTTGTGCAAGAGAAGAATACTACGGAAGAAGACTTCTGGAGAAGAGTTGTGGTGAAGTTAGGAGACTAAATATCTCCATTGCTGAATCGAAGAACTTCACAAGTTGAAAAAGGCCATAGAAGCCTTGATACTAAAAAGGCCACAAAAGCCTTGATACTGAAAAAGGCCATAGAAGCCTTGGTACTGAAAAAGGCCACAAAAGCCTTGATACTGAAAAAGGCCATAGAAGCCTTGATACTGAAAAATGCCACAAAAGCCTTGATCCTAAAGAAGAATTCAAAGAGAATATCTGATTCAGAAGCAGACTAAAGATTTTAGTACTAATACTTTGTTGTAGGGAAAGAAGATTCAGTGAGTTGGAAAACTTCCTACAAGAAATTTAGGAAGGGTATCTTCTTCAGAATCAATTCAGCACCTAAAGCAAAAGAGATAAGGAGAAGATCTCATTGAAGGACTTCTAGACTTGGAGAAGAAGAAGGACTAGGAGAGTCCTGCTTAAATACAGAAAGAAGTAGAATCAGAGATCTAGAAGTAGATCTCACCACCAACACTTCCAAGAGCAGAAGGTTGAAGAGGTCTCAAGAAAATACCAGTAGAAGCTGCAAGATCAAAGACCTTGGGAAGGTCTCATCGAGCATCCAAAAAAAGGCTAGGAGAGCCTGACTAAAGAAATTCTCAAAGGAGAACTCATTAGAGAAATCCACTACCAAGGAGAAGCCCCTGATAGTGAAGGACTTGGGACAATTATCGCCATCCGACAACAAGCCCAAGAGAAGGAGAATTTGGCAAGGAGTGCCAAATTTGAGTAGAATAAGAATCCAATGAAGACCTCAAGACATTCAAAATCTTGAGAAGAAGATCCTTATTGAAGTCAAATTTCAACAAAAAGACTTGAAGATAGAAGAAGCTCACCAAATCTTGGAGATTTGAAGATTGCCTCCCACAACAAGAAGGCACCACTTTAGAGATAAAAGACTTCTCCAAATCTATATAAGGAGGAGAACACAAGAGGAGAACAAGCCATCAAATCCTAGGCTCATGAAAGAAAGTTTGAGACCATCATTTGGTGAAGAAGAAGCTATTCAAAATAGTCTACAAAGAGCTGCAAGATCCTACTCGAAGTAGCAACTTGGTGATCCTAGACACCAAGATCTACATCCTCTACAGAAGCGGCAAAAGAGCTACAGAGGCTTTCAAAAAAAGGTAAGCAACTTCTTGGTGCAAGTAGATTCATTAATTGGATTACTTATCAGATTTGTTAAAGCACCTAAATTTGGATTAAAGTTGCAATTAGATTACAGTATTCAAAAGTGCAAAAAGAAAGGTTATTTTTAAGGTTCATTTGCACATTGATTAGGAGTTGATTAGATTTCTGAATTACTTCTATCAACTACCTATCATCTACTTTGGAAAAATAAAAAGAAGACTAAGTCCTACAATATTGATTGTAGTGAAATTATAGAATAATTATTGAAGGTTCATTTTAGATTATTCTTGATTAGTTGTAGTAAATTTGATTAAGTGCATTTTCTTGAGAGTTGATTGGAGTGATAAGGTGAAATTGTTAGTGCATTAAAAGTAAAATATTATTAGATTCATTTGCACTATTCTATTGCTCTCAAAATATTAGTTTTTGTGTACTTGAGAAGGGCACAAAATCAGAAATTATCAAAGTGTCTAAAGACACTATTAGTGCACAAAATCTGCAACTCATAGTGGCCAAGTGAAGCCACCAAAATCAGGTTAGAATCCTCCAAAACTTGGAGAAGAATACAACTAACCAAAAATAGAAATAGAAGCTTCAAATATTGAGACTTGGTGAGTCTCAAATCCAAAGCATTACAGGGTTAATTGCTTGTTACAAAGGGCAGAAAATTACTGTTACAAAAAGCTTCTATCTACTTCATTAAAGGCTTGGATTTATCATCAAAGTTTCCAAGAAAAAAGGGTAAGGAGTCTAGCTAAAGAGACATCCTCAAAACCCTCATATCTGCATTCAAAAATCTGCTACAAAGATAGAATTTCAGACCTGCAAAAGAGTGCAAGAAAAAGGTGCAATAAAGAAAGTTTTATATACATGTAAGGTTACATGGTATTGCACTTCTACAATATATTATACGCAGGAAGAGAGCATATTTAAAGGTGCCTCAAAAGGCACAACATCTACAGGGTAAGCCAACCAAGGAAGGACAAACGTTAGCACTCCTCTTCCACAACAAAGGGAGCCACTCAAAGGGCTCACTCTCAACATATCTTGGATGGACGAACCTGCAATATCAAAGCCCATACAAGGGTGTTATCAAGATACATTTACGTAGATATAAAGGGAGCTCATCTACGAAGGGAAGACATCAAATCTACTTCTACCAACGTGGGACGGACAACATAGCAAGCGGATATCTACACTACAAAAAAGGACAAAAAATAGCATGTTGAAGGTATAGTAGACAAGGAGAAAAGGTGCTACATTTAGATCTCAAACTTGGTGAAGATCATCCACCAAAGGAAGCACCAATATCACTTTCAGAATCGCCATTCGAAGCTCCATAGCGCCTCATCAAATCACCTACAAAAGAGAAGGTTTCTTGTTATCCAAGAAATAAAGCAAGCTAAGAGAAGGTATATGAAAGGAGTTATATTCTCCTTGGGAGCGTTATAGCATAGGTCTTCATGCAAAGCATTTGAATGCCACTTGGCATAATATTTCTAAAGCGCCATTCTATCTCTCAACGCTCAAGAAACCTTCATGCAGAAGCTACAAGGAATATTAAGGAGGTGGTACCACTTGTTATCCTCCACAAGCCTCACACAAGTTCCCACACAAACACTCATACGTTACATAGTGCCAAAGAAGTGTTAGACAAGGAAGGTGGTACATTACAAAGGAGCAAGCGCTCATACGTAATCGTTATGATACTTGTCACAAATTTCAAGACTTATCTTCCATAAAAAGGGCGGTCAAGGAGGTGAAAGGATAGTCAAGGCAAGGAAGCAATGGTAGTGATTCTGAAGCAACTTGACAACATTTTGGATGTATCATAGTAGTAGCTCGACAACTACATGACAGCATATCGATAGCAACTTGGAGAATATTTCGAGAGAAAATGGTGAAGCACATTACTCTTGGTCAAATGGGTCAAGGAAGCATTGAAGTGAGTGTTGAAGAAAATTGCATGTGGAAGAATCTTCCATTACTCACAGCGCCCAAGAAGGAAAGTCTACCATCGATTTTATAAAGGTACAATTTCCATCTAATTTGCTTTCCATAAAAAGGGAGTTATAAGGTTATATTATAAGGTTGAATTATTGAAAGAAATCAATCTTCATTTGAAAGCAAAACTTAGGGAAATTAAATATTAAAATTGTCTAATATTTGCAAAGCATAACCTAGGAGAAATAAGGAATACTACTTGGAATTATTTCATTTAAAATTTGCAAATATTAATGTATTCTAATTTTCCAAATTTGGGAGTCATAAGGGCTACAACTCCAAACTAGGTTATTGGAAATTAGAAACAATCCAAGGGATATAAAAAGAGGTTATTAAAGTTTTTATAAAGTTGGAATAATATAATATTCTTGTCTCAAAAACTTCTCTAAAGGGACAAAAGAAATCCAACATTAAAACCTCTTCAAAATTGAAAAGTGCTTAGTTCAATAGGAGTAATAAGGTGTTAAGAAGTTGATTTTTGATCTTTACAAAATTTGTACAAAATCAACCAAAATTGAACTATATCTTTACAAAAGCACTATATTATATCTCTAGGGAGTCATAAGGCATTCTACAAAACTTGATGATAATAATATCCTTCAAATATTATCAAGTTGGGAAGATATAAGCTTTCTACAAAAACCTAAAATTAGGTATTCATACTCTCATCACTAGGGAGACATAAGGAAGTCTACAAACCTAAGGTTTTATCAAATCAAGCTTATATACTAATCAGGAGCCACAAGGATGTCTACTTCCCAAAATACTACAAATATCAATAAGGAAAAATCCAGTGCCATAAAACTTGGGATCATGAATCTACTCATGAAATATGAAAGAATGGTAGATCTAACTTCAAAAGTGATCCTTAGTGAAGCCTTAGAAGATAATTTTGATACTATAGAATGCTATCTTCAAGCCCGTCTCAATGAAGCTATTGATAATGGAAAAAGTGACATTACACTTTCTTTGGACCTTGTGAGCATATTATACATGGCATTACTCACATATAAACACTACAAGAATGAAAATGTAGAACAAAAAGGATTGATAGAACTACTCAAAAAGAAGGTAGAACTCAATGAGTCATATCTAGAAAGGTTTTTCAATCCTCATGCAGAATTGGCACTTCAGGTTCTACTAACTCAAAATCTTATCATGATGCCCTAAGTGGTTGTTTAGAAGCTTCTGTACAATTGAAGACAAAAAAGGAGAATATTCCTTACAGGAATCAAGTAGCAGCACAACCACCTATGAAAGCACAGATACTGGATTCAAAGGCAAAGCTAAGAAAGAAGAAGGAGATGAATCCAATGAAGGAGGAATACAGTGCAAGGTCAACTGAAAGAAGAACCTACAACTTCAGCCTATTTTGCATCATATGAAGATTGAAGCAGCATAAAGAGTACCAAGATCAAGAGGAAGATCCATATTGAAGACTAAAGTCTTCAATACCCAAATAATGTAATACAAGGGGGTGTTAGAAATAGAGTCTATTCCATCATTTGGGTTATGTAAATGTATCTTCCAAGGTACATACTTAGGACATTAGATTACTTTAGGGGGAAGTTATCTAGTTACTTCATGCAATGTAATAAATGCACAAGTGTCAATGTGCAAGTTGTATATGTGCAAGTTGTCCCTTGCACAACTAGGTAGAGTGTTGGCCAAGGAACCTATGTTCCTATATAAGAAAGGCCTCATTGTCAGATAGATATGAGAAGGGGGACATAGATAGATAGAGTTGCTTACAACATAGTCATAGGTAGTAGTGCAATGTTGTGTATATCACCATATATTGGTGATGGGTACAATGTAGTTCAGTAGCTTCATTAATGGAGTGTTCATTTCCTCCATAGCTATGTTGTATTCATTTATGTTATTTCTATTCAATCATACTTCAATCATCTTGTAGATTTACTTTCTTTTATATTATTCTACATCTTGTGATTGTTATCTCCCATTGCTCATTACATCAAAAGTTAAAAGGAGGAAAGTCAAGTCAAGTTGAGTTGAGCAAGTGTGAGCTAAAGGAAGTAATAGAGTCAAGGGTGAGAGTGAGAGCTAGCAATCCAGGATAGCTAAGAAAGAGTGTCCCGTCCAAGGTATGTCCAAGATTGTTAGATTGGGTGTGGAGCACACTTGCTAGACAAGTCCACAAGAGGTTGATATTCAATAGGAGGGCTATATTCACTCATAAGATAGTTTGGTGAGCATCTATGTGCTATTGCAATTTGTATATAATATAATTTCTTCTAATTGCATTGTGACATCTCTTGTGCTTCTATAAACTTCCTATTTTTCATGGTGTGCTAATGTTTTCTTGTGCATGAGAGTTGTGCGTAACATACCATAACCAAATTAAGACAACACATCTATCAAAGTGACCATAGTAAGAGGAGGGTTTGGGGAAGTTCTATGTGTGTTGTAGTTTGATATTTTTGGTTCCATTACCAAGATGCTCCTCTTTGATAGTCTGTGTTATGTGGTAAAGTCTCTTTTTTGGGATCCTTATTAAGTGTTCCTACTGATTGTTGTCATTCATATAGATCTTGTTTATTATACTTATAGGTGTACTTATTTGGTGAAGTATGCTAAAAAAATGTATGTTTGGGTGATCTTGTGGATAGTTTATAATTACCCCATCATAGTCTACCATCTGGTTTACCTTGTTCTTATTTGTGCGTCTATACTAAAGGTATAAGAGTAAGTAACTAGCAAGTATAATTTAGTAAACTAGGTATTTATAGTATTGTGTAGGAAGATCTACCTTCCAATTTATAAGCCCTTGGATATTTCACCAAGAAGAGTTAACTTAGAATTCTAAGGCTATAGTAAATATGGGAAAAATTCCTATCTTTTTAGCCCAATTTTCCAAAGATGCAAAAAAATTTATTCAAGAGTATAAGAGAGTGCATTTGTAATAAATTAACATAGAGGGAGCAATGGTTGGAGTTATTTATGACATTTTTGGATGGTACTACTTTCATATGGTACAAGACACAATAGGAGCAGATCAAAAATTTATGGGAAGAGATTAGCAAAAATATGATCAAAGAGTATATCCCATGTTAGAAATAGTATAACTTGATGATCAATATAACAAAGTTGGTTCAAGGTCCTGAAGATAAAATTTGTAACTACTATGAATCAGTGTAGGAGCTTTGAAAAATAATAGAGGTATAGTTACAAAAGTAAAACTTGCCTAATGACTTCATGGAGGGTGTGGATAACCTACTTTATAAATATTTTATTATATGTCTCAAGAAAATAATTAGGCTTAGGGTCAAGTATACACATGTACTACTGTATAACATGCATATGAAGTTGCAAAGCAACAAGAGGAGATACCATTTCCAAGCATATACAAGTAAGTTGTGATCATTCTTAGAATATGTGGGATATTACATGAAGTTCATAAAGAATTTCTCAAGGATTGCACTACCATTAACAAAGTTCCTCAAGAAGGATATGCCCATGGAACTAAAGTTGCATATGAGAAATTGAAGAAGGCCTTGATTACTACTCTAGTGTTAAAGAATCCAGATTGGAGTAAGCCATTTATTATGTATGTACACAAATACATTTTATATAGCACCCGAGAGCACATTGAGTCAATGAGATGATAATGGGCATGATCATCCTATCCACTTTGAAAGTATGAAAATGAGCAGTGCAAAGGTAAATTATACAACTATAGATAAGGAAGCACTCACCATCATATTTGTGCTCAAGAAGTTAAGGAACTATATTTTAGGAAAAAACATAGAACATGATGCCCTCAAGTATAATTTTAACAAGCCCAATCTATCAAGAATGATAGCCAAATGATTCTCCTCTTGTAAGAATATGATTTTGATATTGTTGACCGACTGAGTAAGAAGCATATCACTATAGATGCACTTTTGAAAGCATATGAAGGAGTTGTATTTGAATGTGCAAATGATGAGTTTCTTGATGTGATGTTGCTCACAATAGAAGTCATTCCATAGGAATATGTAGATATCTAGCGATACTTAACAAATTCAGGCTTCTAGATGGTGTAATGCCAAGAATGAATATAAGGATTGCTCAGGCTAGTTGACCCTATTTATAATGCAGGAAGTCTTGTATCAAGTAGGGCTATATGGGAAGTATCTATGAGTAGTTGAACAAGATCAAGGAAAGTAGTTGACTATAGAGTCCCATGATGGTGTGTGTGAACACTTCTATGAGAAGCTTACAACAAGAAGGATTTTAGATGTAGAATATCATTGGCCAAAACATTTCAAAGATTGTATAGAGTATTATAAAATATGTGATATGCACCAATCCTTTAGGAATCATAGGAGAACATTTTCCCCCTTATGTCCTATATTTATTTCTTCTTAGACCCTTTGAGAAGTAGGAAATTGATGTTGTTGAAACCCTTTTTGTAACAATAGGAAGGAATAAATTCATCATTGTTGCCACAAATTATTTGATTAAGTGGGTTGAATTTGGTCTATTAAGCATGAGACAAAGGAAGAAGTTGCATGGTTCATATATGAATTAATTTTTAGTAGGTTTGGATACCCAATGGATATTATCTCTAATTAAGGTACCCATTTCCTGAATAAAGTGGTGGAAGACTTGATGACTCTATTTGTGATCAAGAATATGAAGGCAATTGTATATAGACTAGGTACGATGGGCATGTGGAATTAATTACTCATGTTCTATGTCAACTCCTTGCAAAGGATTTATCTTTGCAAGTTAACACATGGGACAAAAAATCCATGCAACACTATGGGATTATAATATCACAATCAAGTTAGTTAGAGGGTATTTCTTGTTCTAATTGATGTATAACATTAATATTATCCTTTGATGTACCCACCATATAAATTATGATATGAGATAGAAAGGATGGAAGAGAATCCATGAATGAACAAGTGGTACAACTACACCAATTGGAATATATGTGATAGACGATGTAGGACCACTTTGCAAAGAAGATGAAAGAAGAAGAGTATTAGGAAAAAAAGCTGAAGCAGTCCCCTTCAAGGTCAATGACTTGGGGATGATGTACAATGCTAGATAGGAAAAGAGGAAGCACAAAATTTTCCTGCCAATATATATGGGCCAATATTAGATAGTAGTTGCGAATGACAATGGACCTACAAGATTGAGGAGTGGGATGGAAGGACTATTAAGAAATGGGTGAATCATGATAAACTTAAGCTATTTTATCCTCATGAAAAGATCAAGCCTACTCTAAGTATAAAATAAAAATTAGGAGGGGAAGATATGTTAACACCAATTTTTCAAGGTTATTTGCATGTGTAGTTGTTGGTCAAATATCTGCCTAATATACAAACATACATTTGTGCACCCTAGACATGGCCAACATTGAAAGGCCGGAGGAAAGAAATGTCCTCCGTGCCAATCTCCAGAGAGGGCTGGCTCCCTTACTAATCCTACACCGGTTTAAGACTAGAGTTGCAGGAAAGAAATTGGAAATAACGGAAAGAAATGGGAAATATAGCCACAGGCCAAAGATGTAGGATTGGGGATAGACTAGCAGCAGGAATTCCAACCAAGTGTTATAGCAACATAAAATAGAAAGGAGGCAAGAGAATCCACTTACAGTTCCTTGGAGACAACTTCCAGAATCGCATTCCAGTACTCACACTTACACCAACAATGCCCAAATCCAGGTGCAGAATTTGAACTTAACAATAGATAGCAAACATGAATATAAAATAGAAATGCTTGAACAGAAAGAAATCACACAAAGAGACTGCTTGCAAAATCAGAAGCCACAACTTCTTCTATTTACGCAGAGAACTTGAATAGTTTTTCTGCAGAATGTCTATCCTCCTTTTACAATGGAAATTGAGTAGTATTTATAGAGGAATTTTGCCTCTATCATTTAATGCACATAAGACAAAATGTTCCTAGATCAGGAACCTCTGTGAAGAAATTCCTCCTTGAAGTCCTTGAAAATCTTCCTCCTGAGACAACGATCCAGTTTCTAAGATGAAATCTCTAGGAAATCAGCACATTCGGGTGTCGGTGCACGGAAAACTGCAAAGCTGGTCGTTGACTTGATGCCTCCATTGTTCCTCAAAAATTCACCTTCGTTCAGAATGTCTTGGAACTCATGAAAATCTCCCTGTGATATTTAATCTTGTAGCTCTTTTCAGCTTGAAATCCACAACTTTAGTTACTTTTCACCCCAATCATTAAATTCTCATCATTCGTCTGATCTGAGTGCCTTTGAAAAGTCTCCGTTGATGCTTAAACTTGAATTCGCTCAAAACAGAGCCATGAGCGAAAGCACCTCCTTTAACTTTTATTACTTCCTTCTTATCCACGCTTCCTCTTGCAATGCTCACACCATTGCACTCCATGGATAACCCCCTCAATTTTAATGTTGCATCATTCTTGTCGTGGCAGGAGTCATCCTGGAGAAAATTCGGTCGAAAACAGTCCATTGTGCTTCGAAACATTTTCATATTGTTTTGCCCCTAGAAGTGATTAAGAGTTTTACCTTTCTCCCAGAGTGAAAGCACTTCATATAATTTGCATCCTCATTTTTTTTAAAATATACGTTCACCCCCAAAAGAGGTGAAAGGCGTTGTCGCCCTTCACCTTGGGTGAACGTAGCTTTGACTTTTCAATGCCACCCCCTTATATTTTCCCAAAGCAAAAATAAAAACTTTGACATATTTGTGGAACCATTCTTCATGTAGCTTCACCCCAAGGAGGGGTGAATGGGACTTTCACCCCTCACCTAGGGTGAAAGCACTTCCACTTGCACACCATCATGGGGTCCACAACCTTCATTTTAAATACGCATTCACCTAAACTCACCTTTTTCTAGAATTTCACCCCAAGGAGGGGTGAAAGGGACTTTCACCCCTCACCTGAGGTGAAAGTCTTTTTGACTTGTCAACGCCTTTATTTTAAATGACGTTCACCCCAAAGTGGGGTGAACGATGCTTTCACCCCAACTTTGGGGTGAACGCACTCATTTAAATTGTCATCATGCTTCAACTTAGAGCCCACCTCAAACTTAGTTATTTGAATATGTTTTCACCCCACTAAGGGGCGAAAGGGACTTTCACCCCTCATTTTGGGTGAAAGTCCTTGTCAAACTTAACATTTTCCTTTCCTTTTTACATTCACCCCAAAGTGAGGTGAACGAGTCTTTCGCCCCATTTTAAGGTGAATATACTTTTACCATTCCTTCTTCTCAACAATAATTTTCAAAAACATCTTTACCCCAAGGAAGGCAATAAATTTTCAAACTTCATTTAGGTGAAAGGGCTGTTACATTTTCCTTTTCCATTGAATTTTCAAGCATTTTTTTCCTTTGACATCCTCAAATTTTCCAACAATTTGACTTGCAACACCCATTATTTTCAAGCATAAAATTTATGAAAGTGAGAAAGAGGATTAACACAAAAATACAACACATTATACTGGCTAAAATACTGCAACATAGAATTAATATATTTACCACTTTTACAATAAAAATATTCAACAAAATTTCATCAAAATTTTAATGTGGCATAGTGTAAAATTGCCAATATTTTTGGTGGCTCACGGGGTATCCAACTCGCATGGATGCAAGCGATCCCAGGCCTTTATCCATTGGGCTCCTTATTGGGTCTTCTTATCGATAGCTTTGGCTGACGCTTCTGGTTTGGATGCTTCTTTCTGCACCTGCTCAACTGCTACCTTTTTACCTCCTCTACCTCTATAGCTACCCTTAGTACTTATGCTTGCTCTACTTCTATTGCTTCTTGCTCCACTATCGCCTACTCTACTCCTACTCCTCCTACTCCTTCAAACTTTCATAGGTGATCTCATAAACTATAACTACATCTACCCAAGCATGCATGGTAAACATGGAGGGAACACTAAGTGATTCATAGATAAACCACAAGTGTTCAACATCCTCCAAGCTAAGGCATTTAGCTCATTGGGCCAACTCGAACAAGGACAACTCCATATGGGTGAACTTCTTCATAAGTGGCAACACCTGTTCCTCTATGATCGGCTCCTCCCACTTGTCAATTTTAGATGTGTCCTCCACAAAATTCTTCCAAACCACTTCTAACTATTCCTTTGGCAGAGGCTCACCCCATTCATCAGTAAAATCTAGAAATCCCATATCGATGAGAGCATCAAAATGAAACATTGAAATAGTATGCTCCCACTCCATTGTGTTGAGAAGCTTCCTACCTTCTCTCACCAGATCCAACCTCTAAAAGTAACTATGCAGCATGAATTTGGTGGTAGACCAGGCTCGGTCCATCTCACTCATGGGGTGAATGTGCATATTGGACTGAGCCAAGGCTTGGATTTTCATAGCCATCTCCAGATGAGGCTCCAACATCTCCTCAATATTATCTACTATCTATTGGCTCAACTGAATCTGAATCCGAGCCTCATAGAGATACTGCAGAACCTAGACTACTCTAGCTGCCAACTTCTCATAGCTTTGAGCCAACCGAAGGTGAGCCTCCTTAACTATTTTATGAGAGAAACCTACAGCTTGTGTGGCCTTCTTCGCCAGTTGATTCTGTATGGACTCAAGTTGCGCCTTCAATGCTTGCACCTGCTGCTCTACTGCATCCTTTTCCTTTTGATGCACCCCTACCTATCGATGCAAGTGTTCAATTTCTATCGCCATCCTCTCCTGTTGCACTCTGCTCGCTACCAAGGCATCTTCAAGTTCAATAATTTTTGTTTCGGTATCATAATATATTTGCTTATAATACTCATCATGTAGATAAACCAAACTCATATCAACTTGTATATTCCCCATTTTCTCAGTTGGATCAATCCTGGTCAGGTCCTCCATCATGGTCTCATAAGCGTAATCGCTTGGTGTCATCTCTCCTCATGGCTTCTGGACCAGGGGAATTATCTTAGTAGTGTGAGCCTCCATAGCAACTGGATCAAAGGTGACTTTCTTGAGAGGCCTAGTTGGAGCAAGTGCCTCTTTTCTTCTATGGACTCTTCAGCCACTATGATGAACTAAGATGAGCTCGATTAATATTCTTTACATCAGGTTGCTCAAGCATCACCTCGATTTTTGGTAGCACTTGCATCTCCAAAAATGGTGTGAAAGGAACCAAAATTTATGAACGATCTAGCTCAAAGGAAGAAGAGGAGATATATATGAGAGGGGGAACCAAAATAATAGAGTGAATGGAAGAACTAGGCTCAGCTGTAGTTACGCTCACTCTTGGAGGAGCTTGCATACTTACAACCATAGTGGAAGTGGTGGCAGAAATGGAAGGGGAAGGATGCAAAAATAGATTCAGACCTGATGCAAATGAACTAAAAGAAAGGGAGGTCGAAGAGAGGGGAAGAGAAGAAGGAGCAGTAGTGACTTATGGGTGAGAGGAAGGGAGTGAAATGGATATGGAAGGTATACCAAATGGAGGGGCGAAAGAAGTAGGGACTGATGGAAATGAACTAACAGTCACTACTTGCTCCGAAGTAGAAGAAGAGGGAAAGGAAAATGTACCTTCGAGTATGGGCACCATGTGACTTGGTGATGGAAGTGATTGCATAATAATTTCTTCATATTGCTCCTCTACTTCCACTTCAAGGTTAACAATTTCAACCTGCTGGTCCTCTGACTGCTCATGAATTAATGGAAACATTTGGGCAATGCTAATCTGGAGCAACTGACACCAGGAGGAGAATTAATAATTATGCATCAATCTAATCTGTAGAAACTACAACACAAAACTACAATAGTAGATGAAGAAGTAGTACCAGTTCTTGGCCTCTTTATAACTTTCAAAAATGGAAGCGCCTCTCGAATAATTTGCTTCTCCAACAAAGGTACCTCATCTATATTTTGCTTTACCCACTGTGACCTTCGTTGAAACACATATTGTTGCTCTTCTTCCTCAGGTGTCTCTTCCTCAACTATTGGGTGCTCTTCTTTAGCCATACTTTCATCACTATCAGAATGTTGAAAACTTTGAGGCACGACCTTGGTGAAAGTGATGGGTTGATAGATATTTACAAATTCATCATACGCCTCCAAAAATGCCCCATCCATCTTCAACCCATAAGGTGATGTAATTTTTCCTCTATGGACCCACATTATCCACCAATTCATAATCTTCTCTTTGATCCATGTGGGCAACTATTCTTTCATTTGGCCAAATAGTCCCGATGGAGGAATGTGATCTCTATGCACTATCAAGTTATATTCAACCTCCTACTCATAAAAGTCATGCCATGGAGGAAGTGACATCATATCTTCAATATGCCACTCTAAATCATGCCCATCAAAATTATTACAATTTTCCTAAATATCGGGTCATGGACAACAATGAAAATTCTTGGCCTTAATTATTTCTAAAAATTTACCCAATGGGTCATATCTCCACCATTGTGATAGTTCTATCAAACCCAAGTCTTGAAGTGCCTCCATGAGTAGCCTATTCTGCCCGACCTGGTTCACCTCTATACTACCAAACTTGAACGACATGGTGCAAGTCATTCTTTGCCATACCCTACTCCATACACATCATTGGTATAATCTATCTAGTGCACCACCTCCATGGAAAAAACATGCTCGATGGTGAAGTATGGGAGCAGGAATGGCTTACCCGTGAAGCCATAAATTCTTACAACCACTCCTTGAGTCAACAAAAATATGTCACCCTTCTCAATTGTGACAACCGCCTCCTTCATTTCCCGTGGCACTCTCTCACTTTTACCACAAATCAACTCAATTGTGGGCCCCAAAAATAGGTGGTTAAAACTATAGTATGACTCCCTCCTCAATAGAGCGGGAGTCCACATATAAATAAGCAACAGTTCATCCTTTTCATCAACTTATTTTACTGCAATGAAAGAAGAAATACCAAACGAGGAAGGACGTATGCTTGAATGAAGTCTCTTCTCCCGTATGCATTTTCTCCAACTAGACGTGCATCTTTCGATAAATGAAATCGGCCCAATCAAAATAAATTGGATTCATGTCCCTTCTCATGGCCCTTGGAGCATAAAACTCCACTTGAGATATACATTGCACAAGCGCCGCTTGCCACTTGTGAACTATAGAATCTACCGAAAGACCAGCAACCCATGCCAGCATAGAAAATAAGTCAAGGCTCTTGAATTCTGATAAAGATTTTAGTAGATTTGGAAGTTGCCCTAACTACGACTCCTTAATCAATTGTGTTTCCATAAACTGGCGCATTGTCACCATAGAAACATATCTTTCTTCTTGCTCATTAATATGCAACTTCTTGAAAATCATATCAGATGGGGGTTTTAACCCACAGGCAAATGCTTCCCTCACTTCAACGATGGAGATAGAGAAAAGCACCTCCCCATTGGCTTTTCGAACAACCCTAGTAACTAGATTATAAAATCTAGCAATTAATTTTACCAGCTTCAAGCAAGGGTGTACGGGCGTACACAAATACCAAAATAACTATGCATAAAATGACATAGTCAGAGGGCTCTCCATCGTCAATCCTTGATTTACTATAAATTCTACATCCTGTCGAAGCTTTACCACGCCCTTGTTGGTAATCACGCAGTCTCCGACCTCTGCCATAGTGTCAGAGTACGGGTCCAAATCTACATTCTCATTTCTATAGGCCTTCTTGGATTTCGACCCACCTTCTACTTTCTTTTTAGACTACTTAGGCTCTATAGTTTCTTTCACCTCTTTGCTTTTCTTACCCATTATGCAAACCCTGACAATTCTAAAAGTGCTCTACAACTTCTGCAATAAAAGCTTGAAAATGCACCGACAAAAAATTTTAAAATTATAATCTTTGAGCGAATTTACCTATGCTCTATTTATAGAATGCGCTCCAACTACCATAGTAAATGCAATAAATTTTCCTGGTGGATTCGGGAGGAGTTGCGCTTTGCTTCCATTGGTGGGCACTATTCCCAATACTATGATAGCAACTGATTTTTAAATTCACCATAAAATCCTTCTTAAAAAATGTGCCCTTCTATCATGTAAAACTTTGAACAACATGCCCTAGCTACTAAAACTACCTTGGAAAAATAAATTCACCACCTAGGGACCAATGAGCACTTTTGCTTCCACAGTGTGAGATTTCATTCCTCGAGAACGCCAAATCACCTCCCAACGCAAATTCGGGTGCACATTTTAAATTAAATGCTCCAAAAATACATCTCAATGTGCATGCACACTTTTCAAAATTCACCACATGTCAGAGGGTGAAATCGCTTTGAGAGGGCACTCTTAAAATTAGATTTCACTTGAAAATCATCATACTCCAAAAAAGCAATGGAGGGCGAAAACACTTTTGAGGTGCACTTGGCTTTATCTTCTTTCACTCCCGAAACATCTTCAACCTGCTTGATTTGATTTCATGGTGAACGTCCTCCTTTTAAAACAATTCTAAGCTTTTCTTTTTCACCCCTTATTTAGAAAAAGCATGGATTTTCTTAAAAAACTCCCTTGATTTTAGAGCTTTTCTTTTTTTTTTTTCTTCTTTTTTTTATTTTATTTTTTTTAAAAATAAAAAACCATTAAAATTAAAATTTTCTTTTCTTCCACTTTTAAAAAAACTAAAAACTTTTTACAACATTCCTTTTAAAACCTTTAATTTTCATTTAATATTTTTCCCTATGAAAGGCGAACAGTTTCACCCTTCATTTGGTGAAAGCCCTTTTACCACTTTATTATTGACTTTGCACTTTCTATCTTTCTTTCATTTCTTTAACACATATATTCGCCCTCATTAGGAGGTGAAAGAGATTTTCACCCCTCCATGAGGAAAGCACCTTTCATTTCTTTTATTTGCTCTTTGATTTTTTAATTTTTTTAATCTTCAATTTAACGTTCACCCCACAAGGAGGCGAATGAGACTTTCACCCTTCCCTTGGGGTGAAAGCACTCTTTATCTTTTCATCCTTATACTTTCATTCTTTTAATTTCTCTTTAACTTAAATGCAAACCAACCTTTACTTGAGCTTTTAACCTAAAACTTTAAAAACAACCACTACCCATTTTTATATATATATATAAACAATAAAATACTTGTAAATAAAATATGTACATATTTACACATTGTACCTCTTGATTTCATCATTGAAAATAGGCCTTCAGATGAAGACCATTAACTAGAATCGGAAGATCCCAACCATCCATATCTCGAAGATAATATGCATTCACCAAATTCACTACAAAAACTTGAAATGGACCTTCCCAGATCGCATCAAACTTGTGGTGCTTCCCTAGCTTGGCTTTGTTCTCATTCCATTTGAGGACTAGATCTCCCACCTAAAACTTGCATTCTATTGTCTTCTTTCCAAACCACTTTTGCATCATTTTAGTGTGTTCGATGAAAGCTTCATATGCCTTTTCTCTCTCCTCCTCTAGTTGTAGCAATTGAGCCAACCTTGCACTCATTGGATCAAACTCATCATCTTCATCTTTGAACAACTGCAATGTTTGGAGGATAGGTAGCTCGATGTGAGTGGGTAGAACTACTTCTTTCCCATACACCAAAGAGTAAGGAGAGGCTTTAATAGACTTCTTTACTGATATCCGATCTGCCCATAGAGCCTGATTTAACAATAAGTGCCAACTTCTTTTATTATTTCCCAATATCCTTTTTAAGATCCGTAGCAAGTTTTTGTTTGTGGATTCGGCCAAGTCATTTCCTTATGGATAATAATTGGAGGATATCTTCAGATAAATCCCATACTTGCTTGTAAATTCGATGATCTTGGCCCCAATGAATGGAGTCCCATTATCTATTACAATAGCATCTAGAACACCAAAATGGGTAATCAGTCCCTCAAGGAAAGAGATAACTGTAGCCTGATCTACTTTTTTGGTTGGGATGGCCTCTGCCCACCTGGTAAAATAATCAGTCATTGTCAAGATATATTTGTGTTCGATAGAGGAATGAGGATCAATAACTCCAATGAAGTCTAGTCCCCACTACTGAAATGGTGCTTCCACTTGAATCGGGTGCAAGGGCAAAGATGCTTTCTTATTCCTACCAACATACCACTGATAATTATCACAACTTTGGCTCACCTTGTGTGCATCTACGAAAAGAGTAGGCCAAAAATACCCAGCTCGGATGATCTTCAAGGCCATAGGCCTTCCTGCATAATGCCCACCGGATAAGCCAAAGTGGAATTCCTCCAATATTTTTGCTTCTTTGACTCCTTTACACATCTGAGGAGTACTCCATCTATATTCTTATGGAACAACCCATTCGGCAATAGGACATACTTAAGTGCTTGTAATCTGAATCTTCGATGTTGTGAAGCATCAAGATGTGATGGACATTTCCTAGATGTAAAGAATTTGACAAGGTCCTCTATCCAATCACGATCACCTATAGCTCGATTTGCACAATTGCTTTCATTGATATCCTCATTCTGTACTAGAGTCAGTGATTCAGAAGCTACACTTTTGGCTAGTTCTTGGTAGAGAGCTCATCCATAAACCAACTTAGTCGATCGGATCTCCACATCATATTCTTGAATCTTTGAGACCCAACCTGCTCTCTTGTCACCTAATTCTCCTTGAAGAATGAAATTTCTGACATCTGGATGAATGACATAGATGACTATCTTACTCTATGAAATGAAATGTCAAATTTTTTTAGAGATTTCATAACCGCATACACCTATTTTTCAATGAAATTATACTTCTCTTGGTGTGGTGATATGACTTGACTCAAGAAAGCAATCGACTTTTCATCTCCATCTTCTTGCTTTTATGTGAGAACAATAGTGTAACTCTCCTGTTCGCCTACTACATAAAGGATGAAATATTTTGAATAATCTGGGTTAATCAATACTAGCGCTTGAGTGATTCTCTCCTTGATTTCTTGAAAAGCCTATCTTCTCACTTCTATCCATTTAAAGTCTGCATTCTTCTTCAGAAGCTCAGTCATTGGTTTTACAACTTGAGCAAAATCAGCAATGAACTTCCGAATGAAGTTGATCTAGCCAAAGAATGATTGCAGATCCTTCTTGTTAACTGGAAAATAATTTCAAGAGAGCCTCAGCTCTTGCAGGATCAATCGCCAGTCCTTCTTGTGAAATCACATGTCCCAAAAGTTTCCCTTCTTTGACAACAAAAATGGATTTCTTTGGGTTAATGGAAATTCTAAATTCTCGATATTTTTTGAACACTTGCCTCAAATGAGAGACGTGCTCTTCCCTGCGGTGTGAGAAAATAGTCATGTCATCAAGGTAAATCACAATAACTCTATTCAACAACTCATCGAAAGCAATGTCCATAGCTCTCTGAAAGGTAGCACCGACATTGGAAAGACCAAATGGCATCCTCTGATAGGTGAAAGTGCCCCATTTTGTAGTAAACGTCATCTTGTGTTGGTCTTCATCCTTCACCCAGATCTAGTTATAACCAGAGAAACCATCCAACAATGAAAACCTCTATGCTCCAACAACCACATGGAGAATTTGATCAATCTATGGTAGGGGGTAGTGATATTTTAATGATGCCTAGTTTAGATTCCAAAAATCCATGCACAGACGAATATCTCCATTCTTCTTTCAAACTAGCACCAAGTTTGCCACCCATGTTGAGTGCTTGATTGGATAAATTATTTTTACCTCCAACATTTTTAACAACTCTGCCTTCATGAGCACCTCAATTTTAGGATTGACAAGTCATTGTTTCTATCGAAAAGGCTTGACTCCCTCCTACAATTCAATAGTATGTTGGATTACATTTTTATCATATCCTTTTAAATCATGATAGCTCCATGCAACGATGTCGAGGAACTCATAACACAAATTTTTGATATCTTCAAGTTCTTTCGACATACAATCTATTCCAACTTTGATAATATTCTCAGACTCTAACTGCATTTCCTTATATTCCTTCACATCAACCTTGATCTTATGTTTCTCCACCCTATCATTTTGATCAAACAAACTTTCAAGAGAAATCAGTCCCCTAGGAATGTGATTGTTCTTCAATTGAATCATTCCTTCCATTTCCTCTTCGACCAATATTCTATCTTCTACACTTGCAGCTTCCTTAATCAAAAAATTGATTATTTGTTCATCATTATCGAACACTTGCCAATAAAGGTTTTTATCAGGGATCGAAGGTCTATAAATTACCCTCACAATCTTGGGTTTCCTGACTACTTGTTCTACAGGAGAGAAATTAGCACCAAGAGAAGCTAAAATATCTGCATGTTTGTTCTGCTCCCACAAAATCGCCTAAATGTTCAATGTTGTAAAGGACTCAAACAAATCCCATACCTTGTTACGGTAGGCCTTCAAGTAGTGCTGCTTTGACACACATTTGTTTGTAGTCTGGTTGACGATGAGCTCAGAATCTCCAAATATTTGCAACTATTTTATGCCCAACTTTTCAGCTTTCTTCAAACCAAGGCACAACGCTTCATATTCGATGGCATTATTCGTGCAACTCCAAGTTAACCGATATGAATAGGTTTTCTACAACCCTATAGGAGAAACAAGAACAATACCAACCCCTACACCATTCTTACACCTTGCACCATCAAAATACAACTTCCATAGCTGATCAGAGATAGGGTCTAGGGAATCAGAGACTTCTTCTTCAATTTGCTCAAGTTTAGTTATGGTATAACAACCGATGTCAGTTTCGACCATCGCATTGAAATCCATCAATGAGAACTCATCCTCTAAGTGGATCTCACCAAGAGCTTCTTCCATCAAGTCCACTTCTTGTAATTCCTCTATCATCATGTTGACTGCACCAGTGGGCTTTTCTTCCTCTTCCAATTTTTCTATATGAAAAGTGGATGGCTTTTCATTATAGATGTGGATTCTTCTTCCCTTGAATGGGATCTCCAAATGTGAATAATCCAAGGAAAGGTATCCTCCTAGTTTCATTGTGAACTCCCTCGAAAGACACATGCTAAAGTATGGTTCCAAGTCAACCACCACTACTTCTTGAATGACAATGATTTGAGGCATGCTGTGTAGAACGATAGGAATATCCTTGATTACTCCCACCATTTTGATAGGGGTCCCATCCAACTACAATACACCTGGACTACTTCTTGTGTATTCCATTCCCATTACTTCACATACTACCTTTGGCATGATAGTAGTCGCAACACCGGAGTCAATCATACAATTATGCATGATCCACCCTTCCATTCTGAGAGACAAATAGAATGGAGGTGGTCTATTCTTACTAGTGGTAGAAGTAGGTAGTGTCTATGCTAACACTATTTGGGAATGACTTTTCTTTTGATCTTTTGTAGATTTGAGAGATTCTTGCAATAAGTCAACTTGCCCAGGTAACTGTAATGCATCATATAAACTCACCTTCATAGGAATCTTCTTCATTTCCTCAACAATATTATAATCAAGAACACCAGGAACCTTTTCTTCTACAACTTGCTCATACTTATTTCGATACTATTGAGTAGCTTCCACCCTTTATCACTTAGTCAATGATGGGTATTTGAGGTATTCTTTAGCTTGCTCTTTTACCTCTATTTGCACTTGAGCGACTATAGGCTGTGAAGTTGATACCTTTATCTACAACTTCTCTTGAGCTTGCTTGGGCAATAGATCCTTCAATAAGATAGAATCTTGTTACTTTATTGTCGCACCAAGTGCTTTCACTTGTGGTTGTACCTTTTCATTTTGTACCTTTTGCTCAATAAGAACTTTCAGAGGCTCCATTTCTACTGGATCAATAATCACCGACTTCTTTCCAACCCTTGTGAGAACTAAAACTTGCTCCAAATATGGGACCATAAAGTTATGATCAACTTCCATTATCATATTAACTTGTCCATCGATAGAAATTTTTGCTAATGTCTATACATAGTTCAAATGAACCATGCATGTGTCTTCTCCATGAGGATCATTACAGGTGGAGCACCAGTATGCTTTCTCTGATGTACTAGTTTCTTCATTTTCCAACACAATTGTGTTCCTCTCAGGGCCCTTGCTAGTGGTTGGTTGCTCCCTAGTAATTGGTGGTGTTTGAAACCTCCTTGACCGAAAATCAGCTTCAACTTATTTCTTCTTAACTATCATGATTTCATTCGACATTGTCCTTACGACTGAATTAATAGATTGTATTTCTTGTAATAATTTCATGTAAGGATCAAGATTTGAGGGTGCAAGAGGTGTTGGTAAAGGTAGAGGTATTGATGGAGTAGGCAATGGTAGTGGAATAGGTGGCACTAGTAGCACTAGGAAAGGAACTGAGGCTGGTAACTAAGGAACAACTGGTGTAGGTAATTATGGAATACTTGGAGTAGGGAGTTGTGGAACCGGGATTGGAGCAATTTGAGGTGGACCCGAGCTCCATGAGGGAACCGGGTACATAGAAGGCATAGGCTATGAAAATGCACTTGAATACAAATGTTGTGGAAGATCGAGAAGGATGGGCATAGTTACCTTTGGGGGAAGCTTACCTATGGTGATCAAATCTGCTTTAGCCTTCTATACTTGCATATACAACTCTAGAAAAGTATTTACATTGGCTTGTCGAACAACCATACCAATATCTGAGTTGAAGGCCCGGAGATAGTAAAATGTAGCTTGCTCATGCGTGGGCCGAAGGCCATCAAGAACTCTCTACAAGCTTAAGTGAATCTGACATTGAAGTCCACTATCTCCTCCTATGGATGTCTTTGGATATTCATGAATTGATGCAACAAGGAGAAAGGATCAACTTGCTCATGAAAGTTCTTGATTAGTAATTCCACCAATTGGTCCCATGTCGTAATAGTGGTGGGTGGCAAAGATCGATACCAATATAATAATTTCCCTCTAAGTGACAATACTAATAACCTTACCATAATATCTTCATCAGTAATGCCATGGATCATCACCAAAGAAGCCACATCTTGGATATGCTCATAAGCGGTCTTACCAGTACCATCATAGGTAGGCAAAGCCTTCAAAGCTGCTTGAGGAACTAGATTTTATGCTTGTAAATTCAAAGCTCCTGAGCTATTCCATGCTGGAAACTACCTTGGTGGTTGTGGTTGCTGTGGTGGTGGGTTTTGAGCCATATTAACTGGTGTATGAGGTTGAGGAGGTGGGATGCTAGTAGCAGTACTAGCTGGACTTGAAGGAATGGAAAACACAATGACTAACTATGAGGATGTTGAATGATGTATGAGGAGGAACAAACCTGGGGTGTTCACCTAATATTTGGATGTCAAGTTCGTAGAACTCAATGGGATCTTCAAAATTTTTGGCCTTCGATCTTGTGATCATGAAGTACAACTTTCACTGCCTTCACATTCGGAGGCTTCTAGGTATAACTGAGTCACCAGATGTTCTAACCATACAACATGAAGGTGAACATCAAACCTCAATACTATTGAAAGTGGAACTTTTAAGGTCCCATCGGGCATGCCAAAAACTATTGGTCAAATATCTACCTAAAATACAAACATACATTTGTGCACCCTAGACATGACCAACATTGAAAGGCCAGAGGAAAGAAATGTCCTCCATGCCAATCTCCAGAGAGGGTTGGCTCCCTTACTAATCCTACACTAGTTTAAGACTAGAGTTGTAGGAAAGAAATTAGAAATAATGGAAAGAAATGGGAAATATAGCCATAGGCCAAAGATGTAGGATTGGGGATAGACTAGCAGTAGGAATTCCAACCAAGTGTTATAGCAACATAAAATAGAAAGGAAGGCAAGAGAATCTACTTACAGTTCCTTGGAGACAACTTCCAGAATCGCATTCTAGTACTCACACTTACACCAACAATGCCCAAATCCAGGTGCAGAATTTGAACTTAACAACAGATAGCAAACATGAATATAAAATAGAAATGCTTGAACAGAAAGAAATCACATAAAGAGACTACTTGCAAAATCAGAAGCCACAACTTCTTCTATTTACGCAGAGAACTTGAATAGTTTTTCTGCAGAATGTCTATCCTCCTTTTACAATGGAAATTGAGTAGTATTTATAGAGGAATTTCACCTCTATCATTTAATGCACATAAGACAAAATGTTCCTAGATCAGGAACCTTTGTGAAGAAATTCCTCCTTGAAGTCCTTGAAAATCTTCCTCCTGAGATAGTGATCCAGTTTCTAAGATGAAATCTCCAAGAAATCAGCACATTTGGGTGTCGGTGCATGGAAAATTGCAAAGTTGGTCATTGACTTGATGCCTCCATCGTTCCTCGAAAATTTACCTTCGTTCAGAATGTCTTGGAACTCATGAAAATTGCCCTATGATATTTAATTTTGTAGCTCTTTTCAGCATGAAATCCACAACTTTAGTTACTTCTCACCCCAATCATTAAATTCTCATCATTCATCTGATCCAAGCGCCTTTGAAAAGTCTCCATTGATGCTTAAACTTGAGTTCGCTCAAAATAGAGCCATGAGCGAAAGCGCTTCCTTTAACTCTTATTACTTCCTTCTTATCCATGCTTCCTCTTGCAATGCTCACGCCATTGCGCTCCATGGACAACCCCTTGACTTTAATGTTGCATTCACCTTCTTGTCATGGTAGCAGTCAACTTGGAGAAAATTCGATCAAAAACAATCCATTGTGCTTTGAACCATTTTCATATTATTTCACCCTTGAAAGAGGTGATTGAGAGTTTCACCTTTCTCCTCGAGTGAAAGCGCTTCATATAATACACATCCTCATTTTTTTTAAATATATGTTCACCCCCAAAAGAGGTGAAAGGCTGTCGCCCTTCACCTTGGGTGAACGTAAATTTGAATTTTCAATGCCACTTCCCTTTATCTTCTCAAAGCAAAAATAAAACTTTGACATATTTGTGGGGCCATATTCATGTAGCTTCACCCCAAGGAGGGGTGAATGGGACTTTCACCCCTCACCTGGGGTGAAAGCACTTCCACCTGCACGTCATCCTGGGGTCCACAACCTTCATTTTAAATACGCGTTCACCTGAAATCACCCTTTATTAGACTTTCGTCCCATGGAGGGGCGAATGGGACTTTCGCCCCTCTCCTTAGACGAAAGTATTTTTGACTTGTCAACACCTTTATTTTAAATGGGGATGTTCACCCCAAAGTGGGGTGAACGTTGCTTTCGCCCCAACTTTGGGGTGAATGCACTCCTTTAACATTGTCGTCGTGCTTCAACTTCGGGCCCGCCTCGAACTTAGTTTTTTAAATGTGTTTTTGCCCCACTGAGGGGTGAAAGGGGATTTCGCCCCTCATTTGGGGTGAAAGTATTTGCCAAACTTAGCATTTTCCTTTTCTTTTTATGTTCGCCCCAAAGTGAGGCGAATGAGGCTTTCACCCTACTTCTGGGGTGAATGCGCTTTTACCCTTCCTTCTGCTCAGCAATGAATTTTTTCAAAAGATGTCTTTGCCCTGGGGAAGGCGATATAGATTTTCAAACTTCATTTAGGTGAAAGGGCCATTACGTTTTCCTTTTCCATTGAATTTTCAAGCGTTGTTTTCCTTTGACATCCTCAGGTGATATTTACTGATTCCTCACAAACAATTTGACTTGCAACACCCATTATTTTTCAAGCATAAAATTTATGAAAATGAGAAAGAAGATTAACACAAAAATACTGCAACACATTATACTGGCCAAAAATACTGCATCATAAATTCAAATATATTTGCCACTTTTACAATAAAAAATCCTTCAACAAAATTTGATCAAAATTTTAATGTGGCATAGTGCAAAACTGCCAACAGTAGTTTAGAGACAAGAAGCCACCATCAACAAGCTAAACACAAAGATAAAGAGAGAAATATATGTGATGAGTTTTATTACAAATATATAATTTTACAACATAAAATATAGCTCTTTATATTTTACAATTTACAAATTAAGCCAAGAGGACTTTTTACAACAACAATGGTGTGAATGCTTCTATCCCACAATAGTTTGTGATCAGGATATATCGATGTATGCGTGAGTGTACAAATCTCCAAGGGTTGCTGTAGATGACTGATATACCTGCACACAACCAACAAGAAAGATGTTAGAATATATATGGGCCCACCTAAGTTGGGCCTTAGCTCATACAATATAAAAACCATAGTAAAATAAAATATAATTGCTGCTATTGGAAAGAAAATGCTGGAAAAAACCAAAATATACCTATTATAGCTCAGAAATATCACTGAAGCTCTATTGTAGATGCCATTTTGTGATAGATGTGAGACCATATCTGAGGAGACGGTAAACAATGGTCGGTACCGTATCAAGGGAGGCTGACTCAAGACTGTGACTGTAAGTTAAAAACCGCTAAACCCGAGAGCTCAAAAAGGGTAATAGTGGGGTTATAGGTGTCTTGAGAAGTGGTTAAGGGCTACGAACAATAGTCAAGTAGGCTAAGGCAAGAGTGTGGAAGAATTATTGGCAGTATAGACTTAGCACAAATTGGGCTCTCCTCCCTTGGCCATGGCCAAGGGTATTTATAGAGGTTTTAGGGCTGGGTGAGTGGGATGCCACATAGGCTCCACTTGGATTCCACATGGGCTAGGTAGGTGGGGGAAGGGTCTAGAGAGGATGAGATGGAGGGGTGATGAGTGGTATTATTAAATTGCTTTGGGAGGGGGGAAGTCTAGAAAAGGGGAGACTAAAATTAGTTTTCCAAGGCACATGGGAAATATGAGGGTATTTTAAAATTTCTAAAATGATGAGGTGTAAGGGTAGGGAGTTGGCATATTAAATGAATTTGAAAGATATGGCCTATGGGGATAGTAAACTAATATTAAATTAGTTTTCCAAGGGGAATGGGAGAATGGGAAAGGAATTTAAAATTGTTAAGATGATGATGTGGCTTGACTTTGGGCCCAGTTGGTTTAATGTACTTGTTGACTTGGCATAATTTAGAATTTAAAATATCTTTTTATGGCATGAGGGGGAGTACATGTGAGGTGGCATATTAAATTAGGGGATATATTAAATATTTGGAGGGGTAGATTTTTCAGAGTTCTAAAGAATTTTTATTAAATGTCTTTCCTAGAACTTTGTTTAATTATGATTAATTAGCAAAAAAAGGGTTTTAATAGCATATTTAATTAATATTAATTGCCTTTGTTATTTTTTTATTTATTTATGTCATTTTCTATGTGGGAGGGGTAATAAATAGGGGTCATGATGGTAGAGTTAATTTTATTTAATTAGGGTATAAAGGAGGGGGGCTCATATACTCTCTAGGCAGCTTTAGGGTTTTGACAATGCGAAAGGGTTTTTTCGGAGGTGGAGGGATGACGGTGGGCGGGAAGGCTGGTTTGGGAGAGCACGGGAGCGCCAGCAGGTCGAACCAGGGGCACGACAGGGTGGAGGGAGGGCAAGCAGAGTCTGGGGACGCCGAGGATCCACCAGACAAACGGGGAGATGGACCTCGAAAGTCGTATGCTCTGGCAGCGGCTTCTAAAACCCTAAGTGGGCTCTCCACCAAGGAGCTATTTTCGTCCGAGAACGAGTTGGACATCCCAACGAAAATTCTCTCAAGCTTTGTGGAATTCAAAAAATTTACCCTCATCGGTAAGTTTATTGGTGGTCGTCCCGACATGGAGACCATCCGCAAGTGGGCATCTGGAAAATGGCGGACCTCTGGTCACTTGGAGCTGGCTGCCCTAACCCGGGGCTTTTTCGCGATTAGACTGAGCAACAGGGAGGACTACTATAAAATCTTGGCTGGAGGGCCTTGGTTCTTGGGCCGTAGGAGTCTCTTTCTAAGGAAGTGGGGTTTGGACTTTAACCCCGATACCCAGAATATCAACATTGCTCCAATATGGGTTAGGCTCCCGAGTCTCCCCCTTTTTGGCTGGCATGAAAATGTAATCAGAGGAATTGCTCGATCCATCGGGGAGTTGGTCACTATAGACCCTCCCACCAGGGCTCGAACAAGATTTGTCCAAGCTCGATTCTGTGTTTTGGTAGACTTGGAGACGGACCTCCCTTCCTCCATTACTCTGTGGTCTGAGGGTTCTTTTCTACACAAGCAAGCTATTGTTTATGAGAACAGACCAGCTTTCTGCCCCCAGTGTAGTTCTCAAGGGCATCTTCAGTCCAATTGTCCTCTTCAAAAGCCGGGGAAGAAGAAGCGGGATCCCTGCAACCCTCTGGAGCATGGTGAAGGTCAGACGAAGCACCCTGTTGCGAAAGACCATGAATCTCCAGGTCCATCCAGAGACCATCTCGAATCCTCCTTACCAGATGAGGAAATCACCATTCAACCGGACTCCGAGCTGTGCGGTGGACGCTCCCAACTAGGACCACAGGGGGAAAAGGAACAGGCCCCCCCCTTATCACCACACTGGCAGATTCGCCCAAAATTTTTGATCGGCACTCTCCCGAGGCACAAAAGATATTGGAAGATTACCTGCTGGGAAGAAGAGGTTACCAGCCTGGTAATATTAGCCCTCGAATTACGAGGAGTCGAACGCAAGGGGTGGATTTTGGTGGTAATAGGAAGCAGGGCCGTCCCCCCAACAAGGAAAAGAGAGACAAGGAAACTGCGGCTGATGTCGCAAATGGCACCCAACGGTTGTTGTTTCAGGATGACTCCGATTCTTTGATGGGTGACGCGCTTATCCCAAAACCTCCCCTCCAGCAGGGAAAGGGAGGTAGGAAGAACCTCAAACCGTATAGATGAAAGTCATCCTAGATGTGAGAACCTGCGGTGGGAACGACGAGCGGGCTCATGGTTCTTTGGGACCCAGAGAGTGTTGAGGGCAGCTTCTTTTCATCTTCCAGCAGGACTTTCAACTTTTTGTTTCAGTCCCAAGCCATCATTTTTTCTTGGATCCTATTCATCGTGTTTGCTTCGAATTCTGCCTCGGAGAAAGCAAAAATGTGGAAAGTTATTTCCCTGATAAGGGAGATTTTTTGTAGTTTTCTTGGCTGTCTTTTTCTGCTTTCCAATGGTCCAGTTTTTATATTGGCCATAGTTTCCAGGATAATCAGGCAAAAATGCCTCCTTGTAGCCCTCGGGCAATTAGCAGCTTTTTGTTTTTTCTGCATACAGGTTTATTCATCCAGCCAAGAGGCACGAAGCACCATTTAGCAAGGCTAATTTTGTATATAAGGTTTTGGGATCCTCTATAAAAACCCACTGTTAATCTATTATAATAATTACCAAAAAAGAATTATTTAATTAGGCTAATTTAAGTTTATTAACTATTAATGGTGTAGGAAAATGGATAGGGATTTAATATAATATTTTATTTACATTTTTGTTATTTTTGTGGATGTAGGGGTGGATTTAAAATGTGATTTATTATTTATTTAATATTTGTAATGCTTTCTAAGTTTTTTTTTTATTTGGTTAGTGTGAGAAACCCCTACGACCAACCATGACTCCTCGTAAAGCTGAGAGCTATGCTTATCAGTAGGTAATTTAACACACAACTACCACCCACCCACCCCCTCACACACTTGCCCGCACCACGGTTTGAACCTTGGACCTCATGAAGAAGAGCCAAAGCCTGAACCATTACACTATCCCCCCTGGGACCTTTTTTTTTAAATTTTTGTGGTTAGTGTGATAAACCCCTATGATCGATGCATAGGGTTGAGCAAGTACCCTCCCAACTATATTTTCTAAGGTTTTATTAGGCGTTCTTAGGGAATTTAAATTATTTGTGATTTTGTAAGGCTTATTTAGGTATTTTTATTTTTAATTTATTATATTAACAAAATTTTTAATTTTTATGTCTACATGTAGTAGCATGTAGAATATATAATGGGATAACTTGTTAGAGAAGATTACAACTTGGTAGCTTGTTTGGAATTCTTGTGATGGAGTGGCTTCATCTAGAAGATTACAACAATCGTTAAATAATGAAATGTTTGTATGTAATGATTATAAAAAGAATATTGTGATAGGGATAGGTCATGATGAATAGTAACATCGAATAGTAAAAAGTGAAAGTGAATAGTGATAGTGAATAGTAAAAGTGAAAGTGTCATGGTCATGGTCAATTGTCTTTGTCCCAAGAAGACATGTTGTAAATAATAAAATCTCTAGAAATCCAAGATAGTCAAAAGTACTTTTAGAAGTATTAGGTAATTATAAAAAATGTTTAAAAGTAAAATCTCTAGAAGCATATGATATATAAACTGTCTCATGTAATTATAAATTATCTTAGGAAAAGTCCAAGATATATATCTCAAATATATTAATATTATTGAAAGAGTCCAAAAAGAAAATCTCTAGAAAGAGTTGCCATGTGTCCATCTAGATTTCTCCACGCATGTAATATCTAGCTCCCATGAGCCTCTAAATAGGGGAGAGACCCCTCATAGGAGTCAAGTCAGGTCAAGTTGAGTTCAACATGTGTGAGCTCAAGCGAGTAAGAAAGAGTCTAAGTTGTGAGTGAGAGCTAGCAAGTCAAGCTAGTTAAGAAAGAGTGTCTCTTTGTCCAAGGTTGTCAGAGTGAGGGTGTGGAGCACGGTTTTTGGGTAAATCCACAAGAGGTGGAGGCTCAACAAAAGGGTCACATTTGCTCACAAGATAATTTGGTGAGCATCTATGTATTTTTGTAATTTGTATATATAATACAATTTCTTTTGTTTGCATTGTGAAATATCTTGTGCTTTCATAAACTTCTTGTTTTCATAATGTGCTAATGTTTTCTTATGCATGAGAGTTGTATGGTAACATACCATCACTAGCTTCATCTCTAGCTTAAGAATGTGTGTCTATCAAAATAACCATAGTAAGAGGAGGGTTTGGGGAAGTGTTATGTGGGTGTTGTAGATTGACACATTTTAGATGAAAGGCCATATAATAATCACATTTGACCATATTTCCTAGTGGTCTTAGTTGGAGATATGTATTAGTTGACATGGTTTATAATGAGGATCCTACAATTGATATATATATATATATATATATATATATATATATATTATATATTTTTTTTTTTTTTTTGAATTTACATGGTGGAATCGGTAGCCGCCACGAATCCGAGCAGGTTGTCTAGCTTTTATGGCCGCCACAATATTCTGCGTTGTCCGCCCTAGAAGCCGCCACACAGATCTTCGTGCAGTCCGCCCCTATAACCACCATGCCACAATCATTTTAAACCTTTTACGCCGCTGAAAGCACCAAGAAAGGGACAAGCGTTCAATCCGACGAGGCCCGAGATTTGAACCTTGGACCTCCACCCCCCTTATGGGGTTTGGATGAACCAATTGGTCTACACCTCGGACCCAACAATTGATATATTTCACCAAGTTAATTTAAGCATTTTAATGTGCTAAGATTGATTCAATACCCATCAATATGCTTTGTGTATTAAAAACTAAATACTAACTAATCCATGTAGATGACTTTAATCTCTAAGCATTTAGATTAAGAAATTCCTTAAAATACAAACCTTAATTATTAAATTATAATGCTATGTTGCCAATCATGATATTTAAAAAAGGACCAAAAATCCCTAAAAAGATAGGTCTAAGAGCTCCATCTCAACTCAACCTCCTTATAATATGCCATCAATATGATGTACTAGTAAGGACAAATTGACAAAGAGACTCTAGCCTATATGAAGTTGATCTAAAGTACAAATTTATATATTAAAAAAATTGAGGGATTAATCCACTCTAGTTAAAACAAGAACAAAGAACAATTAAAGTGACTTAAAAAAAAAAACGATTTAAAGAACATTGGTTGACAATTTAAAAAGGTGGCTAAAGATAAAACTTAGCCTAATAAAAATAACTAACTATAATGTATAAACAACTTACTTTTTCGATCATTATTAAAACTTAAAAAAAATTACCAAAAATAAAAAATAAAAACTTAATTTCATATTCGCTTCATATAAAATTACAACTTTCTTTTAAAGGAAAAACAAACCGTACTATTATGTGTTGCATTATTGTACGGTCTTTCATGATGATATAGGGTTTCAATTTGTAATTATATGATTTCATTTTTTTTTATATTGAGCATCGTTTACAAATATTTACAAATATCGAGCAAACACAAGAGGAATCGACCTCACAACCACATAGATGATAATAATTAAGCAACTACCATTACACCAAATACCATTAAGCTATATGATTGCATCTTATTAATTATTATTTTCCAATATCTTCAACAAAATATTAAGTTTAATATTAGATTAAATTCATATAACATGTAGGTGAGAATTATAATATGGCTACACGATGAAGGTCTATGACCATTAGACCTATGCATTTTCATCCCCATAAGTATCTTTGTGGTTGTATAAGATGTATACCTCGTAAGATTAAAATGCATAAATTGATCTCCCATAAGTATCCTTTTATCCTTGTGGTTGTATAAGATGTATACCTCATAAGATTAAAACTTTGGTACTTTGATTTGAGAACCACAAACTGTAGAATAGTGAGTGGGAGCGCTACCTATAAAAAGTTCCAAGTTTCAAGCTTTTAGTGTTCATTAATTTAAAAAAAAAACCACAAACTCTATTAAAAATCTTATTTTTTATTAAAAGTATTTAAAACTGATATAATTTAATTTAATTTTATATTATTATTTTAATTATTTAAATAATTTTTTATGAGGAATCTTTTTATATACAACAGAGATTTGAACCTGGGTCTCTCGATAACTGGAAAGTTTTAACTACTCACTTGCTCTCCAACTCCTCAACATAAACGGAGTATTTAAATAATTTTTTAAGAAGACATTACAGATTAGATTTCCACAAACACTCACATTGTCCTTGTGGACTTTGACGTTGTGAAACAATCAATCCTGGATGCGTGTTCTTCTTCGCCACAGTATAGCAGAGGCTGTAGAGCCCATAGAAATTCTGCAATCTTCAGCGCACACCATTTTGCAGATACATTCCCATATAGTTTGGTCGGCTCATGATAGTTTTCGCTCCAACGTTCTGCGACACCTTTCCCGTGACGGCTCTTCCTCATAAATACTAGGACAGCGTCCGTCAATAAAAACAGTTGCTGTGAAGGCGACCTCCACCGTCCGCCCAGCTCACAGATTCCGCCAAAACTGTGGATCCCTTTACCACCCTCGGCTTCATCAAAAATTTGTTTAGATAAAATCCTATAACAAAATTCCAGATTGATTCTTTTAAAATATTAATATATTATTAAAAATTTATCTCATGACATTTCATGAAGAAAAACTCTTATTACTATCCCCGAAGTGTGGCCCCTCTTACTTTTGCATTACTTAGAGGGTGATTTGAAAACGGAATTTAGAAGGCTTGACCAATTTTAATGAAGAACCACAGCACTCTGTTTCCTGTTTTTCATTGAATTCTGAAATTTTCCAGGAAGTCCTTATTCGCATGAAAAATTCTTTATATTTTAGTGGGTATAGTGTTTGGATTTGACAAAATTTAAGGAAATCTTCTTTAGAAAGGAGATTAGAAAAAATTTAGGTTTTGAGTTTTCAAGTGGAATAAAGTTGGGAAAGAAATATGTTTCTAAAATTAGAAAATTAGAAATTTAATTTAGTGGTAAAGCAGGATTAAAAATTATTTAAATATTTTAAAAAAGAGTTGAGTAAAAATTTTATTTCAAAAATATAAAGGTTATATAAGATAGTCATTTGTTAGCATTAAAAGTTTTTAGGTTATTTGTATGTGTAATAGCATATATTGGGATGGTTTGTTAGAGAAGATTATAATTTGGTAGCTTGTTTGGGATAGTTGCAACAAAGTAGCTTCATTGAGAAGGTTATGACAATCGTTAAATAACATAATGTTTGTACATAAGAGTATAAAAAAAATACTCTGGTAAGGACAAAGCATTATGAATGGTAAAAGAGAAAGTGTCATGGTCATGGTTAATTGTCTTTTGTTGGCAATTTTGGGTACTTTGGGTACATTGCCTTTGCTCAAGTGTATAAGTTGTCATTGATGTCAAGAAGCTCTTGAAGGAATTTGATTTGATGTCAAATAATTTGTTTTGATGAAGGTTTGGCATGACAGCTTCAAAGGTCTTTTGTAAACCCCAAGTTGGCAGGTTTAAAGATTACAGGTGGATGCATTAGTTTAATGCAATTGGGTCCAGGAGGAAATATTTATTTTAATAATTAAAAACCTTGTTAAGGTTCCCTTTAATTATTTTTAAAATAAATATTAATTATTTGCAATGGGTTCTCCTAATCCATGGCGCAAATGTTTTAACATGGTGGGCGCTAGCCAAGACCTCCGTCGACGTGTTAATCTCCTCGTCGACGTCAAAGAGCTTATGGCAAGGATTCATATTAATACCCCTCGGTGAAAACAAAGATTGATCCCATCCGATTTTTGAAAGGAGTTGCTCGCTGTAAATTCGACTGTGTCTTCGCCGATTTTCGTAATCCGTTGATCGTGTGTTTGTCTTCGCCGTTTTCGTATCCGTTGTTCGTTCGTTTGTCTCGTCGTTTATCGAATCCGTCGTAGAGCTTGTTGTCTGTGAATTCGCGTCAGAAGGAAGGGAGGACTGTGTTTTATTTTTCCTGGCATAGAAGGGACAAGCATAACAACGTGAGGTTTTAACCTCATCGGGTGCCTTTGGCGCACCGGTAGCGGCTAGGTTGTTGGCGCGCTATCCGAACGGGAGGTTCCGCGTTCGAATCACGCGAAAGGGTTTTTCGTCGTGGACGCAGCGGGTGGTGTTAGATTTCGGGCGCAAATTTCTCCAAAGCAATTTTTTGATGTTGGCTAAGGTATTTTCGAATTTAATCTTTTGCTAAGTGTATGTTGCGGATGGACGAAGTTTGTTAGAAGAAAAACAGCTTAGGAGTAATAAGGGTTTTAAAGCTTGTTGTTATTTTGATAAAATATTAGTTTGAAGGTGTTGTTGAAATATCTTATTGCATTCTTATAAGAGATAAACTTTATTTTTGATGAGACAATAAGGGAGAAATAAGGTGTATAATGGATAAATCTTTCTTGTAATGTTGAGAGTGCTTTTGGTTGATTATGGAAATGAAAGCATGATGTTTTAAGGTTAATTGCTTCTTGTGTGAAGTTGTGAAACCTTAAGTGGGCAGCTTTGAGATTGACATTTGCTTTCATTAAATTGGTTATAATCAAGCTATTCTTTACTTGGTTAAAGTGTTGGGCTTACTCCTTTGTTGATGAATTGAAAAGTTGTTTTATGCTATTGTGAGTTGAGTTGGTGGATGCTTTTTGTTCAAACAATATTGGAGAGAAAAGGAGTTCTACTTGTTTCCTTTTTTTGATGTTGATTGTGAAATGCTTCAAGGTTGTGTTTTGAGCTGAATGGTGTTGATTGAACCTTGTTTGATGAGCATTGTTGTTGAAGCCCTAATTGATGGTGAAAAGAACATGAGTATCATTGTTATGTGATTCTTTGCATAGTTGGCAATTGTTGGGGTTTCATGTTCTTGAAAGAAAGCATTCTATCCTATCCATTTCAGATTTTGAGTTGAGTTTTCAGATTTGAGATTGAGTTTGAGCTGAGTTGATTTGAGTTGAGTTTTGAGATTGGGAGTTGAGTATAGAACATATTGAGTCTCTAACAATTCTCTTTATGCTTCTATGAGTTTGAAAAATCACATTGGGTCTCTAACAATTCACCTTGTGATTTCCTACTAAGAAAGTTTTTCTTGGTGAGCTTGCAGGTTTTGGACAGGTTTCGGTGGGGACTTGTGAGGTTTTGGACAGGTGGGGACTTGTGAGCAGGTTTTGGACAGGTTTCGATGGGGACTTGTGAGCAGATTTGGACAGGTCCTAGCAGAGGACTTGTGAGCTGAGTTTGTTAGTTCTATCAGAGAACTTGAGGACAGAGGTGCATTGGTTCTTTGAGAAGAACCTGAGGACAGATTTGGCAAGTCTTTGAGAAGGCTTGTGTGTAGAGGATTGATTTGTTCAAGTGTTGGACAGATCTGACAGACAGAGGAAGACTTGTACTAGACCGACTGACTGTGTTTGGTATAGGTTGCTGAGCTATTATGGACGTGATCATAGAAGGCAGAGGTCTCTTAGGCTAAGCATTGAGGACAAGAGGTCTTCGGTGGAAAGGAGTTCCACGTGCTGGCAAGAGGTAGAGGCAGTTGATCTTCTGAGGGATCATTTCCAGAGTAGAGGGGAAGGTATCTCCTTTGAGCAGAGGCTCATAAATTTAGATTGGGGAAGGTATCTCCTTTGAGCAGAGGCTCATAAATTTTGATTGGGGGAAGGTATCTCCTTTGGGCCGAGGCTCATAAACATTGTAATTGGGAAGGATTCCCAAAGAACTTTGAGATAACTTTTAGAGAAAAGTTTTGTGGATGTAGCCCAACCATTCTGGGTGAACCACGTTAAAATTGGTGTCACTTTGTGGATGATATTGTGCATTGTTTTGATATTGCTTTGGGTATATTGCTTTACTATTTTGAAGTATAAAGGAAAAAGTAAAAAGAGGTCTTATACTGTTCACCCCCCTCTCAAGTATAAGCTTGTGTTCTTCAATTGGTATCAGAGCAGGTGCCTTCGAAAAGTTTAACAACTTGAAGGAAAAGCTAGTAAAGAACACAATGGATCATTCAAGTAGCAATGCAACACCTATTCTTGATGGGTCAGATTTTGGTCTTTGGAGTGCAAGGATGAAGGTTCATCTAATGGCACTTGGTAATGAGGTATGGGAAGTGATTGAAGATGAGTACACTATTCCTGTACATGGTCCTAATACTAAAGAAGAAAGGCTCCTACATCACAACAATTCAAAAGCAATGAATGCAATCTTGAAAGGCTTACGTAAAGCGAGATCTCACCAAAGTGATTCACTGCAAGACAACTAGTGAAATGTGGAAACAATTGAAGGTGGTTCATACAGGTGATACAAATGTCGGAAAGGCCAAGTTGAGACACTTCAAAGGTATGTTTGAACAACTCAAGATGAATGATGATGAAAATATTAGTGACTACATGCTTCGTATGGATGAGGTTGTTAACTCCATGAAAGACTTAGGTCTTGAGCTTGCTGAAAATGATGTTTGTGATAAGATTTTAAGATCTCTTCCTAATAGATTTAGTGAAAATATTTCTGCTATTGAGGAAGCTAAAGATTTGGATAAGTTGAAAAAGGATGAGCTCCATAGTATACTTGAAGCATTTGAGTTGAGAACTCAAGTGAAGGTTGATGTCAAGAAAGAGGCAACTTTCAAGGCTACCAAGGAATCCAAGGGTAAACAACTTCAAGATAGTGATGAGTCTTCTAGTGATGAAGAGGCATATTACAGCAAGAAAGGCAAGTTCTCTAGAAAACACAAAAGTATGAAAAATATAAGATGTTTCAATTGTGGAAAGTTTGGTCATTATGCTACTAACTGTACTGTTCCCAAGAATGAAAGTGATGAAGATAAACAAGATTCTATGAGCAAGGTTTCTGAAAAGCATAAGCATCACAGAAAGAACAAAGATGAGCACAACAATCAAGGAAAGAGGTATTCTCACAAGCACAAGAAGAGTTTCTATCTAGACAAAGCAAGTAAGTGTTCTAGTAGTGATAGTGAAAGTTCTTCAAGTGATAATGAAAATGAGATGTTGTTCATATCGGAAAAAGAGGAAGAACCGAAACATAGATTCATTATCATGAAATGTCTTAGATGTGGAAATTTTGGTCACCTTGAGGATGATTGTACAAATAATGATTTGGTTTCTAGTATGTATGAGGATGCTTCAGAAAACTATAAGGAAGATGCTTGTATGGTTTTTGAAAAAGGTAGCACCTCTAGTGATAAGAAATCTGAAAAAGGCTTTGATGATTCAGAAAGCAAACAAATAAAGGATCTTGAAAGTGAACTTATTAATGCTCTTAGTGCTTTGAAAAAGGAAAGAAAGAAGAATGCTAGACTCAAGGATAAGTTAGATGAATGTTGTATGGAGAGAGATGATCTTATAGAAAATCTTGATTTCTCTATAGCTAAGACACAAGAACTCAAGGATGAGTTAGAGTCTAAGGTTCTTGAGTATAGTGAGTTAGAACAGAAAATGGCTTCTTTGAAAGAGGAAACTAAAGAGTACAAGGATAAGCTTTACAGGTTTCAAGATAGCTCCAAAAAGGTTAAGTCACTCATCAAAGGTCAAAGAAAGACAACAGATAAAACAGGCCTTGGTTTTGTTAAGCCACACAAGGAACAAGTTGGAGAGTCTAGTAAGAGACTCCAAAAGGAAGAGAGTTCTGATGAGGAAAGTATTTCAGATCATGAGTCCTTGAATGATAGATGCACAGAAATAGAAAACAGAATTCAGAATGAGAAGAAGAAGTTTTCAGGACCCAAGAGGTCAAATAAAGGAAAATTTCAAGGCAGATGTTTTGCTTGTCATAAGTTTGGTCACATGGCTTCACATTGCATGGCTCAAGTGAAGAAGGTAAATGACAATTTTAGAAGTGCTAGTTTCTTTCAAGGGTATTGCTACTCTTGTCAACAGTTTGGGCACAAGGCAGTCTATTGCAAGGTAAATAACAGGAACAGGTTTGGTCAGAATAGGTTTGGTCAGAACAGGTTTGGTCAGAACAGGTGGATTCAAAGATCAGGTTTACCTCAGAGAAACAACATCATCAAGTGTTTCAAGTGCAACAATGAAGGTCACATAATCAGACAATGTAGAGCTGAAATTCTAGAATACAAGAACAAGAACAGTGGCATGATCAGGTCCAAGGATCAAGGCATGGACAAGAACAGGGATGAGAACAAGAACAAGAACAGTGACAAGAACAGGAATATGGACAAAGAGTTCAAGAGAAGGCCCGACAAGGAAGTTATAGACGCTGATGATGATCAGTGCCTAATGGGAGTTTTACTCCCACCCCAAAATTAATCACCTCATCAAGAGGTGGGGGAGGGACTAAGCTAAGAGGCTCATTCTTAGTCCCGAGCCCCAAAGGTGGCCCTTTGCCATTGATGACAAAGGGGGAGAGATATGAGTAAGGGGGAGAGCTTCAAGTGAAGAGGAAAGCTTCAAGTCAGGGGGAGCAAAACTTCAAAGGAAGATTCTCAGTTGTGGGCACAGTTGGTCAGTTGTTAGCATAGTTGGTTTCAGTTTTGGCTCTTGAGAAGTGTTTTCAGTAAAGGTTTGCCATCAATGACAAAGGGGGAGATTGTTGGCAATTTTGGGTACTTTGGGTACATTGCCTTTGCTCAAGTGTATAAGTTGTCATTGATGTCAAGAAGCTCTTGAAGGAATTTGATTTGATGTCAAATAATTTGTTTTGATGAAGGTTCGGCATGACAACTTCAAAGGTCTTTTGTAAACCCCAAGTTGGCAGGTTTAAAGATTACAGGTGGATGCATTAGTTTAATGCAATTGGGTCCAGGAGGAAATATTTATTTTAATAATTAAAAACCTTGTTAAGGTTCCCTTTAATTATTTTTAAAATAAATATTAATTATTTGCAATGGGTTCTCCTAATCCATGGCGCAAATGTTTTAACATGGTGGGCGCTAGCCAAGACCTCCGTCGACGTGTTAAACTCCTCGCCGACGTCAAAGAGCTTATGGCAAGGATTCATATTAATACCCCTCGATGAAAACAAAGATTGATCCCATCCGATTTTTGAAAGGAGTTGCTCGCTGTAAATTCGACTGTGTCTTCGCCGATTTTCGTAATCCGTTGATCGTGTGTTTGTCTTCGCCGTTTTCGTATCCGTTGTTCGTTCGTTTGTCTCGTCGTTTATCGAATCCGTCGTAGAGCTTGTTGTCTATGAATTCACGTCAGAAGGAAGGGAGGACTGTGTTTTATTTTCCTGGCATAGAAGGGACAAGCATAACAGCGTGAGGTTTTAACCTCATCGGGTGCCTTTGGTGCACCGGTAGCGGCTAGGCTGTTGGCGCGCTATCCGAACGGGAGGTTCCGCGTTCGAATCACGCGAAAGGGTTTTTCATCGTGGACGTAGCGGGTGGTGTTAGATTTCGGGCGCAAATTTCTCCAAAGCGATTTTTTGATGTTGGCTAAGGTATTTTCGAATTTAATCTTTTGCTAAGTGTATGTTGCGGATGGACGAAGTTTGTTAGAAGAAAAATAGCTTAGGAGTAATAAGGGTTTTAAAGCTTGTTGTTATTTTGATAAAATATTAGTTTGAAGGTGTTGTTGAAATATCTTATTGCATTCTTATAAGAGATAAACTTTATTTTTGATGAGACAATAAGGGAGAAATAAGGTGTATAATGGATAAATCTTTCTTGTAATGTTGAGAGTGCTTTTGGTTGATTATGGAAATGAAAGCATGATGTTTTAAGGTTAATTGCTTCTTGTGTGAAGTTGTGAAACCTTAAGTGGGCAGCTTTGAGATTGACATTTGCTTTCATTAAATTGGTTATAATCAAGCTATTCTTTACTTGGTTAAAGTGTTGGGCTTACTCCTTTGTTGATGAATTGAAAAGTTGTTTTATGCTATTGTGAGTTGAGTTGGTGGATGCTTTTTGTTCAAACAATATTGGAGAGAAAAGGAGTTCTACTTGTTTCCTTTTTTTGATGTTGATTGTGAAATGCTTCAAGGTTGTGTTTTGAGCTGAATGGTGTTGATTGAACCTTGTTTGATGAGCATTGTTGTTGAAGCCCTAATTGATGGTGAAAAGAACATGAGTATCATTGTTATGTGATTCTTTGCATAGTTGGCAATTGTTGGGGTTTCATGTTCTTGAAAGAAAGCATTCTATCCTATCCATTTCAGATTTTGAGTTGAGTTTTCAGATTTGAGATTGAGTTTGAGCTGAGTTGATTTGAGTTGAGTTTTGAGATTGGGAGTTGAGTATAGAACATATTGAGTCTCTAACAATTCTCTTTATGCTTCTATGAGTTTGACAAATCACATTGGGTCTCTAACAATTCACCTTGTGATTTCCTACTAAGAAAGTTTTTCTTGGTGAGCTTGCTGAGGTTTTGGACAGGTTTCGATGGGGACTTGTGAGCAGGTTTTGGACAGGTTTCGATGGGGACTTGTGAGCAGATTTGGACAGGTCCTAGCAGAGGACTTGTGAGCTGAGTTTGTTAGTTCTATCAGAGAACTTGAGGACAGAGGTGCATTGGTTCTTTGAGAAGAACCTGAGGACAGATTTGGCAAGTCTTTGAGAAGGCTTGTGTGCAGAGGATTGATTTGTTCAAGTGTTGGACAGATCTGACAGACAGAGGAAGACTTGTACTAGACCGACTGACTATGTTTGGTATAGGTTGTTGAGCTGTTGTGGACGTGATCATAGAAGGCAGAGGTCTCTTAGGCTAAGCATTGAGGATAGGAGGTCTTCGATGGAAAGGAGTTCCACGTGCTGGCAAGAGGTAGAGGCAGTTGATCTTCTGAGGGATCATTTCCAGAGCAGAGGGGAAGGTATCTCCTTTGAGCAGAGGCTCATAAATTTAGATTGGGGGAAGGTATCTCCTTTGAGCAGAGGCTCATAAATTTTGATTGGGGGAAGGTATCTCCTTTGGGCCGAGGCTCATAAACATTGTAATTGGGAAGGATTCCCAAAGAACTTTGAGATAACTTTTAGAGAAAAGTTTTGTGGACGTAGCCTAGCCATTCTGGGTGAACCACGTTAAAATTGGTGTCACTTTGTGGATGATATTGTGCATTGTTTTGATATTGCTTTGGGTATATTGCTTTACTATTTTGAAGTATAAAGGAAAAAGTAAAAAGAGGTCTTATACTGTTCACCCCCCCTCTCAGTATAAGCTTGTGTTCTTCATCTTTGTCTCAAGAAAACATGTTATAAATAATAAAATCTTTAAAAATCCAAGAAAGATATCTAAGATATCTTAATATTATTGAAAGAGTCCAAAAAGGAGATCTCTAGAAAGTGTTGCCATGTGTCCATCTAGAGTTCTCCATGCATGTAATATCTAGCTCCCATGAGCCTATAAATAGGGGAGAGACCCCTTATGGGAGGCAAGTCAAGTCAAGTTGAGTTGAGCAAGTGTGAGCTCAAGGAAGTAATAGAGAGTCTAGGGTGTGAGTGAGAGCTAGCAAGCCAAGCTAGCTAAGAAAGAGTGTCTCCTTGTCCAAGGTGTGTCCAAGATTGTTAGAGTGAGGGTGTGGAGCATGGTCATTGGGAAAGTCCATAAGAGGTGGAGGCTCAACAGGAGGGCCATATTCACTCACAAGGCAATTTGGTGAGCATCTATGTACTATTGTAATTTGTATGTATAATACAATTTCTTTTGTTTGCATTGTGACATCTCTTGTGCTTCCATAAACTTCCTATTTTTCATGATGTGCTAATATTTTCTTGTGCATGAGAGTTGTATGGTAACATACCATCACCAACTTAAGACTATGCATTTATCAAAATGACCATAGTAAGAGGAGGGCTCAAGGAAGTGTTGTGTGTGCTGTAGTTTGACATTTTTGGTTTCATTACTAGGGCACTCCTCTTTGGTGGTGGTGTTTCCCAATAACTCTTTTACGAACCTAATATCCTATGTGGTAAAGTCTATTTATTAGGATCCTTACTAAGTGTTCCCACTAGTTGATCTCCTTCGTATAGAACTTGTTTGTTGTACTCACGAGTGTACTTGTCTGATGAAGTATGGTCAATAAGTGTATGTTTTGGTGATCTTGTGGATAGTTTGTGATTACCCCATCATAGTCTACCATTTGGTTTACCTTGTTCTTATTTGTGTGTCTACACTAGAGGCATAAGAGTAAGGAATTGGCAGGTAGAATCTGGTAAATTGAGTATTTGTAGTACTCTACAAGAAGATTCAACTTCTAGTTCACGAGCCCTTGGCTCTTTCACCAGGAAGAGTTGTACTTGGGATTCTAAGGCTATAGTAAAGATGGGAAAATTTCTTGTCTTTTTAGCCCAATATTCTAAAGATGCCAAGACCTTCATTCAAGAATATAAGAGAGTGTGCATTTGTAATGGCTTAACATGGAGGGAGCAATGGATGGAGTTCCTTTTGATATTTTTGGATGGTGCTACTTTTAGATGGTACAAGATGCAAGAGGATTAGATCAAGAATTCATGGGATAAGATTAGTGAAAAGATGATTGAGGAGTACAGCCCATGCTAAAAATATTTTGACCTGATGATCGAGATAACGAAGCTAGTTCAAGGACCTAAAGAGAAATTTTGTGACTACTATGCACGAGTGCAAGAGCTTTAGAAGAAGGTGGAGGTCTAGTTATGAAAGGAGAACTTGCCTAATGGCCTCATGGAGGGTGTGGATAACATGCTTTGTAAGTATTTTATTGTAGGTCTCAAGGCAACAATTAGGTCAAGGGTCAAGTATGAGCAACTTGCCACTACCCAATGTGCATATGAGGTTGTGAAGCGGCAAGAGGAGAGTCTAGAGGAGGAGCTAGTTCCACCAACACTAGTTGCTCCAACAACTTCTGGCTAGGTTCCACAACTAACAATAGTAGTAGCAACAATAAGTTCATCTTCCTCTACTTCTACAACTGAAGTAGAAGATCTAATAAAAAATATGGGACAACTTACAATCAATTTGTTGCAAGGAAAGGACATAGGAACTCAACAAGCCCAATATGGAGATAGAGGTGTTAGGAAGAATTTGTCTAAGGTAGTCTACTATGAGTGCAAAGAGAAAGGGCATTACAAGACAAATTGCCCTAATAAGGCATCTACTTTAGGGATAAAGAGTAATGAGAAGGGCAAAGCTCTAGTTAACATTGTTGATCTTGTTCAAGATAAAGAAGAAGTTGATGTTATGGCAATGAAGTGAGCTCATGATAGGACTCCCAATGAAGGAAAGGAGGCCAAGAAGAAGAAAGAAGATCCCAAAAAGAGGAGAAGAAAATTGGGAGTTCAATATTTTCCAATCTTAGCAAGCCACGCACCATACTCAATCATGGAGGATTTTTCAAAGCAAACCACCAACATCATGTATGGGTAACTACTAGCATTATCATCAAAAAAGTGAAGGGAGATACATAGCAAACTCAATTCTAGACAAAGGAGGAAGGTTGAGGTCACTATGTTCGACGTAGAGGTTGACCCATATGCTCCACAAGTTGAAGTCTTGTACAAAGGTATTTCTATTCCTGATGTCATGGTAGATGGTGGAGCCACTATTAATATAATGACAAAATCTACTTTGAAGACATTAGGACTAGAGATAGATCATCCATCTAACTTAAAGTTGAGATCCTTGAATAAAGGAAAAACAAAGCCAATAGGAGTAGTCTCTGATGTAGTAGTATCAATCATGGGAGTCACCTGTGTGGTAGATTTTCAAGTCATGAAAGATGGTTCAATAGCCTATCCAATGTTGTTAGGAAGGCCATGGTTAAGAAAATCCCATGCTCATAATTACTAGTATGAAGGGTACATGACCATTGGTCAGGGTCCCAAGTGAGTGAAGATAAATATGATACCTCAACCTCATACATTGAGGACAACAAAAACAGAGGAAGAAAGCGAGTGGACAACCTCAAATTATGCTAGTATGAGTGAGGTGGATACTAAAGATGAAGAAAGTGATGTGGATGTCTTAGTGGCTGACATCCTTCTTGATGCTCCAGTAGATCACCCACATTAGTTTTCTGAGAAAGAGGTGGAGAACTAGCTACAAAAGTTACACTTCAAGGATGCAATAGAAGAGCATGAAAAAGAGGATTACTTCTAGCTCTTTCATAGGTATATTCATTTGTTCACTTTTAATCATAAAGAGTTATGACAAGTAGATTTGGTGAGGCATCAGATAGAGTTGATCGATGATGCTAAACCTATGAAGAAAATACCATATCGTATGAATCCAAATTTTGCCAAGTCTATCAAGGAAGAGATAGATAAATTGTTGGATGCAGGCTTCATTTTTCTAGTAGACAACTTAGAGTGGGTGTCTCCAATCGTTATTGTAAGGAAGAAGAATGGAAATTTGAGGGTTTGTGTTGATTATCGAAAATTGAATAAGGCTACAAAGAAAGACCACTATCCACTTCCCTTCTCAGATCAAATTTTGGATGAAGTTGTAGGACAAGAGCGTTATAGTTTTGTGGATGGATATAGTGGCTACAATCAAGTTTGCATTGTAGAGAAAGACCAAATGAAGAAAACCTTCACCACTTTGTGGGGCACCTTTGCCTATCGAGTGATGCCATTTGGGTTGTGCAATGCACCTACAAATTTTCAATGGTTGATGAATAAGGTATTTGAACCTTATATTGGAACTTTTATCAGAGTTTTTCTAGATGATTTTTGTATTTATGGAAAGAAGGTAGATCATCTAGCTGCTCTTGAGAAGGCATTTCAGTGGTTGGATGAGGCTAAGGCCTCACTTAATCCTAAAAAATACATATTTGGATGCACCAAAGGTGTCTTGTTGGGTCATGTGGTCTCCCAACAAGGGATTGCAACTAATCCTGCAAAGGTTGCAAAGATTAAGGAGCTGCCATTTTTGAGCAACAAAAGTAAGTTGCGATCATTCTTAGGCCATGTGGGATATTATAGGAGGTTCATAAAGAATTTCTCAAGGATTGCATTGCCATTAACAAAATTCCTCAAGAAGGATATGCCCTATGAACCAGGGAAAGAAGCTAAGGCTGCATTTGAGGAATTGAAGAAGGCCTTGATTATTGCTCCAGTGTTGAAGAATCCAGATTGGAGTAAGCCATTTATTATGTACATAGATGCATATTGATATAACACTTGGGAGCACATTGAGTCAGCAGGATGATAATGGGTATGATCATCCTATCTACTTTGGAAGTAGGCAAATGAGTAGTGCAAAGGTGAATTATACAATTATAGAGAAGGAAGCACTAGCCATCATCTTTGCTCTCAAGAAGTTTAGGAACTATATTCTGGGAAAAAAGTTCATTATTGTTACAGACCATGCTACCCTCAAGTATATTGTCAATAAGCCCAATCTGTCAGGAAGGATAGCTAGATGGATTCTCCTATTGCAAGAATTTGATTTTGACATTGTTGACTAACCATGTAAGAAGCATATCAATGCAAATGCTCTTTCGAGAGCATATGAAGGAGTTGGCTCTAAATGTGAAGATGATGAGTTTCCTGATGTGATGCTACTAACAACAGAAGTAGTTCCAAAGGAATATGCAAATATCTGGTGATATTTAACCGAAGTTAGGTTTCTAGATGGTGCAACACCAAGAATGAAGAGGAGGATTGCTTAGGCTAGTCGACCCTATTCAATAATGTAGGGAGTTTTGTATTGAGTAGGGCCAAATGGGAAGTATCTACGAGTAGTTGGATGAGAGCAAGGAAAGCAATTGATTGTAGAGTCCCATGATGGTGTGTGTGGAGGACACTTCTTTGGGAAGCTTACAACAAGAAGGATTTTAGATGCAAGATATCATTGGCCAACACTCTTCAAAGATTGTATGGAGTATTGTAAAACATGTGATGTGTGCCAATCCTTTAGGAATCACAGGATAACAACTTACCCCTTATGTCTTGTATTTCCTCTTAGGCCCTTTGAGAAGTGGGGAATTGATATTGTTGGACCCCTTCTTGTAACAACATGAAGGAACATATACATCATTATTGCAATAGATTATCTAAATGAAGCTCATTTCCATAGATTATCTAACTGAAGCTCAATTGGTGAAACATGATATGGAGGAAGAAGTTGCATGGTTCATCTATGAACAAATTATTAGTAAGTTTGGATTCCCAATGGAGATTTTTTCTAATCAAGGTACCCATTTCTTGAATAAAGTGGTGAAAGACTTGATAAGTCAATTCACAATCAAGCATATGAAGATAATTGCATATAAACTGAGTACCAATAGGCAAGTGGAATGAACTACGTCAACTCCTTACAATGGATGCAACTTTGCAAATTGAAACATGGGACAAAAGAATCCATGTAGCACTATGGGCTTATAGGGCCACAATCAAGTCATCCATATGGTCCCACTAGATCTATGCATTTCCATAAGTTTGATCGCCCATAAGTATCTATGTGGTTGTATAAGATGTCTAACCCATAATATTAGGACCTTGATTTTCCATAATATTAAAACCTTGATTTGAGAACCACAAGATACGGAATGGTGAGTGGAAGGGCTTGCATTTCCATATGGGAGATCAAGTTAGTCATAGGGTCCCACTAGACCTATGCATTTCTATAAGTTTGATCTCCCATAAGTATCCTTGTGGTTGGTTGTATAAAATGACTATCCAATAAGATTAGAATCTTGATTTTCTATAAGATTAAAACCTTGACTTGAGAACCACAAGATACTCGACGAATGCTGAGTGGAAGGGCTTGCTATAAGAAGGTCCAAGTATCTTTTTGTGATCTTAAGTTCTTATGTGGATGTTAACATAATTTTTTTAAGAGATCAAAGCTTGAGACTCTAAACACTCACAATGGGCCCTCGTGATCTTGTATAAGACTCGTGACCGACTTTGATGTTGTGAAACAACCAATCCTGGATGCGTATTCTTCTTCGCCACAGCATAGCGGAGGCTGTAGAGCCCATAGAAATTCTCGGACTCTTCAGCGCACACCATTTTTGAACGCTGTCAATGTTTCAGATTAATGTGCAATACATTCCCATATAGTTTGGTCGGCTCATGATCGTTTTCGCTCCAACGTTCTGCGACACCTTTCCGTGAAGGCCCCTCCTGGTAAATACTATGACAACGTTAGTCAATAAAAATAGTTGCCGTGAAGGCGGCCTCCACTGTCCGCCTAGCTCACAGATTCTACCAAAACTGTGGATCCTCCCATTACCACCGTCGGCTTCATCAAAAATGTGTTCACGATACATTTCTAGAACAAAATCCCAGATTGAGTGCCTAGAGGCTGATTTGAAAATGGAATTTAAAAGGTTTGAAAAATATTTATATATATTTTTGGTTGCCTAGAGAATTTTATAATTCTTAATTTTTAGATTAAAAAATAAAATTTAAAACAACTCAATAATAAACACTTTATTGTTAATCTATAAAAACTTTGAATAACCACATCACTCGGTTTCTTGTTTTTCATTGAATTCTGAAATTTTCCAGGAAGTCTATATTCGCATGCAAAATTCTTTATATTTTAATTTCAACATGTTTGGATTTGACAAAAAAAAATTCATCGAAATTTTCCCGGAAGTCTATATTCGCAGGCAAATTTAACAAAATTTAAAGAGATATTGTTTGGAAAGATATAAGAAAAAATTTAGGTATTGAGTTTTTCTTTTAATTTAATTGTAATAGAGTTTGAAAAGAAAAAATGTTGAATAACATTTTAATAAAATTATATGTTGGAAATTTTAATGGAACTCTTACATATAACTAAATATGATGTTTTAAGATTAGTATAGGTATAAATTAGGAACTAGTACCAATAATGGAGGAGGGCACCTTCAAAGATAGACTAGTGTCTAGATGCATTAGATTCATAATTAGTACACAACATTCCGGGGTCTAAGAGTTATCATTGAGAGTCATAAGGGTTAGATGTATGTGTGGATCATAAAGGTAAAGTAGATTAAAAGAATTGGATCATTGTTTTACGGGGTTTAAGAGTTATCATTGTAGGTCATAAGGGTTAGATGTGCGTGTGAATTATAAAGGTTAATAGTTTTATTAGTGAAAGGTGGAATTGGGATAAATTAGGTGAATATCAATAAATTTGATGAGTAGAGATGAGATAGAAGTTATTACTAGGGATGAGGCAATGATTAGTTAGGAATAGATGTTAGCAAATGTTAAGGTTTTTAGGTTCCAAATTCATATTTAAGCTAATGTCTAATCCATATTTTTCCTAACATTAACTTCTTGAACTACAAAAAGTACTATTCCATTAATCTTGATGATAATTAGTAGGAGTTGCAAACAATTATAGGGGAAGAAGGAGCTAGAAGAAAAGCTGGTGAGAATGCAAATCGATCGAGGCTGTAGGAAAAGGGAAGGGGAAGGACGATGGGGATAAAATAACATGGTGGTACATCACAAAGCAAAAGAAAATAAGGGGGATAACAAGAGGAAACAACAAGAAAAATAGAAGATGGGAAGAAGACAACACAAGAGTAAAGGGGAGGCCATAGAAAATAGTGGAGGAAAAAAAATAGAAGCCACTAACCAAAAATGTCAGTGGCAATGAACAACATGGGAAAATAGAGGAAGGGGAAGGATGTAGAAAAATAAAAATACAAAAGGAAAGGCAATATGGGGGCTATCACATAACATCATCAGAATGGATATCCCAATCCATGGGACACCCCCATAGATTGCACTCCCTTAAACATACCCCACTGTAGCCCAACAAAACTCCAAGAGCATATATAATGCCATAGACATTTATCCATCCTGCTAGAACTATTTTTTTAACGCAATTCAATAAGGATCTTCTCTTCTTATCACCATTCACCCTGGGGATGCTTGGCTTCTTCTACGTTTTGAGATTCATATCTTCGAACACTTCTGTAGTTGTGTATGAAGCCTATTTAAAGGATGTCTACCCAAATTTTGGATAGATTTGGCATGTTTCAAATCGTACGAAGATCCAATTGGTGCATGATCAGTTATATCATGTCCATCCAGGCATGGCGTATTGTCTGGCTTACACGAGTCCTAAATTTTACTCCATGTGATATTAGATTTTCAAGGATAGCCTGTCAAGCCTTTTTTAATAGCTGAGTGTTATCCATTAGGCTATGGGGTCAAAACAAAAAAAAATGAAAAGGGAGAACAAAGAAAGAACAAACACAGAAGAAAACAAGGAGACAAAAGAGGAAGTGTTAAAATTCCAAGATAGAACATGGGGAACCTTTTTTATGTTCTTTAGTTCATAGCTTTCGGCGCCCTAGCCATCTGGCAATTCATTGTTGTAACGACTTCCTTGCAAGTCGTGAGCGGCCATATACTACCACATGCCTTATTTACTTACCAATTATTTACACAAAATTTCAGCGTACTTGGCACGCCTAGGCAATAAATGTTGTAGGTCATCTTATGAATTTGCAAAATCTAAACCAAATGATGTCGAACCTAAGCTGTTCTTCATGCTGATTTTGGTCCTGTTTATGACTATACTCAAATCCCACGAGGTATCATCTGGTTCCAATATTCTACCTTAGAATCAACATATCTAGGTCATAATCGATCAATAAAGGATAGATATCGATCCAATCACCTTCAGTGCTCAAGTCATCTAGGTAAGGGTGTCGATGTTGTCTTCCACTTGAGCTCATTTGGGTTGAGGTCCATGCCCCATTTTGACTTGTTCTCGTTGCACCTTGAGTTATTATCCAACCACTAATATTGTCATACATTGATTGCTAGGAAGCTGGGAAGACAAAAACTAGCTCTTCCAAGAGTGTTGTGGCAGAAAATGTGCCATGTGGTATGGGATGAAGTGTTCAAGATGATTGCTCCTCGTTTGAGCTTGAATCATCCCAAAATTTAGTTGGTTGAAGAGGAAGTCCTCAGAATAGGTCGTGAAAGAGTGTCAATCTTCCTCCTATTTGCCCAGCTTTATCGATCGAGAATAATCACCCCCTACTTTCCATCAAACTCTACTGACTCATGGAAAAATATGGTAGTTGTGAAGGTACTTGTCCCTAAGTACTCATATTTTATGTCGATCAAGGCAAAATTGTGGCACTGGTATTTTGCACATAGAAAAAGACCACCTGGTGTGCATCCTCCTCTATGAGCATTCAAATCTTTGCCAACATTTCCCATTCTGTCAGGGGTTTTCTTTCATAGGAATTGATCGAGAAGGTATTTTCCATAGTTTGGGTGATACCTAACGTGTATTCTTCAAGGGAGAGAACCGAGGATGTTTCTGACAGGGTTTGATATAAAGTAGGGACATCCCTGGGAGGCAACTTTTTTGTTTGAATTAATATTTTTTTGGACCGTCTAGCCTCCTTATAAATCTCTAGGAACATCCTATCTTAATGAGGCTTATGTCTGAGCAAAATGCCTAGGTATAATATTGGTATGCCTGAGCAGGCGATGGTCAAAGCTCATAAGGGATCCTTTTCCATGTTCATTTGAAACGGATGTTGAAATCAAAGATATCCTCTTGAGGATCACATTTGATGAACGCAAATTGGTTGAGCAGAAGAAAAGGATCTCCTACGTCATCAAAAGTGCCAATGAGTGTTTTCCCCAAATACTCCCATGTACAAATACTTCCATCCTCTAAGAATTTGTACCATAGTCGGGCCCTTCCTTCGAGAAAGAGAATGAGGAGTCTGAGCATTACATCTTTATGCATGATATTATGAATCATTACTAGGGAAGCAACGTCTTGGCAATGCTCAAATGCAATTTTGTCTATCCCATCAAAATTTGGCAAGGACTTGAAGGCAAATTTGGGAATTTCATGAAGATTTTGTATATTTAGAGGGCCTACATAATTCCAATAGGGACATTCGAACTGAGCCATTGATGCAGATATCGAGTCGGTGCTCCAGAATATTTGAAGTCATCAAATGAGCGTAAATTATTTGTTAATGAGATCAAGGCTACTTACCAAACCTTGAGACCTCTAGGAGATAAATCTTTGAGAACAATGCAGAAGGACAACCAACCATAAATCTTGGTTCTATCCTCAACAGAGTATCCAGATGAGCCAAATGTAGGGTACAACCAAACTCTATATAGTCTCTAAAGGCAACTTATAATAAAACATAGGCCTATAGATCTGAGCATAGTGGCTAGGTGATAGAGATTCTAGACTAAACAAAGTATCACCAAGTTCTATTTAGGTTTTAAAGGCAACTAGTCATAGAATATAGGTTTCTAGATTTGAGCGGAGTCGCCAGGTCATTCTAATGAGATCTAATAATAAAGGACATCACCGATCCTATATCATCCAAATACAGGACTCTAGAGTCCCACTGAACGTGCCAAAAACTATTGGCTAGAGAATCTATCTAATGGAAAGGTTTATGCGCCCACAGACCTTAACCAACGTTGAATGATCGGGGAGCTATAAAAATTACATCGATCAATCTCTGAAGAAGGTCGGTTCCTCAAAGTCCTAGCTAACTATTCCTAAATGTGAGGGGTAAAGGGTGTTAAAATAAATAAAAGAAACTAAAGCCAAAATATAAAGTGGTACAAAACTGTGTCAATACATACACATATCAAGAGACTTCATGACCAAACTAAGCAAATGCCTAACAGAATAATTGGTTTTATTACCACCTGCAAAACAATTAATTATTAATTACAATGTTTGGTATCTAATCAAACTACAAATTCCAGAACCAATAAATGAACATGATCACAAATTTAGGATTTAGAGTAAGTCCCTTGAGCATATAACAATATTAAGTTAGAAATAAGCAGTTATTATACATACATGCTTTGCAAAAAGAATAAAACAAAAGCCAAACAACAAACCCTTTGTGTTGATTGAAAAATCTCTTCATTACATATGAATTATAAAAGCCTAAGAGTCAACCCATTTTCATTATACATCATTGTATTTAGAGATATTTTATAATATCAAGTCATGATTGCTTTCAAAGTGTATTGTTGTTATGTCAGAGATTCTACCAGCCTATTGGGCCGCTTTGGAAATATGGTTGCTCGAATGACCTTAACATGGTTGATTGATGTGGACTGGATTTGCATCATCTTGGATTGTGCCTTGCTTGTTGGCTACATTTTGTACCTTTATCTCTTTTCAGCCAAGTCACCTTATCATCCGCTTGACGGTTTACACCATTAAGAGCTTCTGACACAGAATCCTCCCCAGTACATGTCGTGGGATAGAAATCCCTTTTATTGTTAGTGAGTGATTTTTGAATTGTGTGTGCACCTATGGGATACCATTTTAAATTTTGACTGTATACCAACCTCCTGATGATTTTAATCCTAGACCAGATATATCGTCTGCTGTGTCAAATCTTTAGAAACCTGGTGGGCCCCACTGGATGCAATTCTTTCGGTGCCTCTAGCACTTGGCTTATTTTTTACCTCTACTTGCATCAGAATTTTAAGCACTAACTAGGTTCCAACCGGATATGAAGCTTTCAAAATTCTTCGAACCTAGCCATTTCTCCATCTTACTCTTCTTGTCATCTTTCGAATTTGTATGGGAAAGTTGGACACTGTCGAGTTTCACTCAGGCACAAATATTTTTGTGCCTTTGATCGGGTATTTCGAGGGCTTATGGGCTTCAGACATGCTTAATTATTCTAGCCTCTTGCAACCTTGGCCATCCTCTGCATTGGTGAAGGTTGGGCTTTTGGGACCCGATCAGGTTTCGACTAGGTACAATTATTTCAATACTTCCTGGACTTGGCCCTTTTACTACCTTTTTCTCTTCTGGCCCTAGGACGAGTCTTTGACATTTTATCGAGCTCTAGCCATCATAGACGTTCTAACTTTGTCTAGACTTGGCCATCTACCTGTTTTTACTTTCATTAGCCTTTGGCTAGTAAACGAGAAATTAATGCTATCCCGAGTTTTGGTTAGATGTAAATTTTTTGATGTCTTCGAGAGATGTCCAATTTGAATTGCAGTCTATCCTCTGACCATAACACCAACACTATTTTGTTGAGCGTAATTATCTTGAATGTTTTATACCTTTGTCAATCCCTATCTTAAATTTCTTCTAGCACCCTAGTGGACTTCAGTGAGCTTTCGGGTTGTAGCTATAGCAAGCTCAAGGTATGCCTTCCTCGACCTTTTATGTTTTGCTTCGCTTCATTTGTAGCAGGGATTTTGGGTTGAAAATAGTTTTGGTAATCTTTGGTTTTATTTGCAAAAATCAAACCTAGTTTGTAGTTGATACTAGCTAGGTGTGGGTAGATACAAGAAATACCCATAAGAAATTAATTCAATTGGTAGTAAAATTTGGCCAGTTGGAAAAGTTGCTTCCCTCGATTCATAAGGAAAATTTGGGGGCATTGCTTGTCTTTGGGACCCAAAATAGTTATTCACCGTATGGTTGGAAACTGGGGTATTTTGGCTATAGCTATTCAAAGTAGACATTCTAACCAAATTATGCTTTGCATAATTGTTTATGCTTCGAGTACTTTGGAGGAAAATAGAAGATGGTGGAAGGATATAACTTAGATTATCTCTCATTTTCTTGAAGCTTGGATCTTGATTAGAGGAGATTTCAATACCATCCTCTCTTTGGATGAGAAAATGGGGGAAAATAGAAATTTGGAAAAAAGCACTGACCTCATGAGTGAATATATTGCAAACCTTCATCTTGTGGACATTCAACCAGATAATGATCTTATGATTTGGTGTAATAGAAGGCAAGGCTTAGCTTGTATCATGGGAATATTGGATAGGTTCTTGTTCTTTGACAAATATTAATCCATGTCACATTCTTAAGGTGAAGACTCTTAACAATGTGGGTTCGGATCACTGGCCAGTCATGGTGGAAATTTGGAAAACCAATGCAAGTTTATCATCTTTTTTATTTTAGTTAATGTGGCTTAGAGATTGTTCCTTCAGACCCCAAGTGTAGCAATGGTGGAAATAAGGTAAACAAAGGTATGGGACTAAGATATTTTTTTTTACCAAAAGGTTGCAATACATTAAATCCAAAATCAAGATTTAGAACTAGGAGTTTGGAGATGTTCGAAAAAACAAAAATAACTTATTGCTCAACTTAAAAATTTGAATAAGAAAATTTGTTTAGATGGCCTCACAAAGAGTAGAAGTACAGATAAAATTAGACTCATAGCTCAGTTAGAGGAATGGGAAAAAATAGAAGAAATCTTATGGAAGTAGAAGTCTAGGATCCAATAGCTCAAAGAAGGAGATTGAAACACACATTTTTTCCACAAATCTCTTCTATATTGAACTCTTATATTAGAACTTGGTTGTTGTCAATTACTTTTCCAATCTATTTGTTGTTGCACCTCTTGACTCAACTTCTCAATAGAATATTCTGCAAGCGATCCCTACTCTAGTCACTTTTGAGGAGAACTTTGTTTTGATTGCTCCAATTACTATCAATGAGCTTCAACAGGTGGTTTTTAAAATACAAAAAGAAAAAACCCTAGGTCCTGATGGTTTTCCCATTGAGTTCTATCATGCGTTTTGGGATATCCTTCATCTTGATTTATTAGATATGGTGGAAGAATCTAGGAAAGCCAAAGAAATTTCAAAGATAAAACTTATATAGCTCTTGTCCCAAAAGATCAAGAGACATATTATATCTCAATTTTTAGATCTATAGCTTTATGTAATGTTATCAAAATCATTACAAATATCATGGTGGTAAGGCTTTTGCGTAATATTATTTCCCCTGAAAAAGGGGGTTATGTAGAAGGGCCTCAAATAGTGGCTGAAATAGTTCTTGCTCAAGAAGCCATCCATTCCATGGAAATATAATTATCTCCATCTATGTTCATTCATTTAGATTTATTTAAAGCTTATGATAGAACGGATTGACACTTCCTTGTCAAAGTTTTAAGGCAATTTAGCTTCTCTCATAATTTGATGGATTGGATTATGGGATGTATCTCTTCAGTGTCCTATGCTATTCTTATCAATGGTAGGCCTTCTTATTTGTTTTTTGCTTCCAGAGGTATTAGGCAAGGTGATCCCCTCTCCCCTTATTTATTCATCATTATTGTTGAATGTTTGGGCAGGACTATAACCAAAAATAGAGAAAACAAAACCCTTGAGGGAGTTACCATTGCTCATGGAGCTAGGCCTATTTCTCATATTCAATTTGTTGATGACTCTACTCTATTAGGTAAAACTATAGTTAAGGAAGCTTCTAAAATTAAGCAAATCATTAGTTAATTTTCTAATGCTATTGAGCAATTGATTATTGAAGATAAATCTAAAGTTATTTTCTTTCACCACTCTCCTAGATAGGAATCCATGGTCTTGGATAAATTAAGATATAAGAAGACCTCCCTTTCGATCACTTATTACCAAGGTGGATAGAGTTATGAAGAAAATTGAAAAGTGGACCAATAGGTGGGTTTCATTTGGGGGTAGAATTACCTTGGTAAAATTAGTCCTTCAAGCTATATCTATTTATGTTTCTATTATGTTGAATATCCTAAAGGTAGTTCTTCGAGAATTGGATCAAATCAATCATAGGTTCCTCTAGAGTGGTACTAAGGAGAAAAGAAAATGAGCCTTGGTGAAATGGGATACTTTATGCCTTCCCAAGAATGAAGGGCGTTCGTATTTTGGTCTACTATTAATAACATTAAGGCTTTAGCTACTAAAATGCATTGGAGGATTTTGCATAACCCCAATGCTCTTTGGACCAAGAATATTCATGCTAAATATGTCGAGAACAAAATTCCTAAAGACCTTGTTCGCTATCAATTGCCTACCAAAGGTTCTCTCATTTTAACGGTTATTAAGACTGGTGAGGATTTGATTAAGCAAAAGTTATTTTGGATCATTCATAATGGTCAACAGATAAATTTTTGGATAGATTCTTAGGATGGTCACCAACCTTTGATAACTTAGTTTCTTTATTGGAGGTCTTGGATGGAGGAGCTTCATCGAGCTAACTGGATAAAGGTTGCTAATTACTATTGGTACCATACTGGTAATTCAAAGTTTGGTAGATATTGGATCCCTGTTGAGGACTGGCCTATTCAAATGCAAAAAATGCAAAGAAAAGACATCCAAAGCATCCTTCATATGATCTCTCTCTTGGTCCCATGATAAATATTGTTTTGGATGGAACAACACTACTAAGGGTGAGTATTCAGTTGCTCAAGGCTATTTGGCTTTATGCCATAATAATCCCAACCAATCATATGATATTTTTACTTAGTTGTGGGCTTAAAAGCTCTGGCCTAAAGTGAGGTTCTTTACATGGCTTTTATTGCATCACAAGGTGCTTACTGGTGAGCGACTTATGAAACATGGTTTTCATGGCCCATTTAGATGCAAAATGTGTGGAGAGAATGTGGAAACTCTCAACCATATTTTTATTGAGTGTACCTCAGCCTCTGAGCTATGGAGGATAATGGCCATCTTACTTGGCTTACAATGGTCAGTTTTTTTTGCTTTTGAACAACTTTGGAGGGATTGGCATAATCAAGAGGGTTTTGATCATTCTATTAGACAACTAGTTTGGATGAGTTATACCATTCTACCTTGGACTCTCTGGGAGGAAAGAAATAACCAAATTTTCAATTAATAAAGGAAGGACATTCACTATATCTGGAAAAAGACCATTACCAACTTAGTTGAATCAGTCCAACAACTCCTTAAACACCCCCAAAACTCCCACCAAAGATGGGATCAAGTGATGCAAATATTGAAGATTAACTCTTTTAATGACAACTAGCTTAAAGGGAATGTGAGTAATCGAAATATGGATAGAACAAGGAATTGGTAGCCTCCTCCTAAGGATTTTGGAAAAATCAATACCGATGGATCCTCTAGGGGGAACCTTGGAAAAGCTAGTGTAGGAGGAATTGGTAGACTTTCATATGGTTCCCTGGTTTTCACTTTTGTTGAGAATTTGGGTAGCCTTTCCAATAACCTTACTGAGGGATATGATATCCATAGAGGCATTCGACAGGCTGCTAATGTCGGATGGGAAAATATACTAGTTGAATTTGACCGTCAAGTCATGATCAATCTATTGAAGACTCCTTATAAGAATCATAAGGTTGATTGGAGAATAAAAATAATTGTTAAGAAGATTCAATTAATCCAGATAGGCTTTTTGAAAGTTGAATACAATCATGTGGTCAACAAACAAAACATGAGTGTTGATGCTTTAGCCAATTGAACATTGAACAAAGGTGATCTTACTCACTACGACCACCCTCCTAGATGGTGGTATTTGCAAATAAGGAAAGCTCTTCTTTCTATCCTTTCTTTGGATGGTTCCATTACTAAAGGTACCTAATTTTTTTTCTTTGTTTTTGCTTCTTTTTAGTTCGGTTAAGGTATTTTAGTTCCCTTGCTTAGACTAATCATTCTTATGTTTCCTCTGTTGAATCTTGCTTGAATAGCCTTTTGGCCTAGAAAGACCAAAGTTGTTTTCAATTTTTTCCTTCTTTTTAGTTTTTCGATGTGTGTGTTGTTTTGTATTGTTTTCGTTCTTTTTTATTTTTGTGTTTGTTTTGGTATTTTTTATGTTTTTGTATTTTATGTTTTTATTTTATTTTTATGTTTTTTTGTTTTGTTTTTTTGTTGTGTTTGCATGTTGTTTTTTTTGGTTTTTTATGTGTTATGTGTTTTGTTGTTGTTTTTTATGTTTTTTGTTATCTTTTGTTGTTTTTTGTTGTTGTTTTTGTGTTTGTTTGTGTGTGTTTTTATTGTTTTAAGCATACCTTTTAAGTGTGCTGGAAGGGGGCACAGGTGCAAGTCCTAGGTGTTTTGATAGAATAGATACCCCTGTCTTCTTGGGAGACTTACCTGAAAGTGACATCCCAATTAAAATGTTTTCCACAAATAAAAAAATATAATATAAATAAAATATATTTTAATCTTATATAACCAAATAAAAAAATTGTAAACTATAAAATTGTTATAAAATCTCCAAATATCTTCATTTATTGATGCCACAAAACATACTCAACACCATTTTTTTTCTCATTTATCTTGAAAGTATACTACTTATCATACTATATAATTTAAAAGTGAAAAATGAATTAGACCTTGTAAACCTCCATTAAAAAGACATCCATTGTAACAAAAGTTTGTACGTCTTATTTTTTTAGAGGACAACACATTACATTTAAATCCATAAGAATATCCAAACAAATTACACTTCTAGTACTATCCCATTACTAATTTTGTAGTCCTCTCCATCATTAGTGTTCAGTCTTTCTCTTTAAAAAATACAATTCAATTTAGATTTGTCCTGTCCCCATCTCTAGAACAGGATATTTGAGTCACTCTTTCAAGGTAGATTTGTCCTGTCTCCATCTCTAGAATCGCTCTACCATAGTAGAAGTTTATTTCAATACAATGTTTTTCCAAGTAATCCTTTACATCATAGATTCCTAGATCGCCTCCCTTACAAATTTTGAAAGCAAAAGCATTTACCTACTCAAGCAATGAAAACCCTCAACACTGTATATTTAAGTCCACCTAGACTATGAATATTAAAATTAGCAGTCTCGCTAAACAATTCTCACAGTTCGTTACCTTTCTTCAGAAAGTCAACAACAATGGAATATTCACAATCTGCAAAAGTCTCATAATTCAGTTTGAATGTCCGTCAAGATTGAGATCAGATTTGTAAGAAAAATATATGTTCAGAAAGGAAGCTCTGTCTGTAACACTCATGACTGTCTTTTTCTTGCTAATCAACATGCTTTCACTTACATCTTGGTATTTGCAGAATAAAATTGAATAACTGCATTCGACTATTTTTGTCCCGGAAACATGCAAATCTCCAATGTTTTCAAGAAAAATAGTGTCAGCTCACACCATATACGTAACTTCAAGCAGCTACAGAACCAATCGGCGTCGGCCTTGTCACGGTGCTGTCTACAGGAAGGCCATCCTCGTCCTTGTCCGCTTCGGAATTCCAGAGAAAATGAGCATAAGATGCAACAACATAACTGCAAAAGCGACACCCATATGGTCATCATGAAATTAATGCCAAGGAAGTTTTTGATGCTAATAACAAGTATCAAACCAGTCTGAACAAGACGCTGAGAGAGAAAGTGAGAGAAACATATCTAAATAACATCAATGAAGAGGATTGGTAATCCATGGGAATGATAAAGATGTGGCAGAAGCTGCTTACCAATCCTCAGAGGCAACTTCCACAGCTCTCTGATAATAAGGTTCGGCCTCGGCTGCATTCCTCTGGCTTTCCCAAATGAACTTTGCATAGAGAGATAGGATCTCTCCGTCTCCAGGGCTTGCCAGTATGGCCCTTCCATAGAATTCCTCTGCTTTCTCCATGTCATGTTTCACCTGATCACATCAATCCAAAAGGAAAACAATCCCCATTTCAATAAAATAAGCATGAATTGAAATTCAAATACTCTTTCGAACACCAACACTCTGATACATGTGGAGAATACCCTAACGCATCCATGGCTGCTAAGGGGACTAAACTGCACCAAAGATGGCCACAACTTAGCCATACACAGATTTGTATTTCTGCATGTATCCATTAACGATTTCATATATTGCCAGTTTGTATTGCAGCCTACCTTTCCATTTTCCACCAAAAACTAACTTGTTATTAATCCAAAAAAAAAATCATAGAGTTCATATTCACCTCATGCAAAAATTTGGCATAGTTGGTCAGCAGAAGAGGATTTGCAGGATTTGCTTCCAACATTTTCTGATAATAAACATCTGTTCTGTTGAAATCAGCTCCAGAACTTCCCCCTTCGCCTCCGTTACCGCCAGTACTGCCAAATCCACCGCCACCGTCTCCGAAGCCGGCGCCCTCTTCAGTCATATGCGCCCTTTCACATACATGGGCTGTTTTGCATTCGACTACAGCATTCTCGGATTTCCTTTTAAAATTCTTGTGGAGGAGCCCTCGTTTTTCATCTTCTCCTTTACTCGGACTAAGAGAGCCCTCAGGGCGCAAGGTCGAATCCCTCTCCAATTGAACTTGACCGATGGAGATCGGATTCTCAACTTGGCTTTCGAAATCCAGAGAATTCTCCCCCTCCTCATCGAGGACCATCCCGTTCAAGTCAAACCTGGCATTTGCCGCCGACAATAACTCATTCTTCCTGGAGAACACTGGTGATTTCCCAATTCTGAGATCGGTTTCCTCGTTCCTGATGAGAGGGGTTATCAAATTGCTATTTGATAAAGCCCTTCTAAGCATAGCAGACTGCTCGACTGCAACAGGCTCTTTACATTTGATGCTCAACCGCTTGTTAAAACTGAATATACCCTTGGGAAAGCTATTTCAAAGAATTGTTAACCGTTCACAAGTTTCTAGCATACCTAGAAGACAATGAAGTAACCTTGGAGAAAAATAAATGATATCATAAGGCACCTAGAGTGGTCCTCTTCCAAGATTTTTTCCATGAACTTCAATTCCAACCCCCTACTTCTAGTACTAAAAATATTACTCTTGTTCATTTCATCCTCCTTTTAACAAACGATTTTGCCTTTGAAGAAGAGCATTTTATGAGCCCAGAAGACTTAGAGCCTATCAAAAAATCCATAAAATATTACGAGAGGATTGAATCACTTAGCTTCATTATTTGAAGTTTTGTAAATATTTAGTAAGAAATATTTTTAATTTAATCTTAAAAAAAAAAACTTTGGAGTAGCATCGATAAAAGATGCCTAAAACTTTAAGGAATGGTAAACAAGTTGCAACCAGATCTAAAGAGGATTTGAATACCGAAAATCCTTATGAAAAAATATTGAAATAGATATAGAATAAAACCAAGAAGAACAAGTAGCACAAGTAGAAAAAAATGAAGAAGAAGAAACAATGTATCATTTTGAACCTAAAATAGGATCTGAAGGGGATATCCATTTTGAATATGTAAAATATTTTTGTGAATTTTTAAGTCATAATCAACATACTCTCACTAATGTATTTGAGATAGAATATCAACTTAAGAGGGGTGATTTTTCAATTGAGAATCTTTGAAATAAGCCTTTTGACTTTGCCCACAACTAGAGACATATGCGAGTGATACTTCATAAAATATTCCTCCATTACAACATGTCACCTATAATGATCATACCTTTGGTACCACCATCTCAAGATATTCATTCATAAATTCAAGCATCCATAGCACCATAAAATGAACCTATTTTTTTTTCTACTACAACTACTTTCACTAAAAAAAACCCCTTCCACTTCCAATAATAATTTTCTCTTAATATTTCAACAACTGGTTCGCTCAAGCTTCTACATCTCAAAAGAATCAATGTGTGTTCACAAATTCCTACTTCTTCTCAACCAACCACTTAATTAAATCCATTTCCTTATGGGTATACCAACCCTACTATTTCAAATCCTATGCATAATATTATTACCATTTCGACCCCTTATTTGGTAGCACAAGATACATATTACCCTCCTTATGCAAATATGGTGGCACAAAATATGCACGATTGACAACCACATCATATTGAAGCTATAGTCAAAAAATTAGCTTCATTATTGGACCACATATATCCTTATCATCCTACATATAGTTATAAGGAAATGTGTAACCAACCATTAGATCCCATTGTCATAGCTAGACCATATCCTAAAATTTTCCCCATACCAGTTCTTCTGATTTCTAAAGGTATTGAAGATCTAATCAAACATCTTCACATTTTTAGTATATCATGTCCTAATATTGCTTATGATGATATGTAGTTAAAAATATTTCCTGAAAACTTAGGGAGTATGGCTTTGGAATGGTATTATCATTTGCCAACACATTCCTTAAGAAACTTCGAAGAAACTGCAGAGTTATTTGTGCATCAATTTGGTACCTACATAGAAAGGCACATCATGATTAAAGACTTGTATAACTTAAAACAAGGAAAAGAAGAAGGTTTCATAGAATTTAAAGCCCTATGGAGAAAAATATTGGGTAAATTACATTTTACTCTACCTCCAAGAGAGATGCTAGAATATTCATTGGAAACCTGCTAGAACAATTATCCTACATGTTAGAAACTACCACTATAACTTCTTTTGCTCAAGATATTGATTTGTAAATAAGGGTAGAAGAAGCCCTTATCAAAAGGAGACAACTTAAAAATAAATATGAGGATAAATCATCCAAGAATCAATATAAAAACAAATATGTGGTAGGATATGGGGTCATAGATAATAGACCTCCAACAAATGTTAATGTTGCGAAGACTACAAAGAAGTTTGTATTAAAATCATCTCAAAAACCTCCACTACAAAATTTCACAAATTTGAATCAACCCTTGGCAATGGTTCTACCATAGTTATTGGAAAGAGGTCTGATAAAATTGCTAGAAATACGACAAGCAGACACCTCCTAGCCTTGGTATTAACTAGATCAACATTGTAATTTCCATCATGTTGATGGGCATCCAACCAATACTTGTAGGATACTGAAATACTTGGTGTAAGATGTAATTAAAAATGGAAATCTAGAAGTGGAAAGTCCTCCTCAAAACCCCAATACTCCAACAAACATAAAAGCAACAGACACAAAATGTTAATCAAAATTTAGACATCTTCCAAAACCCACTACCCAGTCATGGTAAGAAAGCTATGAATCAACTAGATTATAGAAATGTGTCTCATCCACCACATTTTGTGGTACTTATTAGTAACCACTTACCATTGCAAATTTCACAAACTATATTTGTGCCTACCCAATCATGGTTACAACTGAGAAGTTTAAATCAAAAGAGTTAAAATATTCATCTCTTGAACATATGGAAATTGAATCAGAATAAGAGATAAGTATTAGTTCTCTTCATTCCAATATCTCGGAAGATGAATTAGGACCCATCCTACATATCACAATTTTTTTAGTTTTATAGGAACCATTTATAATAATGATAACAAATCGTCCCTCTTCACGACAATTACTTCCTATAGAACAAGCAAAAACTGCCAAACCACACCCCATTCAATTTAATTCATCCAATCTATTTGTCATACCACAACCATATCATCACCCAAGTAACACTGTAGGTACGATTGGAGCCATAACTAGGCAAGAGGCTCAAGCTCAAAATTCTCAACCTCAACTATCTATGACCCAACCAAATGATACAACTCAATTACTTTTTTTCCTAAAGGCACCACACAAGGGGAATAATCTAGCTCGACTTCAATAGAAGACCCCTTTTGATATTAATGAACAACTAGCTAATACAACATCTATAATTTCTCTTCTTGATATCCTTAGAAATTCACCTATTCATAGGGAATAATTAATAAATACCCTAAGTCAAATGTTGGTACCTTATGATATAGAGCCAACTATTTTAGTTAATGTTGTAGCCTCTCATGGAATCGACTACATTGATTTTCATGATAAATATTCCTCATCAGAGTATGCATAGAGATAATCCTCTAATATAACAACATTAAATGGATATGTGTGTGTTAAAAGGGTGTTGATTAACAATGTATCATATTTGAACATTTGTACTTATGACTTTTTCAAGAGGTTTGAATTCGGAAATGAGGATTTAAGAAGAACTGAAATGATTATTAAAGCTTTTAATGATGAGATCCAAGAAGCTTGTGGTGTGATGTCCATCCCATTAAAATTTGATACTAAGATTTTAGGCACTTCCATTTTTGTTATATTTTGTTAAAAATCATACAACATTCTTCTAGGATACCTCCAGATTAATGCAATGAGGGTAGTCCCCTCTACTTTACATCAATGTGTAAAATTTGAATTTAAAAACCAATTGGTCACTATTCATGGAGATCCTAGATCTTTTGAAATGTGTGCAATGGTGAAACCCATTGATATCCCATTTTTTCCAGAGCTATCATCATTAGGAACTATTTCTCCTATGTCCTTACCAACACCTTATCAACCACATTCTTCTGAAACATATCCACCTTCTAGTGCTAATGATACTTCTACATTGTATTCTCTTATAGATGAAGTTCTACCAAATTAATCCACCATACTAGCCCTGATTGAAAAAGCTAATTTTTTGTGTAGGACTCCATTATCTTGTCTCAATTACCACATCCCCACGTACAATAAGCTTACCTTTTAAATAGAGGAATATATACCATGTTGAAAATTGTACCTTTATTTCTATAGGATGCTCCCCAGACAAAATTAATATTAAGCAAACGAGCTTTATCTTTGATGAAAATAGTTTTGCACAATGTTATTTTTTAGACAAGTATATAAAATCCAAGCAAATTATGTGTGACATGGGGTATAATGGTAAAGGTTTAGGTCATTTTGAAAATAGCATACACGAAACTTTTGATGTTGAGGAATGACCTACTTTATGTGGTATTGGCTATATTCATACAAAATCTTAGCCTTTTCCCTTCGATGAGGATGATCACCTGATCACATATAATAAATATTTAGAAAATAAAAAGTGTTTGACATATATTAAAAGGAGAAAGAAATCTCATCTTTTCTCTTATAGTATACTTTCAGTGGTCTATCTGGAAATAATTACCACTCTAGATGAGTGTGTTGAAGGAGATGTATTTTATGACATCTCTCATGAGGAAATAATTTCTTCTTTTATGGGTCCATCCCATGCATAGCACATATTCAAAAAACAAGTACACATGATGAATTAGAAAAACTATCCCTAGAAGAACTCCAGAATATGGGTGTTTCACCTGATCCTTCCAACTTTGAAAGGGATTTTTTGCATTGTGGTAGAAGATATGTTGAAAATTAATATTGGAACAAAAGCCAATCCCAACATGGTTAAAATAGGATCCATTTTGAGAAAATAAGAAAAAATTAGATATACAAAACTTCTTGTATAATACCCTGATATTTTTGCATGGACTTATGCAGATATGCCTGGCTTGGATCCTTCTATAGTCAAGCACCATTTGGTGTTTCATCCTGATGCCAAACCTGTAAAACAAAAACTTTAAAAAATACATCCTAAAATAGTCTTATTGGTTAAAGAGGAACTAAAAAAGCTCTTAGATATTGACTTCATTCAATCTATCGACTATTCTGACTGGATATTCAATGTTGTTCCAATATCCAGAAAAGAGGCTACCAAAATCAGAGTATGTATTGATTTTAAGGACATCAATGTTGCATGTCCCAAAGATGACTTTCCTCTTTATAACATGGATCAAATTATTGACTTAACAATAGGAAGTGGAATGTTATCCCTTATGGATGGATTTTTAGGATACAATCAAATTTTTATAGCATTGAGGACTAACCCAAAACTACCTTCATTACACCATGGGGAAATTTTTGTTGGAAGGTCATATCCTTTGGTTTAAAGAATGCAAGAGCAATTTATCAAGGAGCAATGACATATGTGTTTCATGAAATTATGTATGATTATGTTGATGTATTATAGCTCATTATATTAAGGAGGAAGATCACATCCTTGATATGCGACGAGTGTTTAATAGGCTCTGTGAATGCAAAGTTTTATTAAACCTAGACAAATATCATTTTGGGGTAAAATATGGTAAATTTTTAGGATTTATTGTATCTATGTGAGTCATAGAGATAGATCCTATTAAAATCAATGCTATTATCAACATGCCACCACAAAAAACTTTGATAAATCTTAGAAGTTTACAAGGTAAAATTTAATCTATTCATCATTTCATCGATAAATGAGTAGATAAATGTTAACCCTTTCTTAATATACTTAAGAAAGAAACCCTTTTTAATTGGGTTGATTAATTTCAATAATCCTTTGAAGCTCTCATAAAATACCTACTTACACCATCAACACTTGTTTCTCCTAGACCAAAACACCCTTTCATTCTATATATTTCTAGTTCAAAACTTTTTTTAGGAGCAATGTTAGCACAACATGATGAGGAAAAGAAAGAGCCATTAATTACATAAGAAGAACCTTGGTAAGCTATAAAATTTGTTACACACCCCTATAAAATCTTTGCTTAGCTGTTGTGTTCTCTACACAAAAACTACGCCATTATATGCTTAGTCAAAAAAAATTTGTCATAGTGAAATTTGACCCATTACGATATTTGATGAGTAGACCTTACTTATCAAGACGAGCACTAAAATGGGTTCCTACTTTGAGTGGATTTGAACTAACCTTTATTGGTCAGAATTCCATTAAAGTACAAGTTATAGCTGACCAAATCACTTCTACCCAAGGTTACACATAAGGGGTATGCTCAAAAATGTATATAGAAAAATAAGGTGAATCCATTTCGAAACCAAGGTGAATATGGTGCAAAGTCATGTAGAGGCAATGGCAAACAAATTTTCACAAGAAAAAATAAAAGTAGGTGAATTCACCAAAATTTTTGACAAACGTACCATAAGATATAAATAATCACTAAACATACTCTGATTCCCATGCATAATCATAAGGATGACCCAAGTGAGTCGAGAGGCTTCATTCGAGGGATGACCCAAGTGAGTCGAGTAGGCTTCATTCGAGGGATGATCTAAGTGAGTTAGGGATGATCCAAATGAGTCAGTAGGCTTCATTCAAGGGACAACCCAGGTGAGTTTGTAGACTTCACTTAAGGGATGACCCTCAAATGAAGGTTGCAGGGTCATTTGTAGCCTATAGGCTACAGGGTCATCCAAATTTATCAATCAATTGCAAAGGTGAAAATGATAGAAAATATTCTATATTAGTTTATTATCAATTAAAGTGTATATCTCATCGAGCTATGTGGTTTTTAAAAAAATTTAAAACGGAGCTCTGGATCAAAATTTATGCCTCCTAGAAGGTTGCAGGGTAGTCTGTAGTGACTAGGGATGACCAATGAGGTATGACCCAGGTGAGTCAGGGTTGACCCAAGCAAGTCAATAGGCTTCATTCAAGGGATGAACCAAGTGAGTCAGGGATGATCCAAGTGAGTCATTAGGCTTCATTCGAGGGATGACCCATGTGAGTCAGTAGAAATCATATGAGGGATGACCCAAGTGAGTCAAGGATGATCCAAGTGAGTCAGTATATTTCATTCGAGGGATGAACCAAGTGATTCAGTAGACAACATGTGAGGAATGACTCAGGTGAGTCAAGGATGACCCAAGTGAGTTAGTAGGCTTCATTCGAGGGACAACCTAAGTGAGTCAGTAGCCTTCATTTGAGGGATGATCTAGGTGAGTCAAGGATAATCCAAGTGAGTCAGTGGGATTCATTTAATGGATGATCCAAATGAGTCCATATAATTCACTTAAGGGATGACCCTCGACTAAAGGTTGCAGGGTCATTTATAGCCTATAGGTTGCAGGGTCATCCAACTTTATCAATTGGTTGCAGAGGTAAAAATAATAAAAAATATTCTATATTAGTTTATTATTATCAATTTAAAGTGTATATCTCGTCGAGCTATGTGATTTAAAAAAAATTAAAATGGAGATCTGGATCAAAATTTATGCCTCCTAGAAGGTTGCAGGGTATTTTGTAGTGACCAGGGACGACCGACGAGGGATGACCCAAGTGAGTCAGGGATGGCCCAAGTGAGTCAGTAGGCTTCATTCAAGGGACAAACCAAGTGAGTTAGTAGGCTTCATTTGAGGGATGACCCAAGTGATTCAGTAGGCTTCATTCGAGGTATGATCCAAGTGAGTCAATAGACATCATGCGAGAGATGACCCCAGGGATGACCCAAGTGAGTCAATAGGCTTCATTTGAGGGATGATTCAAGTGAGTCAATAAACATCATGCAAGGGATGATCTAGGTGAGTCAAGGACAACCAAAGTGAGTTAGTAGGATTATTTTGAGATAAAACCCAAGTGAGTCAATAAACATCATGTGAGGGATGACCCAGGTGAGTTAGGGATGACCCAAGTGAGTCAGTAGGCTTCATTTGAGGTATAACCCAAGTGAGTCAGTAGGCTTCATTCGAAGGATGATCTAGGTGAGTAAGGGACAACCCAAGTGAATTAGTAGGCTTCATTCAAGGGATGACTTGCATGAGTCCATAGACATCATGCAAGGGATGATATACAAGGAATGACTTGCATGAGTCCGTAGACATCATGCGAGGAACAACCTATAGGGGATGAGCTGGGTGCAAGGGATGACCTAGTAAAATCTATAGAAATCATACAAGAGATGACCTGCATGAGTCTGTAGACATCATGTGAGGGATGACCTATAAGGGATGACCTGCATGAGTCCATAGACATCATGAGAAGGACAACCTACATGAGTTCATATACATTTTGCAAGGGACAACTTACAAGGGATGACCTAGTTAAGTCTATAGTCATCATGGGAGGGATGTCCTGCGTGGGATCGTAGACATCATGTGAGGCAAAGGGATGACCTGGGCAAGTCTATAGACATCATGCAAGGGATGAACTGCATGAGTTCTTAGGCATCATGCGAGGGATGACCTATGATGAATGATCTACATGAGTCATTAGACATCGTGTGAGGGATAACCTCATGTAGGGGATGACCTAGGTGGGTCTAGGACAAGCAAGAAGTTTGTATGGATGGAAGCATTGACGATAAAAAGTAAAACAAGGCATCAAAAAAAATTATTCCTAGAGTATTTTCTCTGTATTGTATTTTGTCCTTCATCTATTATCAATCACTCTTTTTCCTCTAGTTGCATTCTTTTTTTGACTTGAATTTGTTTTCTTTTTTTTTTAATGTATAATTATAACAAGTAATAGTATGTTTTGCTATATATAGTGGGTGAATTTATTTAGGTTACTAAATTATATATAATTTTAAGGTGAGTCGATCCAAAATCTAGGCGGGAGGGTAGGCGATTTAAATTTTAACACTTAAAATATTTTAATTTTTGGACGACTCGACCCAAAAAAAATCCAAAAATTTTGGGCAAGTGGGCCGATGGCCAAGGTCTCAAAATTCATAAATTTACATTTTGAAAATGTCATTATTCACTCATTAACAAATTTTTGCCCCTATGCATAACCCTACTTTTGCCTCTATTGAATCTACTCATCCTTTAAAAATAGAATCTCCATATGAATGCCTTAATTTAGAAGGTGATCATTCAAACCCTTGGTCTCTATTTTTTGATGGATCCCATTGCATGAGTGGTGCAGGTGCAGGCATTATATTGGTGTCTCCACAGAAACAAATTATTCTGTTATATTTCAAACTCCAATTTGCTTGTATAAATAACATAATAGAATATGAGGCCTTGATTATCGATTTACAAGTATATTTAGCTTTGGAAATCAAAATCCTATCAATTTTTTGGAGACTTGTAACTCATGGTAAATCAAATTAATAATGTCTACCAAACCTGAGATGAGAAACTGTATCCTTATAAAGAATTTGTATTAAAAATTATGACTTTATTTGAGAAAGTTACTATTAAAGCTACCCCTGCACTAATAATCATTATGTGGATTCTATGACAACAACTACTTATCTCATCCCCTCAGATTTGGATTATGATCATTCTACTATCATTATTCACCAACTATAAGAACCTGCTTCACTAGAATTATGCCTAGCATCCTTGGGTGTATTTGCAATTAAATAAATATCATTAGAACCATGGTATGTAGATATATTTAACTTTATTCAAAATGACTCATTCCCAGATGGTCTAGATAGTAATCAATATAGACTTTTGTGTAAATGAGTTATTTGTTTGGTATCATAGGAAGTACACTTTATAAAAGATCTTTTGAAGGTATCCTTCTAAGATGCCTTAACATAGAGGAATCCCAAAAGGTACTAAGTGAAGTGCATGATGGATTTTATGGAGGCCATTTTAGTGGTAGTTCCATAGAAAAAAAAACTCCTATTGATGGGCTATTTTTGGCCCTCCATGGAAAAATATGCTAATTATTATGTGCATCAATGTGACAAATGTCAGTGACACAAATATTGTTCATGATCCTACTCAAGAGCTTCAAGCTATTTCTTCCCCTTGGACTTTTTCAAAATTTGCCCTAGACATCATTGGGAAGACTAATACAATATCATTTGATGGTCATAAGTTTATCGTAACAAAAACTAAGTACTTTACAAAGTGGGTAGACACCATGCCATTGGCTTCTTGTATAGGAATCCAAGTCTCTAAATTTATTTTTAATCAAATCATCTATAGATTTGGGATTCCTTATATGCTTGTCTCTGATAATGGAAATTGCTTCAAAAGAAATATATACAAAATCTTTGCACAAAATATAAAATCTAGCATAGATGGTCTACTCCATATTATCCACAAAAAAACAACTAAGTTGAAGCATCTAATAAAACCTTAATTAAAATCTTAAAAAGGTTGGTTAATAAGTTGGGACATGATTGACACATACAACTATATCCGAAATTATGGGCTTATCGGAATAGTGTTCAAACCCCTAAAGGTGCTTCTCCCTTTGTCTTGGTTTATGGCACTGAAGCTATATTCCCTTTTGAGCTTGAAGTATCTTCCTTAGGGATTTTACTTCAAGATGTTGAAGTAGGAGATGAATATCGTGTTGGATGACTAAGCCAACTCAAATTATTATATGAAAAATGCATAAATGCTTTAGAGTATCTTCACGCTTATCAAGACAAACTCAAAATATCATACTTAAAGAAAGTTCATATTAGATATTTTGAGGTTTGTGATCTAATTATTAAATAAAATAAAATAAAACTAATGCTCGAACAAATATTAAAGGAAAATTTTAACCAAATTGGTTAGGTCCATTTATCATAACTGCTAAATTTGGATCGGGTGCATCCCATCTATCTACCTTAGATGGAAAATATCTTAAGGAGCCAATGAAATTAATGCACCTTAAAATATATTATGCATAACATCAGGTTTCACCATTGTACATAGTCATCATATATTTTGTATATACAACATTTATTGCATGGAGTTCAGTTTGTAATTGTAATCATTTCATATAAATCATATTTCATATAGCCGCATTTATCCTACATCCTTAATGAGTTTTGGTCCAATTGCATATGGCATATAGTCACATCCAATTATTATATCTTTTAAATATCAAAACAATGCTCGACAATATTTATAGTCAATCTTGGTTTTCTTTCTAGTAATTTAGAGTTTATCTTGGACCACTCATAGGATTCACATTTTAATAAAATCTTGATTCTCGATATTGATTAAAAATCTCTCTTGAACCAAAATCATATTTCTTCACTAAGAAAATTTTGAGTTTTGGAAATCGATTCTACCACTTTTTGAACCAAAACACACTTACACATTTTTAAAATAATTTTTCACTAGAAAATATGATGCTACATAGTAGTCCTATCTCCTTAAGTGAAAGGTGTTCCTTGCTATCCTATTATGTGCATGGTCTAGAATGCTGAGAATTGGCAAAAGGACAAGCTCCCCCCTACCCGAAGTTGTAGAATCCCTTGCTCCTCCACTAAAATGAGCAAGTATCCCTTGAAAGAAAAAAAGAAAAAAAACAATAAAATGTAAAATAAGAAAATTATTTTACTACAAAGCAAATAAATCCCCTTGTTCACAAATGATCATTAATCCCCATCTAAAGAAATCAAAAGAAAATAAGGGGGTAATGAGCTTGAATATTTGGAATCCTCAATTGTTTGAAATTCATGGGGTGATCTCCATTACAACAATGGGTTGAATGAAACCCACCTGGAAAAGGAGTAGTATTATGCATGGTGATATGTTTGTCACATTAGAAATCTTCTTTTGTATAGATAAATATTCGCTTATGGATAAGGTATATTTTTATGGCTTGTATTACAAAGTAGTTAAGTCTGACCACACATAAAATCATGGTATATGAATTCACCATTTGCACACAAAATGGTTCTTAAAGTTGGTTTGCATCATTATCTTACTCAAAATTGGTAAATGAACTTTATACGCACACACATTTGATCCTTGAGAGATTTTGTATCATAATTAATATCAATATGGAAAATGAATACACAAATCACACACTGGTTCATGATAAATTTAATTTCATTTTAGAAATGACTAAGATTATCCTTGAATTTGATTAGTTTAAGTCACTATATCTTCATGGATTTGTATGACTGTTAGCATAAGCAATTGGCTCTAAAACCAGTTAGTCTTTCATCTCATATCTACCACCTAGTGCAATACATTTATTTCATCATATTGCATGATTACTTGCCATACAAAAAAATTTGTATCGATCATACATAATTGCTTTATCATGTAGTTGCATATAGACTTTGCGATGATGGAATGAAATAATCCTAATAAAATATCTCCTTTTACTTCACACTAGGAATCTTATGCCTAGCGTAAGTCCTCTAATCCATTTTTATTCTTAATCACACATATTACACATTGCTTTTATTAAGTTTTAAATCAATATTAATCTTAAGATCACACATTACTTATCACAAACTATGTCACTTTTAATCAACAAATCTCAAAATACTTTTGGATCATAACCCGTCAATGTCAGCATAATAAAAACATTTCACACAGGATCAAATTCATGACCAATGTGAGGGGTAGCCTCCATTTATGGCCATATACAATCACACATCCTTAAGGTTCATTCCTGACTGATCAAAATCGTAAGGGTATATTTCTTAACAAATATTCTTCTACAACAGGTAAATCACAATACATTACAAAATATCAATTACATCAAATCACACTTCATTATCCTATAATAGGTATATTTATTAAGAATGATAACAAGTGCATTAGAAATAAAAACATGACCATAAGCATGATTATGTAGAATCATAAAAATAAATAAAAATATTTTGCATTACGCATAACATATAAAAATAAAATGAAAATAGTAGTATGGTATTACTCTAAAAAACAAGGTACATAAGTACAAAAGATCGACTGGTATACCATAAGAAAACCTGACATACTCAGTCACTAGGAAAGTATACCACAAAATTAAACTTGGATATATCATCTCCTAGAACCCCTAGAACTAGGATTCTCATCAAGAGGTGTCCTAGGCACATGAAAATGAGGAGCCTCGAAAACCATCTGAGAAGCTGATCGAGAGTGAATCAAAGCAGCTATCTATAGGAGTAATGTACCTCTCTGACCCTTAGGCACTAACTAAAAGTACAACATCTAATATAAAGTCACTCGTTGTGATGCCAATGTCATATCTACTTGTGTCACTATCAACGCATCCTATAGATACCTATGAAATCCACTATCTGTAGACTGAACTAAGGCTACACTCCTTATTTAGAGTGACTATGAATGTACCTACATGATTTGTGCCTATGCTTACATAAGCTATACCTACACCTATGCTAGCTGAGCTCGAGTCTATCCCAGTAGAGCCTGAGAGTAAAAACATTGAGTCTCTAGTGATTGAATTTGATTCACCTATATTCCCACTTGGCTCTTCAATCCAACATTATCTACCTATAGAGCAATGACCTCTCCAACACTTCTCATCTCTCCAATATCCATCACAATGCCCTTCCCGAGTGAGTCCTATAACTGTAATGATGATACCTCCCACTATGGAGATAGAACATCCTATTGTGATGATAACACCTAACACTATGGGATAATGCCTACTACAATGGTGCAAGCTACTACTGATTAGCACTCTATGATGACTATGAGGCATGATCATGTTGAGAGCTACATCTCACCCCCTACATACCCCTAGATACCCATCCTCATCTATTTTGGGGTCCTTGAAACTATCCACGATGAGGAACCTCACCTAGTGTAGGATCACATCTAAGCCTCCCACTAATGAGCCATCACTCTAGCCACATATATCAATCCATGATTACCCACTGGTCATATGCCAATGATCCTCGAAGGATGAATCCCATCATACCACTGGTCATAGCTAGACTTAAGCCCCACATCATACACCCTGAGATTAGAATACATAGAATAATTCATCTCTAGCTGCCTAAAAAAAACTAGGTTTACCTCTCCTTCCACAATGGTTGGATCTCTAGTCACTCATCTATAGGATATATCCCTTATATCAAGAATAGTAGAGGTTTTCTTTATTTTTAAAATTTTATTTGGAGAAATTAGACATGAATTATGAATAATTTCATATAAGGAATTTAATTGTCGTCTAGAAAAATAAATCTAATATAAATATGATTTTATAATCTTATTCTTAATATGTTAATTGTCGTGTTTCTCTGTTGCTGATAAATATGCTATATTCTTTGATTGTTGGTTACAGATTCAAGTATAGGTTGAAAAAGTACATGTGAAGTCTAAAGTGGATTAAATCAGACAAATTGGGCGTTCACCAAATTTTATGAATATGCGATCTAGCCGTTAGGACACATATTCATCGAAATCATATTGTTGTCCAATTTTAGAATGTAATTCGAACAACTAATTTGGTAGGAATTGATTTTTAGATTTTGCAAATACGCATCCTAGTCGCTAGGATGCGTAATCACGAAAATCAAGGAAAACATGCCAAGCTAGTTAGCACGTGCGGGGTAAGGCTTCAAATTGAAAAATGGTAGGAAAATGGACATGTAGGAGGGAGAGGGAATTTGACATGGGTCAAATTTCCCTGTCTACATTTTTCCCCCTCTTTGGTGCATTTATAAAAAATACATCAAATAAGTTGTAGATAGCTTTTAACAAAAAAGGGGTGGGCAATGTTTGTCAAAAGGCTAATCATTAGACCTATTTGAAGGGTATTTTATTATTATTTTACTATACAAATATATATATATATATATATATATATATATATATATATATATATATATATATATATATATATATATATATATATACATATTAGAACAAAATTGAGGCATCGAAAAAATTAAATGTTTTTAACCTTTCCGGTTAAGGTGCCCCCTTGAGTTTCGTGAGGAATACCCAATTCCTCATGGAACTCAAAATTGTGAAAGTAAAAAGTGAAATGTTAATTTAGCTAAAATTTAGGTTTTAAAGGTAAATTTGGGCAAACCTTAATTCATTATTCCACTATGTGTTTAAGGAGAGGAGAGATTTGGAGAAAATGGGGCTTCCCACACATCAAGTGGATTTGGTGCGATCGAGGGTGAGGAAGCAGAAACGAGCATGGGGGTAAGTAGAATGGCTCTTTTTACTAATTTTTGTCTATTTAAAATCTAGATTTAGCTAGGTTTTTTCATATTTTAGGGTGGATTCATCGCGTGAAACCCACACAGTAAATTCGTGTCCTACGACGTGAATATGTGTTCTTCTATAACATATCTATTTGGGATGCAAATTCATGAATATGATGCAAATTCACAAAGAGGACACAAATTCACATTCAGGATACAAATTCACTGAAAATAGGGCAATTTTAAACCCAGCTAAAAATTGAGTAAAATTTTTGGTTTTTTTCTTGCTTTCTTAGTGTTTTTATTTTATTACTGATATATAATTATGTTCATTTTGTGATTGTATTTTGGCACTCTCAAAAATCATAGTGAATGTCAAACAAGTTCGTAGGGTGGATGCAAGCTCTTGATTATGGTGATAGGAGGCAGTTAGAGATGGTAGGCCTCCATGTAGTGAAGATGCCTTAGGTCGAGGTTGATACTGCTCTGCTTACAACCTTGGCAAAACAATGGTATCTAGATTCATATACCTTTTGATTACATATAGGGGAGATGATTATTACCCTTCAGGATGTTTTGAGGATCCTCATAATTCCCATAAGGGGAATGGGAGTGTACTAGTCAATGGTACAGGCGATAGTGATAGAGATGCTAACAGGGGATGTTATCTTTCGAGTTTCTTAGAGTGGTATTAATGTTAGTAAGATGGGATAAAGATATAATATCTTAATTCTGACAGTAGTATTGAGTTGTAAAGTGGTTGGAGACTTGATTGTCCAAATGAGCAAGTGATACTTACCATGGGCTTTCATTGGAGTAGTCAGTAGCATGAGAGATGATGATCATCGATTCACTTGGGAACCACTCATTTTATGTCGATTATATAGGAAACTATGGAACATTGTGTATAAGAAACACACCTATATTGTTATGACTACATTACTCCAAGTGTGGAGCTATGAGCATATTGTTGTGCAGAGGCCACATGGGCTTCCTTGGGGAGAGCTAGAGTCAGGGTGACCAATAGTTTTTAGATGGGTGCCAGTGATGGGAGAGCAGATTCTGCAAATAGGTGGTTTGGATTCTATGAGGTAGGTGTTAGATGAGCTTCTATCTCACCTTATTACCTAGTGACCATGGAGGATGGTTTCATACTAGGATGAGGATCATGTATAGGTGGCTTGAGTACAATATATATGGTAGCTATAGATGGAGAAGGGGGAGATGGAACTACATCATTTTGATCTAGTGCAGTGATATTTTAAATTGAACCACTTCCTACTTTATATGCACCCAAAAGTAGGGGATATTTTAGTGATGAAGTCCAAAAAATCCACTCTTGCGAGCTACTATGGTTGCTAAGGGGCTAATCCATAGTGGGAAATGAATTCCCACATCATGTGATTATTTTCAATCGTTAGTGATTGCAGACCCAAAATTTTGCACCCATTTCCTTAAAGCTAATGGATCCATGCCTAAAAGGGGGAGGGAAAATAAAGTGCCTACAACTTAGACAAGAAGCACTTGAGTTGTGCTCTCCTTGGTGTTTGTCGATGAATTATTGGTGGGGTTCACTAGGAAACACTTTATGATGGTTCCCACACCTAAGTAGGGTAAGAGTTTTATGAATTCTTTGATTGGCATACACCTAATGGTTTAGGTAAAATGCATCTAATATTAGTCTATATGCAATTATGTTTCTATGAAGACATCAAAAAATAGTAAAACTAATGTAAACTGACTATCTATAATTTTTTCTTTTTCATCTTTTCAAATAATAAAATTGATGCAAAACTGATGCAACTAACTATATATTTTTACCTTTTTCTTTTCTTTTCTTTGTAGGTGATGAAACTAATGCAAGCAAATATGAATGACTATGTATTTTTATCTTTTTATTTTTAAATAATAAAAGATAATACAAACTAATGCAATTAACTATTTGTTTTTTGAATTTAATCTTTTTCTTTTGCCTTAATATTCTTTGTTCAGATGGTTATATGTAGAGAAAATAATTTAAACAAGTATAAAACAATCGAAAATAAATCATAGAATAAAATTGATTGCACTTACCTACTTCAGATATCTGTTGTAGGTGAATACACATCTCATAGAGGAATACACATCTCATAGAGGAATACACATCCTGTAGAGTGAATACATGTTCTAAAGAAAATATATATTCTATCGGCTAGCTCGCAAATTCACGTCTTTGGAGGATCTACAAGGGACTTATGCACACAAAATTTAAAATTTGGGTATTACGGTTTTGGGATCTACTTAAGCCATTGTAAATTGGATTTCTCAATGGTGTAGCAGTCAAATCCCTAGGCCTTTTAAACAACCTTGTTTCAAAATATAATCAATGAAAACACATATAAAACTAAACATCAATTGATCCTACAATCGAAGTACAAGAATAAATAAGACATACTAAGTGTATGAATTATCTATTATGAATAATAATCTACTATTGATGCTTTTGGCTATATGAATTTACCCCTAGACCTATGAATCCATGGATTTGTGACCTAGACATAAATACGTGCCTCGTGTATTCACTGCCAATTAGGACGCAAAATCATGGAATCCTGAGAAGTAGAATAAAATAATTTAAATTACAATAATTTAGAATGATATAAGAAGTAATCTAGTAAATTTATAGTTTTTTTTATGATAAATAAGAACATAAACTTGAAGGATGGTGTAAAAGTAGTAGATCTAATGTGAAGCAAATTCTTCCTTGCAAGGAACCTCCATGGCATTCAAAAATTCCATTGCAATTTATCAAACCTGCAACACAAACTGTTAGATCTCTCTTTAGCTCAGAAAACTAGATTGCTTCTAATATCTCCTCTTCCCCTTCACTTTGACATCCCTGATCATTAAAATTTTTAATCTATGCTTTAATGTATTTGCAGGTCACCAAATAAGATCGAGGGATGTGAGATTTGGACAAGAAGAATATTGGTGAAGGATGAACATAGATATTGGAGGAATATATTAGAAGGACCAATGAGTATATTGGAGGAAGATATTAGAAGTACAAATGAGCATATTGGATAACAATATTAAAGATAGAAAAATGTGAAGATTGGAGGAAGATATTAGAGATAGAAGAATGAGTGGATTAGAGAAGATTTTAGATAGTGAATGCAACAAGGAAGATATGTTTGGAGTATGTGAAGAGAGCACCTATGTCTTAGAGGCGAGTGCCTATACCTGAGAAAAGATACATCAAGATTATATGAAGAGAGTGCCTATGTCTAAGAGAAGAGTACCTTCACCTAAGGAGAAATATGTTTGAAGTCTAAGAAAAATAATTGTTTACATCTGAGAAGTGGACTACGGGACTACCAAGAAGATAACATGTAATGCTCAAAAGTAACACACTAAATTAGGAAGTTATCCTACTTTGGAAGAATGGTGAAAGTAGAAAGTACAACGTTGCCCTAATGAGCTTCCACATGTGCATGAAAATGAATTAAAGTGAGTGTCATAAGTAAAGGTATACTTTTAACCTTAGCCACACATTGAATTTGAATCGAGCATAGTTTTTTAGGTATATTTGATTTGATTAAGTTTTCTAGGAGATATAAGGCAGTGATTTATTTAGTTAAATATTTAATGACTATGAGAATTAAGAGAATTATATATTTGAATTGGATGTTGATTGGGATATAAAGTTAATTAAAGTTTGGGTTGACCTAAAATTTGGAAGGATAAATTGAAAATTGAAAATTAAGGGTTAAGGAGACATAATAAGATTGAGGAATTGAATTTAACATTTAAAATTTTGAAATTTGAAATTTATTGATTGGCAATTTCAATTTGAAGAAAGAGTAGAAGAAGAAATTGAAATTTGTTTCAACATTGGAAAAAAAAAATGGACTCTAAGAAAACAAGCATTCAATATGCACCATCAAAAGTTAGTCAATGCATTTCTCAAAGCACTACTAAAGGAAGAAAACATGGGTCAATAGAATTAATTGAGCACATACAATTCATACAAAAATAAGTTTAAAGTATAGTTATTTTGATTCTTTTTTTTGGTTAGTTAATAATTAAAAATGGGTTTTTATCAAGGATCCCAAAACCTGATTACAAAAAGTCATAAGACTAAAGGCAAGGCCCCAAGGCCAAAGAAAAAGAACCCCAAAAACCAAAGGAAATACAAAAGCCTTTCAGGACAGGCTAAGGACAACCTTACAGAAAGGCTAGAGGATAGCCTTAAAGGACAAAAATAATAATTTTTTTTTGAAACATTGCAATGAAGATAGGGATATCACCATCCCGCCCAGAAAAGCCCAAAAATACATGAGAAAAATTACAACCTAACAACACAAAGAAAGGAGAAGAGGGACAGGGCCATATCACAAAAATAGAAGTAGGGCTGACCCTCTTGGGAGCATTTGAAAAATAATACATGTGATACAAAGCACTAAACACAGGAAAAATATAAACCAATCCCACCTAAAGGAAGGAATGAATAAAACAGGGTCATATTGCCCACTATTAACATTTAAAATTTAAATTCAAAATGAAACATTCCCATTGAGGAAAAACCTGGACACAATAGGAAGATGCAGACCAAGAAGCAACAATGAGGATGCAGTAGCATGTTCAAGAAATTGTAATGGACCTTGGTTTTACATGGATTTCAATTGGAGCAGCCCACGGACAAGCAAGCACTAGGTTTTTATCAACTGATCTAATTCTATTGGATAAAAAATTTAGGGTAAATTATGGACTTTTGAAAGGGTTTTGGTTCTCATGTGTGCTTTAAACTTGGGTTTTCCAGTAAAGTATGGACTTTTGGAAGGGTTTTGGTTCTCATGTGTGCTTTAAACTTGGGTTTTCCAATAAGTATGGACTTTTGGAAGGGTTTTGGTTCTCATGTGTGCTTTAAACTTAGGTTTTCCAGTAAGCTTGGGTCTTCCATGAGAACCAAAGGCATACTATTATGGTATATCAATTGGTCTATTTCTTTTGGATAAAAAATTTAGGGTAAAGCATGGACTTTTGGAATGGTTTTGGTCCTCATGTGTGCTTTAAATTTTGTGTTCTATGATAACCAAAGACATGCTATTATGGTATTCCAATAGAGATAAATATTTTTAAAGAAGAACAAGGTTTTTTTAAAGATTCCAATACCTTATAATGAAGTTTGAACTCAAGTCTTCTTGATCAAAACCAAAGAAACATGACAATATTTGCTAAAAATTATTTCTTTGATAATTATGGCAAAATATTAATCATGACCTAATTGATTCTATCTATTTATAATTATAACACATGTAAAAAAATGTACAAACATACCTTTGGTAATATATTGGCATTGTTTAGAAGTGGATAGGAGGAGCGAGTGCGCGAGGGAGCAGATAAAGTTGTAGGGCCAGATCTGTTTGGAGGAGCTCCCTTTTGCTTTGGTTCAGGTGGGTCATTTCTTCTTCCCTAGTCCTGGCTAGTCTGGAACCTACTGAAATAAGGGGTATTTTGGCCTATGCTCAGAGGGTTTCTAGAGGCCCTTTCTTGGCCCTTCCATGGCCGAAAAACTCCAGATCTTACCCTTTGCCATTTCTTTGACATTCTATTTCATGGGGGGTTTTCTTTCTACCCTTTTATCCTTCGGTTTGTTTTGGTTCGGCTCATCTCTGCTAGATCTCCTTTCGTTGGTTTTCAGCCTAGCTTCTACTACCTTTGATGCATGTGGGGGTTCTTATGGTGACTCTTTCCCTCCTCGACGATATGGTCCTCAATTTGTACTTTATTTTAGAGGTGTTCAATTTTTTAGCCCTAAGCCTTATGGAGCTGGTGAACCACTGGTCTCAACAGGGGCTAGGAGAGCCCCTATTTTCCTTCTGTAGTCTACATCAACTTTTTATTCTCATGAAATCTTTCTGCAAATGCTTACTCTCTCGAATAGTTTGTCTTACCAAGGGCTAGGAGGGTCCCTTATCTCAGATGGTCTATGATGGATTTCTCTCCATGGGAGAGCTTACTGTGGATGCATGCTCTCTTAGAGAGCATGTCTTACTAGGAGCCAAGAGGGCCCCTTATCTTCCTTTGATAGTCTACGATGGATTTTTCGTCATGGGAGAGCATCTTGTAGATGCATGCTCTCTTGGAGAGCTTGTCCTTCCAAGAGCCAAGATGGTCCTCTATTTTCCTTCAATGGTTCGTGGCCACCTTGTCTGATCATTTCTGGAGAGACCCCTCGAGGAGGAGAAATTTTAAATTTTTAAATTTTCTTGGATAAGCACATGGTGGTAACCTTGATGAGAGTTTTTCTTTTTTGAATTTCTTATTTGAGTGGTAACCTTGCTTGGGCAAGAAACTTCAAATTTAAATCTCTTGTGGTTCTTATCTCTTTTGAGTCTCTCTTTGTAAAAGGTTTAGGGTCCTTTTCAAAACTCCTTCTTCCAACCAATCAAAAATATATATTGGTATTGTTAAGGTCATTAAGGTCAAAGCGAGATGACTTGAAAAGCTAAACTAACACGTAAAAATTTGAAAGAAAAGGAGAATTTGCAAACAACAAACCCTAGGAGCTATAGATTATGGTGAGAGAATTTTATGTTGCTTAGAGTGGAGTAGGATTCAATTCATTTTACAATATTGAGATCTTCAAGTATGAGGAAAGAGCAATGGGTTCATCCAAAGTGTATCAATGCTTCAAACCCTTACCAAGAATGTGTCAAATATTGTTTTTAAAAATTGTTGAAGCAATGAATGTCAGGAGAAAGAAGAAACACGAGTGAGTGTGATCCAATGAGTGCAAATAGAGAGTGAGTGCGAGTTGGGGGATGTGCAAGCTGAGAGTAAGTGTGAGTCAAGAGGGAGTGCAAGCCAAGGGTGAGCCCCACTAGCTAGTATGGAAGGAAAATCATATTTTAAAGATCTAATGGAAAGTTAGGATTCCCTAGATAGAAGTATGGATTCCCTAGTTGAAGATAAGTGAAAGAAAAAAATTAGGCAAATTCCATCCAAGTAGAAGATGTTACATGTTACACCAGAAGTGACTATCAAGGATGAGATGATTGAGCATGATATAATCATTCTAAAAAGTAGAGGGTTAATATATAAGTTCCATATATCCTAGCCAAGGTTTTTGAAGATTCAATATTGGATAAAGTGGAAGTAGGGATTGAATTCAAATTACTCTTGACTTTTCTTCCTAAAAGTTTTTTCCTCATTATCTTTTCTAATTCATAAATTAGGGATAAAATATTGAGTGGTAGCCCATGGTTTAGAGGGAGAGATACCCTTTATTTAAGACCATGGAATGCATTTTTTTCGTTGAGATAGAAACTATTAAGAACCTTCTAATTTGGGTTAGTATTTTTGGACTTCCATATTAGCTTATCAATTATAAGGATGTTTTGAAGAATACTGGAAATACCCTAGGAGAATTCATCAAGGAAAGACTAACTATTAAGGAGCATAAGCATGTTTTATATACCAAAATATGTGTTGCTATGGATATTTCAAAACCTTTTCCACAATCCATTAAGATTAAATTTGAATAAAGAGAATGAGATCAACAAGTGGATTATGAAATTATCACATTTCATTGTTGTGATTGTCATGAGACTAGCAACTTGGCAAGAGTTTGAAAAATGAAAACTATGAAGAAGAGAGAAAATTTTGGTCATGAGTTAAACTTCAAGGTGAAGCAAAGAAATCATATGTTAATAGAAGGTAGATCATATTAAGGATATATTACTCCTAAAGAAGAGGAAAATAAAGCCTATCTACAACATCTTATGGAAAAGACCATCATAACTCACTTGGATCAACTGTTAGAAGAAATAAATAAGGACATAAGGGATGGGAAAGTAGAATATGTAAGTTCAAGTTCAAAAGGAATTAAAGGTGTAAAGGAATATGCAAAAGAAAATCCTAAAACAAAAATGATAGAAGAGGTCAAGATATTTCAAGGTAAATCATCTTCATTTTCCTCAAGTAATATAGATTCCTCTCTCGGTAATAAGAGTGAAAGTGATATAGAGGTTATTCCTTGCACTTTAGGGTTTCAATAACAACATAATAAAGAAATGAGGATGTAGTCTATAATAATTTAGGGGTTTTAAGGCAGAATAATATGGTTATTACTTCAAAAGAGCATCCTTACAATTTAGTTTTTTTAGGGTAACATAAAGAAGAATGCGCTTTTGAGATTATTCCTTACTTTGTTGATCTTCACAACAAGACAAACCTATATATGATAAGTCTTACTTTGAGTAGTGTGAGAAGATTGAAGAGATTGATTAAGATGAAAGTATTGATGAAAATGAAAAAGGAGAGGAAGCCCTAAAAAGCAAAAGCAGGGAAAAGAAAACCTAGGATATTGATATGGGAAAAAAAAAGCAAATATTACAAGTGTTAACAAGATGGACCTAAACCCACAAATAAAAACAAAAAATAACAATGAAAATATTATCTTGGAATATTATGGGCATGAATAAGAACCCTAAAATAAGGTATTAAGAAAATTTCATGTTGTTATAGACAATATACTTATATTTATAGATAAGGAATCTGAGCATAAATAATTTTAACCATTCCCGATGTTGAATTTTACCTTGACAAATTTTAATTTTGACAATATATTTATATAATAGATATGGAAACTGAAAAACAAATATTTTATCCATTCATAGTGTTAAATTTTATCATGACAAATTTTAAATTTCGATAATATATATATAAATATAGAAACCGAGTAGCAAATATTTTAGCCATTCATGGTGTTGAATTTTTTCTTGACAAAATTTAAATTTTGAAAGCCATCTCTATGAAATGATATAAAGGAGTTGATTGTAGAAATGACTAATATGGTGAATCTCTTTGATAAAAAAGGCAGATGAAAAATATTTTGCATAGAAAGGCAAGTTAGATATGGTTTAATTAATTTGCAATGTAACAGGAGAGGTCCCTAGTAGAAGAGACACATAGTTTATATATATATATATATATATATATATATATATATATATATATATATATATATATAGAGAGAGAGAGAGAGAGAGAGAGAGAGAGATCATTGTTATTGATTTTCAAAAAGTGAATTAGATTTTATTATTTTAGAAGATATTTCTTAATGACAATTGGAACAAGTTATATTTAAAATATTTTTTTATTATAAAATATATAAAATAATATTAAAACAAATAAATATTTATAAAATGTGGTTTTCTTTGCATATTTAGTATTTGACATGTTTTATAACTAATGAAAGTGATAAAATAAAATGAATTAAATTATAAGAATTGTAAATTATAATTAGCAATAAAAATTTAAAAAAATATTTAGTCAAATGTTCAATAAGATAGAAAGGTTTAAGATAAGGTTTTTGCAAAATATTCTATCAATTATCAAAAAGAAATAAATGAAATCTTGGTGAAGAAGCTATCTATGGAGGAGCTACATGAAACAATTTTTGCTTTTTATCCTAACAAGACACTTGATCTCCATGGATTTCTTATAAAAATTTTCAAAAATATGAGATTTAATGAAAAGTAAGATGTTGGTTGCAATTTGAGAGGTAAAAAAAAGGCTACAATAAGTGAGATCAATGTCACCTTTATTAAATTGGTTTCAATGAAAGGCAAGACATAATATTTTGATAATTTTCCTTCAATAAACCTTTGTAATATGATTTATAAGAACATTTCAAAAAATATGGTAAACATGTTAAAAAGCATTCTAGATTGTATTGTAGTAGAAGAACAAGATGGTTTTGTTTGTGGTAAACAAATTTTTAATGGTGTAATCATTGCACATGAGGTCATACAATCTCTTCCTTCCATGAAAGAGCTAGGTATGCTTATGAAATTAGATATGAACAAAGAATATGATAGGGTTTGTTGGAGTTTTCTATATGATATTATAACAAAAATTGGTTTTGCTTAAGGCTGGCATAAATGGATTAAATGTCATAGTGCTCCAAAATATTCTATTCTATTCAATGCTTCCCTTGCTAGATATTTTGAGTCATTCCATAGACTTTGCCAATGTGATCTACTAACTCATTATCTATTTATTATTCTTGCAGAGGCATTAGGGATGGCTTTCTTAAAGGAAAAAGTGGAAGCAAAAAATCAAAGGTGTTAATGTTGCAAGAAATGGTCCCTTCAAATCTCATCTGCAATTTTTTGATGATACTTTTCTTTTGGATAACACCTTAGTTAGTGAATACATGGGGTTTAAATTAATATTATCATGCTATGAGAAGGCTACTAGTTAATACTATACAGTCCAAGATTTTTCATTGACACTATCGTATATGTACAACAAATTATTATGGATATTTTATAGTTTAAAATTAAAAAAATTCGTCAACTTACTTAGATATTCCTTTATCTCATAAAGGAAAGAAAAATGAGTTTTGGGGCATTGTAATCCATCCCTATTTATATGATGTCACTTTCAAGATTGTTAGTAGATACAATATTAGAAATTGATAAAATTTAAAGATACTTTCTTTGGAAAGGACGTGAGAAAAAATAGGTTTCATTTTTGTAAGTGGGGTAGGGTTTGCAAAGCAAAGAATATTAGAATGGTGGTCTTGTAGAATTATAGACTTATGAGTTTGGCCTTAGGGGAAAAACTTGGTTGGAGTTTATTCAAAGATCAAGGAAAGAGTTGGGTGAAAATGTTACTTCAAAAATATATAAGTTCTCTTGATGCAATGACATTATTTAGGAAATGAACCCTACCCAAATGATTGACAACATGAACTTTATATAAAATATTTTGCAATTGATCAAGAAACATATGATATGGTCAATGAATGAAGGAGATTATGTAAATTTTTGGTTTGATGCTTGTGATGAGGCCAGGAATTGCCTCATCCATGAACACTCTTTGATACATTTTAACTATTTGACTTACCCTTTTTACTATGATTTTTATGTTAATTATGGAAAAATGCATTATATAATGATGTTTACATATTCTGAAATGATAAAGTGCATATACTTTGTTTTACTATTTTTACTGCAATTTCACCTGTTTTTCAGTTAATTAATCAGTAGTATTATAGCAATTCAGACTTTGTTGAATATCTGATGCTTAGTAATATTGTGTTCCTTTGGTTAAACTAATTTAAATGGAAAAGGGTGCCAAGAATTTGTCCACTGTAGCTGACTGTGCAAAAAAATAGGCTATAACTGGGACAGTTCCAGCCAACTATACATATACAACAAGGCTTGGAATCAGTCACTCCAACACATGCCACCAATGCATAAGGGTGTGCAAGAGGAAAGAAAATTCAACATGTTACTCCCTACGCGTTTGGAGCACAGATCAGCAGCAAATGGTCACCTGCCTGTTGTTCCAAAGTAGTGCAGGAATAAGCGACGCAAGGATAGGAAATAGCGCAAGAACAAATGAAGGTGGTCAAAGAGCGATAAACCGATGGAGAAAATTATTGTAAATTGACCAGGAGGTTGTCTCAACTCATCTTAACGTGATTTCCTCAACAAATGTAGCCCATCAATAATGAATGGATAAAGTTTTGATAGAGCAAATTACTGCAGTCTAGGAAACAGTTATGTAATCAGTTGTAAATCCCTACAAAGCAGTAACCAAGCATATCAACATTATATTATAAATAATAAAGCTCCTAGATGGTTGAATATATAGATAGATAGGAAATAAAATACCAAAAATTAACATAGAGTAAAGTTTTCTTATAGCAGAACAGTAATTTGCAGGTTTTTCCTGCATTACTGTAATGTAGTTTTAAATTGAATAAAAAGGTGCAATCTTCAGTTTTCAATTGACATGTTGAGGTTGCTGATTAATAGCTAGATTCTCTTAGCATAACTCGTCACCTTCTTCTGGTTCTGGAAGCAAGGGCCACTTGCAGACCAGAGGAAGGTAGTTTCTGACAGAATTTCTTGTTGATTTCTTGCTACAGCAGGTTAGCAGAATTATGCCAGTTTTCATTTCTTTGGTATTTTTCAACACAGTTTTCAACCGTTGACAACATTTTCTATATTTACAACAATTTCTAGATATTTTGTCATTTTGCAATTGTTGATTTAATTTTACATTTCACAGCAATTTCCAGATATCTTATCATTTTACACTTTGACAGTTTTTGTTGATTCAGTTTTGTAGTAGTTGAAATTCTATTTTGACATTCTCTAGTTGATTTGCTTTCATGCAAGAGTGTGTGTGTTTTCAATTTTGCACTTTACTTTTTTGTCACTTCAATTTAGCAACATTTCATTTTATGTCATTTTCAGATTCTACAATTTTATTTCCTGCAATTTTATTCTTGCAAAAGTAAATAGGAGTTAATTTCAATTCTTAGGAGTTAGAAGTCACAACAAAACCCCCAAATGCTAACTAATCCACCAATAAAACCTGTTCTTGGATAAACTGAACCTACAACTATGATACTTCCTATCGTATATAGCCTTTGGACACCGCCCTGGATTGACACACATAATGATTAAATGATGAATGATCAACGACCCTCATCAGCTTGGCTAAAGTCTTATCCTCCTATCTTAAATTCAAAATGGAAACCATCGTCTCATGTGTGCCTAACTTGTAAATATCCAAAGGTCAAAAATTATATTAATGTGAGCAATAAATCCAAATCAATGATAACTATTAGTAACATGGTTGAAGGAGAGGAACTCAAAAAAATAGCACATGAGCTTCAAAATATGCTTCAAGAGTTTTATTTACCTATACATAAAAGGATGAGTTGGTTTAGAATCTATCAAAATATGGTGGATACTTGGTCAAGTTGAGATATAAGGATTTAGAGCAATCAAAATGTCCTACTCACACATATTTCCCTTAGAAAAATGTTTGCTCACTAGAGGATCTTCCTAAGGCCTCAACATTTCATTGGTTAGTAGTCTAAAGTAAGATTTTTGTAGGAGAGAGTCTAGAAAAAAGAGCATATTATGGAACTTTCAGACGTGTCTTGTGCAAGAAGGATTTAGAAACAACAATCCATTTACCTTTTCACTATCCCTTTTCTCATATCAATTGGGTTTACTTTTTTAAAAATATGAGAATTAATTTGGTAGTTCCATCAACATTGAAAGAGTTGATGAAATATTGGATTAATTATTTTAAAGCTAAATCATTATATATTTTGTGGAGGATTGGTCCTTCCATTATTTGTTATAATTTATGGCTTGAAAGGAATAACAAAATATTAAAACAAATCTCAAAACTATGCCCAAGTATAAAACTATATTATTGCCTCTCTTGTAGAATGTTTATATATAGTTCTCATCATCAAAAGTCTCAAATGTAGAAAAAGAGGTGCTAAAAACTTGGTTATAGGATTTGAATATACATGGAATGGTCATATGCAACAATGACATTAGAACAAAGGATTTACTTTGATGTATGGTAAAATATAAATGTTAAGAAATTGAGTTTATAAAAAATATTAAAAAACTAGTGGAGATGGTATTTTCCAAAATAATGAAGGAAAAATTCTCCTCACTTACTCAAAATCATATGAAACTTCAACTAACAACTATGTAGAGGCTAGGGCACTTCATTCAGGGATTAAAATTACAATTAAAAATGCTTAAAAATATACTCCAATTTAGAAGGATCCACAAACTACCATTAAAGCCATCAACAGAAATAGATGTGGAGATTTGATAAAAATAATATTATTGGAGGTAATATTTTGGAAATGTGAGTATATCTATAGAGATGAAAATTGGGTAGCAGATAATTTAGCTAATCATGGTGTTGATGTTTGTCTTGGTAAATTTTAAATTTTAGAAGGCAACTAGCCAAGTGAGATTTTATCATTTAATGAAAATAGTATCAAGAAGTTGACTACAAAACATAACACTTTGAGCAAGATGAAAAATATATTTGATAGAAAAGGAAATGATGAATACCTTTCGATAAAAGTGCAAGTTGGATATGGTTTATTTGACTTGGCAACAAATGTAACATTTTAGTGTTGTTATGGAAGTAGCCCCAATAGAAGCCAAAAAACTGACTTTAAGAATATTGTAAATTATATTTAAAATTTAATTTATGAATTTGACAATACCAAAGTTGAAAAGTTGTAAGTTAGTTCCATTATATATATATATATATATATATAAATTTATATATATATATATAATTTAGTAACCGACGATTAAAAAAGTATCCAAACACACTATTTCTTATCGACCAACAATAATCAACCCTTTTGAATCTAACTATCACTTGCACACTTGGTCAAATAGTGTAAGTGGAAGTTTGGGTGTTACCTCAAACAACCTCCAAAGACACTTGGATTTAGAAAACAAATATACACTATGTTACAATTGTCTTGAAGAGAAAAAGGGAAAGGAAACCTATGAAAAACTAAGAGTTTTGTTGATTTACATGTTTTTCTCTATGAATATATGACACAAACTAAATAACCTCAACTACACTGAGTAAATTAACTAATCATATTTCTATGTTGATGTCCTATATAGACAAGGATCATAAAAAAAATGGTGCTCCTGATTACATGAGGAATCTCATAACATTTAAAGATATTAGCATTCCTCCACTTAAGTCCACCATTCATGCATAATTTTATATAGCTATGAAAAACATAAAGGTGTGCTTGTTTGTATTATGCTTATAGTAGGCTAATAACTACTAAGAAATGAATTAATCACTACAAGAAGAGACATCTTGTAACCAGATTCCATCCACACCAATTTTCCTAGGCTACTGATACCCTACAAGAGGTGCCTCATAATACTCAGTTCCAATAGGTCTTAGTTGTAGGACAATAGCACTTTGTACTATATTAGGAGACAATATAAATTGACATTCAAAACTAAATATATATGAATGCATTATGTGAAGAGATTGTCGTATATTATGAATACACTTGATATCTATAGCCTTATATTGCAAATTAATGATTTATGGGATTCCCTTATGAGTGAGGCTTGAGATTTCAACAAAGTATAAGCCTCTAATAAATATGAATGTGGAAAATATTAAAATATACTTGCAAAAAAAATTAATAGTCAAATATCACTCAATTTTTAAGCTTGATTAATAAAATCTACTAATATTTATTTATTTGCCTTAGCCTAGGTGGAAGCTGCAACTACTTACATCAAAGCAAATATATCCTAGTTATTATGTTAGATCTTTGATAGTAGAGGAATTTGACCTCTCAAAACTATTATCATTGCTTTTGCTAATCAAATTTATTCTTCTCCATTATTTTTTATTGTCCTCTAGGATGCAAAGTCAAATCCTGCTCTAAATATAAACCCTTTATGGTCTAGTTCTTAGTTTGTTGTTGCTTCAAGATTTTACTTGCTATTTGATATAATTATTTCTTCAGTATGGTATATTATATTGATAGTTATCTGGTTTTGTTTCTTTTATCATCATGGGTTCAAATATCAAATCCTTTGGCATGACTTGTCCTTTTCAATTATTCATCATTTAAAATTATGACAACTCAAAGGATGACCAAAGATAAACTAATTTATGTGGTTGGTTGCACATAAGAGTATTTTGACTCGAGGTAACTTAAAGAGATGTGGATTTATTGGATCCAAATGATGTGTAATGTGTCACCAAGAGGAGTAAACTATGGGCCACCTCCTTTTTGTGTGCCCCTATGCCCAAACGGTATGTAGTTGGTGGTACAAAATTTTATTCTAGTTAGAAAGATCCATTCCCATTGAGAACATCTTTTGGGACTATTGGAAAACTAATAGATTCAAATCAAAGACCTTGAAGATAGCTTAGGATTTAGGTTTGAGTTTCATCTGTTGGCAACTTTGGTTGGAATGTAACAACAAGATTTTCAAAAGAATTTAGACTAGAGGAAATAATTTGGGGAACTCTAATTAGGAAAATTTTAAAGATAATGTAGGCTGGAACTTAGGAGAACTCTCATATGACAAAGGATGGAGCAGATATATGGACACAACTCTAGAAGCAACTACAATATGGAAACTAAGAAAGGGATGATAAAAATAGGAAGAGGGATTTGTAGATTTGGGATGAAGATCGGAGATTTAGAAGAAAAGGGTTAATGGAACACCTTAAGTGGTCATCTGGCAAGAACTAGAACATTTGAAAGTTGGATAGTCAAAGAAATAAAGTTAAGCCTCATTTTAAGCCTTTCCAAGAAAGACATGTTATCAAAATAAATTTATAACTTGAGTTTTTTGAATAAAATTTTACTTTAAAAAAAAAAACAATTAGTTTATATGATTGAAAAAAATTGTTATTATAATATAGCACAAATAAAATAAAACAAATTCTAAAATGAAAAACACATGTTTTTTTAATACATAAAAGAATCAATAACATCTGCCACTATAAATGTTAACCCATTGGATTAGACGAAGTCAACGACATCATTTGATGCTACCACTAAAAACCCTAACCTATTGGGTTAAACGAATGTCAATGGGACCCCGAACTTTAAACTTGGATAACCAAGAGACAAACACTTGATCACTACCATCCAGCCTATCTCCTGAATACTAGGTACACCTTAGTTTGAACCTTAAACCTCCCCAAAGAAAAACCAAAACCCTAACCATTTTGATGTCCTCGAACAAATGGAAAGCAGATGTTATTCTACTAAATATGAAAACAAAATACTTACCATTTATGCTCATTTACCTCTACGATGAGTATATAAAAAGAATGTCAATACAATAAATTTTAATCTATTTTAATATATTATATTTATTTTCTCTTTTCAAACCAGCTCATTAAAACTAACTATAATTTTTTATTTAAATTTAATATTAATATATATTATTTGGATTGATGGTAAATAAGGAAAAAAATTATAATAATATATTAAAATAATTTTAAATATATTTAAATGTTATATATACCTTAAACCTAAAATTACAAAGGGTTAAATTTTTTTAACATCAACCCATCATGTTTTTTTAATAAAATCTTACTTAAAATTATAGTAAATTATGTTAAAAGTAAAACATTAGAAAAAAAAAACCATGAATACAATCCTTTAATTTATTGTATTTTTAAAGTTTTTTAAATATAAAACATGGAAAAAAGTAGGTAATATTACAACAAAATTATGCTTGGTACAAATTTTACATAGATTTAAATTTTTTTTAGCTCTCCTATAGTTGTTATGCATTCACTTGATTTTCATGTTCATAGATCTCTAGATTTTGTTACTCAACAACATTTATTTACATATCTCATCTCAACCAGTGAAAATAATAAATTTGACTTCCTCTAAAGGGTCTACTTGTTAAAAGTTAAATATGCAAAATAAATAAAAGTATTTTAAGTACTATTAATCAAGATAACAAATGCATTATCGAGACAATAAAACATGAAAATATAGACATGAAACTTTGATCTTTATATATGGAAACTTTATGATATTTCTTACATTTCATGTAAACATTCAAGAAAAAATTGTTTCACACTTTTACTCGTCTTGTTTTCTTTTCTATTGGTTATTGTATTGTGATGACAATTTAGAATTAAATGTAGTTAATATAATTCATACCTCCACTTTAACTAAGTTATTATTATTATTATTATTATTATTATTTAGTTAGTGTGATAAACCCCTATGATTATTGCTCAGTGATGGGTATCCCCATCCTACCTTGTCCTCTCATAACGGGAGAGTTGAGTTTATCAATAGGGGTCATACACACACCTACCCCATCACACACTTGCTCATGCCATGGTTTGAACCTTGGATCTCCCAAAGAATATCCAAAACCCGAACCGTTGCTTATCCCTGTGGGACTCCACTTTAACTAAGTTAACACACCACTTAATAGTATACAATTGAATACATATACAATATGTATGCAGATTCTTTTGTAATATATCCTTTTAATTTTTTAAGGGAGTTTGATTGCAAAAGAATCACACTTACATCATAAACACTTACAAATCAATAATACAAACATACAATTCAACAATGATTAATATATTTTCACATACTAGAAGCACACACGTACATACTTTGAATTGGGCTTTGTTTTGAACAAATTTGATCTTTGAATTCTAAGTCAAAATAAACAAAAGTAGACACAAGGCACATACAAAGATAATTATTAGAACACCTTGGATTTATTTTCATGTTTAGCCTTCTATCTTGCAGTCCTTATCTCATAGGTTGGCTTCATGTTGCCCTATCCACCTATGCTTAAAAAATACCCATGAAAATTAAAAACACCTAGAACAAACCTTGATATCTAAATTGGTGTATGGGTCTTAGTTGCAACTATAGACCTTGCAATACCATGGTACTGAGATGCTTATTATCCAAAGGTTTGTATTGATATTTTGGAGATGAGTTGCATGTTAAAAACTCTATCATTAGAGACTCATAATTTCATCTCCATGGTATTTGGTATCCATGGCAACGTACATAAGATTCATGATACCCTCTCCACCTATGCCTTAAAACACCCATGAAAATTAAAAACACCTAGAACAATCCTTGATATCCAAACTAGTGTCTAGGTCTTAGTTACAACTATAGACCTTGTAACATCGTGGCACTGAGATGTTTATTACCCAAAGGTGTTGATCTAATTTTTGTGCATGGGTTGCATGCCATCAAATATTTTATTAGAGCATTATTATTTGGTTTGAATGGCAATGCAAATGGGATTCATGTTCCCATGTCCACCTATGCGTAAAAAACACCCATCAAAATTAAAAACACCTATAACAAACCTTGATATCCAAACTAGTGTATGGGTCTTAGTTGTACTATAAACCTTGCAACACCGAGATACTAAGATATTTATTGGCATGATACTAAAAGGTTTGTTATCTAAAGTTGTTGATCGTATTTTTGGGTGTTGGATGAATATCATCAAATCTCTCATTAGAGCATTTTTATCTAGTTTCCATGACTATAGTCCATGGGGATTGACTATGGAAATATTATTGAACTATGTTGACATCTTGAGATCATGTTAAACTTCAATATTTCTTAAGATGAGAGAACATTATTATAACAAATACCACCATTGTTATTAATAGTATTGTATTTGTTGTTTGTATTGTTCCTTATAACATTGGAATATTGCTTAAACCACATCTTTATTGTAGAAATTCCCATGAAGACCTCCATAAATTCTTCCTCGTATAAATTGAATTAAACTCTGTACAATATCCATGATTTCTTCTTCCTATATATTGAATTGAACTCTATACAATCTCCATGATTTCTTCTCCCTATAAATTGAATTGAAATCTACAATTTGAAAACATGCTTTCTTTAGAATTTTATTTTTTCAAAGCAAAATAGCAAGCATTAGCACCAAAAAAAAATCTTTTAAAAAATATTTTAACAAAACAAAATTAGAGAGAAATTTTTGTTTTAACAAAGCAAAACTAAAAAATAACATTAAAAAAAATTATAAATAAAACCAAAAGAGACTCATACAATTATGATTAAGATGGTTCAAACTTTAAAAGACACAATACATAAATCATTATTTTATTAAAAAAATATCTTAATAAAAATAAAGAACTACGAAACTACGAGATCGCACATGCCTAAGGTGATGGAGGGATCATACTATTTGAGTCCTTTTATGTTTTCCCTTCAAAGGTCTAGAGGAATCAAGAATAAAGAGCTCTCCCTAAGAGCAAAGGTAATCCAACGACACCTTCTAGTACGATTACCTTGTTATGACTTCACTCTAGTCACTAGTCTTACCTTTGGTGTCCCCTCCTTTTCTTGGGGTTAAGGTAATGACTAGCTTCTGTATTATGATAAATGATCTATATAAGGTTCGAGAACATATTTATCATTGTATGGTTGATTGATGATTACTAAAAATTCTTGCTTCATACATAAGTTGCAACCTACAATTTGAATTGAGGCCTGGTTTTTAAGGTTAGCTTCCCCTCGCAAGGTAAGAACCCTTTGTCCAAACAAGTTGCAACCTACAATTTGAATTGAGACCAAGCTTTTGAAGTTAACTTGCCCTTGTGGAGAAGAACCTTTTGTCGTGGCTACCCATATTATAACACTGTCACATAGTGATATTACAACAATTTGACAACTTAATAAGATTTAAACCTAAAACTCTTTAAAAATAAGAGGTTAACTTACCCTTGTGGAGAAGAACCTTTTGTCGTGACTACCCATATTACAACATGATCGCATAATGATATAACAACAATTTAACAACTAGCTTATAACCTTAAAGAACCCAGCGTTAATTGTCCCACGTGAACACCCGGACTATATGCCATATCGGGTGCATAAACGTTAACCCTTTCCTTCATTATATGTTTCCATGTAATTATTTCACCACTGTCATAGTAAATTTTGGTGGACGTAGACTACAAACTTTTGGCTGACTCTTATATACAGATCTAAAATTTGTTTGGGATATTTTAATAAAACTTGGATAATCCACTCGTAGCAGCCGAGAAACTATGTCAACGGCAGCCGAGTAGCATTTGCCTTGGCATATTCAAACAACCATAAGAAAACTGGAGATTATTTCCACAATACCATAAGTCTTCTGTCTTGGAGAAAATTCGCAGGCTTGATTGCATTTTTATCAGAATGTTAGTTACACTAGAATAAGATCATAACTATTACATATTCGATTTCAAGTCAGTCCACCGATGGTTTCGATAACCTTACGACTGAAAAAGTATAGACAACGCTTAGTATTTGAAGCTTTGAAGCTTTGGTCAGAAGGACTTCAAGTAATGGTTGTCCTTTGTCACATGCCTATTATTTGTACGCGAAAACTGTGCAGCTGCATTCTCATATTTCTTGCTACGGGAGATCTGGAAAGTTGATCTGTACAACTCTGGTGCAACTTCATGCAGCAGCATCATTGATTACAGAATTAAAGAAGGTGGGGCTTGGCAGATTGTGGTCTACAGGAAGGTTATTCTCCGTTTCGTCCTCTTCAGAATTCCAAAGAAAATGGGCATATGATGCAAGAACATAACTGCAAGATCAACAGACGTACGGTCGTTATAAAATAGATTTTTGAAGTGGTGGTGCTAAAAACAAGTATGAAACCAGTCTGCAACAATCATAGAATTAGAGGGCGGCACAGGCTGCTTACCAGTCTTCAGAGGCAGCCTCCACTGCTCTGTCAAAGTAAACTTCGGCCCGAGATGTGTCCCTGTGGGTTTCACATATGAATTTGGCATAGAGTGACAGGACGTCTCCATCCCCAGGGCTTGCCAGTATAGCCCTTCCATAGTATTCCTCTGCTTTATCTATATCATGTTTCACCTGATAACACACCCATCCAAACATAAGACAAACCCCATTTCAATAAACAAGCATGTTGAAACTTTAAAATACTTTTCAGATCATCAATAGGGTGAATACCCAATACTCAAATACGTCCATGATTCTTCAGGGGGCTACACTGCAGTAAATGTGGACATAATTCTGCCATATGTGGATCTTCCCATTCAGAATTCCATACAAGGCGGGGGCATGTATTGTGGCCTATACCACTCCAGATCTAGTTCATGGTACTGGTCTATTTTCTCATAGATTTTAAAAGTATACCTCTAATAGGCCTGATGATTAGGATTTCGAAGCTTCATTATATACCACACTCCCCCAATATAACTATCTAGATAACCACATCATTCCATATTATCTATATGACCTTATAGATTCTAAGGTCTACTTAACTTTCCTATAAAACCCAAAAATGATAGAATCCATATTTACCTCGTGTAAGAACTTGGCGTAGTTTCTCAATAGAAGAGGATTCGCAGGATTTGCTTCCAACATCTTCTGATAATATATATTTGTGCTGTTGGAATCTGCTCCAGAATGTCCCCCTTCACCACCCTCCTCAATGCAAGACCCGTCGGTCGTATGCGCAAGCAATAACCAATTCTTCCTGGAGCACATCATTCTGGAAGGATGCCACTTCAGAATGCTCTGATTGACTTCCTCGTTTCGGATGAGAGGGACCATCAATTTCTTTTGCCAATGGCCACTTCTAAACTTAGAAGAAAGCTCACCTGCAACAGGCTTTGACATTCCGTGTATAGATTTGCTTGAATTCCCCGGTGGTGACATCAATTCCGTTGCCATGTGGGGATCTGAAAGAGAACAGAAATATCCCGACAACAAGGAAGATGATCTTGCGAGCATCATAATGGACTCCTCAACAGTGGCCCTCAATTAGAATTTCATGAGAAACTATACTGTTTTCACTCGTCGCTCCCCTCTCTTCTTATCTTCATGTGCTCTGGATTTATTTCAGATTGAAAATCCATTTTTACGTCCTTCAATTGGAAAAGGCAGCATAACGGATCAGATCTCTGCAGGCATGAGGGCATTTAGTCACCCTGAACAATTTGATTTAAAGATCTGGATTACATCCGCAGGGAGATGAGTATGCAATATATTTTTCCTCCATTCTTCAACATCTGTGGCTCTTTCATTGGGTCATTGTGTTGCGAAGCATATGATCACTTGATGGGCATCTATTCTTTGAGATGTGTGTTGTGGAGAATTTTAATCTAAACCAAGTCAATCTCGAGAAGAATCTTCGGACACTTTGTCGATTAGACTTTCAGGCAAAACTTCTTTATATTTATTTTTCATGGGCTTTGGTAAATTGATTGTTGTGGTCCATATAATTTCCTTAGGTTTTAAATCCATGGACATTGGAATTTTTTTTTTTAATTAAGGTTTAAATCCTGTGAAATATTTTGGTAATACATTATAAACAAATTTTTTATACAAATCCTTTAATTTAATTTATAATCTTACAAACTTTAAATGTTTTTTTACTTATAAATATTAAGTTTAAAACTACTTTTTCTCTAAGACTTTGCTCTTTTTATGAAGTTCCCCATTCATTCTTTTAATGACTATGAAAGCTCCCTCGTTTTCTTGGGATATGCGATAGCGGATAATTATGGCTTGAACATTGACATTGTTGCTATCTCTTGGCCCACAGTGGATTCTTTATTAAAAAAAAAAGCAACCGGTTCTGAAAGTCTTTGTGTTTGCCCACCACATTCATATGGAGCGACGAACTTGGAGAAGTGGAAATTTTAATATGTTCTTCTATTCCAGTCTCAATAACTAAGGAGGAGGCACATAAGTAACTAAGAAGGCAATCTTGTGCCTGAAAAGAAGGTTCAATTTTGTCATTAATGATCACTTTTTTTAAGTGTTGTTAAAATTTAATTTAATCAAAACAAAATATTTTTAATTTTTTAATAATAATATATTTGAAATAAAAATTAAATATATTTGTTTTTTAAAAAGTTAACTTGTTTAATCAAATAATTAATTATGCAATATGATTTAATTTATGGGTCAAGGTTGTAGTTATAATGCTATATTCAACATTCAAAATTATAATAGGTTGTTTACCAAAAATCTTGTTCTTATTACCATCCTTTGAAATTAACTTGATTAAACCTTGATCAATACAAGTACTAAAAGAGCCTATCTTATCATCCGCTCATGTAGAGGAGTTGGAGAGCAAGTGGGAGTTAAAACTCTCCAGTTGAAATCGAGAGGCCTATGTTCAAATCTCTCCCCTCACATGTTGCGGATATGCTATGTAATGGTTATATCGTGACCACATAATAAATATTTACCCCATTTTTATCCGCCCATGTAGAGGAGTTGGAGAGCAAGTGGGTAGTTAAACCTCTCTAGTTGCTAAGAGGCCTAGGTTCTTATCTCTCGCCTCACATGTTGCGGATATGTTATGTAATGGTTCCCTCGTGGTCACAGTTTGTTTACCCCTTGTGGCCACCACCAAAAAAAAAAAAAAAAAAAAAAGAGCCTATCTTATCTACTTTTTTATACATCATAAAAGAAATCTTAGTCAATCAAATCCCACATTTCATAGAAAAACTCAATAGGAAGACCATCAAGACCAAACATTTTTTCTTTAGGCATCAACAAAAAGGCATCAATGGGCTCCTTGAATTAAAGGGTTCTTACTTATTAAAGGTCTCTACAAGGTGAGGCAAACATTTGCTTGGCTTCATTCATGGGATGGTTCTTCTTTAAGACAAGGGTGAAGCTTTGTCACCTCATTAATATGGTGGAATAGGTTGGTCCTCTATAATGATCAACCTTCAAATTTGACCCCTCAAAGGGAAAAATCTTGGCTTAAAAAAGTATTGTTAGATCTATTGATCTATGAGACCTTGTAGCTTCCTATTATAAATGTTGGTCAATATCTAAGGCCTAATTTGGTTTGGCTAAAAGAGCCTACCTTATCTAATTTTTTCATACATCATAAAATAAATCTTAGTCAATCAAATCCCACATTTCATAGAAAAACTCAATAGGAAGACCATCAAGACCAAACATCTTTTCTTTAGGCATCAACAAAAAGGTATCAATGGGCTCCTTGAATTAAAGGGTTCTTACTCATTAAAGGTCTCTATAAGGTGAGGCAAACATTTGATTGGCTTCATTAATGGGATGGTTCTTCTTTAAGACAAGGGTGAAGCTTTGTCACCTCGTTAATATGGTGGAATAGGTTGGTCCTCTATAATGATCAACCTTCAACTTTGACCCCTCAAAGGGAAAAATCTTGGCTTAAAAAATTATTGTTAGATCTATTGATCTATGAGACCTTGTAGCTTCCTATTAGAAATGTTGGTCAATATCTAAGGCCTAATTTGGTTTGGCTAAAAGAGCCTACCTTATCTACTTTTTTCATACATCATAAAATAAATCTTAGTCAATCAAATCCCACATTTCATAGAACAACTCAATGGAAGACCATCAAGACCAAGCATCTTTTCTTTAGGTATAAACAAAAGGGCATCAATGGGTTCCTTGAATTAAAGGGTTCTTACTTATTAAAGGTCGCTACAAGGTGAGGCAAACATTTGCTTGGCTTCATTCATGGGATGGTTCTTCTTTAAGACAAGGGTGAAGCTTTGTCATCTCGTTAATATGGTGGAATAGGTTGGTCCTCTATAATGATCAACCTTCAACTTTGATCACTCAAAGGGAAAAATCTTGGCTTAAAAAGTATTGTTATATCTATTGATCTATGAGACCTTGTAGCTTCTTATTAGAAATGTTGGTCAGTATCTAAGGCCTAATTTGGTTTGGCTAAAAGACACAAAGTTGTTATTTTTATTTATTTATTTATACATATATTTTAGTAATACTTATTATAAATATCCACTGTGGGGATTGAACCTAGGTCACATCACCGATAATGCAAGTGGCATCCTTACCTGTAGACCACACTCACAAAGTTGTTATTTTGCAAGTTAGGCCTTGGTTTCTAAAGAATTAAAGGTCAAGTTGCTTACCACCTTAGTCTGTAATTGCCTTAAGGACTGGTGTTAGATTGATGATAAAATGATCTCTAATCCTCAGGTTAGGCATCTATACCAAACTCGTATACCTCTTGTTCATATGGCTTCTATGTTTAATGATGGATGAAAGGTTAACCTTTTTGAGGATTCTTGGAAATTGCTTAGTTTTAGAATTTGAAAATGTGCTTCTTCCATGGGTAACATGTTATTAGCTTGGGGAATTTTACATTTTCTTCTTGTATGGTCCTTTTGAATTAGGTCTCAATGATAATAAGTTTGTCATGTGTAAGAGGCCTAATATGATCAAGTATATTTTTTTGTTTTTGTTCAAGTAAACAAATTTGGGGTAAAATTCAAAAAAGTGTCTTACTATTTTTGGTAGGAATCTTAAGTGGAAAGAGATCTTATTAGGTTATCTTGATCAAATTGATAGGATTATTGTAACATTTAAATAACTTGTACTTGATCATGTATGGTTTGTTAGATGCTACAATATCTTTATTGTAGATAATCTCTCGTAGACAACTCAAATTCATCGACTTTACTCTAACTTCAGTTCTCAGATGGATGCTTTGACTACAAATCTCAATAACATGTGTAACAAAATAAAGAGGTAAGAAAAAAAGATCAAATTCTTATATATTCCATTGGTTCACAAATAAGGGTTAGTAACTACTATTTGGAGGAAATGAAGTGGAAGATAGAGGAAGGATTTGACAATGATTATGTTTCGCCTAACTACAATCAAGGTTCAATTTTTAGATGTGATGCTACTATTATATCATGACCATATAGTAGTATTACAATAACTTGGAAATCATGCATATATCACTTTGCAAGATTAGAACCTTTCTCTCCTCCCTAAAAGTAAAGGAATTTAACTAGTTGATCTCAATCCATTTGATATATAGAATGGCTACCTTTACTTTTCTTATCCATTTAAATTTAAATGTTTTTAGTGTTCTTAATGATAAAAAAAATTGTAGTTTTGTTTTTTTGCACTCGGGTAGAGAACCACAAGTAGGAAGGCATTCAAAATGGTTTAGAAGTAAGATAATATTTGCAATGGGAAAGTCTAGAAGTATTTAATTTGTTTGGGTAATCATAAAGGGTATGGAGAATTGCTAGGTTCAAGTAGTAATTCTGTTGCTGAAAATTTTGTAAGATAGATTTAAAAAGTAAAAGAATTGGATTCATAAATGTGTATGCACCAACATAGATACTCTTTGAATAGGCATTCAACATATATCAATTTATTCATGTCAAATTCAATGATAGTCACAAGTGTAAGCTTTTTATTCTTAGGTGGATTTTAACACAATTTTGTCTTTATAGATAGGAAGGATGGTAATATTGGCTAGTCTGTATTAATAGAGGCCCTTTTCTTATTTATTCATGTCAATGATATTTTTGTTAATACACATGGAATACAAACATATTAGGAAATCTCCCATGAAAAAAAATTAGATAGGCTTTTGTTATCTAATAGATGGCTACGAATGAAGCATTCAATCTTCTCATATATCCATTTATGAGGAAGATTAGATCATAAATCAATTCTTTTGAGACATGACCTCTACAATAATTATCTAAATCCATTTTACCCTCAAATAACATGGTTTCAATATTTAGACATGGGGGTCCATAAAATACCATACCATGTTGTTTTATATTAGGGTAATTATAATTAAATGGAATGTATGATTAAGTTTGATTCAAGTGATATGCATTTTGGGGGGCATGGAGTAGTGGAATTCATATTTAATACAAGAAAGCTATCACACTCATTTTTCATCCTCCAAAATAGATGTAGTTATTATATATATATATATATATATATATATATATATATATATATATATATATATACCTTAGCCAAAATTCTTTGGAGGATTACTATAAAGAGTTTATAAATTAATAATAAATATGATCATGATAATATTTGTGTCTCTATTCTACTTGAGTAATATTGATGGTTTCGGTTAAGGTATTTATATTATCATTTAACATAGATAATCTTGCTTGTCTTCTCACATATGAATTACTATAATTTTACTATGTGTGGAGTTTGAAGACTCTTTTTATCTCTGGTGGGAGGTATTATTGTTATGATATTTATTGTCATTCTTACTAGAATGGAAGATTAACTAAATATTAAAGTAAATTTCCAATGTACTCAAGTTCATATTTAAAATACAAGCAACCTTATACCTTTTTCATTCTTAGATGGTAGATATTATATAGTTGTTGAAATAAAACCACCATTGTCATACAAAGGATAAATATAGAAAAGGGGTATAAAGGTGTCATGAACAAAAGGTACCTAGTACATGGTGAAAATAGGAATATATTAATTATAAAATATATTAGGAGGTATTATTAATAATATAGGATCGAGAAAGTTACAAGCTTACTGTAGTGGTAAGGCCTTTGGCCTCTCTTTGAGATGTCCAAGGTTCAAAACTCACTCAGTACGAGGGGACCAGGACCCCTCATAAAAACCTATGTAAACTCATTAAAAAAATTAACATTTTTGAGCTATAAGATTATTGTACTGGTAAGGGCTTTGGCCTCTCTTTGGGAGGTCCAAGTTTCAAACCCTATTCAATATGAGGGGATTGAGACCCCTCATAAAAGCCTATGTAAACTCATTGAAAAAATAATATAGGATTGAGAGGTAGAAATGAAATTTAGGGGCATTCTTTAATACCCTACAAATATATGTGTTATGCAATAGCCTTGTTGAGTTGACTTCCCTTGGATTTGAACATATGCCATATGAACAAAATTAAGAGATATTTTATATATCAATTGGTCAAAAGGTTTAAATTCGAAAGAGACATATAAAGATCTTGGGAAATATCAAATCCTTTTTAGTAACATATTTTTTAAAAATATAAAATTAAATATAATCTCAAGGATTTAAGAGAGTGTAAAGCAAGGGAACAAATAACCAACATATAAGCAATAGAAATAATTATTAGTTGATTATCTAATTTGCATCGATACAACCTAGGATAGCATGGAGATAAACTCCTCAATTCATATTGTGAGGGTGTATTATTTATGTGTCATATTTGTATAATAAAATATAGCATAACATGCTACTTCCTCAAATATTTAGATGGTCTTTGGAAAAGAGAAATAATTAGAGAAATATTGATCAAGAAATATGCAAAAAAAATTAAAAATATAGAAATATATTAAAAATTATTTATAGATAATGTAAACTTAACAGAACTACATATCAAATGACATGAGGTCAACTAGCTAAATACCTCTACTATTAAGGGAGACCTAATTTTAAATTTCGTCATGCAATGCATGCACAAATTATAGAAAATCATAATATAGTTACAATGTAATACAAGTGGGGCACGTTTCAATCTTATATAAGCAATTTAAAAAATATATAAAGGAACTAGAAAATATAAAGCACTCATGTAACACATTTAGAAATAATATAAAACTTTGGACTACAAGTTATATTTTATTGATATCCAATGTGTGGAATAGTCAAAGAAGTGTTAAGTTCATAAACATGACCGATATAATAAGCATGTATAAAATTTACAATGATCTAAAATTCACTAAAGTATGTTAAAATCTAGCTTATATACAACCATATACATTAAAGATACAAGAACAAATTAGAAACCTAAAATTATTTTACTTTTGTGTAGGTTTGAAAATAGATGTATAATAATTCAAATGATCCCTCCTACAATTAGGTAGTGGAATGGTTTAAACCCATAACTTGTTATGTTCAATTATTGATTCTATATGCACATATATTTGCTAGGTGAGTTGTCATTTGGAGTTTTCTCTATGCATTGGCTCCTTACATACCTTTATGTCTGAGCATTAGCATCATAGAATTTGGTGTCATATCAAATATAAATATTGGAATCACAAATGGTGTTGGTATAAAGCACAATTTACATATTATATTAAATTATTGAATCAAGGTGTTGTATGAAGAACCAAGTATGTGCAAAAATTCCAAGTTTTGAATTTATGCTAACATTTATAGAAACTTGTTAGTGTGACTCATAAAGACGTAAGCAATACTTGATCTACATGGATCAATTTTTCACACTTAAGAAGCAATAATTTCCATTGAATTTAACTCCAACTAAGGAAATGGATGCTCAGTTTGTTAAAGTGTATACCATCCTTTAAAATATTAAAAATTTGGTGCATTGCTTAGTAGGTATATTTAGTGATAGAATGGGTCAAATAATCTTATGGTAATAGTGTTAGTTGATGTAAATCTAAATCTATTAGATTTTACACCATTGTATGTTCTATTTGAGTTGAAATAGAAGGATTGAGAAGATCCACATTAAAATCTATATGTATTTCCAAGAAAGTTGGAAAGTTAAAAAATAAGGTTATCACTTTTCTACAAAGACCATTGTGGATAGGATTGATATTCCAATATGGATCAAAAACAATTTCTTCTTAAGATGGATTCAAGCCATATCCCTAATTTTAAAAATGTTTTACATGATACTTTTCATTGAACTCCATACACTTCTATCATGGTTTCAACTATTTTTTGGATTCATTGATGCATATTTTTAACACATTACAAAGTGATTATCTTTGTTCAATTCCTTATCCTAAGTTAGTGTCTATGTGCTCAAACATTCTTGATAGGCAATATCCAAAAGCATGCTAGGATGGAATCCATGACATGCTTGGAAGGGACTTGTAGTGATAAATCACTATAACTTTGTTAGATTGTGCCCTAGAAGAAGATGAGTAGCTTGAACCTAAAACTAGAGGATAGCAATCCATGCTAGCCTAAAAGGATTTTATCAAACAAATATCTCCAAAAGGTAGATATAGGAGTGGAAAATATCCTCATATGTAGGCAAGCTGACCACCCAATAAGAGCATGGGACACAAAAAGCAATCTAAAGCCTTTTCAATGATATCTAAGCTAGACCTCATGCCTAACAAAATCTAACAATCCTTTTTAGTGATAACTTAAAAGAATTCATTATAGGAGGAGGATAAACCCAAACATCATCCATGGTAGAATCAACAGAGCTCATCATGGTCTACATCACTTTGGATAAGGGGTATCTGGTAATTTATGCGTCATCTCGTAATCAAACATGTAAGGATATCCTTAGTGATGGGATATGACAAGGAGGAAACCAATGATTGGGGAAATAAGAGGGATCCTTATGATCACTCTATAATAATAAAAATTAAAAGACATATACTTCCTTATATTCATAAGAAAGACCACTAAGGTGAAAGCCTCTTTGTAACAATAAAGGAACTAGCTAAATTATTGGCACAGTTGGCACACATGGAAACATTCTAAGGCTGAGGGAGGAACCTTATTTCAAACTCTTGCAAATGAAGATCCTCTCCTTGAACGTGATATATTGCATTCAATGCTAGCTTGGGATGCGCTTCCCTCTCTCTATGTGCACTTTTACTTTTGATGGCTATAAATATGATTCTATTTTCTTTAAATAGGTGCCAAGTGGCACTAGGTATTGCTCAAGACTCTTGGTCTCCTTAGGTGATGCAGTGCTTATTTTAGGTCTTGAGAAGCATTATGCTACATGGTGCAAGTCTAAATTTAACTCCTTGGCATTGATGAGTGCTAAAGATGCTCTTCTTGAGTGTTGGAATTATGATGAAAGGCATGACTTTGTTTGATCAACCTATCACTTGAGTGTTAACATTATGAATATGGAGATACTCTTTCACCTTTGTGCCAAGTGGCACAATAACCCTTGGTAGAAAGTTGCAAGTGTCACTCTAATCTTGTGCGTGTAGTGTTTTCTCAATGTCTATTTCTTGCTAGTGAATGTCTTCTTATATCTTATCTCTAACGTTTTTGAAGGTGATGCTATGAAACTAGCTCCAAATATGGAGGTTCTCAAGCATTGCAATGGAGGTTCTATGGTGGCTATCGATATGCAACTTGACTGGTGATTCATCCAATTTGGACCCTTAGTAATGTATCTTATACTTCACTACAAAATTTTATCCTTGGTGTTATGTTTTACGTAGGATGATATTCATATTACGTAGGCCCTTTTTAAATTGTAGGTTGACTTTACCTTAGGCACTAGATTCGATGATAAACATTGATGTCTTCTAATACCTTGATGAGGCAGATTCTAAGCCCTATGGATGACTCTTCTTTAAGAACTTTTTCTAGTTATAATAGAGACCGCTTGTATATGGGATGCTAAGCTTCATAGTGTATCCTTAAGAGACTTACTCTTTGTCTCCACTTGAAGTAATAGAAGAGTCATCCATATACAAGGTATTATGTTTCGAATAACAACCTGTAATATACACCTAAAATCTTAGACTTCCTAGTATCTTTTTGTAGTTTATTTTCCTAGTTTCGATGGTGGTTTTTTTCTCCACTCCCTGGAGAAATAACACCTTGTTTGATGGCTTCTCTATGCCACAATAAGTTGCAGGTTTTATGCACCGAATAGTGTCTCTAAACATTTTGATCTTACCATATTTTGTGCACTAAAGCTTCCTTCTTTGATAAGCTCTTAATGCACATTAAATATCTTAAGGGTAACCAATATAAAGCACTAATAATATCTCCAATTTAGTGTACTTAAGAATAGTTAGAATAGTGCATTAGTAATCTCACCTTATTGATCCTTCAAAGTAGCTTGTAAGATGCACTAATAATAACTTTCAAAAGCACTAAAATATTTGCAACTTTCACTCAAGAGTAATATAATAAGAAGATGATATTTTTTCTATCAAAATATATTTAACCCCTATTTAACATGTAGGTTTAATCCTTAATAGAAACTATCTTATGCACTCCCTTGAAGACTTTAATATGTAATCTTCTCTTTGCAACTTTTAAACCCTAATATGGTGCTTAACGAATCTTAATAATGAACCAAAAATCTAAAGTTCAACTAATGAAACTTTTGCACCACAGTTGCTTACCTTAATGAACTCTATAGATGAAGGATTGTAAGGTTATTAGATTCACCTTATTGCTACCTTTTACTGGATGAACTCGTAACTCTTCTTTGTTTTCCAAAATAGCTCCTAAGCTCACCAATTTTCAACTTTGTAACTCCTCTATATTGTTGCTTGAATATGTAGTTTGGTAGATTCAACTCTCCTTCAATTGCCTTCGGTCTTCTACTTTAAAAACCAACAATCTCCTTTTGGGCTTGTTGTTGAAAGGAGATAATTTTCCCAAATTCTACTTGCAGGAATTATTCCTCCTCACAATATTTTCTAGGCCATTCGAACCTTTCTATGATACCAATGATGGATTTTGCACTATTCTATCCACTCAAGAAACATAATAGCTAAGAAGGAAAAGATAATAGAAGAGTTATATGAACATATCATGTTATATTATCTGAATAGATTTGTACAATTGCGAGTGGAACTAAGAGTCCATTATATATGAGGATAGGTTTCTTGTTTCTCACTCTACCTATGACACTTAGTCCAACTTACATGACACTTGGTATGATTACCAAATAATAGAATATATTCCAAAAAAAATTTGACCCATACATGTCCTACCAAAGGCATTTCTCCTCAACCTTAAATAAACCATGTTAGGGTTTCATGAAAAAATCAACTTGACCAAAAAACTAAGAATCACTTTGGAATATTTATTGTATATCCTCATTAAAAAATAACACCAAAAAATATCCATTAAGATAATTTGAGATTCTAAACTCACCTAGAGTTTGCCATTGCTTCAAAGCCTAACTTTTAAAAGCATATAAGGATGGTCGAAAGCCTAAGAATCAACAAATAAACCCTCATTGCTCCATTATAGAAATTCCATCTATAATGTGAGATCGTTGTAGATTAACAACTGGAGATCCATCTACCACTCACATGCAACTAGATTTCGTTTTCTTGGGATCAATACTTGGCATACGAAGAGGTTGACGAAAAAATCCCATCTACCAGTTGGAATTGTTGAAGGTTGAGCACCCCTTACAACATATTTAAAATTTATTTTATCCATAGTTGCACTTGGTCCCTTCCTTGCATCCTCCCTCCTTATGCAACTCTTGCTCTTCAAACCCTAGTGGACTTGGAGAATTATTTTAACATAACACTTACGAATCAACAATGACAATATATTGCCATAGGCATGTTACTACAATTTGACACATGCGTCATGACTATACATAGATAGATAGAGTTAGCCAACCCATGATATAATCTTTTACGATGGTTACCAATGAAATAATTTTTAGGAAGAAGATGTAAAGCAAAATGTCTAAAATATTTTGTTATCTTAGGTAGCATGTAATGCAAAGCTAAATAATTACAGTATCCTTGATAATATCAAATGTAATACAAATAAATAAAAAATAATAATTAACCCAAGAAAGTTAAGTTAAAAACTTTGAACAATATTTTAAAACTGTAAACTTATAAACCAAATATTCATATCTAAACTATTATAGTTTAAATTATTAAAAACATATTTTTTTTTGAAAAAATTGAAAAAAACTTGTATTAAAACAAAGATCAGTTACACAAGGGAGAAGACCCTTCCCAGCCGAAAACAAAGAAAACACAAGATTACAAGGCGCGAAAACGCGACACAAACCACCGCTGACCGCAAAAAGTCAACAAGTCACGACATCGCGACATGTCGCGAAATCGCGACATGTCGCGATATCGCGGCAACTAACCATCCTTGACCGCGACGGAGCGACATGTCGCGAAATCGTGACATGTCGCGATTTCGTGACAACTATCCATCCTTGGCCGCGACGGGGCAACAAGTCGCGATATCGCGACAACTATCCTTCCTTGGCCGCGACAGAGCAACATGTCGCGATATCGCGATATCGCGACAAATATCCTTCCTCGTCCGCGACAGAGCAACATGTCGCGAAATCGTGACAACTTTCCTCCAGTGGTCGCGACGGCGCTACATGTCGCGATATCGCGACAACTTTCCTCCCATGGCCGCGACGGTGCAACATGTCGCGATATCGCGACAACTTTCCTCCGAAAACCGCGACGGTGCAACATGTCGCGATATCGCGACAGCTTTCCTCCAATGGCCGCGACGGCGCAACATGTCGCGATATCGCGACAGCTTTCCTCCAATGGCCGCGACGGCGAAACATGTCACGAAATCGTGACAACTTTCCTCCAAAGGCCGCGATGGCGCAACATGTCGCGATATCGCGACAGCTTCCCACCAAAGGCCGCGACGGCGCAACATGTCACGATATCGCGACAGCTTCCCTCCAAAGGCCGCGACGGCGCAACATGTCGCGATATCACGATAGCTTCCCTCCAAAGGCCGCGACGGTGCAACAGGTCGCGATATCACGATAGCTTCCCTCCAAAGGCCGCGACGGCGCAACATGTCACGATATCACGACAGCTTCCCTCCAAAGGCCGCGACGGCGCAACATGTCGCGATATCGCGACAGCTTCCCTCCAAAGGCCGCGACGGCGCAACAAGTCGCGATATCGCGACAAAAACCACCCTTAGCATTTTCTTTGCTCATTGTCTCAGGGATCTTTCAAGACCCTGCCTAATCACCTCATCCTCCAAAGGCATGTCACTCTGTGCATTGCACCCCTACCTCTTTCTCAGCACCCATCTTCGCCAAGAAATCGACCGCTTTATTTAAATCTCTACTCACATAAACGGGGATCACATCATCTAATTCCCGCCATAATTCCTTGATTTGAGAGACCAGAATCCTCAACCTCCATGCTTTTGAAGCAAAGTTCCTCATGCAGTCTAGAGCTCCAACCAGAATTTGAGAATCAGATTCGAGAATTATCCTCCTGTGGCCCTGATTAACTGCCCAGATGGAAGCAGATTTGATAGCAATGGCTTCTGCTTCATTGTTTGTGGCTCTTCCCAAGCCTTGCAGTTCCCAATAGAGCACTGAACCAGCATGATCCCGGCAAACCACTCCAATTCCGGCACTACCCGGATTGCCCTTTGCAGCTCCATCCGTATTGATTTTGATCCAACCTTTGGGGGTGGTTTCCAGCTAGCTCTGTCTTGTCTCTCTTGCTCTTCAGCTCCCTCTTCCAGTGGCCCAGGACCAACCTGAATTTCCTCTTTAGCATAGACGGCAATAGTTTTTGTGGCTTTGCTCCAGATGACCTGCCAAACTCCATCTAGCGAGGAGAAAGTTTCTCTAAAAATACGAGCATTTCTCTCCAACCACACTTGCCACCAAATGAAGAATAAACCAAGCTCCCAACCAATTCGAAGAGCTTTAGATTTAAATCTACCCCTCTTCCATCTTTCCCAAATATTGGTCCGATTCAGGTCACCATTAACCTGGAGTTTATAGTGAGAGAACCATCGCTTCCAAATCTGACGCGTGAAAGGGCACTCAAACATCAGGTGATCAGCTGTTTCCTCGTTCTTGTGGCATAAAACACATTGAGATGGACCGATGATTCCTCTACATCTGAGATTGTCAAAAGTGAGAATTCCATTGTGCATAAACTGCCAGGCAAAGAAGTTAACTTTCGGCCAACCCTTGGAATGCCAAATCTTTCTCCAATCCTCAATCGAAAATGAATGTGGGGGAGGCTCTGGGAGGATCGTGTCGTATCCGTCCTTCACTGTATATACACCAAGGTTCCCATAGCCCCAAGCTAGTTCATCCTCCTCGTCTCTCCCTGTGAGAAACCTTTTCGTCAAGATTTTGGTCAAGATGGGTGCCAGCTCTGGAGGGATTGAAATTGGCCACTCCTCCAACCTCTTAAACTTCTTAAACTTATACTCCCCCATTTGACTAGTGTTGAAGTAACTTTCAATTTGGACCCAACCCTTGGCTTCTATGGCGGATTTAATTGGTTGTAATTCGGGGAACTCAACAATGATGGGTGGGTACTGGTCCCATGAATCAGTCCAAAAACGTGCCTTCTCCCCTCTCCCCACTTTCCAAAACAATTGGTCTTTAATAACCTGAGATCCAAGCTTGAGAGCCTGCCACACTAAGGATCCAAGTACCATCCAGAGGGAAACGGCCCACCTCATTGGGGTGAACATGACCCAAATATTTACTAGTTAGGATTCTACTGAATAAGGAGGTTGGTTGGGAAATCCACCTCCAGTACAGCTTTCCAGCCAGAGCTTTATTATTTAGCTTGGAGCTTCTCAGTCCCAGCCCTCCTTTTTCCTTGGGCTGGGTAACTTTATCCCAACCAACTAAGGCCCATTTCCTCTCCCCTTTTGCTCCTTCCCATAAAAATATTCTAGCCATTTTATCCAGCTCTTTCCATATAGTATGTGGGGCAGCCAGGATAGAGAATTTATAAATTGGCATGGCTTGAATAACTGACTGTAAGAAAGTTAATCTACCCCCATAGCTTAACCATTTATGAGACCAATGATTCATTCTATCTTTGATACCATCCAAAAGATCCTTCCAGATATCTATTTTTAATTTTTTGAAATGCAAAGGAACCCCCAAGTAAACCACTGGAAGAGAAGTCCTTGTGAATCCCAAGATCTCTATAACTCTGTCCTGTAGCCTTTGGTCAAGATTGAAAAAGACCACTTTGGATTTTTTATCATTGATGACTTGGTTTGAAGCCCTAAGGTAGACATTAAGAGTATCTCTGATTACTCTAGCTTCCCTGAAGCTGGCCACTCCAACCAATCTTGTATCATCCACAAACTGTAAGTGAGTCAAAATTTCCTCACCCACCTTGATACCTGTTAGCAAGCCTTGATGTCTTCTCCTCAAGAAAAGTCTACCTAATCCTTCAGCCAAAATGAGGAAAAGATAGGGAGAGCAAGGGTCCCCTTGACGAAGGCCACGTGTGGCTCCAAAAGGTTGCGAGGGAAGACCCTTGATTAAAACAGAATAAGACGACGTAGAAACACAACTCATGACCCAATCTATCCAGTCTTGAGAGAAACCAAAGGCTGCCATCATCTTAGACAAGAAACTCCACTCCACCCTATCATAAGCCTTTGACATATCCAATTTAATGAACATTCCTTTATTACCAGATTTTTGCATTGTATGGATTGCCTCCTGAGCGAGAACCACCCCATCCAAGATCTGTCTACCCTCTACAAAACCCCCTTGCTCTGAGGAGATAATGTTATGAAGGAGAGGTTTTAGCCGTTCAGCCATTATCTTTGTGATTATTTTATAAATCACGTTGCATAAGGCAATAGGTCTGAAATCAGAAATATGAGCCCCCTCCTCCCCTTTTGGAATTAAAGTGATGAAGGTATGATTCAATGCCTTAAGCATTCTTTTATTACCTCTGGACTCCTCTGTGATAGCCAAAACATCCTCCTCCAAAGTATCCCAAAAGGCCTGAAAAAACTCAATAGGAAAGCCATCTGGACCTGGAGATTTGCCAGTGCTCATTCCAAAGACCACATTCTTCGGTTCATCTCTATCAATGGGTCTAAGAAGGGTCTGATTTTCTTCTTCAGAGATAACAGAGGGTATGACATCAATGACTTCATTTTGAGCCTCTACATCTTGCTCCATACTTTCCTTAAAAAGTTTAGAAAAATAATCCATTGAATGGGAATGCATACCAGGAAGAGTATCAAAGGAGTGTCCATTCTCATCTTGAAGGGCTTCCATGTTATTCATCTGTCTCCTAGCACAAGTTGATCGATGGAAAAATTTGGTATTTCTATCACCTTCTAATAACCAAGTGGTTCTTGCTCTCTGTTTCCAGTAAGTCTCCTCTTGGTTATCAATGTCCTCAACCGCTTTACGCAAGGCATCATCCTCGGTTTTGAGCTGCTCTGTAATTGTTCCTTCCCTAAAGTGTTTTTGAACCTCATCCCATCTGGCCACCAAGGGAGCTCTTTGGAGCTGGAAGTCTGACTTGTTAGCTTGCCTCCATTGTTTCAGTTGAGCTTTGACAAAATGAAGCTGTTTGTGGAATCTAAACATTGTTGTCCCAAAAGGTAGACGACCTTCTTCCCACCACTGCGGAATTTTCTTTCGAAGATCCTCTCTTTGTAACCAAAAATTCTCAAATTTAAAAGGTTTATGATGCTGCCCTGTCATAGTCCCTCCCTCCAACAAAATGGGAAAGTGATCTGAAACTGGACCCTCCAAAATCTGGAATTTAGTATTCCACTTTACAAATGCCTCCTCTGAGACCAGAAAATGGTCTAGCTTTACCTTCCTGCTATGTGGCTCCCTCCTCTTGTTAGTCCAAGTAAAGTAGGTTCCAGGGCCTTTAATATCCACTAAGTGAAAGGCCTGGACTTGGGCAATCGGAAGTCGATCCCCTGGATCCAAAATTGGGGTTCCACCTTCCTGATCTCGAGAAGATAATTTAGCATTAAAATCCCCAGCAATAATCCAGTCTAAATCTTCCCTTGAGGACCTCATGTTATGTACAACTTTCCATTGGAGCCTCTGGCCATCAAGGTTTTGAGCCCCATAAAAATTTGTGATTAAAACATGTTCAGTTGTGACATTATTCCTAAAATGAGATGTGAGAACACCCCTCCAAGCTATATGTTCTATTGCGGTCCATTCCAGAGAGTTCCAGAGAGTAACAATCCCCCCTGAGGCACCTTGGGCAGCCACATCCATATGACCAACGCCCCTCCAGATTCTATTAACTGTTTTACACATAAGATCTAAAGACATTTTTGTCTCCTGGATAAGCAAAAAGTCTGTTTTACATTTTCCTAAGAGTCTTTGAACAGCAGATTGATGGGTTCTACTTTTTAAACCCCTAACATTCCAAGATTGAATAATCATTGAAAACCTTGAGAGCAGTAAGAATCAATTGTCCTCACCGATCCTCCAGTGATCAGCTTGTCTCCTTGAGCTGCTAGCAGGTCCTTATTTGACTTTCTACCCGCTCCTTGAGAAATGCTATTTTTTGATCGCTTTTCCACCTGAGTTATCCCTAGGGTTGGCCTTTCTCTGTTCTTTTCTGCTACTCCCATGCTGACATCCTTGATTGTGGGCTGCGCTTGGGTGTGCAGTATCAATGCCGCTGCATTCTCTGACAGCGGTAACTCAGTGTACTCAATGACCTGTTCTGTGGCGGTGGGAGATGAAGGAGAAGCTTGAGCGGGGATGTTAATGGCTTCAGTGTTCGCATCCACACCTTCCATAACTTGATCCTCTTGATCCACTAATGACTTAAATATTTCGTACCTATTAGCTGGCTTGAGTTGTGCTTGCTCCTTACCATTTTTCTTTTGCTTTCTCCTTCTTTTGGGCTGTTCAAAGCCATCTTTCTGAACATCTTTACCTTGAGGGGTACTGGTTGGTTCTTTGGCTAGAGTTGACCTACCCTCCCTGGGACGATTTGGCATTCCAAGCGGGGCCTCCATTTTTGTGCTCAAATTATTTGGACAAAACCGAGCCAAATGCCCATATTTGTGACAAACTCTGCATCTGAAGGGCAGAGCCTCATAATCTAGCTGTTGAATCCATGATAGTCCTGCCAGTTCAAGTTCCACCTCTGCCGATAGAGGCTGGCTAATATCCATTTCCACATAGATTCTTGCAAAAATAGTTGTGTTTCCTTCTATGGTGTCTCTGGAGACACCCAAATGTCTTCCAAGGGAGTTCCCGATCATTTCCAGAACCTGCTCACCCCAAAACTCCATTGGAAGAGCATACAGGCGGATCCAAACCGGGACAGCCGTGGGTTCAATACGAGGATCGAAACCCACTCTCCAGGGTTGAACAAAAAGCCCTGCCGGGCCATGGTTCCTCTTTTTCGATTCAAAAGCCCTATTCCTATCGGATAGAGAAGAAAAACTAACAATGAAATACCCGTTGCTAATAAACCACAAGGAGTACTCACCGTGAGGCTCCCAGTTTTGCCTGACCCAGGTGTGCAAGAAATTCAGGGTAGGGCGAATACCCATGAATTTACAAATCAGATCATGGTTGGCTCTATATAAGATTGTGTCTTCGACCATCTTTGGCTCAATGACAATCTTGGGCCTCGACTCGGACTGCGGGAGGCATCCATTGACTCGTTGGCCCGATGATCTCTTTCCAACGTTCTTGAAGAGCATATGAAGAGCATTTCTCTGAGCTTCATCATTAGAAGAAGGAGAATTATCTTTTAGCATTTCAGCATAAGAGCTCTTTCTCCCTGTGAGAGGATCCGGAGGAGTCCCCATTGGACCCTCCTGGGACAACAGACTTGCGTTCAGATCCACAGTAACCAGAAAAACACTACGGCAATCCACCAGATGCCCAAGAAAATTCGAAGATTCAGAAACCCTGGTTCAGAGGAGAAAATCGCCAGAGCTCATTTTCCCGCCTTCCGTTTTCATCCTTAGCTAATAATTGTTTGATTAAAAACATATTAAATAAATACTTTCATCTAATTAAATAAATAGGATAGTGAACTTATGTATAATTACTCATATAAAAACTAAGTGGTTACTTTTTATTGTGAGTGAATTAGATCTTGGTTCAATGGTTAGACCTATGGATGATATAGTCCACACCAAAGTTTAGGATGGGTTAGAAGGAGGTCTCTTTGAGAATCACCTTGTGATGACTCATTTTAGGTGTCTACATATGCCACTTGGCACTTGAGACTCAAAACGTAAATCATGTTCCTACAAGAGTGATTTAGGAACCCCACTAGCAAAGCCTATATAAATTGTTCCTTAGTGCATACATCCTTTGAACACCACCTCAAATATGAAAAAATTAAAATGTTTTTTATTTTATTTTCTCTAACCCCAGTCCTTTACATTTTTTTTTAATTTCATAAAATACAAAATACAAAAAAAAATTAAAACCCCAAAAAGAAATAGGTCGGTCTCAAGAATTAAATTTCAAATTTTCAGGTTTGCTCAAATTCACACATTTGGAGGAAAATTTGAAGGTTTAAACTTTGCATAATGTTTCTCTAGAACTTTCCTTCTGCAAGCCAATCACTTCATCTCTACTAGTGGATCGCTCCCAAAATGTATGGACCTTTAAGGAGCAAATTGATCCTTATATTTAACTTAGCAAACTATCTAAAATACTAATAAGGTTCTAATTCAATAATTAAAACCTAACAGACACCAAAATTCAAATATGAATCAAAAAAATAAATTTTATAACTTGATAAAACTATTGAGGACGAGTCTCACATCCTCATTGAAGAGACACTAGATGTTAACATAGGAATTACATAAAATCCCAAGCTCCTTAAGTTAGGGAAAGCCCTCTTTATGGACGAGCAAGATCAATTGACCATTAAACTGTTGTCATCTTTGATTATCCTTGTCTAAGATAATTGTGCCTTGCATCAAAGTGACACAATAAGTTAGGGAAAACCCTTTTTATGGACGAGCAAGATCAATTGACCATTAAACTATTGTCATATTTGATTGTCCTTGTCTAGGATAATTGGGCCTTGCATCAAAGTGACACAATAACTTAGGGAAAGCCCTGTTTATGGACGAGCGAGATCAATTAACCATTAAATTGTTGTAATCTTTGATTGTCCTTGTCTAGGATAATTGTGCCTTGCATCAAAGTGACACAATCAGCTGTAGTCAAGAGCATAGGGTTCACCTCAATTGGAGGCCTCTAAAAGTTTTTACAAAGCCAACTCGTTTCCTTATTTCTTCTTTCAAATTTTGTTTGAGATCTTCTTCTCTTAAACCTTCAAATTCTGCAGCTCATTAAATCTTCTTTTCAAAACTTCAATAAAATCTTTCTTTGATCTCCTCAAAAACACACCTTTTAAAACCCTACTTTTATATTTAAAAAAAAATCATAACTTTAGCCGTTGGCAAGCACAACTCTTATATGTTTTTCAAATCACCGGATGTTCATTGAAATTACCCAAAAACAAAATAGGGAGTTGTATTCGACGAACTTCTGGGGATAAAAATTTACAATCACGGGACCACACTTTAAACCGACAAATGCAATGTATTTAGGAGCATTATTTTTAATTTAAAAACTAACGTAACAATAACATCTGCAAGTGGTGTTACCATTTTCAAGGGTAAAAATTATTTCGTCCAAGTTTGCTGCAATTGACTGTGATAGCAGCTTATTAGTGAACCCGTTTACGTGTTAAATCCTACATTGGAAGCCGCCCGGCTGCACTGATTTCATCGATACTTCAACGAAGGGATTCTCCTCGGGATTGCATTCCTCGGTTTATGCCATAAACTTCTCCCATTTCAAAAGGTTGAGCATATGAAGAATTACTTACAATCTACCCTGTGCTTGTCAACACCATGATCCAATTGAAGGTCCACACATATTCAATACTCCAATTAAAAATTTACACAGGCGGAGTACTGGATTCAAACACCTGTAGAGCAACTTATACTGGATTGCTTAAGTAGAGTTTTTGGTTCTGTCTATGTGAGGCTCCTCACCCGTACGTCAGGTTGGGACATGTATGTGGGGTAGTTGGCCCTCTTACTTTTTTACCGGTTCATGTGATGTTGTCCCATATAAACTGTTCTTTCAAATAACATATTCCTATGTTGAAATTTAGTTCACTTTAATACTACTTCTTCTAAAACATATAACTTATTCAATATTTTATAACCTATTACAAGTTAAATGGCTCTAACTAACTCTTCTACATCACAAAAAATATATATATATATATATATATTATAAAAATGGCGATAATTTTTATTGTCAACATTAAATTTCCAAGGACATTTTTTTAGCGCAAGAACGTGGTGTAATTTGTGAAATAAATAGGTACTCACAAGCCTTCAGGGGGAGGGGGCCCTTCGCAGCTATATTCATTCCATTGTGAAATTCTGAGGGAGGTCCACCTTCAGAAAGGTCTCTCCAGAACAAAATGATGCTCAGGAACTCTTCTTCGTCCATGGTGGCTTATTCCCGTTCTCTTTCAGAGCCGCGCGTGAAAACGGGATTGAGTTTATCAGTGACGAATTGTAGCAAATTCATGCCCAAAATTTACATGCGTGCCAGTTTGAACAAGCGGTTGAGCATCAAATGTAAAGAGACTGTTGCAGTCGAGCAGTCTGCTATGCTTAGAAGGGCTTTATCAAACAGCAATTTGATAACCCCTCTCATCAGGAACGAAGAAACCGATCACAGAATTGGGAAATCACCAGTGTACTCCAGGGAGAAAGGGCTATTATCGGCAGCAAATGCCAGATTTGAATCGAACAGGATGGTCCTAGATGAGGAGGGGGAGAATTCTTTGGATTTCGAAATCCAAGTTGAGAATCCGATCTCCATCGGTCAAGTTCAATTGGAGAGGGATTCGATCTTACGCCCTGAGGGCTCTCTTAGTCCGAGTAAAGGAGAAGATGAAAAACGAGGGATCCACAAGAATTTTAAAAGGAAATCCGAGAATGCTGTAGTCGAATGCAAACCAGCCCATGTAAGTGAAAGGGCGTATATGACTGAAGAGGGCGCAGGCATCGGAGACGGTGGCGGTGGATTTGCCCGTACTGGCGGTAACGGAGGCGAAGGGGGTGGTTTTGAAGCTGATTTCAACAGAATAGATGGTTATTATCACAAAATGTTGGAAGCAAACCCTGCAAATCCTCTTCTGCTGACCAACTATGCCAAGTTTTTGCATGAGGTGAAAACAGACTCTTATGATTTTGGTGGAAATTGGAAAGTGAGGGGGGGTTAGGCTGAAATACAAATCTGTGTATGGCTAAGTTGTGACCACAATTGCTGCAGTTTAGTCCGCTTAGCAGCCATGGATGCGTTAGAGTATTGTCCACATATAATAGAGTTTTGGTGTTCTAAAGAGTATATCAAATTCATGCTTATTTTATTGAAATGGGGTTTGTTTTCCTTTTGCATTGATGTGATCAGGTGAAACATGACATGGAGAAAGCAGAGGAATTCTATGGAAGGGCCATACTGGCAAGCCCTGGAAATGGAGAGATCCTATCTCTCTATGCAAAATTCATATGGGAAAGCCAGAGGAATGCAGCTCAGGCCGAAGTTTATTATCACAGAGCCGTGGAAGTTGCCTCTGAGGACTGGTAAGCAGCTTATGCCACCTCTTTATCATTCCCATTGGGTTGAAGTCCTCTTCTTTGATGTTATTTAGATCTCTTCTCTCTCTTTCTCTCTCAGCATCAAAAACTTCCTTGGCATAAATTTCATGATGACCATATGGGTGTCGCTTTTGCAGCTATGTTGTTGCATCTTATGCTCATTTTCTCTGGAATTCCGAAGAAGAAGAGGACGAGAACGGCCTTCCTGTAGACAGCAATGTGGCAAGCCCGACGCAGTTTGGTTATGTAGCTCCTGTTGCTGCTTGAAGTTACGTATATGGCATCAGCTAACACTATTTTTCTTGAAGACATTGGAGATTTGCATGTTTTCTACGGCCAAAATAGTCGAATGCAGTTATTCAGTTTTATTCTGTAAATACCAAGATGTAAGTGAAAGCATGTGATTCTTAGAACCAAGTTGACAAGCAAGCAAAAGAAAGTCATGAGTGACACAGAGAGAGCTTCCTTTCTGAACATATATTTGTCTTACAAATCTGATCTCAATCTTGACGGACACTCAAACTGAATTATGAGACTTTTTGTAGATTGTGAATACTCCATTGTTGTTGACATTCTAAAGAAAGGTAACGAACTGTGAAAATTGTTTAGTAAGAGTCAAGACTGCTAATTTTAAAATTCATAGACTAGATAGACTTAGTTATACAGTGTTGAGGGTTTATCATTGCCTGAGTTGGCAAATGCTTTTGCTTTCAAACTTTGTAAAGGAGGCCATCTAGGAATCTCTGATGTAAAGGATTACTTGGAAAAAATTCTATATTGAAATCAACTTCTACTATGGTGGTTCAAATGCTAAAAGAGTGACTTAAATATCCTGTTCTAGAGATGGGGACAGGACAAATCTAACTTGAATTTGTATTTTTTTTATAGAAAGATTGCACGCTAATGATTGAGAGGACTGCATAATTAGTGAAGGGATACTACTAGAAGTGTAATTTGCTTGGATATTCTTATGGATTTAAATGTAATTTGTTTTTCTATAAAAATAAGATGCTTGAATTTTAATTTTCATATATTTATATAAACTTTTGCTACAATGGATGCCTTTCTTTGGAGGTTTACAGGGTTTCTTTGGAGGTTTACAGGGTCTAGTTCATGTTTTACATTTAAATTAGATAGTATGATTAGTAGTATACTTTGAAGATGAATGAAAAAATTGAGGTCGAGCATGTTTTGTGACATCAATAAATGGAGACATGCAAATGTATGTACTGCTCATCTTTTAAGCAGTTTTTATTGTTTATATTTTTTTAATTAATTATATATAATTTAAATAGGTTTCATTCATATTATATTATGACTAGAGAGTAGTATTGTAAGAGTTTGATAATTATATGTATATGGCTTAATTAGTTATATGAGATTAAAATAGGTTTCATCCATATTACATCCTGACATCATGACTACATAGTGGTATTGTAATAGTTTGATAATTATACATATATGGCTTAATTAGTTATATGTGATTAAAACAAGTTTCATCCATATAACATCCTAGAGTGGTTTCATATTATAGCAATTATAGCAACACTACATAATATTATAGCAATTATAGCAACACTATAGAATATTATAGCAATTATAGCAACACTACAGTGTGGTATTGCATATGGCTTAATTGATTATGTGGGATTAAAACACGTTTCATCCATCCATGTTACATAGCAATTATAGCAACACTATAGTGTGGTATTGCATATGGCTTAATTGTGTTATAATCACAATGACACTGAGAGGGGGGGTGAATCAGTGTGTTCTTTAAAAACTTAAAAGCAATTTAGACTTTTAAATAAACAGCAGCAGATTAAAACAGAAATAATAAAAGTACTAAGAGCATCACACATAACACGGCATTTTAACGAGGTTCACCGATGTGGCTACTCCTCAAAAGGACTTGCTTGGACTACCATCCAAATCCAGTCAAATGCAAAGCTCCAACTTTACATAATCATTCACCGGCACCAACTGGTAAGAGGCACCAACCCCTAAGTTTTATCTGCTACAACAGAATGGAGCACCAACTCCAATTTTTCCAGCACCAACTGGAAAGAGGCACCAACCCCTTTTTCAAGCTACAACTTGAAGATAATAATAAAAATTGCAGAATGTAAACTTTCACCTCAATTATCACGATCTGCTATTTTTCTGCGATCTGCTGCTTGTCGGCATTCGACTGCTGCTGTGAAAAATGATTCGCACTTTTTCAACCACTCCTCTATATCTCTCCGCGTTCTCTGCTGCAACTTCACAGAAATATCACTTCTACAACCGGCACTGCTTGTCATTTCACACTCGGAACACGACTTATGCATACCGCGTTCTTATCTTCTCTTCGCACCACTCACCTTCTTGCACCCGAACTTCATACACATATATCACATCACGCTGCACCTTTTAAACTCGAAGAACCCTTGCTTTTATAGAAGAAATTTTAGAGGCAAACCCTAGAAGAACGTTGGTGAGAAACCCTAGAAATTGTCGACTGCCAAACCCTAAAATCCGTCGGCCCAGTTTAACTTTGTCGGCCTCAAACTCTTCTCCACCTTCGTTACCTTCCTGTAGCTTATTGCCGCGAAATAGTAACACGTCGGCCCTTTTTAATTTAATTTAATATTCTAATTTAAATTTTTAATAAAATAAAAATTTAAACTAAATATTTAAAATTAAATATCTTCAACAGGGGCATCTTTTTCAACAAAACGAAGAGCCAACTTGGGTTTTAAGAAAAACCCATTTCAAGTCTGTTATCCACTTGCATCCTTGGATCATTGCTGTGTTGACAACAATGACAATCCTTCTTGCTCAACAATCTCCCCCTTTGGAATTGTTGGCAACACCTGTATACATTTTTGTAACTCTTCTCCCCCTTTGTCAATAATACCAAAGGGCTGCTGCAGACTCTCCCTGTGTCCATCCTCAATCTTCTCAAGCACAGTTTGACTCCCCCTGAGTCCATCCTCACACTTCTCAAGCACAATTTGACTCCCCCTGAGTCCATCCTCAAACACTCAAGTGCTCCCCATGAGAAGGTGATCCTGTAGCTAGTCACTTCTTAGGAAGTGTGACTACTCCTAATTTGCTTCGAAGATACTCAAATACTTCCTTGGGCAAAGGTTTTGTAAAAATGTCTGCTACTGTTACGTAGTTGGGACATAGTCCAATCGACTTCTCCTTACGCAACTTTGTCTTTCAAGAAATGATACCTTATAGCAATATGCTTTGTCCGTGAGTGCATTCTTTGGATTCTTAGAAATGTTGATTGCCTTGGTGTTGTCACACTTTCGCGATATTGGTTCACTAAAATTAATACCAAGATCTTTCAAGGTCTGTTTCATCCACAAAACTTGTGTGCAACATGTTCTTGCTGCAATATACTCTGCCTCAGCTGTAGATAAAGACACTGACTCTTGCTTCTTATTGTGCCATGCAACCAATCTGTCCCCCAAATAGAATGCTCCTCCACTGGTACTCTTCCTGTCATCAACACATCCAGCCCAATCTGCATCTGAATATGATATAAGAGTGAAATATTTGCCTCTTGGATACCACAATCCATACTCCATGGTGCCTTTGAGATACCGAAAAATCCTTTTAACTGTTGTTACATGAGTCTCTTTGGGAGTGGCCTGAAATACGGCTACCATGCACACTTGCCTGCAAAATATCGAGTCCGGTTGCGGTTAAATATAGTAAGCTTCCTATCATTGATCTATACATGGTTTGATCTACGGGTGGAGATTTGTCTTCTTTACTTAACTTACGACCTGTTGTCATGGGAGTCTTGGTGGCTTACTATCCTCCATAGTGAACTTCTTTAACATCTCTTTCACATATTTGATTTGGGAAATGAATATACCTTTCTCATTACGATTAACTCTGTAGTCCCAAAAAATAAGGCAGGTTCACCAATCATTGACATTTCAAATTCATTATGCATCTTGTTTGCTAGGTCTTTACAAGATTCATCTTTGTTGCTACCAAATATGATGTCATCCACATAGACAACAAGAACAATGAGATGCCCATCTTCTGTTTTCACATACAGATTGTTGTCCACTAAACCTTTCTTGAATCCCTGTTGAGAGAGATAATTATCTAGCCTAGCATACCATGCCCGTGGTGCTTGTTTTAATCCATACAGTGCCTTCTTTAATCTGCAGACAAGGTTAGGATCTTCAGCGATTTGAAAGCCATCCGGTTGTTCAATATAGACTTCTTCTTCAAGTTTCCCATTTAAAAATGCGGATTTAACATCCATACGATAAACTACGAAGTTCTTGTAAATTGCTAGTGCCAAAAACATCCTAATAGCTTCTAATCTAGCTACTGGTGCGAAAGTCTCTTCAAAGTCAATCCCTTCGACCTGTGCATAGCCTTTGCAAACCAGTCTTGCTTTATTTCTAATGACCTGACCGTTTTCATTTAACTTGTTGCGAAATATCCATTTAGTGCCGATTACATTCTTGTTTGCAGGTCTAGGTACTAACTCCCAAGTTCTATTCTTTTCAATCTGATCTAACTCTTCATTTATTGCCTTCATCCAACTGTCATCTTTGCTTGCTTCATCTATGTTTTTGGGCTCAATCTTTGGATAAAAGAGAGTAATTACTTATTACTTTCTTTCTTGTCTGAATGCCAGCTATGGGATCTCCAATTATTTGGTTTCTAGGATGATTTTTCTGCCAATTGCCCATTCTAAATTTTTTATTTTCTTGTACCTCTGAGCCATCCGATAAGTTATCTGCATCAGTCGTATCTATATTTTTTGTGTCATGTACTTCATCTCCTTCAATGACTTCTTCGTAGATTGGATAGTTTTCTTGAAAATTAACTATTTGTTTCCTCCCTTCATCGAATTTAACGTCTGCACTGTCCACAATTTTCTTGAGTCTCTTGTTGTAGCATTTGTAAGCTTTCGTTGTGTGGAGAATAACCAACAAACACACCTTCATCTGCTCTATCTTCAAACTTTCCAAGATTGTCATCTATTTTTACGATGTAGCACTTGCGACCAAATACTTTGAGATGTTTTGTTGTTGCTTTCCTACCAAACCACAGCTCATACGGAGTTTTGCATTCATGAGTTCTTAACATATACATGTTCTGAATGTATAATGTTGTGTGAACTGCTTCTTTCCAGAATCTATCTGCTATTTTGCTTTCTGCCAGCATGGTGCGTGCCATTTCCTGAATTGTTCTATTTTTCCTCTCTGCTACACCATTCTGCTGAGGAGTTATGGCTGCTGAATATTGTCTCCTGATGCCATATTTTTCATAGTATTCTAAAAATTCATTCGAAATAAATTCTCCTCCTCTGTCTGACCGCAAGCATTTAATCCTTTTCCCTGTTTCATTCTCTACAAGTTATCAGAAAGTTCTGAACATTTCAAAGGCTTCTGATTTATCTTTTAAGAAGAATATCCAAGTCATTCTGGAAAAATCATCAATGCACAGCATAAAGTACTTGTCGCCGTTTATGCTTTGAGTCCTCATGGGTCCGCATAAGTCTGTGTGAATAAGTTCCAAAGGCCTGCTAGTGTGATGTTCTTTTGTTTTAAATGAAACTACAGTCTATTTACCCTTCTGACATGAAGCACACATACTATTTGCAGGTTTTTTAATGATTGGAATATCTCTCACTGCTTGTTTAGCGCTAACTCTTACCAGATTATCAAAACTTATGTGTCCAAGCCTCTTATGCCACAACCAGTTCTCTTCTTCTTGTCCCATGAAACACATACCTTCTGAAAATTTTGATAGTGTGTACAGATTGCCAGACGTCCTTGAGCCGGTTGCTATTAATTTCCCGTTCTTTGTTTTTCTGACTTCACAACCCTGCTTCTTGAACACCACTTCATGTCCTTTGTCACAGATCTGACTCACACTTAACAGGTTATGTTTCAGACCATCCACATATAGAACTTCTTCTGACTTGATTTTCCCTTCACTTATTTTGACCGATCCTTTACCTATTATTTTGGCTCCATCATTATTGCCGAACTTCACAGAACCACCCTCATATTTCTGAAGATTTTCAAATTTTTGTCTATCACCTGTCATATGACTTGAGCAGCCACTATCAAGAATCCACGGTACATATTTATTCTGAGCTCTAAAAGCAGTCTGCACTATTAAGGATTCATGTTCTTTCCTGAGATTATTTCTTTTGTTTCCATTCTGTCTTAACTATGTTGTTGGGTTCTAGCTGAGATTTTCCCTTTTCAGAATTTTGCATATATCCTTCAGAAGAACTACTATTGTGTTTTGCCTTATATGGTTGAGTTCTTCTTTTACGAGGTTGAAATGAAACAGGACATACTACGGCAATTTACGGCAATATGCCCAAAGTTGTGACACTTAAAGCACTCTCTTGCATAATTCATTAAAGGAGCAAACGCATTTCTACTAGTGAAACTTCTTGGACCTATATTGTATTTGCGGTCAGCAATTTTATGCCCATAATTATTACATTTAAAACAAAAACCATAGAAATAATGAGTAAACCTGAAAGATGGTCTTGGCCAGGTTGTTTCTGGAGCCTTGGATCTTCTATTCTTTTGATGTGTGACCTTAGTAAAGCCATCATTGTCAGCTGTCATTTCAGGTCTGGCATTATATCTTTCTTTTGCCTGATTCGTTTTACTTTCCACAGCCTGTTTCTTGTCTTTGTTCTTTTCACTTTCAACATTGCTTGTTTTTGGTTCGATTGATGATTCTCCTTTAGTAAAGCCGAGACCAAATTTGATGCCTGTGGATCTTTGATCGCTCAGAATTTTGTCTGGTTTCATCGAGCTTTCTTCACGTTTTAGATGACGAGTTGATTTTTCGATCCGGCTCTTGTATTTGTATTCGGAGACTCACATTTTCTTCTTCCAATTTGCGGCGGTGGTCTATCTTCATAGAAACCTGTATTTCCAGATCTTCAGACATTTTCTTGTATTCTTCAGTCTGTGTTTTTAAACTGGCAATAATGTCGTTTGCATCCTTAAGTTTCCTTGTCAGTTTTTCATTCTTCTTTTTCTCCGATTCCCATTCCGTAAGAGCAGACACTAGCTCACCCTCTAAATCAACTTCAGCCTCAACTTCTTCAACTTCAGAGTTCATCCCCTCTATGTTCTCTGATTCGTCTATTTCAAACGCCATAAAAAGAGCCTCACCTGTTCCTTCTTCAGAGTCTTCACTGGAACTGTCCTCCGAAGATTCTACATTTTGGGAGATAAAGCTTTTCTTATTAAACTTACCTTTTCTGAAATTTGATTTCTTCCTCCATTCTCCTCTTTCTTGATCTTTGAGTTTCTTCACCTTTGTTTTTGTCATTGAAAGGACATTTGGTAGCAAAGTGTCCAATGCCTCCACATCTGAAACATTTAAGAGGTAGCATTCCTTTGTATTTTCCTTTTCCTTTCTTTAGCTTTCTTACAAAATTTGCTTCCATTATATCTGAATCATTTTCTTCTTGATTCATGTTTTGTGCTTTTGCCTTTTTGAGCTTTGAAGGTTGCTTCTCTATCCGTGGGATTAGACTTTCCTATTCTCATTTCAAAAGCGAGTCAAGGACCCATGCATCTCATCCATACTAAAATGATTTAAGTCTTTGGCTTCTTCTATGGCGAAGACTTTAGAATCAAATCTAGGAGGAAGTGATCTCAATACCTTTTTCACAATAGCAGCATCGGTTAATTCTTCGCCAAGACCTCTGATTGAATTTGTGATCCCATTGACTCTTTGCATGAAAGTCTCTATGTTCTCATCATTGTCCATCTTTAAAGATTCGTATTGAGCTCGGTGTGCTTGAAGTTTAGCCTCCTTGATCCTGTCATCTCCTTCATGAATTTTCTCTAGTTTATCCCGGATCTCTTTTCTTTGATTCACAACTTATGACTTTGACTAGCTCACTGTCAATTAGTCCACACATAATAGCATTTCTTGCTTTTGAATCATATTCAAATGCCTTTTTACCTGCAGTGTCTGTTGGAGCGGTGGCAGGAGCTTTGTAACCATTGACTACCGCACCCCAGATGTCAAAGCCCAACGCACTGAGATAAGTCTGCATTCTAATTTTCCAGAACGCATAGTTTGTCCCATCAAACATTGGTGCTTTGTTCGAAGAGAATCCTTCACCACTTGCCATTGTGTAAATTCCAAGATCACCTTAGCTGTTTAAGCCTCTTCAGGTACCTTGCTTTGATACCAATTGTTATAATCACAATGACACTGAGAGGGGGGGTGAATCGGTGTGTTCTTTAAAAACTTAAAAGCAATTTAGACTTTTAAATAAACTACAATAGATTAAAACAGAAATAATAAAAGTACTAAGAGCATCACACATAACACGACATTTTAACGAGGTTCACCGATGTGGCTACTCCTCAAAAGGATTTGCTTGGACTACCATCCAAATCCGAGTCAAATGCAAAGCTCCAACTTTACATAATCATTCACCGGCACCAACTGGTAAGAGGCACCAACCCCTAAGTTTTATCTGCTACAACGGAATGGAGCACCAACTCCAATTTTTCCAGCACCAAGCGGAAAGAGGCACCAACCCCTTTTTCAAGCTACAACTTGAAGATAATAATAAAAATTGCAGAATGTAAACTTTCACCTCAATTATCACGATCTGCTATTTTTTTGCGATCTGCTGCTTGTCGGCATTCGACTGCTGTTGTGAAAAATGATTCGCACTTTTTCAACCACTCCTCTATATCTCTCCGCGTTCTCTGCTGCAACTTCATAGAAATATCACTTCTACAGCCAGCACACTGTCATTTCACACTCGGAACACGACTTCTGCATACCGCGTTCTTATCTTCTCTTCGCACCACTCACACTGCTGCACCCGAACTTCATACACATATATCACATCACGCTGCACCTTTTAAACTCGAAGAACCCTTGCTTTTATAGAAGAAATTTTAGAGGCAAACCCTAGAAGAACGTTGGTGAGAAACCCTAGAATTTGTCAATTGCCAAACCCTAAAATCCGTCGGCCCAGATTTAACTTTGTCGGCCTCAAACTCTTCTCCACCTTCGTTACCTTCCTGTAGCTTATTGCCGTGAAATAGTAACACGTCGGCCCTTTTTAATTTAATTTAATATTCTAATTTAAATTTTTAATAAAATAAAAATTTAAACTAAATATTTAAAATTAAATATCTTCAACACCGGGGCATCTTTTTCAACAAAACGAAGAGCCAACTTGGGTTTTAAGAAAAACCCATTTCAAGTCTGTTATCCACTTCATCCTTGGATCTGACTGCCTGTGTTGACAACAATGACAATCCTTCTTGCTCAACAAATTGATTATGTGGGATTAAAACACGTTTCATCCATCCATGTTACATCATGACTACATAGTGGTTTTATTTATATTATATCATGACTATAGAGGGGTATTACAACAATATAATTATTACATCATGACTACAAAGTGGTATTGCAATAGTTTGATAATTATATGTATATGGCTTAATTGGTTATATGGAATTAAAATAGGTTTCATCGTTATTACATCGTGACCACATAGTGGTATTGCAATAATCTGGTATTACAATAGTTTGATAATTATATGTATATGGCTTAATTGGTTATATGAAATTAAAATAGGTTTCATTCCTATTACATAGTGATTACATAGTGGTATTGCAATAATCTAATATTTATGCGTATATTGTAATAATTTGATATTTATGCATATATGAGATTAAAATAAGTTTATGCATATATAATTATAAGCATATGTCTTGAAAAGAATCAAACTTAGGTTTCCTCGAAAGTTGAAAAATATAATTAAATGAATTAATATCATTTTATTCCATTTATAAGTTGCACTCACTCACGGCTCGTGATCCTTATAAGAGTCGAAAGTGAGTGCAAGCACGAGACGGAGTGAGTGTAGTCTAAAGTGAGTGCGAGTGCAAGCCAGGGGTGAGTGCAACTAGAAGTGAGTGCAAGTGTGAGCCAAGAGTAAGTGCAATCGAAAGTGAGTGCGAGTTAGGAGTGAGTGCAAATGAAAGTAAGTGTGAGTGTTGTCATGACCCTCCCTTGGTAGACTTTTTATTTTGATGAATTCACATTTTGTTGTGTATTTTATTGAATGGAATGCTTGGATAATCCTTGACTATATATATGGATAGAGATAGTCAATGGGAAATATGATGTTTCTTATCACTTATATTTTTTATTATTTCATGTGCATTTTTTACAAACACACTTTAGTTGGAAGAATGTGATGTTGCTAATAGAATTGGTACATGTGCAGGAACATGTTCTTGCAGGTGGAAGAAAGAAATAACCACCGAGAACATGATTACCTTGAGGTAAATGATGTGATGGGTAAAATCGATGAAGAAATAAAGAGAGCAACATAAATAAATGCTCCTTTAATGAAGATGCATAATATGATTTGCATAAGAAAGGAAATACTAAGTTGCTTGGATTTGCAACTGCATGATGTTTGCTTTATGAAAATAATTTAGTTTAAAATGAAAGCATTAAAATAATGGAAGTTATTTCTTTGTGTTATTGTGAATGACAAAATAAGGAACAATAAATTTACAAAGAAAAATAATGAAATAGATTTTGTGTTATTATTATAATTGTTTCTATTATGTTTGATGTTCGGTTAATAAACTAGAATTTAGGGAATTATTAAGTTTAGTTAAGAAACTATGTTGGTAGTGGACCATTGATTGATCCCCACCATGACATTGGCTGGAATCTCTTCTTCGTCCTAGAGTGAGTGGGTGAGTGGAGTGGAGTAACTCTCTACCACAAGACTATTCGTCAAACAGGGAAGAGGAGTAATGACAGAGTGTTTTCAATTTTGGGGGAAAGAGGGGGAAAGGGATACGGAGGTGGGAGGACAAATGGAGGGAGTGTAATCGAAAAAATGAAGTTGGGGGAAGGAAGAGGTAGGAGAAGGGAGAGCTTTACTTGGTAAAATACTAGTCAAAGAAGATGCTGACAAAATCAGGTAATTCAAAAAACTTCTTATCTGGTTTGGTTCTGAAGTAATGCTGCCAAAAAGAAATAAATATAGAACTTTTTTTTCTTTTGGAAATGCCTTCCTTGAGATGAATGAATATATGTTTTTGTACGTCAAGTTTAGATTGAAAAACTTGCTTGGTTTTCGTTTGGGTTTAGATGAAAATCGGTAATGAGCTTCTTGTTCCCTTATGGCTTAGTAGAGTAATTGTGTTGTGTTGTGGACGTCATTTGCGGTACATTGATAAGATTATTGTGATATAACGATGTGCTAAATTTTTTTAGAGAAGTTTAAAGCTGATGTATGAATGATTTCATTGAAAATCTATTATGTGATATATTTCTACTTAAATGAAATGACTGATCTATTGCTATGTTAGATTAGAAAAGAGTAGATCAACTCAATAGGAATGCATTGGTCGATTTTGTGAATGTTTGATCATTTGTTTTTTGGTATTTGGGAAAGCTATCAAATGATGAAAGCTTTTCGAAGGGAAAATCCTCTGATATTTTGAATGAAATGAATTTAAAATTGTATGTCACCAGAAAATAAATTAGTGAATAACTTTGACAATTGTTGTTATGTGAGTTTTATTGGAGTTGTTTCTTGTTTTTTGTGACTCTTTCTTTAAAAAAAAAAGAAATACGTAGCCTGGAATGTGGTAAATGCTATGTGAGTCTAATGTTACCATTTAGAGAAGAGATAGTGGGGAATTATGTGCTTGATTGCTAGAAAAATACGTTTGTCTTCAATGCATTATGGGATAAAGCTATGAAATCAATTTGCATTAAATGAGAAATTCAATGCCATAAAGCATGTGGTCGTCTTTGATCCCATCACAAGGCAATCCTTCTTGGAAGGTTAAAGAAGGCGTTGGGAGTGGAGATCTTCTAATGCATATGGAGGATGCAAAAGTTAAGTGAACTACCTTTTGTCAGTTGTGACGTTGAAGATGTTGGAGTGTCACTTAAACTCCAAGTTGAGTTCTATGTGCATTTTATATGTGCATTGGAATTGTCATTGATAGGCGTTCGGTTGGATGCCAAGACCTAAAACTGTATAGTTATGAGTGGGATTGTGTGTTAAGAGGGCATTATCATGTCATCTGTAATGAAAGTTATGTTGAAATATTGTTAGAAATAGTTATGTAAATGTTAGCTTGGATTGTATTGATCTGCTATATTTGTAAGGATGATTCACATCTGAATGGAAGAAAATGTAACCTATGATCAGAACCTCGGTTAATTCTTGTCGACCATCATCGATGTAATTGTAAAAGAAATGAATTGATCTCCTGTCGGATAGTTATCTTAAATTAGATGTATGTTTCATGTGTTTTTTATTAACGAAATAAAGCTTGCATGTGTTCTTTCATTCGTATGTAGGTTGGGTTGTGTTAGTTTAATCAAAATATTCAAAATAGACTACCAGATTTCCACAAAGCTCTGTAGAGTGATCATGAAACCATTTGATTTTTAGTCCAATTCTCTAATATTTTGGTTAACTATGATGCACTGTGAAAGTAATAACAGAAGGAAATATTATTGTTTCCTAATGAGAGATGGGTTATCGAGATGAGAAGACATCTTGTTATAAGCGTCGGATTAGATATGTGTGTTCTCAATAATAAGCACCAGAAAGATAAGTTAAATTAGTGAAGCTTCTAAACGATCTTTAATATGGTTTTAATAAGGTTTAACCTTAAGGTAAATTTGGACATGAATCTTAGGAGGTTGTAGACTTTTCGAGACATGTGATAGAAGTAGTGAATATATTAAAAGGATAGGGTTTTTTTCATACACGACTCCTACACTAATGGAAATGTGTAGTTAGAAAAGATGGGCGTTGACCATGGAACTCTTACACTAAAAGAAATGTGTCACCTACGCTAAAGGATTTGCATAATAAGAAGAGTTAGACGAGAATTATAGAGGCTCCTTCACTAAAGGATATGTGGAGAGAGTAAATACTAGAATTCCTCCTTTCCAAAGAATAAAAGGAATATTACCAATAAATTTTAAGGGAATCAAGTCGGTTAGTGTGAAATGAAATAGCATCAATTACTTCCAGATAAACTTGGAAAAGAAATGAGTGGGATATTTTCATAAGATAATACAATAATAGATATGGGTTAGAGAGGTGTCTAGTTGACGGGTGCTTAGAGATCGAACCAAGTAACTAGCAGATTTGGAAGTTGGTTTAACCTTGGTGGAGATATATCCATATATACATATATATATGTATATGCATCTAACTAAATATATTCAAAAAACTCTTGGCTAGTCGGAACTTTGGAAGGAATGAGATTTGTGATCATTGAATTTTGGTATCATAACATGGTTCGTAGTGGGATAGGTTCACTACACAAAAATTAGGTTTGTATATAATATAAAATATACTTATAAAGGAATTTAACCTTGTCAATAGGATGCCCATTATAAGTAAAATTTGCTTGAAATTACTTGAGATGATTAGGGTAAATAATTATTAGTAAGAGGATCATTAAAGGACTAGTTGCTAATGAAATTATTTCTATCTCTTTTTGTGTGTGGCTAGGGACAATGCCACCAAAAATAATAAGAGGAAGTGTTGCCCCATCGACAAGGCAGATACGACAAACTAATATAGAGGGTAGGAATCCATAAGTGGGTTCAGGGAACCCTAGTGATGAAAGGGAGAATCCTAGTAATGAGAATCTTATTGAGATAATGGCTCTATTTTGGGAACAAATAGAAACCCAAAAATAGTTGTTGGATGTCATGTTGAGTCAAGAAACATAGGTGTGTAACCTTAGAGTGAATCAATTGAATGAACCTCTTACTGAGGTATAGCAGGCTAAGGTCATATTAGAGGTTGAGTTGGGCAAGGAAATAAGATTTGAAATCTTCTAAATTTAATGGAGAGAAATATGGATACAAGGTTGAGGCTTGGTTAAAATAAATAGAAACATATTGCAACATGAAGATTTTTTTCTCGAGCACTCAAACATCCTATGCCACCCTGCATCTACAATATGATGGTCTATATTGGTGGGAAACGCATAGTAATGAGTTGGATCTTGCGGTAGCAGTTGACCTGAAATGAAAAAAATTTGTAAAATATTTCAAAGATAGATTTCTCATAGAACACTTCTATTCCTAGAAGTTTAAGGAGTTCACTAATATTCGATAGGAAATTAGAACAATAGAGAATTATTATCAAATTTTTTCAAACTAATGAAATATGTACCAACATTTATGAAGAACACAAGCTTATACTGAGCGGGGCTTTTTACTTTTCTTTCCAAATCAATATTATGCAATGTATAGATAGCAATATCAACAGTAGTAATCAAAGCAATGCACAAATCACCACACACAATAGAGACACCACAATTTACGTGGTTCACCCAATGTGGGCTACTCCACGGAGAAAATATTTCACTAAAATTTTCTCAATCAATCTCTTGGGAATCCTTTCCCTATTACAATGTTTATGGACCTCTATCCAAAGGAGACACCAATCCCCTAAATCAAGTTCATGGATATCTATCCACAGGAGAACTCCTTCTCCTCTACTCTGGTTGGTGATCCTCTAGAAGACTACTGCCTCCACTACACTGGCTTGTGGATCTCTCTCCACTGAAGACTCTTGTCCCCACTCAGAAGACCTATCCTCACTACCCTAGCTAATGGATCTCTATCCACTAGAGACTACTATCCTCTCTACTCTGTCACCTCCAAAGCTCTATCTCAAATCTACACTAAACATAGTCCTTCGGTCTAGTACAACTCTGCTCAATATCTATCTCTAGTATGGCACAAACCTATCCTCAAAATCTGCACCAAACTCTACTCTCAAATCTACACTAAACATAGTCCTTCGGTCTAGCACAAATCTATCCACAAGTCCTCTCTAGAACTTGTCTCAATCTACTCAATAAGTCCTCTCAAGAACTTCTCAAATATGCTCTACAAGTCCTCTCTAGAACTTGCTCAAATCTGCTCTACAAGTCCTCTCTAGAACTTGCTCAAATATTCTCTACAAGTCCTCTCTAGAACTTGTCCAAATCTGCTCAATAAGTCCTCTCAAGAACTTATCCAAATCTGTATTGTAAGCTTCCACAAAAGCTCACACAAAAATAGTCCACAAGTCTCCTCAAAGACTTACCTCAAATATGCTCAACAAGTCCACACAGAACTTGTCCAATCTCATAGAAACATAAGGAGAATTGTTAGAGACTCAATATGTTCTATACTAATCACAATGCTCAATTACTTTCAATCACTCTCTTAGAAACATAAGGAGAATTGTTAGAGACTCAATATGCTTCAAATTCAACTCAATGCTCAATCACTTTCTCAACTCAATTCAGAATATAGAATAGTTTGTTTTATGGAACTTGAACAATCACTTCACACATCCACTTGACTAGGCTCAACCAACTCTACTCAACCAATCACTCAATGAAATAATCCTCTCTCTCAAACCCTAGTCCAAGCATATAAACATCAACTCAAAATGTTTCCAACAATGCTCAACAACAAGTCTCACATAACAATGATACTCATGATCTTTGCAAACCCTAGTTCAAGTTCTTCACTCAATAACTCACTTCAAAAACAATGCTTATAAAACAACTCTCACATAACAATGATACTCATGTTCTCTTCAAACCCTAGTTCAAGTTCTTTTCTCAACAACTCACTTCAACAACAATGCTTATAAAACAATATTCCCATAGCAATGATACTCAAACCCTAATTCAAGTTCTTCTCACAACAAATGGCTTCAACAACAATGCTTATCAAACAAGGTTTAACAACAATTCTTTATTCCAGAAAACCTTGAAGCATTAACTCAACACACTCAATAGGAAACCCTAATCAAGTCCTTTTCACTCCAAACTTATTTTCTAGAAAACCAATCAATCAACTCAACTATGGAAGAATGTGCTCATACCTTTTTCTTGATGATGAAGGGATCTCATAAATCTATCACAACCACAAACACTTCTATGCCAAGCTCAAAGAGGTTAGAAGATAAATCTTTCTCACAATGTAATGTAAAAACTCAATTACACCTTATCACTCCATATTTCAAAACAACCATCAACATACATAAAATATTTATCCAATAACACCTTATAATCTCCCAATTAAAAATAAATTCAACATCCACCAAAATTAACTCAAAACCTCTTTACTCAGATTTAATGGCAAAAAGAACTTTGGCAAAAATCAAATCTACTTTCCTTATAACTCCAATAACATAAATCACTTATCAATAAAACAACCTTTCATAAACCCTTATAACTCCAAATAACACTTTATAGAAAACCTTAGGCAAATAAAATTTAATTAAAAATACCTTTGCCACTAGTGGGATTCGAACCCACAATCTCTGCCTCCACGAGCGCTCTAGCCGCGGGCTTGACCACCATGTGCTAGATGCACGCTTGAAATCTTAGGAGCACTTCGTGCTCTTTCTCCTAAGTCTGGTGCTCAAAATGAGCGCGTGCCAAAAGGCTCTTCCCTTGGTGCTCAAGATGAACATGCAAACTAACCACCACGCGAATCGATCGTGGTCACTTCCACTCCCAACGCTCTCACGAAATGCGCGTTGCCAATGGACCACCCTGTCCAATGGGAGTGAGGCCTTCTCCTCCCCTTTTCATATTTTTCCCTGGCGCTAAAAGACAACACGAGTTTGTCTTCTTCCTCAACGATTGCACGAATTATCTTTCTCTTTGGTCGCATAAAATTTAATCGAAGAAGGTAAGTTCTAATGTTCTTTGGCATGGTATTTATACACGATTTCCCCTTTTTCCATAGACGTCGGTGCTCCACGAAGTTTGATGACGTCGACGCTTTTTAAAACCTTTTATAATTTATAAATTATTTAAATTCTAAAAGAATTTAAATTTTATAAATTATATTTATAAACCTTTGACTTTAATAAAAATTAAAGCCTTCCTTGGGATAAAATTTAAACCTTTAATTTGTACTCCATTGATTTGATGAAGATTATTCTGCCACCATGGTTTTAACACAAACCCTTATAAAACAATATTTTGACAACTTTTCTTCAACTCTTTGCATTGTTCCTGGTGACAGTAATGGTGTACTCCATGGTATTAATGATAGCTTCATGTGTTCACCTTGACATCAATGATGACTTCACACCTTGACATCAATGACAACTAAATGAGCTCAAAATGTCCAACAATCTCCCCCTTTGTCATTGATGGCAACCCAAATTATTTTTACTGAAAACTTGACCTTTCCTTTGTTCTGCTCCCCTGGGACATTGCTCCCCCTGGCTCAATGCTCTCTCAAATACTCAAATCTCTCCCCCTTTGACATCAATGGCAAAGGGTCACCTTTGGGGCTCGGGGCTAAGAATGAGCCTCTTAGCTTAGCCCCTCCCCCACCTCCTCTTGAGGTGGTTAATTTTGGGGTGGGAGTATTTCTACTCCTAGAAAGCATTGTTCTTTACCTTTATCCTCTCTTCTTCTTATCTGATCCTTCTGATTCCTCTGACTATTTCTTTCCATATCCATGTTCCTGTCCATGTCTACATTCCTATCCATGTTCTTGTTCTTCTTGTTCCTGTTCATATCCATATTCTTCATGTTCCTATTCTTGTTCCTATTCATATCCATGTTCCTGTTCCTATTCCTGTTCCTGCTTGATTCTGGAATGTCTGCTCTACACCACTTTGTTGTGTGACCATAATTATTGCACTTATAACACTTAATGTTATTATTCCTTGGAGGTGCAAATGTCTTAGGATTTCTCCTAGTGAAGCCATACCCTCTTCTATCATGAACCCTGCAATTCATTGCCTTGTGACCAAACTGATTACATGAGTAGCAATACCCATGGAAAAGTTGTTTGTTCCCATATTCCTGTCTTTCCTGTGTCCTGCACTATGAAGCCATGTGCCCAAACCTGTGACATGAAAAACATCTTCCATTGAAGTTTCCTTGTCTTGACCTCATTGGTCTCCTAGTCTCTCTTGACTTATTCTGATTGTTGTTCCATCTGTATCTTCTTTGTGCATTGTTCCTGTCTTTGTTGAACTCTCTATTGTCCAACTCATCCTCAGATGTCTCACTCTCTTTTACACTGTCTTCTTCTGAAGTATCTTCATCTAAAGTTTCTTCTCCTCCAAAACTTGAGGTTGACTTTCCTTCCCATTTCTTTTGAACCTGTTCAAATCCAAGACCTATTTTGCTTGATGTAGGCTTTTGTATCTTGATGAACTTATCCAAGTTCTTTGAGCTATTTTTGAACCCTTTTAGCTTGAATTTGGAGTCTTCTAAATATTCTCTTAGTAGTGCCACTTCTTGTGCTAACTTTTCACATTCTAAGATCTTTGCTTCTAACTTATCTTTGAACCTTTTTGCCTTAGCCTTTGAATTTTCTAAATCCTCTATAAGCAATCTTCTCTCTTCATCACATTCCTGAAACTGAATTTCAAGTTTAGAGTGTTGCTTTCTTACCTTCTTTACCATGTCAAGGGCATAAATAAGTTCTCCCTTGAGATCATATCCATCCTTTTCTGAATATTCCTCTATTTGTTTACCTTTGTCCACATATTTATTTTCTATTGGCTTATCTTCTATAGGATCACCTACTTCTTCTTCTAATGCCATTAGAAGGTTTTCATCTGGTCCTTCAAGTGCATCCTCATATTCATCATCACTGAAACTATAACCATCCCTTGTACAATTATCTTCAAGATGTCCAAAGTTACCACATCTAAAACACTTGAGAATTATTGGAGTCCTTTTCTTAACTTGTTCTTTTTCTTCAATCATAAATAGGACTTCATCTCTATCATTGTCTGAAAAACTAGCATCACTATCACTTGAGTACTTACTTGCTTTATCCGCATAGTAGCTTCTCTTTTGTCTTTGAAAGAACTTCTTTCCTTGTCTGCTTTGTCCATCCTTGCTCTTCTTTTGGTGCCTGTATCTTTCTGATTCCCTGTTCTTGTGATCCTATTTTTCTTCATCATTGTTATTCTTAGCTTCTTGAAAATTAGTTGCATAATGACCATACTTTCCACAATTGAAACATTTAATAGATCTTGTATCTCTAGATCTTCTTGAATCCTTATTCCTTCTACCATAATTTGCTTCTTCATCATTGGATGACTCATTGCTTGATTCTGACTTCTTACCCTTTGTCTTCTTGATTGCTTTGAATGTTGCTTCTTTTTGAGGATTTGGTTCCTCTTTTGTTCTTATCTCATGTTTTGTAAGAATACCAAGCAACATATCTCTTGTCAAAGTATCACCATCCATTGACACTTCTATAGCAGAAACCTTTTCACTGAATCTTTTTGGAAGAGTTCTTAAAGACTTTATCACAAACATCTGATTCATCAATCTTCATTCCAAGTCCTTGCATAGCATTAACAACCTCATCAATTCGAAGTAGATAAGTACTAATGTTTTCCTCATCCTTCATTCTTAATTCTTCAAATTGTCCTTTGAGATTTTGCATCTTTGCTTTCTTGACACATTTATCTCCTTCATATATATTTTGCAATTTATCCCACATTTCTTTTGTAGTTTGACAATGCATAACCTTCATAGACTCTGTTCTATGCAAACCTCTCAAAAGTGCATTCATTGCTTTTGAATTGTAATGTTGTAGGAGCTTACCTTCCTTATATGTAGGAGGATTAATTAAGGGATCATATCCAAATTCAACTGCTTCCCAAATTTCATTGCCAAGTGCCATCTAATAGATCTTCATTCTCATACTCCAATACATATAGTCACTTCCATCAAATACTGGTGTTGAATTATCTGAGGACACATTCTTAAAATCCATTGTGTTCTTGTTAGCTTTTCCTTCAAGCTGTTAAACTCTTCTGAAGGAACCCGCTCTGATACCAATTGAAGAACACAAGCTTATACTGAGAGGGGAGTGAACAGTATAAGACCACTTTTTACTTTTCTTTCCAAATCAATATTATGCAATGTATAGATAGAAATATCAATAACAATAATCAAAGCAATGCATAAATCACCACACACAATAGAGACACCATAATTTACGTGGTTCACCCAATGTGGGCTACTCCATGAAGAAAATATTTCACTAAAATTTTCTCAATCAATCTCTTGGGAATCCTTTCCCTATTACAATGTTTATGGACCTCTATCCAAAGGAGACACCAATCCCCTAAATCAAGTTCATGGATCTCTATCCATAGGAGAACTCCTTCTCCTCTACTCTAGTTGGTGATCCTCTAGAAGACTACTACCTCCACTACACTGGCTTGTGGATCTCTCTCCACTAAAGACTCTTATCCCCACTCAGAAGACCTATCCTCACTACCCTAGCTAATGGATCTCTATCCACTAGAGACTAATGTCCTCTCTGCTCTATCACCTCCAAAGCTCTATCTCAAATCTACACTAAACATAGTCCTTCGGTCTAGTACAACTCTACTCAATATCTATCTCTAGTCTGGCACAAACCTATCCTCAAAATTTGCACCAAACTCTACTCTCAAATCTACACTAAACATAGTCCTTCGGTCTAGCACAAATATATCCACAAGTCCTCTCTAGAACTTGCTCAAATCTTCTCTACAAGTCCTCTCTAGAACTTGTCCAAATCTGCTCAATAAGTCCTCTCAAGAACTTGCTCAAATCTGCTCTACAAGTCCTCTCTAGAACTTTCTCAAATATCTCTACAAGTCCTCTCTAGAACTTGCTCAATCTGCTCTACAAGTCCTCTCTAGAACTTGCTCAATCTGCTCTACAAGTCCTCTCTAGAACTTGTCCAAATATGCTCAATAAGTCCTCTCAAGAACTTATCCAAATATGTATTGTAAGCTTCCACAAAATCTCACACAAAAATAGTCCACAAGTCTCCTCAAAGACTTACCTCAAATCTGCTCAACAAGTCCACACAAAACTTGTCCAATCTCATAGAAACATAAGGAGAATTTTTAGAGACTCAATATGTTCTATACTAATCACAATGCTCAATTACTTTCAATCACTCTCTTAGAAACATAAGGAGAATTGTTAGAGACTCAATATGCTTCAAATTCAACTCAATGCTCAATCACTTTCTCAACTCAATTCAGAATATAGAATAGTTTGTTTTATGGAACTTGAACAATCACTTCACACATCCACTTGACTAGGCTCAACCAACTCTACTCAACCAATCACTCAATGAAATAATCCTCTCTCTCAAACCCTAGTCCAAGCATATAAACATCAACTCAAAATATTTCCAACAATGCTCAACAACAAGTCTCACATAACAATGATACTCATGATCTTTGCAAACCCTAGTTCAAGTTCTTCACTCAATAACTCACTTCAACAACAATGCTTATAAAACAACTCTCACATAACAATTGTTGTAAATGTGAACAGGGATTCACATAACTAGGCTTAGAAAGATCCCTTTCCTAAGCCTAAGTGTGAACACACCCTACATTTGTCGGCAATTTTCTGTCGGCAAATTCTCGTACCTTCTCTCCTAATATCCCTCCTAACGTCTTCCTATTTTCCCTCCTCCTTATCCCTCCGTGAATTCTTCTTTCCCCTTATCCCTCCAACTTCCTTATCCCTCCGCATCTTTCTTTCCCCTATCTTCTCCCTCCTTATCTCCTATTTCCCCTTATCTCTCCTTTGCCGACTTTCCTCCTATTCCCTTTCTATATATTATGCAATTTGAATATATTGCAAGGTTGAATGCTTCAATTTTTAATAAAGTTGATAATTTTAATTGGTCCTGCATTTTTCTGTGTTTTGACTGCATTCGGGTTCAATATCTGGTATCAGAGCCAGACTTCGTCGACTGACGGGCACGGTTCCCGAGGCAAAGTGAGGTCAACGAGGGCTCGAATCCCGAGGCGGATCACGAGTAGGCTCGGGCATGCATCCCGAGGCAGTTTGGGCATGGATCCCGAGGCGGATCGTTGAGGTCACGACACGTGGCGGCACGAGGTGCGACACGCAGGTCGAGACGGCTGAGCTGGCAGAGGAGCTGGCGAAGACATTTGGCCGCATCTGATTGGCTGATAAGGTGACGTGGCAGCAACATTTGATTGGCTAAAATTCTGCCAAGTGGCAGACGGAGTTTGGCCCACGTGGCAAGCATCGTTTTGTTTGGTCGCGGCAAAGTTTTGGTCGCAAATCGACCGCCCGAAGGCCGTCGAAATATCATACGCGACGCGAGGGTTAAAAACCCTCATTGCGCGATCGCGTCGTGCATGTGGGATATACCCACGGTTTTTTTTTTTTTTTTAAACACGTGCCTGCGTCAGTTTAAAATCTTGCGCCCTCCGTTCATTTCACGTCCGCCCGCTTGGCGAGTTGGATCGTGGGTCCGTTTGCTGCGAGGAGGTGCACGGGTCAAATCCCGCGAGCGCCACAATTTTTATTTTTTTTTAAAAATTTTTGCCGTCGGGAAAATAAAAAGGCAGTAGCCCTTGTTAGTCTCCATCGGTCTGTTTGGCACAGTGGCTAAAGGTGCCCGCGTGACAAGGAGGTCGCGGGTTCGAGTGCGACGAAAAGGTAATTTTTTTAATATTTTGTTTTTTAAAGTTTTTTGAATTTATTTAATAATTTTTATATTATTTATTTTTTAAATTTATCTTTTTTAAATAAATTTTTTTTTAAAAAGGATAATTTAAAAAATAAAAAAAGATTATTAAATTTATTTAAAAAACTTTTAGAAAACATTAAAGAGAATTTGTGAAAGGAGGAATAATGTGCTTGTGAAAATGGTAGATGTTCCGATCTGAAGGAAGTTATCATGCTCTTATCTCTCTTTTGAAGAGAGAATCGTCGGAATCCTTTGATGAAAGGGTTCGCCGAACTAGTCTGCACACTGTGTTGAGTCAGTTGGAGAATCAGGTAATTTCTCACCTGAGAAAGCCAGATTCAGGATACGAGGCCGATTTCGAAGACAATATCTTCGGACAGAGAATTGAAGAATCCGATACTGTGCAATTTGTTTCGGATGTTCAAACTGGTGCCAGTTGTACACCGGGTGTACCAACAGATGAAGTGAGTGTGGGCTATACACCACGCTCTCCTGAGCCTGATCCTGACCCAGCGGAAGCAGAAGAAGAAGAGGAAGAGGAAGAAGAAGAAGAAGAAGAAGCAGCAGAAGAAGCAGCAGCAGCAGCAGATCCAGTGGAAGTGAAATCTGAGATTGTCATCATTAGCAGCAGTTCTGAAGGAGAACATAGATGCACTAAGAAGGCGAGATTTGATTTAAATTATTAAATCATATTGTACTGCTTTGTATTTCCAATTTGCCTCAATAAAAGTACTTGTTTGCTTTGAATAAAAGTTGTTTATTCTGCAATGGCTGCAAACACTAGTCTACCTATCCCTGAATTTAATGGTAGTGACTATGAATACTGGTCAATAAAAATGAAGACTTTGTTGATAGGAAAAGGTCTTTGGGATGTAGTTGAGGAAGGTTATACATAACCAACTGTCGCTGAATGGGCAAGCATTTTCAAATGCAGATAAAAAGACAAGAAAAGAAGCACAAAAGAATAATGCTTTTGCTTTATATCACATTCATGCTGCTTTAGACAAAACTATCTTTCCTAGGGTTGCATCATATGTCATTGCACAAGATGCATGGAATGCCTTAAAAGAGAGCTATAGAGGCAGTGACCAGGTAAAGCAGGTAAAACTGCAAACCTTGAAACGAGATTTTGAGAATCTCAAGATGCAGGAGAATGAAAGAGTCGGTGATTACTGTGTGAGAGTGAAAGCAGTAGTCGACAAAATGGTCACACTAGGAGAGGATATCAAACCAGAGATGATGGTGAAGAAAGTGTTGAGAACACTTCTTCCAAAATGGAATTCTGTAGCAATAATTATTGAAGAATCAAAAGACTTATCCACATTGTCTTTTGATGCATTAACTGGATCACTTCTCTCACATGAAGAGAGGTTGCAGGAAACTCCTTCCACCAGTTATGGAGGAGATGACAAAGCTTTTGCCACACATGAAGGCAGAGGTAGAGGCCGAGGCAGAGGTCAACAGAGAGGCAGAGGCAGGAACAATCAAAGAGGGGGAACTCCTAACAGAGGAGGTTCATCCAATAGAGGTGGAAACCAGAATAGAGGAGGACAGCAGCAATACAGAGGGAAACAATCTGGAAAAGGAAAAGGAGGAGACAAATCAAAACAAGTGTGCTACAATTGTGGCAAACCTGGCCATTATGCTCGTGATTGTTGGTCAAAGACTTCACAAGGAAGCAGCAGCAACCAGAGCAGTAGTCAGTTTGGGAATTTTGGAGAAGAGGAAGAGTCTTCAAATCTCTTTCTCTCTTATGGCCAGACAGAGCAAAATTTGAATGATACATGGATTTTGGACACAGGGTGTTCAAATCACATGAGTGGCAAAGAAGAACTCTTTGCTAAGATAGACTCCTCATACAAATCCAGCATCCGGTTGGGAGATGACAAGTCATTGGCAGTTGAAGGCATTGGAGCTATGGCGGTTCCAACAAAAGAAGGCATAAAACATGTAAGTGATATCTATTACACTCCTCATCTTCAACACAATCTGTTAAGTGTTGGTCAAATGCTTGAAAAGAATTATAAGTTGATTTTTGATGAGGGTAAATGCACCATATTTGACAAAAACAATAGTAATAGAATCATTACACAAGTGCCAATGTCAAAAAATAGATTATTTCCTTTGAAGTTTGGCCAGCCAGGAGGAAATAAATTAGCAAATGTAGCTATTACCAATCCAAGTGTCCTGTGGCACTTGAGATATGGTCACTTGAATTCTCGCAAGTTTGAAATTGCTAACTTCACAAGCAATGGTGACCGGACTTCCCAAAGTTCAAGATAGTAAGGAAGTCTCGTGAAGGGTGTGCCTTGGGCAAGCATGCCGGATCTAAATTTCCTCGTGGACAAGCATGGAGGGCCAACTATCCTCTTCGCTTAGTACATTCGGACATCCGTGGTCCGATGCAGACCAAGAGTCTAGGTAATCACTCTTACTTCCTACTTTTCATTGATGATTGCACAAGAATGTGTTGGATATACTTTTTGAAGCATAAGGATGAAGCATTTGCATGCTTTGTTGATTTTAAAGCAAAAGTTGAAAGTGAGAGTGAATATTCAATAAAATGTCTTAGATCAGATAGAGGAGGAGAATACTCCTCTAATCAATTTTTGAATTTTTGTAAACATCATGGCATCAAGAGGCAGTTCACAACTGCCTACACTCCACAACATAATGGTGTAGCAGAAAGAAAGAATCGCACCATTGTGGAGATGGCGAGATCAATGCTTCGCACAAAGCATTTGAGTAATGCATATTGGGGAGATGCAACAAGGACTAGTGTTCACATCTTGAACAGAAGTCCTACTTCGAGTTTGAAAGGGAAGACACCTTATCAAGCCCGGTATGGTAAGAAACCAAATGTGAAGTATTTCGGAGTATTTGGTTCATTGGCTTATGCTCACATTCCTGATGAGCCGAGAAAGAAGTTGGATCCAAAGAGTCGAGCTTGCATTTTTGTAGGATACTGTGAAAACACAAAGGGTTATAGACTCTACAATCCTACAACTCGAAAGATTGTGGTGTCAAGGGATGTGATTTTTGATGAAGGGGGAGAGTGGGGTAAGCCCCAAATATTCAGTGATGTTGAAGCCACTGATGTAGTAGCTCAGCAGGTGCAGCCACAACTACCACAAAAAGGAAAGCAGTCTCCACCCTCACATCCACCAAGTCCATCTTCAGATTCAACTGCTTCTCCAAGTCCTTCTCCTCAGCGATCAGTTAGTTCCTCACCAATGGATATTGATGCTCCATCCAAAGGTAAGAGAACTTTACAATATCATCCATCCTCTCAAATGTTGGATAAGAATTTTTCAAGAAGATATACTAGAAGTCAAGCTAGTGAAATGGAATCTGTTTTACATAGATTAGAAAGTATGCACTTGTATGGTGATGATGAATCACAACAAGAACCCAGAGGAGATCAAGTTAACTATGCATTGTTAACTAGTGCACAGCTTGAACCTTCTAGTTTTGAGAAGGCATGTACTCAGAAGATTTGGCAAGATGCCATGGAAGAGGAGATAACCTCTATAAAAAACAACGACACTTGGGAGCTCGTGAAGCTTCCTAAAGGAAAGAAATGTGTTGGCTGTAAATGGATCTTTAAGACCAAGTTTAATGCCGATGGAAGCATTGAGAAGCATAAGGCAAGGTTAGTGGCAAAGGGTTTTACTCTGAAGTATGGAATAGATTATGAAGAGACATTTGCTCCTCGTAGCCGTACAGAGACAATCGTAATCAGCTTCTTGCCTTAGCCGCACATAAAGGGTGGAAAGTCCAACACATGGATGTGAAGAGTGCATTTCTCAACGGTTACTTGATATAAGAAGTGTATGTTGAGCAGCCACAGGGATTTGAAGTGCAAGGTAAGGAACACCTTGTTTACAGATTGAAGAAGGCACTCTATGGCCTTAAACAGGCACCTAGAGCTTGGTACTCACGCATTGATGGGTACTTCAAAGAATATGGGTTCACAAGAAGCAAAAATGAACCCACACTTTACTACCTCAAGCAAGGTAAAGACATTCTCATAGTTTGTTTGTATGTGGATGATCTCATTTTTATGGGTAGTAATGGAAAAATGAATAGGGAGTTCAAACACTCCATGATGACGCAGTTTGAGATGAAGGATCTTGGACTAATGCACTACTATCTGGGAATGGAAGTTCATCAGTCAGATACAGGGATCTTCATCTGTCAACATAAGTATGCTCAAGACATGATCAAGAAGTTTGCTATGGAGCATTGCAAACCAGCTTGCAACTCCAGCTTGGACATGGGATCCAATTAAGCAAAGATGATGGAGCACAGAAAGTTGATGTGACCACTTTCGAAGCATGGTTGGGAGTTTGATGTTTCTCGCCAACACCGCACTCGTATATTCAAGATGTCGTATCTCTTGTTTCTAGATTTATGTCTAACCCCTCAGAGCTGCATTTGAAGGCAACTAAAAGAATTTTGAGATATGTGAAGGGTACATTGGATTTTGGAATCCAGTACCGTCAATGTAACACTATCAAGCTTGTAGGCTTCAGTGATAGTGATTGGGGTAGCAATATTGATGACAGGAAGTCAACATCAGGAAATTGTTTTAGTCTTGGATCAGGACTAATAACTTGGAGTTCAAAAAAGCAGACAATAGTAGCGCTATCTTCAACGAAGCATAGTATATAGCGGTTACTTATGCTAGTACTCAAGCCTTGTGGTTAAGGAAAGTACTGGAAGAGATTGGAGAACAGCAAAGTGGTCCAACCAGAATCTATCACGACATCGTTGCCATCCAACTTGGCATATAATCCGGTCCACCATAGTAACCAAGCATTTTGATATGAAGTATCACTTCATCCGAGATATGGTGGAACAAGAAATTGTTGAGCTTCAATACTGTCACACTTTGGAGAACATCGCTGACATCTTCACCAAAGCGATGACAAAAGCTCAATTTGTAAAGCTGAGAGACTGTGTAGTCACTTCTCTCAACTTTAAGGGGGAGAATGTTGTAAATGTGAACAGGGATTCACATAACTAGGCTTAGAAAGATCCCTTTCCTAAGCCTAAGTGTGAACACACCCTACATTTGTCGGCAATTTTCTGTCGGCAAATTCTCGTACCTTCTCTCCTAATATCCCTCCTAACGTCTTCCTATTTTCCCTCCTCCTTATCCCTCCGTGAATTCTTCTTTCCCCTTATCCCTCCAACTTCCTTATCCCTCCGCATCTTTCTTTCCCTTATCTTCTCCCTCCTTATCTCCTATTTCCCCTTATCTCTCCTTTGCCGACTTTCCTCCTATTCCCTTTCTATATATTATGTAATTTGAATATATTGTAAGGTTGAATGCTTCAATTTTTAATAAAGTTGTTAATTTTAATTGGTCCTGCATTTTTCTGTGTTTTGACTGCATTCGGGTTCAATATCAATGATACTCATGTTCTCTTCAAACCCTAGTTCAAGTTCTTTGCTCAATAACTCACTTCAATGACAATGCTTATAAAACAATCTTCCCATAGCAATGATACTCAAACCCTAATTCAAGTTCTTCACTCAACAAATGGCTTCAACAACAATGCTTATCAAACAAGGTTTTAAAACAATTCTTTATTCCAGTTACCTTGAAGAATTAACTCAACACACTCAATAGGAAACCCTAATCAAGTCCTTTTCACTCCAAACTTATTTTCTAGAAAACCAATAAATCAACTCAACTATGGAAGAATGTACTCATACCTTTTTCTTGATGATGAAGGGATCTCATAAATCTGTCACAACCACAAACACTTCTATGCCAAGCTCAAAGAGGTTAGAAGATAAATATTTCTCACAATGTAGTGTAAAAACTCAATTACACCTTATCACTCCACCTTTCAAAACAACCATCAACATACATAAAATATTTATCCAATAACACCTTATAATCTCCCAATTAAAAATAAATTCAACATCCACCAAAATTAACTCAAAAACTCTTTACTTAGATTTAATGGCAAAAAGAACTTTGGCAAAAATCAAATATACTTTCCTTATAACTCCAATAACATAAATCACTCATCAATAAAACAACCTTTCATAAACCCTTATAACTCCAAATAACACTTTATAGAAAACCTTAGGCAAATAAAATTTAATTAAAAATACCTTTGCCACTAGTGGGATTCGAACCCACAATATCTACCTCTGTGAGTGCTCTAGCCGCGGGCTTGACCACCGCGTGCGCTAGATGCACGCTTGAAATCTTAGGAGCACTTCATGCTCTTTCTCCTAAATCTGGCAGTCAAAACGAGCGCGTGCCAAAAGGCTCTTCCCTTGGCGCTCAATATGAACACGCAAACTAACCACCATGTGAATCGATCGTGGTCACTTCCACTCCCAACGCTCTCACAAAATACGTGTTGCCAATGGACCATCCTATCCAATGGGAGTGAGGCCTTCTCCTCCCCTTTTCGTATTTTTCCATGGCGCTAAAAGACAACACAAGTTTATCTTCTTCCTCAATGATTGCATGAATTATCTTTCTTTTTGGTCGCATAAAATTTAATCAAAGAAGGCAAGTTCTAATGTTCTTTGACATGGTATTTATACATGATTTCTCATTTTGCTATAGACGTCGATGCTCCATGAAGTTTGATGATGTCGGTGCTTTTTAAAACCTTTTATAAGTTATAAATTATTTAAATTCTAAAAGAATTTAAATTTTATAAATTATATTTATAAAACTTTGACTTTAATAAAAATTAAAGCCTTCCTTGGGATAAAATTTAAACCTTTAATTTGTACTTCATTGATTTGATGAAGATTATTCTGCCACCATGGTTTTAACACAAACCTTTATAAAACAATATTTTGACAACTTTTCTTCAACTCTTTGCATTGTTCCTGGTAACAGGTATGGTGTACTCCATGGTATTAATAATAGCTTCATGTGTTCACCTTGACATCTGAAAACACGAGATTCCGAAAACAAAAAGGATAAACTAAAATTGTAATGTAAATGAAACTAAAATAACGCTTAAACCCTATGTTATTGAAAATTGTATTAAAAAGAAAGAACACAAATGAATGAACACAAGATATAAAAGCAATATAAACTATGGCCCTTTTTTTATTGATATTCTTTTCAATTCGTGTTACAATGCGTCTCCTTCCTTTTTAGGGGATAGGAGCGTTAGATATTGATCTCTACAACTCGTTTCAGAATTCCTTCTTCCGCGTGCCCACATATAAAATGGGCGAACCAAAACGTTGTCGCCGCTTGCGTTGATAAAGGTCGATTCCTCGCTGCTCCTTCAATGCTACAAATCTGCGTTCAAAGAAACAAACAAAGAATCAGTAGCACCTGTGTATGAAAAATAAAAGATAAATCTAACTATGGTTAAAATGAATCTAAATGAACTGAAAACTTGATAAAAGCATAAACATGAAACTAGCTAAAAAACTACAAAAGCAATAAAGCGGGGGGGGTGCCCGAAGGCAAACCACCCGCGAGTGAAACTTTGCTTCGACACCAATCCGCTTAGGATGGGTCCGAAACCTGATGTGATGTGTTGTCGGCAAATTGGTAGGATATTGTGGTCAAAATAATGGGATGTTGGTTCTTGATTCGTGCCTTCAAAAGTCACCCAATAACCTCTCTTTCGATTAAGAGATTATGGATGTTGAAAACACAAATCGCAAGTAAATGAATTAGCAGCACTTCGTCGCTCAAAATGCTCCAGCTCGGTATATCTTTTGGGTGAGGAAACTCACCATTTTATAGACCCAAGGGGTCTCTTTGAATTAACATGCAAAAGTGTTTCTTTGCATGAATGCTTTTTGCCTAAAAATAAGACTTCTTCTTGATCAAGGGATTCTTAACTGTCTCTGTGCATGTCTTTGTGTGTTTTAGAAAAGCTCACTTGCATTCCCATGCAATGAAGGGATAGCTAAGTGGCAAATCTGAGTTGTCTTAAAAAGCTCACTCTCATTCCCATGCAATGAAGGGAAAGTCAATTGGCAGATATGAGTTGTCAAAAGGACTCACTCGCACTCCTATGTCATGCGAGAAAAAGCTAAGTAGCAGTTCTGAGTATGTTACATGCCGAGATTTGACTTTTTGTCGATCAAACTTGGCGTTCGTCCCACCCCGAAGCGAGCGCTAGTAATCGTCTCCCGGGTGAGACGAGTATCAGTTATCACTCGTCCATGGGTAGGATGAGTAAAACCTGCACTCGTCCCTGGGTAGGACGAGTAAAACCTGCACTCATCCCTGGGTGGGACGAATAAGCAATAAAGTGTCTAAAAGGTGCTAAATTGGTTTCTGACTTGCAAAACTGTTGTGTGAGTGGTTAGAACCACTGTTTAACCTCTGAGGGCTGCCCTGGGGTTGTGTGTGTTAGTGCGATCAGTGCTTGTTGTCACATAATCGGATTGGTGCTGTTTTGGTGTCTACAGATGCCCCTTTTTGGGAAGCGTTGCACATGGTGCAATGCTGAGCAAAAATATATAACCAAAGCACTAATGATTAGGGTTTCTCAATAACCTAACCAACTCTTGATGCCCCAAGTATGGAAAGGGCACGCATTCTTGAATCCTTGCTTCTGACGAGCTAAGGAACTTAAATCAAGCATTAACCTGGTTCGGTGAGGTATTACTTGAACTTAGACATTGATCAGTCATGAATAGGCAAAGGGCGCAACCTTTTGTTGTGGGAACCTTGAGTTCATGATTCACGAATGCCAAGTATATGATCAGTTTGTGATGATTGCTTGTTTGCTGCCCCAAGCAGGGGCACGATTGTCATTTGCAATGATCTTTTGAATGCGTGTCATTTCCCAGACTGGGTATAATGGTGTTGATTGGCAACTAAGTGTGACTACCCCCTCAAGCGACGAATCGATGAGGGAATGACCGACATGAGAAAAGCGACGAGTCGCTTGACCCAAGATGACTTGTGCAAGGGTGCCTTTAGATGGTTTACCGCTAAGCATGCTCGACTGTTTTGACCTTTTTTTTTTGGTTTTGTTGGCATTTGTCATTTTTAATTTTTTTTTTTTTTTTTTGGTACTCGTCCCGTGGGGGGACGATTGCAGTGTTGGCACTCGTCCTGGGGTAAGACGAGTGCGCCACGCCTGTACTCGTCCTGGGGTGGAACGAGCACGCCGAAGAGCGCTCGTCCCGGTCAGGGACGATTACCGAACGACAAAAAGTATAAATAGGCGAAAATGACGATTTTGGTTCATTTGCACTGTTCAGCGATTGCGATTTGGAGCTCTGGGGAGGAGGAGGTAGATTTTTTGATGCGAAGCGCTGCCGGATTATCCAGTCACCATGAGTGCATAGACCGGGTCGTCGAGCGACGGAGCCGAGGCGAGACCAGTAAGTGCACTATCTCCTCGATTATGAATTTTGAAAAATGCAAATTTGTTTTTATGGTGTTTCTCTTGTGTTTAAACATGAAACCCGCATTAATTAAATTAAAAGGTAAATGAATGACATCGAATGAAACATGGATGCAAACCGATGGAAACTTAGATGGAAAACCATAGGATAAACCCAAAATGAAACTTAGAGTAACACTTTTTAGGGTAACCATTTAAAAATGTTTTTCTATGTGAATGGTAAAACTTAGGTCGAAACCGTAGGTAAACCATGCTCATATTTTTGTGTTATGTTTATGGAATTAAAAATGGAAAATGAATGAATTTTTTTTTGGTTGAAATGGTAAACTTAGGTAAAACCGTAGGTAAACCATGTCAAATTTTTGTCATTTGTTTGATGAAATGAAAGGTGAATTTTTTTGGTTGAAATGGTAAACTTAGGTAAAACCGTAGGTAAACCATGTCAAATTTTTGTCATTTTTGATGAAATGAAAGGTGAATTTTTTGGGTGAAATGGTAAACTTAGGTAAAACCGTAGGTAAACCATGTCAAATTTTTGTCATTTTTGATGAAATGAAAGGTGAATTTTTTGGGTGAAATGGTAAACTTAGGTAAAACCGTAGGTAAACCATGTCAAATTTTTGTTGTTTTTTGATGAAATTAAAGATGCAAAATTGATGAATTTTTTTGTTTTGAAATGGTAAACTTAGGTAAAACCGTAGGTAAACCATGTCAAATTTGTATTGTTTTTGATGAAATTAAAGATGCACAATTGATGAATTTTTTGTTTTGAAATGGTAAACTTAGGTAAAACCGTAGGTAAACCATGTCAAATTTTTATCATTTTTGATGAAATGAAAGATGCAAAATTGATGAATTTTTTTGAAATAGTAAACTTAGGTAAAACCATAGGTAAACCATGTCAAATTTTTATCATTTTTGATGAAATGAAAGATGCAAAATTGATGATTTTTTTGAAATGGTAAACTTAGGTAAAACCGTAGGTAAACCATGTCAAATTTTTATCATTTTTGATGAAATGAAAGATGCAAAATTGATGAATTTTTTTTTTTTTGAAATGGTAAACTTAGGTAAAACCGTAGGTAAACCATGTCAAATTTTTATCATTTTTGATGAAATGAAAGATGCAAAATTGATGATTTTTTTTTTTTTTGTTGAAATGGTAAACTTAGGTAAAACCGATGTCAAATTTTTATTGTTGTTTGATGAAAGTAAAGATGCAAAATTGATGAATTTTTTTGTTTTGAAATGGTAAACTTAGGTAAAACCGTAGGTAAACCATGTCAAATTTTTATTGTTTTTGATGAAATTAAAGATGCACAATTGATGAATTTGTTTGTTTTGAAATGGTAAACTTAGGTAAAACCGTAGGTAAACCATGTCAAATTTTTATTGTTTTTAATGAAATTAAAGATGCACAATTGAAAAATGGATGAATTTTTTTTTTTTTTGGATGTACATGTGAATGAAAGATGTTACTATACAGTTATGCATTTTTGTACATGTGATGGTAATTTGATGCATGTTTTTGATGTTTGTTGTTTTTTTTGTGATGTGCAGGTGGTGAAGAGTCGGCATCGAGTACCGACCATTTTTTCTAATGCCCGCGAGGCATTGAGTGATGATGATTGGGAGTGGCTTGATGCCTTAGGGCTCAAGCATGTGGCTCGGTTGGATGCAATTGTGGCGGACCGGGCGTACCTTACAGCACTGATTGGCCTATGGGATGTTCGGATGAACACCTTCCATCTTTCGACAAGGGAGATGACTGTCACCTTGGAGGACATGTATCGGATTCTTCGGATTTCGATAGACGGGGTTCCCATTCGGACGACACCACGGGGCCAGAGGACGGCAGTACTGACGCGGTACTTTGGATATGGAGAGGATGATGATGGGATGACTTCATTGGAGAGGGCAGAGTTGGATTGCCACATTGGGGGGATTTTGGTATGGTATTGGTACGCGAGGGGAATGTTGGGAGTGAGGCATGCGGTACTCATGAGCCTCATTTCCAACATGCTCCTGCCAGACTCGTCAGGAGCGAGGTTCCCATGGAACCTATTGGAGGTGGTGTGGCAGTTGGTGGATTGTCCAGTGATAGAGCCGATTATTATGAGATGGGGTCAGACGCTTTTGGTGCAGTTGTACGATGAGTTGTACGAGGTTCGCTGTCGGAGGCGAAAGGGGATGGGGTGCAGTTTCTTGTTGCAGTGCTGGGCATGGCAGCACATAGCCATAGAGCGACCACGAGGGTTGCCCTGGACTACCCGAGCTGAGATGGTGGACAGGGATATTGGGTATGGTGCCTTATGGTATCGATCGGAGGAGCGGGGGCAGAGTCGACGGTTCGCGGGAGACGTCGACCATTACAGAGATGCACTGGCACGACTGACTCCCGGAGATGTGATATGGCGGCCATATCGGGATTGTCCCGCATGGCCAGAGGCTGATGAGTGGCTTCGGCGGGTTCGAAGGGGGAGATGGGTGATTGGTCGGCATGGGACGGAGCAGGAGTACTTCCATTACCTCCGAGTGACGTGACAGTTTGGGGTACGCCAGGGGTTGCCTGGGGAGCCCGTAGCCTACCGGCGTCGGAGTGATGAGAGGACCCTAGCTGCGCCGATCCTCGAGCCATTGGGGGAGGAGTCGGATGCAGTACTAGACATTCCAGACGTAGATGACGTCGGAGTGACTGCTGAGTACCAGGAGTGGTGGATGCTGCGACAGTGGCGAGGTGAGGGGCCATTGGGCGGAGAGGAGGCAGCGGGAGGCGGAGAGGGTGCGGAGGCACCAGGAGAGGGTTGGGGAGCTCCTACGGATGTGGAGATGGTGGAGGTGGCAGAGGCAGGAGATGACTTTGGGGAGGAGGAGCAGTCGGAGATGCAGGATGCTCCAGAGCAGGCTGGCTTGGGGGAGACAGAGGCGGGGTTGCGCGCGGAGGTAGCACGTCTGACGGGGTTACTGCAGAGGCGGGATGGAGAGCTTGCCGAGATGACGCAGGAGAGAGATCTCCTGCGGACACAGTTGGCAGGGCGGGGGAGCGCAGGGGCTGCGTCTCACCAGCAGGCGGGGGATACGGATGCTGCACGGGAGAGGGATCTCCTACGGGTGCAGCTAGCACAGCGTGATGATGCCATCTCATACTACCATAGGCGGGAGGCAGAGTGGAGGCTATGGGAGGAAGATTGGAGGCAACGAGAGGCCGCTTGGGGGCGGCATCGATCGAAGATGGAGGGTGATATTATCCGCCTGGGTGGGCGAATACCAGAGCCTCCGGCCAGTGGCTCGTCGTACAGGACAAGAGACAGCGGGACGGAGCAGTCAGCATCATCCCGTCGTCGATGACGAGATGAGGGAGGCGCGAGTGGGCGGGATGCAGGGGCGAGCAGTCACCCTGAGAGATCTCAGAGGACTGATACTGCAGGGGGTAGTTCACATCGCACCGATCCTACGTGATCATGGTGGCCGACGCCCTAGGCTGGGGGGTTTTTGAGTTTTTGGATGATGGGAGCGAGGTCCGAGGACCAGCGCATTGTAGCCTGCGGGCAATTTTTTTTTGCTATGATATATATACAGATGATTCTTTTTGGTGTTTATACTTTTTCCATGATTTATGTTTTTGTGCATGTTTTTTCATTGATGTATGCATATGCGATTATGAATGCGATGATTCTAATTTGTATGATGTAGGTATATGGAATGAATGAAATGAATTATTGATGAGTTGTCGATGCACCATAGACTGTACACGATTGGATTGACTTACTGGGGTTAATTTTGTGGAATGCTTGTGCATGTGAAAACTTTGTTTTGTATTTTGTCGATTTTTTTGATGGTGATGTATGGAATGAAATGTATCGGTTGTTGGAAAATGTAGTTAAGCTTTTTTGAGATGCAGATATTTTTAACTAACTAGCCAAGACGGTACATTTATCTCGCCAGACTTCTAAACCAGGTGTAAATCCGACTTGAATTTAACCAAGTTATTTCACATCCCTGTGTGTGCAATTTGAGTTCGTTTATGTGGTATTTGTCAGGATACCGCCAGTGCCAGATGGGCTTTCAACCGAACCTGTACTGAGGATCACCTAATTAGCTCCACTAACTCCCTTATTGTATTTAGTCAGATTAATCTACGATGTTATCTAGGATACCATAAGCTAGCTCATCCACATGCAAACATTGATCTGCACACAAGTTAATGTGACAGATATATCGTCATGCGGGAGGTTTACCACCAGTGACCAATAGGCTATCAACCAAACCGGTACTGAAGCTTGCCTCATGACCTGTCGAAACGCTGAGAATTCCAGGGATTCAAGTTCGACTCCCTTCTTTTCTTCAATTGTATTGGGATACTTGCTCTCTTGTAGTGATAAAATCACTGTTTATTTTTATGATAGTACTCGTCTTTTTTTTTTTTTTTTTTTGAGCAAGGGATTTGAATATGGAGTGACGAGAATCACTATTGTTTGTGCCTTTTGATGTGTGCACTGTAGGATGTCAAATTTTAGTGTGTTGACAATTTGCAAATTTTTGATGTTTTGCAACTTTTGAGAACTTGGGATTCATGGGGAATTGGGTAGGGAGGATGCTTGTCCTTTTGCCAACTCTCAGCATTTCTAGGGTCAATTGCACAGGGGGATAAGCAAGATAGTCGTTTCGCTTATGGTAACCGGGATTACGGTGCAGGTTTCATCTTTCGTCCACACAACTTAGGAATTATTTTATGTGTGTTAATTTGTGTTGGGATGCTACGTACCAAGGTGGGATCCAAGTAAAACTTTCCCATGTAAAATCTGCTTAACTGTGTACAGTTATTGGCTAAAAATTTAAAGACATCTGAATGACGAAAACCCTATATACATTAGGCGACAACTGACGGTGCTAAAATAAAAGGGTGATATGCTGGATATATGCGTTTATGAAAATGGATCTGAGGTGGAAATGATGGAATTGCCAAATAATGACAGCCTATGGTGCTTTTGACTTGTATGACCTAGCGAAGTATGCAATGTATGGATGCAATGTTTAATGGAACCTATATTTTTGTATTTTGATTTTTATGAGAATGCATGGAATGGAAATGCAAATGTTTTTGTGATTTTGATTTTTATGAGAATGCATGGAATTAAAAAGCAAATGTTTTTGTAATTTTGATTGTTTTTTTTTTTTTTTATGCATGGAATTGAAATGCAATTGTTTTTGTGATTTTTGATTTTTGTGTTGTTTTTATTGATTTTGAATATTTATGTTGACCAAGCAGGTATGGTAATGCTTGGAGCTTTTGGTGTTGACCAAAGGGTTTATAGATACCTTTGGGGCTTTTAGGGTTGACCAAGCGATTATGATAATCCTTGGAGCTTTTGGGTTGACCAAGCGATTGTGATAATCCTTGGAGCTTTTGGGTTGACCAAGCGATTGTGATAATCCTTGGAGTTTTTGGGTTGACCAAGCGATTGTGGTAATCCTTGGAGCTTTTGGGTTGACCAAGCGATTGTGGTAATCCTTGGAGCTTTTTGGGTTGACCAAGCGATTGTGGTAATCCTTGGAGCTTTTTGTTGGACTATGGCTCTCTAGCTGTGGAATGACCTCAAATGAATGATGTTCAAGGGTTCTGTGTCCATGATTCCTTCAAGAGAGGCAAGCCGGTATGTTTCGGGTCCTATTTTACTATCAATGATGTAAGGACCTAACCAGTTTGCCGCAAACTTGTCCCGTAGATGGGACGGCAAATTAGAATTCTGCTGGTTCTCTTTTAAGACCAAGTCACCAACCTGAAATTCCCTAAGATGGACTTTCATGTTGTATGCTCTCTTAAGTCGCTCTTGATAGATACGTAAATGCTCGAGAGCATTAACGCGTCGTTCGTCAAGCAACATCAGTTGATCTAATCGGGCCTGCCACGCAATGTCATCATCGATGAACTCTTGCATTGAAATGCGTAAGGAAGGAATTTCCAACTCAAAAGGCATGACTGCCTCGGAGCCATACACCAGCGAAAATGGAGTTGCCCCAGTGGGCGTCCGAATGCTAGTGCGATAAGCCCATAGGGCAAGTGGGATCTGAATGTGCTAGTCTTTATGATTTTATGCAATTGTCTTTTTAAGAATGGCGACTAGCGTTTTGTTGGACGCCTCTGCTTGCCCATTTGCCTACGGATAATAGGGTGTCGAAAAGCTATGTTGAATCTTGTACTTTGTGGTCAAAGCACGCACATATTTATTCTTGAATGGCGTCCCATTATCCGAGACTATTTTGGATGGAATACCAAAATGACATATGATGTTATGCAAAATGAACTCCGCAATGCGGGCTCCAGTCGTAGTGGTCAGCGAAATTGCTTCCACCCATTTGGTAAAGTACTCTGTGGCCGTTAAAATAAACGTGTGACGACCAGACGACGCAGGGGAGATCTTGCCAATTAGATCAAAGCCCCACTACGAAAAAGGCCAAACCGATTGAATCGGCTGTAAGGCCTGAGAAGGTACGTGTGTCAAATTAGCATGGTGCTGACACTTCACGCACTTCTTCACATATGCGCAACAATCTCGCTCTAAAGATGGCCAATAATAACCCATGCGAAGAATGCGCTTTGTGATGGCCATACCGCTGAAGTGGCCACCACATGTACCATCGTGAGCTTGGGTGATCGCCCAAGCGGACTCTTGTTGGTCCAAACAACGAAGGAGGATTCCTTCATAATTTTGATGATACAAAATGTCTCCTAACAAGACATGCTTTGCCACTTTCTATTTGAATGATCTTTTCGCGGCTTGTGTCAATCCAAGTGGGAGATTACCTAGCTTGAGGTAATCCCGAATGGGTGTATACCAGTCTTGCTGATCAGAAACCTCGATAGTATGAATGGCCAATCCCTCTTGAAGTTTATCCCGAACAAAAGCTGAGCAGGAAAGAACTTGTAAAAACAACGTGGTGTTGCTAGTAAGAGGGGTCGGGGAGAACAAGGACCCCTAGTTGGCTTTAGTCAAACAATCTCGAATTCGAGAGAACTTATCCGGAGATGGTTCAATCTGAATCATGTGGATTCCTCGTCGTCAGATCAGAGCTTGCACGCTCCATCGTAGAGTGCGATAATGTTTTAACCTGAATGGTTGTCATTTCACCAAAAGGGTCTTGCGGAATAAGTGACCCCAAGGAGGCCATAGTATCCGCAAAACGATTTGATGATCGAGGGAGTGCCTCAATGTCATACCATTCAAGTTGTGCCAAGAATTTATCCACAAGGGCTTTATAAGACTTCAAAAGTGGACATTTACATTGGTATATCCCCTTTACTTGATTGACAATTAACAACGAATCACCAAAGATGTTCAATCATTTAATGTTCATGGTGATGGCTGTCTGAAGACCTATGAGCAAGGCTTCGTATTCTACGTTATTGTTGGTGCACGGGAAGTCTAATTTAAATGACAAGGGCATTGGAGCGCCTTGCGAAGTGAAGAATACAATTCCCGCACCACCCCCTTGCTCACATTTAGAACCATCGAAGAATAGGGTTATGTCAGCCTATGATTTAGGCTCATCAGAATCTGGCGACTCTGAAACATGGAAGACCCCATCATCAGGTAGTTCAAAAGTTAGAGGCTGATCGTCTTCAAGAGGAGCCTCAGCTAGTTGATCGGCGATGACTTGACCTTTTATAGATTTTTGTCCAATGAACTCTATGTCAAACTCCATCAACAACATGATCCATTTCGCCGTGCGGCTACTATGATAAGTACGACTCATCATGTATCGCAATGGATTCTCCTTAGACACAACATACGTCTTATTACTAAGCATGTTGTGGCGTAGCTTTTTGGTAGCAAACACCACCGCCAAGCGAGTTTTTCAACATATGCATAGTTAAGTTAATAATCGACCGGGGTGCGGCTAAGATAGTATGTAGCCTCGTTCTCTCGTGAAGTTCATTTTTCTGGGACAACATGGCGCCCAGTGCCACCTCGATGGCTGAGATGTATAAATAGAATGGCACTCCTGGTCCGGGTGGTGCCAATACGGCGACAAATCCAAGTACTCGTTTAATGTCGTCAAAGGCTGATCGGCACTCGTCATCCCAATGAAATGTGACCCCCTTATGCAATAATTTATCCATGGGTCGGCATTTGTCAGATAACTGCGCTATGAAGCGCTTGATCGACGCAACCTTTCCCTGTAGACTCCTGAGATGCTTGATGGTGGTTGGGGGACGCATTTCAAGGATTGCCTTGACTTTGTTTGGATCAACCTCAATTCCTCATTTGGAGACTATGAAACCCAAGAGCTTTCCAGAGGTGACGCCAAAGACGCACTTCTTGGGGTTTAATCTGACTTTATGCTCAATGAGGCGATCAAGGACCTTACTCAAGTCACCGATGTGATCTGGGTGCAAAAGAGATTTGGCCAACAAATCATCCATGTAATCTTCCAAAGTTTTGTGCATGTAATCGTGAAATATGTATGTCATGGCACATTGGTAGGTAGCTCTGGCATTTTTAAGGCCAAAATGCATGACCTTATAGCAAAATGTCCCCCAAGGCATTGTGAATGCCGTTTTTAGTTGGTCCTTAGGATTAATACGAATCTGATTGTATCCTGAGAAACCATCCATAAGGGAAAGCATTTCGTGGCCCGCTGTGGCGTCTACCAACGCGTCGATGCTTGTCAGGGGAAAATCATCCTTAGGACTCACTTTGTTAAGATCTCAAAAATCGGTGCATATGCGAATCCTCCCGTCAGGCTTCTTGACAGGAACCATGTTAGACAACCATGGCGGATAATCCACACAGATGACAAACTGGGCATCCAACAACTTTTGTAACTCATATTTTACCATTAAGGCCACTGTTGGATGCATCTTGCGTAGTTTTTGCTTTAATGGCTTGATTTTCGGATCAAGCATTAAATTGTGCGTGACTAGCTATGGGTCTAGTCCCGGCATATCCTTGTATGACCATGCAAAAACCTCCTTCTTTTCCTTAATAAGGGCAACATAATCGGCTCGCTCTTCGGGGGAAAGACTTACCCCCAGCTTGAGAATCCGTGGATTCATTGGATCTGTGCCGATGTCTACATCAATCGTTGCTTCAACTGACATATGGGATCCATCTTCCAAATGGTGTGGAAATCACACCTTGACACCAATGACAACTAAATGAGCTCAAAATTTCCAACAATTTAATGAGAAAATGAAAGTCCATAATTTTATTCAGGGAGAAGATCCTAGAATAGGACAGGAAGTGGATATGTGGGAACCTAAAACTTTGTAGAAGACCTATGAGTTGGCTAGGAAATCTAAAATATATCTCAAACTCTAATTCGATTATGAAGGATTAGATGAAGAGGGTAAGGAGGCAATAAGAAAGATAAATAATGCGGGTTCTATAAAATGGGAAGATAAATAAACAAGCAAGAACTTCTCTCAGTAGGATCGAGGAAATGATAGGAAGAAATTGAATTTTAGGAAAAGGTTCCAGGGAAAGGACCGAAACAATAGCAAGGGTAATAGTAGATAGTTACAAGGACAAGATTAGGGTTATGCACAATGACGAATATTCACCATTTGGGCTAATTTTTGCATTTTTAAAACTCAAATTGGCGAGTTTAGGGGACCCGAAGGTCATCCCCTTTACCCGAAATTTTTAGAATTTTTTTTTAAGGTGTCTGTTCGTCGTCCATTGATAATAATATTACGAATTTTTATAAAACTTCACCATCATTTTTCGCCAGAATGATGACACTTTTTGCCCAAATATATTAAAATTTTAAAATTATCCTACCAAGTTCACCAAGTATACCACTGTATTAAACTAACACGACAACGCTATTTTTCCACTTAAAATATTCAAACTATTACAGAATCAAGAATTCCATCAAACTTCGGCCATGTGCAAAAAATAGTTGTTCTAGAACAAATCTCTTCGCAAAACCAAATTGGATCTCGTTTTGTAATAGACTAGACTAGTTCTGCAATAGATCGGTATCTAGAACCACTTGTGCAAATGTTCGAAATAATTTCTGCAATAGAGCGCTATTTTTCCACTTAAAATATTCAAACTATTACAGAATCAAGAATTCCATCGAACTTCGGTCGTGTGCAGAAAACAGTTGTTCTAGAACAAATCTCTTTGCGAAACCAAATCGGATCTTATTTTGTAATAGACCAGACTAGTTCTAGAATAGATCGATATATAGAACCACTTGTGCAAATGTTCAAAATCATTTCTGCAATAGATCGGTATTCAAAAAAATTTCGGTCAGATCCAATTCTACAATAGACCGATATCCGAAACTAGTTTTACAACCGACCAAAACTATATCTAGACCTAGTTTTGCAACAGATCGGTATCCAGACTCAGTTTTACAATAGATCGCGTTCTACAACAGACTGATATTCGGACCCAGTTCTACCACATATCGACACCCAAACTAAGTTCTATAACATACCGATACTCGGACCCAGTTTTACAACAGACCATTACTCGGACCCAATTTTGCAATAGATCACATTCTACACCAGGTTCTTTATTTCTCTTAAGACATTATGAATATAGTAATAAGATTTATTTTTCTATCAACTAGTTGTAGGTTTTTCTTCTACTATTTTTCTATCATTTATTGAAAATATTTCAATGCTCTATTTCCCATGCTTTTCTCTATTTTGCCCTGTTCTGCATGTCTTCAGCACCAATATTCGGACCCTGTTCTGCACCATAATAGATTTTCAGAACACAATCTACACCAGGTTCTCTATTTTTCCCTGTTCTGAATGTTGTCTTCTATTTTTTTGTGCCTAAAAATTCTTTGATTCTCTGTTTCTATTCAGATCTGCTTTTATGTTATAAGATTATAAATGGGTAAATACTTTGGTAAATGCTTATTTTCTGAAAATATGTATCTCTAGTTATTTTTTGCATAGAGAAGTTATTTATTTAATTTAATTTGAATTTGTATATTGCATATTTGTCTACTCTTACCAGTTACAAGTGTTATCACCAGAAAAGGTAGTAGTGGCATACACTAACAAAATCACAATAAAACATGGTAGGAAATAGGTATTTATTTTCTAGCGACGACCATCTGTTGATTCTAATTACAATATTATCTTGAGGCCTATGAGAAGTAACATCTCTTTAACATTTTATTACTTTTCTAAAATGAAAAACACTTTCTTTACAAGTAAAATGTCACCCACCGATAATGGAATGAAGGGGGCCAAATATTTTGCTGAAAAGAGTATCCTCAAATATTTTTGTCATACGTCGAAATCAAACAAGCCATCGACATCGGTACAAATTCTAGGTACAAATGATTTTTGACTTATAAACATTTAGTTGTATATTTTATAATAATTTTCAATACTTCTTTCTTCCTCAAACATTTAGTTGTTAGTATGTGCTCAACCGTCAACGATATGAATTTTTTATTCTGTAATTTTTTTAAATCCAAAAATAGTAAAGAATATTATTGTATGCTACTATGCAGAATACCTTGTTGACCAAGAGATGCCTTCTACAGAAAATCCTCTTACTAATGACATCCAAAAATCACTTGAAGATATTGCTAGCCAAGATATGCAAGTGGAAAATGAAAGCGATAAATCAAATACACTACAAACTTCTCATGAATCTTCAAGCAAAAAATCTAAAAAGAGGAAGACAAATTCTAATTGGATTATTGGAAGATCATTTAAGAATGAATGGACAAAAAAATTTCCCTGGATTGAGGTGGTCTTGACTGAAGACAACCAAGTCAATCAAAAAGAATGTAGATGCAAAATTTGTAGTTGGAAACTAGGTAAGGATCACAAGCTGCAAACTAAGAAAGATACAATAGAAAAACATGTTGGCAAAGTATATGTAAAAGTTATAGGAAGTGATGGTAAAATTACAAAATATGTTAGGTGGAAGGATGCATCAGAATGTATGCATGTCAAATATGCAATAGATTATGAGAATCACTTAAAGCAACAACAATCCCTTGTTGAGAAAGGTGGAACGATTGAAACCCAATTTCATAAAATGCAGAAGACCATTTTAACTTCAAAAAGTTTGCAATTTGTTGTTGTATTTAGTATTCTCAAAAAGGGTAGACCCATGTCCAATTTTATTGATTATAAGCAACTTTATCAACTAGATGATGTGCAAAACCTTCCTAGTTCCCATTGGTCAGATTGAAGTGGTTGGAAAATGGTAAAATGTCTATCATTAGTTGAGAAGGAAGACCTGAGGGAGCAGGTAAAACATGCCATATTCATTTCACTTTCCATTTATGAGGTGATGACTGTGGACAACACATCCTAGATTTGCATGCATGTGTACACATTTCAAAATCATGTAAGAAGGCCTAGTTTGCTAGGATTACATAAGATGGTTGAAATTTCAAATGCAAAAAATATCTATAATGTTGTTTTGACCAGTTTAAAGGAAATTGCGGGAATGAATGATATTGACATAGCCACAAAGTTAATTTGCATTGGAGCTGATGGTTTTGCTATAATGCAAAGGCACAGGAATGACCTATGTGTTCAACTCCAAACTTTAGTTGCCCCATATATGATACCCATTCATTGCATGGCTCATAGAGTGAATCTTGCTTATAAAATTGTGAGCACTTTTGAAAATTTTGCTAAAGTGGAAGATCTCATTCGTGATATACATTCTTATTTTTCTTGTAGTCCTAAAAGGTTTGCAGAGTTTCAACAGTTTGCACTAGGAGTTACAGAAGGAAAAAAATTGTTGAAAGATGTGGATACAAGGTGGATTTCATTGTATCAACCTGCACTTAGAGTTTTTACAAAATATAAATCTTTAACAAGGTTTATGTATGCAAATAGTAGAGCAAATGATAAGGCAAATGATATGTTGTTTCGTTTGACTAACTTGGAAACTCTTTTGACATTATGTGGTATTCTTCCAATGTTACAAGAAATGAATAGATTGACTAAACTTGCACAAGAGAGATCCATGTATATCATTGATTTCATGAGGATGAGAAAGCAAATATGTTTGATTATTGACAGGTTATATGTGTCCAAACCAGATTTTACAGATCCCTTATTTGAAAGTTGGAAAACATTGACAAATGTGAAAGATGCAAATAGTTTTTTGAAGTTTGACATTAATGATAATATTTGTATTAATGTTCATGAAAATATGATACCTTTATATTGTTATGAAAGGCATTCAAGTGTAGCTATTGACGATGTTGAAAAAGTTTGTGTAACACACAATAGGTATGAAGTTGTTTTACACAATACAAAAAAAAATTGTTCAACATAGCAAAATCATTGACAAAAGAGATAAGAGATCGGTTTCAAATACATGAGTTTCTTGAGGCCATGGGTGTTGTTAACCCTTTGTTTTGGGGTTCTTGCAATGATCAAAATTCTACACAAGAGTTGTTTATTAAATATATGGGCAACCTTATTGAGAATTTCAATAAAAGTGTGGAAGTCAATGGTGTTGAAATAAAAGGTATACTCAACAAAGATATTTTAAGACAATAATCACAACATTTTGGAAGAACAATGGTTCATCAAGCATCACTTTTGAGTAATATCCATGAGACTGGTTCCATTGCACGTTTGTGGCAAAAGTTGTATCCAAGTAGTATCTTACAAGATACGATTAGTGAATACTTTTGTTTATATGAATTATGTCAAACAATGATTTTGGGATCTGTGGAAGATGAGAGGGTTTTTAGTGCACTATCTTTTGTTAAATCTAAGCTCCGCAATAGCTGGACAAAAATCTAGAAAATTTTTTAAGAATTTATGTGTCATCATATCATCTGGACAAATTTCCATATGACAGAGCATTAGCATACTAGAATTCAATTGCAGATAGAAGGGGTATTACGAATACGATTGAAAAGGAGGATAATGATGCTTTTAGTGATCAAATGGTGTCTTCACAGATTGATTCTGGACAAGTTGAAATGTGTTCATTTTAGCTACCTCAATTCTAATTTTTCCAGTATTTCACAACAATGTAACATTTTGACTTTCTTTGTTATCAGATTTCACAACATTTGTTCATTCCAAATTTCACAATGGTGTTTCAAAAGTTGAGAAATGTTCATTCCAAATTTCACAACTGTTCATTCCAGATTTCACAATGTTGTTTGAGATGTACAAGATTTCAAAATTTTACTTTTTCACATTAAGCTTATAAAAATTGTACGTTGTATATCACATTATGCTTTTAAAAATTGGATGTTTTTTATCATATTGTTTCAATTGCCTTAATAAATTGTTGTCTTTTATTTTATATCACAATATTGGTATTGTATTGTTAATGTATCAATATTGATCAACAAAAATATTCTTTTGTTGTTTGAGATGATGATAGTAAATAATATTGACAATTTAGACTAGAAAAGCAACACAAAATTATAAATGCAAACAACCTTTGAATGATTGAAGACACAAATTTAGAAAATATAGTTTTCATTAATACGATTGAAAATATATTACATTGTACAAAATTGTTGACTACGATTGAAAATCTATAACATCATACAAAATTGTTGACAATAGTCAACTTGAGAGCATTTTATAGTCAAACATTTGATTGGGGGTTTGCACTTCCAACTTCAATATCGCTTGGAGTTGCCTTTTATTTTCCTTTATCTACTTCTATGATGCTCTCTTCCGGCAGTGCTCTAGCTTGGACTAGGTTTTCACGTACTTTAACAATACTTACCACCAATGTTGCTTCCTCTTTGTTTGGATCTTCAAGTATTGTTGGAAGTGTTTCTTTTGCTCTTTGTTGCTCTAGAACGTGGTCTGGATCTTCATTGAGCTTCTCCCTGATGTATTTTCTTAAATGATTATTTTCCGCTATTTTTACTTGCATTTTATTTTTCAATTCCATTGCATTATGCAAAAATATCTTTGCCCTATGAATATTGATGTCCATGCTCTTAACCTGTCTTTTTAAGTTATCAAAATTTGACTGCAAAAGAAATTGAAAACATAATTCAAAATGGTTATATTAAAATTATTACATGTTTTAAACAAATATAAAAATAAAACTGCAATAGAAAATTGAAACATAAAAAACTTTTCTTACCTCAGCCACGTCCCTTGCAGCCTCAACAACTGCAACTTTGTCCTTATCAAAAGTCCAATGGTTATAAAAATCTTGGGCTTCAGCATTAATGTTCTCTAATCTCCTAACTGCAACATTTAAAACATCATCATCATAATCAAAATCAGACTTCACTGATCCTGATGTGGCTTGTTTTAGCAGGCCATCAAGCTTTTCTGGTTCATACTAAACCAAAGAATAAATAGAATCTCTTTTTGTATAATTTTTATATCGACGATTTAATTTACTTTATAAGCACTTTTTCTCGATATTCCCAATCCTTCATCTCTTGCACATCTTTAAGGACAACCTGTTTAAGGGTTACCTCAGTATTCTTAGAAATTAAAATATTTTCATCAAAATTTATAATATCATCCTCAATTGGAGGACCCTGAGGATTAGGGATATTTCCTTGAGATGATGGCAATGACATCTTCTCAGATGTAGGGGCTCATCTTTGTTCTGCATCACCCTGTGGCTCATGAAGCACATATTTTGCCTTGAACCCTAAAAATTTGCCCTACAAAAGAAAATCATCATCGAGTTGGATATTATCCAATCCGGGGGTTGAAGCTTTAGGTGCCTATGAATTTGTAGTAAATGTAAAATATGACCAGCCCTACCTAGAACTTCGTGTTGGTGCCTATGATCTTTGTGAGAACCCACACCCAAAACTTGATGTTGGCCCCTGTAATCTCTATGAAAATAATTATTTTCTAGAGTGCCCATGGCCTCGCATTTGCGTAGGCTGTGCCTATCGTTGATGTGGTGGAAGTGGTGGGTGTGGTGCTAGTGGTGGATGCAGTGGTTATGATGGATGTAGTGGCAGCATATGGCCTCTCATTCTTGAAGGTTGTACTTGTTGTTGATATTGAGAATCGGTTGAAAATATTTCAAAATATTTTGTTACAAATTTTTAGAAAATAAAATAGGAAAAAATCTTAATTTAAATTAAACACACATATATTTACCTGAAGATGATGAAATATGTTGAATTTGGGTACCAATATGTGAGGGGATGACCACACTAGATTTAGGCTACACATTTTGTGCATACCTAGGTGTACGAGAACCCCCAGGAGTAGCAACTTGCCTTGAACATTTAGACGACCTCTACAATGGTGTCGCTTTTGATCCAGTGTCTTCAAAATCACCAGTTTGTTCTGGCCTGTGACCCCTATTGGATACAACCTTGTTTAGTCTTTGTAATGGCTGCCCTACCCTACATTTATATGAAAACAAAATTTAAAAAAATAAAATGTGATAAAATCATGAAAACACTCATTGTGATAAAAAAGAAAATTTAGAATCACCTTCAATTCCTCTTCTATCATAGCAATAGCTTGTAGTGTTGCATGCACTACAGTTGGTACAGGAGTAGATTGCAAATCATGAAAAGACTCATAATAGAGTGATAAAATAAAATTAACAGTGCCCACAATGGGTTGTGTCTTGTTGGTTTGCATTTGAACGCAATGCAACTCAGACCTGATGCGATCCGAGATATACATGCACCAATCAAACCTCTGATTATTTTTAGAAAGAACAATATAGGCCAGTGCCCAAAATAGAATTTTTGGTCTTCCAAGTAGAATCAGTCTTGCCTAGAAGAACTCGATAATGGCCCTCAGAGTTGCATTGTTAACATCGTTGATTGTTAACCCTCTTTTTGACTTGGCGGTAGAAGATGCAAAAAAATATATATGAGAATTTACAAATTTAAAACTTTAAAAAGTAATAGAATATAAATAACAAAAATTATACCTACCAAATATTTTGATGTCAGTCCGTACTTCGTCTCGAGGTATCCTTTGTGATCTGGAGTCAATTGCAACCTCGTTGACACTTGAGGACAATCAGTGAAAGGAAGATTTGTTAATATGTGAATGTCTGTAGGCGTGATGGTGAAATTCAGATTTCAATTTTTTATTTTGATTCTGACTATAGACCTATCATGGTCATAACCTATGATGACATGTTGTAGGAGGACTTTATCAATTTTGAACTGTGGCATTGAAACTAAGGTTGTCAAACCTGTGTTATCGAGCCATGAAAAGTTCATACTTGGGATTGTTATTAAATCTAAAATCAAAGTGCAAGAAAGGTTCTTGAACTTTGGTGCAAGGTTCGAAGGGGTGGCCATTGTAAGAATTTGGTAGAAGAAGAAATTAGATTGGAAAAATTGGGAAAGGTTAGCTCTGGTTGGCTGTACTCATAGAAATAAGTCTAGAAAAATAAATGTTGATGACCTTTTATAGAGGGAAGAGGTGGGGTTGACACGTGGTAGCATCATACTGGACATGTAGTGTGACTGACCGAATGTGTGACATGTGGTAACCATTCAAAGGGTGAATGTTTGCAAAGCCAAAACTAGATCTTCATCCAGACCAAATTAAATTTTGTATCTGATTTCAGAATGGATCATATTATGCATCTGTTCTGAGACTAGATCATATTTTGCCTTTGTTGGCAATTTTGGGTTTGAGATCCTAGCTTCTTGTCTATGAGTTGTCATTGATGTCAAAATGAAATGGCATTAATGTTAAGAGAATGTTTTGGCTTCAAAGGTGGAAGATTCCAAGAGAATCCGGAGAGATTCCATTGGCAAGGGTTTTTCATTAAAACCAAGTTAAATGGTTTTTATTAAAACCAATGGAGGTTCTCTTTATTATTTATTTAATTATTATTTAAAACCCTTCAAGGTTTTAATTAATTAATTAAGGGAGAAATTATTTTTAATTTATTAAAAATACTTAAGGGTTTTTAAACCCTTTAGAAAGCAAATTTTGATTAAATTCAAAATTACTTTTCTTTGCAGCCGACGTGTTCTAAAGTCCACATATGGACTATATATATGAGAAGGTTCCTAAGGTAAAAGTTACTTGGAAAATTGAAGGCAATTAATTGGTTTGGCTGTGATCAAATGTTCTGTTTACGCTGCGAAAGAGGAGAGCTCGTGGTTTGAAAAGCTTTCGAAAAGTTTGACCGTTCATGTGGAAGGAAGTCCATCTTGGACTTCGTAAGCCTCTTGTGGGCTAGTGGCAGTGAAGGCTGCGTTTGGGCTTTGCGTAGGTGGAGGTCTGTGTTTCGATCCCTGTGGAGGGAGCTGTGCATGGATTAGTCATGTTTTTATTAAAACGTGTTTTGTGCCGTGAATTTCGGATTCTTCAAGGGCAGCCATTATAAGGTGTGATTATTTTCTTGATATGATTTTTGGCATTGTTTAGCATTGTTTAAGAGACATAGGAGAAATAAGGGGATATTTCTTTGGTTGTATTTTTGAGATTAGTCTTTTGCTATGCTAAATTTGAAAATGGAGATATAAGGTGTAAGTTTTGGTTGTTGTGTTTTTGGCTTCTTTGGTGGTTGTTTTTAAAGAAGAGGAGCTAAAAGGTGTATTAAGAAAATTTTTTATATATGCTCATTTATCTTGGTTCTAACCCTAACTTGGTTGGAAGTTTGAGGTTTGTGTGTGGTGACAGCTTTAAGGATCAATTTTCTTCTACTCCAAAAGGTATGGGCACATTTTTCTTATGAGTATGATTGGTGTATGTTTTTTTGAAATAAGGTTGGAGTGAAAAGGTTTTCAACTAGGTTTCCTTTGGTTGGGTGTAAATCCTATTTTATGGTTTGTTGAAGACTACTTATGCATTGTTATCCTTAAGGAGAGTTTTTGGTGAATGCATAATTTTTGGTTTGAGATAGTGGAAGCTTTGTGCACTAGGATTTATATTTGTGAGTCTAGCTACTTGCATTGAGTTGGTAGAACCCTTGGTTGGCTGTTTTGATTTTGATGGTTGATTTGCTTCCATAGAGGTTGTTTGATCAAGTTATTGCTTTACTTGATTCATGATATTGGGCTTACTCCATTGATTTGATTTGAGCAAGTTATTCTTTGCATTTTGTGATATTGTGTTGGTGGCTGTTTTGTTCAAATATCTTTGGAGGGAAAAGGATTTCTACTTGTTTCCTTTTCTTGTGATGATTGGTTGAATGCTTCAAGGTTGATGTTGAGTTGAATGGTGTTGGTTGACTAGACCTTGTTTGATGAGCATTGTTGTTGAAACCCTAATTTATGGTGAAAAAAACATGAGTATCATTGTTATGTGATTCTTTGCATAGTTGGCAATTGTTGGGGTTTCATGTTCTTGAAAGAAAACATTCTATCCTATCCATTTCAGATATTGAGTTGAGTTTTCAGATTTGAGATTGAGATTGAGCTGAGTTGATTTGAGTTGAGTTTTGATATTGGGATTTGATTATAGAACATATTGAGTCTCTAACAATTCTCTTTATGCTTCTATGAGTTTGAAAAATCACATTGGGTCTCTAACAATTCAATTTGTGATTTCCTACTAAGAAAGTTTTTCTTTGTGAGCTTGCTGAGTTTTTGGACAGGTTCCAGTGGGGACTTGTGAGTAGTTTTTGGACAGGTTCCAGTGGGGACTTGTGAGCAGTTTTTGGACAGGTTCCGGTGGGGACTTGTGAGCAGTTTTTGGATAGGTTTTTTTGGGAACTTGTGAGCAGTTTTTGGACAGGTTTCGATGGGGACTTATGAGCAGATTTGGACAAGTCCTAGCAGAGGACTTGTGAGTTGAGTTTGATAGTTCTATCAGAGAACTTGAGGACAGAGGTGCATTGGTTCTATGAGAAGAACCTGAGGACAGATTTGGCAAGTCTTTAAGAAGGCTTGTATGCGAAAGGATTGATTTGTTCAAGTGTTGGACAGATTTGACAGACAGAGGAAGACTTGTACTAGATCGACTGATTATGTTTGGTACAGGTTGTTGAGCTACTGTGGACGTGATCATAGAAGGCAGAGGTCTCTTAGGCTAAGCATTGAGGACAGGAGGTCTTCGATGGAAAGGAGTTCCATGTGCTAGCAAGAGGTAGAGGTAGTTGATCTTTTGAGGGATCATTTACAGAGCAGAGAGGGAAGGTATCTCCTTTGAGCAGAGGCTCATAAATTTTGATTGGGGGAAGGTATCTCCTTTGAGCAGAGGCTCATAAATTCTGATTGGGGGAAGGTATCTCCTTTGGGCCGAGGCTCATAAACATTGTAATTGGGAAGGATTCCCAAATAACTTTGAGATAACTTTTAGAGAAAATTTTTGTGGACGTAGCCCAGCCATTCTGGGTGAACCACGTTAAAATTGGTGTCACTTTGTGGATGATATTGTGCATTGCTTTGATATTGCTTTGGGTATATTGCTTTACTATTTTTAAGAATAAAGGAAAAATTAAAAAGAGGTCTTATACTATTCACCCCCCTCTCAGTATAAGATTGTGTTCTTCAGCCTTCGGTTCGATGTCGCTTTATATTGTGCACCCGATTTTAGAGTGGACCTATTTTTGCATCCGGTATGAGGTCGGTTTATATTGTGCACCCATTATTAGATCTGACCTTTTTTTGCATCCGGTCCATGATCGAATCACTTTATGCATTCGGTATACGATCGGATCACTTTATGCATCTGGTCTACGTTCGGATTGCATTATGCATTCGGTCCGCAATCGAATCTCTTTATGCATCTAGTCTGTGACTGGATCTCTTTATGCAGTTGGTCCACAACTGGATCGATTCTTTCATCTGATTGGTTATCGGATCATTTTCTATATCCGGTTCAAAACTGAAACATGATTTGTAATCTGGTTATCGTCGCTAGAACTTGTTTCCCACTTGGTCTGGTTAGAACTTTGAAATTCACCAATTTTTCCCAATTATTTTTTAAATGAAGTTTATTCGTCATTTCTCCTACATGGAATTGACCAATATTCGCCATTTCTTCTACATGGACTTGGCCAGGATTCACATTTTTTTACAAAAAATGTTTCGGGTCTGACCTCTTATGCATAACCCTAGACAAGATAATTCTCCATCTACAAGAAAAGCAAAAGAGGGAAAGAAGTGGAAAGAACATACAGGACCAAAAGAAGGATGTTATCTTTGTAGAGAACCATATTATGCTTTTATTTTTCCATGGAGAAAAAAAATTAATTCTAAGGAAAAATAACCAATGTACTCAAAAATACACCTAGGGAGCTTGTGCACAAGATTTATGCAGTTAGAGGAAACCATAATCTTGATGGTCAAGCCACACCACTAGTTATCAAAGGTAATATTTTTGGTATAAATGTTAATATCTTGATTGATAGTGGTGCTACATATAGTTTTATTTCTACTAATTGAGCTAAAGATATTTTAGAAAGACCAATAATCTTGGCTCATGGTTGGAAGGTCGATTATGGTTCATGATAAACCTACTCTATTAACCAATGTTACCCTATGGCAAAAATTACCTTACCTAGTGGAATAAATATAGGATGCTTGTATGTAGCTTCGCTACATGCTTTTGAAATAATCCTAGGGATGGATTGGTTGCAAATGCACAAGGCAGTACTCAATCTTAAAGATATATGGATTGAGTACACAAATGATAAGGGTGTTGTGTGTAGGATGTATAGTCTTCAGGAGGCTTTTCAACCTCAAATCCTATCGACAATGCAACTTAATAAGGCCATAAAGAAAGGAGGAATGGTCTATATAGTTAAGATAAAATAAATGGATAAAGAGAAGGAGGAGGTGTTTGAGAAACACCCAATGCTTCACAAATTTAGGGATGTTTTTCTAGAGGGTTTACTTGGATTACCCCCTAAACGAGAATTTGAATTTAATATTGAACTTCAACTGAGAATATAACCCATCCATAGAGCTCCTTACAGAATGGATTCCATAGAAATGCAAGAGTTGAAGGTGCAATTGCAAGGGTTACTAGAGAAAGGGTTGATCAAACCAAGTGTATCACCTTGGGGTGCACCAATACTATTTGTAAAGAAAAAGGATGGTTTTGATATTATGTATATATTATAGAATGTTAAATAAGGCAACCAATCAAAAACAAATATCCTCTACGTATAATTGAAGATCTCTTCGATCAAATCAAAGATGCCATAATCTTTACAAATATTGATTTAAAGTCATGATATCACCAATTGAGGATCTGTGAGGAGGACACATAAGACAACCTTTAAAACTTGTTATGGACATTATGAGTTTTTTGTCTTACCTTTTGGCTTAACAAATTCTCTAGTGGTATTTATGAATTTGATGAATAGTATCTTCAAGAAGTACTTGGATAGATTTGTACTAGTATTTTTTGATGATATTTTGATATATTCTAGAAATAAGATAGAGCGTGATGAACATATTTGAATTGTGCTAGAATTACTAAGGAAGAATCAGTTGTATGGTAACCTATCCAAGTGTGAATTTTATGTGTCAGAAATGCGATACTTAGGACACATTGTTTTGGCTAAAGGGATCGCAGTGGATCCTAAGAAAATAGAAGTCATTTTTAATTGGTCACCACCAAAAAATGTGATAGAAGTTCAAAATTTCATGGGATTAATTGGTTATTATAGACAATATGTGAGGGACTATGTTAATATCACCTCAACAATAACCAACATTCAAAGAAAAGGAAAATAATTCATGTGGACAGAGAACTATGAGGAAGAATTCAATTTGCTTAAGCAAAAGCTTACCACACCTCTTATACTAAAGGTACCTGATCTTCAAGGAAGTTTCTCACTTTATAATGATGCATCATTAGAAGGTTTGGGAGGAGTGATCTCACAGGAAGAAGCAATGGTAGACTATGGATCTCGAAAATGAAAAGACATGAATTTAATTATGCAACCCATGACTTAGATTTTGCGGCTGGAGTTTTTTCTCTCAATATTTGGTGATATTATCTAATTGGTAGAACCTTTGAGCTAAGGATAAATCATCAGAGTCTACAATACATATCTACTCAACCCTTGCTCAATGCTAGGTAGAAGAGGTGTATGGAATTCCTCATAGAATACGATTTTGACATTGAGTATATTAAAATAAAAGAGAATAAAGTAGCTGATGCATTGAGTAGAAGATATATAGTGGTTTTTTCTCGCATCCATGTCGACTTGATGGAACAAGTCAAGAAAATGCAAAATCAAGATGCATACTGCAACCAAATTTGGGAAAGGATGGAGAGGAAACCTGATGAAAAAAAATACTTTGGCCTCAAGGATGGTTTCTTATGTTATAAGAACAGAGTAGTAATTCCTGAGATTGGCAATTTGAGAGGGATGATTATGAGTGAAGCGCACATATCTCCATATTTTGCTTATCCAAGAGGAACAAAGATGAGGGTGAATATGAAAGACTTTCTTTTAGTCAAGAATGAAGAGAGACATAACTGAATTTATTGCTCAATACCTCAAGTTCCAAAAGTTAAAAGCAAAACATAGACATCTTGCTAGTTTGTTGTATCTGCATGATGTGCCTACGCAAAAATATCAAGTGATTTTGATGGATTTCATAGTAGGACAGTCTAATAACAGGTTTTGGCATGATGCAATCCTAGTAGTGGTAAAAATACTAATCAAAGTTGCACACTTTATACCTAAGAATACCAAGGATGACTTCGTGGTTGTGGCTAATAGATTTTCCAAGGAAATATTTTGGCTTCATGGTTTTTTGGAGGTAATAATATTAGATAGGGATCCAAAATTCACACTTGAGTTTTGGAAATCCTTGCATTGTGCCATTGGTACTAGATTGAATATCAGTTCTACTTACCATCTAGATATTGATGGATAAACTAAAAGAGTAAACCAAGTACTAGAAGACATGCTTCGCATGTATTGTATGGATCATAAAACCCATTGGGAGGATTACTTGCATTTGGTAGAATTTACCTACAATAACGGACACTTTTGAACCATAGGTTTGGCTCCATTCAAAACTTTGTATGGTAGAATATGTAGGATACCATTGATATGGGATAATACAAAAGATCAAATTGTGTTTGGCCTAAACATGGTCAAATAAATGGAGCAATAGTTGAAGGTGATCAGAGAGAGGTTAAAGGAAGCTACAGACTGTCGAAAAAGTTATTTTGATATTAATAGATCACCAAAAGAGTTTGTTGTGGATGAAAAAGTATTTCTAAGGGTAAAGCCTACGAAGAGCGCAATTAAGTCCACAAATCTAGATCCTCGCTTCGTTGGTCCCTTCAAAACCATAGATAATATTAGTCCTATGGTATACTGACTTGCCTTACCACCCAATTTGTCCAAGATTCACAACACCTTTCATATTTCTTTGATTAAAAGGCATGTTGCTAATCCAAATAATGTGTGGGATATTTCTATTTTGTAGATGGTGAACCCAAGGACTATAGAGGCTCAACCAATAAGAATCCTTGAGTTCTGATCTAAATCAATGAGGAAAGGAACCTTGGAGTAGTGCAAATTTTAGTGGGATGGTTATTCTAAAAGAAAAGCTACTTGGAAAAAAGTAGCAAACATGCAAAAAAAAATTCTATTTTTGTTTGATAATACAATGTAAATACATTAGACTGGTTTGAACTAAGAAGCACATAGAGGATTGTGTTAAGCCTAAGGGGGGAGGATGTCATGACCCTCCCTTGGCAGACTTTTTATATTGATGAATTCACATTTTGTTGTTTCTTTTATTGAATGGAATGCTTGGATAATCCATATCTAGATGTATAGATAGAGATATTCTATGGGAAATATGATATTTCTTATCACTTAAAATATTTATTATTTCATGTGCATTTTCTACAAACACTTGAGTTGGTAGAATGTGATGTTGCTAATAGAATTGGTACATGCACAAAAACAAGTTATTATAGGTGGAAGAAAGAAACGACCACCAAGAACAGGATTGCCTTGAGGGAAATGATGTGATGGGTAAAATCGATGAAGAAATAAAGGGAGCAACATGAATAAATTCTCCTTTAATGAAGATGCATACTATGATTTGCATAAGAAAGGAAATACTAAGTTGCTTGGATTTGCAGCTGCATGATGTTTGCTTTATGAAAATAATTTAGTTTAAATGAAAGCATTAAAATAATGGAAGCTATTTCTTTGTGTTTTTGTGAATGAAAAAATAAGGAACAATAAATTTACAAATAAAAATAATGAATTGGATTTTGTGTTATTATTATTGTTTCTATTATGTTTGATGTTCAGTTAATAAAATAGAATTTAGGGAATTATTAAATTTAGTTAAGAAACTATGTTGGTAGTGGACCATTGATCGATTCCCACCGTGACATTGTCTGGAATCTATTATTCGTGCTAGAGTGAGTGGGTGAGTGGAGTGGAGTAACTTTCTACCACAATACTAGTCGTCAAACAGGTAAGAGGATTAATGACAGAGTGTTTTTCATTTTGGAGGAAATAGGGGGAAAGGAAGACAGAGGTGGGAGGACAAACGAAGGGAGTGTAATCAAAAAAGGAAGTTGGGGGAAGGAGGAGGCATGAGAAAGGAGAGCTTTGCTTTGGAAAAGACTAATCGAATAAGATGCTGATAAAATCAGGTAATTCAAAAAACTTCTTATCTGGTTTGGTTCTGAAGGAATGCTGCAAGAAAGAAATAAATATATAACTTTTTTTTCTTTTGGAAATGCCTTCCTTGAGATGAAAGAAGATATGTTTCTATACGTCAATTTTAGATGGGAAAACATGTTTGGTTTTCATTTAGGTTTAGATGAAAATCAGTAATGAGCTTCTTGTTTCCTGATGGCTTAGTAGAGTAATCTTGCTATGTTGTGGATGGCATTTGCATTACATTGATAAGACTACTATGATATGACAATGTGCTGAAATTTTTTTAGAGAAGTTTAAAGCTAATGTATGAATAATTTGTTGAAAATCTATTGTGATATATTTCTACTAAAATGACTGATTCTATTGCTATGTTAGATTGGAAAAGAGTAGATCAACTCAGTAGGAATGCATTGGTCAGTTTTGTGAATGTTTGATCATTTTTTTTTTGGTATTTGAAAAAGATATCAAATGATTTTAAGGACTAAAAATTTTCGAAGGGAGAAATCCTCTAATGTTTTGAATGAAATGAACTCTTTTTTTAAATTGTATGTCACAAGAAAAGAAATTAGTGAATAAATCCGACAGTTGTTGTTATGTGAGTTTTTTTAGTTGTTTCTTAGCTTCTGTGTAACTCTTTCTAAAAAAAAGTGAAATATGTAGCTTGGAATGTGGTAGATGCTATGTGACTCTAATATTACCACTTAGAGAAGATATAGTGGGGTAATTTGTGCTTGATGACTAGAAAAATTTGTGTGTCTTCACTGCATTATGGGATAAAGCTATAAAATCAATTTACATTAAATGTGAAATGCAATGCCATAAAACATGGGGCCATCTCTGATCCCATAACAAGGCAATCCTTCCCATAAGGTTAAAGAAGGTGATGGGAGTGGATATCTTCTGACGTGTATAGAGGATGTAGAAGTTAAGTGAACTACCTTCTATCAGTTGTGACATCGAAGATGTTGGAGTGTCACTTGAACTCCAAGTTGAGTTCTATGTGCATTTTATACGTGCAATGGAATAACCATTGATAGGTGTTCATTTGGATGCTAGGGCTGAAACTGTATAGTACCCAGTGGAACTATGTGTTAAGAGGGTATTATCATGTCATCCGTAATGAGAGTTATGTTTTTTTTACATGGTCGAATCGATAGCTACCATGAATCCAGGTAGGTTGTCCAAGTTTTTATGTCCACCATAGTATTCTATGTTGTCCACCTTGAAAGCCTCTACATAGATCTTCCTGCAGTATGCCCCTATAACCACCATGCCATGATCATTTTAAACCTTTTACGCCATTGAAAGCACTAGGAAAGGGACAAGCGTTCAGTCCGATGAGGCTTGAGATTTGAAACTTGGACCTTCACCCCCTTATAGGGTTTGGGGGAACTAATTGGTGTAAGAAAGTTATGTTGAAATATTGTTATAAACAGTTATGTAAATGCTATCTTGGATTGTATTGATCTACTATATTTGTAAGGATGATTCATATCTGAATGGAAGAAAATGTAACCTATGATTAGAATCCTTGGTTAATGCTTGTTGACCATCGACAATGTAATTTTAAAGGAAATAAATTGATCTCCTATCAAATATCTATCTCGAATTAGCTACATGCTTCATGTGTTGTTTGATTAATGAAATAAATCTTGCATGGGTTCTTTCATTCGTATGTAGGTTGGGTTGTATTAGTTTAATAAAAACGTTCAAAATATACTGGTATGTTTCCATGAAGCTCTATATAGCGATCATGAAACCATTTGATTTGTAGTCCAATCCTCTAAGATTTTGGCAAACTATGATGCACTGTGAAATGTTGTAATAACATAAGGAAATGTTATTGTTTCCCTTTTTCAACGATAGATGGGTTATCAAGATGACAATATATCTTGTTATAAGCGTTATATTAGAGATGTGTGTTCTCAGTAATAAGCATTGAAAAGATAAGTTAGATTAGTGAAGCTTCTAAACAGTATTTAATATGGTTTTAATAAGGTTTAACCTTAAGGTAAATCTAGACATGAATCCTAGGAGGTTGTAGACTTGTCAAGATGTGTGATAGAAGTAGTGAATAGATTAAAAGGATAGGGTTTTTGTTATATGTGTAGTACTCCTACACTAATGGAAATGTGTAGTGAGTAGAGATGGGCGTTGACCATGGAACTCTTACACTAATATATATATATATATATGTTATATATATATATATATATATATATATATGTATATATATATATATATATATATATATATATATATATATATATATATATATATATATATATATGTATATATATATGTATATATGTATATATATATATATATATATATATATATATGTATATATATATATATATATATATATGCATTAAACTAAAAATATAAAAAAAACTCTTGGTTAGTTGGAAATTTGGAAGGAATGATATTTGTGGTCATTGACAAGTGCGATTCGAGAGTGAGTGCGAGCACAATATGGGAGTGAGTGCAACCAAAAGTGAGTGCAAGCACAAATGGGGAGTGAGAAGGAAGTGTGAGCATGAAAGCAAAAAGTAGAAAGCAAAGTGTAATCAAGGAACAAGTGCCACTTCTTGTTCTATATCTTAGGAGAATTTAAAGGATTCATTTAATTTAATTTAGGTAACATGGAAAGAAAGTTATTTTTGAAAGTCCTTATTGAAAGTACAAATGGCCAAGTTGGAAGTATGGATTCCCTAGCTAGCAATAAGAGTAAGAGTGAATACATGGCAAACCTAGTCCAGGTAGTATATTCTACATCAAAAGTGATTATCAAGTATGATATGATTGAGCATGATATAATGGCTCTTAAAACTAGAGGCTTAATATGTAATTTTCATGGACATTGGCCAGGTTTTTCTGAGATTCAAAATTGGATCAAGTGGAAGTGAGGATTGAATTCAAATTCCTCCATGACTTTTCTTCCAAAAGGAGTTTTCCTCATTATTTTCTCCAATTTATAAATAAGGAATAAAATAATGGATGGAGGCACATGGTTTACGGGTAAATATGCTTTATATTTAAGACCTTAGAGTGAGAATTGTTTTTGGACATAGAAACTATTAAAAGGCTTCTGATATGGATTAGGCTTTTTGGACTTACTTATCAACACATCAATAAGGAGTTTTTAAAGAATATTGGTAATACTCAAGGTGAATTCATCCTGGAGGGACCAAATACTAAGGACAGAAGGCATGTTGTATACACTCAAATATGTGTTTACATGGATATTTCTAAACCTTTACTGCAGTCAATTAGGATTAAATATGAATCAAGAAAATGGGATCAGCAAGTGGATTATGAAAAAATTACATTTCAATGTCCCAAATATCATAAAATTGGACACATGACAAGATAGTGCGAAGTGAAAATGGAGGAAGACATGGAAATTTTTGGGCATGAGGGTAGATTCAATTTGAAACAAAGAGATCATATCATAGGAGAAAATAGGTCAAATCGAGGATTTTCCATTTTTAAGAAAGTGGTTAGAAAAATCCCTCTACATCATCAGATGGCAAAGACCATTACAATTCACTCAAATTAGCATTTAGAAGAAAAATGATATGGGGGATGAGGAAGTACAGTGTGCAAGTTCAAATATAGGAGCTAAATGTGCGAAGAAAGAGGGGAAGGCAAATTTTAAAACAAAGGAAGATTGGAAGACAAATTTTAAAGCAAATGAGGTGAAGGAGGTCAAGCTTAATCCAAGTAAATCACTTTATTATCCTCAAGTAGCATAAAATATTCTACTTACAATAAAAATGAAAGTAGTACATATTGTATTCCTTGCACTTTAGGATTTCAAGAGCAGTATAGTAAATAAAATCTCATGGAGGATATCCAAGGAAATTTATGGGTTTTATACCAACATAAGAAAGTGATAACTATGGAGGATCATCTATGCAGTTTGGAGTTTTTAGAGTAACATAAAGAAGAAAATTCTAATGAGGCTATTCCTTGCACTTTTGACTCTTTAGGGCAACATAAATTTTTAGAAGATAAGTCTCATTTTGAACAATATGAAAGATATAAGAGATTGATGAAGATGAGATTGTTGGCGGGAAAGGAAGAAGGAGAGGAATACCATCAAAGTAGGAATAAAGAGAAAAAGAAACTCAAAAGGATATTGATCTAGGAAGCCAAATAAAAATATCACAGGTGTTAACAAGAAGTGGGGCTAAGCCCACTAATAAAAATAAAAAGTGTTGATGAAATGATATCATGGAATATTAGGGATATGAAGAAAACAGCTAAAAAATATTTATTAAGGAATTAAGAGGTTGTTATAGCCTGACGTTTATTTTTATACAAGAAATAAAATTAAGCAATCAAGAATGTAAGGATGCTTTTAAGAATATTTGGAAGACAAGTGATTGTTAGTATTTTCTTCTACAACAACTTCACATGGTATTGCAATAATATGGGATAAATGCATATGGGATGGACAACTATTACAAGCAAAAAGTAACTGGGTTGCTAGATTATTTTGCAGGAAAGAGAAAAACATCAAATTTGGGGTTATAAATGTATGTGCTCCAACTATAGTTACTCCTCATGAAAGATGTTGGAAGGACCTTAGCATATTTTTATCAAATACAATGATGATTCATTATGATCTATGTATTCTTGGGGGTGATTTTAATACTATTATGTCTCCTTTGTAAAATAAGGGTGGCATTCCAGGATGGTCTAAATCAATGCAATATTTTGCTTCATTTGTCAATTCAAATATCCTTTGGGATGTTAGTCCCTCAAGATTTCAATATACATGGGATAATAGATGCATTGAAAAAAATCATATAGTAGAAATATTGGATAGATTCTTGTTATCCAATAAATAGTTGCAAACAAAGTATACAATCTCTTCAGATATTTTATTACAAGTAGGATTAGATCACAAACCCATTCTTTTGACTTGTGATTTACCTAATAATGGTCATCCAAAGACATTTTGCTTCCAGTATATTTGGATCCAAGACCCTATTTTTTTCCAAATGGTTATGTTATGGTTGGATGAATCAAAATTTTAAGGATCATGTATGTACAGGTTTGTTCAAAAGTTGAAATATTTAAAGAAGCAAATGAAGATATGGAATGCCAAATCTATTGGTAAAATTTAATGGAAATTTGGGTAGCAGATAAATTAGTGAATTATGGTGTTGATATTCATCTTGGTGAAAGTCAAATTTTAGAAGGCAACTGACCAAGTGAGATTTTATGTCTTAATAAAAATGATGTCAAGGAGTTGATTGTGGAAACATAGCACTTTGAGGAATTTGAAAGAATATAATTAAGAGAAAAAAATGAAAAATTTGTGATAAAAAGGTATGCTACAACAAATGTAATGATTGTAGTCCCCAATAGAAGCCACATATAACTTATTAAAAAAAATCATGATCCTTATAAGAAGTGGTTTAACCTTTACATGATTGTTTATTGAAGTTTTATATGATTAGAGTAGTTAAAGATAAATTTGATTTCTCCCTAAAACAAATACAACCTTTGTTAAATTTTCCTAGATTTCTCTTTGGAAATACCATCAAAATTAAGTTTAATAAACCCAAATTTTGAACATTATTATTTTATTATGAGTTAAAGTAGATGCTTTGTATCATCTACTTTTCACATATCACTTTGCATGTGTATTCAAATCCTATAACCAAGAGGTTATTTCATCTTCTTCCACACATGGGACTTCTCATGATGAGCAACATGTCTTTAAATGGTATACAACAGAGGCAACAATGTGAATCCAAACTTGGATATGATTTTCACATTTATTTTTTTTAAATATATTGTTCCTTTCAATCCATAGATTCCTATAAATAACATAAAATCCTCAATAGAAAATATAATGATTTATCTATATAATATTTTATCAACTCTTCCAATGTTAATGGAGCAACATAATAGATTGTAATTTTCTTAAAAATAACCCCCAATAGTGGAAGAAAAATGATAATGGATAAGTATATGATTTGATATTTACATGTTCTCACATGAAGCATGTAAATCTCTATGATATCCTCTTCTTTCAAATTATCACTCATAATCATCTTGATTTGGACTACTTAATGAAGGAATTTAGAGGACTTAGGGAGAACCTTAGATAACCAAACCATCATTTAAGATAAATCCTTAGAAGTAGGAATTTGTGATTGCTCCAAACCTTTATATCCCAACATGATCGAGTATCCACCATATTTCGATAGAATTCAAAACTAATTTATTTCTTTATGAAAAATGATAATATATTAATTTTTTTTATATTTATGAGTTCACTAGCTACTTTTTTTATGTAGTCTCCCTCAATCATATTAATAGTGGACACTCAATATTTAAATTTTCTATCATCAATATATGTTTGGGCTTTTGGACCTCTACAAGCCAAAAATGTCTAAGCCAATGGTCTCTACTCTCGATAAAAATAAGATAATAAGGCTTCAACCAAGCATCAAACCAAACATTTCTAAAATACCCTTTTTTTAATAACCATATAGCATGTTTTTTGATGAGTTGTAAACACTTTTATATGAGGTTCCATATTGTCAATCCTCTAAACAAAGTTAGTTTACTTAACAATTGTACTCATCAACATAGACTATAGATTATTAAAGTAGTATTTTTCCAAATATTGGTTGATATTTCACCAATATCCAACTAGATTATACCTCTATTTAAAAACTCATAACTTTATAATTTCTAAGAATAGACCTTATCACATTTGCAAAAAGAAATGTAAATTTTTATTTGTAGAGATGAACATGATAAACTATAAAATAATAATTATTCCTTCCAAATAAACACATTCTTGTTAGATAAAGCTCTCTAGTAATATTGAAAAGTTTGCAACCTCACCCCTTGGAATAGGATCATGATCACCTTAGATACCATGTGTATAATAGAGGAAGGTTGAAACCATCCATATAATTTTACCTTATCAACATCATAAGTGTTGATTTTTCATTATATTGGTGTTTTTTATATGTAACTACTTTGGGAAACCACCTTTACAATTGTTTGTAACTCCTACTAATTATCATCAATATTAATGGATTGGTGCTTTTTGTAGATAAAGTATTTTATGCTAGGTAAAATATGGATTTGACATCATCTTAAATATGGAGTTGGTACCTAAAAATATTAACATTTTCTAACATCTATCCCTAATTTATTATTGCCTCATCCCTAGGTAATAATTTCTATCTCATCTCTATTCATAAAATTTATTGATAATATTGTTATATATAATCCTTACCATTAGATTCTTATTCACCTAATCTATTCCAATTATACCTTTTACTAGTGAAACCATTAACCTTTATGATTGACACACACATCTAGCCCTTATGGCCCATAATGATAGCTCATAGACCCCACACAACATGATCCAATCCTTCTAATCTACTTTAACCAACATGTAATGTTGTGTATGAATGATGCATCTAAATACTAGCCTATCTTTCAAGGTGCCTTCCTCCATTATTGGTACTAGTTCCTTACTAGTACCAATACTAACCTTAAACATCATATTTAATTATATCTAAGAGTTCTATTAAAATTTCCAATAAATATGAGGTTTGAAAAATGGGATTTCTAGGAATGGCAACAACAATAGCAACCCTGATAGGCCTGGTGACTACAGGAAGGATTTCCCAAGCCCTGGTAGGGGATTCTGATTTGGAAAAATGGGAGATTCCACCTTTGAACACAAATAACAAGGTGGATAATCCAAAGGGCCTTGACCCTGATCCTGACGGGACGGAAGCCTGAACAACCATCGGCCATGGGAAAACTATACGGGGTCTATTCCCCATATCCTAAATAGTAATCCCTCCTCCTGAGATGTTTTTCCTTAGACTTACCATGATAAGGTGGTAGGAAATCCAAATCCTAGCTCCTTTAGGACATCAACACATCCCCCGATGATCGCTTTCAAGGAAAACCTGGTTATTCCAATATTCGTCATGGTAGATAAATTATCCATTGAATCCCTCACCCTTGTTGGAAAAATTATGGGGGTCAGACCCAACATGAAATCCATAAGTAAATGGGATGGATTCAAATGGTGAACAATAGGAATCTTCCAGTTAGTAGCCCTATCAAGGGGTTTCTTCTTGATATGCTTGAACAACCAGGATGACTATGCCCAAATCCTCACTGGCGAGCCATGGTTTTTTGGAAGGAAAAACTTATTCTTGAGAAAATGGGAAGAATATTTCAACCCCAAACCCAATACATCAACTACACACGCATTTGAGTTCACCTTCTCGATATTCCCATTCAATTATGCCATGAAGACATCCTTTGTTAGATTGGGGATACATTGGGGATCTTGTCGCCATCGACTCTGCTACAAAAGCCCATTTTCACATGGCTCATGCCATAATATGTGTCAATGCTATTCTAGCATCCTAGATCCCAACCCGTATCAACCTCATCTATGGGGATTTTCAATGGTACCAGGAAATCGAGTATGAAAATAAACCTATGTTCTGCATCGAATGCTAATCCTAAGGACACCTCAAGTCCCAATGCCCAACCCTCAAGCCCTAGTAGGAGGTACCAAAAACTAATCTTCCCCCTCTCCAAAACCAGAGCACCCATATGGGAATGAACAATGCCCAAGTCAAAGGCCCCGTCGATAATAGGCAAGAAAAATATTTCAAAGGGAAGTAGGCTGCCCACCAGGAATCGCCCTTCAGTAATCCCTCTTCAAGCTCGAAACAAGTAAGGTCCATGTTTGCATTCCCCAATAGATTCAGGGCTTTATATTTTTCAAACGATGAAGTTATCTTCCCTGAATCTGCCCCCATGAAACCCCCTTCCCCCTATTCCCAGCCCCCCTTCCCCCTCCAATTTTGGACCCTCCTTTCCCATATTTGATGAACCCCTTCCCCCATCAATCCCCCTTCATACCCCTTGACCGATGCGAACCCTCCCCTCCATGATGATGTATCCCCATTTCCCCCCTTGGAATAATCTCCATACCCAACCAAATCATGTTCAGATTCTATGTATGACGCTACCAGTCCCACCCATATTAGAGTGGATCCAAGCTCCATCATTACCAAAAACAAAAAAAGTCCTATTGACACATGGAATGAAAATAAAAGGGGTAGATCCACCACTTCTGAACAAATCAAAAAATATACTGACAACCAAGTTGCTAATGGAGTGCATACAACCCTCTTCCTAGATTTTTTTAACTAGTCTAAGGACGAAGCAAAAAATCCCAAACCTCCCCTATACCAAGCAAGGGAGGCAAGAAACCTACCAAGGTGTTTATATGAAGATCCTCTCTTGGAATATTAGAGGCCTCAATAGTATAAGCAAGCAGATACTAGCTCGAACTATTAAGAAGAAATTCAAACCAACCATTCTCATTCTACAAGAAACAAAAACTGATGTTGCCCAAACTCACATCATAGATCAGAAAGTCTAGAAGAACTGTCAATGGGCCTCATCCCTAGCCGAGGGATCCTCTGGGGGCCTATTGTGCTTTTGGGATCCAAAAAAAGTAGAGGGTAGAGTAATTTCTTCTTCTAATAGAAAGCTGAATATTTTCTTCTATTGTAAGGAAAACCAATTCACCTGGGTGCTATCCAACATATATGTCCCCAATAATCCCATGGAAATATGCACCCTGTGGATATCATTATCCCTCATGAAGGATGCCTTCTCCAACCTCCCCTAGATGCTAGCAGGTGATTTCAATTCCCAGCTCTTTCCTTCCAATAAGAAAGGGGGTGTCTCTACTCCCTCTAAAAGCATTCTTGATTTCCAAGATTTTTTCACGGAGAATGAACTCATGGATATTCATATCATAGGTTGCCAATTCACATGGAGCAACAAAAGAGCAAGGTTGGATCATATTCAGGTCAATCTGGATCATTTTTCCTTTCCTAGCGGTCCATCCCTATCTTTGGAGACACATCTCTCATATCTCTCCCAAGGATCGATTTTGACCATTCCCTCCTTCTCCTTGAATCCAACAGAGGCCCGTATTTCAAGACCCCCTTCAAATTTGAAAACATGTGGATCCAACACCCTGACCTAAAGCAAAGAATCAATGAATGGTGGAGGAACCCATGTTCAATATCAACCATATCCCAGGTTTCCCAAAAGCTTAAAACAATCAAGGAAAACCTGAAGATCTGGAACAAGGAGGTATTCAGGAACATCTTTGAGAATAAGGAACAAACCCTAAGCAAACTTAAATTCCTGGAGAAACAGATTCAGCATGACCAATGGACCCCTCAGCTGTGGGAAGAAGAAAGACAACTTCTGTCTGAATATCATAACATTCTATCTAGAGAAGAGACCTTCTGACATCAAAAACCTTGAGCCCTCTAGCTCAAATATGGGGATGCAAATACAAGGTTCTTCCACGCCTCTACTTTATGAAACAGAAGCACAAGTAAGATCAAAGAGCCCACCCTGTCTGATGGATCAGTCTCTCGAGATATCTCCAAAATTTGTGAAGAAGCCTCCTCTTACTTCAGTAACATGATGGGGACTTCCCCCCCACCAACCCAGAAGCCTAGGAAGCCCTTCTACAAAATATTCCCCCCTAGTTATTGAAATCAACTATTCAATATTAGAAAATTCAATTAATAAAAATTTAAAATACAAAGCATTATATAGTGTGTACATAGTTGTTGGAGAGATATTTGGGAGAGAAGAAATAGGGAGAAAAGGAACAGGGAAATCTTATGTCTAACTCTTCCTGTCGTCCATCAACCTATCTACTGCCCAATCCTACTGACTCGATTGTCGTACAATGGGAGTGAAAAGGTAAGTTCAAAGCTTAAAGTTAAAATATTTTTTTACCTTTTAACTTCCAACATTCTCCCCCTTAAAGTTGAGAGGACTGACTATACAGTATCTCAGATTTATATATTGAGCTTTAGCCATGCCTTTGGTGAAGATATCTGCAATGTTGTTCAAAGTACTGCAATATTTAAGCTCAACTATCTGCTGCTCCACCATGTCTTGGATGAAGTGATACTTCATATCAAAATGCTTTGATCTGCTATGGTGGATTGGATTGTATGCCAACTGAATGGCACTCATGTTATCACAATACAATCGAGTTGGACCACTTTGAATTTCTCCAATATCTTCAAGGACTTTTCTCAACCATAGGGCTTGAGTACTAGCATGTGTGATAGCTATATACTTGGCCTCAATAGATGACAATGCTACAACAATTTGCTTCTTGGAACTCCATGTAATTAGTCCTAACCCTAGACTAAAAAAATTCCCTGATGTAGATTTCCTATCATCTATATTACTGCCCCAATCACTGTCACTGAAGCCAACTAATTTCACATAATTACATTTGTGGTAATGGATTCCAAAATCCAATGTACCTTTTACATATCTTAAGATTATTTTAGTTGCTTGTAGATGCAGCTCATATGGACTTGCCATAAACCTTGAAACTAAAGAAACAACATATTGAATATCGGGCCTTGTGTTGGTGAGAAACATCAGACTCCCAACCATGCTCCTGTAAGTGGTCATGTCAACTTTTGGTGCTCTGTCATCCTTGCTCAATTGGATCCCATGTCCAGTTGGAGTTGCAATTGATTTGCACTGCTCCATGGCAAATTTCTTGATCATGTCTCGAGCATACTTGTGTTGACATATGAAGATCCCCCTATTTAATTTATGCACTTCCATGCCTAGGAAGTATCACATTAAATTGAGATATTTCATCTCAAACTGCTTCATCATGGATTTTTTGAACTCCATATTCATTTTAGTGTTACTACCCATAAATATTAGATCATCCACATACAAAAAAACTATGAGAATGTCTACTCCATGCTTTAGGTAGTACAGAGTTGGTTCAATTTTGCTTCTAGTGAATCCATACTCACTAAAATAGCCATCAATGTGTGAGTACCAAGCTCTTGGTGCTTTCTTGAGGCCGTAAACCTCCTCAGTCAAGTATCCATTCAAAAAAGCACTTTTCACATCCATGTGTTGAATGTTCCATCCTTTATGGGCAGTTAAGGAAAGAACTGATCTGATTGTCTCTTGTCATGCAACAGGAGCAAAGGTTTCCTCATAGTCAATGCCAAATTTCTGAGTAAAACCTTTTGCTACTAATCTTGCCTTGTGCCTCTCAATGCTTCCATCAGCATTGTATTTTGTCTTGTAGACCCATTTACACCCAACACATTTTTTTCCTTTGGGTAGCTTTACTAGCTCCCATGTATAATTATTGTTTATAGAGGTTATTTCCTCTTCCATGGCTTCTTGCCATACATTTTGAGTATAATCCTTCTCATAGCTAGCTGGTTCTAGCTGTGCACTAGCCAATAAAGCATAATTGACTACATCTCCCTTATGATCAGGGGAGTCATCATCCCCATACAATTGCAATTTTTCAAGTTGTTGCAAAACTGTATTCATTTCACTAGCTTGACTTCTAGTGAATCTTTTCTGGAAATTTTGATCCAACATTTGAAAATATGGATGATGTTATAATGTTATTTTGCCTCTTTATGGAGAGTCACTATCAATATCCATCGATGAAGAACTTACTGATCTATGTGGAGAAGTACTTGGAGTGGCGGTTGAAGTACTTGATGTAGTACTCCTGCTTGAGCTTGGAGGGGGTGGTGTACCTTTACTTTTCTTGGGAGACACTTGTTGTACCTGTGAAGAACTTACATCTTGGGACTCATCATCAATTAAAATTCTTTGATGACCCCATTCTCCCCCTTCATCAAAAATTACATCCCTGGAAAGTACAATTTTATGAGTCTTGGGATTGTATAGTCTATATGCTTTGGTAGACTCACAATACCCTACAAATATACAAGCTTGAATTTTGGGATCAAGCTTCTTCCTCTTTTTATCAAGAATGTGTGCATATGCTAAATAACCAAAAACTTTGAAGTGCTTTACATTTGGTTTCTTTCCATACCACCCCTCATAAGGAGTGATGCCATATAAAGTAGAAGTCGGACTTCTATTTAGAATGTAGACACTGGTTCTTACAAGATCAATCCAATACATATTAGTTAGATGCTTAGTCTGAAGCATCGTTCTCACCATCTCTACTATGGTGTGGTTCTTTCTCTCTACCACACCATTCTGTTATGGGGAATAGGTAGTGGTGAATTGCCTTTTGATCCCACTTGTTTTACAATACTTCAAAAATTCTTTTGAGGAGTACTCACCTCCTTGATTTGTCCTAAGACATTTTACATAAAACTCACTTTTTTTCTCTACATTGTTTCTAAAATCTATGAAGCAATCAAAAGCTTCATATTTATGTTTCAAGAAATAAATCTAGCACATTCTAGAGAAATCATCTATGAAAGTGAGAAAATAGGAATTGTTTCTGATACTCTTTATTTGCATTGGACCACAGATGTATGAATGTACTAACTGAAGTGGATAGTTGGCTCTCCATGCTTGTCCTTTTGGAAACTTAGACCTTGAGTGCTTTCCCAAAGCACATCCTTCACAGACCTCCTTTTGTTCGTTGATTTTGGGAAGTCTTGTCACCATAGCTTGAGAAGTTAGCAATTTCAAGCTGGCTAAATTAAGGTGACCATATCACAAGTGCCAAAGCACACTTGTATTAGCTATAGCTACATTTGCAAGTTGAGCTCCCCCTGGCTCTCCAAACTTGAGGGGAAACAATCTATTTTTGGTCATTCGAACCTGTGTGATGACACGATTACAATTATTTTTATCAAGAATGATACATTTTCCTTCATCAAAAACAAGTTTGTAATTGTTCTCCATCATTTGCCCAATGCTTAGCATATTGTGTTGGAGCTTTGGAGTGTAGTAGATGTCATTAACTTTCATTAGGCCTTCTTTTGTTGGAACCTCCATGGCTCCAATACCTTCGACTTGCAAAGCTTTATCATCCCCTAACTTGATGTGGGATTTATAAGTGGAATCTAGAGTAGCAAATAAATTTTCTTTGCCACTCATATGGTTTGAGCAACCAGTATCCAAAATCCATGTGTCATTTAGATTTTGTTTTTATTGTCCATATGAAATAAAAATATTAGAGGTATCATCTTCTTCACCATAATTTCCATATTGATTGTTGTTGCCTTGAGAATATTTTGATCAACAATCGCGAGCAAAGTGACCTGGCTTTCCACAGTTAAAACAAGTTTTTTTGGACTTGTCACTTCCTCGTCCTTGATTTCCACTTCGTCCTATATTTCCTCAATTTTTGTTTCCACCTCTGTTCTGATTGCCTCCTCTATTGGAGTTACCTCCTCTGTTCTGATTGCCTCCTTTGTAGTTGCCTCTGCCTCTACCTCTTTGTTGGTGTATGCCTTGACCTCTTCCACGTCCTCTTCCAGTATTTTCATTTGATGTGAAGGCTTTATCATCGCCTCCATAGATGGTTGAAGGAGATTCCTATAATCTCTCTTCATGAGACATTAACGATCCGATTAATGCATCAAATGTTAAAGTGGAAAGATCTTTTGACTCTTCTATGATTATGGCTATGTGATTCCATCTTTGAAGAAGTGTTCGTAACACTTTCTTTACAATTTTTTTAGGCTTAATTTCTTCACCAAGAGTAACCATTTTATCAACTACTACTTTCACTCTGACGTAGTAGTCGGCAACTTTTTCGTATTCTTTCATTTTGAGATTTTCAAAATCTCGTTTCAGTGTTTGAAGCCTCAATTGCTTCACTTGATCACTTCCCTGGAATCTATCTTTTAAATCTTTCCACGCATCTTGTGCAGTTATACAAGCGGCTATTCTAGGTAATATACTCTTCTCCAATGCTACTTGGAGATGATAAAGAGCAGAGGAGTTGCTCTTTTGTGCTTCTTTCTTTGTTTTCTTATCTACAACACTTAATGTTGTTCAGTCTTTGGGTTCGGTGTAACCGTCTTCCACTATGTCCCACAAGCCTTTCCCTATGAGTAAGGTCTTCATTTTGATAGACCAATACTCGTAATCATATCCGTTGAATTTTGGAATAGGTAGATTGTTATGTGAGGCCATAGCTGTTATAAACTAAAAACACTCTCTTTATTTCTCAATTACAATAAAGCACTCTGCTTTTTTAAAAGACGAAAAAAATAAGAAGAAAGGAGAGATTACAAATTTAAGTCAAATCTGACTTGATTCACTCTTTCATTGATTGTTTGTTCCTCTTGTTGTGGCGCTGCTATTTCTAGATGCATGAAATTGTATGCTACTTGTTCTTCGTCGTCACTAATCAATATTATCTCTGGTGATTCTGGTTCTAGAATTTCTACTGAATTACTGTAATGAGTATATTCAGATTCTTGTGGTGCAACTTCTATGGATTCGGATTGCTCAAATTGACTCCCAAAGGAGTTATCTTTAGATTCTACCTTATACCCTAAGTCCGGATGCTTCGAGTGTGCTATTATTGTGTTCTGTAACTGACTAAACACAGTAAGTAGCCCATAAGCTCTCATTTTTTCATCAAATATTTTGGTGTTTTCTCTTACCAAAAGTGCACATAAGGCATGATAACAACCACTTGGTCTTATCATCAATGCCTCTTTACAAATTTCAGCTTGGTCCTTTGTCTCTCTTACAAGAAAAAATACTAAGCCTCTTAGGCTTGTTACAAAAAACAATTTCCAGTTTTTATAGCCTTCTAGGCTATCACAACATGCTTTTCCACTACAAATTTTTTTTTTATTCCTCGAATCAGGTGAAAAGTTATTTCTTTTACAATAAATTGCCTCTTAGGCAATGTCTAAATTTTTTTTTATATAGTCTATTATAATTTTTAAAAAGTTTATAATTATAAGTTAAATAATAATAAAAAAATTGATTTTCTTAAAAAACTTAAAAAAAAACAATATATTTTAATATTATTACTAAACCTTTAAAAAAAACTTTAAAAATTATAAAAATAAAAAAACTATATAAAATTTTTATTATGCCAATTATGACAATCTAGCCTCGACGCTCCAAAAAACTTACCATATGCCAATTATTAAAAAAAAAATTAATGTCACTGGGTTTCGAACCCGCGACTTCCACTGTGTAAAGTAGAGTGCTCACCAATCGAGCTACAAGCCTTTTTAGGCTTAGAAATATCCCTTGTAATATTTAAACACTACTCCGATGCGATTTTTATTAAAAAAAATGAAAAACTTTTATCCCACATGCAGCAGGATATCGACCTTCGAGTGGTTTAAGATCATGGGCGCTTGTAAAGTCTTTCGATTACCTTTGAGAAATTGGACCATACCCTTTTTCTCCCTTTGGGAAAATACCCTTATGCCACGTCACCTCCTTGCATCTGCTTGCCACGTCACCTGCTTACTATGTCTACCACGTCACCTCCTTGCTATGTCTGCCATGTCATATCCTTGCTATCTTCTCGCCATGTCACCATATTGTTGTCTGCTTGCCATGTCACTGCCTTGTTATCTGCTCACCACGTGTCTGCTTTTGGTCAGAGTTTAGCCAAGTCATCCTGTCAATCACCTAGGGAATCATGTCTAGTGTCCTTGATCTGGTTAGTCTGTCAACCTCAAACCATGTGCTCAGGATGCATGCTCTGCGGGTCTCCTTGACCTCACCTCGGTGTGCGCTCTATGGCCCCTCTCGATCTCCTCGAGAATCATGCCTCATGTGGGCTCGCTCATGTGGGCCTCCTCATGCCTCCTCAAGATTCGTGCCTCATATGGGTCTCCTCAGGCCTCCTTAAGATCCATGCCTATCTTTGAAAACCTAGACACCCTCCGTAGCTCTGATACCAGATATTGAAATCAACTATTCAATATTCAAAAATTCAATTAATCAAAATTTGAAATACAAAGCATTATATAGTTTGTACATAGTTTTTGGAGATATATTTTGGAGAGAAGAAATAGGGAGGAAAGGAAAAGTGAAATTAGATGTCTAAATCTTCCTGCAGTCCATCAACCTATCTGCTGCCCAATCCTGTTGACTCGGTTGTCATCCAATGAGAGTAAAAAGGTAAGGTCAAAGCTTAAATTTGAAATAATTTTTTACCTTTTAACTTCCAACACTGGTCACCCCTAATATGAACCTTTCCCTGATCCAACCTCTCTTTGAGAAAGAAATCAAGGCTGCCCTATTTTCTATGAAAGCTGACAAGACCCCCAGGCCAGATGGGTTCCCCCCAAATTGTTTTATACCTTCTGCGACATTGTGAGGGAAGATATATTCAATGCAATCATGAAGCTCCAATGCACCAATATCATCCCATGAGGTACAAATTCTATCTTCATTGCCTTGGTCCCTAAAACCCCTCAATGTAGATCTATGATCGACTTCAAGCCAATAAGCTTGTGCAACATTATCTACAAGATCTTCACCAAATATCTAGCTCTCAAGATGAAGAAAATCCTCCCTATCATCATAGATCCCTACCAAGGTAGTTTAGTGGAAGGTAGATCCATCATAGATAGCATTATATCGCTTCATGAAACCCTTCACTTGACTCTGTGCAACAAAAAAGTGGCCATGTTCCTAAAACTGGATATCAACAAAGCCTTTGACAAGGTAGACAGGGATTTCCTCTTGAAAGTCCTATCCAGATTCAAGTTCCATAAATACTGGATCAACCTCATCAGGGGCTGCATCTCATCTGCTTGGTTCTCTATTCTAGTAAATGGGTATGTTGTAGGCTATTTTCCCAACCATAGAGGAATTAGACAAGGAGATCCCCTATCCCCTTTTCTTTTCATCATCCTTTCTGAATCCCTCGATAGAGCTTTCAAATCTGCCTATGCTTATGGGTGTGTGACCATGATCAAAGCCTCATCTGACTCCCCTCCCCTGTCCCATCAACAGTTTGTAGATGATACCATTATTGCTACTCTAACCTCTGTTATCCAAGATAAATCCATTAAGGTTATTTTTGATACATATGCCTCAGTATTCGGACAATAAATCAACTATCTCAAAAGCAAATGTTATTGCCTCAACACCCCTAGCAGCAGACAGCGTAAGATTGATCACATCCTTTAATGTTGCATATTTGATCTTCCTACTTCTTACCTGGGCCTCCCTCTGTTCACTAAAAATATAAAATATTCTATGTGGGATAATATCATTGACATGATCAAATGCAAACTCACAGTATGTAAGGGCTCCCTCCTGTCCTAGGCAGCTAAAGAAGTTCCTCTGTTCATTCCAAAATTGAATAGATATAGAATAAGTTCCTGTGGACAGGGCTAGAAAATATGAGAAAATTTCACCTTATTAGCTGGGATAGAGTTTGCCAACCAAAATTCCAAGGAGACCTCGACCTCAGAAGATCCACCAACATGAATCTTGCTCTCCTAGCTAATAATTCATGGAAGCTCTTCTTCAATTATATGGCAGATTGGGTGTCAATTATTAAAAGCAAATATCTCAAGCACATGTATCTGATGGATGACAACATCCCTACTAACGGATCAACCTTTTGGCGGGATGTAATTCAGGCCAAATTTGTTATCATCAAAGGCACCTGGTGGCAGCTAGGTAGGGGAACTTTGATTAATTTTTGGGAAGACACTTGGATAAAATACAAACCTCTCATAGATGTCCCTGAGATATCCATCCTAATACTGATTTTGGAGAGAATATGGGGAAGCAAGTTCAAGAACTATTTTTATAAACAGGGCAATTGGAAGACTCTCCCAACTGGTAATAGAAATGAGCATATTGCCAAAGCAGGGGCATTTTTATCCTGGTTGCTAAGGACCACCATCATTCCCACCACAGCCACCTCGAATCTCCCTGTGTGGACAAGAATTGACAATGGGGATTTCTCATTCAATACGGCCCATTCTCTCTTTCTCAACCCTTAAATTCCCACTATTCCATTCAGGTTAGTTTGGGTCAAGTACCTCATCCCAAAAATAGGCTTTTTCTCTTTGATAGCCATTCAAAACAAGGCCCTTACCACCGATAATCTCATGAAGAGGGGCATTCCTATCCCCAACAGGTGTCATCTTTTCCTGTCCAATTGGGAATTTGTCAACCACCTCCTTGTGGAATGCGAGTTTGCCTATGAGGGTCTGAGTCATATGTTTTCTATGTTCCAAATCCAGTGGGCCCACCCCAAATCCCTCTAAAACATTTTAATCCAATGGCTTGCCCCCTTAAAGAATCCTAGAGTCACTTTTCTTTGGAAAATTTGTCTTCACCACTTCATCTAGCAAGTCTGGCTTAAGCACAATCACAGGGTTTTTTCAACCACTTCAAATAACCCCATTTCCATGATAGCCAAAGCTATGTCCTATGCTTCTGATAATTTCCAACTCCTCCCCTGGTATAACTCCCCACTCAGCAAGACTAAAATTTAGGTCCTCCAATCCCTCAACATCCCCATTCCCATCCCACACCCCATCCTAGGCTTAAAGCCCTATGGAATCCCCCCTCAGAAGGGTGGATGAAGCTTAATTTCTATGGTGCCTCCAAAGGGAATCCTAGCCTGGTAGGGGTATGCAAAGTGGTTAGGTACTGTAGATGGGAGATTGTTCTAGCTTTTGTGGAGAATTCGAACCATCAAACCAACAATGTCATCGAGGTGTGGGCTCTTTGGTGAAGCCTGCATCTAATGAGGGACTCTCGAATCAATATCTACATTGAAGGATATTCCTTCAATATCATAGGCTACATCACCTTCGACAATAATCCCCCAAGGAACATAAGGTCCCTAATCTAAGAAAGCAAGAAATTAATTGGTTAGCATCACTAGGTGGCAGCTGCCCATGTTTGTCATGAAGCCAATAGGTTTGTTGGTAGGCTTGCCAACCTAGGCATAGGCCAAAATCCCATCTCTATGTGGTGCAAATCCATTCTGCCAGGTGTCTCCCAAGTTGCGGCTACGAGCAAACACGACAGGTGCTTTAATTTCCCCCACTCTAACCAATGATTTTATTTTTCAAAGTGATGCAGGTCTTGGTTTGTGCTAAATAAAGAGGGAGGCTTCTATTTCGTATGCTCCAATGCTACAATATGATTGGACATCCAACCAATGTTTCCCACCATGGTTATCTTGAGTGGACTTTTAATTCTCCTAATGTTGGTTTCCAAAGGCTTATGCATAATTCCAACACCACATGTACTGTCGCTTTCCTGCATGTTTCTTCATCATATTTTATCTTTGTCAAGAGTTTTAAATTCCAAATCCACCCATGTGTATATTAATCCTAGGCTCTTCACCAATCCCTATCATCCTTGGCCTACCCATCGCCTATCCACCTATCATCATCCCTTGATGATCGACATGGCATTTAAGCTCCCCTCTACCTATTTATCTTATACTTGTCGCATTCATTTTGACGTTATTAACAGCTACCACCCCAACCTCTAGTTGAACTCCCCCTCAACCCTCCCCCTTATCCCTTTTCCCAATACCATGGCCTACCTTGAACCAAGAACTCTACAGCTCGATGCTCTGTCGCTCTCCTTCCTACATGGCTATAAGTTAATCACTCTACTATCTAAATTCAAAGGAGCCAAAGCGGACGTCATGTCTGACTTCATCAGGACGTGGTCGATTGGCCATGTCATGGTGAAGAACATCTGATTTAAGGTAACCCCTACCATAATTACAAATATAGTCGACTTGTCCCTCTTTGGTCATGTGGTTCAATGCAATAAGCATAAATAGGAACTGAAGTTGGAGGGCTTCCCAAACTACCAATATTTCAGGTGGATAGGGGTGTCCCTAGAGTGAGAGTCCCTTCCCTATCCATGGCCCATCATTTTCATCCCTCTAATTCAATATCTTGCCTATGATGGCTCAGTGAAATCCATGTCTAGGTTCCATTTGGTCCTGGTCAACCATACCCATGGCTATAAGCCCATGAACCTCCCTGCTTTCATCCATCGGTCTATTAGCCTGTCAGTTTTTGGAGCTCGCAAGAATAATGTGCCACCCACTCACAAATGTTTGTTTTCCATGATTTACCATAATTTTCTCTCTAACCCACCCATCGTGTCCACCCCTCTACAATCCAACCCCCCTAATCCCCCTCGCCCATAGCCCTGCTCACTCCCTATCCAGTGAGCCCTTGGCAAGTGATGGAGTCCTCGATTTTCAAACCCCTGCATCCAAGAAAGGTACTCATCCTACCGCCCCTCCCTCTAAGCCTACCCCCTCCACAAATAAGAAAGCAATGTCAGGAAAGTGCAAAATTAAAATTTAGAGTTCCGCAAATCATCTAGAACCAAGAAAGCTAAAGCTAAGTCTAGCCAGAATTCTCCCCTCAAAATTTTTGAATATTTGAGCAGGAATTCAAATCCCACCTTTGGTATCTCCAACCGGTTGACCAGAATGTTCATGAAAAGCTTCATCATGGCCCTGAAGGAATCCCTTCAGTAGAATGCAGTGCATACCGAAGAAGACATACTAGAGACTGACCTCTAAGACTGCTCTCCAAGCCAGGTTATTTTTTGGGTTGTTTTTGGTTTTCTGGTCAGTTTTATGCTTCTAGTGCCATTTTATGTATCTTTATGCATGTCTTTTACAATTGATAGTTCTAAGGTGGCCCCTGCATGGGTTCTAGCTATGCTTAATGGGTTTTTTATTATGGTCTTTATATGCCCCTACGTGGGTTAGTATTTTCTTTTTATCGGTATTTTTATAATCCCCTGCATGGGAATGTCTCAGATGGTGCATCTCTACCTCCCCTAAAATAGGATTTTTTTACAGTGTTTTCTTTCAACCTGTTAAATGTAACTGTACATCTGGGGTTGGGGCCCAGTCAAAACCCTTTTAAATAGAAACACCAAATTACCAAAAAAAAATTCCAACATATATGGATGCCAACTCTAGGTATGTGAATATCAATGGAAACCATATGAAAGAATCACTAATGAATCATATGTAATTCTCAGCATGCCTTTCCTCATTTAGAAAAAGAATAGCCAGCATGGCATTCAATTTTATTTATTTGATATCTAGTCTTACTACATCTCTCATCTCATTTGGTGGCTAATAGAATGACATTAATTAGATAATAGTACATATGGACGTTTATTTAGAATTTGTTCAAGGTTTGGAACCAACTCTCAATAGGCATAAACCTCTTAATGCATACAAATTTTCAATCTTATTTCATATATGATCTTATTCAAGGTACAATTTTATTTTACTTTATACAACAATTCACAACATCTCCAATATTTGTAATCTCTTCTAAGACCAAGGTATTATTTGGTACGAATATTAAATCAAAAAAATTCTTCTTCTTACTTAAGAGGGATGTTAACTACATGGTCCACTATCCCTATCCTTCATAATATTAATTTAACAATAAGTTAATATTTTCTTGTTCTATGTCTCTTATGTTAGTAATAGCAACTAAAAGTTCATCTTCTTTATGTTTCTTTTTGCTCACATGCCCTTCTCAAATGCTAATATACTATCTTTGATGATAACCTCATTTTCAAATCCAAACATACCTAATAATTGAAGGAATAAGATCTACATCTCAAAGCATTAGGAGTAATTTCTACAACTATGGCCATGAACACATGATCTCCTATAATAAGATATATTTCCATTGTTGTCTTGAAAATGATGGCAATACCACATAATTACCTTAGTGATAAGTAACAAAATAACTTGTGAATATATCAACTAAATAATAGTGTTTTAATTAATTTATAATAAATAGAATCTAATATATCTACAATAACAAATTAATATGAAATCAATATAATCCAAATTATTGAAGCAAATCCAAGCTACTTAGAGATGGAAAGGTATCATAGGAGAAAAGGAGGACAAAGACTCATATGCATATCAAAAGTGATATAATATTTAGGTTATATAAATGGTGATCAAGTACCATTTATATGTAGACACCTGATTTTGACACCAATCACAATTTCTCAAGACTAGTCGCAACTTCTCAAAACTAGTCGCAAACATTCCAAAACCTCCCAAAACTTCCCAAAATCAGTTGCAAATGTTACAAAACCTCAATTTTACCACCCCAAGTCATTTTGGGCATCATTTTTCACCTTTACCAAATTCACCACTCTGACCAAATTTGCTAGTGGTGAATTTGGCAAGTTGAGTGGTGAATTTGGCAAAACTACATAAATCGACCCCTGACAGTCAGAATCGGTTCTGACCAAATTCACCACTCCTACCAAATTTACCAGTGGTGAATTTTGCTAGTGGTGAATTTGGAAAATTTTCAAATTTCAAACTCACAAAATCAGATTTGGGATCCTTACCAAATTTGCCTAGGTTGCCAAATTCGCTAGTGGTGAATTTGGTCGATAGTGGTGAATTTGGAAAAAATGACCAGGAATCTTCCACATGAACCAGAGAGGCATGGATTGACCTCCCTTTCACCTCTTCCATTGATTTTGCATGCTTCAACAAGGCCTCATATGCATTGGTTTGAATTTGGTCTTATCCTTTCTCCCTCCAAGTCCCCTCCCAAATCCTATTTAAGGAGGCCATGGGGCAAGAATTCCACAAGGTTTTTCACTGTAGCAAAGCTCTACCAATATTTTCTAGCATCCTCTCTTTCATAGAATTTTCTATTCCCAAGCTTCCCTCAAGCATTTCTAAGTTTTCATCAAGCATTTTGGAGCATTTTGTGAGCATTGAGAGCAAGTCAAGCAAGGCAAGGAGGATTTTGGAGCAAGGAGGTCACCATTGGAGGCAAGAAAGAGAGATCTCCTAGCTTCTTTCTTCTCTCCTCCCACCTTAGCTTCATTGCATTTTATCCTCTAGGTTGTAGCCTTGCTAACTTGTCATATTTCTTTAATGCATTTTACATTCTATGCTCTAACTTCTCTTGCAGGGTTCTAATCCTTGTTTTTGGCAGCCTCTAACATTGTTTTTGCAGCCTTCTAATAGTGTTTTGGTAGCATACTTTCAATATTAACACTTCTATTTCATTTCTAATACCTCTTTTGCAGGTTTACTTTAACTTGCATTCATTTCATCACAATTTTCTTGGTCATAATCCTTTGTTTTGCAGGGTATTGTGATATCTTCTAACATATTTCATACTATAAATCTTGTTGTCCTTTATTTATAGTCCTTTGATTTATATTGATAGCATACTAACACCTTCATTTCCACTCCATGCTTCTTTAATTCAATATCTCTTTCATTTACAAGCATAAATCTAGTTTTTACTTACCATTTTCTTTCATGCATTTTATGTAGTTTTACATTACACCTACATAGCAAGTTTTCCTTCTTCCTTTAAGGTAGGGTGTTGATGATACAAAGCCATTACTACCTTGTATCTCACATCCCTTTGCCTAGCTTCAAAAAGCTCTCCACTCCCAAGCTCTCTAACTGTTCAAAACTAGTCATTGAAGCATTTCCCTCTTCTTTTCCATCCAAGCATTTACTTAGATCTTAAATTGATAAAGAATTTGCATCAATATCTATTTATCTTACACTCAAATTAGTAATAAATAGTATTAAGAGCATTCCTAACAGATTTGTGTGCATATTTCATTCCATTGCACTCTCATTTAATCAAATTTTTAGTATTTTGGGGCATTTTCATTATCTTCATACATATTTAAAATTTTAGTCCTTAAATTCTCTATTTCTATGGTTTAATCCTCTTATTTTAATAGTTATAAACTTAGTAGATACTATTAGGATCCTTCCCTTTCAATTTCAGCCCAAAACACAATTAGAATCCATCAAAATTGACCTCTAAAACTCTCAAAACCCATCCCAGGACCAAATTCGCCACCCTAAACTATCAGTGGTGAATTTGGCAGCCTGAAATACATAGAACCAAATTCACCACTCAGACCAAATTCACCAGTGGTGAATTTGGTAGACCTAGTGGCGAATTTGGCAACAAGCCAAATTCCACCCCAGGAGGTAAGCATACTCATTTATTTTATTAAAAAGGGGTCTGATCAGCTGTTTAGACAAGATTCTACCCTATCCAACCCTTAGATAGACCCCTTAAATTAGAAACCCTAATTTTTTAGTTTTTGTGCAGATTTACCAAATTTGCCACCCTAGTGGTAAATTTGGCAACAATGGCAAATTTGGCACTTTCCAGTGGTGAATTTGGTAGACAAGCTCTAAGAGAGGTAATTCAGCCACTTGGCCCTTCCTTAGCTCTATAATTTCATTTCTTCTATGTTATGTTTTTATTTTCTACTATTTTACAAGTAGAAATCACATTTACTTTGGCAAATTAAAGAACCTTAACTAGAAAACCTAATCATTTACAAAACCTTACAATTTCTTTACAAAACATCCTAATTTCTTTACAAAACATCTCTAAAATAATCAATTAAGGAACCTTAGGCTGAATTTTAGCTTTTTCATCATTTTCAAGTACATAGGCAAAGAATCAAAAAGCATATAGTTGCATTAGGCTAGATTGTCTTCTTGCATTCCTCCTTGTTTTACCTTGAAATTGAAAATCTCCTTAGTTTAGCTCATTCAAACTTGAAGTGCATATAGGTTAGCTCTTGTTTGTATGCATTTGTGTGATTTAAGCTTTAGTATTGCATTTAGATGATTCTTGATGATTTAGGTTTAAATAATCATTAAGGCTCAAAAAAGAGTCAGATAGATAGAGATCCAAAAACCTTAGGTGTTTGTTTTAATTAAACTCCTAAAACATCGACAACACAAGCATTACATCAACTTACATACAACCATAGGAAAAAGCATTGAGTAGGAGTCTAGTTGTGTTGAGGATCTTCGTATCCTCGAGGTCTCCTTTGGAAAGAGACTCTCAAGTGGGGAAGCAGAGATTCTAACGAATCTCCCCCATGCACACTTGACATTGAATTAGACTTAAAGGGAAAAGAACATGAGGTTTTCCCACCATCTACATATTTGGTGAACCCGACGTGAACACTCCTTTTGCCTTAACTAAGATAAAATTTTGTTAAACTTAAACAAGATCATCTAATTTGCTTTCTTAGCTTACATCACATTAAATTAAGATAACAAGAACATAACCAATTTCTAATCCTACTGGAGGAAGGATAACGACCCCTTGAGTAAACCGAAGTACGAACCTTAGGGGAGAAATATTCTTTGGCAAGTATATCATGGTGGATTAGTGGGAGTCACAAGGAGGGTTGCTTATCAAGGTGACATAAGGATCTCAAACATCTTCTCTTCTTTGCTATAAGTACTCTAGAAACAAAACTCTAATAAATTAACTCCCTTCAAACTCAAACTTTCAAACCATGTCTCAACATCCTTACAACACCCAAAACAAGGGTGTACCTACTACTTCTCATGAGGGGTCATCCTCTCATGGACAAATTGAACGAGAAGTAAACCCTTGGTCACAACAAGCACCTAGGGAACAAGAACTAATCATTGAACAAATCTCCTTTCAAACTATAGATCATGTCAAAGAATATATCAAAAGAAACAAGGACATCATCTTAGATGTTCTTAAAGATGAACTTAGAGAACAAGTGGAAGCAAAATCCACCACAATGCATGATAATATCGAATACTCTAATGAACAATCAACCATTGCTCAAATCAATGAAACTCAAAATAACTTGGCAAGTCTCAATGTGGCTATGGCTCAACCTACCGATTCTACAACACCTCCAACCACATCTATTGGGATCCCCACTATGGGAAATCCATTCTCAACTAATGATACAATCAATACTACGAATCCTTTCTTCACTCATGACATGGGATTTAGCCAAGTCCCTCCCACTATAACATCAAGTCAAAATTCTTCAACTCTCATGAACATACCTTTCATGATGCAAACCTTTGCTCAACCACATACACAACCAATAATAACATTACCAGTAAATCCTTCATCAAATGATATCCAAGATATCAACACTAAAATCTTAGACTTAGAAAAGAGGGACTCCAAGTTTGAAGAACTTGAGCATCAAATTACCTCTCTCCAAGGATCATCTAAGTTAAAATACTCTTTTGAAGAATTCTACAATGAACCATTAGACCCAACCATCCTTAACCATCCATTTCCAAAGAACTTTGAAACTCCCAAATTTCAAATGTACAATGGAAAGCAAGACCCCATCAACCATCTAAGGTTATTCCAAATAGCTTGTAGCGACATCAATCATGATGAAAAACTTCTCCTTAGGCTATTCCCTAAAAGCCTTAGTGGTTTAGCCTTAGAATGGTATTTTCAAATACCTCACCACTCTATCACAAAGTTCAAAGAACTTATGGAAGCTTTCGTTAAACAATTTTCAATCTACATAGAAGATAAGGTTACCATAGATGACCTTTATCAACTTAAACAATCTAAGAATGAGAAATTTTTAGATTTCTTAGCCAAATGGAGAGGTTTAGTAGGAAAACTCCAATACATTCCTCCTCCTAAAGAACTCTTGCATATTTTTATATGAAACCTTCATGAACAATTGTCATATCCTTTGGAAATGATGAACCTAACCTCCTTCGAAGAAGCCATTGACATGGCTAAAAGAGTAGAAGCCATCCTCATAAGATGAGGACAACTTAACTATAACAAGAAAGAAGATGAAAAACCCTCTAATAAGGGGTAATACAAAAACAAACATGTCATAGGAGATGGTGTAACCGACTCTCATCAAAACAACAACATAAATGCTACTCAGAATGCTCCTCAAAAGTTGGTTATCCAAAGAGAAGAGAAACCCCAAAGGCAATATACGAATACCGAACAAAGTCAAACATCTATGCTAAAAATGCTCCTTGATTCTAAAATAATAGAACTTCCACCTATTAGGCCTTGGGATCTATCCAAGGGAGCCCCCTTTTGGTATAGACAAGATGAATATTGTGACTTTCACCGAATGGAAGGACACACTACCAACAAATATAGAACTTTAAAGAACATTATCCAAGACCTCATTGAGGAAGGAAAAGTAACATTCAATAAAATAGAAAACCCTAACAAAGGTATGGGGATATTTCAAGACCCCTTACCAACGCATGATCAAAAATCGGCCAACTTCGTAGGCACCATTCATTTATCTAAGTCTTCTCATGCCATAACTAGACAACAAGCAAAGAATCAATCTTCGGACCAACCTCCATTGGTTATCCCGAGAACAAATATCAATATCCCTAATAAGTCACCTTTGGTGCTCACACCTTCTCAAAATACCTTGCATACCTTTGATCTTCATCAACAATTGGAGGAGGTACCCACAAAGATCTCCCTCCTAGAATTGCTAAAAACATCACCTGCTCATAGGGAAATATTGTTGAAACTCTTAAGTGAACAAGAAGTCCCTCAAGACTTATCTCCAAATGATATAGCTAACATGGTTGGACTAGCTAGAGTAAACAATGCTATCTTAGCCTTTCATGAGGAAGATACTCCTCTCGAAACCATATCAGGGGATTCCCCTCTTTACATCATAACTCAAATAGGTGATAAATATATCAAGAGAGTCTTGGTAGACAATGAACCTTGAACGTATGCAATGTCAAATTCTTACAAAATTTTGACTTAACAGAAAATGACTTGCAAAATTTAGACCTCATCATTAGGGCCTTTGACAATAAAGAATGAGAAGTAACCGGTACCATCACTTTACCTATCAAAGTAGGGCCTCATGTCCTAAACACCCTCTTCTATGTTATATCATGTGATGTAACATATAACATGCTCCTTGGAAGACCTTGGATACATGCTATGAGGGTAGTGCCTTCTACCTTACATCAATGTCTCAAATATGAGTATCAAGGGAGGATTATCCATGTCCCTGGAGATCCAGAACCTTTTGCCATGTGCAACTCGATTGACCTACAAGAGATTAATATTTGCCCTTCCATACAACCAGCTAAGTCAAGTAGTCAACCAAAAATAGATAAAGGAAAGGAAATATTAGAGGAACCTCTCATAAACTTAGAGGATACTCCCCAATCATCCTCTTCCAATGATCAAGTCAACTTCATTCATCAAAAACTAGATCCCTTCGTAGAACTAGTAAGCATGTTCCTATCTCCTCGTGATATAGGTTTGCCAAATAGAAAAGGACTTAAAATCCAAATAGGATCTTGTACTTTCATCCATGGGGGAACCACCCTTGATGAAAATATCCAAGGACATAACCTCATGCCTAGTGAATGAACATATGCTACGTGCTATATGTCACCTTCATTTTCCATAGCTAAAAAAATACTTTCCAACATGGGTTATCAAGGTAAAGGCCTAGGTCATTATGAACAGGGTATTAAAGAACCCCTAGAAGCCGAGCCTTGGCCAACATGATGTGGGATCAGATTCATCCCCAACAAAAATGAACCTTCTCCTATATTGGAAGAAGATGACAAGGATGATTATCTCGAGTCAATACATGGCTCCCAATGGGGTGATGAGGATGAAGAAGAACTATGGTCACTCCTTAACCAAACACCCCACAAAACCATACGATTTGGTAGCATCAACATGTTGGAATTAGTTCATCCAAAATCAATAGCAACCAAATAAAATCTTGAAGATTCTTTGAATGATCATCATATAGAAGAATCTCTCGAACAAATATTCAACTTAAACTTAGCTCAACTTCCTGAGTTGGAACAAACATCTATGGATCTACAAGAGCTCAAATAATTAGGGATAATAGATGCCCCTCTCCATTTTGAGGATGAGTCACAAGCCTTAATCGAAGAGACTATAGAAGTCAACATAGGAATAGACCAAGAACCTCGCCTTATCAAACTTGGAAAAGTCTTGACCCAAGAAGAACAAACAAAATATACAAACCTATTGAAATAATTCTTTGACATCTTCACTTGGGGATACGATGACATGCCAGGACTTGACCCTTCACTAGTAGTCCATCATTTGGTAGTGCATCCCGATGCCAAACCCGTTAAACAAAAATTAAGAAAGATACATCCAAGAGTCGCTCTTTTAGTAAAATATGAATTGCAAAAACTCCTAGATGTTGGTTTCATAAAGGCCATAGACTATTTGGATTGGATATCCAACATCGTTCCTATCACCAAGAAGGAAGGATCCATTCAAATTTGCATCGACTTTAGGGATATAAACAATGCTTACCCAAAGGATGATTTCCCTTTGCCAAACATAGACATGATAGTGGACTTCACTGTAGGGTCTGAGATGTTGTCCTTAATGGATGGATTCTCAGGCTACAACCAAATCAAGATAGCACCAGAAGATCAATCTAAAATAACTTTTACTACCCCTTGGGGAACCTTCTACTATCAGGTCATGCCATTTGGCCTTAAAAATGTAGGAGCAACATATCAAAGGGCCATGACATATATATTTCATGATCTTATGCATAAAATTGTAGAAGACTACGTAGATGACATCTTGGGTCGATCTCAGAAAAGATAAAACCACATTCGAGATCTCAGATGTATCTTCAAAATATTACGAGATTATAGAGTCAGGCTAAAACCCAACAAATGTATATTTGGGGTAACATCAGGAAAAATATTGGGATTCATTATGTCCCATCATGGGATTGAAGTTGATCCCTCCAAAATCATAGCAATAACAAACATGCCACCAAACTCGGATGCCTACATAGGCTTCAACATACCTAAAATAATAAGGTACATCCTAGATCATTTGAATTTGGGGACTTAGTCCTCAAATAAAATCACAAGAATACTAATGTTGATGTGGACCTTAAAAAAAATTTCAAACCTAATTGGTTAGGACCTTTCATAATAATAGCCAAAGTTGGATCTAGAGCCTACCACCTAGCCATATTGGATGGCCAAGAACATAAATAACCAATCAACATCATGCATCTTAAACGATACTATGCATAAAAGATCGAGTCATTTGCTAGATCATTTGATTAAATGCATGAAAAAGATCATCATATCATCATACTCACTTTACCCCTTGCACAATTATTTGGTTTGATTGATTATACCTTATACTCAGGAGGGTTTACTATGATGTAAAATCCAATCCTTATTCCAAATATATTTGCATTACATATGCCTAGGCTAACCATCTGTTGAGTAAAATATCTTAAGTCAAAAAAATTTATCCACTAAAATCTTCTTCTATGCCCCACTTCATTACTATCATACTTCTTCTCTTCTTATTCCCCTCTTGGGTTAAGTTATGTATGATGTGATCATCTGTGGCCCTGATAACCTGACCTTTTCCCCTTCTTCTATCCCAACCTTGGGACAGCCGATAATAACAACCAAATACACTCCCTTCTCTCTCATCCATAATTCTTCTTTTATATGCATAACAAGCTTTCTTCCATTTCATACATGGTTACATAATTTATCAAAATAAAATTCACAACAATATTATCAAATAATACACTTCTACAATATCATTCAAAAAAAGAGTCTCTTTTTTATCAACTCTCATGATTATTCAATAGATTCCTCAAGGATGTCTTTTTTCTCCTATAATACATCAATAACTTTTGCAAAACTTGCAAAATATTGTATTGCATGATATAACTTTAAGAGAAGTCTACTGAATGTATCATGACATCTAATCATCACATTCTTCAAATACAACCCGTTTGATATGCTATCCAAGGATGAGAAAAAACATTCAACTAATCTCTCGTGAATTCATAATCATTTGTGAATTTCATTAGTTACTGGTTGAATGATATTCTCTTTCTTGATTGGTCTATCACCTAAGTTCATAATATCATGCCTAATATATCACCACCACCTTACTCACTCGATAAGTCGCATAGGATGAGAAGCCCTTAATCATCCATTATCTTGTGGATTAACAATTACTTGTCAACTTTATATGAGAACAGATGATTAAGGGCCGTCTTTCCCATTTGACATACCATTTTAAGTACATTATCAAACATATATCAAATATTCATAGATCATCCTAATAATAAATCATAGAGATCGTAATATTTCATTGATCCAATATCTCGTGGGTTTACAATTCCTTGCAAATCTCATTAGGCAATGGATCAATATTATCTTTACTTTCTTTTTTATTTATTGTACCAATACACTATCATATTTCATAAATTCCACTGATTACCTTTGATAGTCCATGAGGTTATCAAAGACTCTATCAATCCAAAATATTGTAGATCTACAATCATTTGTATACCTTACCAGGCATTGGACCGATATTATCCTTGTAACCTCTTGGTTCATGTCGTTGGCATTCTATCAAACCAAATCAAAATATCTCATAAGCTATTGTTCAAATAGGTCTATTAGAATATGAGGCTACATGGATCCAATGTCTTGTGAGTGTACAATTTTTTGCATGCTTCACAGAATACTAAATCTATGTTGTCCTTGTAGTTGCCTGATATTCTATAATAATAGAACATTCATAAATCATATTCTCCCCATAAACTATTTTTCTAGTAAACCATTGGATCAACAAAATGTTATTTCCAACTAAATTTATTATTAAAATACACAATAAACACGTAATATCAAAACAACCATTCATCAAGCATGCTAGATATTCTCTATATGGTTGTACAAAATGTTAGTCAATAGATAGAGAACTTCCTCCATCTTGGCAAATAATGATGAACTATCATTTCTTCTCTTCTTCAAAACTAAAATATCCAAACTGACTAATGGGTCCTTTGAGAACGTTGGGATTTTGTAATCAACACTTCAGGTACCCATAACCATTGATGACTACATCAAGTAGTTGATTACCAAATATTTGTGCTTCCTAATAGCCTATAAACCAACATTGATGTCATCTACTCATTAATACAAACAATATCCTTCAAACTCAGGGTAAGGATATCACATGAACCTCCTAGATAAGGAGATTTATTTTTCCCATGCTCTGTGCATTTACATTTCTTTATACACACACCGGAAAAAGGAGAAGAACATCTTCTTCTCTTGTATTTTCCATATGGGAGCGTTATCCTCAGTCTAAAATATTTTGTTTTCCTTGAATATTTTAACACATCAGAGGTGGAAATGAGTATTAAGTCAAATTCCTTACATACATGTAAATCTTTGCATATGCGTTAGGTAACGAACTTTATACTCTTGTTACGCTCTCTCATGTATCAGGAAATTCAGCAACATCAAGCCATAAAAATAAGTTTACTTTTAAACGATGAAAGAAAAATAACCATACAAAATCATTTTGTAAGACTTTTTGTAGACACCTACAAGCATCGACATGCTACAAACCATTCACAAATCATCATTTTAGTATATTACAAAAACTCCTTTGTGAGCATTAATATTGCATTACAAACATCATCTTGATGTCTTGCAAAAACCTTGCAAGCATAAAAAACACTCACATAACATTGCAAAATATTTTACAATAAAAAAATTGCATTACATAATTGATTGCAAAGAAATCTCATCACTTTGCAAAACATTTGCAAAGAATACGAAATTATTTACAAAATAATTTTATCACCTTGCAAGATATTTGCAAAAAAATCACAAAAATGATTACAAAAGTGATTCATCTATTTGCAAAAAATTTACAATCATTTTGCAATTAGCATAAAAAACATTATCAAACATCA